>OZ010789.1:547458567-548745802 GCA_963932465.1 Maratus speciosus | reverse complement strand
TGGTAAGAGCTTCTCACAAATAAAACTGGCACTGAGCATCAAGACAAGTCTTTCTTTTGACATTTTTCAGCCCACACCTTTCTCGCTTGCTTCTGTTTGGGTTTTATATGGAAGACCGGTTTCGTTGGCATTGAAAATGTTAACCGCGTTGAAGTCCTTCAATATATCCTGAAGATTTTTTTCCATTCCTTCACAGTGTCGATATTTACGTCTGCAGCTTCACCAGTGATTATTCTGAATTCAATGTTATGCCGATTTTTGAAGCGAGTCAACCATCCTTCTTATGCCTTGAATTCCATTATTTTCTCCTTTTCTGTAAAATTAAGAGCAATCTTCTTTAGCAGGGGTCTAGTACAAGAAGATTCTTCATTCTCATTTGGCAATAAAACTTCAGACGCGATTGTTTATGTTCTTGTTTCTCATTTTCTTTTCGAAAATTCTACAGGATTTGTTTGAGGAAATTTCATTTGATTTGTTCAAAAGCGATTATAATTTCTTTCTCTTTCTTGCTCATGGTGTTGACTTAACCTACTGAAATTCCAAACTCACATGCAATTTTCCTTTGACTTGCATTTGATTTTAATTTTTGAACAACTTCATATTTCTCCTACAGCTTCAATTCTTTCCGTTTTTCTACTTATTTCTAATATAGCTGCATAAGTGCAATGCTTCTTACCCTGCAACTGTAGAGAAACGGCGAACAAAAATTTACCACTGCCGAGCAGAAGGAAGAAAGAAACAGTAGCGATAATCCCCATGGAGGTGTGCGGAAAAGAAACCATAATCCTTTTTTAGCCACTCCCTCTAATAGCTGTTGACTTTTATCTGTCACTGGGGGCGGGGCCTTTCTGTTGCATAATCTTTCTATTTTTATCTCGGCTCGGGAGAGGGGGACTCTCCTGACATGGTTTTTACGTTATTATTATTATTATTATTATTTTTCTTTTTTGTATCCCTTTGCATAAAAATTGATTGTTTTGTTCATTTCATTTATCTGATTAGCATGATTTACTTTTTGTGAAATGGCAACAGTTTTATATCTGGATTTTTTTGTTTATTAAAAATATAAGAATGTTCTAGCTAGTTTAGATGTAGAACACGTAAAGGCGTACCTTTTTGAAAAATATTCTTTCAATTTTTTTTTTTTAAACATATGTTTTGTTAACTGAAGATAATATCTCAGTTATTCAAACAAATTACAGCATCGAGTAGATGCTTAAAATCTGGCAATGATTTTGTCTGTTTATTTTTAAATCGAGTTTATTGAAATTTTTGTTCTTCTGCAACAATTCCCAGAATTTTTAATTACAAACACACGTTCAGTTTACAGAGAGGCGGAGTAGAATGGGGATCAAAAGTAGTGTTCATAATAGCGAGGTGTTCATATTAGAGAGTGTTCAGTATATAGAGAGTTCATCTTATGATAAGTCTATGGAGTTTCGCCGGACCGTCAGAATGTGTTCATAATACCGAGGTGTTCACATTAGAGAGTGTTCAGATAGAGAGAGTCCACTGTATTTTCAAATGGTCGTTGTAATTTGTTATATTGCTTTTATTTTATTTTTATTTTTATTTTTATTTTTACAGTTTTGGCTTGGTTATTCAATTACTAGTCTGTGGACAGGTACTGGTAGATATTCCAATATTTTTAATTTACTGTGAATTGAATGGTACTTTAACCCATTTGTGCCTGAATTTTTGTTTTCTCAAATTGTTTGGTAAAATCACTTTAAAATGTTACAAAATGAACTGGAAAAATACTAAAAAAAATTAAGCTTAATTTTTTTGGTATTTATTTGATAAAATGTAAAAGAACTAACTAAATATGAGTATTTCTAGTTGAATAATATGCATAATTATATATTTTGCCTATATTTATATCTAAAATGCTTTTAAATTGTATATTATGTACTATAATTAGTATTTTAATGAACTACAAAAAAATATATTTATTTCTTTGGAGAGACTAATAACGTTATAACTATTATTAATAATAAAATAAGAATAATCATATTGCAGACTTAATAACAATTTATTTCATAAATATCTTCGAAAAGAGATTGCATAAATAACTGTCTCCTAAATTTCTAACAAAAATTTGTGCCCATTTGTGCCTAGAACCCTATATTTTGTACATTACAAAAATGCATAAAAAAAGGCTTGAACATTTAATTTCGCAATTTAAAAAAATACGTATTTCAAAAAAGTCCACAAGCTAAGATTATAACTTGCGATTTTGGGTCCATGATAGAAAAAATACAAATAAACTTACTTTTTACATTTCGCCCTCTTGAAAAATAAAAAATCTATAAACACCGAAAAAAGCATTAATTTAAGCAAATAAATATCCACCTTGTGTTGTCATCTCTCGGTTATAGATAAAGACATTTATAAATAATGATTTCATGCAATTTTCATGTTATAAAGAAGAAGAAAATGATACAAATGCATTAAAATTTGAAACGTCCCAAAAATGGGACGCTAGGCATAAATGGGTTAAAAAGAATGTTTACAGACATTTTGCTCCGTTTGGTTGGTTGGTTGGTTGATTGTATGGGGTTTTATGGCGCAAAATCCCTTAAGGGACATGCTGCGTTAAATGTGCCTAGTTTGAAAGAGTTTAAATCTATTTTCGGAGACAAATCAAGTTTTTGAAAGACATGCAATATGTTTTTGCTTGAATGGAGATGTGGAGTTAGAATAAATTAAATTAAAATAAAATATCAGTAACAAAATAAAATGCTTTCATTAAAATACATTAAAATGTAGAAAAATAAACATGCTTTCATTAAAATACAGGGTGTCCATAATTAAACGACCCTACTTTAAAGTTGTCTAAATAAGAAGTTATTGATCAAAAAGTTGTAAAATTTTGTGTCGGACATAATAAAGAAATGGGAATTTGTTTGAGCGAAAAAAAAATTAGTTCAAAAATTCGGCACCAGATGGTGTTTTTTAATAAATTACACATTTAGGTACCTCCCACTGAATACTAGGCCTGAGCTCTTTCAGAAAAATGGCGGCTGTCGTAGGCGGATTTATATTCTTCAGAGTTTGTACGGTCCGTTCATTTTAAACACCAATAATTTTTTTAAGTTTTTACCCTTTATTTCTTTCAGGGGGCGGTCTGTACATTTGTCTTATTTAATCTGAGAAAAATAAAGCGTAAAATCTTTTTAAAATGTGTCATTCATTAAAAAAGCCCCTGGTGGCAAAATTTTGAACTAAATTTTTTTTTCGCTCAAACAAATTCCCATTCCTTCATTATGTCCGTCCCAAAATTTCACAATTTTCCAACCAATATTTTCGTCTGTAGACAACTTTAAAGTAGGGTCATTCAATTATGGACACCCTGTACATTAAAATGTAGAAAAAAACATAATTTTTTAAACGTACTACCAAATTTGACGATATTTCGCCAATTTGGCCAAATTTTGGCGCTATTGTGGTAACCTTGCCATTAGTTCAATAAATACTCATTGTTGAAACTCATAGTGATTTCACCATAGAAATTCAAACTATAATTGAATGACTATTAAATTTAAGTAGCGTTTTTGCGATGTCTTTCGAAAACGAAGAGCGCTTGGTGGCAGCACCACTCTTTAGGGTCAAATTTTGAAAAATTCTGAAACATGCGTTTACTAATTTGAGTTATACCATAGGCATGTGAAGTTTCAAGACTTATTTACATTGGTTGTTGAGATACGGTGATTTTTTTAATTTTAAATTATCCCCATCAACAAGATCTGACTGCCACATACAAACAGAATTATAACGTAAAAGAAAGTACAGTAGATTTCCGTTACAACGAACTCCACGGGACCGCTAACATATTTCGTTGTAACAGAATTACTACTATTTATCTAATGAATTACATATACACGTAAACTAATTATATAAGATAAATTTACCTTTCATTATAGAAGATTTTAATGGAAGACTAGTTAAATTAACATTAAAAAGTTACTAGAATAAAGTTCAATATTAAAAATACAAAATTACAGAGTAACCTTTATTTAGTAGTACATTATTGCAGAAAATCTGTGATTTTAGTTTGTACAAAGGAATATGTTGTTGATGATAACAAAAACGTGTGCAACGAATGAATGTGAGCAAATACCACTTCTGGAACATTCTTTTGACGAGAAACAAAAGCACGCATTTTTTCCAAGTATGAGAGAGCTTCCGAAGCGGTTTCTTTTGAACGTCGGTAACATCAATATCGTCATTACTGCTTTCGTCATTTTGTCGGTCTAATGTAGTTTTAATGGACAAAAGGATATCTTCATCAGAGCATGTTTGAATATTGTCATCCACAGACAAGAAATCCTCCAAATCCACCTGATCACGGACTGATGTTAATTTTTTGGCAGCCTCCCAAATTGTGTTTACCTCATACGACTTATCAAAATCTAAAATTTCTGATTTAATTTCTTCGGTCTCAGTTAACCGGACATGTTTCCAAAAGTTAGAAATTGTTTCTGGCTAATTTCTTTCCACGAACCTGAGATCATTTCAATAGCTTCTTTGAGATTTATTTTTGGCCTTTCGCCATTCTCTAAGCCGCAAAGAATTTTTTTAGCAAAAGAGTTCTGTAGCGAGATTTTAAAGCTCGGATGATGCCTTGCATAAGAGGCTGTAGAATAGAAGTGCAATTTGGCGGAAAGTACTCAACTTGGATGCAGTCCAATTTGAAAGGATTATTATGAGACATGCAATTATCAATCAAGAGAAGAATTTTCCGTTTTTTAGCTTTCATTTTTTTCTCAAATTGCAGTAGCCAATCATTAAAGATATCTTGCGTCACCCATGCCTTCTTATTGAATTTATAATAGCAAGGCAGTGAATGACAGTTCTTAAAGCAACGGGCTTGCCAGAATGACCAACAATTCATATTTTTCTCTTCTCCGTTCTAGATTTGTTACAATATAAAGAGTGCTGTAATTCGTTGCTTTGAAGTTTTTCCTCCAATGCATTTGTCGCCTTTAAATGTTAATGTTTTTATCGGTTCAAGTTGATAAAATATTCCAGCTTCGTCAGCATTGAAAACGTCATCGGAGCTGTATGTCTTTATAAGGGCCGCTACTTCTCCAGCTCTCCATTCATTTATTCTTTGTAGGTACATCACTTGTTTCGCCTCTAATTGATTTCATTACAATTCCATAGCGAGTACGAAAGTGATTGAGCCACCGGGCACTGGCTTGGAAATTTTCAATACCAAGTATTGTTCCGAACTCTTGAGCTTTCTGTCTTATCAGAGGACCACTTATAGGTACATTGCGTGAACGAACATCTTCAAACCATTTGAACACGGCTTTATCGACATCTTGAAATTGGGACTGTCGCATTCGTTTTCTATGGGAACCAATGCTTGTATTTTGGAATTGTCTCTAAATCTTTTCTCTATCTTTTATAAATGTAGATAAAGTCGATGGTGTTATATTCCATATTTTTTGACCACATCAGTGTTCCGCTATCCTTTACCAATCTCAGAAATTGTGGCTTTCTTTTATTCCAACGAAAATTGTTTTCGTTTCACACGAAGCAAAAAACACATTGCAACTGCAACAGGTATTAGCGATAGCCAGAGATTAACCCAAGAATAAGCACAAAAACTCCTTTCACAGTGAAGTCCACCTGATGTCTGTTACGTGATCATTTTGAAGCCTATAGGATAATGAAAGAAAAGGAATTTGGGAAAAGAAGTATACAAAAGAAAAAATAGCAAAGGGGAGAAAATCTGAAATAGCACCTCTCCTCAAAACAACAATGCTATTTTTTTTATCTTCGACATTCTATTCGAAGTATATTTCATTTCTGTTACGCAGTTGAAAAAAGAAATAAAAAAAAGAAATCGATGAAGATTTTTCGTTATAACGGGAGTTCTATAAAAATGTCCCTCGTTAAATAGGAATTTTTAATACATTGAGCTTAATGCAATTTGAAAAATCCCTGCCGGCCCGGCCTACAGGCGGAGGTAGATTTCGAAGTTAAGTATACTAATTTCAGAAACAAAAACCAAATCATGATTAGAGATAAACCCACTTTAACAATTACATCTGGCCGCTTTTGACGAGTTTTTATTTCATTTTTATATTAACTGGTTTTATCAGAATCATGTTAGGGCGGTATTCGAAAAAATACATTTCCATGCTCAACAACTCGAACTTTTCTGGCATAACTCCAGATTAATTTTTAATAGGAAAAATATGAAACTTGTTGACGTGATTTTCGAAGAGATTTATAAGCGACCTGTGTTTTTAATTTTCGCTCAATTAATTATAACTTTATATATAAACAATTATTTTCTCAGTAAGACAATATTTTTCGTTTCTAACACAATCGCTTCGGGAAATTCCGTTCAAAATGCTCACTTTGACATCATTTTTTGGAATATATTCTGCCTCTGTCAAAAAATCGACCATTACGGTACATTATATAGTTTCTGAATAAGCAAATCTACCAATTGGATGCGTTTGAGAGCAAAAATGAATTTAAAAATGCGTCAGAAAATAACCAGTTTGGATTTGAATACTCCCTTAATACGATGATTTTTCCAACACAATCCGCTTCGGGAAATTCGGTTCAAAAGGCCCACTTTGACAGCATGTTTTAAAATATATTCTGCCTCTATAAAAACATTGACCATTACGGTACATTATATAGTTTCTGAGTAAGAAAAGGTACCAATTGGAAGCCTTTGAGAGAAAAAATGAGTTGTAAAATGAGCCAGAAAATAAGCAGTTTGGATTTGAATACACCCTTTACTAAGATGATTTTTTTCTTCAACCGCTATGTATTTTTAATTTGTTTTTGCTGTAAGAATTGGTCCTATCCAAAATTTGTCTATATAGATGTTGTAGACAATATTAAGAAGATATATGATAAATTCATGGGGATTTTATATCTTTTGAATTGAGGGAGTTATTGATTTTTTTCTTCTTCAAACGCCCTTTTTGTTTTCGTTTTTAATTTTTTTTTTTTTTGCGGTACGAATTGGTCCTATCAAAAACTCGTGAATATAAAAGTTGTAGATAATGTTAAGGAGATTCATGATAAAGTTAATTGGATTTGATATCTTGAGAATTGACGAAGTTATGAATTTTTTTCTCCCCAAAACCCTATTTTTTGCGCCCCTTGAGCCCATTTTTAACTTTATCAAAAATCTGTGATACATAAATTTTTTGCCCTATTTTTAGAAGTAATAAAAACTTTAAACTGATTTAATATGTACAAAAATTAAGAAATTATGGGGAGTTTTCGATTTTCACAAAACCACTCCCTATTTCCATCCCCTTTGTCCGATTTTGTCAATTAACGAACTTGACCGAGAATTTATGCCCCTTGATTTTATGTATCAGTTTGGTAGAGATTGGTGCAGAAATGTGGAAGTTATCGTGTCCAGAAGAAAGTGATATACATAGATAGATAGATAGATAAATAGATAGATAGATTGATAAAATTTTTTACTGAGGGTGGTTTTGGGCTCTAGGGGTCATGATCGGTGTAGATCTGCAAAACTTTTCAGAAATTCCAACATAGGAACGACGCCAATAGGTAGTATTTCATACGAAATCTACCTAAAAGGGGATTTTTCAAATTTCGTAATAACGGGACTTTTCGTTCTAATGGAATTAGTTGTAACGGAAATCTACTGTATTTTTTAAAAAAGGTCTTTAATACGTAATTTTCTTTTCAAGTTTGATTTTAGGAAACTCTTGTAGTCTGGTTGATCATTTAAGAATCATCAAATTTATTAAATTAAAGAAATAGTAAAGAAAAGAATGAAAACATATTTTATTAAAAATAAACTTTACAAATATAATAAGTGAATTTCTCTTTTTCTTTCCCATTAACACTTTCCAACATAATTGAAAACTGTTTAAAACTTGGTTTGTCTCGGTTTGTCACAGTAGAGCATTTGAATCAAAATCTTAGCCAAAATTATTTTTCATGTGTTTTACAGTTAAAATCATTGCTGTTGACTTACTGTTAGTAAATATACTTAATTAATATTATATACACATAAAAGTAAGGATTTACGTAAAATATAAATAAAATATATAAAGTTTACTTCAACTTTTTACTGTTTATAAGAGGAAAGTATTTGTTGATAGTATTAGTTGTTTTACTTACAAATAGCGTTTAATTAAATATAGTTGATTATACAATATGTAGACTTTTAATTATTTATATAAACGAATGTTTTAATGTATATATATATATATATATATATATATTATTTACATTTAGTATTTAGCAAGTTGAGTTTCTAAAGTTGAGTTGTAGAACAGAAATTCAGGTTTTTGAGTGTTATTAATAGTTTACAAAAACAATTAATATTTAAAAATGGCAACTATATGCGGAAAATATTTAAGTATTGCGCGCAGCGCAATACTTATTTATTTCCAGTGTCACTTCTTAATGTTAATTTAACATGGAAAAGCCTATGGAGATCATAACTTTTTCATTTTTTCTTCCCACCTTTTTGTCCCTGATGCCATTCATTTTTTTTATTCTTTACTAATTCTAATGATATTATAAATTTAAAGTGTAAAACCGTTTGCCTGACATCAGGGTCAAAACGAATGGTAAAATGCCTTTGCATATGGGTGAATTATAACGCAGAGAGAAACACGGGCCAATTGTTTTTTAGATTATTCAAATATTTTTCTAAATAATTTCAATTTTCGCTTATTTCATTGAAAATCAACGGACATTTTTCATAGAAAATGTAACATTTTTACTTCATTGTTTCAAATATTTCAAAAGCCGTAATAATAATTTATTTCTTTTTAGTTGAAAGATCACGTGAACTATTAAATTGAGCTAGTTTTTTTTTTTTTTTTTTTTTTTTTTTTTTTTTTTCAAAAATTAAAAAGGTGAATATGGCATCATAGTGGAAATAAAACTGGATATTTTCAGAATAAGTTTTTGCTTTGGTCAAGTTTATATTTTAGTAAAAAGTTTCTAGTGGATAGCTATTTTTACGCAGGTAGCGAACTTAGTGGGGAATTACACAACTTAAATTTTAAAATGTATTTTTTTTTCCGAGATGAAAACTATTTATGCCCCAAGTTTAACTTAGGTAATAATTTTCTGATGTGTTTACATCACCCCTTGGGAGAGAATAAGGTTTAAAAATTTAAGTAAAACTTTTATTTTTTTATTTTTTACTGTAACACAGCTATAATATTCTTAAATATTAGCAGTAAGGATTCAACACAATTTACATTTACATTCATAGCGTTCCTGAGTGGTAAATAGGGTATCTAAATTTAAGTGAAGTTAATTTTTTATGTTTTGATTATAGATTTTTTACGTTCAGTTTGGAAGTTTTTGTCCAACCTACCGCAACCTTCATTACTATAGTGGTGAAACATTTTGAATTACACACTGGTAAACTGCATCCCACATTGGGATGCAATACCGCATACATCAAAGCCTGATGATGATACTCTCTATTAATTTTGAAATGCGTTCGTCTGACAAGGAGAGGGCCAACCTTGTTAATCACAGATTTTGATTATTTTAATATATGGGGTAGGGTAGAGACCCCCTGGAGTAGGGTAGAGACCCCTTAGTCTCAGGTTGAACGGATTTTATCCAACGCTTCTTAGTTCTTGAGAAACCGGGGGGGTCTAATAGTAGTACACAACTTAAATACTTACTTTGTAACTAAAAGGATAGGTTGGTCGTGGCTGAGTTGGCATGGCGTTTGCCGGCTGATCTGCGGGAACCGGGTTCGATACCGGGACGCGCTACATTTATTTTTCTCATTTTTTGTTTTATAAATATATTCGTAAGTATAACTTAATAATCTCATTGTCAATTAAAATTTATGATATTGTCTATCAATTATAATTTTAACCTATTTAATTTTTTACTTTTAACTGAATAGTTGTATAAAACATCATAAAACTGTTATTTTTTTAAATCACTTTTAAAATGTATTTCAGTTATTCTTTATCGATGCAATGATATTGAGCAATTGTGTCAATTAGTGATTTTAAAGAAACATCATTTAAGCATTGCTTTAACAAAGGAAGTCAATGCGATAATACTATTATTTTGTTTTTAAAGTAACAACCATAATTAAATTTAAAATTAGCATCAGAATTAAATTACAACCGACTTTTTGCATATTAAAGATTTTTAAATTTGTAATACTCATGCTTGCACTTTCAATTATTTTGCTTTCTCCGTTATCTCCTTTCTGCTTTTATTTTTATTTTATTTGAATATTCTTTTATTCTATCATAACTAGATGACGCCACAATAGGTTTTGTCACGATTTTGGAATTTTCATCTTTCAATAATAGATCCAATTTCTTTTTAAACCTCTTTAAAGGATGAGAAATAATAGTTTAAAAATAAAAAATGATAAATTAAATTTGTTAACATTATAATTAATGTATGATATTGAAATTTTTAATTTAAATTATTAAATTATAATTACAAGTATATTTATAAAGCAAGAAATGAGAAAAACAAATGTAGCGCGTTGGGGTACCGAACCCGGGCTTGCAGATCAGCCAGCAAACGCCGTACCAACTGAGCTACGACCAACCTATCCTTTTTGTTACAATGCAAGTATTTAAGTTGTGTACTACTATTAGACCTCCCGGTTTCTCAAGAACTACGGAGCGTTGTATAAAATCCGTTGAACCTGAGACTAAGGGGTCTCTACCCTACAACATATATTAAAATAATCAAAATCTGTGATTAACAAGGTTGCCCCTCTCCTTGTGAGAGCATTAGTTATTAAAAAACTTGACATATTAAACAAAAACATAATTTGAAGAGCAAATTAAAAAAAAACAAAATTTATTTCCTACATTGTTTAAGCCTGAGAAGGGACAGATATTAAGTTCTTTCATTCAATTAGTTCTACATTTAATGATAAATTTTTTTAACAAAATAGTTAAGCCAATTGAAGATTAAAAAATAAAAATAAAATTCATAAAATATGATACTTGAAACACCCTAAAAAATTAGATTCCGTTCAAATGAAATCGAAGTAAATCTTAGACTTTTTTTAAGTTTTGTATTTTGCATGCATCTTATCATTTTATGCACAATTGTCATAAACATAATACAAAATCTGCAATACAAATATTTTTAATTAAAAATGGAAGAAGTCTAAGATTTATTTCGATTTCATTTGAACGGAATCTAATTTTTTAGGGTGTTTTAAGTATCATATTGTATGAATTTTATTTTTATTTTTTAATCTTGAATTGACTTAACTAATTTGTTACAAAAATTTAACATTAAATGTAGAACTAATTGAATGAAATAGCTTAATATCTGTCCCTTCTCAGGCTTAAACAATGTAGGAAATAAATTTTGTTTTTTTAATTTGCTCTTCAAATTATGTTTTTGTTTAATTTTTTTAAATTGGCCTTCAAAGCTATAACCAATACAACTATACTTCAAAAATAGTCCGAAAAACCTCGGCACATATTTAAAAAGCTATATTATTAAATCAATATACCTAAATTAGAGGTAAAAAGGCTTAAAAAGAACACATTTTTTATTTTCAATTTTTTATTATATTAAAAATAAAGCTATTGAGTTCAACAATACATGAAGCCACACAAAATATACATTTAAAGATAATTAAGCATAATAAAAATGTTGAAACGTAAGAATAAACCACGTCTTCTCGCAATGAAATCTCCTCTTCAACTGAGTCTACACTGTCAGATAAATTCATATTTATACACTAAATTATCCGTCATTTTAAAACAAACGATTTTCGTACTCCTAGAGAATATGCTTTTCCCGTTAAATCTTCACGGAAGTCTGGAAGAGTGTGAAAATTTCCGCTTATTACTTGCAGGCATGCGTACAGGCTGTATTAGTACCAAAGTTTGAATTTATTTTTAAAAAAAAAAAAAAAAAACGAAAATTCAATAAATTAAAATTTCTATTTAAAAACAAAGAAACAAAAATAATGATTTCAAATTTAATAAAGTAGCCTTTTTTTTCATCTATTTAAACATATTTGAGATTTATTTTTTTAGAGTACTATAACAAAATAGTTGGATGCAAAATATATTTTAAACGAACACATTTAAAAAATATATAGTAGTTCAATCACGTTAAAAAAATCGATTTTATTCAAAAAAGCAAACATTTCTTCTCGAATTTAATTAAAATATAATATTCATATTTTACATCTACAAATCAAATTATGTCTTCTAAAAATATGTATAATATGTAATAATTTTTATCCTCTATTATTCAATAAGTATTAAAACAGCAACCATTATTTCATAACGACGAAATGTCCCTGCAATTAAGTTTAAATTTCCGAAATTTCTGAAACGAAATTTAAGAAGCCTTACGAACTCTCCATTCGGAGAAAATTCATATATTCATTTCAAACTCGCCCTCTACCAACCAAGTGCTCGCTGGCCGAGTAGTTTAGATGCTGGATTCGAAATGCGAGGTCCCAAGTTCAAGGAGATCCACGGCAGAACAACGAAGTATTTTTTAAAAACTCCTTTTTCAGAATGCTGAAATTGTCTGTCCTAGAACGGAAAAGAAAGAACGAAAATTTCTTCAATTCTCGGATATATACTGCTGGCCAACCAAAATGCAACACCATGAAGAGGTCAACCAAACAGCGTGAAATTCAAACCATGCATACATCTCGGTAGGATATGCAAATAATTACGATTTCAGCGCTTGAGCACATCACTGGCGACTGTAGTACCCCTTACAATCTCTATATAAAGAGAAGAAATATTGTCGTTTTGAAGAGCGTGAATTGTTTTCTCGTGCATTTTTTGTGTGTACAGATTCAGTATGCCTCGTAGAAAAACACGGGCACCATTCGAGCACGTTTCTGATTTCGACCGCGGCAGAATCATTGCATACAGAGATAGCAGATTATCCTTCCTAGAAACTGGTAATCGTATCGGACGTAGCCAAGCAACAGTCATGAGAATATGGAATCAGCGGATGTAGGAGGGAACGATAAACCGACAGGAGCGATTGCAACTGCCTCGTCACACCATTCCACGGAAAGACAGGCATATTGTGCTCATGGCACTGATGGAACGCACTGCGACATCCGCAACCATAAACCCAACGAATGCTGTCTCTAACACAACAATCGGTGTCCTCACGAACAGTTCGACGTCGTTTGCAGTACAGTGGATTGTCCGCTAGGCGTCCATTGTTTCGCATACCTTTGACATTAAGTCACAGGCGTTTGCGTTTACAATGGTGTACTGAACGACTGAGATGGACATCCGAATGGCATAACATTGTGTTTTTGGATGAATCACGCTTCTGCCTGCAATATCACGATGGTCGAATTAGAGTTTGGAGACACCGTAAAAAGAGGCTGCTCAACTGCTGTATTATGCATCGTCACACTAGTCCTGCACCCGGTGTTATGGTGTGTGGTAGTATTGGATTCGACTCCCCGTAGTACGCATTAACGGTACACTTACCAACCAGCGCTATATCTCTGAGATTTTGCATTTTGCTTATAGAAAAATATAAGTAAACTGGTATAAAAGTAAAAAAACGGTTTGTTTTTTAGAAAAGAAATCTATTCTTTTTACGAACATTCCACTTTATTACAGTCAAATAATGTGTTTACGATTAAACAGATTTATTTTTCTGCGAATTTTTTTTTCAATCATTTCAGCTGACATTTTTTTTTCTTTTACAGTGTAGTATTCTTGTATTTTTTCTTTTTTTGTTTTCAATATTTTATTTTAATATCGGATTATAAAGTTTATACGTTTTTTCGGAAAACATACAGAATTTCTGTTCATGCCAATGATTTTCAATTGAAATAATGTTATTGTTTAGTTTTTCAGTAAAGTATGTACTTCAAATAGTTTTATTTTTGCTTCAGCATAAAAATATATGGAGCTACATTTGTCATTATTGGCATTTATTTGTAATTCAACTTCCAAACAGTTTCTAATGAATTTTCACAAAGAGTTGAACTATCTTTGTACATTAAACTATTAAACGGCAAACGTAGGTATTTCATGTTGTTTCATGTTGCTATTTACTGGATTCATATTATTAAATTCATGACGGTTTAGGAGAGCGAAAACATAATTATATGATTATTCTCAGGCGTATTTGAAGTCCCGCATTGGAAAACTATTTATTTCTGTCAAATGTATCTATTAGAAACTTCAGAAACTGCTGATGAATTTTAATAATGTTTACTAATAAAGTTCATTTATGTATGATGCTGTCACGAATAGTAATGCCTTTCTCTTGGGAAATTTTATTATTACTATGCTGAATATTTTATGTATGTTATTTACGAAGATATCAATATTAATGGATATTCATATAATCAAACTCCATTTCCTGAGTACTTTTTCAGCTCAAGCAAACTAATTACTAAAAGTATTAAAGGAAATAGTTAGTCAAAAGCTTAACAATTATGTTTAAACTATCAAGTAATATTGAATGAAAACCCAGTTATTTATAACGCTTTTATCCGATTCTAGAAATAAATTTAAATTTAACTCAAAAACAATAGTAACAGCATAATTTCTCAGTAACAATATTGACGAGACCAAGAATCATCAAAAAGCAGGATTTTATGAAATTCCGGTTGCCCTCCCAAATAATGAGAGATTTACTTGGTGAAACTAAACGAAGATTTTCAGAAAGGTTAAAGGAGCACCAAAGATATCTAGGAATGGAAACAGAACACAGATCTTGCAAGATTTTATTACTCAAATGAAGACGTAGCAAAGTTGGCTTTGACGAGGCTTGGATTATAATCCCATGTAAAAATCCATGTGTTGGTAAAAGTTTAGAGTCCGTTACAATTATTAAATGTGGGTAACGATAATTTTCATTTAACATTTATAAAATCTGTCATAATTTGTTATAATCAATTATCACAGTCTGTTCATTTTGTCTCTCCCCCCCCCCCCCTTATTTTAATGTTGTAGTTTTCTTCATTAGGTAACCATGGGAACTTGGCAAAGTTTGCGCACTCTCTGTTCAGGCCTTCTTCTGTACTCTTAGACGCTTATGTCCATTTTGAACTTTTAACATCATTTTATCCTGATGGCGATCGCAGAAGCGATTCGAAACGTAGATTTTTAATGTGTTTATGAAATCACTGTTTTGTTGTATGTACCATTTAGCTTGTTGTACTTGATTTGAATACAAATTTTTTAAAGCATAATTTAGGGTGCAATAAACCAATATATAATTATAAATTTAACTCGATTAAATTTTTAACCGAGGAAAAGATTTCCTGCAAAAACCAAAACCTATTTTTGTGTCTTTTGAAATTTTCCATTCAGTACGTACAGATAATATTAATACGAAAATTAATACCTCGAAGTTACTAGGACTTCCCTCAGAGGGATTAGTCTGAGCGATATTACTGAGAACATAGATTTAATAATAACATGTGGAAGCAAAGAAAAGGAGATGTTATCTTTAATTGTCCATATACTGCGATAAATTGAAATGATGAAAATAAACGAATCGTAGAATCACAAAATCTTATATATAAATTCGTACACACTGTTTAAAAAAATGGGAAATCAAACCATTCAAGACAGCCATGCATGGATATAAAATTGAAAGTACGCAATATATTAAAAGTAAAATAGAAAATGAAACACTAAATTACTTATATCGGAATTTTAACTGTATTAAATGATGTCAAGAGCATAATCAGACGCTCCGCACCAATTTGAGTAACTTTAAATGACAAATATATGATGTTTAAAAAGAATGGACTATACTTTATATGGTGTGTGCTCCCCCGGAATAGTTAATATTGTACAATATCTGTTTTCCACAAATGCAATGAGGTTGTCGATAACATTTAAGGGATTCTCTCCTCAAAATCTAATATAGTATCAAAGTACCGAATACATCAACAGTGGCATGCAATGCTTCGTTAGAGTGTGTTTTAGATATGCTCGATCGGATTTAAATGATGAGTGTATGCTGGCCACTACATACGTTGTATTGTTTTGTTTTCAAATATATTCTGCACAAGTTGAGCTGTATTTAGCATGTATTAAATAAAATAAATCGGCAATGATTACAACATAAAGTATGACACAAGATCTGAATATATCGTCTGCATAACTTTTGAGCTGTCAAAGTGTCATTTGAAGTAATTTACAAATCCATACATATTTATTCAGGAAATCATGCAAGCTAACATACGCCAATATGATCCCGATTATAAAATTTCACCAGAGTAAGTTAATATATAAAAAAGCTACTAATGATAATTGAGAATATGACCTTATGATAAAATGTCTAGAAAAATGAATCGGATAAAAAATTCATATCACATTTAAAACGGCACTTCCCTCTGTTAGTGTCCTCGGCGAGAGAGAGAAAAGCCTAGAGAAGGAACACTTTAACAAGTACTTTCGGGCAACCTACTCACTGTTTCATACAGGTCTTTATTCAATATTTACACAATTTATTTAATGCTAGGTGGGTATCTATCTGTTTTGTTGCATTTAAATTGCAATGTTTTGCGGAGGAAATGCAGCATTATGAAATATTTAAAGTTGCTATACCTAATAACTCCAAATTAATGGTAATTGAGATCGCTTTCCGTTAATTTCATCTTTTTAAATTTTAAATTTTTTAGAAACCATTCATAGAGACAATTGTATATTTTAAAACTAACCCGAAGCAAAATTTCAAGATTTTGGGCTCAGCAGTAACACAGAAATAGAAAATTTTTGAAAGTTTTTTGTTTTTGCACTGTTTTATATAGCGACATTTTTAGAAATTGTTCTATTGCGAGAATTTACGTCATGATAAATACAGCCATGTCAATTTTCATGTTTATATTCCTAACAATTCCTTGTACTTCGTTACTTAGATCATCTTTAGATCTTTTTCCGCTTTGTTCAGTCTTTCTATTTTTTAGAATTCGTTCTACAACGAGCATTTACATTTTATTAATTACTACCATGCCAAAGTTCTAGTTTCTAACCCCAACAGTATCCCAAAAATTTCAGTATTCCAAATAAATCATAGTTTAGAAACTTTCTAGAAATTTTTACGTTTATCCGTCAAATTGAACCTTTTAGAGAGCGTTCATTACGAGTATTTACATCTTAAAAGTAACTACCGCACCAAATTTAAAGTTTCTAACCCAATCAATATCACAGAATTCGCAATTTTAGAACTTTTTTGCTCCTGCAGCGATGTAGGTTCTTGCACTGACATAAAATAGTCTTTTTTTCGGAGCTGAGATGGCCACCAACATTTTTTTAAGTTGGCTATGTAGTTTCAGAGATAACACCTCACAAACGTACAAGCATTAATAATATTATATACTTTATAATATTATAACGCTTTATAATATTAGCATTAGATGTACAGATGCAAAAGGCATTTATCTGTTACAAACTAAAGTGCCAGTGTTGCCCAGAATTTGAAGGATGTTTGTTCTGAAAAATCAATTTCAAAATTTAACATACAACACAAAACAAACATTAAAAAAAGCAGTCGAAATGTTGTATGAATGAATCATATGAAAACGCTATATAAAAATGTATAAATGTATATAACAGACGCAAAAGAATACAGCTATAAATGAACTTATTTCAATTTATAATTGGAGCAATAATGTTAAAATAGGCCAATATTTCCCTAATCGGGTTTTTATCATGCTTCAATACATTTTTCACACTCATATGACGTTATACTATATCCACCCCGCCCTTTATATTTCCAATATGACGTAATATTTTCCTCTTTCACGTGGAAACCTTGAAATAGAAAAATTGTGAAGTTATATTCACTTTCATTTAAATTCGTCAAACCATTTATTTCATTTTCATATTTCACGTGAATATCTTGCAATAGAAAAGTTATGACGTAATATTCACCTTTTTTAAAAATTCGTCAAACTATTTATTTCATTTTTATTTTTCACGTGGAAATCTTGCAGTAGAAAATTAATTGTTGTAGTAATAATTTTATTGTGTTTTTTAATTGTTGGCAATTGCTATAACGAAAAATGTTTAAATTTGATAAGAAATTGCTGTTAAATTGGTGGTTTTTTATTAATTAAAAATTAACTATAAATTATTTCGATTCCGGATTACTTTAGTTGCCTCGGCCATGTTTTAATACACATGTACGTACGTATCTTTTCACAATTTTGGCTTCCAAATTGTGATTTTTTATAGAATTACAAACAGACAGATAGACAAGTTTTCATTTTTATATATCTCTCTATTCTAAAAAAAGTAACTAACGCTGTCACTGCCGCCACCGCCGGTTTTGAATTTTTTGTGGCCGGAGGTCTTTCTTCGTTAATATTTAGAAAACTATTGCATACAAAAAATGTGAAAATCGGTGGTATTATAGCGAAATGTTTGATCAACACGCTAATGCATACAGTTTTCAAATCGAAGAATAATTTTAAGAGATATTTAATGCTAAAGTTGGACAAAATCGTTCCATTAAAAAAAATTTTATAGGAGCAAAAACTATACGTGTGAATTTAATCATTTTTAGATCATTTTATTCAATAGAAAATCCCGGTGTGCAGATTTCATTAATTTTTTTAATTTGACTCATTTTTTGAGGTTTTATTTCTATTTTAAATTCAAATATTCAGCATCTTGACTGATATTTTTTACATATTTTAGAAAATGGTATTAATTTAAACTGTTGCCAACTGTATAAACAGCGCAAACAATAATGTTTGCTTCAAATAAAAAAATTATTTACACGTTACCATTATAAACAGAAAAAACCCTTCAAATTAGAATTAAATAATTAGGTATAAAAAGCAGGCACTTATTGGAAATTACGCCATTAAAACTATATTTACATGTGAATTTTGAAAGAGAAAGGATATGGTAAAATAAATTCATTAACATGCGTTAGAAGTCTGAAATATAAGAAATTGCGTCACATTACACTTATTATGCAAAATGAACAAAAAATAGTATTGCAAAACAGTTTAAATTTAAAAATTGCGCGAAACAAAATATTAGAGGTTAAATATTAGATTTGTTCAAAATTTTATTATTTGTCGTTTGATGTGAGGTGTTCAGCTATAAGGATGCAAATATTCATGTTTCCAACATAATTAGGGGATGAGTTAGAAAAATTGCTTAAAATACACATGTTAGATGCCAGAGGGTTAAATATTAGACTTTTTCAAAATTTTATTATTTGCCGTTTGATGTGAGGAGTTCAGCTATAAGTATGCAAAATTTCATGTCTCCAACTTAATTAGGGGCTGAGTTGGAAAAATTGCTTAAAATACACAAGTTAAAGCCCAGAGGGTTAACTATGACTTTTTCAAAATTTTATGATTTATTGTGTTATCGCAAGTGTTCAGCTATAAGTATGCAAACTTTCATGTCTCCAACTTAATTAGTGGCTGAGTTAGAAAAATTGCTTAAAATACACAAGTTAGAGCCCAGAGGGTTAAATATTAGACCTTTTTCAAAATTTTATTATTTGTCGTTTGATGTGAGGATTTCAGCTATAAGTATGCAAAATTTCATCTCTCCAACTTAATTAGGTGCTGAGTTAGAAAAATTGTTTAAAATACACAAGTTAGAGACCAGAGGGTTAAATATTAGACTTTTTCAAAATTTTATTATTTGTCGTTTGATGTGAGGTGTTCAGCTATAAGTATGCAAACTTTCATGTCTCCAACTTAATTAGGGGCTGAGTTAGAAAAATTGCTTTAAATACACAAGTTAGAGCGCAGAGGGTTAAATATTAAACCTTTTTCAAAATTTTATTATTTGTCGTTTGATGTGAGATGTTCAGCTATAAGTATGCAAAATTTCATGTCTCCAACCTAATTAAATTAGGGGTGAGTTAGAAAAATTGCTTAAAATACACAAGTTAGAGCCCAGAGGGTTAAATATTAGACTTTTTCAAAATTTTATTATTTGCCGTTTGATATGCGCTGTTCAGCTATAAGTATGCAAATTTTCAAGTCTCCGACATGTATAGTTTCTGAGAACGGGCTCTGTGACAGACGGACAGACAGACAGACAAAGAGGTGAGACAGGTAGGGTTTCGTTAGATGAACAAAACTCTAAAAACATGCTGCGGATGACTGTAACAACATCCTAAAATTACATTACCATCGGCGATCTACCAATCCCGAATTTAGTTTATATCCATTTCATATATTCTTATTCTTTTGTGTGGCCCTGTAAAATAACTATCAATATTATATACAGTAAAACCTCTGAATAGCGGACACCCCGAGAATGCAGAATTTGTCCTCTATTTAGAGGTGACCGCTACTGAGAGTAAAACATGTACAGTTATTTAAGAGTTGGTAATCGAAAAAATGTCCGCTAAATAGAGGTATCCGCTAATCGGGTGTGCCCGCTATGGAGGTTTTATCAGTAAAACCTCTGAATAGCGAACACCTCGGGAGGGCAGAATTTGTCCTCTATTTGGAGGTGTCCACTACTGAGAGTTAAAAATGTACAGTTATTTAAGGGTTGGTAATCGAAAAAATGCCCCCTAAATAGAGGTGTCCACTAATCGGGTGTGTCCGTTATGGAGGTTTTACTGCATAATAATATCATCCTTTACAAGAAAATTGCATGCTGTATGATAGACAGACAGACTTCCAGAGAAAGATAACCTCCCTGAGCAATAAACACTCATGTCTTTTGTTTTAATCATCCACAATTGTATGTCATACAACAGGCCAGATTTTATACAACAGGCTAAAAACGGTCACCGTGGTACGGAGTACAGTATTATTATTTGTTTGCCCACCAAAACTGGTTGCCACGGGTTGTTGCAAGGTTTGTGATCACGTGGTTGAAACTGATCTATTCAATATTAACGCGTTCGTATTTTTTTTTATTTGCTCCATGTGTTCAAACCAGTTGTCTACGAAAACATCAACCGGTGAAAGTGACGCACACCAAATTTCTGTGACGTATGCAGATAAATTGTTCTTTTTTATCAGTTTTTTTCTATATAATTTTTAAACGGTTTGGAACTTATTTTTCATAGTAGGTGCATTCAGTAGGCGACCCTCATAGGTACCTTCTGGTGCAATCAGAAACGAAATCCGACAAATATTTTTTGAGTTATGCCTGACGAAAGGTTTTTATTAGGCTTTTCTTTTAGTAGGACATGGCGTTAATATCCATCGTAGTAGTAATGTGTCCGGACAATAATATTTCGCTGAGTATTAGCCTTCGCTTCGCTCAGACAATTAATACAAACGCTTAGAGGCGATAGAACTTACTCTACTGTAAAATACACGATAGCCACACAAAGTTTGATGGGTTAGAGGCAGAGTTCTCAAGGAAATACCAAAACTAAATTTTAAGAGAAACTCTTTTCGTATTCTTTTCTATTCGAGTAACTCTTTAGGATTAAAAGTCATACGAACTAAAAGATCTTCTTCAAACACCATCAAAACTTAAATGTGCTAGGCCTTTCGAAAGATCTGAGTCTTCCTTCGTCAGGCGCAAAGAAGAAGTGTTTCTACTATGAAATCAGCAGCAAGACTCAAAAGTCTTGCTGGAGTCTTGCTGCTGCTTTTATAGTAGAAGCACGTCTTCTTTGCGCCTGACGAAGAATGACTCAGATCTTTCGAAAGGCCTAGCACATTTAAGTTTCTGATGGTGTTTGAAGAAGATCTTTTAGCTCGTATTAATTCGAACCAGTTTCAACTTAATTACTTTAAAAGCGTCATTATAAGGTTGAGTAAGTGTAATATTGTCCTTCGTAGAAAAATCTTACACATAATTTGAGAATTCGTGCTTTTTTTAGGATAGTCTTTCCAGAAGATTTGACATGTTAAATGGATTCACTTGAGGTAATATAGTCAGGAGGGGTAATTATGACCACTTTTTACATTTTCAACTTTGTTATTTTTTTCTGCTTATTTCTATTTGGAAAAGTGCTGTTTTTAGTACATAGGAAGTAACTTTGATCCTTTAAGAACACATTTTAAAAGTTTTAAATTCTCATAGCTGTTTTTCTTTTAAAGTTAAAAGGGTGGTTATAATTACCCCACCAAAAACTCACAATCACATAAGTTTGGGGTAATTAATACCACTAGTGGGGAAATTATGACCACTATATCTTCTGTTTATACTTGCCAATACACATTTATTTGGTGTAATTATGACCACTTTGACCTCCAAAGTAACAAATCCGTTTATCAAAAATTTTATAGACTTAGTTTCAAATTGCTATTTGGATCTCAAAAAGGCTTCAGACTAGTAATAAAGAATACCTAAGATAAAATATACATTATGAGGTTAATATCTAAGCTTGAAACAAAATTTTACCATCACAGTTTTCTCCAATATGACGGCGGTCATAATTACCCCACCTGAACCTATAGCCTAATCCTTGAAAAAATAATTTAGTAAAACATACCTTTAAATTCATTAATTTCGTCTTACCAATATCACCCAGATTAGAGTACAGATTATAAAAACAACTATCTATAAACAAAAGCAGCTATTATTTTCTCGGTATAGAGTAAAAAGTAAGTCTCTTCCCACTATCAAAAAGTGCGCTCTAGCTTGAGTTATGGCCGTGCATTTTATTACCCGACTGCCAAGGAGCATTATGTGTTTGACGCGTATCTGGGGTATGTGGATTTCTTTATACCCTTGAAACATCCCAACGGCTGGATGGATTTTAATGAATGAGGTCTCTATCGATTCGTTTTAACCGTCCGTTGGTTATAGGCTAGGTTTTGTTTTCATAAATTAAAAATGGAGGTAGAGACGAAACAAGATTTTTACGCACCATATTGAGTGGCATATCATTGGATAGGTCTTTCAAAATGAAGACGATGTTTCATAGGCTATTTTACAGTCAGAAGCTCCGTTTAAATATTACACAACCTGAAAATTCTGTAGGTAGGATCTCTAGTTTAACTGTAACTCTAACCTTAATAGACATCTATAATCCTCATCAAACAGTGTTTATAGATAGGAACTAACAATTAAGCATAACTTAAAAGTCATCAATACAAGTAAATAAAAAAATAGCTAAGTAATATAAACTAAAAATTCGTCAATAAAAAATTAAATTAAAAAAAAATCAAAAAATCCGACTGCATAAAAAGCAAACTAAAAAGGGGAAAACAAGATGACGTAGGAAAATAATAGAGTGTGTAATGGAAATCCTTTTACTTTTTTACTTAAGTAATTGCAGTCGGAGGCAAACATGTAGGTAGAAGGAGCCGCAGTACATACCTAGGTATGAATCTGATGCCTCCGGCAGCAATTACTAAAGTAAAACAAAAAAGGATTTCCATTACACACTCTACTATTTTCCTACGTCATCTTGTTTCCCCCTTTTTACCGGTTTTTTGATTTTTTAAATTTAATTTTTTATGGTGATTTGTGTTTATAAATGTGCGTTCTATTGTCCCTAAACATTTGTACTAATATTTTGAAACACTTTGTATATGGCCCTAATAACAAGTCCACTCTTTAATTAATATAAAATTATGTAGATATATTTTAAAGAAAACTCGTTGATTCAATAATAAACAAAATTTAAAATGGTGAACATAAGTATTAATTCAGTTTAAAATTAAATTTCAAATAATCGTTTATGTGTAATTTTAGATTAAAATCTAGGCAAAAGTTCGGTTTTATATGAAAACACTTAAGCGATGCTATTACTCTGCTCAAATTCTTTATTTCTAATACCTAGTGTCAAAATGTATTTTACTTTTCGCTTTTAAAATATCGCTTGTCAAAAGTGGCTTCATCAAATATTTTCAAAAAATGCGAGTGTCACCGAACTTCAAATACATCATTGTCGTCATTGACATCATTAAGATTTTTTTTCTACGTTGAACTGACAGTAAAATAGCCTTATTTTCAGAAAATAAATGAGACATAATTTAAGATATGAAAAATGTCATAATCTTTTTTTCGTTCAAAAGTGTTTTTTTTTCCTTGCACATTAAAGTTGTTATGACTAAGTATAGTGTCATATCTAAGAATTCAAGAAGCCATGGTTTAAAAGGAAAAAGACCATAATGTTACAAAACAGCATTTGAAAGTAAAGAATAAATACTTTTATAGTAATAAATAAGTTTAGAATTTATCTAATACTGTTGAAATGATAGCATTAGTAAAACAGAAATATAACTTTGTGAACATAATCCTAAAAGAAAAATATATGTAGATTTTAGGAAAGAATAATATTCCTTATATTTTCGAAAGAAAGGTTCCATATGTTACAAACATCTTGGATATATTATAATGCGAAATAAAAATAGCTTAGATTTTCATAACATCGTTGAAAACGAAAATATTAAGTAAGTACCCTAAGATGTAAATAAAATGTTTATGTATTTTATAAAATATTTTGAAAGTATTTTTCGATACACTATGATGCAATATTAATGTTTTAGAATATATTGGAAATAAAGAATACTATCCATATATTTATAAGCGTATTGTCGTACATTTCCATAAAGAATTGTTGAAATACTATCAACTTAGCAATATTATGATTCTCGTGGAATTTATAAACTGTAGCCCAAAAGAAGGCATTAGGTTACAAATAGATAAGATAGAGAATCTGAGAAACATTTTATTAAAGTTATTCTAGTTGTTCATCTGCATTATTTTCAGTTTTTTATAAACATATATTTTCATTTCAAAAACCAAGAAAACTAATAAGAGTACTAAAATAACTGTTAGGGTGATATAAAATTAATGGTATTACTTAGTTGTCTTTATATCACTTGTACACATCGCTGTTTAACTGCATTATTTTCACTTTTCTAATAAATATGTGTATTTTCTTTTCAAAAACTAAGAAAGATAATAAGGGGTAGATATAAAATTAGTTGTATACATGATGTTCAATTTTTATTAGTTAGTTGCTAAGTCACAATGAATGCTAATTCGTGTTACCGAAACAAAGATACATCTGTTGTATAAAAAATCACTTAAAAAGAAAACTTCCTATTTTCGAAAGTTAATCCTTTTCTTTACTTCTATATATTGTTATGCGCAATTATGTCAGATGTTCAGTTATTAAAAAGAATATTTTTTTCGGTTTAATTCGGAAGTTTAATTACATTAAAATACAATTATGTGTGAAAATCACTTAAAATCATCTAAACTAAGCTAATAACTGCAAAAGTGCTAAAAAAAAAATACATTTAAAAGGCATATAAGTAGCTTTATTCAGATCGACATATTTGTCATCGTCAGGTAGCGATATTCTCAAGATCTTTGTTGATACAAATATTTTCGTATAAACTTTTTAGAATAAGAAATTGATAAATAAAATCACGAGAACCCCATGTATCATGAAAGACAAGTGCATACATAAAATAAAATAAAAATGGATATTTGTGAACGTTAATTAATTTTTAGTAATGTTTTTTATTCTGCAGAGCATCTCTTTCCAAATTTTATATACTATTGTTTCTTATTCTGCAGAGAATCTTATTCCAAATTTGAGGTATTTCTTATTCTGCAGAGCATCTCATTCCAAATAATGATTCAGCTTCCATTGAGTTACCTAAAATTTGGAAAAAGATGCTCTGCAGAATAAGAAACAATAGTATAAAGTAATTCACGTTCTTATTCTGCAGAGAATCTCATTCCAAATTTTAGGCATTTCTTATTCTGCAGAGCATCTCTTTCCAAATAATGATTCAGCCTTCATTGAGCTACCTAGAATTTGGAGAAAGATGCTTTGCAGAATAAGAAACAATAGTATAAATTAATTCACGTCACAAATATCCATTTTTATTTTATGTAATATATGCCCTTGTTTTTCATTATACATATGGTGTTTCATTACATTGTTATACGTATGTTTCATTATACATTTCATTATACTCGCAATTTTATTTACCAATTTCTTGTTCTTAATTTTTTTCTCGAAAATATTTGTATCAACAACGATCTTGAGAATGTCACCGTCTGAGAGATGAAACATGCAGGGGTTAGACAAAAATATGGAAACATCTCGTGAAATGCATGCCTGAACGTAAATGTTGATTCCACCCAATCCTGTCGGTAGCACTGTTGTATTTTCCCACTAACGCCACCTGTACAATGCTCTCAATACGTTGCAAGTGTCAGTCGTTGTCAAAACAGTGTTCTGTGTAGTTGTAAGCGCTTTGCGTCTGAGCTAAGTGAATTCGAACTTGGACAAATTGTTGGTGCTTGTATGGTGGGTGCTTCCGTTACCAAGGCAGCCGAAGTTTTTCATGTTTCAAGAGGCACCGTATCGAAGATTTATACCGCATACAGGAAAAGCGAAAAACATCATCCGTTAAGTCACAATGCGGACAAAAGTGTGTGTTGGATGATCGTGACAGACGGTCATTAAAATTGATTGTGACGAAAAATAAGAAAACGACCGCGGAAAAAGTCACTGCTGAACTAAATGTCGACCTCATAAAGCCTGTCAGCACAAAAAAACAAACAAACAAACAAAAAAAAAATAAGAAGGGAGCTCCGTAAGAAGGGATTTTCAGGGCATGATAGTATGTTTTTTTAGGTGTTTCCATATTTTTGTCCAACCCCTGTATGTCGATCTGAATAAAGGTATTTATGTTACTGTTGATTTGTTCTATAGCGGTGATGGTGGATTTAAACAACAAGGCTTAGTTGCTTTTCATGATTTTAATGACGGTCTTGGTTAAGAAAATATAGGCAATTCAATTTCATCTCCGCCGCTCAGTTAAGAAGGAGTAGAAGTCACAAGAACAATGGATTTTCACCACTATTTATAACAAATTAACTACTAAGCTTGTTACATTATAACAAGGAGATTCTATCGAGCAAGCAACAAATATGCCACGACAACAATAGGACAACAATTGCTCAGGTTGCTCCATTTCATACAAAGAAATTATCATTCACTCAGAACCATTTTGTGCAGATCAGGATTGTTACTATGCACTTACATCTTTATTTATAATACTATCCAACATAGTCGAAAAGTGTATATGAATTCGTTTTGTCTGTCAGTTTGTTCGTTTGTCCACGTTCTAACTCACATAAATATATTCAGATTGACAAGTAGTTTTTATATGTTATCGAGATTTACTATAGAATGTTTGTGTTTGAAAATGAAGTGTGTAGCATTTATATTTCGTTTATAATGACACACAAAGAAATACAGTCTTATTATGGTCTAAGGGAAAAAGTCTTTTTCGATGCATTTTAATGATGCTACAAAACTTCAAAAATAATAAAATTTATATAAAACACTGAGGTGGATTGAAACATGCTTTCGCAACAGCACAGAATAAGAAGCATTTAAAGTACTAGGGGGCTCGTCCCCCTACGAGCTACGCTCGTCAACCCCCGTCCAGACACCGCAGACTCTAAATGTATGCTAATGTGATCGGCTTTAAAAAGATTTCGAAAGATTGAATTATAATTTAAAAAACAGTGGCGATCTCCCTATAAACGGATTTCTATTCATTTCTTTTTGATTGGGGAAATTTTAACGCCAAATCCGCTGCGGTACTACTTGATTATCCCGTCGACTAATTTCGCCAAATTATATAAATCGCCAAACCACTCGCCAAATTATAAAAATTGACATAATTTTTATTTTAAATAACGAAAGAACAAATAAATTAGTACAACATTAATAAAAATACAAATAAAACGTCGAAATAAAAATAACTTGATGACGTAGACACGTGTAACAACATTTCAAAATAAGGTAATATAAAAGGAATTAAGTAAACAGAATCTTTGTCTCCCGGTATTTTTTAACAAAGCGAAAAGAAAGTTCTTTTAAATGAGACATTTTAAATTAATCGTTTTTAATCTGACGTAATTTTGACCAAACTATTCTTTCTCTTTTTAATATTCACGTGAAAATACTTGTGTTAGGAATAAAATATTATTTGCGCTTTCCTTAGAAAAATAGTTGAAAAGTATCCTCTCAAAATATCAAATAAATGTCTAGCGCAATTTGTAAATTTTAACCGTTTTGCAATATTATTTTGTGTTCATTTTATGTAATAACTGTAATGTGACGTAAATATGACGTAATTTCTCCTATTTAAGACTTCTAACGCATGTTAATAAATTTATTATTTTACAAATTCCTTTCTCTCTTAAAATTCAAGTGTAATTATAGTTTTTATGACGTAATTTTTAATAAGTTCCTGCTTTTTGTACATAATTATTTAATTCTAATTCCAAATGTTTTTTTCTGTTTATAATAGTCACGTGTAAATAAATTTTTAATTTATTACACGTATAAATAAATATATATATATATATTTTAAGCAAACATTATTGTTTCCGCTGTTTATACAGTTGGCAACAGTTTAAATTAATATCACTTTCTAAAATCTGTAAAAAATATCTCTCGAAATGCTGAAAATTTGAATTTAAAATAGATATAAATCCTCGAAAAACGAGTCAAATTAAAAAAATAAATCTATTCTGCACACCGGGAAATTATAACGTATAAAATGAACTAAAAAATATTAAATTTCGATGTATAGTTTTTGCTACTATAAAACTTTTTTAGTGGAACGATTTTGTCCAACTTTAGCATTAAATATCTCTCTATTCTAAAAAAAAAGTAACTACCGCTGTCACCGCCGCCGCCGCCGGTTTTGATTTTTTTGTGACCGGAAGCCTTTCTTCGTTAATATTAACAAAAATAATGCATACAAAAATATGAAAATCGGTGGTTTTATACAGAAATGTTTGATAAACACGCTGATGCAGACAGTTTTCAAATCGAAGAATTATTTTAAGAGTTATTTAATGCTAAAGTTGGACAAAATCGTTCCACTAAAAAAGTTTTATAGCAGCAAAAACTATACATGGCAGTGTAATCATTTTTAGATCATTTTATGCGTTTGAATTTGCCGGAGTGCAGATTGCATTAATTTTTTTATTTTGACTCATTTTTTCAGGTTTTATTTCTATTTTAAATTCAAATTTTCAGCATTTCTAGAGATAATTTTTACAGATTTCAGAAAATTGTACTAATTTAAACTGTTGCCAACTGTATAAAAAGCGCAAACAATAATGTTTGCTTCAAATTAAAAATTTATTTACACGTGACTGTTATAAACAGGAAAAAAACTTTCAAATTAGAATTAAATAATTACGTATAAAAAGCAGGAACTTATTGAAAATTACGTCATAAAAAGTATACACGTGAATTTTAAAAGAGAAAGGATTTTGTAAAATAATAAATTCATTAACATGCGTTAGAAGTCTTAGGAGAAATTAAGTCATATTTACGTCACATTATAGTTATTACATAAAATGAACACAAAATAATATTGTAAAAAAGTTTAAATTTAGAAATTGCGCTAGACATTTATTTGATATTTTGAGAATTAATTTAAAATGTCTCATTTAAAAGAACTTTCTTTTCGCTTTGTTAAAAAATACCAGGAGACAAAGACTCTCTTTACTTAATTCCTTTTATATTAGCTTATTTTGAAATGTTGTTACACGTGTCTACGTCATCAAGTTATTTTTATTTCGACGTTTTATTTGTGTTTTTATTAATGTTGTACGAATTTATTTGTTCTTTCGTTATTTAAAATAAAAATTATATCAATTTGTATAATTTGGCGAGTGGTTTGGCGATTTATATAATTTGGCGAAATTGGTCGACAGGATAATCAAGTAGTACCGCAGCGGATTTGGCGTTAAATTTCCCCAATCAAAGAGAAATGAATAGAAATTCGTTTATAGGGAGATCGCCACTTTTTTTTAAAATTATAATTCAATCTTTCGAAATCTTTTTAAAGCCGATCAAATTAGCGTGCATTTAGAGTCTGCGGTGTCTGGACGTGGGTTGGCGAGCGTAGCTCGTAGGGGGCCGAGCCCCCTAGTCTCTTAAAATAATTCTTCGATTTGAAAACTGTCTGCATCAGCGTGTTTATCAAACATTTCTGTATAACACTACCGATTTTCATATTTTTGTACGCATTATTTTTCTTAATATTAACGAAGAAAGACCTCCGGTCACAAAAAATTCATAACCGGCGGCGGCGGTGACAGCGGTAATTACTTTTTTTTAGAATAGAAAGATTTTATAGAGACGCTCAACAGAATTCCATTACATAAACATTTTAATGGTGATATGATGTTTCACGCATAACGAAATTAAAAAGGATCCCTCAGGTTCACTACAACATGCTATTTATAGATTATAAAGAGCGTAGAATTTATCGTTCATTTACAGAGGCACACAAAAGAATTCTGTTACAGGACGGGACCATATTATTAATTTTATAGCATGAAAAAATGAAATTTCTTAATAATATTCTGTTATTGTTGAAAGTTTTTCATAATCTATGCCTGATGCATCATATTTTGCTCTTTCTATTTTACATTCAATGAATCTTCCGTAGCTAATATAGTTTTCAAGCGTTGCCATCCTTGCTACATTGTCCTTTAAACTGAATATATGAATACCAGTACAGGTTTTAAAACCTTTATTAACTAAAAGATTCTTTTTTTTAAACCTTTGCTCCGCCATCCAGGTACTATTTTCTGCCAAATCACATTTGTTCAAATACGTCATTGGCTATGGACCTAATTATGAAAGATTAACCATAAAATCTCATTAACTATAAGATAGAGTGAGCAAAAATGTATTTGCACACCAGGTAAATTTGTTGTAGCATATGTATAAATAAATAAAAAGAAACTAAGAATTAAAATACCAACACTTTTACAAAACTAATAAACGTATTTAATATCTGACTTAATAATTATATTTAGATATGAAAACATAAAAAAGTAGCATTTTTACTGCCAAAAAAATATTTGCACACTAGCAATAAAAATAGAATTGAGGAATTATTTATAAGTTAAAAAAAAGTGCTAATACTTAGTAGGCATGCCCTTTGCTTCAATTACAGCTTGTAATCGTCTGGGCATTGATTCTATTAATTTGTGACATGTTTCACTGCTGATTTGTAGCCATTCTTCCCTAAGAGCTTGTTTAAGTTCTGGTTTGTTAGAAATTTTCTTTTTCCTTATTTTCACATCAAAAATATGCCATAAATTTTCAATCGGATTGAGGTCTAGTGATTGTGGTGGCGTTTTCAATTGATTTTTTACATTATAAAGCAACCATAACCTCGTAATATATGCAGTGTGTTTCGGATCGTTATCCTGTTGGAAATAATATGAATTAGGAATTCCTAATTTCAGAGCACTATTAGATAAAAGATCTCGCACTATATTAATATATTGTTTAGCATTCACATTGCCTTCAATAAAGGTCATTTCGCCAACTCCGTTAAAAGGCATGCATCCCCAAATCATTACATGACCATCGCCATGATTTACAGTTGGTTTCAAGTTTTTAATTTAAGTATTTGGCTTTCGCCATACAGTTTTCTTACTACCTGAGCCAAAAATATTGAACTTACTTTCGTCGGAAAAAATAACAGTTTTCCAAAACTCTAGTGGTTTGCTGACATAAGCTTTTGCAAATTCAAGTCTTTTCACCCTATTTGTTTCACTAATAAATGGTTTTTTCGAAGGGCTCTTCCTCGAATATTTGCATCATGAAGAATATTTCTAATTGATTGTGGTGTAACTATTGTTCCCGACGTGGAAGCGACATCAACAGCCAATTCTCGAGCACTTAGAAAAGGGTTTTTTGAAGATTCTTTTATTGATGGCTCTCCTTTGCCCGGTATTTAACTTTCTTGGATGCCCAGTTCGCGGTTTATTTATTGTCGAACCAGTTTCTTTTTTCTTCTTAATTACATAACGAACACTAGAAAAGTTTAATTTAATTTTTTACCTATTCCTCGGTAACGTAATCCAGAATTGTGAAGAAATATAATCTTCTCAAGGGTAGCAACAGACAGTTCACACGTTTTCGGTGCCATTGGAAAAAAAACTCCCCAGAATCCCTGCTCCAGTTAATATATTACATGACTTTAAAGTGCGGGGCTAATGTACTGCGAGACTGATATGCTAAACATTTGCATAATGTTCACATTTAATGTCTTTTTAACAGTCAATGCTTCCTGTGCAGACACTTTTTAGGTATGAGAAAATATTAATTTATTTTTTAAAATGTGTAATATTACTGTTTAAGGAAGATGGGTAGTTATTTTTATTTTCTTCTCATTTAAATAAATGAATAATTAAGAGAATAGTATCAAATTTGCTTTCTATGGTTACTTATGCAAAAAATCGTCTGCGTGCAAAGACTTATTTTGCTCACTGTATACAATTTGGAGCTAAACTACAATATGTAAAGTTTTTAAAATCTTTACTAGCTAAAATCTTTTCAATCTAAAAGTTTGTTTTTTAAAACCTTTACTGCACCTTTCCGTTACTGATACATTCCGTTACTTATACCATTATGTTACTTATATAAGTTTGCTAAAACCTTTACTATATTATAACATTATATTTAACATTAACTATAAGATATAAACTTTGGAGCTAAACTACAATACGTAAAGTTTTTAAAACCTTTACTAGCTAAAATCTCTTCAATCTAAAAGTTTGTTTTTTAAAAGCTTTACTGCACCTTTCCGTTACTGATACTTTCCGTTACTTATACCATTAAGTTACTTATATAAGTTTGCTAAAACCTTTACTATATTATAACATTATATTTAACATTAACTATAAGATATGCACTGTGGAGCTAAACTACAATATGTAAAGTTTTTAAAACCTTTACTAGCTAAAACCTTTTCAATCTAAAAGTTTAGTTTTTAAAACCTTTACTGCAGCTTTCCGTTACTGATACATTCCGTTACTTATACCATTAAGTTACTTATATATGTTTGCAAAAACCTTTACTATATTATAACGTTATATTTAACATTAACTATAAGATATACAATTTGGAGTTAAACTACAATATGTAAAGTTTTTAAAACCTTTACTAGCTAAAACCTTTTTAATCTAAAAGTTTATTTTTTAAAACCTTTACTGCAGCTTTCCGTTACTGATACATTCCGTTACTTATATCATTAAGTTACTTATATAAGTTTTCAAAAACCTTTACTATATTATAACGTTATATTTAACATTAACTATAAGATATACAATTTGGAGTTAAACTACAATATGTAAAGTTTTTAAAACCTTTACTAGCTAAAACCTTTTCAATCTAAAAGTTTGTTTTTTAAAACCTTTACTGTACCTTTCCGTTACTGATACATTCCGTTACTTATACCATTAAGTTACTTATATAAGTTTGCTAAAACTTTTACTATATTATAACATTATATTTAACATTAACTATAAGATATACACTTTGGAGCTAAACTACAATATGTAAAGATTTTAAAACCTTTACTAACTAAAACCTTTTCAATCTAAAAGTTTGTTTTTTGAAACCTTCACTGCACATTTCCGTTACTGATACATTCCGTTACTTATATCATTAAGTTACTTATATAAGTTTGCAATAACCTTTACTATATTATAACGTTATATTTAACATTAACTATAAGATATACAATTTGGAGCTAAACTACAATATGTTTTTAAAACCTTTACTAGCTAAAACCTTTTCAATCTAAAATTTGTTTTTTAAAACCTTTACTGCACCTTTACGTGGGGGTCTTTCTAAGGGAACCCAAACCGTGTTTACGCTTGGAAAACCAAGGTTCGAAGAAAACCACAGATACATTTATGATATTAAGTGGGTAAGACATTTCTGACGATGACGACAGAACAAATCGTAGTGAAAGAAATTGGAATGTACCGCTAACTAGCAAAACCCACGGCTTTGTTCGCGTAATAGTTGAAAAATGCGAAATGGTATATGTTTTTTTATTTTTATTAGAAGAAATTATACTTCTACACAGCATTTTTTTTTTTTAATTTTACGGTATAATATTGGCAGTTGGTGTGCCAGTTTTAAACCGTAAAATTAACAATATTAAACAGTAAAATAAGCAAGCAATATACCGTTAAGCAGTAATATACTGCTTAATTCAATTATAAGACGGCATATTACTGCTTATTTTACGGTTATAAACTTGCACCCCAGCTGCCAGTATCACACCGTAAAATCAATTTTATTTACAGTGTACGAATAATTAAAACAAAATTAATTAAGCCACAGTTCGACTAAACATCATTATTAAACTGCATGAAGGAAAAATGAGACTTAAATTAATGAGAAAAACTAAAATTAATTCTAAATAAACGTTATTTTAGAATGTATTTTTAAGCTTTTACGCTTATTTCAGTTTTCAGTCGAAGTTTAGAATCTTTTTTAGAAACCATTCTTAGCGCACAATTGCGTTTTAAACGTAACCATCATGCCATATTCTAATCTTCTAGTCTAATAGATTACCAAACACCTAGTGGTGTGACACCAACATGAAATATAACCTATGTTAGAATAGGAACTGTCACAATCAATTTGACAACATTAATTTTGAAATCTGTTTGATATTTCCTGAGATTCCATAAAAACCGTAATTTAGAACGTTTTTAGACTGCTTTTCCCGCATTTTCACCCCACTTTTCAATCTAAAAATTTGTTTTTTAAAACCTTTACTGCACCTTTCCGTTACTGATACATTCCGTTACTTATACCATTAAGTTACTTATATAATTTTGCTAAAACCTTTAGTATATTATAACATTATATTTAACATTAACTATAAGATATGCACTTTGGAGCTAAACTACAATATGTAAAGTTTTTAAAACCTTTACTAGCTAAAACCTTTTCAATCTAAAAGTTTAGTTTTTAAAACCTTTACTGCAGCTTTCCGTTACTGATACATTCCGTTACTTATACCATTAAGTTACTTATATATGTTTGCAAAAACCTTTACTATATTATAACGTTATATTTAACATTAACTATAAGATATACAATTTGGAGTTAAACTACAATATGTAAAGTTTTTAAAACCTTTACTAGCTAAAACCTTTTTAATCTAAAAGTTTATTTTTTAAAACCTTTACTGTACCTTTCCGTTACTGATACATTCCGTTACTTATACCATTAAGTTACTTATATAAGTTTGCTAAAACTTTTACTATATTATAACATTATATTTAACATTAACTATAAGATATACACTTTGGAGCTAAACTACACTATGTAAAGTTTTTAAAACCTTTACTAGCTAAAACCTTTTCAATCTAAAAGTTTATTTTTTAAAACCTTTACTGCAGCTTTCCGTTACTGATACATTCCGTTACTTATACCATTAAGTTACTTATATAAGTTTGTTAAAACCTTTACTATATTATAACATTATATTTAGCATTAACTATAAGATATACACTTTAGAGCTAAACTACAATATGTAAGGTTTTTAAAACCTTTACTAGCTAAAACCTTTTCAATCTAAAATTTGTTTTTTAACCTTTACTGCACCTTTAAGTTACTGATATATTCCGTTACTTATATCATTAAGTTACTTATATAAGTTTGCTAAAACCTTTACTATACTATAACATTATATTTAACATTAACTATACGATATACACTTTGGAGCTAAACTACAATATGTAAAGTTTTAAAACCTTCTCAATCTAAAAGTTTGTTTTTTAAAATATTTACTGCACCTTTCCGTTACTGATACATTCCGTTACTTATACCATTAAGTTACTTATATAAGTTTGCTTGGTTTATAAAACTCTTACTTCGCCTTTCAATTACAAATTTTTCGCGAAATCACATTTGTTCAAATAAGTCATTTATCAATGGACCTGATTACGAAAATTTAACCATGAAATCAGATTAACTATAAGATAAAGACTTTGGAGTTAAACTGAAATCTATTAGTGAAAAGACTGATTTTGATATATTGTGGAATTAATTATTCATTAAATTCATAATTTCATGATGAGATGAATTCAATAATTTCATTCATTTTAGAGTAATTAAAATTATTTTAGGAATTAGTACTAACTCAAATATAATGTAAAATGATAATATATGTTTAGATAGAATGTTTATTAGTAAAATTAATATAATATAATTAATGAATAAATGAATGAATGAATTCATACAATTAATATCAAGTTAAGCTGAATTGGTTAAAATATACGCTGCATCAGGACATCAAGGTGCATACACTCCTTGAAATTTAAGATTATATCATTTCTGGTTATAATTTAAATCCCAGAAATTGTAATCACCACGTCTAATCTTTGAATTTGTAATACTTTAATCCGTTAATTATACTTTCCGTTACTTATACCATTCCATTAATTATATCTGTTTGCTAAAACCGTTACTACCTAAAAGATTGTTTTCAAAAATCTTTATTTCGCCATTCCGTTACTTATTTTCCGACAAATTATATCTGTTAAAGTACTCATTTGGCTAGGAAATCAGATTAACTATACGATATACTCTTTAGAGTTAAATTGAAGTCTATCAGTGAAAAGACTGCTTTTGATATACTCTTGAACATAAAATTAATATCAAGTTAAGTTGAATTGGTTAAAATATGCCTTTCATCAGAATATCAAGGTGCGTACACTCCTCTGAATTTCCAAGGTGTCTGTCACCACTATTTAAGATTAGATCATTTCTATTTATAATTTAAATCGCTGAAATTGTAATAATCACGTGTAATCTTTGAACTTGCATACTTTAATCATTTAATTACACTTTCCGAAACTTATAAATTCCGTTATTTATATCGGTTTGCTAAAACCATTGCTACCTAAAAGATTGTTTTCAAAAACCTTTATTACGCCATTCCGTTACTTATTTTCCGACAAATTGCATTTGCTCAAGTACTTCATTTGACTAGGAAATCAGATTAACTATATGATATACACTTTGGAACTAAATTGAAATCTGTCGATGAAAAAGATAAAAAGGTTATGATATATTGTTGAACATAAAACTAATATCAAGTTAAGTTGAATTGGTTAAAATATACGTTGCATCAGAATATCAAGGTACGTACATTCCTTGGTATTTCCAAAAAGTCTGGCACCACTGTTTAAGATTTGATAATTTCTATTAATGATTTTAATCGCAGAAATTGTAATCACCGCTTCTAATCGTTGAATTTGTAACTTTTGGACGATTAAATAAACGAAAACTTCCACGTGAGATCTCAAATGCAGTACACAGAATAGCAAATTTTTATCAAACCAGAGCCAAACCAAAATTTTGTGCTCCTTTACTAAAGACCTGATAGTTTTGGGCATTTCCGCTTCAGCTTTTTAAGTTATTTTAGTATATAAACTAAGCTAATAATTGCTAAAAGTGAGAAAAAATACACTTAAAAGGCATATAAATGTCATATAGTGTGACTGACTGAGTTCACTAGCCGCTCAGTGGCACTCTTGTAATCGTTTTAAAAATCGAAATTTTTTTTTGCCGGATTTACACTTTTCAGACACTGGAGATTCCGAAAAACATATTTTTAGAAAAAAAAATTGTCCGTCCGTCTGTATGTGTGTGTGTCTGCAATCGCTCTATCCCCCGAACAAATTGAGATAGAGACTTGAAATTTGGCGTGTGCTTAGAGAGTAATAATGGGAAGAAGCCTGTTGAATATCAGTAACATCGATTAACCGGAACAATTTTTTTCGGACTCTTGAAATATTCGTTCTGATAAAAGGTATGCAAAAATTTCCGAAATTGTTTATTTGAAGGAGTGAATATAAAAGACAATAAAAAAACATAAATTTTGCATCATGAATGAACTCAATCGAATAATTAGTTGCCAAGATATTTGTAATTCTATTTTTCACACTCTTCGATTTTTCATGACCCTGTATTTCATTAAAATTTCAATTTAAAGGTATATTTTAATTGGAAATAAGACGCTTAATCCAACGCAGTAAACTGTTAGTTAATAGGATTATATTTTTTCGAGTTATAAGGATGTTTCTTTTACGCAATTCGGTACTACTCGATTATCCCGCCGACCAAAAAACTATGGCCAAACTATAAGATTAAATGCCAATAATGGCTTATCGTAAATGTCAAGCATTTAATGCCTCTTCATACCTATAAGGGGGTTTACCATAGGGGAGGACCCTGTTCTGTCGCCAAATACCGCCAAGTTTGTCGCCAACTTGGCGGTATATCGCAAAATTTGGCGACCAAAATCAGTCGCCAAAAGTGACGCCAAATTGGCGGTATCTTTAATATTTCGCCAAATTCCCATAGACTTCCATTGTAAACCAATAGCATTTACTTGTTTACAGAAAATCAACAAATTGAGATATTTTAATGCAACAAAAAGTAATATTAGCTTGAGGGGTTATATTAATTATATTTAAGGAAGTCCAAATAAATTAAATTATGAATAAAAGTAACATGGTACAATGCTTAGCAAATATCACATGTTTTATTTTCATATTTTATATTATCTATATCCATGATGGGTAAGTATTACGGTGGCCCCCAACGGCGACTAGTTTTAATTTGAGCTCCCAAGCATGCGCAATCAATTTTCATTTGTGGCTATCCTACCACTTTCTCCTTAGTTACTTTACGTTGTAATCGTACCAAAGAAAAGTTAATTATTGAGATAGATTTTTCAATCCATAATGCTTTTAAAAATTTACAATTAAATCATAAAAATTACACTGTAAAAGAAAAATGTTTAGTGTACGGTATAATACTCGCAATCCAGCGGCCAATATTAAACCGTACTATTAACAATAATAAACCGTAAATAAACAGCAGTGCACCGTATTGTAAATAATATTGTGCAGTAATATATCATATATTACTAATCAACGATATATTACTTATTATTTTACGATTTATTATTGGTAATTTTACTACTAGCTGCCGTGCGAGTATTATACTGTAAAAGCAATTTTTTTTTCAGTGTTAGCAAATTGAACTACAATTTTCAGAAAAATATCATTTGAAAGTACATTTTCCTTAGGTGATGTAAAAATTGAAATTATATATCTAGAAGTAAATGTTTGAGTGATAAAAGCGAGAATATTGGCATAAGTCCCCGCCACCATCATTATGACATCAGCGTATACTGTATTATTTTTAAAGATACATTTATGGTTGGTTGGTTGTATTTATGACGGCCAATTATCGTCACGAGGGATATAGACACTAAGGGGGGAGGGAGTACCCTCCGTGGGGGTCTTTCTAAGGGAACCGAACCCGTATTTACGCTTGGAAAACCAAGGTTCGAAGAAAACCACAGATACATTTATGATATTAAGTGGGTAAGACATTTCTGACGATGACGACAGAACAGATCGTAGTGAAAGAAATCGGAATGTACCGCTAACTAGCAAAACCCACGGCTTTGTTCGCGTAATAGTTGAAAAATGCCAAATGGTATATGTTTTTTTATTTTTATTAGAAGAAATTATACTTCTACACTGCATTTTGTTTTTAATTTTACGTATAATACTGGCAGTTGGGGGTTCCAGTTTTAAACCGTAAAATTAACAATATTAAACAGTAAAATAAGCAAGCAATATACCGTTAAGCAGTAATATACTGCTTAATTCAATTATAAGACGGCATATTACTGCTTATTTTACGGTTATAAACTTGCACCCCAGCTGCCAGTATCATACCGTAAAATCAATTTTATTTACAGTGTACGAATAATTAAAACAAAATTAATTAAGCCACAGTTCGACTAAACATCATTATTAAACTGCATGAAGGAAAAATGAGACTTAAATTAATGAGAAAAACTAAAATTAATTCTAAATAAACGATATTTTAGAATGTATTTTTAAGCTTTCACGCTTATTTCAGTTTTCAGTCGAAGTTTAGAATTTTTTTTAGAAACTATTCTTAGCGCACATTTGCATCTTAAACGTAACCATCATGCCATATTCTAATCTTCTAGTGTAACAGTTTACCAAACACCTAGTGGTAGTGACACCAACATGAAATATAACCTATGTTAGAATAGGAACTGTCACAATCAATTTGACAACATTAATTTTGAAATCGGTTTGATATTTCCTGAGATTCCATAGAAACCGTAATTTAGAACTTTTTTAGACCGCTTTTCCCGCATTTTCACCCATTTTAAGTTTAAAGTTTTTTAGAGATTCTTCTTAGAGAGCATTCACATCTTATAAGTAACTAGCATGAAAACATTTCCAGTTAGCTATCGTTTTCAGTATCACAAAAATCACACTTTTGAACGTTTTTTGCTCCTGCAACCTTCTAGTGGTAATGGCAACAACACAAAATATAGCCTATGTTGCAGCAGAGACTCTCACCATCTATTTCCAATTGTTACTTTTGAAATCGGCTTGGTATTTATTGAGATTTCATAGAAATCATGATTTAGAACATTTTTTGATTGCTTTTCGTTCATTCCACCCTTTTAAATTTGGAATTTTTTACAAACGGAGCTTAGAGTGCATTTAACTCTTATCAGTAACTACCATGGCAAGTCTTAAGTTTCTATTTATAACAATTCAATATAAATTGAAATTTAGGACATTTTCAACACGCTTTTATATCATTTTACTCTTTTAAATTTCGATTTGTTTTAGAAACTGTTCTTAAAGAGCATTTACCTCTTATAAGTAACTACCATGTCAAATTTCAAGTTTCTAGGCCTTTCAGTAACACAGAAATCGCCCTTTAAGAACGGCTTTTCCTCTTGCATCCTCTTGAGGGTAGTGGCACCGACATAAAATATAGCGTACGTTGGAACAGGGACTGTCACCATCAATTTGCTACCATTACTTTAGAAATCGGTTCATCAGTTCCAGAATTACCCCCTACAAACACACAAAAAAACAAACGCTACTACTTTATAATATTAGTATAGATAACGAATTCCAAGATAAATAAATTAAGTCAAACGAAAGGCTGTTGAAATTTGCCGAAGAAAGTACAAATATTTCAGTCATTGCATATATCATTTAGCTTTTCTTCGACGTAAGATTTAAAGAAAAGAGAAATTTTTTGTTAAATGCTACTTATCTGAGAAAACTGAGAAAATAAAATTATAAGTTTGTCATATAAAATTTCTTTGAATCTTATTTATAGCAAATCTGCTATTGTAAACATCTAAAAGATCTTTAATTGAATTAGAATTTATTCAGGATTGCATCCGTGTAAGAATAGTGCAATGAAAATCTTTTGAATGGATAATATCTAGTACTGAATTTAATTAAGTTATGAATACATTTAAACATTCTAATCCTTAAAAGCAAATACACACACATACATACATAGATATACACATATATATATTATAGGATATCCTCTCTTTTCAGTATCCAATAGCTAATTCCTAATTCTTGAGTTTTAGATGTATAGTTTCAATTACAAAAATGTTTCACATGTTATTCTTTATCATCTCAAAAGCCGTTTATGTAAAAATATAGCTTAAATAGTGGAAATTTAAGCGCATTAGAAAAACCAATTAGTTATCAGCTTGCCGTGTATTTATCTTCAAGGCATTCATGTAACAAATAACAACACATGAATGCATATTTGACATCTTATATGTACCTGACAACTTTAAAAAGGAACAATGAAACGCATGCTTTTTCGAAATTTAGTTGCTGTTCATTAGTTTTGTCTGACATACATTTACCAGTATATATGTCATTGTTCAATTTTTATTTACTCTTGTGCCGGCTAACGATGATTGTTTGTATTTGCCTTTCTTTATACATATAAGGAACATTAAATAAATATATATATGTATATAAATAAAATGACAGTCATAACTACAATTCCAAATGTCGAGAACAAATAATTTTTGCACCAGACTTCCTTGTTTGTGATATCCTATACTGTATTGTTCTTTAGAGTTATTCTGTCAACTTTGTTCTAAGTACAAATATCTATTGCTCTATCTTGAAAAATAACACTAAATATGAGTTAAAATGAGTCAGCATATAGAAAAGTATTTTGAAGGTATTACGTTTAAAACTGTTAAAATAATGATATAGCAATTATTTGTTAATAAGGGTAATGGAACTCTTCTAGAAATACATAAATTGGTTTCCTTTGCTACTACATAATAAGAATAATAATAAAAAAAGATTTTCGACTTTATATAAAAATTTTTGCCTTTAAATTTACATATTTTGCGTATTTGGTAAAAACTTGACAATTTATGGTGAGAAGTAAACAAATCTATGTTTTTCGAGAGGGTTTAGGTCATGTGGATTCTAATGGAGAAAGGGAAATATCTGTCTCCATTTAATTTAACTGAAATAAATTTTAAGTAATCGTCTTATTAATTAATAATTAATATGTCAAAACATTACAATCTGAAAGATGAGCACACATTATAAGTAGGCTTTGCAAGTTACATTGGCCTCCAAAATCCATTTAATTGAACTGAAATAAATTTTAAGTAATCGTCTTATTAATTAATAATTAATATTTCAAAACATTACAATCTGAAACATGGGTACACATTATAAATGGTTTTTGAAAGTTACACTGGCTGACATCAAAATCATCCCAGTAAAAATAATGGTTGATTCTTATAGATTTCCTGTCGCTAAATAAAAATATTGTAAATGATTGTTTCACGTACCGTGTTTTAGAAGGAAGAACTTGTTTTTAAAATTAAGATATTTTTGATCAAGCTAAACATTATAGAAAATTGCATATATAATGAAATGCATATAATAACGCATAAATAACTTATAAATATACTAGTGTACCCACCAAAAATTTACCCACCGTCCTAGGACGGTGGGTAAAAATTGTGTTTTTCACTTAAAATTTGAAAAACTGATAAAAAAATAATTGACAATATGGAAGCGTTTAGATGAGCAAAGTTCGGCTAGTATATGTTCTAATAAACACACAATTAGCTTTTACACTATTTCTGGGTAAACCAGGTTTTCGAGCTAATATACTATAACAAAATTAAGATTTATTAATAAAAGAAAAATTTAATAAATATGCAATAAAAGTGCGTAATTAAAACAGTCTGCTGCAACTATTGAAATAATACTATTTTTTTTAATACACTTTGAAATTGTATTTTTATCGTTTACACCCCCCCCCCCTCCTCCATTTTTTTTATATGTATATTGATTAATAAATATCTATCGCGGGTTGAACCCCATCCGTCTAATCCCCTAAGCTTTTGTCCCTCCTCCTGATCCTAAATCAAAAATTATTAATTTTACTTTTCGTATAAATATTAATTTTTTACTTTTAAAATATGGGATATTTTTTTTTGTTGTTGTTGTTTTTGTTTTTTAGTTTAAATTTACATACACCTGTATATAGAAAAGGAAAATATAAGAAATGTGTAATTTAAAAATAAGTTAGAAAATGCCAGGACATTATTTCGGGGAGGGGGGGGGGCGACTAATCCCCTAAGCTTCATGCAAAGCTATAAATCAAAAATTATTAATTTTACTTTTCGTATAAATATTAATTTTTTACTTTTAAAATATGGAATATGTTTTTTTTTAGTTTAAATTTACATACACCTGTATATAGAAAAAGAAAATATAAGTAATGTGTAATTTAAAAATAAGTTATAAAATGCCAGGATAATATTTCGGGGAGGGGGGGGCGACTAATCCCCTAAGCTTCTGTCCTCCTGATGCAAAGCTAATAACACTTTGAAATTGTATTTTTATCGTTACATTTCTAGTTACCATTGATTGGTTCAATTTTCAATGACTTATATCTCAACTACGAATCATTCAAATTTTATGAAAATTTGTATTTCTTTGTATTTTGGCATGTAGGTGGAAACAGTGGTAAAAATTCTTAAAGGATTCATGTGTCAATGAGCACATATCAATGAGTCTTGATACGTGTTATTCTTCTAAAAAAAAAAAATAAAATAAAAAAAAATAAAAATAAAAATAAATTAAGGGATAAATTTTCTGAAAAAAAAATTCCCCTTTTATATTAAGAGTAAAATGTTTTTATATTTCTATGTACTAATCTAACGTTACGTCAGTAGTTTCCCAGATCATAAGGAATATTTTTAATAAAATAATATTTTTTATATTACTTATAGGTGCTATGTTCGTAATTACGCTGTAAGAAAAGACAGATGTTTTTTAATTTCTGAATATATAACATAAACCAACAAAACAAAATGTACGATAAAATTTTCCGAGCTGCTCACAAATTTGGAAAGCATTCTTTACCTTTAGAAACCTCAAAAATTAACATATTTTCAAGATTTAAAAAGCATTTATAAAAACAAAGTTTATTTTTCTGCCACTGGTTTTCAGACATGTTTCCGAGTAGTATTTATAATGTATTTATGAGTTTTTTCAACCCGGAATATAAGCTTTTCGATGCTATCAATTCTCCAGCAAACATTTTCATGTGAAACAAAAACATATTTTCAGACAAACATGATAAAATAACAGCGTTAAAACTAATATTAAAATTAAAATTAATATTGATTTATTGATACATTCAGTAATTACTTAGGTGAAAATGTTTTCCGAGTTACTCACAATTCTTGAAAGCATTCTTTACCTTTAGAAATCACAAAAAACAATATTTTTTAAAGATTTAAAGTAGCATTTATAAAAAGGAAGTTTATTTTTCTGCCACTGGTTTTCAGAAATGTTTCCGAGTAGCATTTTTAATGTATTAATGAATTTTTACAACCCGAAATATGAGTTTTTTGGATGTTATCCATTCTCCAGTAAACATTTTCCTGTGCAATTAACATGTTTTCCACACAAACATGATAAATAAATAGCATTAAAACTGAAATTAAAATTAATATTAATTTATTGATACATTCAAGTACTTAGCCGAAAATATTTGATTGATAATTGGTAGCATGCTAAAAACCGACATTCCGGCTTGAGAAAACTCATTAATACAGGGTTTTCACTACCAGACCGACAAACTTGCAGGAGGTGTAGGAAGCACAGAGACGATTCGGGATCACATAGCAATGTAGGGTCGAAAATGAAATCCTAACGAGATAGAGGGTTGTTAGGGGCTGAATCATTGGGATAACAAATTGACATTTTAAGACCATAATTAATTGCAAAACATTAAATAATATTCTGATTTGAAAGAGGCTGCTTAGTTAAATTTTGTACAATTAATACTGTATGTTATTTCATTTAATTTTTCTATCTTATAACCCTTGCTTTTTTATGTTCTACACTGAACCGTTGATCTTTACGTTCAGGATTTTTTTTCAGAGTTCTTAAAAAAATACATCGATAATACTTGCAACGTATCACTGCAGACTGCAGTTAAAATAACTAACAAGCCTCCCTTTCACACTAATTTTTTTATGTTGCCATTTGTCGAGCTATTTAGAAGCTGATAAATTTCTGCTCATTGACACATGAATCCTTTAGCAATTTTTACCACTGTTTTCACCAATAAGTATGATTGAGCTCATAATAATAACGTGTATGTACGTATCCAACGTTTAATGGAGTTCCATTAACTGTGGTATATTCTGTTGAGCTGTATACATGGCAGACTAGATGCTATTACCAATAAGGTTGGTTATCTTTTTGAAATGAGTCTGCTGGTCGTCGGTCTACGTAGCTAAATACGAGAGCTATTTTTTTTTAAACTCCGATGAGCCGTAATATAAAGACAAGTGTGATTAACAAAATGATTTTATAACCAGAAGTCAAGTACAATCAAAGTTACTTTTCGACATAGTCACAGGGAAGATTGAGACATTTGTCATACCAGTGGGCGAGTTTTCCAATGCTCTCTTCATAGAAGGTGGCCGCCAGCGTGTTGAGATAACTCTCCAAGGCGTCTTGAAGATTTTTGTTGGGGTGGAAGCGCTGTACTCTCAGACTTGTGTTCAGTTCTCGAAGAAATAAAAGCCAATAGGTGTCAAATATGGACTGTACGTCGGGTGTTCGGACCCCTCCCAGTAAAATTATGAAACAAGCTGCTGGGCCATCAGTTCAGCCTGACACCGAGCTTGTCACCTTTTCGAGAGCTGAAGACAGGTCTAGAGGGGACAGCGCATCCATCCCCACGAAAATCTCCAAGACGCTTTGGAGACCTATCTCAACACGCTGGCGGACACCTTCTATCAAGAGGATAGTGGAAAACTCGCCCATTGGTATGACAAATGTCTCAATCTTCCCTGTGACTATGCAGAAAAGTAACTTTGGTTGTACTTGACTCCTGGTTATAAAATCATTTTGTTATTCACACTTGTCTTTATATTACGAACCTTCGGAGGTTGCAAATAAATAGCCCTCGTAGGTAGGTGGACATCTTTTACAATTTAAGTAGTAGGCATCTTTTACAATTTAAGTCAAATATCTTGGGTTTGACTCCCAAAATGGACATTTTTCACTCAGTTAGAAAAATCAGTTCGAATGATATAAATGCTAAAATGACTCCTTTTGCCTACTGGCCACTTTTTCTAGGGTTATCGAATACTAGTGACAATCTATTGTCGCATACTAATCACAATGTGCTCAGTATGATCTTGCTTACATATATTACATATTATTTGAAATACTTAAAATGTTACATTTAATAAAATATTCATTAGGGATTAAAATATACTCTGTTATTGTTAAAGGCTTTAGTGTTTCAACTTTGCATCCATTAACGGTAATCATCAAAGTAAAATTGGCGTTAAGCCGTAACCTCATTATAGAAACTTTTCTTGATATTACTTTCCTACCAACCCTATGATAATTTAATCGTTTACTTTCAAAATTTAATTGTTTCGAAAGATATTTTCGCGGAATATTTTACAAAATCTTTTCTCTGAATAATCTTTATACGTGTCCAATAAGAGTTAATCGTTCTGAAGAAGCAATTTTCAAGGACAATGATTGGAAGTTTTCTGCAGATAAGAGTGTGGTGCATTTAGAGTTTTGCTATGATTATAGTAGTAGAGGGACTCCATTCCCTTTTCTACACTAGTTAAAGCGAATTTGAGATGAACTAGATCAAGAACTAATTAAGTCAAACGATACAGGATAATTTCCTTATTATGAAAATCGTATTCTTTAATTTTATAAGTTTTAACAGTTTCTTACTGTTAAAATTTGAGCTCGCGATTCTAATGTTAGAAAATAATGATATAAAACAATAAAAATCAAAATTACACTCTAGAGTTTGCATTTTGATTTCATATTTTGATCAAACAAATAAATAAAGTATGATATGATATATAGTTACGCAAGCGCTATTTAATCCTTTTTCTCTCTGCATCCGGCAGTAAAAACGTGCGTAAAAGTGCAAAACCCTTAACCCTGGATTATTACCCGTACGACAATACGATGTGTAATTTTTTTAAGTTTTCAATATCGCAAACAAAGTAAGAGCTGGTTTGTTTTTAGGTGTGTTCGTAATTACATAAATACGTAGCACCTATATATACAGTCATTAAAATAGCAATTAAAGCGTTTGTGCAGGAATATTAAAAAACAGTAAACCAACGTTTAAAATGCACAAATAATGCGTGAAAAGTAACAAACAGCTGTTTCGAATCTACAGTGAGATTCTTCTTCAGTGGCTGAGCCTTGCTTTTTCTAGCACGCTGTTCCTTTTTCCCTATCTTGCACTGAAGAAAAATCTCGCTGTAGATTCAAAACAGCTGTTTGCTACATTTCACTCATTATTTGTGCATTTTAAACGTTGGTTTACTACTTTTTAATATATATATAGTTGTCTAGTCCGTCTGCTGTCCGCATACAACAGCGCAAAAACTACTCAACAGAATGGCTTGACGTTTAATATATATAATCGTTGTAGAATGTTGTAGAGCCATCTCAACTTTTATGAAATTCGAATCAAACTTAAAAAGATGTTAATGAAACTTTTCTTTATTCATACGTAATTAATTCAATAATATCTCATGATAGGTTATGATTGTATAATTTGCCGTAATAATTGCGTCCTATTTAAGATGGAGTCATATTATTTCCGTATTACTGAAATTAATATATATAATCGTAATAAATTTTGTATTCATGCATTTTTGAATAAGAGTGCAACAGTTATTGCACTAAGATCTGAATATTTATAAAACTAGTTATAGTATGAACGCTATGTCTATGGAACTATATGTTTACGGCCAACGGTTGAGAAATTAAAGGTCGGCGATAAATAACATATTGCACCCTGTATAGTCGTCGTCTGGTCCGTCTGTCTGTCCGCATATAACAGCGCAAAAACTACCCAACAGAATGGCTTGACGTTTAATATATATAATCGTTGTAGAATGTTGTAGAGCCTTCTCAACTTTTATGAAATTCGAATCAAACTTAAAAAGATATTAATGAAACTTTTCTTTATTCATACGTAATTAATTCAATAATATCTCATGATAGGCTATGATTCTATAGTTTGCCATGGTGATTACGTCTTATTTAACCCTTTAACCGGCAGGTCCGGATTTTTCATTTTCTAGAAATCATGTTAATTTGGCTGTAGACAAAAATATTTTAAACAAAATTCTATTTTGAACCCTGTATAGAAATAAGTGATATTAAAGATATTATAGCAGCAAACTGCGATTAAAGAATATATATATCCGGGGTATTTACAAGCATTCTTATAAAAATACTGGAAAATCCTCGGACGGTGAAAGGGTTGATGGAGTCATATTATTTCCGTATTACTGAATTTAATATATATAATCGTAATAAATTTTGTATTCATGCATTTTTGAATAAGAGTGCAACAGTTATTGCACCAAGATCTGAATATTTATAAAGCTAGTTATAGTACGAACGCACCTCATTTGCCACGTTTTACGTACAATTTCCGACTTGCGGTCTATCGCATTCGCAATTGTCATACTTGAATCATTTAGGTAAAAAAACAAGACTTAAAATTAAACCATTTGAGATTATAATAAATTACTTAAAGAAATCGAGTTTAGAGTAAGGAAAATAATTAAGTGTAAGATATTTAATCTGATGATTTTTTACGATACAAACAATTTCATGTCTCAATTTTTGAATATTGATTGTAATATAAACGCGAGACAATAAAGATTCTACAATCTGACTGTATTTGTGTAATATTTTATAATATAATAATAATAATAATATAATAATAATATTATTATAATATAATACTCTTAATAATATTAAGAGTATTTTTCTAAGTTTATACTTCCAGTAATATTTCAAGTTAAATTTTTTATGAAATGTGAGTATTTTGAAATATGAAATTCAGCTTACACACCGTTCTCTACAGATTCCTCTAAACAAGGAAATTTAGTTTATGACTATCTTGTATAAAGAAAAATTCACATTTCAAAGTAAGATAATCGCAATTAAATCTCAAAGTATATTAGACAAATCACGAGGAAAACTAAAAAAAGGAAATCAAAAATAGAAAATGAGTTTGATATGGGGAAAAATTACAATGCTAGATGTCCGTTTTTTTTTTCGAGAACATATAATGTGGTAAGACATAAGTGGTCATCAAAGAATTCCATGTCTATAATTGTGTGCCATGTAGGGGAAGGTGTTGTACCTCTCACCATATAATTCTTTTGACCTCCTAGGCTGTAGTGCCATCTAGCAGCATTTTATGAATTTTGGAGTAATTTGTGCATAGGTCCTTCACTGTAGAGCTTGTGCAACCTACTGTAGATTATTCAAGTCAAAGAAGATTCCTGCGAATAATACTAATGCATTTCCATGATAAAAATGTAAGTATTTATTTGATAATGTTTTGCCTAATAATATCTTTGTTCATAGAAAGAATTTGTCATAGTAGCTATTGACTTTAATAAATATGGTGGGGCGTGTGAAAATGATTATTCTAACCCTAAAACTGTAGCATGCTTTGTAATTTGCATTAGCATTGTGTTGTACCTCTGACCACCATCAGTTGTTGTTCTTTTGATCAGGTCAAAGGTACAACACTCTTAAAAGATTTTCTCAACATTTTAACTTATATGATTTACTTACTATAACTGTATTGAAATTAGCTAATGATATTTTTTATTTCAGTTGTTCATAAAGAATAAAAAAATGTATAAAACTCAAATATTAAAATATATTCTATTTAAAATGTATTTTTGAAATATAATAAAATTTAAATTTTTTCTTGATGCTTTATCCTTGATGAGTACTTTGTCATATCATCTACTAATAGATTAATCGTTTTTGTTTTAATTTTATTTTAGTTAGACCAAACACCAAGCAAAATGCCAAGCATTTAGGCTACGTTATAACAGTTTCTTCGCGTTGCCACTAAAACCCTCGCGTACAAACATTTCCGTAAGTAACGCTAACCTTATTGACGGTGGCCAAAAAATTGACACCTGATCAAAAAATTTTGCTTTTACTGACATTTTTTTTAAGTTCTAAACATCGTTGAATTTCAATTTTTACACTGTAAAATTTGAAAAAAAAATGTTCATTCCAATGTAGTATGTTTGAAAATTGTATCTCACTTTCTTGAATTTTTATGGTTTTTAAAATAGTCTTCAAGCATAATTAAAGAAAATATCTATCTCTATCGCGCGAAGCCCGATTATGAAAGCTAAACCTTATTGCATTTAAAACAAAATAAATAGTTCAGCACTTGTTTCCGGCTAATATTGCATAATGAAATTAAAACCTCATCAATCAATAAATAAAATTAAAAATAATATAAATAAAATACAAGTTTAAGAGACATGTTATCGAACTACGAGCTTAAATAACTGAAATTATCAGAATCAAAAATGTTTCTGTAAGAAGCGAAATATTTGGCGATTTCTATGGCTATTAATTGCTGACACGCAGCTTATTCGAATGTACCGTATTAATAAATTTTAAAAGTTCATTGTAATACATAATAGGTATTTTGCATGTATAAAGGCTTTTTGGTGTTATCAGTGGTAATCTAAAAACATAGTAAATATAATAAATCAATCAGAATTTTCAATTTAAAAAAATGGTTTTCACCTACAAACTGTTATCCGAGAACTCCTGGTTGGACCGCTTGGTATGTACACTGTTAAAAATTTTTTGGTATGTTGAACCAATTTTTGGTGATCCAGTAGCTGCCACCATAAGATGGTGAAATCTTGAACCAATATTTGGAGCTTAGGTTCAATCGGAGCTCCAAATCTTGGAGTGTGATTTCACCATCTTATGGTGGCAGCTACTAGAGCACCAAAAGTTGGTTCAACCTACTACAAAATTTTTAACAGTGTATACTCAAACGAATTCTATAACTTCGTTCTATGGAAATCAATTAAAAACGAGATTCTACTGTATGTATTTTTAAAATTTTTGTTGCAATATAGATGTAATTAACGTAAATAACGAATTTCATTTTGCATGGCCAACAAATGCATTTCATTTTATTCATTTCAGCTTTAGGAGCACTTCAACCACTTAGAGGGCACGCTGTAATTACGTTTAATGGAGCACAACTTTCTTCTGTGCTGCTAGAAAGATGAGTCCAAGAAACTTTTAGAAAAGCAAGTCAACGATCATTATTTACACCACACTAATTAAAGTTGTTGCGTTGGGAAATATTTGGAAACGAAATTTTCTTTAGAGAGCGCTGATATTTGCAGTGCAATAATTAAATACAGCATCTTGATAATTGTCTAGTTTTGATTGCTGTAAAACTATAAATAAAAAGTAAGTGAATGAAATAAAACACACTTAAATGTGTAAACTTTTAAGTTTTAATTTGAATAAATGTTGAGATGTATTTCAAAAAATTGAATTGCACATATATATTAACATATATAATAAATGCATTCTGACTTTTTACTCTATTTCTGGAATATCTTTTACCTATTTAGGGTACACTCTACGAATATACACTATATAGTCATTAATCACTGGACTCTTTCAATTTTAGACATATTGTCGAATATTTAAAAATGTACTTGTCGGACTCTTCTGGAACTTCAGGATTAAAAAGAATATGTTTGGCCTCAAATTTATCAACGTCGATTTGATAAGGAAGACAATTAGGGACAAAAAAAATCAAAGAAAAATAATAATGTTCACTCTGTACATTAAAATGCACGAAATGATCTATAGCTGTTGAATACAAATATGTGGATACTGTACAGCATGTTTACTGATTTGTATAAGAATAGCATATTCATAAAAACAGCGATTTTTTTCAAAAGTTCAAAAAAATCTTGCATGTTTTAAGCTTATATCATGCAGAATTTAACGTCAGTTTCAGAAAAATTGGCAAAATGTAGTAGAAACAATATAGTACAATTGGAATATAAATATATTAAATATTTTAGGAAATATGAGCAGTTGTATTAAATAATTTTTATCTGCGCATGCACGAACGAAAACAAATATACATAATAGTAAAATCTATGGAGCAACTCATAAAAAAGAATCCAGTCAAATATCGTGAAAATTCAGAAAGATATCGTCGATAGAGTGAGCCGATTTTTGGTTGCTCTCTAAAAGCAGCTCAATGATAACGGATTTTCCACAAATTGTCATTTTTTATTAACTGACTTTAACCAAAAGGAGTCACTATTTAATAGATATCAATGAGTAGGTTTGGAACAAATGCTTCTATTTTGGTACTTCTTTTTACCATGGAATAGGCTTGTTCTGGTGGTAATCCAAGAAGAACTAAAGCATCAATAAAAAATGAAAAAAAATATTAAAATTAAAAATTAAAATTTGTGGAAAATCCGTTATCATTCAGCTGCTTTTAGAGAGCAACAAAAAATTAGCTCACTCTATCGCCGATATCGTTCGGAATTTTCACGATATTTGACTGGATTTTTTTATGAGTTGCTCAATAGATTTGATTATTAAATTATGTAAAAAAAAACCCCCTTTATTATCGTTCGAGCATGCACAGATAAAAAATATTTCATGCAACTACACATATTTCATAAAATAATTAATATATTTAAATTCCAATTGCACTATATTGTTTTTACTGCGCTAATTTGTCTGAAACTGGCGTTAAATTTGGTTGAAAACCCTATACGATAAAGGCTAAAAACATGTAAGAATTTTTTGAACTTTATAAAAAAAATATTATATCTCCATGAATATACCTGCTATTCTTATACAAATCTGTAAACATCTTGTACCGTATCCATAAATTTGTATTCTGCAGCGATAGATCATTTCGTGCATTTTAATTTACAGGGTGATTCCAAGTATTATTACTTTTCTTTGATTTTTTGTTGTCCCCTACTTGTCCTCCTTTTTAAATCGACGTTGATAAATGTGAGGTCAAACATATTCTTTATAATCCTGAAGTTCCAGAAGAATCCGACAAGTATATTTTTAAATATTCGACAAAATGTCTAAAATTGAAAATGTCCGGTGATTAATGGCTATATACTGTATGTAAATCAAAAAAAACTTTTTTTGAGCAATTCTGTGACTACGAGAGATGTGTAACCGAGAAACTTTACAAAAAGTAAGACGGCGATTTTATTTGAACTATAATAGTTAAAGATATGATGAAAAATATATTTATAAGAACATTTAAACATAAACAATCAAAATTATGATTTTTTTATTACTAAAAAGGTGCTATACATATATATATATATATATATAGGTTTTAACTCATAAAAATAATGTTACAAAATTGACACCCGAGAGCTTTCGAAAGTGCTCGGCTGTCAATTTGTAACATCATTTTAACATCTTACGATGGTGTTTACGTTTTAAAACCTATATATATATATATATATATATATATATATATATATATATATATATATATATATATATATATATTTATATATATATATATATTTATTTATTTATTTATTTATTAGGTACAGTCAATAAATAACAAGGCAGTGGCCATTAAATCAAAATTACGGTATTTAGAAAAATTGAGACGGGCCTGAAATGTAGTGGTATAACGAAAAGGATTCGTGCGCTTTTCACTCTCTAGGTGGTTTACATGACATGCAAGCGATGATAAAAAGATGATAAGCAAGCAGCTGACAAGTGCAATCATTCCATTTCAAAAAAGCGATGCCAAATGGAGGCATCCAAAGAAGAGCAGAGGGGTGTTGAGCGCTTTTTGACAGCTGAAGGTTTAGGAGGTCGTGAAATCCATCCACGAATCGAAAAGTTTTATGGGAGCACTGTATGGTCCCTATCAAGAGTTAAGGAGTAGAGCAAGCGCTTTCGCGAAGGACACATGCCACTTGGGGATGAGGCGTGGGGCGGACAACGAAGCGTTTCCTAAACTAGCATGTCGTGAACGTGGATGCTCATCAAGTCTGTCCCTATGTGACTTCCACATCTTCGGCGAGCTTAAAAAAAGCACTGCAGGGACAACGGTTTCAAACGGACCATGAAGTCAAGGAGTGCGCGCGCAACTGGTTCAAACAGCAGCGAAAAGTTACGAGCGCTGCATTGTGTAACTAGTGTCACAATAGCATAAATGTCTACACAATTGAGGACAATGCTTTTGAGCTTCATTAAATAACTTGTATGAAATAGCCTTTGCCTCGTTATTTATTGACTGCACCTAGTATTTAGCACCTTTTTAGTAATAAAAAAGTCATAATTTTGATTTTGTATGTTTAAATGTTCTTATATAATCTAATGGTGAACATGGCGTTCCGAAGTTATAGTTAATCTATTTTTATTTTGCAGAAATTTTTTTACATATATAATTTTCTTTTAAGAAAACAAGTTATTTGAGCACAGTTCTTTCACCAAATTCTTTCAACATATCGATAAGCCTAATTTCAATTACTAGAAATGAATATATTAAAAACAAATTAATAATTAATTTCACTTGAATCTGTATTATTCTAAAGTTTTTGTTAGAGGAAAAGTTCAAACGTAATTATTTTGTACGAATTGAATTCCATTTATACTTAGTATATATGCAAAACTGCATAGTCATTCTAATTTTGTTCATTCCAATTTTGGAATTCTTCATCCATTTACAGGACACTCTTTAATTTCATTTAATGGAGTACAGCTCTGCGAGTGGGATAAATTCGAGAAACTTTTAGGAAAGTAAGGCATTGGTCTTTATTTACATCACAACAAATGAAGTTATTGGAGTAGAAAATGTTCAGAAATACTCGTATTGTTGTTATTATGCCCGGAATAATGGTATGGTACTTTCGGAGGAAAGAGGTTAAAAGAGCTTCGAGAGAAGTTTAAAAATGAAACTTTCTTACAAGGAAATATTACAAATTAAACTTTCTTTTAAGAAGACAGGAAGATAAACCCGGGCTTCCCAGGTTACATAACATGGGTGCAAATCATCATATATACTATTTCTGATGTTAACATCTTTTTTTCTATTCTAAAACGATGACACAGCGGCACAACCACGTACAACGATGAACGAGGTATTTATCTAAAGGTACTGCTAGTGGCTTTTGACATAGTATACTTATATATCGTTAAAACACGTTCTTTGATAAAAAGAATTTCAGTTAATAAAAAATTAATGAAAAAAGTATGAACAAATAATCTCAAAGATTGTGGTGAAGTTTATACTTATTTTTTCTTTTTTTAAATTCATTTTTCTAATAGATTTTTTACATCTATACTAATCAAAGGACAGATCGCTCTGTCTGTGCGTATCTGTGTGTGCGTTTGCGATGGCTAGTGAAATCTACCACACGTAAAAGTCTGAAAATTTGGATGAGGATAGTCCAAGACAGGTTCAAATGCACCTGAGGCTCAGATTTTTAATTTTTAAGTGCCGCGGCCCCTAGGCCCCTTTAAGTTTTTATGCACTAAATTGCTAATAACTTGTCCCCTTTTTATCCAATCTTCTTCGTTTTGGGGGATCTTCCCCATTTAGCTATTCTCGCATTTCTGCTTTCCAGTTATGACTCTGGCCCTTTGTGGCCCGTTGCAGGGAAAATCGAAGTTTTTATGCAAATAAATAGTTAATAAATTGCTTTATTTTAAGCCGATCTTCCTTTTTGGAATCGTTTTTCCATTTAGTTATTCTCACATTTCTAAATTCCATATAAGACACTGGGGCCCCCTAGGGAACCGGGCCCATTGAACTTTTTGTACGCCAAGCATTTTTCATCCCCTCATCTTCACACCTTCTCAGTGCATAATTTTAAAGTTGTCTCTTGGACTTTTCTTTCTGGACCAGCACCCTCATATTTTTATTGGGGTCCTAGCGCCCTTTTTAAACATTTACCCAATCTTTTGTGCATTTCTTTAAAATATTATTCTAACGAATAATTCATACCCTATGCTTAATTTTGACTTATTGAAGATCTAAGTACCAAGCGCTAAGCACCAAAATATTTTAACATGTTTTCATGTTAGGACCCTATTATTAACTGTCAGTTGGCCCCTTTTGGACCTCCTATTATAGCTCCCTTAAAAATGGTCCGATTCACCAACTTTTTTTATAACAACTGTTTAGTTCCTCCAGCTACTACATAAACGAACAAAAAATTTCTCAGACTTCAGCTACCACCAATTTTGAATATTAATCGCCTTCTTGGGGCTCTTGGTACAACTTCTTTAAAAATGATCCGAATTGCTTGCAGTTTTCTTTAACTTTAGTTCTAGCGTCCACCGATTATTTAAAAAACTACTAAAAATATCTTTACACCCAACTACTTACTAGTTAAGTACCTGGCCTCTTGAAGTTTTTGCACCATAAATTGTTATTAAATTGTCCCCTCTTAATCCAATCTTTATTTTTGGAATCATTTTTCAATTTAGTTATTATCACGTTCCTACATTCCAGTTAGGACCCTGGCGCGCCTATGGTCCCTTAAGGACCTTGAACCTTTTGTGCACAATGCATATTTCTTTCCCCAATTTTCTCACCTTCTCAGTGCAAAATTTTAAAGTTGAGTCTTGGGCTCTTCTTCCAGGACAAACACCCTCATGTTTTTATTGGGGCCCTAGGACCTTTTTTAAAGCATTTACTCATTTTTATGCATTTCTTTAAAATGTTATTCTAACGAATAATTCATATTCTGTGCTTGATTTTGACTAATTGTAGATCTAAGGCATCAAGTACTAAGACATTTTAAATGTTTTCATGTTAAGGCCCTGTTTTTAACTGTCAGTTAGCCCCTTTTATTTCTATTATAGCTCCCTTAAAAAGGACCCGATTCTCTAGCTTTTTTTTTTTCTAACAGCGTATTAGGTTCTCCAGATACTACGTGAAATACAAAAAATGTTTCAGACTTCAGCTACCAAAAATTTTGAATATTAATCACCTTCTTGGGCCCTTTAGTGTAGCTTATTTTTAAATGATCCGAATTACATGCAATTATCTTTAACCTACTTCCAGCGTCCGCCGATTATTTTAAAAACTACTAAAAAATATCTTTATACCCAACTACATGCCAATTAATTCCCTGGCACCATGGGGGCCGGTACCGGTCCGCTTGAAGTTTTTGCACTATAATTTGTTAATCAACTGCCCCCTCTTAATCCGATCTTCATTTTTGGAATCCTTTTCCCATTTAGTTATTCTCCGCTTCAAGATTCTAGTTAAAATCCTGAAGCACTCTAGAATCACATAGGGCCCAACCCGGGGTCCCTTAAACTTTTGTGTGGCATGAATTTTTCGTCTCCTAATTTTCTCGCATTCTCAATCCAAAATTTTAAAGTTGAGTTTTGGATTCCTCTCACCGGATATTTTTACTAGACCATAGGTCCTTGTTCTAAGCATTTTCCTCCGTTTTTTTTTTTTTTTTTTTTTTTTTTTTTTTTTTTTTGCATTTCTTTAAAATTTTATTCTAATGATTAATTCATATCTACGCTTAATTTTTATTAATTGAAGAACTAAAGTGCTAAGAACTAAGACCTTTTAACACGTTTTCATGTTAGGACCCTAAACTTAACTATCAGTTGGCCCCCTTTGGATTCTTTTTTATATTTCCCTTAAAAATGGTCCGATTAACTAGCTTTAATTTTTAACAATTTCTTAGGCTCTCCAGCTACTACATGAATGACAAAAATATTTCTCAGACTTCAGGTACTACCAATTTTGAATATTAATCTCCTTCTTGGGGTCTTCGTTGCAGCTTCTTGAAAAAAGATCTGATTTTATTACAATTTTCTGTAACATAGTTTTAGCGTCCTCCAGCTACTTTAAAACTACCAACTATATTCCAGTTAAGATCCTGGGCCCCCAGGACCCGGTCCTTCATTTTGCATCAGCTAGCGCCTTTTTTGAACATTAATCCCCTTTTTCGTTGAAAACTTACGCTTATTCACTACAGTCGTAAATTAAATATCGCGTTACTTTAAAGGTAACTTTAGATAAGGGATTTCATCCGTTTATTAAATATCGTGTTAATGTTAAAAGTAATTTGTGAAATTTACAGGAGAGAGCACCTTGCACCGCTTGGGGGCGCATTCTTTCCTCGAGTTCTAAGGTCCTAATTTCAATGGGATTTTGTTCATTCAACTTAGATGACAATTTGGCTACTTTCTGTATTAAGAAATTTTATCTTAGAATTTAGTTATACCAACATTTTCGAACATTAATGGTGCATTCTTTTTTCGGGTTTTATGGACTTGATTACTACGAAATTTGGCTCACTCAACTTGGTTTTTGACTCCAGCACGTGCGGAGCACTTACTGTACATGCTGCTTTAGGATGCGGGGACTCATGTCCCAAGTCATGTCATGTATTCGTTCGAAAAGGGATTTGTTGGGAACACACGAGACGCTGCAGAAGTCAATGGTGCCCCCCGAAATTAGGTTCATTTAAAAGATTTTCGATAGATATAAAATCATACAAACTTGAGGTTATTATAAAGGTCCCCGGGTTATGCCGGGCGAGTCAGCTAGTTTAATATATTTTTTTTAGAATGCCTACTAACAATAATAAAAATCACATTTATATAAAAAATAGAGTTTTGATAATAAAGTTTTGAAACGTATTAAAAGCGATATTTTCCTATTAGCCGCACTTTAGAAGTTAATAATCGACGAAATCGCCAAAAGATCGCTATTTACAATCTGCCTTTTTGATTCTGTTCATTTGAGTGGTATAAGAGCTAAATTCGACGACATGTCTTAAATTTGTGTTTTCTTTATATTTTATTGTTTTCTTTATTGATTGATGAATGTTTTATAATTTCATTATGAAGTATAATATGTAACAAAATGATGAGCTATTTATATTAATTTAATTGCAAATGGAGCTTCCTTGGTACTCGTCTGCACGCGATAAAGATATATTTGAAAAAAATTCATGCTTGAAAATTATTTTAAAAACGATAAAAAAGTTAGTAAATTGCGATACAATTTCCAAGCAAATTGCGATATAGTTTTAAAAATAATCGCATTTGAAAGTATATTTTTTCTGCTTATCGACGGTGTAAAAATAGATCTTGTGCATTTAGAAATTTAAGAAAATTCAGTAAAAGTTAATAAAAGTTAAATTTAATCGTCTGCTGTTGCCACCGTAAAAATGATGTCAGCGTTACACACGGACAAGCTTGTCCTTTATAATATTGATAGGTACTTTGAGTGCAGTCATCCAATACAGCATATCGTTAACTATTTAATTTAAATTACTAGAACACTATGAATTAAACGTAAGTTAATGAAAATGAGTTTTATTTAAAAGTATGTACATTTTTAAACTTTTGAGGTATAAATGCTGCAAGTTTATGATTTTATCAATAGTTAGCTTCAATATCGTTTTAAGTAAGAATGAAGTTTCTGAAATCTACTTTGACATATAAATATTCTTGAAATGACCAATTATGAGATATCGAAAGCAAGATTCGATAAGATTAATCAGTTTTGTTCGAAAAGTTCGGGGCTGAATTTGAAATAGCGCGAACTATTTTATAAATAGAGTATTTTTGTGGAAATAATGTTTTTTGGGGGATGTGATTATGTATTTTATTAACTTTTAATCTAACACATTTTTATTCATAGTTTTCTTTTCTAAGCTTCTTTAAATTTCGAAAGTATGAATGACCGCCAAAAAAGAGACTGTTGATAATTAGAGTAGGTGGGGGCAAAGATACGCACTGGCTGATTTAATATGAAGAAACATTTCTACAATCATGACCGCATGGTGGTAGTTTGGTCTCGAGTGTAGTAGTTGTGTATTCTAACCTTGTGAAAAAAGTAGCACCCCGTGTCAAGAAAATGAGGTAAGTTTAAATTTTCAACTTTTGATCTAGTATTTTTAAAATTTCACTTTAATATTTAGCTAACAATACTTCGAATTTTTACAAATCCAAAAATTCAGTGGAGAACGGAAGCTCTATAGCTTCTAAATGGCGTATAGTTTACCTCGATTGCATTTATTTAAACTTGTAGGTAGCCGTTTAAGTAAAATACTGCAGAATGGGGTAAGAGTATGAATCCTTCTTGGGGCAAAGATAAGCACAAGTTTAAGATACGGGACTTTGCCCTATCATTTTAACTAGGCGCAAAGGTTTCCACAATTACATTATGGACTGTTTTATTTTTTTTTTTTAAGTTAGTTTTGTATGAAATATAATAGCTACTTAACTAATATAAGCTAGTTAACTACTTTTTCCTTTTTCTAGTTAAGTTTTTTTTTTCAATATAAAACGTAGGTATCTACCTATCTACTTTTAAAAATCAATATTCTTGTTTCATAAAACGATTTTGTTTTAAGTCTTAACCTTTAACTCCTGTTAACGGTATCACAGACTGCTGCTATATTCAGTTTTCATAGCTTAACTTGTAATTTTCAATTTAACTATTGATGTTAGTTTAATTTTGATTCGTTTGGAAACTTAATAGTATCGCTAAAGACTTCTAAATTAAGGAGAATTTTTATTATAATAGGCCTTTATATAAAGTTTAGCACAAAAACAGTATCTTTTGAGTCAGTCAACCCTTTTATTAGAGCGCCTAGAATACCTAGTGTGGAAATATGCTATCCAAACAGTGCTAAAAATTTCCATCCCTTAAATGTGCGACGATACTGCTAAAATTCAAAGTGTTGATTGCAGCGACATCTGCGGGATTTTCGTATTACTAGTATTACATTGTATAGACTAGTAATTTCTTGCAGTTGTAGAAAATATCCTGCAGATGTCGCTGCGATCTGCATATTGCAGCAGTATCATTGCACATTTAAGGGATACAATATTTTAACGCTTTTTTAAGTATTACAGGGTATTACCGATTATTAAGTACTAGAAAGGTAGCCCGTCAAAAATGACGGAAATTTAGATATAAAGATATATACAACTCATGTGCAAGAATATGAGTTTTCTCGCTTGTTCCGCAGTGATAGATGAAAATAACACATTTTAAGAACGAAACACATTTATGAAAAACTGTGTACAGTAGAAGACCACTAATCTGCGCAGTTTGGTTCCAAGTGTTATCCAGATTTGAGGCTTTTTGAGGTCAAATCTTTGTTTACATTTTTTTAAATTCATATATTGGACAATTTAGATTGTTGAGCCTTAAAAATAAATAAATAGCACACTTGAAGTAAGGTTAAAAACTATTAAATTATCGTATACGATTTCATGAAATGGTATTATATGTGTGTGCTTCACGATCTTGGTTACGACGTTGGCGAAATTGGCTGCAACTTGTCATAATCCTAACAGTGTGGGCCGCTATAACAAAAAAGTAACCAGTTTTTAGTTAAATTTCTGATATAAAGTAGCTTTCAAAAACTTGTGTAAAATTGCAGGCCGTTCTCGTGTTATGTCAGTCCTAGGAATAATATTTCTAACACTGAAGATTTTCCATGTATATATGGAATTTAGAAAAGCTTCTCCAAAAGAAAGGTCTTGAAATGACATTGTAATTCCTCTAACTTCAAAGTTTAATCGGGCCCTGATGTTGAGTACTGAAATCTAATAAATACAGTTATTTTGAATATTACAACAGAATTAAACAGTTAAACTTATTTAACTTAAACCCGCTGTTACTTCCCGATGTTATTTTTTAGTATTAAGAAAGAAAATTATTTAAAATTTTCAAATCATGCATTCATGATTTTTTTCCGTCTTTAATAACTAAATAATGAAAAAATAGGCTTTTGTTTTGAGCTCATAAATATGACAATAAAATAATGCAACTAAGAGACATTGCAAAATTAAATCTTTGTGATTACAAACCATAAACAAACGATACCGCCACCATTTTACCTACTATGACGTCATTGGAATATTGACCATTGATTGTTGGAGAACTTACTTTGTGAATGATTACCTCAATGATTTAATATTTTTGATGTTTCACGATGAATGAATCACTTGTGTTTGTTTAGGTTTATGGAATGAGATATTAAGCTGTGAACCTAATTTCAATTGCAGTTATCCAAGGATATATGTATTTTTAATCGAAATTAAAAACAATGCTTTGATCTCGCAATAAAAAGTTTTAGTTTGTTTAATTTGTTATTTCTGTTAATTATTTATTTAAGTACTTTTCCATTATAGCGCATTTTTAAAAAAAGCTTGGCGCGATTCGGGCATCAGAAAGTGAGATATGTTGCGAAAATATATAAACAGCTATGAAAACAAATCTAATGAACTTTTATCTTTGTTTATATATGCACTTATATACATAAAAAAAATCGTTTTTAAATATATATAATTTTTTTTTTTATATACAAATTACGGCACAGATTTCAAATATGAACCGGGATACCTAACTGGCGCCAAAATGGTGTTATTTTGCCTGCTATGGTAACCCGGCTATTGTTTTTATTTATTAATAAATTGTTTATTTACTTTTATTTTCTATTTTTTAATTATATAAACTGCTTTGTTCTATAGTTATTATTCAAACTTTAGTTATTTATAGTTATTTCAGTTTCAAAATGATAGCAAATAATTGAAAAATATATAAGTAACTGGTATTCGAAAGCGAAATTTCTGCCAAATTGGCGTCATAGAAAAATCACGCCAACCCCCATGCGTATATGGCATCTGTGCAAAAATTACTTCTGTTTCTTTATAAAAATGGGTAAATAGCTTTTTTTATATTAAACTGTCGGCACAGATGTCATATACGCCCATATTGGCGCGATTTTTTTTTGACGCCGATGTCATATACGCACCGGGTACTTAACTGGCGCCAAAGTGTCGTTATTTTGCTTGTAATGGTAACCCGAATGTTGTTTATGCTGTTGATGTTTTCGCCAAATTGGCGTCGGAAAAAAATCGCGCTAATATGGGGCATATATGACATCTGTGCCAAATTGTACATATGGAAAAAATTGCTTGTGAGTATGAAGCAGTAAATAGGTTGCCAGAAAATACGTTGGCAAACTTCTTTCTCGCCAAGAAACGTTTCTCCGAAGTATTGTACATAAGCAATGATTGCCAGAAATGCATTTTTAATTATGATACACGCTTTTATGTTTCACTACATTTATGCATACTATACTGTGCGTATAAATGCTACAGTTCATATGCAGAGCTACACAAAAGAATTCGTAAGGGTTACTGAGTATGAGAGTAAATTGCTTAAAAGTGGTTTTTAAAGGAGTTATGCATTTTTACGCTGAACTGCATTTAGTTTCCTAAGAAATGTTTGTAGAATATAGATAAAATGATATACATGGTCACGCAAAGAATTGGATACATAACCGTCTATGGATGATAATATCTGGAAATGTGATTTTAGTAGTTTTAAGAGTAGTTTAAATTAAATTTTAGCTAAATAGTGGCATGTAATAACGGTACTATTGGCTATGGACTGTAATCTCCGAAATCAATTTTTTAATTTTTTATGCATTTTCTAAAATGTTTACTTAGTTATCTTGGTACTTCTTAGTTATCCAGCCGACCAAATTACTGTCGCCAAATTGTAAGATTAATTGCCAATAATGGTTGCCATTAATTAATTAATTGTAAGATTAAATGGCAATAATGGCCAATAAAACCATTAATTCGACGTTTTATTTGTGTTTTTGTTACTATTGATTTGGCGATTTATATAATTTGGCGAAATTGGTCGACGGGATATCTAAGAAGTAACGTTATCTTATTTACCTTATTTCCCTAAATAACGAAGTTTTGTTAAAGCATTCAGGATGTGTTCGAAAGTGTTTCATATTCTATGCTTAACGCATGATTTTTCTTTCTTCTTTAGTCTTATTTTGCATTTATTTTATTCTTAATTTTTTAGTCTTATACTGCTTTATAGAAACTTTGGCATAGTTGTCATATACGTTATCATATATTGACGCGATTTTTTCCGACGCCAATTTGGCGAAAACATCAACAGCATAAACAACAACATCCGGATTACCATATCAAGTAAAATTACGACACTTTGGCGCCAGTTAAGTACCCGTTGTGTATATGACATTGGCGTCAGAAAAAAATCGCGCCAATATGACATCTGTGCCGAAACTTTAATATTTAATGTTTAAACTCTTCGCTCCACTCCCCTTGCACATAGTACAAACTATAACACGGATAGCGCAAAATAATAGACAGTTTGGTACTTTTCCACTGTAGGGGCTTTGGCATTTTTTTAAAAAAAGCTTGGTGTAATTTGGGCATCAGAAAGTGAGATTTGGGTACTTTTCCGTTATGCGGACACCATTGTCACCAAGCGTAATAGTTGGCGCAAAATCGTGAATTGAAGCATTTGAAAAATAAAAGAAAAACCATTGTCGATACTAAAGTGAGCATTTAAAAAATATAACATTTGAAAATTCTAGACTTTTACGAACTATTTCATCAAATCACAAATATATACTTAAAATAAGTGAACAAATAACTGCTATAAAATAAAGCAATAAAATAAAACTCATATTAAACTGCTGGCATAAAATTACAAATATCTTTCAGCATTTTGAAATAATTGGCGCATTAGCATACATTTTGGCATGGTGTCCGTATAACGGAAAAATATCGAGATTTGTTGTCAAATCATATAAACAACTATGAACAAATTTGATGAGCGTTTTTGTTTGTTTTATATGTATATTATTGATGTTTTTATGTACAAATTACATCTGTTTCTGTATAAAATTAGAGAAACCGCTTTTTTATGTTAAATAAATCGTATAAATATAAAAAAAAATGCGTGTGTATATAAAATGAAACAGTGAATAGGTTCCCGGAAAATATGTTACCAAATTTCCTTTTTCGCCAAGGCACCTATACTGGAAAAGTACCTAAAGAACATTAAAATCGCGCAGTTAGGATCTCACACAGTACACCGTTGTCTATTGGCGGTTATTTTATTAGTAGCATTGGGAGGAAGATGTAAAGATGTACTTTAAATTCTCACCCACAGATTTCGAAAAAATATCTTAAAAGAGTGGAGTTTAAATTAAATTTCGGTGACTTCCATTATGAAAGATTAATGGTTTTAAATGGGAATTTCGCCAAATTAGCAAGCTATCGCCAAGTTGGCTAACATTTGGCGCTACTGTGGTTACCCTGCATTAATATTTTTCAACAATTACTCATTTCAATGAGGCGGTCCTACCGGAATAGTGAGGGATACACAGAGACTTGGATTTTATATAAATAGATTACCGATTTCCACACTATATATTTTAGGCGCTATACTTTTATTCATTCTACGATCGAGGGTTCTTTGAGACCGCTCACATTATTTATGCAACAATTCTTGTCACAGTAGTTAGAGGTTAACTGCTATTTGCGATCTCACAGACCGCTGATTTTTCTTTTTTTTTCAGTTTAACTATAAATATTAGTGAAATTTACTAATGCTTTTGCAGAACTCCTTCGTTTTATTGGAAATGGGGCAAAAATACGCACTGCGTATCTTTGCCCACCACTGCGTAATTTTACCCCAATCGACGGAGCAAAGATACGCAGAGCAATGTTTTATAAAAATGGCAATTTTTCACAGAATTATAGTTTCACAGAATATCGGTTGGTGATCTCACTTGCCAAATGTTCGACTCTAACAATTTAATCACTTATTACATAAGTTTAGACCAATGTGTGCGTTAAAAATCAAAATGTATGAAAAGTACGTATCTTTACCCCCGCCTACGCTATGCAATTGTTAGTAGCTTTCCCAACTCGATTTTAGCACAAAAACCCATGGTTTCGAACGTATGGTGAACTTTGTCTCGTGTTCAGTCATTAACGTAGCTTGATGTGCTCCTGGTTGGTAAGAATAAAGTATGTTAATCTCGAATAAAGTATATTTTTTCAAATCGCGGAATCCATAAAAAAGTATAATCTGAATAATAATATGTTAATTTAAGATGCATTAGTTCTTTTAGTTTGTTTAACAAATCGATTGTGTCATCTTGTATTAAGTACCATAGTAAAGACGAAGTTGCAGTAAAGATTTAACTTACTTAATAGTTAATTAATTTCAAGGTAAAGGAGTTTAGTTTAAGTGACTCAAACTTTTTACAGGGATTTCTTAGTTTTCGCGTTTTCAGTTAGTTTAGCAACAAGGAATAGTTTAGTTTAATATCAATTTGTTGTGTTGGTGTATTTTCTTCTTTTGTTTTCTGTACTATTGTTTTCTTCATTGCAACCTTTCGGACATTTAAATCGTTTAGATTAAATCAGTGATACAGTAATTTTATTTAACCTTTAACTGATGTTATCGGTCTCTCAGACCGCGGCTTTTTTCAATTTTTATAGTTTAACTTGCACTTTTCAGTTTAACTACAAAAAAAAAATACCTAATTTTTGTTCCGTTTGGAACTTTAGTACTAACACCAGAGACTTTTGAATAGGTGAATTTTAATTATAACAGTCCTGTACAAAAATTTTTGTACAAAAACACGATCCTATGAGTTAATAGCGTCTTTTATTCATCTTTCGATGGAGTGGTCTCACAGACCGCTTCACACTAGTTATGTGACAATTTCTGTGACATCAGTTAAAGGTTAATGCAATACATCTAATCAGGACCCGATCAAGGCAAAGCCAGATCTGATTCCAGATTTCGTTTGGTGTTCCTTACCATGTAATGACGAAAACTTAAGCACATTCGATGGCTTATACCTTTATAAATACATAAATACATATTTAGATAAATATACTTTTTTTTTTCTCATCAAAGTACACAATATTCATTATAGCCAGTGCAATGTTAAAAATTGATTAAATTTAGGACATAAAATCTCATAATAAACTATGAACTCATAATAACTGATACTCAGCATAAATATATTCATCACAAACATTTATATAATCGGTAAGATTTTATTATATTTATTGCAGACACTTACACATGTTATTATAATTTATGCAGACAAATTCAATTATGATATTTTACTAATTTTGGATGTTAACAACATCAGGGAATCTAACCTGCGCTTTACTGGTTACAGAGTATAGTTGAAAACCATTTTTCTTCTAAATTGAAAACTCTAGGGGAAAGTAGGGTAATGAGGCTCAGAAGGACAATCCCACTCACCCAATATATCTAAACAGAATAGAATTGAAAACGTGCGAGCGGTACCGGCACCTAGCGAACTTCATCGTAAGTTCCCAGTAAGGATATAATGACCGTCGGAAGGAAAGTATTTTTGTGTCCCCACGTTATCAGTTTGCAGTTGTTTTATTATAAAATTCTACAACATCTAACTAGAAGTTAAGTGTACACTCTTATTTTCAAATATTAATCTACTGACTATGTCTACAAAATATATACATTTAGCTGTACTTTCATGCTTTTATTTATTTTTGTAGTGCGTTGTTACGCCAATTATAATGCATTAAAACCCAACATCGCGATAACGGGTAATGGCGCTCGCGTGGAATTCCAAAAGAAGTTTTGCTAGTGGGCAACTTTTTTAAAATTCAAATTTATTAACACCACTTTTTTAAAATGGTAAAATTCCCCTGTTTTCGCCTTAATTAATATGTCATAAAACAAGGAGAATTTTACGATTTCAAAAAAGTGGTGAAAATAAAAAAACATAAACATAAAAAAAGTAGCCCACTATATGTGTAACACAATATGTGTAAATTGGTCGCAAAAAGTCTGCAGTGGTGTGAACAGCCCGCTGAAGTACATATGTGACTTTTGTCTTACTTAAATGTTGTATTCAAATTCTGAGCGCAATTACCCTACCATGTCGGGCATTACCACTCAATCGATGGTTATTTAAATAAAACGATAAAAAAAATCCTAGAAATTTTATACAAATTAGTTGATTGCAAACTGTTCCTTATGCTTTGGAGTTATACTTCGTTAATAAAATATTGATTTTTTTTGTCTAAATTTGTCTAGCTATTCATGTTTTCCATTAAGTGAGCGCCATTCCTCTACATAATAGCAGTATTTGATATTATTTAGGCTTCATATCTCTTTCAACTTTTATGGTATACCCATTCATACACTGGGGCTATTACATATATAACTTTATGAACATTTTGCTGATTTTAGACCTCCCCGAGCCCTTTATGATATCATGAGTTATCATTATTCACCCCCCCCCCATCCGATGATATTGTTATCAATGTCTAAAATTATTTTATTTTTAGATACTTTTCCTTTTTCTTTTTACACGCTTATAGTGATATACACATATGATTGTACATTTATTAGTTACTGATATCGTTATCAATGTCTAAAAATTATTTTATTTTTAGATTATTTTCCTTTCTTTTATACGCTTACAGTGATATACATGTGTGATGATACATTTATTAGTTGTATATATTCAAGATGTCAATAAAATATCAATAAATGGAATAAATTTATATCAAATAACATCCAAAAGAGTTAGTTACTATTTAAAAATATTTAATAATAGCACGCTGTTACATAATGTATTCAAAAGTAATATTGTCTTATTGCGCTAGCCCCCTGCCCGGGGAGGTTAAAAGCAGAACATATCAATACAAGGCTGTCACAGGCGACTAATTTTTTAATTCTATCTCACACCACTTTCTCAAAACAAAAATTATTGACATGCTGTTCGACAACATTTGCAAGAGAAATATACTATACAAAATCTTTTTTTTAGGTAGATTTCGTAAGAAATATTACCTATTGCAGTTGTTACCATGGTGCGACTTTAGAAAAATTCCTTCATGACTTTTCATTATATGATCCCAGAAACCCAAAACCAACCCCATCTAAAAATTATATATATATATATACTAGGGGTCTCTGCCCCCTGCAAGCTACGCTCGCCAACCCCCGTTCAGACACTGCAGAAACTAAAAATCCTTCCGGCCAGTGCCGGGAGGAAGACGTAGCTTTCATATTCCTTATTTTTTAAAAGCCAGCTTATATTATTTTAACACACTGAGCTCAAATTAGTGGAACCCGATTATAGAAGATTAAATACTAATTTTTGTCAATATTGAATATGAATGAGAATTTCACAAAATTAGTCAGCGTTATCAAAGCTGGTTTTAATAAAGTGATTTATATTTTGTCGCCAAATTCGGTGATATCGCGAATTATATTAATAATTATATTAACCCGAATTATCGGTGATAGCCCGCCATTTTAAAACAACATAATGGGTGCAACAAAGCTCACCATTGAACTTGGTAGAGACCTTAGTAATTCCTGTGCACATGCTCACTCATATCTAAATCGGTTGATATATACGAGTGCTTTGCAAGCGAAAAATCAGATTTTTCAAAGTGTCACACACATTCGAAATTCAAACTGTATACTCTATATCTGGGCATTTTTTTAGATAAAGGCAAAACAAAAAATGATCCGCAATCTTTGTAACAAGCTGAAACACATAAGAAAAAAATCTTTTTCAATTTCTAATTTTTTTGTACCTCATTTTAAATTAATTTTTTTTCTAATTTTTAAATGGCCGCCATTTTGAAACAAGATGGCGGATGAAGTTAGCAAACGAACTCGGCCGAGAGATTGCTATGTACTATGCACATGCCTTGTCACATCCTAATCGGTTCAAAAATACGCGTGTTATCGCGTAACAAAAATCAGATCGTTTCAAAATGTCAGCCATGCTAGAAATTCAAAGTGCTATAACTCAGCCATTTTTTAAGATATAGACGAAACGAAAAATGCTCCGAAATCTTTGTATCAAGGTCAAACACATAAGAAAAAAATCTTTTTCAATTTCTATTTTTTTTTGTACCTCATTTTAAATTAAAATTAAAAAAATAATAATGGCCGACATTTTGAAACAAGATGGCGTATGAAGCTGACCAACGAACTCGGTCGAGACATTGTTATGTACTATGCGCATGCCTTGTCACATCCAAATCGGTTCATAAAAACGCATATTATCGCGTGACAAAAATCAGATCGTTTCAAAATGTCAGTCATTCTAGAAATTCAAAGTGCTATAACTGAACCATTTTTTAAGACATAGACGAAACTAAAAATGCTCCAGAATCTTTGTATTAAGCCCAAACACATAAGAAAAAAATCTTTTTCAATTTATATTTTTTTTTTGTACCTCATTTTAAATTAAAATTAAAAAAATAATAATGGCCGACATTTTGAAACAAGATGGCGTATGAAGCTGACCAACGAACTCGGACGAGACATTGCTATGTACTTTGCACATTCCTTGTCACATCCAAATCGGTTCATAAATACGTGTATAATCGCTTGACAAAAATCAGATCGTTTCAAAATGTCAGCCATGCTAGAAATTCAAACTGCTATAACTCAGCCATTTTTTAAGATATAGACGAAACTAAAAATGCTCCAGAATCTTTGTATCAAGCCCAAACACATAAGAAAAAAATCTTTTTCAATGTCTAATTTTCTTGTGCCTCATTTTAAATTTTATTTAAAAAAAAAATTTAAATGGCCGCCATTTTGAAACAAAATGGCGGATGAAGCTGGCCAGCGAACTCGGTTGAGACATTGGTATGTACTATGTACACACGAAATTTTATCCAAATCGGTTCATAAATACGAGAGTTACAGTATGACAAAGATCAGATATATGGATATATATATATATACATCAATTTTGAACGGAGGGTGGTTTCGGGGTCTAGGGGTCATGATCGGTGAAAATATACCAAAATTTTTCGAAATCGTTTTCCTCCGAACGGTTGCAATAGGTAGCTTTTTGTAACCTAAAAACACGCTAATCTGGTTGGTTTTAAAAATATTAGAGAAGATTGAATTATATTGAAAAAAGATGTGCAGATCTCCCTGTAAATGGGTTTCCATTCAATTTCCTTTGATTGCGAAAATTTAAGGCCGAATCAGTTGCTGTTAAGACATCCAATGCTTGTTTTCGTCCCTGTTTAAAGATGATCTGTTAAACATTTGAAAAGAAGCTAAAATAAAATGAATTAAATGTACAGAGTCTTTGTCTCCCGGTATTTTAAAACAATTTCTATAATAATAGCCTAAGTCATGTGATTATCATTAACAGTTCGTATCATTAACTACTTCGCCTTGTATATTCCAGGTGCCATTTTGGTACATTAATGTTAGCCAGGCACAGGTGATAAGTCGCCAAATGTTATTCTATCGCCAGCATTTCATCTGTATTATAATAGTCTAAGTCATGTAAATGCCATAAATAAATACGGCCTGATCCCTTCGCTTTTCATATGAAAGTTTGGCACAAATATCATATACGGCTTCATTACAGATTTTTTTTTCGACGCCAATTTGGGGAAAACATCAACAGCATAAAAAACAACATCCGGCTTACCATATCAAGCAAAATAACGATATTTTGGCACCAGTTAAGTACCCGTTGCGTATATGACATTAGCGTCAGAAAAAAATCGCGCCAATATGGGGCCGTATATGACATCTGTGCCAAAAGTTTTCAATTTTGATTAAAAAATCAAATTTTATTTTCGAATAAACCTACATAAAATTTGCGATAGTCGCAAAGAATTCTTGGTACTGTTACGTTAGCCGAGTGCAAATCTCGCCAATACCCTTTTTTCAACCCTCCAGTTAGCACTTTTTTTTTTTTTTTGGGTGGTAAATTAAAACATTGCTTTGAAGTTGAAATTAAATGTCATGGTTTGTTGCATTATTTAACATTTGGCCAGATGTCATATACGCACCGGGATTGGCGTGATTTTTTTTTTACGAAAATTTGGCGAAAACCTCGTTTTCGAATACCAGTTACATATGTATTTTTGGTACTATTTAGTTATCCCGTCGGTCAAAAATCTATCACCGAACTATAAGATTAAATGCCAGTAATGGTTGGTCGTAAATGTCATATTCACTTGACTTTAAGCAAGTTACACGTGTTTACGTCATCAAGCGATTTTTATTTCGACGTTTTATTTGTACATTTATTAATGTTATACTATTTTATTTGTTCTTTAGTTATTTAAAATAAAAATTATGTCAATTTGTATAATTTGAGAGTTGTTTGGCGATTTATATAATTTGGCGAAATTGGTCGACGGAATAACTAAGTAGTAACATATTTTTTAATTATTTTCTATTATTTTTAAAAGAAAATAATAAAAAAATAATTATAGAACAAAACATTTTATATAATTTAAAAAAAGAAAATAAAAGTAAATAAACATTTATTAATTAAATAAACAATAATAGCCGGGTTACCATGTCAATCAAACTAATGCCATTTTGGCGCCAATTAGGTACCCTGGTGCGTTTATGACATCTGAGCCTAATATTTTTCTTTTTTCTTAAGAAAAGAAAGAAGTGAAAACCATCAATTTTAAATGTTTCAGTTTTAAATGAGAGTTTAATATTTTAAATAAAATGAATGAAATGATTATATTTTAAATGAAATTAATGAAATACAAAAACATGCGACGGAAAAAATGTTTGGCGATTTATCACCTGCGTCCCGCTAACATAAAAATACAGAGTTCTTGATTTCTCTGTCAGTTTTGTTTGGTTTGGTTTGTGTTTGTGACGGCCAATTATCAACACGTGGGATATAGGCCCGGGGGAGGGGGTGCCCTTCATGGGGGTCTTTCTAAGGGAACCTAACCCGCATTTATGCATGGGAATCCACGGTTTCGAAGAAAACCACGAAAACTCCGATACGGTTAGGCCGACGGGCGCGATTGGGTCCTTACCCAGCACTTCCCGTCTACCAGCTTCGAGAGCAGAACTTCTCAGTCACTGGTGGGGCCGATTTCTCTGTCAGAATCTTTCAATTTGGCGAAAGATTGTTCAAGTAAATTGAATTATGAATAAAAGTAACATGATACATTTCTTAGCATACATTTAAGGAAGGCCAAACTGGCCGTCAAATTAGTTTAAAATAATAACCTTTCCTAAAGTATGAAAAAAAAATATATGTTATGATTAAAATTTGAGTTGCCATCCTTAGAGAAAAGTATTTAAAATTAGAAAAGAAATTAATATCTCGAAAACTAAGTCGAATTTAAAAATTCTAATACCAGTTTTGAAATCTGCGAATCAATACGGATTTTTGGTGTTAATTTCATCGCAAAGCGTTCCATATTTTAGGAGCAATCGCCGTTAAACATAATCAGTTGTTTAATCAGTCGTTTCATAGAATCGTTTCAGAAATTCGTTTAATTTCAATCTTTTCATAATATCTGGTTCATAACTTAGTTTCATTAGGATTTTATATAGATACTAGGGGGCTCGGCCCCCTACGAGCTACGCTCGCCAACCCCCGTTCAGACACCACAGACTCTAAATGCACGCTTATTTGATCGGCTTTAAAAAGATTTCGAAAGATTGAATTATAATTTAAAAAACAGTGGCGATCTCCCTATAAACGGATTTCTATTCATTTCTCTTTGATAGGGGAATTTTAACGGCAAATCCGCTGCGGTACTACTTGATTATCCCGTCGACCAATTTCGCCAAATTATATAAATCGCCAAACCACTCGCCAAATTATACAAATTGACATAATTTTTATTTTAAATAACGAAAGAACAAATAAATTAGCACAACATTAATAAAAATCCAAATAAAACGTCGAAATAAAAATAACTTGATGACGTAGACACGTGTAACAACATTTCAAAATAAGCTAATATAAAAGGAATTAAGTAAACAGTCTTTGTCTCCTGGTATTTTTTATCAAAGCGAAAAGAAAGTTCTTTTAAATGAGACATTTTAAATTAATCGTTTTTAATCAGACTTAATTTTGACCAAGCTATTCTCTCTCATTTAAATATTCATTTGAAAATACTTTTGTTAGAAATGAAATATTATTTGCGCTTTCCTAACAAAAATAGTTGAAAAGATCCTCGCAAAATATCAAATAAATGTCTAGCGCAATTTCTAAATTTAAACTCTTTTGCAATATTTTGTGTTCATTTTATGTAATAACTGTAATGTGACGTAAATATGACGTAATTTCTCCTATTTAAGACTTCTAACGCATCTTAATGAATTTATTATTTTACAATATCCTTCCTCTTTTAAAATTCACGTGTATACTTTTCATGAAGTAATTTTCAATAAGCTCCTGCTTTTTATACGCAATTATTTAATTTTAATTTGAAAGTATCTTTTCTGTTTATAATAGTCACGTGTAAATAAATTTTTAATTTGAAGCAATCATTATTGTTTCCGTTGTTTATATAGTTGGCAACAGGTTAAATTAGTACAATTTTCCAAAATAAGTAAAAAATATCCCTCGAAATGCTGAAAATTTGAATTTAAAATAGAAATGAAACCTCGAAAAATGAGTCAAATTAAAAAAATTAATGAATTCTGCACACCGGGAAATTATAACGCATAAAATGATCTAAAAATTATTAAATTCCGATGTATAGTTTTTGCTCCTATAAAACTTTTTTAGTGGAACGATTTTGTCCAACTTTAGCATTAAATATCTCTTAAAATAATTCTTCGATATGAAAACTGTCTACATCAGCGTGTTTATCAAACATTTCTGTATAATACTACCGATTTTCATATTTTTGTATGCATTATTTTTCTTAATATTAACGGAGAAAGACCTAAACTCACAAAAAAATCAAAACCGGCGGCGGCAGCGGCGGCGGCGGTGACAGCGGTAGTTACTTTTTTTTAGAATAGAGAGATGGTAGATGTATGTATGTACTAAATTTTGTCCGCACGCTAAAAGTCACACTTATGCACGGATCGTCTTCAAACTCGCCAAACACATTGAGATGGCTAATATCTCGGCGGGGATTGCAAATGAGAAAAATCGGCCCAAGGCAGTAGAAATGGGGGGAGGGTTTAAAATTTTAAATACCGCCTTAACATGATTCTGATAAAACCAGCACTTACAGAAAAATTACAGGAAAAATTTTAAAAATTTCGTAATAGCAGTTGCTAACAATTAAAAAAACACAATAAAATTCTTACCACAATTACTTTTCTATTGCAAGATTTCCACGTGAAAAATAAAAATCTATATATATATTACGCTATCGTATCTCCATACATATAAGGGGGGGGGGTTACCGTAGTGTGACCCTGTTCTGGCGCCAAATGTCGCCAAGTTTGTCACCAACTTGGCGATATATCGTCAAATTTGGCGACGAAAAGTAGCCGCCAAAAGTGACGCCAACTTGTCGATATCTCTAATATTTCGCCAAATTCCCATAGACTTCCATTGTAAACCAATAGGATTTACTTGCTTACAGAAAATCAACAAATTGAGATATTTTAATGCAACAAAAACTAATATTGGTACTACATGGTTATCCCGTCGACCAAAAATCTATCGCCAAATTATAAGATTAAATGCCAATAATGGTTGATCGTAAATGTCACATTCCCTTGACTTTAAGCAGCTTACACTTGTTTACGTCATCAAGCGATTTTTATTTCGACGTTTTATTTGTATTTTTATTAATGTTATACTAATTTATTTGTTCTTTCGTTATTTAAAATATAAATTTAACTTTTAACTTCGAAATCTACCTGCGCCTGTAGGCCGAGCCTGCAGGGATTTTTTTTTTTTTTTTAAATAGAGGTGCGAATAATATGGAAAAGTAATCGCCTATGGCAGCCCTTTTAATAAAACAGTCGGCAACATTATTTGTCTTTCTTTACTGGTTAACGCAAGTATAATATCATGTCCTACATATTATATCCCTGATTTCTCTAACAACGAATTATATTCGCACATGGCAGAACAGGAATACCAATCGTTGGTGCATTCCAATGAAATGTCTTTATAAACATTTAATGGCTTTAATGATTGCTTTGTATTTTCATAAACACATATAAAAAAATAATAAAGGTAACAGATTATTTGGATGTAAAGAAAAAGTTTCTGAAAAAAAGATAAGTTTGGTTGGATCAAAAATGATAACGATATCAGAAAGCAACCCTCCCCCCCCCCCCTGCCCCTAGAGTTATCTTACGAAAAGTAGTGCCAGACCTCCCCCCCTAAAATGACAACATTATATATGCACAGCCCCTTTTCTAGTATATACGGCTATAGTCTATACCCAATCCTACATTGTATAGTTTTTTACGAAATCTTATTATTCTTTTAGCAACGTTTTTTTTTAATAATACGGTTAATAATAATAATAATATTTTACGGAACCCTCTGAGTGCGAGTAATACTTGCACTTAACCGTTTATTTACAGATAATATGATTTTCTTTAGATTGTCCACTAATGTCACTTAAAAGCATTTTTATATGAAACGCATCAATTTTATATTACTGTTTTCAAATTTATTAAAGGCAACGGTTTCGTAATAAACCTCGTACTTGATGTTAATTTCCAAAGAAAATGCCAAAGATTTGCTATTTATATCAACCTTCATGATTTTGAAGCTTTCAGCGGTTTAAAGGCGTAGTTCGATTTCACGACTGTTAAATTTGTGGGTGTTTTATATTTATTTATTTATTTATTTATTGATGAAGTCTTAATTTTAGCCGTATGCCAAGGGTTAGTAACCAAAGAAATTGACAAAAATTTTACTATTTAGAGCAGCCGTTTTGATTTTGATTGTTTCGATGTAAAGTGTAGTTTCAATGCGTACTTCTATTACATATATTGCTCCCCCGCTAGAAAAGTGACGCATCTCGAAAAAGGATTGACCGAATACCGAATAGTCGATTCGGTATCCGTCGATTCGGCATGTAAACCAAATATTCGGCTGAATAACTGTGGATAAGTATTTTCTTAGAAGTAGAAGAATTCTCTTTTACGTAGAAGTAGAATAGGCTACACTATGAGTTTCAATATTGAGTTCAGAGTTCAGTTGCACTACAAAAAACTAGTCAAAAGCCATTTTTTATTATAAAAAAAACTTTTTCCTTCCTAAAATAGTCTATATAGGGGTAAAATCAAAACAAATGTCTACAATAGAGAAAATAGAGTAAGGAAGATGGGCATCTTTCACTTGTCATTTAATTTTAATTATTTCTACATTAGTTTTTTTTTATTTAAATTTATTTCAATGTATATTTTCTTCAATATACACATCGAATAAGTATATCAGCTCATATCTGTATACCTAAGGTGTATATTAAAGAAAATTCACACATCAAATAAGTATACCCCATGCCAATCCTATAGCTTTTATAACCATTAAATTAAAATCGCTCAAATTTGTTATCATTATCATCACAATGTTAAAATATTAATCAAAATATAATTATGTATGAATAATTTGACAGAAAATAGTTATGTACAAACTGATATGATACCTTTTGTACTTGAAAATATCCCTATTCAATATGTTTATAATTAGACAATCAGTAAATCAGCTTAATGACAACATTGCTTCTTTTTATTTGAATGAACTTTTGTTTTTCTGACAATCTTTATCCTCTATAATAGCCTGCATAGTTTAATACTTTTAGGTTACAATAAGTTATTTTGGGTATTGACTAGTGATAACGCAATAAAAAAATAAGTGATAGGTTAATGAATTTGTGAGTGGAAAGAAGTCTTTTTTTTTTTTTTTTTTTTTTTGTGTGTAATTAGATTTAAGAATAAAAATGTAACTGAGTTAAATTATTAAGAATTTAATTTTAATTAAAGTTTATTAAAAGAGCTATATATGCAAAAATGTGTATTAAAATTTTTAAGTATTGGGTTGCCGAATACCGAATATTCGGTATACACTTTGACCGAAGCTTCGGTATTCGGCAAAATTTCTGCTTCGGTTAATCCCTAATCTCGACAAAAGTAAATTTCACAGGAGAGGCAAAATAAGATTATCATTTATTACTTTAACATGAAATTATAGCGCTTAGCTCTGAATGCGGCAGTAAAAACGTGCGTAAAAACGCAAAACCTTAACCCTGGATTACCACCCCTACTTCAATTCGCGCGTAATTTTTTTAAGTTTTCAATATCACAACCACAGTAAAACCCAGTTTGTTTTTTGAAACTTAAGGCGCTGGAACATCGTGTAGGTGGTAACAAATGCTCATTCTATACACGTCGTTTTGAAAATTTTGAAGTTTTTATGCAATGATATTCAACTTTTCACTCAACTCCTTTGAATATTCCCGTTAGAAATAGCAACTTTTTATGAGTATGCTTCAATTTGACGTGTGGGCGGTAATAAGTGATAGGATTCCGAGGGTGGGAATCCAGGGTTAAGAATGAAGACGTAGATGAGGTTTGGAGGGCTGAGTAATTGTACCTCCCGTCACAATTTGCCCCCTTCTGTGGTCACGAATAGATATGAGTCATTCTCAAAAAATTTTAACTTTCAGGAATAAAAATCCGGTGAAATTAATAAATTAACATTTTAAACTTATAGACGAATACCTTAATGATTCAAAATAAAGAAATAATGGTCAGCGGCGACGATTTTTTTTATTTAACTGAGGTTTAAGTTAAATTTGCGAGTTTAATTTACCTTACCATTTTACCTCTCTAACTTTTATTTTTCTCTAAATTTTTACTTATAATGAATTTGTATAGTACCCACAGAACATTTAAATAAGAAATAATAACAATGTAGCATTTTTAGAACAAAACATTTCTATAACATTGTCTTAAAGGGATGTTAAGGAAGGGACGGTAAGGAGAAAATATAAACAATCAAGTGCGAGTATTACTCACGCTCAGAGGGTTCCGTACAATAAATAGATGAATTATTAAATGTATTATTAAAATAAATCGTTGCTAAAAGAATGTTATGACTTTGTAAAAAAAACTATACAATGTAGGGATTGTGTATAGTTGTATATATTAGAAAAGTATGATAGGATATACCATAAAAGTTCAAAGTGATGTGAAGACTAAATGATATCAAATATTGCTATTCTGTATAATGCTTTTTTTTAAATGTTATCCTAATCTGTTTAAGATGAATGCTAATAGATTATTTAAAACCATAAAAAAATCAGTAAATTGAGAAACAGTTTTCAAACAAATTAGAACTGAACAAAGACATTTGTTTCTTACTGGAAGGTGTAAAACTTCAAATCGCGCAATGTTTAAAAGTTTAAATAATTGCAACAAAATGGAAATTTATTGTTCAGGTGTTGCTATAGGAAAGAGTGGGGTCTAATGGGACAATTTTAAAATTTTAAGTATTCTAAAGTGAAAATGAACAAATTTCTGATTTTTTTTTTCTTAGGCATAAAAAGGGAAGTATTGCCTTAAAAAAAATAATAATTAGAAGAGATAGCTTTTGTTCTTTTTAAAATATAGTGAATTTTGTACACTATTGTATCTGTCCCATTAGTCCCGAGGTCGGGGTCTATTGAGACATCCTGTGGGTCTAATGGGACATATCAAAATCAACACAAAAAGGAGAATTACAGTACCTATTTCACACAGTTTAGATCAAAACATAATGTACATAAGCAGTATAGTATTAATTGCATATTAAAATATGAAAAATTAAAATGAAATGACATTAAAATTGATGAACGAATAGTTTTTGATCTATTGTAGGCTGAGGCAACTTCATTACAATGTCTTTAAAACCCTAGATAGATAACCATATTTCACTATACACTAAAGATAACCATACGTCGACTCGACGTGCGAATGTTTGAGTGAGCATATTTTCGATTAAGTGTATACTAGGTTTATAAATGTAATAATATGTGTTAATGTATGTAATTGAGTGCCGAGTACATAAAACAACATAAGTATTTATTTAAATTTTATTACGAAAAAACAATAAGGAACAAATCAAGGAACTTCTTATTTTACGAAACTTAAAGATAAGGAATCTCTTCGTCAGTCTTATAATTTACCATTAAAATTTTTCAAAATCAACTTTTTGTACTCTCTATAATATAAAAAACCTAAGTAAATATAAATCTTTAGTAATTTTGGCCTCATAGGCACTTAGGGCAGGCGCTGAACTTGTGCTCTCCACAGATGGGATTTTTGCACCTATCGCAAATAGTCTTTGTCATCCTTCTAAGTTTTGATGGACAATAGGCACAATATTTTCTTTTCTTTGGCTCAGGTATACCTTCAACTTGTGTGGGAGGTTCAGCTCGTCTTTTTGGTAATATACTACTAATTTTTTCTTTTATATTGGTAGGCAAGGTAAGCATTTGCTGCCTCGTCTCCATCCATGGGATCATCAAGCTATTGCTGAGCTTTTTCATGAAATCTCTACGTCCCAACGGTTTTTCTTTCTTGGATATGACATTATCACAGTAAATAATGTATGAATTTATAAATGCCATATTCAAGATCCCATAAAACATGGCCATGGGCTACCTGTTTGTCTTGCGGCTACAGGACATTGACGAGCACATTTGGTCGAAAGTGTCGACTCCCCCCTTTGTTTCATTATAAAAATGAATAATATTTGGCTTGCCGGTCGTAGGATGAACAGTGCCCTCTTCATCACATGATGATAGAACAAACACCATTTTGTCCGATTTTGGTTTGTACGACACCAACGTCAATGGCCCATCATAACAAAACATGGATGTTCCTATTCGCCTGGATCGACTATTTTTCAGCTCTTCAGGTATTTCACGTTTATTCGATCTAATAGTACCTACCAAAGTCAAGTTGTATGGCTGCCTTAGCAAGCTTTTTACTAATGGAACTGATGTGAACCAATTGTCACATGTGACATTTCTATTACTACCATGAAATGCTTTTGTAAGTTCTTTTACATAAAATTCTCCGAGTGGTAGGCCATTGGTTTGAGTACATTTGCCTAGATATGGCATAGCATCAATCATGTATCGTGTAGCACTGTCACATGTCATTACAATTTTTAAACCGTATTTATTGGGTTTGTTAGGAATGTACATCCTAAAAAGGCACCTACCCCTGAAACCCAATAGTTGTTCGTCAATAGTTACATAAGGTCCGGGATTATAATTGGATCGGCAGTGGTTTATGAAGATCTCCCATATTTTTCTAATTGGTACAAATGTATCAGTAGCCCTTAATTCTGGGCGTAAAGATTTGTCGTCCATTCGTAAACACCTTATCAAAAAATCAAACCGATCTCTGCTCATGGCAGCAACATATCTGTTTCCTGAATAAGAACAATCAAATAGCTCATCCGTGGTCAAGTGATTGTCTTTCATAGCAGCTGTTAGTGTCAATATGCCAAAAAGAGCACGAATTTCTTCACAAGTTGTGGTTTTAAAAGTGGCCTTTACATCAGGCCTTTGAATCTTCAGCTGGATTTCAGCATTGGTCCATTTTGTTATCTCCTCGACAATGTCATAAGTAATAAATATATTGAAACATTCTAACGGCTCATAAAGGCCTTTATTCATTCGAGTGGGGCCCCTAGATGTCCGTATAATTTTAGCAGATGACACTCTGCCACTTGTTCTCCCTTTAGTAGCCGTCCAACGATGATCGTTTTTGCCTTTGAGAATCTGACGCTGTGGCATAATAATAGAACTCGGCATACTTAGCGAAGCACTTTCAGGAGTTTCAGTGTTATTTTCAGACGCATCTTCAGAAACTGCTGGTGGAGCACTCACCTCACAGTCTTCGGCATCACTCTGTACTTCGTCTTCTAATAAATTATCTTCAGTTTCACTGTCCGACCCCTGAATTTCTTCATCGCTCGTTTCATGCAACAACCGACTGATTTCTGCATCGCCTATATCAATTTGTGACGTCATTGTATTCTTTTGGTCGTGGCCTATAACAATAAAAATTACTTATAAAAAATATGTACAATATTCGCAAAAAAGTCGTAATAATACATATTCCCAAAAGTAAAAAAACTGACACTAAAGATAACCATACGTCACATCGACGCATAGTAGGTAAATATCTAGGAAAGTAATGCACTTACCGGAGCGATACGGGTGCGTCCTGCAAGCTCCAACGGCCGAGTGAGTTGGCGGGAACGGCGAGTTTAGGGACGCGAAAAACAAACGAGTTATAAATCGATTACGTCGATTCGACGTAGGTTATCTATCTAGGGTTCAGCCCAGTATTTTTCTTCTTTTTCGAGGTAAACAAATTTTTGAGAATCACACCTTTTTTGTAAGGTAACTCAAAAAAAGTTCTTGAATTCCACAGTTTATTTCAATAACAAGTGCTGTGTCCCATTATTCCCCATATGCTGATGTTTTATATTTTTCTGCTCTACATAGCACATGTTTATCCAAAGACAATTTAACTAAGTTTAATATAAAATAAAATATTTGTGTTATATTAATTAGTAGCCTCATGAACAATTTCAGGCAATAATGAAGTGTAAATATCATTGAAGTAAAAAAAAAAAAAAAAAAATCAAAGTTACTTTTTATAGTTGCAAACAAACTTTCTTCATGCAGACTTTCAACAAATTACGAATGGCTGACTTCTTGTTAAAGAAAGCAGCTTTGGTGTTGCCCTTCAGGTGTAACATAATATATTCTGAAAAATAATATTTTCAATGAAATTTAGCCACTGTCCCATTAGACCCTTGTCTCATTAGCCCCCACTCTCTCCTAATCAATATGAAGTCAGTGGTACTCACTGAAGTGTTTTTGTTTTATAATATAGATTCGGAGTTAACATTGATGCTACTAAATCGTATTACTGTAATATTTTTGATAAAGTAATAAAATTTGTCATAAGATTTTTTTTATGAACAACAATATAAAAATTCAAGCGGCTTAAAGTTGTAACTATAAATAAATAAATATGTATATATATGCAGAGTGACCAGAAATAAGCGCCTCAGTTTGAAAATCCAATTGTTCATTAGGTATGATAAATTTGAAGATGACATAAGTGACATTAATATCTGGTGGCTCTTAAATTTTATTTACTGTAATTAAATAAATTGTTCAAATTTCCGGCAATAGATGGTGCTGCACCATCTCAAACTAAAAATAATGCTCAAACTAGCATGTAAAAATGTTTAAAAAATATTTTAAGTTGTAATGTTTATTCGATTAAATATAAATCATATAATCCCTTAAGCTAATATTAGTTTTTGTTGCATTAAAATATCTCAATTTGTTGATTTTCTGTAAGCAAGTAAACCCTATAGGTTTACAACGGGCGTCTATGGGAATTTGGCGAAATATTAGAGATATCGCCAAATTGGGGTAATTTTGGGGTAATTTTGGATATATCGCCGAGTTGGCGACAAACTTGGCGACATTTGGCAACATAACAGAGTCCTTCCTATGGTAACCCCCCTTATAGGTGTGGAGATGTATTAAATGCTGTTCAATAATCAATGAGATGCGTTTCATTAGAGTGTTGCCATTAAAAAATTAACATATAATCGCGATTTCTGTGCCACGTACGATAGCGTAATACATATATATATAGATAGATAGATAGAGAGAAAAGTTTAACCTCATTGCCATCATTTTAAAGAAATGTCGTAAAAAGGTTTTAAAATTAAAATTAAACTCTAAAAATTTACATTAATTAAAAAATAGCTAGTACGGGCACATCTACAAATGAACACTTTTCATTAAAAAAAAAAATGATCAAAATCGGTTCAGTAGAAAGCTCAGGGCTGATGACTAAAAAAACAGCCTGGTCTTTAAATATATATATTATAGTTAATGAATTATTGAATTTTCAAATTGGGGTGTTTATTTCTGGTCACTCTATATATATATATATGGGCCTATATCCCTCGTGTAGATAATTGGCCGTCAAAAATCAACCCAACCCAACCCTATATATATATATATATATATACATATGTTTCAGTTTCAGTATATAAATGATAAACCCTTTTAAATGAAGCCTCCACGAAACAGTCGATCAACTACTTTAAATCGCAAAAATTTAGAGAGATGCACTGATTTAGAATTAAAATCTATTCCTTAATCAAATATTCCGCAACCGTTCTTCAAATATTTGTAAACCGTCTGATTAAATTTAGTTTTCTTTGTGGTACCATAATTTATCGTGGCTAATAACATATTAGCAGTCAGCAGTAATCTTATTAATTCATGCACACAAAACTTGGTAAATGTTATCATAAATTTAGACTAGTTACAGTTTGGGGCGCCATAATAAATAGGATCACCAAGTTATAATTTCATCATCCCAGGTTATAATTTTCCAACACTTCTTTGTGATTTTGAAGTTCTGAGCAAAATTAGGAAAACTGGAACGCAAGCTGGAGGAACATCATTTATACAAGTGAAATTAATGCGCTTTAATTATTTGCGGTGTAAAATATTTCAGGTGGAGCATTTTACATCCCCCCGTTTAGTAAGTTTGAAATTTAAAAGCGAGAGAGAAGATTTGAATGAACGAAAAATAGTAAGAGAGAAATCGTTATGTTTTCTTTCATCAAACTAAGTGCGATATTCATTATTAATGTTACTTAATTACATTCAGTACACAAAGTAAAAAAAAAGAAAGAAAAAGCATGCTTCAAGCATAGATTATCAAATACTGTCCAACATATTTAGAATACTGAAACAAAACTTCATCTATATAATGTTAATTATTCTTTTTTTCAATTAATTTTCAGCAATGAAATTACGTTCAAAATTATCGAATATTTAATACGGGATTTATCACATTGCTAACTAAGCGTAGAATCAACAGAGTGAAAAATGTCAAGTAGCTTAAATGGTAGAGCACTTGGAGCGTTATTCCAAGGGTTGCGGATTCGATTCCCGGGTTGGACATTTTTCCCTCTGTTGGTTCTACGCTTAGTTAGCATTATGATAAATCATGTATTAAATATTTAATAATTTCGAGCGTAATTTCACTGCTGTAAATTAATTGAAAAATTAGTTAAAATATATATGTGTTCACAGATGCTGGGTTTATTTGTGTCTCATGTTTCGTCTCAGAATTGTGTGCTCATGAAGACTATTCCATCTTGTGCTGCAGTTGCAGCCTTACCAACATATGGGAGTGAGAGATGCTAAGCTGGGTATCATCCTCGTAGCTTAAATGGTACAGCACTTGGAACGCTATTCCAAGGGTTCCGGGTTCGATTCTCGGCGTGGACATTTTTTACTCTGTTGGTTCTACGCTTAGTTAGCAATATAATAAATCACATATTAAATATTCAAAACTTCACCATTTAATAAGGTGAAAGATTACACTAGCCTGAAAAATTTGAGTTGTGCCATGCTTTCCAGCTTTTGATAATTTGTTCTTATGTATTTTGTAGCGCTGAATCCGAAAATGACCTTCATTTATCACCATCACGTAAGGAGTTTTTGCAAATTGTAAATTTCAAAGTTAAAAAGAAAATAAAGTAGCGAAAAGCTGATACTATAAAATAGATGCGATGGTTGTGTTTTTTAACTTTTGAAAATTGATTTTTTATGAACTGAATCCGAAAATAAATTTCATTTTTAACTATCACGTCAGGAGTTTTAGCAAATCTTAAATTTCAAAGTTATATGTCAACCCCCCCCCCCCCCCCCCTTCAATCATCGAACCAGTGAGCAGTTTACTTGTAAAAATACCCACTAAAAGACAAAAATTGAATTAATTATTGATTTAAATAACGATAAATTAAATAAAAAAAGGTTCTACATGTATTTTATAGTATGAGATTTGCTATTATTTTACTTTTTAACTTTAAAATTTACGATTTGCGAAAAATTCTGACGTGTTCTGGCTGAATTCATCGAAGGTCAGATTAGGAAACTGCATAACACATTTTAAAGCTCAATTTCAGCAGTTAGCGTCTATAGTCGGAAAAAATATATGAATTAGTTTGTTCATCCTGTATATGATATATAGATTTGTATATATATATTTCTTCAATATGTGGAAATGTACCCCAATTCTTTGTATCCCTGTTTAATATCTTTAGAATTTATGCTCACCAAGTAATGTGCAAAAAATTAGATAAATTTAAAAATGCATACCGCAATTAAAAACATACTTCCAGCAATTATTTCTCATAGATTGTAACCGAATTCTTTTGTGTGTCCCTATAAACGAACGATCAATTCTATTCACACTTTTTTCTATAGTAAGCTTCTTATAGTGAACCTCAATGATATATACTAATTTCAATATTTTTGAAATAAATAGTGTAACAACACCATTAAAACACACTGAAATTTTCCCTCTGATTTTTTCCCATAGAACATAAAGTAACGACTTTCTTTTGAGTGCCCTTGTAAACAAACTATTAGGATGTATCAAAACATTTTTTGTTTTTTGACTTTTCGTGACTCCCTACAAGATTGTTTAAGGGAACCGGGAAAGCAAAATTCAACCAAAAAATCTATTTTTAGTTTTTTTATATCATTAAATAGTTTGAACTTTTATCTTTCCAACGATGTGTCACACATGTTTATATATAAAAATAATGAGTGTTGAAATTATTCATTCTTTTCTAAGAGTACTTCACAGCTTAATGGCCATTTAAATCTTTAATTGACTTTTTCTCAAAACTTGGACTTTTCATGTTTATGTTTCTTTTTTTCAATATCTATTAAACTTAAGAACTCAGATTTTTTTCAAATACTTATGTTATTAAGTTAAAATAATGCTATAAAAAGTGATAGAATATCTTTATTAAGACTTACGATCGTTTCATCGCACAATCGGCGACATTTTCAAAATAGATTTTGAAAATGTCGCCGATTGTGCGATGAAACGATCGTAAGTCTTAATAAAGATATTCTATCACTTTTTATAGCATTATTTTAACTTAATTTGTTTATAAGTGATTATTATATATGTTTTTATACTTATGTTATATTGTATAGTTTAACACAGGGATTTAATGATTTGTTGAGAATTTTTTATTTTAGACAGAGAAATCTTACCAAAAATGCTAATTTAAAAATGACTTTCAATAAATAATTAATAATTAATTTTCAGTTTCACTTAGAAAGAAAATGGTCTGTTAAAGTACGTAAATCGTGTTATTCTAACTACTCTAAAAAATCTATACCTCTATCTTTCACCATTTCTGAGAAAAAGGTGCATAAAGTTGGGGAATTTAACATGGCGGAGATAGGGCTTTCCCGGTCCCCTTAAACTTATGTAAAACTTGTCATATCGCACGCTATGTATGTCCCAGTTCCTCCGCCAGTTTTCGGATGTCAATGGGTGGATTTACCTTCTTCTTCAATTAGTCAAAATTTTCTACTGATGGCTTATCACTTCTGGATCTCATTTTAAGAAGGAGGTCCCCTTCCTTAAAACGTTTGGATTTGTTTTGACCTGTCCGGACGCTACTCTTTTCCTGGTCCCCAACTGCACGGCTTTTGAGGGCAGCTTTATTGGTTTTAAGGCTAGTTTAAAACAATGCCTTAAGATGCATAAAATCTCAACCTTTCTATCACTTTATGTGTAGAAAACGAAAGCAAAAAGAAGTCTGTATGGTTATAGAATATAGATGAGACATATATCCTCTTAAATAACATTTTTCTGTTCAACAATACAAGTGAGAAATAAACTGAGAGGCGGCAGCACAGACAATCATCTCATCGAGTTCACGGTTGAAATTTCAGAATTAGTTAACACTCGATTCGCCTATTAAAACGAAATCGGTCTGCCAAGTCATATTTTGGTGGAAAACACCTGAAAACTTGACTTTAGCGGTTGACTCGTAGGTTTACCATTGTGTTTTCCTGTTCCCAGTCCTCCCTGTTTTCATACCTTCGACTGCAGGAAAACGCAATGGCAAACCTACGAGAGAACCGCTAAAATCGGGTCTTCAGGTGTTTTCCACCAAGATTTAACTTGGCAGACCGATTGCGTTTTAATATGCTTCCTTTGGTAAGCGGCTCAACGGCATGGTTGGAAACGTGATCGGTTTGAGATTTTTTTTTTTTTAGTTCTAATCTCAGTTAGACCTATTTTTCGCAACGGAAATATTTATCCATTATTTTTTTAAACTGTAATTGAAAAATTATGCATAATAATATAAATTTACGAAAAATATACATTATTATATGTTTTGTAGAGTATAATTGCACTTTTAACTATGAAGTTTTGCATGTTGTGCAAATCTTAAATGAAAAGTAAATGAAAAAAAGGTAGGCCAATTAATATACTTCTATAGACCAGAAATATTTGCTGTTATCTAAAATTATTTACAGATATTTAAATGAACAATCTACTATTTGTATCAGAGAAATAAATAAGAATATGTGATATAAATACATGAATAAATATCGTATTTTTATTTTGTTTCATTATGCAATTATTTTGAATATTTAATGGTTTATTAAAATATGATTTTAGATTTTTAATATGATATTTTTTTTAAATCTGTGTGAGATCCTTGATTTTGTAATTAAAATAACTATTTACGTAATTTTTTTTTTTTTTTTTTTTTTTTTTTGGGCAATTCATTTTTTTCTTTTTGAATACGTTTTAATAATACAGTTTAATCATACAAATACTATTTTAACTCTGAAATTTTGCATGTTTATATATTTAAATGTAAAGACAATGTCTTTTTGTAGAACACAAAAGTTTGCCTTTTAAAAAATTTATCTATTATTATTTCCATAAAAAAGCATCTGCTTTTCACAATGAAATAAATTAAAATACGTTATATAAAATTATAACACGCTGCTTTAATTATTTTTTAAATTGAATTTTTTCTATTATTATAATAATATTTCAAAATGTATCTTTTTTTAACAACTAGCTTTTAACTTTAGAATTTTTTAAATCTTGAATTTTCATGTTTATAATTAGAATAACTGCATAGGTACTTGAAAATAAGTTATAAAAAGATATTGAATTGTTAAAAATAGTTATTACGTAAGCAATAAAAACTAAAGGAAGAATACGAAAAAAAAAATCATTTAAAATATTAAAAGAATATTTTACGAAATCATGAGCATTTGAAATATTTGCGGGATGAAACAAAATAAAAATAATATATTTATTCACGTATTTATACCACATATTTTGATTTATTTCTCTGTAAAAAATAGCGAATTATTCATTTAAATATCTGTAAATAATTTTATATAACCGGAAAAATTTCTGGTCTATAGAAATATAAATTGATTTACTTTTTTACTTTCTTCTATCTTTACAAGAAGAAAGTATTGGATTCGTGAAAATGTTCGACTTCCGGTTTTCGACGGATTTACACGTTTTAGTGGTCAAAGATCCCCCAAAACACGTTTTTACAAAATGTCTGTCTGTGAGTCTGTGACTTCGTCTTTCTGTATGTGACACAAATTTTGTGGGAGCTGTATCTCAAGGACTAATGCACGGAATTTAATAAAAAATTATATTAAGGTAGTATCTGATATAAGTTGGTGCTGATTAGTTTTTGGTGTAAATCTCCCAACAGGTGGAGCTGCTATGCCGCATTTTGCTGGATTTACAGGATTTCAGCGATAGTCATATCTCAAGAACTAATGCACGGAATTTCATCTTTTTAGAATCCTCGTGATGAGCATAGATTGCCATTTAATTTTGGCACTGCAATAGCGAATTTTGAAGTATTAACATGTATGAGATTGTATGTATTAACATGTATGAGTTTTGGGATTGGTACATACGACTAGTTTACATTTGCTTTTCCTTACATATCTAAATATCCAAAATTTCATAGTTAAAAATGTACTGATGTTCTGCACAACATATATTTAATGTATATTTCTCGTAAATTTCAATTACTATATATATATTTTGGAGGCTTACTCTGTTTACTTATTTCATTTTATATTAGCTTATTTTCAAATGTTTAAGACATATTATTTAATCAATCACGAAAACAGCCATTAGGTGTCTTAACAGAAACTGATTCGGCCTTAAAATTTCCCAATCAGAGAGAAATGAATGGAAACCCGTTTACAGGAAGATCGCCACTGATTTTTTAATTATAATGCAATTCCGTAATGTTTTTAAAGCCGAAAAAATTAGCATGTTTTTTAGAGTCTGCAGTGTCTGAACGAGGGTTGGCGAATGTTATCCCTAGTATTTAAATTTATAGAAGTGTCCGTTTTTCGTAATCAAAAAACAAACAAATAAACAAACAACAACAAGAAAAAACAAAAGAAAATACAAACGTATAATTTATTTAAATATGAAAATTTATTTGTTATTCATTTTTCTTTATTTTTTGCAGCATTAATTTACTGTTTGGCCAATAAAAGGAATAATGACAACGATAATGATCGTAACACATTTTATCTTAATGAACTACAAAGTCTATAAAATACATAATTTAAAAGCTGGAACCTTCCTATTTTCTGAATTCATTTCACTTAAATGTTAAACATTTATGAAAGTAATTAAAGAGTCTAACAAAGGTTTGATGTTTTATTCCATGCTTATAATGGTTCTAGCAACAGTAATTTCGGATTAAAGTGGTTTAATTAAGCATCTATTAAGTTTTAAATATGCTGGGTTATGTTCCAAAATGTAATCGAATAATATTTTGGAAAAAAATAAAATAAATGCATTACAGATTTGAGCATTTCGAAATTTGCAGAGCTGTTTACAATTTTCAGAATTAACTAGTAATTCTGATTTAATTAAAAAATTAAAACAAATTCATTTAAAATAAGAATTACGTGTTTCAGAATTTAAAATGTATATATAGAGTAAATGACGCGTTACATAGTATTTATGAAATACTGCAGATATGCTAAACTTTTAAACGCCTTTTCTATATGAAGAAAAAAAACTAAAAAAAATTATTTACATTTGTAAAACTACTTTCACAAAATTTGTATGAAACATAAAATTATGGGCTCCAGACAGGTATCGGTACTGATTTTATATACAGTAGAACCTCGATTATCCGAAATAATTGGGGCCGACCATGTTTCGGAAAATCGAAATTTTTGGATAATCGACAATGCTTCAATTTTAAGATTAAGGAGAAATATACGCGCTATTTCTTATTATGGTAAGAAATGCTTAATAAAAATAAAGCAATAACAAAATAGAAACAAGAATAAATTACTTGAATTTTAATTTTGAAATTAAGTACCTTTTACATATTTCACAAGAGTTTGAAACAATATTTTGTTTGTCGCAGTTTCGATTGTCTTTGCTTTGAAACTCTATCACGGAGTTTTTTAATATTATTAGTTCCACGCGTATCACAGTCTTTCTGCTGCTCCGGGCCATGCCAAATCTTTTGCAAATGCTTCATATTTGCTAATTTGTTCGTTTTCTTCGTTCGTTTTGTTCATTCCACTCCACAGCTTACGAGATATAAAGTTAAATTCAAAGGAACTCTAAGAAAGGGGATCGAAAATATTTATATGTAGTTGTAGCTCGGAATAGACCGCTTGCACACAAGGAATATGATAGTTAAAAGAAATAAAAGCTTTGAAAATGGATTTTGCACACAAGGAATATGATACTAAAAAAGAAAAAAAAAGCTTTAAAATGGGTTTCGCTTAACCTAGAGTTTCGGTTAAAAGAGGTTCTACTGTAGTCGTAATTAAGTCGCTTTGTAAATCCATCAAAAATTGGTAGAATTGATTTTCTTAAACATCGTGCAGTTTTGGCCATATTGCTATGGCGAAAATGCTTTCAGAGAGGACTTTCGAAAAAAAAGAAAACCGAATTATTTTGTTTACACGAAGAGCACCCTAAAAACCTTATACACTCACCCCGGCCAGACCACGCTGGTATTAAACACGCGAACATTTTCTCAAACTCTTCATATAGTGGCTAGCAAGATAACCATTTAGTTTATAGGCCCGATCAAAAGCTGGTATCTCAAAATTTCATGCATCCTTTAGTTTTTTCTTATCTTATACTATGATACGAACAAATCTTGTGTATCGTATGTCGTATATCTATATATGTCTATGAGTGTCTGTATGTAAATATAATCTAAAAAACGGTTCTAACGATTTTGATTGAATTTTGTATCCTACCGTTTTGGGGTACGAGAAGACATCAAGCTAGGTCACATGTTTGAGAAAATGTGATTAGTGGATCATTTTGGGGACACTACGGGGCAATGCATTTCAATGGGAATGAAGGTTGAAACAGTTATTAAATTGTTAAACAGTTGAGATTAAATTAAGTAGCAAAGTTGGCAACATTTCACCAGGTTTGGCGAAATATTGGAGACATTGGCGAAATTTGTACTGGAAAATCGACTTTCGATTACCAATGCCAAAACACATGTTTGCGCTAAATGAAAGAATGTCGCCAAATTTGATAATATTTGGCGATAAGATTGGCTTTTAGACTCTGAAGCAGTTTTCTAGAAATTCACAATAGGAGCCGAGATGCATGATTCAACAAATCAGAGTCCAACAAAAAATGTAATTTGGACGGATGCCCTTTCGTTGTAAATTTTATATTATAATATGAGCAAAAATTGTGTGTGTATGTAAATTTTATCTTAAAAACGGCTCTAACGATTTTGACTAAATTTTGCACCTTATTGTCTTCAGGCACGAAAAAACCATTGGGATGGGTCACATATTCGAGAAAATTGGATTAGTGGGCCATCGTGGGTCATAGTCAAATTAATTATATCTGAAAAACGATTCGATCGATTTTGACTAAATTTTGTATCCAACCGTTTTCGGGTATGAGAAGACTATTGGGCTTGGTCACAGGTTCGAGAAATTTCAATTAGTGGGTCAGTTTTGGGTCACTGCCGGCCAAGCTAATTTTTTCTAAAAAACGGCTTTAATGATTTTCACTAAATTCTATATTCTAAGGTTTTGGATTACGAGAAGACCATTTTGCTATGTCACATGTTCGAGATAATTCGATTAGTGGGTCATTTTTGGGTCGCTGCAGGTCAAGCTAATTTTATCTAGAAAACGGTTCAATCGATTTTGACTAAATTTTGTATCCAACCGTTTTCGAGTATGAGAAGGCTATTGAGCTTGGTCACATGCTCGGAAAATTTCAATTAGTGGGTCAATTTTGGGTCACTGCGAGTCAAGCTAATTTTATCTAAAAAACAGCTCTAACGATTTTTTCTAACCTCTATATTCAACAGTTTTGGATTACGAGAAGACCATTGGGCTAAGTCACATGTTCGAGAAAATTCGCTGGGTCATTTTTGAGTCACTGTGGGTCAAGCTAATTTTATCTAGAAAACGGTTCGAACGATTTTAACTAAATTTTGTATTCCATTCGGGCTCGAGAAGACTATTGCGCTAGGTCGCATGTTCAGGAAAATTCGATTAGTGGGTCATTTTGGGTCACAATGGGTCAGGATCAAGCTAATTGTATCTAAAAAACGGTTCAAAACATTTTGACAAAATCTTGTATTATACCGTTTCCGGGCGTAAGACCATTAGGCTAGGTTGCATGCTGAAGAAAACTCAAACAGTGGGTCATTTTGGGTCCTAATGGATCAGGATCAAGTTAACTATATAAAAAAAAAGGCTCAAACGATTTTGACAAAACTTTGTATTATACCGTTTATGGGCTCGAGACATTCTTTGTGCTAGGCCGCATACTCAAGAAAATCCTATTAGTGGGTCATTTTGGGTTATAATGGGTCAGGGTCAAGCTAAATGTATTTCAAAAAAGGTTCAAACAATTTTGACAATTTTTTTTTATTATGCCGTTTCCCAGTACGGGAAGAATTGGAATAGGTCACATCCTCGATTAATTTCGATTAGTGGATCATTTTTGGATTGAACGTCGGTCAAGCTAATTTTATCTAGAAAATGACTGACGATTTTCAGTAATTTTTAGGCTCGAGAAGAGCATTACGTTAGGTCGCATGTTCGAAAAAATTCGATTAGTGGGCCATTTTGGGTCAAGCTAATTGTGTCTAAAACAGCAAGAATGATTTAGTGGGAATAATATATCGAGATAAACACAAATCTAATTTTGACCGAGCTTAGCTCGGTCATTCCTGCTAGTATCTAGATAATGTAGCATTTAGAAACATTTATATAGTTTTAATATTTTATTTCTGTAAATAATGCTATTATAAAATGTAATTCTTTATAGCAATAACACAGAGAGAATTTATTGCTATATTGAATTGAATACAAAGGCAATTTCAACTGAGCTTATCTCGGTCTTCTCTGCAGGTAAATATAGTAGAAAGTAATAAAAGTAGACGTAATACGCATACCGTTACTTAAACTATAACCTGAAACCATAGTACAGAAAATGGTTGAAGCCGTAATTAACTGATTTGAACTTTGTGATTTCGCATATATAAAAGATTGAATGGTTAGAAAAACATCAGTTGAAATTCTATAAGACATAAATTTATTATTTTATTTTGGAGAAATTAATCCTAATGCTTGGATCGAAATTAAAAGTAATTTTTAAGAAAAAAATAAAACCAACATCGAGGGATAATTTCTTACTTTCGTGTTTTCTGGGATCCCGAAAACTGACTCTAACCTCACGCAGTTCAAAAACAGGAATTGGACCGAAAGCAGAAATGAATGAAAATAAATCCATATTTTAATCCAAATGTCGAAAAAAAATTTGTAATTAAAATCTAACATTTATTTTATCTTTTATCTGGAAGACGGATCATATGCAGGATAGTTCAAAAATGTCATGTCCAAAGGGCACGTGTGGGTGTGTCAGGTCATGAGGAGCACGAGTTACATAGGAACTTAGGTTCGGTAACGCGATCGTGACAGTGCAATTGCATCGTGACCGTGACGCAAAGAAAAGATAACAAACGGTGTAAAAAGACCTTTATTTCACAAAAAACGTAATCGAAGTACAAAATACAAAAGAAAAATTTTACTCATAACAAATAAGAAAACGTGCTCCATTAGCCGTGATGCATGCTTCACATCGGTGCCGCATGAAATCGCGAATACGTTTCAATCGGCCCTGCACCTTTGCCACCGCGATCGCCGGACCTAAACACCCTGGAGTCTCTGGTGTACGAGACACGTGTTCCATCGGCGAAGGACCCCATGGCACGGATCGCCGCAGCGGCGGCACGTGTCCGGGCAAAGCCGCCTCAAGACTACAAGCCAAACACAAGGTTTCATGACGTCACGACGCGGACCTTAGATCAGCCGTGAAGAGCACATGCGTTATTTAAAACATTAATTCTTTCCTTCATATTTCAACTTATTATCACAGCATATGGGAAAAAAAAACTTATAGTTTAAAGACGCTAATTAAGTGCTTTTTAATCAATTTCGATCACTCGAAACAATAATAACGATAACACAAAAACAATATTTATGAAACAATATCACTGTGTCAATGAAAATGTGCATCAGAATTAAAGATACATTAAAGAAACTTCTTTCGTTAATGAAAAAAAAAAATCCCAAGTATTAAATTTATTTTAGTAGACAATTTTTACTATTTATTCTACTTTGAAATTTAGAAACAATATCAATTATCTATTTGGTATATATTCAAAAACAAGACATTATACATTATACATTATTACACACACACACACACACACATATATATATATATATATATATATATATATATATGTAGGGCCGAAACCTACTGCCACTACTGAATAATAATATTTTGTTGTAAATTGTAATTAGTCTGAAACATTGCTGTGCTTTTCAAAATGCCCAACGCTGAAGAGGCCACAGTCTTTTTTTGTTTTTTCTTGTTCAGGTTATATGTTTAAATTTTTTGGATGTTTTATGGTTATACTTAATTTATTTATGGTGCAAGATTCTGGGTCTGACAAATGCATTTAATACATAATGTGCTATATATATATATATATATATATATATATATATAAATTTGCAGTTTAAACACATAAATTGAATTATTTTGCTTTCAATTATTTCAAAATAAATAAATAACAAGAAGTGTGCCAATCAAAACCCACATTTAAAAAGTCCTTCCGGCCAGTGCCGGGAGGAAGAGGTAGCTTTCAAATTCCTTATTTTAAAAAAGCCAACTTTTATTATTCAAACACACGAAGCTCAATTATTGGAAACCGAATATAGGAGATTCAATACTAATTTTTATCAATAGTAAATCATTATGAATGAGAATTTCACGAAATTAGTCAGTTTTATCGAAGCTGCTTTTATTTAAAGTAACTTATATTTGACTGAGATGTTGATGTATACTATCCACATGCCTTCTTACATGGAAATAGGCGAATACGTGTGTTATCGCGTGACAAATACAAGATCGTTTCAAAATGTTAGCCATACTAGAAATTCAAAGTGCTATAATTGAACCATTTTTTAAGATATAAACAAAAGAACAAATTTTCAGAAAAAAAAACTGCTCTGGAATCTTTGTATCAAGGACAAACACATAAAAAAATCTTTTTCATTTTCCAATTTTTTAATACCTCATTTTAAATTTTAAATTTAAATTTTTTTAAATGGCAACCCTTTTGAAACAAGGTAGCGAATGAAGCTGGCCAACGAACTCGGTCAAGACATTGGTATGTACTATGTACAGACCAAGTAACATCCAAATCGGTTCATAAATACGCTTGTTATCGCGTGACAAAAATCAGGTCGTTTTAAAATGTCAGCCACAATACAAATTCAAAATGCTATAACTCAGCCATTTTTTTAGATATAGACGAAACAAAAACTGTCCCGGAATCTTTGTATTAAGGTCAAACACATACGAAAAAAATCTTTTTCATTTTCCAATTTTTTGGTATCTCATTTTAAATTTTAAATTTTTTAAATTTTTTTAAAGGCCGCCATTTTGAAACAAGATGGCGGATGAAGCTGGCCAACGAACTCGGTCGAGACATTGGTATGTACTATGTACACACCACGGTACATCCAAATCGGTTCATAAATACGCCTGTTATCACGTGACAAATATCAGGACGTTTCAAAATGTCAGCCACGCTAGAAATTCAAAATGCTATAACTCAGCCATTTTTTTAGATATAGACGAAACAAAAACTGCTCCCTAATCTTTGTATCAATGTCAAATCCATAAGAGAATTGTTGTGAAATGACTGTTTTCCTTATAACTATTGCCTGAAGATGGCAGCACCAAAACTGATTTAGACTATATTTACAGTTTGCAGATCTTTCAATTTTGAGTTTATATCTTATATCTTTCTTTATATCTTTTGTATATGTGTGTAAATTGTATATGTGTGTAAATTGTATCATTAATGTTTCTTAATTTCTGTTTCAGTGTAGATTTAATAATTATTAATATTCTGTTAAATTATTCCTTGATATGTAATAATTGTGTATTATTTAAGATATTATTTTGATTCTTGCCGGTAGATGGCCTGGCGAGCCCAGGAATCATGTTTTAAAAATGTACGTGTTTTTTTTTCTGCTAGCTCGCAGAATGTAGTAGTAAGATGGCGGTTCGGAGAAGTAAGTTTGCTGTGCTGTGAAATATTGTAGACAGTAAAAAATGTGAAGGTGAAAATATACATGGGGCGAAGATTTGTGTGTAAGTCCCCGTTGTAGTGTAAACTAACCGATATTTAATACACATAGTTCGAATATATGAACATTTGTCTAGTTTATTTGTGACTGTTCGTGTTTATTTCTCCTGAAGAACGAGCCGGCTACCCACGTAAGACGTAAGTACTATTTTCATTGTCTGATTAATTTTCTTTATGTGCAAGTGGAAGAAGTGATGAGATATTTAAAGTGATATAAAATAGAGAGTTGGCCCATTTTCCCTCAATATAAAACTGGTAGTTTTATTTAGTTTAAATAAAATGTTTAGAACAGTAGCCTTAGTATAATTTTAAGTTTCGTTTTTCGCTATTGTTCTATTATTAGTGCCGCCCGATTACAGGGACTGGGTTATTCTATTATTGTTCTTAAGTGTTCTTAGGCTCTCTATGTATTTTTAAGGTACTTTATTTACTGAATTTATTTGTTTATTTGAGATATTTTTTTATAAAAGATTTTTTTGAAGAGTATTATTGTATTATTTTTTGTATTATTATTATGGAAGCTTTAAAACTCAAAAGAACCGGCGTTCGCTCGTCTTTCACACGCACAGCAAATATTCTGAAAACAGAACTTGTAAAGGATGATTGTGACGTAAATTTAATTAAAGATAAATATGCAAAATTACAAAACATACAAGCGGAATTAAATGATTTAGATAATAGAATTTTAGATTTGATAACCGCTGATGGGACGGCCGCGGGACAAATTGTTTCTAATGAAATAGAAAACAGAGAAGCTTATTCGGATGATTTCATCACGCTGACTCGTCAGTTTAATGAAAAATTTATAATCACAGAGGCGAGGCCAGACGGTGAGTTCAGCGTTACGGGCAATAAGATGAAATCTTATAAGCTTCCGAAAATAGAATTAAAGAAATTCGACGGAGAATTAATTAATTGGCTGCCGTTCTGGGCCCAGTTTCAAAAAATTCACGAAGACCCAGATTTGCATGACAGTGATAAATTTTCCTATTTAGTACAAAGTATGAAAACAGGGTCACGCGCTAAGGAATTTATGGATAGTTAACCGATTACTTCTGATAATTATAAAAATGCAGTTGCGGCGCTGACAGAACGTTTTGGGAAGCCCGATTTATTGATCGAAGTTTATGTAAGGGAGTTGATTAAATTAATTATTTCGAATGTAAAAGCTGACAATAGAAATAAATTGCCCCTTGATAAGCTGTACGATAAAATTGAAGCCCAGTTGAGGGCTCTAGATTCATTAGGCCTAAAATCGAGTGAAAACACATCGTGGTTATATCCGATGGTTGAGTCTAGCCTAACAGAGGATGTCCTGAAAGCTTGGCTGAGAAGTCCATTTTTCATTCAACCCGAGGGAACAGATCTCTCTCGCCTCAATAATTTAATGAAATTCTTAAAAGCGGAAGTTGAGGGTGAAGAGCGATTAAAACTAGCACGCAGCGGTTTTGAAAATAACAATCGTAGGGAAATATATCATGAAAAAGTAAGAGGTGAGGTAAGGGATAAATTTAAAAAACCTAATATTCCTACGGCATCAAATTTCCTAACGATCAAAGAGCGTTCGTGCATTTTTTGTGATAAAAACCATGAGAGCAAAAATTGTTACGAAGCCCGTTTATTAACTTTAGAGGAAAAAATCGCAAAAGTTAAACAGAAGAGGTGTTGTCTAAAATGTTTAGAACCTAATCATGTTGCCAAATTTTGTAAGCAATTTGTACGTTGCTATTTGTGTGGCAGACCTCATTTGATTTTACTTTGCCCTAAAATGCATAAAAAAGGGGAACCACCGAAAGAAAAGACGGTAACAGAGCATGCACAAATGACCGCTGCCAGGCAAACTTGCACCGCGGAAGTAGCATTAATGACTTTGCAGGTAAAAGTCGCGGGTGCGAATAAAGTGAAAAAAGTCAGAGTACTTCTTGATTGCGGTTCGCAAAAGTCATATATTTTAGAGTCTTTGGCAGTCGAGTTGGGTTTACCAATTATTTCTAAAGAAAGCATAGCTCATACTTTATTTGGAGGTGCTAGAACTGCTCCGAAGTTGCATAACAAATATCGGGTAAAGGTATGCTCACTAAATCAAAGGAAATATCCAGATTTAGAGTTTGATTTTTTGGACCAAGACGTAATCTGCGGTGACATTCCGCGTTTACCTAGAGGACCAATTTTAAGGGAATTGAAACGTAATAAAATTTGGTTATCTGATATGGGTGCAGATCATCCTAAAATTGAGATGCTTATAGGTAGTGATATATATGGGAAAATTCTCACGGGTCTAGTTAAGCAATTAAAAGGAGGATTGACCGCAGTTTGTACAAAGTTGGGTTGGGCCGTTTGTGGTGCATTGGATGATTTTTCTCCTCCTAAAGAGCAAGGGGCTACAACTTTGTTTACGAATTTGGCTATCAGAGATTTGAAAATTTCCGATCTTTGGGATTTAGAAAAAATCGGAATATTAGATACGCCAAAAAATTTGACTAAGTCTGCGGAAGAAGAAATGGCCCGGGAACAATTCTTAGATTCTCTTTCTCGAAACGAAGAGGGTCGTTACTGTGTAGGTTTACCATGGTTGGGAACCAATGTAGAGTTACCATCAAATCGTCATGTGGCCGAAAGGAGGCTTTTCAGTGTTTCCCGAAAACTTAAATCTTTGAATAAATTTGAGGAATATAATAGGGTTTTTGACGAATGGATGGAAGAGGGTGTAATTGAGGTAGTACCAGATGCAGAACTAGATAGGAAAGGGCATTATCTTCCCCACCACCCAGTGTTTAAACCAGATAGTGCCACAACTAAGATAAGACCTGTTTTCGATGCGTCATGCAAAGTGGGTAGAGCTCCCTCTCTCAATGACTGTTTATTTAAGGGACCAAATTTAATTGAAGAAATTCCTGCGATTTTGTTGAGATTTAGGGAAAAATGCATTGGGGTAACTTCCGATGTTAGACGTGCATTTTTGCAAATAGAATTAAGAAAAGAAGATAGGGATTTTTTGAGATTTTTATGGTGGCAGAGAGAAAATGTTATAAAAGTACTCCGCCATACTAGGGTAGTTTTTGGGGTTACCTCCAGCCCATTTTTATTAGGAGCGGTTATAAGACACCATTTGTCACAGGTGCCACCCGAAAAGAGGTTTTTGGCTCAGAAACTAGATAAATCTTTATACATAGATAATTGCGTAACATCCGTTGATAATCAGCAAGAACTCGAAGACTTTATAAAATATTCTACTCAGGTTCTCGCCGAAGCGAAGATGGAGCTACGCATGTGGACCTATAATTCAGTAGGGACAGATATCGGTGCAATGTCACATGTTTTGGGTACAGAATCCGTGTTAGAGGATCCGGTATCAGTTTTAGGAATTATGTGGGACAGGAACGAAGATAACCTGGGTATTAGTATTAAGACTTCACCGATTTCAGAGAATTTGTCAAAAAGAGAGATTTTGTCCGTAACGCAGACTATTTTTGACCCATTAGATTTCCTGACACCTGTTTTGTTGACGGCAAAGTTATTGCTTCAGGAAATTTGGACTATAAAAGTAGATTGGGATACCCCTTTACCTGAAGAAATTAAAGTTAAATTCTTAAAGTGGTATAATAATTTGGGTATAATCACGGATTTGAAATTGCCGCGGCGCATAGGTTTTGGAGATAGGAGTTCCTGGTCACTCCATGTTTTTTGTGACGCAAGCCAACACGCCTATGCGACCGTTATTTTTTTTTAGATGTGAACATAAAGGGGAAATAGTCGTAAGTTTAGTTATGGCTAAAGCGAGAGTCGCACCATTAAGAAAGGTTACAATCCCGAGACTCGAACTTATGGCGTGTGTTTTAGGGGTGCGTCTTTCTAAATATGCTACATAAGCTCTTTCTCTACAGGACTGCCCAAAATATTTTTGGACCGATTCCACCACCGCGTTATCCTGGATTAAAAGAAATGATAGTTGGGGAACTTTCGTGGGCAATCGGGTGAAGGAAATTTGCGCTGTCACAGAAGTAAATCAGTGGTCTTACGTTCCGAGCCAATTTAATCCGGCAGATTTGCCTTCTCGCGGCTGCTCCCCTCGTCGGTTTATGGAATGTAAATGGTGGTATGGGCCTAACTGGCTAAAAGAGCATAGCGACAACTGGCCAAAGCTAGAAATAGAGCCAGATGAGACTTTAGTTTTTTCTGAACGCAAGAAAGGAGTAAGCGTAAATTTAAGTTTAAATATTATAAAGGATCCTAAAGAAATTAAATGGTATGAGAGATTCTCTAAATTTTCAAAGATGATAAGGGTTTTAAGTTGGGTAAAAAGGTTTATCAGTAATTCTTTAAAACGTAACATTAATAAAGAACCATTTCTATCTGCTTATGAAATTCAAGAAGCTAAAAACACACTTCTTTCACTTGTACAGACGGAGAGTTTCTCAGAGACTGGAGATTCAGTTCATGGTCTCCTGACGGAGAGAGATCAGAGGGGCCTACTTAGAGTAAAGACAAAAATTATAGAACGTGATGATCATTACGCTTTTAGATATCCTGTTTTGCTACCTTCCAAACATTATATTGTCCACTGTCTAATACGAGATTATCACTTGAAAAATTCTCATGCTGGTATTCAAACTCTTATGGTCATATTACGTGAAGAGTATTGGATCATAGCCGCTAGACGAACTATTAGATCAGTAATAAAGAAATGCGTACCATGTCAAAGATTTACAGTAAAGCCGCCAACTACTGCACCCATCCAATTGCCATTGGACAGGGTTCGTGATGCCTTTAGTTTTGAAATAACAGGAATCGATTTATGTGGCCCTCTGATTCTCAAAAATAAAGTAAAAGCGTGGGTAGTTCTTTTTACGTGTGCTGTGTACCGATGTGTACATTTAGAACTTGTCACTTCTATAAGCATCGAATACTTTATACAAGCTCTTCGTCGATTCATAGCCCGGAGAGGCCGTCCTTCTGTTGTGTACACGGACAACGGCACCAATTTTGTAGGAACGTCTACGGCATTGAAGAAAATTGACTGGGAGAAGGTAGTCTCTCATGAAACTTTAAATCCCATAAAATGGAAATTTATTCCGCCTACTGCCGCATGGTGGGGCGGATGGTGGGAGCGACTAATCCGCACCACCAAAAATCTACTTGTCAGAGTGCTAGGGCAAGCCTCAGTAAATTATGAGGAACTGCTTACAATTATTTGTGATGTCGAAGACGTTATCAACTGTAGACCTCTCACTTACGTTTCAAACGATACGGAAGATCTTGCACCATTGACTCCGTCGATGTCTTTACGCGATCTTCGAACATCAGGTATAGTGGATTTGGACTTCGTCGATAACAACAAACTGTTTGTTCGCCAACGTCGATGTCAAGAACTTCGTGAACAATTTCGGATGAGGTTTCGCCAAGAATATCTTAGCCAATTGGCACAAAAACATGGTCAAAAGGACTGTGATATCCACGAAGGTGACATTGTGCTTATCGGTTCAGAGAACACCAAACGCATCAATTGGCCAATCGCTCGAGTACAAGAACTGTGTACGGGTCGAGACGGACGGGTAAGAGTAGTTAAAGTTAAGACAAAAAATGGCACATTAGTGCGGCCTGTGCGCAAGCTTTATCCTTTAGAAGTGTGCTCCTGTACTAAAGATACAGAAATTAGTTTTTGATTTGACTCTCACCAAATCAAAAGGTGGGAGTGTTGTGAAATGACTGTTTTCCTTATAACTATTGCCTGAAGATGGCAGCACCAAAACTGATTTAGACTATATTTACAGTTTGCAGATCTTTCAATTTTGAGTTTATATCTTATATCTTTCTTTATATCTTTTGTATATGTGTGTAAATTGTATCATTAATGTTTCTTAATTTCTGTTTCAGTGTAGATTTAATAATTATTAATATTCTGTTAAATTATTCCTTGATATGTAATAATTGTGTATTATTTAAGATATTATTTTGATTCTTGCCGGTAGATGGCCTGGCGAGCCCAGGAATCATGTTTTAAAAATGTACGTGTTTTTTTTTTTCTGCTAGCTCGCAGAATGTAGTAGTAAGATGGCGGTTCGGAGAAGTAAGTTTGCTGTGCTGTGAAATATTGTAGACAGTAAAAAATGTGAAGGTGAAAATATACATGGGGCGAAGATTTCTGTGTAAGTCCCCGTTGTAGTGTAAACTAACCGATATTTAATACACATAGTTCGAATATATGAACATTTGTCTAGTTTATTTGTGACTGTTCGTGTTTATTTCTCCTGAAGAACGAGCCGGCTACCCACGTAAGACGTAAGTACTATTTTCATTGTCTGATTAATTTTCTTTATGTGCAAGTGGAAGAAGTGATGAGATATTTAAAGTGATATAAAATAGAGAGTTGGCCCATTTTCCCTCAATATAAAACTGGTAAAATAAAATGTTTAGAACAGTAGCCTTAGTATAATTTTAAGTTTCGTTTTTCGCTATTGTTCTATTAAAAATAATATTTTTTCAATTTTCAATTTTTTGGTACCACATTTAAAATTTAAATTTTTCTTAAAAAATTAAATGGCTGCCATTTTTAAACAAGATGGCGGATGAAGCTGGCCAACGAACTCGGTCGAGACATTGGTATGCACTATGTACAAACGAAGTTACATCCAAATCGGTTCATAAATACGCCTTTTATCGCGTGACAAAATTCAGGACGTTTCAAAATGTCAGCCACGCTAGAAATTCAAAATGCTATAACTTAGCCATTTTTTAAGATATAGACGAAACAAAAACTGCTCCGGAATCTTTGTATAAAGGTCAAATACATAAGAAAAAAATATTTTTCCATTTTCAATTCTTTGGTACCAAATTTCAAATTTTTAAAAAAATTTTAAATGGCCGCCATTTTGAAACAAAATGGCGGATGAAGCTGGCCAACGAACTCGGTCGAGACATTGGTATGTACTATGTACATACCGAATTACATCCAAATCGGTTCATAAATTCCAGAGTTACAGTATGACAAAGGTCAGATATATATATATATATATGGATATATATATATATATATCAACTTTTGAACGGAGGTTGGTTTCGGGGTCTGGGGGTCATGATCGATGAAAATATACCAAAATTTTTTGAAATCGCTTTCCTCCGAACGGCTCCAATAGGTAGCTTTTTGTAATGAAAGCTACCTAAAATTAAATTAAAGTGGAAGAAAAGTGAATGTTAAATGAAAACAAATTCAAGTTGTGTTCTATTTTTATTTTTAATTGGGCTTGAAATTATACAGTAAATATCCTATTAAATATTAAGTGATTTGAAACCTGCATATAATAAATAGTAAAATTAAAGTATACATGAAATTAAGTATTCTTATAAATAAATTTTCGTACTGTAAACTTTACTTATCAGAAATGGGTAATTTTCACATAAAATCCATTATATTAAAAAACATAAAACTGTCATAATACTAAAACAACACAAGTTCATGAAACAGAAAATTATTATTTAGTTTTGTATTCGTTTGATATATTATGCAAGGTACAAGCAATAGATTTTTTAAAAAATGTATTGACATATGAAGAGAAAAATAAAAGAAAGAAAGAAAAGACTTTCATCAATTGGAATTAAAATATTCCTAATTTATGTTCATTTTCCTCGAATGTTTAGCTAATAGCTGATAAAAAAAAAACATCGAAAAACGCAAAAACTTTCCACGAAAATATTTCATTTCCAAAATAATGTTGTGTGGGTTCTTAAATTTTTGTTCACATCTTTTAAGCTTAAGATAATCAACTTTTATGAGATGAAAAGTATTTCCTGACTAGATCTAAAAGTAAATTTATAATTATAGAATAATAATTTTATTTATTGTTATTTTTAATTAAACATTAAAATGTATATGAAAACACATAGGATTTTTGCGAAGAAGGTGTGTGTGTGTGTGTGGGGGGGGGGGAACTACTGTTTTGCATAAGAGTACTAACAACCCTTCCTCTAGTCTTGTAAATAAATTGTTTACAGTTGTGGCAAAAATAGAGAGATTCAAAAACATTATCCCCATAGCTCTATTTACACAGTACATAAGCATTTATAATTTAATAAAAAATTATAAAAAGAATTTTTATTAAGATAGCAAACGTTTAACATTAAAAAACAACAATAAATTGATACAAGTATATCGATCGGGGTTTACTTTAACCCTCTGTCTACCAGAAGGGTCCAATGGACCCGACATGTACATTCAAAATATTTATTCAAACCAGAAATTTCTTCAAAACAAACTAAATGTATAAATCAGACAATAATAAGTTAAATAAACAAATTAAATAGTTTTAAGTAAAAATTTTGGTGTAGAATGTTTTTATAAAACTTGAGTAAAATTTCCGGTAGTTCTAGGGTTAAAAGAAGTAAACAAGATAAAAATGCTATGTATTCACAGCGTCTTTTATGAAAATTTCTAGAATATTTAAATTTTTAAGTATGAATAGATATATATATATATATAAATACATAAATTTGTTGTCAAATTAAAGTCCAACTAATTCTGCGTACAGAATAACCCGAGTTACTATTCACACGACAAGTGTCTTTTAGTAAATGGGCGTTAATTAAAGGTCACTCTAATGAATTAGAGAAAACAGAACAAATTATAAAGAGAGAATGGTGTGACAAGATACAAATTAAATGATATAAGTCTTGACACGATTTAGGGATGTTTGCCATTTTAAATTATTGCTCTATGTGGAAAGAAACAGAACTACAATAATATCGTTTCGTTTTGAGATACGGTATTATTGATAGAATCGCACTAGGATTTGCTAGTTAATTTATTTCAAAGAAATTAAAAATAAAAGATTTTGAACACAAGAAATAAAACTTGTGCTGATAGCATATAAATATGATTTGAAAATAAAACTTACCTTTAAAAAAATATGTTATTAGGCTAAGTAAAACGCACGTGCACGTAAAATAGTAAGATACAAAATTCAAATGTTCGGGGCTGGCGCGTTGGCAGTTAGCCAGCCCCGGGCTGTGACGTCACATGTGGGGGGATGAAGGGCGTGTCTGGCTTGTAGTCTTGAGGCGGCTTTGGTCCGGGAGACTCCTGGCTTTTGTGTGACCTGTTTTACAAACGTAAATTTGTTCTGACTATTTTAACACCTTATGCAAAATTCATGATGTTTGGTCTAGTTGTACCGAAGTTAAAGACTACAAATAATAATAAAAATAAATAAACGGTGAAGTGCGAGTATTAGTCGCGCACAGAGGGTTCCGTAGAATAAATATATGAATTAGGATATTATTAGTAGTATTAAAAAAATCGTTACTAAAAGAATACTAATAGACTTTGTAAAAAACTATACAACGTAGGGTGGGGTATAACTGTATAAACTAGAAAAGTGTATATGGATACCATGAAATTTCAAACAGGTATGGAACATAAATAATCTCAAATATAGCTATTCTATATAACTCATTTTTTAATATTATCCTAATCTGTTTATGATGAACTTAATTCGGTACTGACAATAAAAACAGTGTATATTTAAATGTCATTTGGCATTTCATAAAACTAAATTCAGCTTAGTTATAACCTTCCTTTCTACAGTGTAACTCAAACAAAATCTTTGTTCAAAGTTTAAATTTGGCATTGTGCTAAGCGCGCTTCGAAAGGAGGTCGCAAAGTTGCAACGCCGCTTTGGTCCGTGTCACGTTTTTACACATAGGTTTTTAATTAACTTTTAAAGTCACTCGAGGCGTATTGAGGGATCCACTCAATGCAAACTAGTTGCGAATCCCATAATATTTATGTGATTCGTTCTAATTAAATTAGGCTGATTTTAGCAATTTGACGTTTATTGCTTTTATACTGCTACTGGGTAGTATAAAAGCAATAAACGCATTAACATTACACATATATATTAACATTACACATTTAACATTGCACATATATCATTAAAAGTTGTTAATTAGACTTTGAAAGCCGATGATACATAGAGTACGCCGCTCTTGTCATTATGTATGTCCAAACCGTCCGCTAACGTTAAGGGGCCGTAACGTTAAGGCTTAATATCTCGGCTAATTACTGACGATTTTTGTCGAAAATAATTATCAACAATGCTTTTATACTTCTGCTACAATATGTACCTAAGCGCTATTCAACACTTTTTCTGAATGCTCGTAAATCGAAATTTGTGTGTAACGGAAAAATGTAATTTTCTCCAAAACTATGTGACCTAGGGTAATCGCTATAATTTTCTTGCAAGGTCTACGTCAAGGCATTAACGTCTACTACCTCTAATTTTTTTCTTAATTTTAGTTTCAGTAGATTTGGAATTAGATGGGGTGGGGGACATATTTTTACGCTACATTTTCAACGATATCTTTCAAAATATAGTACCTAAAATTAAAAGAAATGTATTTTTTAGTTCACCGCTAGGAAAACTTTGACATGATACCATATACGGTATACAAAGAAAATCGTTTTTTTTTCAAGTAGCTGAATTAGCCCCTCTACATTTTTCCTAAATATATTTGTGAATGTTTAACAATCAATAAATATGTGGGTCAATAGTCTTTTTTACTTCCCCTAATTTGAACTTTCCACGTTCTATAGTTTACGAGTAAATTGGCTGTGACAGACAGACACAAGGGTGATCTTATAATATTTCCGTTTTATTTTTTAAGTACGGAACCCTAAAAGTAAAGAATACAGACAGAGAAGAAACATATAATTTTCAGATCCTAATGAATTTGAAACGGTACAGTCAACTGGGGTATCTTTGAGCTTTGACACATAAGAGTGACTTTGGCCGAAAAGAGAAAAAAGATTAAGTCTGCTACATCACTTGAGTTATCGGCTCATCATCTCTTCATCGGCTCATAAATATTTTCTCAAAATATAGGTAGCAGCACTAGCGTGAGGTTGGCAGCTCATTGTAAATAGTTCGCCAAGGTTCCACCGTGTTTTTTCAACCAAACTAAAGTTTCATAAATGTGGGCCAAAGTTACCCCATCTGACTGTACCGCTATCAGAACAAGATTTTTGCAATAAATAAATATATTAATTAATTATTAATAATAATAAAAATTAAATAAATGCGAACATTCTTTCGATAGTTATACGTAAACATCCATAAAAAAAAAAAAAAAAATACAAATGAATTGTGCAATCCGCTTTATTGGAAATCTGTTAAAAATGTGTGTGCTTATAAAAATACTCCAATACCTCAAACATTTTCAATTTTGTTTTCAATCCCTTGAGACCAAGTGTATTTATATTCACTGTAGTTCGCAGGATAATTTGAATATTATTCAGCCAAACTATCGAATTTTTAGTATGCAAGACTGTATGATAAAAGCTTTTAGAACTGAAGCGTTTTAAAAATTAATACTTATTAAATATCAAAAGTTAGATGCAAATACAAAAATATAGTCATATGCAAATGCAATTTCAAGAGATATAGTTTAAATAAGGCTCTAAAATTTTTGGCATGCATAAATATTAGAATTAAAAATTTCTTTTTTACTCTTAAACTTCGTCTTTTGAATAATTCATTTATTAAACAGAGATTTCATATCAATTCTATGCGAAATTCCGAAATTTCTTACAAAAGAAGTAGTAACTAAAAGTTAAAAAAGGTAAGTAAAAACTATAAAGAATTACAATTAAAAAATGCTAAAATAATAAAATTTATGGAAAATTAAAAAAGCAAGAATAAGTTTTGAAAAGTACGTGATGATGTAAGAAGTTCGCATACGTGATGCTTGATGCATGGTGCATGGGACGATTTCCTAAATTGTTTTAGTAGTATAACGATTTAATTTTTAAAATTTTCCTCTAATATTATGGATGGATGCAAAATGCTCGGGAGTTTGAAAATACAATTCTTAACAAGTTATGCGAGTAAACCGTGAGCGTCTGGCGCAGTAAAGTCTTGTCTATCTTTACTCAATAGCGCACTGTCAAAATACTCAGATGTTAGCACGTTGACAGCCACGTCACGAGTATACTCGTAGCTTTACTATTCATGGCTTTAATTTATAACTTTCTCACCATTATTTTAAAATAAAAAAGTGCCTTATTTATTGGTAGAAATTTCGCTGTATTAGTAAAGCGAAATTTACCTTTCAGAATTTGTGGTGGCAAACGACTTTCAAGAAGAAATCTGAAAATTCTTACTTTTTGCGGCAGTCAACGTGTTAAATCTAAGCATTCCCCCTCTCGCAGAAAAACCGTTGCAATCTGTGTATCATAAAACTATTTAACGCACTACTTACGTTTGAAATAAATTCCACTTCAACTTCGCCATCTGACACTGTAAAAATCATAACTTACAACAAAGAGCTTAACTCTAACAGTATTTTAACAGCTTGAATATAATAAATTTCAGGGCACTTGAGACGCCTCTTCAAAGCAGCTAACAACAAAAGGAATCCGATTCTGATATATACGGTTGCTCATAGGGCCTTTGAAGAATTTTAGTTTGGATCTTTCTGGAAATCAAATGATTTCTGTGATTTTCCAAAGGCAAAGGTCTGACCGGTAGGAAGGATAGGTTTGTGTCGAGTAACTAAGAACCAACGGACATCTCATCTTACGTAGCAAAATAGGGTACAGTTCTACTGAGGGCATAAGAATCCACGGGTAGAATCCAAACAATTCTGTAGACAGGACTTACCTTTAATTAAAATAATAAAACTTTATATAAATCACCATAAAATAAAAGCAAATCACAGGACGCGTTTCAAGCTGGAAAATATAACAGAGCTTGAATCCCGTCTTGTGATTTGCTTTGATTTTATGGTGATTTATATAACGTTTTATTATTTTAATTGTGATTTATCGCCAGCTTTTGGTGCTGTTTCAACAGGACTTATATTTATTAGTTCTTCACAACTCCGTGTAATCTACATCCGTGATTTTAACCTTTATCTGATGTTTTTACTTTCTTCTATCTTTACAAGAAGAAAGTATTGGATTCATGAAAATTTTCGAATTCCAGTTTTCGAAGGATTTACACGTTTTAGGGGTCAGAGAACCCAAAAAACCTGTTTTTACAAAATGTCTGTCTGTGTGTGACACAAATTTTGTGGACGCTCTATCTCAAGAACTAATGAACGGAATTTAATAAAAATTAATATTCAGTTAGTCCCTGATATAAATTGGTGCTGATTAGTTTTTGGTGTAAATCGCTCAACAGGTGTGCTGCTATACAACATTTTTCACGATTTCCACAATAGCTGAATCTGCAGAACTAATGCACAGATTTTCATCAAACGTCAGATTCAGTTAGTCCTTGACAGGAATTGATGTTTTATACATTTTGGTGTAAATAGCTCAACAGGTGGCGCTGCTATGCTGCATTTTTTGAGATTTCCGCAATAGCTCTATCTCAAGAACTAATGCTTGGATTTTCAACAAACTTCAGATTCATGTATACCTTGATATGAGTTACTGCTGTTTATGTTTTCGTGCAAATCGCTCAACAGGTGGCGCTGCTACGCTGCATTTTTCAGAATTTCCACTATAACTCTATCTCAATAACTAATGCACGAATTTTCATCAAACTTCAGATTCAGGTATGCCTTGATATCAATTAGTGCTGTTTATGTTTTTATGCAAATCGCTCAATAGGTGGCGCTGCTATGTTACATTTTTCACGATTTCCGCTATAGTTCTATCTCAAGAACTAATGCACGAATTTTGATCAAACTTCAAATTCAGATATAATTTTATATGAATTGGTGCTAAATTGACGTAATTTCTTGTATTATTTAAATGATTTAATTGACGTGATTTATATAGAAGAAAGTTTTGTGATGGCCACAACATACTAGTTATATGTTGCCGTGTGTCTGTAAATAAAGGCTTGTGTTTGCGAAACGTCGTTTTACTTTAAGTGCGGGGCCTTGTACAAGGATTCCAATGCGTTTTTTGTTCGTTTCTATCCTAAAAAATGACAGTGATATAACAGTTTGAAGTTCTGGGATGGCTGTTATTAGGTTATAACGAAAATTTTCCGTCAAACCACCATTATATAATGATTATACTATATAAAATTACGTACATTAATATTATATATAACCTCAGTTCCGCCAAACCTTCATAGTGTTATATGATACAACAGTAGTACCTAAAGCTGTACACATGATTCGGTGAAATTTTGTAGCTGACTTTTTGCAACAGAAATGGAAGTAAATGATGGTTCTAATCTTATAGCAAGATATAGATCCATTTCAGACACTTTTTATTTAACGATAACAATATTTTTTTACAAATTTCACAACACAGTGTTATAAAGCAAATCTTTTTCTTTCAAATGCCAAAAATCGTTTAACAAAATATGAGCAAACACATCAACGCGAAATGTTTTCGCAGACAGTATTATCTATGGCAGGAAACTTTCGTTACAACCTGATATTTTGAAACAAAACAGTGGTTCCACAGCGTTCACTGTTAATTTATGTCTGAGGAACGTAGTTTCTCGTAAAACTAAATTCATTGTTGTAATATATATTTAAAACATAATTTAAAATTTTTGTGGTAATTAAATAATTTATTGTGTTTTGACAATTTTTCCAACACAATTTCACAAAAAAAAGTCACTTTTGTGAAAAATAATAAAACAACTTTCAACTTAGATTTTTAAAGTTTTTAAGAAATATAAATGTTTAAAAAACTCGAAAGGCGAAAGAAGAATATTGAATTTTTATATTAATTTGAAAAACAGAAAATTTAAATTTCTATTGAAATTGACGTTCTAAAGGCATACAGATACTTTAAAACTCTAAAGCAATATCAAAAAATGACGTCATATTTAAAAGAAAAATTCATTGATGTTCAAGAAGTATTTGTACAGACGCATGCGCGTGATGCAGCTACTTAATGGTATCCTCCAGTGTAAAAATTTACGCAAAGTTTGGTGATATTTAGCAAATTATCCGCAATTTTGGCAGCACAATTAAGTCGCCATAAATGAAATCAATTTGGCGATAGCTATCTAATAAACATGTAAAGATTCTGTTCGATATGCTTTTATTTTAATTTTTTTCCAGCTATGATAATTTTGGAACTTACGTTTTTTTTTTTTTTTTTAAACGCAGTAAAGGTAAAAGTGAGTAATTAAATCACCTTCCATCTTATCATAATACACTAACAACAACACGCAAAGGTTCAATTATTTAATTTATTTTACTTACTGCTTATATTTCTACACCTGCCAATATCTACGTGATATATTCAGTTACTTAGTGAAAACAAATGTGGTTTCATCTAGCTATCGGAAATATTTCGTGTATAACGTGCGTCCCATCTTTTAGACTTAAAATTTTTCTGGGAAAAAAATGCCCATTATACATGCGTAAAAATGGTAATTCGAGACCAAATGATATTCTCAGGCAAGATTCATTTAAAATTCCCACTAAATGATTCTCTACATTATAGTCATTACTGTGTTACATGCAGGCCCATATTTCTGTTGTGTGACGCCCCTGTATAGTAGTCTATTTTCCGTCCCTTTGCTTCTGTTTCCTCATTTGGATTCGCTTAATTTTTGTAATTATTTACTTCAATTTTAAATTCTATAAAACATCAAAACTTTACTGAATATATATAGCATAAAACAAATATGCAAGTTGAAGTTTTACTAATTATTCTGAAGACAAAATAAGTCTCAATCACACAGAACATGCGGTCACTGTAGTTAATCAGCCTCTTTCAATAATTTCACACAAAACTTCATTTTTGTCGAACAAAAAATATATGATAGAAATCACACACACACACAAAAAAAAATACCACTACAGTTTTAGTTTTACCAGTAAAATTCAGATATATCTCCGATTTAATCACACAAAATGTAAAGTAGAAATATGCAGAAAAAAATCCCTACAGCTTAATAGCCCATATTTAAAAATTATATAGCCCCAAAACATCTAATTTAGTGAGTCATAAACATGTTTTATAAACTAATAATAATTTTTAACTTGGTAATAATTTTTTTGATACTTTCGGCGTATTAAAAAGTGACTTCCTTCTCCCTTTTGAATTTGCGAATGCATTTATTACTTACTTAAAATTAAGACTGACTTTGATGTCTGTTACTATGGCGAGCATTCAATGATTAGCCAACTTTTCTTGATTCTATGCTGTTCGTAAATAGTTTTTAATCTATTTTTAAATAGGAAAAGGATTATCAGCTGAACAGATTGTTGCTGGAGTACAGTTGTAAATATTGACTGCAGAGTACGTAGTAGGAAAAATATCACTAATTTATCTTGAACCCAATAACCTGCAGAAAATGGAAGACAGGACAGCTTCTAATCCTTTTTTACCTTCCATAGATAATAAATACCGTCATAATATAAGATTCCATAGATAATAAGTACTTTGGTCCTTACAGACAAAAATTACCTTTACCTTTCTTATTGGTAAAAAGTTTTTATTCTTTGAATTGAACAAACAATACTAGATAATTTGGAGTTTTTGACCTTGAAAAATAATTTATACCCTACTATAGGGTATTTGAAAAGTTTTTTTTTGGGGGGGGGGGGGATTTACATTTTTTTAGTGGAAACACTGAATGTGTTTGCAAACAGTTGTTTTCGTGCGTAGATTTTAACTCTCCAAACTTTCTATTGTGAAACAATCTTGATAAGAGCTACAAATAAAGTAAGTATCAAAATATTACTTTAGTAACCTGTAATCCATGTGTGATCATAATTTTTCCTTTAACTTTTTATTTTGGCAGAAAATGTTTAAGTTTTCATAAAGCTAGCATGAAAACTAGTATTTCGGGGCTACTTTGTGCCAGGCCTGTTTTGGTTCGAAAATAGTCCCAATTACTTAGAAATGCCTTTTATACAACCAAATCTCTTAAAACATGCTTTAAATAACTTTTTTTTCAAACGTTAGATTAATTGCGTTTGTTACAGTTGCTGAGGATAACATGACGAAAACTGTTTCTCGTTTCTTTAATATTAACAATTGTACCCCATTTATTTATCGGGTTTGCAGTGTTAATTTATTAGCAAATGTTATTGCAAGGGGTTTCCATAAAAATGCATTCACTTACATATGAAATGTATTAATTTTATATGAAACTAAGTGAATGGACCAAAGAAGCCCCTAGCAGGGGCTACTTTGTTCCAAAACTTTAAAAATAGTTAAAAAAATAAAATAAATAAAAAATTTCCTCTTTAAAACCATACACTTTGCTTCATTATTTCATGTTAATTGTTTACAACTCAATTTCGACGCTGAAAAATCACATATAATATTTTTTAATAATGGAAATGTGAGTGGAGCCAGGAAAAAGTGGCCCAAAGTAGCACCGGTTGACGGTAGCTTTTAAAATGGATGCAATCTTCATCAAATCAGAGCTCTACTTCGGAATCCTGATGACTGTTTAGATATTGCGCGGGATGTGTGCTCCGATTCCTAAATGCGTTAAGCCGTTCCCGTTTCATGTTGTGGTAGCCGGGCTTTTGTGAATCCACCGATCTGAAATCCTTTCTATGTAGATCCAGCTAAGCTGTTTTAATAGTTGGCGTAAGTAAGGTATTCCTAACGTAACGCAGTTGTATTTTGCAGCCGTTGTGGATGTCAGACGACTGTGGCTCCCAAATGTACAATTATTTAAAGTCAGTTGCGTGGAAAATAATATTTATGGATGTGGTGCGCTAGTAGTAATATAAAATATCAGTATGATATGGCTGACTTACGACTAATTTCATAAAGAAAAGCAATAAAAATATTTTTCCGTCCTCAAATTTTCTTTTCAACTAAAGGGGAAAAAATGGGCCATAATGAAAAAAAAATAATAAGAAATAAAATAAAATAATGCCATCCCCCCCCCCATTCTGACCAGAAAATCAGAGTTCTAACTTTTTACGGCTGCTCTTTCATCTTCACCTAACACTTCATTTATAATGGTTGTTTCATAATAATAGAAGCCACCAGTCCATCAGAAGAAAATGATCAATTCCAAAGGTATAAGTGTTGTGACGATTTGGACGTCATAACACACAGGGTCACGCGACAGTAAAATGGTTAGTACAATAGAAACAGTTATCCCGATCTGCGTTGTGAAAAGACCAAATGGGATAATGTTAATGAATAAATTAGGAGAGAAGAAAATTTTGGAATAAAATTAATTTTGACAATAACTCAAGGACGCCTTATTTAACGTTGAAATAGAAATATCGAACTTGTAGGTTGCATAGAGAAACGTCCAATTCTAATAATTTCAAAATACTAGTGCTTTAGGTACCATAAATTATGAATATTATCTAAAAGGGAACAAGGAAGGAGTTCAAAGGAAAGACATATAAGTATACATACATAAACAAACTTTATTTTCATTTATATAAAATTCATATCTCAAATATGATTTGTTATATCACAATAATCTTTTCAAATGAAGATTCAAATTATCTATTATTTTATCAGAATATAACATAGTTCCATTCTCATTAGAACAGCAAAACTTTCATCAAAATTATATTTTGTTACTTATTTTTTTTTATTAATTTATGTTATCCTATACTTGTCCTTTCGTTCACAGCACGATCCGATGATGGGGCTTTTGCCAAAATTTTAATCAAAATTTTATTTATGAAAAATAATATTCCCGTTATCATTAAACTCTTTATCATAAACAATCATAATATTCAATGACATAAGATTATGTACTTTAGTGAAAATTTAGAAAATTAGTTGCTTAATATTAAATGTACACATTATAAGAAAACATGAAAGCAATAGCCACGAATATATATTGAAATAAATATAAGGAATTTCTCACACAAATAGACTTCGATCTTTTCTGTAATCATCCAAATTATACAGTTCACTCATAGTTCATGGAATCCTAAACACAAGTAAGTTCATTTGGGAATAAAGTTTTTTTTTCTTTTATATATGTAGAGTTCATGGGGTCTTTCACCAACCAATTTCACTTTCTTTAGGCACTTATGACGCATGAAAATTATTCGAGCTCCAAATCCACAATGTACGCTTTCATTGGCAAAATCTGCAGACACTTCATGCATATCTCTACTATCCACTGAACTTATATCTCCCAATCAGGTGAATTCTTCTGTAAAATTCTGCATCAATTTATTTTCAAAGACTTGTCTGCTCTCAGCAATCTTCGTCAATAGATCTTGACAAGGATAGGTCTACTCTCAGCATTAATTTCCATCATCATTTCCTTTTTTTCTGCGTCAATCATTTTTTTTTTTGTGACAAAGACTTGCCTGCTTTCAGCATTCATTTCAATCGCTAATTTTTGTATTGTCCTTAAAATTTGCTGCGAAGGAACTTGATGTAAAATTTTGAAGTATCTGGATCTTCTTAGAGGAAGTCACATCTTAAAAATGTTATAGAACCTCTTGAGGACGAGACACAAGACTTAATGATCTTCTCTCATTCCATCTTCCAAGATCCAATTATTTTTTCTTTGGGAGGGCTAAATTAACCCAGAGCTGTCATTCTGATTGAAGGCTACTCTTGGTCCCTTATTGGTACTCTAGACATCCCCATCTATGGGCGTGCCCATTTATTTTTCACTGCATAGCATTAACTTAATTTTTGCCCCTTGCATCAGGTTTCTCATGGGAATCTCCACCCACATCGAGTGTTGTAAAACCATCTTAATTGATAGAAAATTTATGGTTTCAACATCGTAAATTTTCTATTCTTTCGCTATACATTTTCTGTCCAAGTCTGGCGTCAGTACTGTCCGCTTTATCTGTAATTTCCTATTTTCTGTCTGCTCTTATTTGGGGAGTTTTATTTTATTACACTGTTTTTGCACATATAAATATTTACAATTCGAAATTTTTAATTTTCAATAATACAAAATAAATTCACAATTCATATTCCTTATTTTTTTCTAAACATACCAATACCAAACAACATACATATTTTTATTTTTCTTACGCATTATATAATTATTCATTTTAATATACTTTAATTTTGGAGTATTTTTTATGTTATTTTAATTTATTGTATAAATTAATTACTAAAGAATTATTTTCCGAGAATTCAATTATTTTTAAATGTTGGATCGTGCGAAAAATATTTTATTAGTTAAATTAATAACAAGTCTTGTTGTGTAGATTTCTACTCGACAATAAGTTCTATTGAAAAACACTACTTAATACTTTGAGCAGAAAAAAGAGGCTATACCTGCAATTTTCATAACACTGATAGAATCACATAGCTACCAATTTGTACGGTTTTGTTACCTCTAAAATTGAATACAAATTTTTGCCATATTTAATCGTTGACAATTGTTAGATTTTGGCGATTGCATTAGGTAAAATTTACTGCTAAGTTTTAGTCGTAAGGGAAAATCTTAGAAATTGATAGCTATGCAGTAACGTAATATTGCAGAAAAAAAACTGCAGCAAAATTGGCATTTAACAAACAAAACACTATCAAGGGCTTTTCAAATAAACAATTTCATTCCCCGTATTTCTTAAAGGTAATTTAAATGTACGCCAATGAAATGTTACTAGTACCATAAAAATAAATGAATGAAGTGAAAATTTATATTTCATCTCCTTAGTTGGTGACTATTTGTGTAAATCCGGTTTATCCGAGGTGAGCTCGGTCCATATGAACTCGGATAATCGGCACTCTACTGTACTTATAAACACAGCTTGTTGTACCTATTAAAATAACTACACATTTTTAAGTACCAAAGTACTTATAAAAATTATTTGCTTAAGGTAGTCATTATGGTACTTTTAGAATACAAAAAAGAGAAAAAAACGATAAGTACAGTTGCATTTTATCTTGTATATTTAGTTCATACCTTTCTGTAATTTTATAAAACAATTCTAAAAGAAAAGCATATGTTGAATGATTTGGTAAAAAGAATAGAAGTTATTTTATTCTTAAAATAACATCTTCTCTTCAGAATACAGCTTTTGAAAAATATAATCTGAAACATCAACGCAAAAAGAAAAAAATGTCAAAAGGGAAACCATACAATGGCAAATATTTATAATTTTTTGCTACAATAAATGCTACATTAAATAGAAGTCCTTCAAAATCGATTGAAGAACGCCGCAGATTCGTCTTCTCCACAAGGTACGCCAGACGTCACACTTATTGCGTCAGAAAACTGGGTTACGTTTTGTGACGTCATTGCATGAAGTTGTGTACGTCATTGATTTGAAGACGTCCTCTATAATTCTCCCTCACTTGGAACAGCTAATGGAAAGTAGCGTATGCCAAACGTTTTCTAGAGGAACCAGGAGATTTTCAATGAGTAAATTTTCTTTCAATGAATCGTTTAATATGGACGAGAAAAACTTATAATCATATTTATGGGGTTATTTATAAATTATTTACATGTACATTAAAATGCATAAAATAAGGAATAATTACATCATTTAATGGCAATAGGTAGAGTAAAAATTTGATAAAGGTCTTGTTTTTAAATATTTTTATTACTTTCTTCTATCTTTACAAGAAGAAAGTATTGGATTCATCAAAGCTTTCGAATTCCGGTTTTCGATGAATTTACACGTTTTAGGGTCAGAGATCCCGAAAAACATGTTTTTACAAAATGTCTGTCTGTGTGTCTGTGTGTGACACAAATTTTGTTGGCGCTCTATCTCAAGAACTAATGCACAGAATTTAATAAGAATTTGTATTCAGTTAGTCCTTGATATAAATTGGCGCTGATTAGTTTTTGGTGCAAATCGCTCAACAGGTGGCGCTGCTATGCTGCATTTTTTACGATTACCGCAATGGCTCTATCTCAAGAACTAATGCACGGATGTTTATGAAACTTCAGATTCAGTTAGTCCTTGATATGAGTTAGTGTTTACTACGCTTTGGTGTAAATCGCCCAACAGGTGTCGCTGCTATACAGTATTTTTCACGATTTTCGCTAGGGCTCTATGTCAAGAACTAATGCGTGGATGTTCATCAAACTTCAGATTCAGTTTGTCATTGATATGAGTTGGCGCTGACTACGTTTTGGTGTAAATCGCTTAACAGGTGACGCTGCTATGCTGCATTTTTTACGATTTCCGCAATGGCCCATCTCAAGAACTAATGCGCGCATTTTTATGAAACTTCAGATTTAGTTAGTCCTTGATATGAGTTGGCGCTGACTACGTTTTGGTGTAAATCGCCTAACAGGTGGCACTACTATGCTGAATTTTTCCCGATTCCCGAAATAGTTTTATCTCAAAAAGTAATGCACCGATTTTAATCAAACTTCCGATTCAGTTACCAAGTTGACTTAAGTTGTTGCTTATTAGGTTTTGGTATATATCGCCCAACAGGTGGCTCTGCTATGCAAATTTGTTACGACTTCCGCCATAGTGCTACTCAAAAACTAATGCACTGATTTTCACGAAACTTCAGATTCAGTTAGAAGTTGACCTAAGTTGTTGCTGATTAGATTTTGGATTTTGGTGTAAATCATCTAACCGGTGGCGCTGCTATGCTGTATTTTTCAGGAAGTATTAACATGTATGAGATAGAAGAAAGTTTTGAAATTGCCACATCCGTTTAGTTTTCTTATCTGACTTTCTTATGGTATTAAACATATTTTAATAAACGTACAAAATCTTTAAATAAATAAATAAATAAATAAATAAAAAATAAAATGAATGCTAATCATAGTTGTATCCCCAAAAGTCACAGAATAAAGCTGTAAGCACCCAAGTCCATTTTTCTGATTTTCTGCTTTTCGGATAGAATCTTTTTGTCTTAGATGTCTGCATAGTTTTTTGGTTGAAAAAATTTTGAAATTTTAAAAGCGAACTCCATTATTTTATTCTTTCATTCTGTAAGTTATGTATTTCCCTTCTTTTTTACAGCTCTATCTTGAATAAATATATTAAATTTAGAAAATCAAAAAACCCGACTGCGTAAAAAGCGAACTAATTAATTATTTCTCATCAATATGAAACTATTTTTTATATTACTTATCTTTTTTTTAATTACTTGTATTGACGACTTTTAAGTTGCGTTTAATTATTAGCTCCTATCTACAAACACTGTTTTGGTGAGGCCTATAGATGTCTATTATGAAGGTTAGAGTTACAGTAAAGGTAGAGATCCAAAGTACATAACTTCCAGGTTGTGTACTATTTAAACGGAGCTTCTGACTGCAAAATGGTCAATGAAACATCGTTTTCTTTTGAAAGACCTATCCAATGATATGCCACTCAATAGGGTACGTAAAAAAAATTTTTCGTCTCTACCGCCATTTTGTAGTTTACGGCCGCTATTTTGAATTTATAAAAACAAAACCTATCCTATAACCGTCGGACGGTTAAGACAAATTGATAGAGACCTCATTCATTAAAATCCATCCAGCCGTTGGGATGTTTCGAGGGTATAAAGAAATCCACATATACAGATACACGTGAAACACACAACCCTTCTTTTCAGTCGGGTAAAAACGAGCCTAATAGAAGATTAAATGTGTTTAAGGTCCGTGTCAGTATAAAAAAACGTATATTGAAAATAGAATGAAACAGTTGAAAACCACTAAAAATTATCAAAACAAATATTTGACGTCTGATACAAAATTAAGCTTTAATATACACGTGAACTAAAAAATGTGTGACAGCTGTAGGATTAAATAAACAAGCAAAAATAGTTTTTTAAAAACACACTTTCATGAGTATTCAACTTTGACCTCGAAAATCACGCCTAAACTTTTGACTTCAATTCATGTCTTCCCCCAAAATTTACCTCACAATACATTAATTTGGCGTGCGTCAGGAACTCGATTATGAAAAATTCCCTGCTTTTTCTTTATGTTTGGTAGAAAACGCAAGCAATTGAATTTATTAAAATATATATAATTTGTGCTCTGTGTCTATTTTAACATAGGGCAACGGGAAAGGAAATATGACACATTATTTGAACTATCTTTTTAGGATTTCTAAATTTATTTTTCGGCGTATAATCGTAAACTAATCAATATTAAACTATTAATTGATAAAAGCATACTGTTTCATAACGGACAATTTAAGTGCAAAATTCGATAAGGTATTAGCTATATCTCTTGATTCTAAAGAAAAGTAACTACCGCTGTCACCGCCGCCGACGGTTTTGAATTTTTTTGACCGGAGGTCTTTCTTCGTTAATATTAAGAAAAATAATGCATACAAAAATATGAAAATCGGTAGTATTATACAGAAATGTTTGATAAACACGCTTATGCAGACGATTTTCAAATCGAAGAATTATTTTAAGAGATATTTAATGCTAAAGTTGGAAAAAATCGTTCCACTAAAAAAGTTTTATAGGAGCAAAAATTATTCATGGGAATTTAATCATTTTTAGATCATTTTATACGTTTGAAGTTCCCAGTGGGCAGACTGTATTTCTTTTTTTAATTTGACTCATTTTTTGAGGTTTTATTTCTATCTTAAATTCAAATTTTCAGCATTTCTAGGGATATTTTTTATATATTTTAGAAAGTAATATTAATTTAAACTGTTGCCAACTGTATAAACAACGCAAACAATAATGTTTGCTTCCAAAAAAAAATATATATATATTTATACGTGTAAATAAATTAAAAATTTATTTACACGTGACTATTATAAACAGAAAAACATTTGGAATTAGAATTAAATAATTATGTACAAAAAGCAGGAACTTATTAAAAATTACGTCATAAAAACTATATTTACACGTGTATTTAAAGAGAGAAAGAAAATTGTAAAATAATAAATTCATTAACATGCGTTAGAAGTCTTAAATAGGAGAAATTACGTCATATTTACGTCACATTACAGTTATTACATAAAATGAACACAAAATAATATTGCAAAACGGTTTAAATTTAGAAATTGCGCTAGACATTTATTTGATATTTTGAGAGGATACTTTTCAACTATTTTTGTTAGGAAAGCGCAAATAATATTTTATTTCTAACAAAAAAATTTTTACTTGAATATTAAAAAGAGAAAGAATAGTTTGGTCAAAATTACGTCAGATTAAAAACGATTAATTTAAAATGTCTTATTTAAAAGAACTTTCTTTTCGATTTGTTAAAAAATACCGGGAGACAAAGACTCTGTTTACTTAATTCATTTTATATTAGCTTATTTTGAAATGTTTAACTTATTTTACTTAATCAAAGACGAAAACAGCGATTGTATCTTTGGTACTACTTAGTTATCACGTCGACCAAAAATCTATCATTCGCCAAACTATAAGATTAAATGCCAACAATGGTTGATCGTAAATGTCACATTAACTTGACTTTAAGGAAGTTACACATGTCTACGTCATCAAGTTATTTTTATTTCGACGTTTTATTTGTATTTTTATTAATGTTGCACTAATTTATTTGTTCTTTTGTTATTTAAAATAAAAATTATGTCAATTTGTATAATTTGGCGAGTGGTTTGGCAATTTATATAAATTGGCGAAATTGGTAGACATGATAATCAAGTAGTACCGCAGTGGATTTGGCCTTAAAATTCCCCAATCAAAGAGAAATGAATAGAAATCCGTTTATAGGGAGATCGGCACTGTTTTTTAAATTATAATTCAATCTTTCAAAATCTTTTTAAAGCGGATCAAATTAGCGTACTTTTAGAGTCTACGATGTCTGAACGGGGATTGACGGGCGTAGCTCCTAGGGGACAGAGGCCCCTAGTATATATAAAAAAAGTTTTGATTTGGAAATGGACCAATGAAAATTTGCGTAGATATTCCCGGTAGATCGGTATCCCATTTGAATGCTTAAGCATGGTCTTCCTTCGTTAATATTAAAAAAACTGTTGCATACAAAAATATGAAAATCGGTGGTATTATAGAGAAATGTTTGATAAACACGCTGATGCAGACAGTTTTCAAATAGAATAATTATTTTAAGATATATTTAATGTTAAAGTTGGTAAAAGTCGTTCCATTAAAAAAGTTTTATAGTAGCAAAAAGTATACATAGGAATTTAATAATTCTTAGATCATTTTATACATGAGAAGTTCTCGGTGTGGAGACTGCATTTATCTTTTTTATTTTATTCATTTTTTGAGGAGTTATTTCCATTTTAAATTCAAATTTTCAGCATTTCCAGAGATATTTTTTACAAACTAGGAGGTTCGGCCCCCTACAAGCTACGCTCGCCAACCCCCGTCCAGACACCGCAGACTCTAAATGCACGCTAATTTGATCGGCTTTAAAAAGATTTCGAAAGATTGAATTATAATTTAAAAAACAGTGGCGATCTCCCTATAAACGAATTTCTATTCATTTCTCTTTGATTGGGGAATTTTAACGCCAAATCCGCTGCGGTACTACTTGATTATCCTGTCGGCCAATTTCGCCAAATTATATAAATCGCCAAACCACTCGCCAAATTATACAAATTGATATAATTTTTATTTTAAATAACGAAAGAACAAATAAATTCGTACAACATTAATAAAAACACAAATAAAACGTCGAAATAAAAATAACTTGATGACGTATACACGTGTAACAACATTTCAAAATAAGCTAATATAAAAGGAATTCAGTAAAGAGAGTCTTTGTCTCCTGGTATTTTTTAACAAAGCGAAAAGAAAGTTCTTTTAAATGAGACATTTTAAATTAATTCTCAAAATATCAAATAAATGCCTAGCGCAATTTTTAAATTTAAACTTTTTTGCAATATTATTTTGTGTTCATTTTATGTAATAACTATAATGTGACGTAAATATGACGTAATTTCTCCTAAGACTTCTAACGCATGTTAATGAATTTATTATTTTACAATATCCTTTCTCTTTTAAAATTCACGTGTATACTTTTTATGACGCAATTTTTAATAAGTTCCTGCTTTTTATATGTAATTATTTAATTCTAGTTTGAAAGTTTTTTTCCTGTTTATAATAGTCACGTGTAAATAAATTTTTAATTTGAAGCAAACATTATTGCTTGCGCTTTTTATAGAGTTGGCAACAGTTCAAATTAGTACAATTTTCTGAAATCTGTAAAAAATATCTCTAGAAATGCTCAAAATTTGAATTTAAAATAGAAATAAAACCTGAAAAAATGAGTCAAAATAAAAAAATTAATGCAATCTGCACTCCGGCAAATTCTAACGCATAAAATGATCTAAAAATGATTACACTGCCATGTATAGTTTTTGCTGCTATAAAACTTTTTTAGTGGAACGATTTTGTCCAACTTTAGCATTAAATAACTCTTAAAATAATTCTTCGATTTGAAAACTGTCTGCATCAGCGTGTTTATCAAACATTTCTGTATAAAACCACCGATTTTCATATTTTTGTATGCATGATTTTTGTTAATATTAACGAAGAAAGGCCTCCGGTCACAAAAAAATCAAAACCGGCGGCGGCGGCGGCGGAGACAGCGGTAATTACTTTTTTTTAGAATAGAGAGATTTTAGAAAAGGATATTATTTTGAATTGTTGCCAATTTTTAAAACAGTGCAAAGAATAATATTTCCTTCAAATTAAAAATTTATTTACACTTGGCTATTATAAACAGAAAAAAAACTTTAAAATTAGAATTAAATGATTACATGTTAAAAGCAGGAAAATTACGTCATAGGAACCATATTTACACTTGAGTTTTAAAAGAGAAACAAAATGTAAAAAAAAAAAAAAAAAAAAAAAAAAAAAAATCATTATTATGCGTTGAAACTTCTAAATGGAGGAAATTACGTCATATTTAAAATGTTCAAAAAATAGGGCAAAACAATTTAAATTAAAAAATATATTTGTTCGAGACATTTATTTGATATTTTGAGATGATCTTTCCAACTATTATCGTGAATTCGAAGACAGCGCAAATAATATTTCCTTCTAACAGCAAAAGTATTTTCATGTGAATATTAATAAGAGAAATAAAACTTTGGTGTAAATTACGTCAGATTTAAAAAGATACATTTAAAATGAATTATTTAAAAGAACTATCTTATAGCGCTGTTAAAAAATACCTGGAGACAATGACACTGTTTACTTAATTCATTTTACATTAGCTTATTTTCAAATGTTTAACTAACTTTTTAATTACAGGGTGCGGAAAAGTATTGATAATTTTTTTCTTAATGTTTGTGTGTGTCTTTTAAATGTTGTAGAATTATTTTTTTGTGTATATTTGCTCTTTATAATCTAAATATTGCATTATAAGTAAGTATTTTTGGGTTATTGTTTAGATTTCGTCTTCTGTGCCGAAAAACTGATTACTATTGAATAAGCTGTTAACTATCAGAAAGACTGCATATTAGCCAAAAACAGTAAAACTGCTAATTCAAGTGGTGGAATAGTAGCCAGAAAATCTCATCCAGCCAGCGTGATGGTTTTTGGCTGCATCACAAGCAATGGGAAATCCCTTTTGGTCTTTGATGATGCTGGTGTCAAGATTAATCAGATCAATTATCTCAACGATATTCTAAAGGAGGTCCTTTCATGGCTAAATTCTCATTTTGGAAACAATCCATATGTGTTCCAACAAGATTCAGTACCAGCCCATAAGCCGTGCCAAACGCAACGGTGGTGCCAAGCAAATCTTCGTCATTTCATTTCATCTCAAGACTGGTCTCCGAATACTCCGGATTTTAATCCACTTGATTACTCAGTATGGGAGTGTTGCAAGTAAGAGCCTGTGCTAATCCTCACAAAGATATCACTTCTTTAAAAGCTGCTCTGACACGTAAATGGAACGGTCTCGATGCGGACTACTTGCGGCGCACCGAGGATGCATTCCCGCACTTTCTCCGCGGGTGTATCAAGGCAAAAGAAGACCGAATCGAAAATGAATGATAGAATATCAATTGATACTTAGTTGTTAATCTTACGCAATAAAAATTATTGAAATAATTGTATCTATGGTGTTGTAGTAGAGATTGATTTTACTATCAATACTTTCTCCGCACCCTGTAAATACGAAAACAGCCATTGTACCTCTTAACAGCAGCAGATTTTGTCTTAAAAATCCCCAATCCAAGAAAAGCGAATGAAAACCCGTTTACACAGAGAGAGATCGCTTTTTTTTTTTTTTTTTTTTTTTTTTTTAAAGTCGATCAAAATTGCGTGTTTTTGGGATTTTGGTGTGCCTGAACGGGGTTTGGCGAGCGTAGCACGTAGGGGGCAGAGCCCCCTAGTAATATATATATAAATATGAAATAAGTTATAAATTTATTGGATATCACATACATTTTATGTACAGTTGGGGGAGAAAAATGTAAACACCCCTTACTAACTCTACAACAAATTATTGCAGTAGAAAGTTACTGGTACCAAACAACTGCAAATAAAGTATACTTTTAAATGAATATAAAATTTGCTTAGGGGGACATCTACATATAAAAACAAACCCAAACTTCGTTTTATTCAACAGCAATTTTTAAGTTTTACACCATAAATAAATTCTACACATTTTAATTAGACTAAACACAAATTATCATGAAATTCGTATGATTAGTCTCAGACAGGTTAATTCTTTTTAAATGAGCATATTTTAGGGACCGTATCCAAATTGAAGTTCGGTACTCAATTGTTGAAATGCTACAGAATATTTCTATTGATGTATTATTTCTTACCAATAGGACCATTTCACTCGCTGAATATGTTTCGAATATTGCCAGCCCAAATCTACCCTATATATATAAAATCCTAATGAGTCGAATTGAAACGAATTTATGTAAGGATTCTATGAAACGACTGATTAAACAACTGATTACATTTCACGACGATTTCTCCTAAAATATGGAATACTTTGCGATGAAATTAACACCAAAATTCCGTATTGATCCACAGATCTCAAAACTGGTATTAGAATTTTAAAATTAGAATTAGTTTTCGAAATATTAATTTTTTTCTAATTTTAAATACTTTTTTTCTAATGATGGCAATTCAAATTTTAATCATAGCAGATATTTTTATTCATATTTTAGAAAAGGTTATTTTAAATTAATTTGGCGACGAGTTTGGCCTCCCTTAAATGTATGCTAAGAAATGCATCATGTTACTTTTATTCAGAGTTCAATTTGTATTTCATTATCATTTTATTTAATACAAAACTTTCATTTAAAATTGAAACCTTTAAAATAAATGGCTTTTACTTCATTCTTTTTTTTTAAACGAAACGAAAAGAAAAATATTAGACACAGATGTCATATACGCAACGGGGTACCTAATTGGCGCCAAAATGGCGCTATTTTGCCTGACATGGTTACCCGGCTATTGTTGCTTATTTAGTAATAACTATTTATTTGAATTTATTTTCTTTTTATTTACAAAAAATCTTATAAATTGTTTTGTTCTATAGTTATTAATTATATTTTTTTATTTATTGTTATTTCATTTTTAAAATAACAGAAAATAGTTTAAAAATACATATGTAACAGGTATTTGAAAACGAGTTTTTGCAAAATTGTCGTAAAAAAAAAAAAAATAACGCCAAACCCGGTGCGTATGTAACAATGCAACAAATCATGAGATTTCATTTCCACTTCAAAGCAACGTTTTAATGTTATTACTTCTCCCGTCGACCAATTTCGCCAAATTATATAAATAGTCAAATTATACAAATTGACATATTTTTTTATTTTAAATAACAAAAGAACAAATAAATTAGTATAACATTAATAAAAATACAAATAAAACGTCGAAATAAAAATCACTTGATGGCGTGAACATGTGTAACTTCCTTAAAGTCAAGTGAATGTGACATTTGCGATCAACCATTATTGGCATTTAATCTTATAGTTCGGCGAAAGATTGTTGGTCGATGGGATAACCAAGTAGCACCGTTTTAATTTACCACTCGAAAAATGAAAAAATGCTAACTGGCGAGTTAAAAAAGAGCTATTAGCGAGATTTTCACCCGGCTAACATAAAAGTACCAGGAATTCTTTGTGATCATGGCAACTTTTATGTAGTTTTATTCGAAAAAATAACTTTGATTCTTTAATCAAAATGGAAACCTTTCTTATGAAAAGCGAAGGAATCAGCCCGTTGTTTATGGCAGTTACATGACTTGGACTATTATAATATAAACGAAATAATGTGGATAGAATAATATTCGGCGACTTATCACACCTGTGGCTGGCTAACATTAAAGTACCAAAATGGCCGCCTGGAATATAAAAAGCGAAGGGATCCGCCTGGAGCTGTTGATGATAGTCACATGAATTAGGCTATTATTATAGAGATTGTTTTCAATTTTAAAAACAGCGCAAAAAATAATATTTCCTAAAGATTAAAAATTTATTTTCACGTGACTATTAAAAACAGAAAAAAAAAAAAAAACTTTAAATTTACTATTAAATGAGTACGTGTTAAAGGCAGGAATATATTGAAAATTATGTCCTGAAAATTGTATTTACACGTGAATATTAAAAGGGAAAGGAAACTTTAAAACAATAAATACATTAATAAGCGTTTAACCCTTTCACGGACAAGGCGCTTCTATTCGTAAAATCTTGAAATCAGTGAATGGCACCAGAATTTATAAACAAATTTCGAAATACAAAAATGCTTTTATCCACTTACTTAATAAAAGGGAAATTTTCATCCCAATATTCTGATGCTAATGTGGCATTTAAGAATTAAAATTAAGTGGTCCAAAAATGAATCACCGTCCTTGAAAGGTTAAAGCAGCAAATTTTAGTAATTGTATTATGTCAATCGTTTTATAACGCTGTTAAAAAATACCGAGAGACAAAGACTCTGTTTACTTAATTCATTTTATTTTAGCTTCTTTTCAAATGTTTAACTGATCTTCTTTAACCAAACACGAAAACAACCATTGGATGTCATAACAGCAACTGATTCTACCTTAAATTTTTGCAATCAAAGGGAATTGAAAGAAAACCCGTTTACAGGGAGATCGCTATAGTTTTTTCAGTATAATTCAATCTTCTCTAATCTTTTTAAAACCTATAAGATTAGCGTGCTTTTAGATTCTACAGTGTCTGAACGGGGGTTGGCGAGCGTAGCTTGCAGGGGGCAGAGCCCCCTAGTATTTCAATAAAATGAGCAAAATATATTTTTCTGAAATTATGCTTTGTTATTAAATTATGCATCATATAGACGTTTTTTAATCATAATTCGAAAACCACTTGGAAGAAAAAATTGAAATTGAGAATTCGCATAAAGCAAGACATAATAAATATAAATCTAACCATGCAAATTTTAGATTGCAATTCATATTTTTTTTTCGAATATTAATTTTATAATTCATAATTCATAGTATAATTTTTTTTAAATTATAAATTCGATGTATTTATTTTTGGATTTTTTAATATTATAATGACAGAAAAAATTAGCACATTAGAATTATAATTTCTGTAGCTATTAATAAAAATATGAAAATGTAATTTAATGTTAGAAGATGGAGTTATTTGAATGCTTATAATTAAAAGATTTTTTTCATCTAAATGACTTGGAATTTCGTTTCTAGGCATAGTTTGAACCGAAGATTTAAATTATATAGTGAAAATTGCGTGTTGCCATTTAAAAAAGGTTTGGTCTGGTTCTGATTTGCAGAAGGTCCCTAAGCAAATTTTATATACTTTATTTAACAGTCGACTTTATTTCCTATCGTTTGATACCAGTAACTTTGTTCTATTATAGTTAGTTACAGTGTTAGTAGGGGGTGTTTACTTTTTTCCCACAACCGTACAATACTTTTAAAATAATTAAAATATGTGACAATAGATTGAGCTCTTTCCAGATTTAAACTAGTAGAATGTTCAAATTAACATCAAAATTTTAAAATAAACTTTTCCCCCACCTAGTAACAGAATAATAATAATAAAAAAATAACAAATAGAATAAAAAATAACAACTTATGCAGTTTTACACGTGAGTTTGAACACAGCGCCTTCTATTGACGAAAGTTTGAAATATAAGTGCTGTACACAAAAAATATATATTCAATCTCATAAACACCTGTCACTTATTTTATCTTTATATTCAACGTAGTCAATGCATTATTGAATTTTAAAATTAGGATGTTTTTTATAAAACACGCTGTATTATTTATAATGACACAAAATGCAATGGATTAAAAAAATACTCACATATGTAATGAGAACTAGTTATGTTTCTGATACTCAAGAATAGCTATAGAAGAAAGAAACCTGAGTATCTTACTGCAACAGATATTGGTAGACGCCCTCTCACCATACAAAATTACTGAAATGTTGTGAGTAGCTGAAAAGTTTAAATGAAACTGTAGCCATATTGTAGTGTTTTAACAGATGTTAAGGTAGAGATTTGTTTTCATGCTATGTGTATCGGATGTTCTATGGGCGTTATAAAATTACACCATTTTAAATCGTAAGATATTCGGATACTTATTTTGTTTTCTTTCATGTCTTACATTTTAAAGATCATTTATTTAGTTTCGAAATATAAATTTTCTTTTGTCTCTGCATTACTGAAAGCCAATATATTATGTAATACATAGTTGCCAACTCTTACGCTTTTCTGTACCTGAAAAATTTAATAGAAGTATTTGCCTTCGGCAGATTTTATCGGCGTAGGATGGTGGCAGCTATGGTAATATAATCAAGATATAAGTTAGAATACTTTTTAAATATTGACCCCCAGATCCCGAAACCACCCTCCGTCAAATGTTGATATAAATATGTTTTTTGGGATCTCTGACCCATAAAACGTGTAAATCCGTCGAAAACCGGAAGTCGAAAAAAAATTCGATTACAATACTTTCTTCTACTGAAGATAGAAGAAAGCAAAAATTATCAATAAAGAATTGAACCAATGCAATAAATAGAAACGATTCAGTTATTTAATTCCATCTTTAACTTTAGCCATAACAATATTTTTCTTATTCAACTAATTTTAGGTAAACAGAATTTCAGTGCTGTTCTGATTAGACATCTCATTAGAGACTTGAATCAAACAATGTCGTACCTCGATTTAGAACATCATTTATTATGTCTAATGGTTTTCCTAATGATTCTAATAAACCATTTGCTTACAAATTAGTTCTGTAAGATGTGACCGAAAATGCTAGAGAAATCTAACAATACACTAATAGAATAAAAGTAAAAATAGTGTGTTTTAGGGTTCCGTACTTAAAAAGTAAAAACGTAACCATTATAAGATCACTCCTGTGTCTGTCCTTCCGTCTGTCTGTCTGTCTGTCACAGCCATTTTACTCGTAAACTATGGAACGTGGAAAGTTCAAATTCGGGGAAGTAATGAAGACCATTGACACACATATTTTCAGATTAATAAACATTCATAAATATATTTAGTAAAACAGTATGCTACTTGAAAAAAAATCTTTTCTTTGTATATCATGTGGGGCATCCTGTGAAAGCTTTTGTAACGCTGAACGCAAAAATACATTCTTTTTAATTTTAGGTATTATATTTTCAAAGATATTGTTGAAAATGTAGCGCAAAAATATGTCCCCCCCCCATCTAATTCCGAATCTACTGAAACTAAAAATATGAAAAAATTAGAGGTAGGGTCAGGTGGGGTAAAGTGGTCAGGCGGGGTAAAGTGGTCGTAATTCATAAAAAGGGCTAAAATCCTGACTAATATAGAAATTTGAATAATTTTTTTTAAATTTTAGATTTATTAAGTATTGATCAAAGTTTCTCACTCAAAAAAACATTTTTAGTAACATGTTTGAGCCACTGAGCACTCATTTTGTATGTCTTTGTTACACCTTGTTCTTTTAACTCTTTAATTAACTTTTCTGCTGCATTTTGTTTATCCCAAATTTAGTTAAATTGGTAGTTCAGAAAGCTTTTCACATATCTCAAGAACATATTTTCATTTATAGCTAAGTTATATTTATCACAGATTTTATTTCATAATAGTTTTAGTTACATGGGGTAAAGTGGTCATAGGGTTAGGCTTAACTTATAGATATTTGATCTGGGTTAAATTATTCATTATATACAATGCCAGTTTATTAAATACTAATAACTATTAAAAACTAACTGCAAATAGTTATTATTTAATAATAGTTTATAATATGGGGGTTAAAAAAGGTTAGGTTTAATTTTTAATAGGTTCAGAATAGTGAATGAATTAACTAAGTGTAAACCCGAATTGCTTGCAAAGGTTACATCAACTAATTTAACAACCAACACATTAACTACTTTTTCTAATACCCATACTTGTATTATATAAGAAAATAGTCCACAAGAAAATCCTGAAAGAATTTTTAATGTTGATGAGGCTGGAATGGATATGGATAGCCAAAATAGTTCAGTTTAAAAAATTGTACGAAATGCAATGCATTATATAAAATTCAGAAACCAAAGGAAAGATAATGTTTAGTGCTCCTTTTGGTATATCAGCTAGTGGTTATTACATTCTTCCATTCACCGTTTATGAGTGACTATATATGAATTATGGATAAAGGGTGGTCGTGCAGGAGCATTGTATGTATCATGGAATCTGGATAGATGCAGGATTCTGTACTTGAATCTTGGATGGATCATTTTTTTAAGTAGATAGTACACAGAAAGCTTACAAAAGCCTGCCCTTTTATTTATGATTGTGATGGACATAAATGAATTATGATGCTGTGAAAAATAGCTATCGACAATCATATTATAATACTCTGCCTGCTACCTCATACTAGTCATAGTCTACAACCATTAGATCTAGGTGTATTTTCCCCCATTAAAAAAAGCCTGGGAAGGAATTTTAAAGAAACAGTATCAAGAAAGCAGACTGCAAAATATGTAAAAAAAATTTAAAATAATCTACATTGGCAACATTATCTACACTCATTTCAGATGTGAATAGAATTGTTAGACATAGTTTTAAAGGAAAAGGAAATGTGTCCAGTCCAAGATCAGAGTAGTATTGACAGAAAAAACACTTGCATTATATCTGCAAAAATAACAAGGGGAATGGGATACTTAAAAGTTGCTTAAATTTCCAAAAGGAAAAAAACAACAACAAAATATCCCTAGTCAACATTCTCTTTTGAATCCATTTATAATCGCTAAAGATGACATCTCACACCATATCTATAGGACCTTGAGTGTTGCTAAGATATGAAATGAAGAAATCAATAAAGCAATTGGGAAAAACATGATTATTTTTCTTAAAGTATGTTAAAAAAAAATCCAAATTTGGCAATCATTATAATTTTCCAGAATCAGATGTGATCAAAATCCTTGAAGAACCAAATTTTAACAACAAACAATTTTAACATTACAAATTTACACTTCAATAAAATAAAATGGCAGATAACTTATTATAAAGGTTGTTTAAAATGTTTGTAAATAATAAAATGTCACTTTTTATTCATTAGTTTATTTTTTTATTACACTTTTTCAATGTGACCACTTTACCCCATGCACTACTCACTTTACCCCACCCCCTGGGGTAAAGTGGTCATAAAAACATGCCTGGAAAAATATGCTATAAAAAGGTGTTATTCCCCAAAAATATTTCTGAAATGGATATGGATGCACTCTAGAGTAATGTAATGTAAAATAACACCCAAAATTTTAGAAAACATCACAGAAATTCTGATGTTTATATCCTCTGAAAGTTTGAAAAGCCTGTTTTTATGACCACTTTCCCCCACCTGACCCTAGTAGACGTTAATATAAACCTTGCCGGAAAATTATAGCGATTACCCTAGGTCACATAGTTTTTGAATAATTAGCATTTTTCTGTTATAAACAAATTTCGATTTACAGGCATTCAGATAAATTGTTGAGCATTGCTGAATATACCTATCGTTGCAGAAGAAAAAAAGCATTTTTGAAAATGATTTTCGAAAAAAATCATCGGTAATTAGCCGAGATATTAACCCTTAAAAGTACGGGTAGTTTGGACATACACAAGGACAGTGGTGGCGTACTCTATGCCTAGTTAACATCTTTTAGTGATATATATGTGTAATGTAATGTCCAGTAACAGTATAAAAGCAATAAACGTCAAATTGTTAAAAACATACTAATTTAAGGGGTCTCGGGACTCTCAAATTGGAAAAAATGAAAAAAAGACCATTTTCAACATTTAATGTCTTAAAATGTACATGATTTTAAAACACAATTTTAATTGGGATGAAAGATATAAGTATGTTCTTTCATTTCATGTATTTAAAAAATTGCAATATACAGAATTAGTATTTATAGGGGGCTCGAAACTGTTAGACATTTGTCGAACAAAAAATTAGCATAACAGTTTACGCGCAGGATTTCAAAATAAATATTACAACTAGAATGAAAATTTTGGTGCTTACTTATACTTCAGATTGTAATAATTTCCCTGAACTTAAATACATTTGTATTTAAAGCATTTTTATATTTTTAATGCAATGTTGCATTTAGCTAATACAAAATTTTGAAAATTTCAACAGTAAAATCACCTAAAAAATATTTTTTTGAACAATAAAAAGGAAATTTTAGGTTAAGTTTATACAGACTAACATGAAATATATGTTTTGAAAATTTCATGAAAAAATATTCAGAAGTTTTTGAGGTATCCTGCGCTGTTATGTCCAAAAAACGCCATTTAGAGAAAAATGACTTCAAAAATTCGGAAACTCTCCTTCAGTTATTGAGTGGGTATAATTCTAAAAGCCATAATTTTTGTTCTAATGGGGATTTCAAGGAAACAATTATATCAAAATATTCAGAAAATATAGGAGTTTAACATCTAAAGAAATTTAAATTTCTTAAATTTTGAAGCTTTAAGAGTCCTGCGACCACTTAATTCTTTCCGGCACGGAGCAATTCTATTTATAAACTTGTGAAATAATGAACTGACACCAGAATTTATAAACGAATTTATTAGAAAATTCGAACTTGCTTATTTTCACGTACATGATAAAAGGAAAATTTTAATTAAATATTCTTGGTGCTTCGTCTGTTTTGGAATTAAAATTAGGTGTCCGTTTTTTAAGGGCATCGCCCTCGAAAGATTTAATTAGAATGAATCGAATAAATACTGTCGGATTCGCGATAGTTTGAATTGATTGTATCTCTCAATACGCCTCGAGTGACTTTAAAAGTTAATTAAACACCTATCTGGAAAAACGCGGAACTGACCAAGCCGGCGTTGCAACTTTGAGACCTCATTTCGAAGCGCGCTTAGCACAATGCCAAATTTAAACTTTGAACAAAAGTTTTGTTTTAGGTACACTGTAGAAATAAAGGTTATTACTACGCTGAATTCAATTTCATGAAATGCCAAATGAAGTTTAACTATACACTGCTTTTATTGTCAGTACCGAATTAAGTTCATCATAAACAAATTAGGATAATATTAAAAAAAGAGTTATACGAATAGCTATATTTGATATTATTTAGGTTCCATATCTCTTTGAACTTTCATGGTATACCCGATTACACTTTTCTAATATATACAGTTATACGCAACCCTACGTTGTATAGTTTTTTACAAAGTCTTAGTATTCTTTTAGCAACTCTTTTTTTTTTTTTTTTTTTTTTTTTTTTTTTTTTTATATATATAATACAATTACAAATTCATATATTTATTCTACGGAACCCTCTGTACGCGAGTAATGCTCGCACTTGACCGTTTATTTAAACATACATTTAATCATTCTATGTTTATCGTAAATATCACGCCTAATTTCATGGCTACAACGTGAACATCTGCAGTTCATTAAAAAAATATATATATATCCATTACAATACGTTAATTTGGGGTTGGCCTCGATTATGAGAAATCCATCGCTTTCTTTATGGAAAATTCACTGCTTAGAAAGTGTGAACTAATGAATGCATAAAAAAATTATAATTTTAGTCTATTTCTTTTTTTAAGATATGGTAATAGGAAATTAAAAATGTATTATTCAAACTATGTATTCATGATTTCTAAATTCATTTCTAAGGTACAATAATTTATTTAATAATTGATGTATTAACTGATTAACTCTCGTAGTACTAAGATGGGGGTCAATTTGACCCCATCTGGACATTTTGCAGATTTTTCTCATTTAGAATACGTATGATAAAATTATTTTCTTAAAATTATCTTATAAAAGTCTCTTTTATAATTTTATCTACTTAGTGAGTTTCACTTAGTTAAATCTTTTTGTTTATTTGTAGAAATTACGAATGATGTCACATGGACCCCATTCTAGACAATCAAGGAATAAATGAAAGCTTTCTATCATTTATCACATTTCTAGAGAAAGAAAGATAATTTATTGCATTCTTTATATTTTCATTTATATCTTCTATTTAATAGTGTTTAAAATATTTTGCTATTGCAGTTTCACAGTCAGTTGTTTTATTTTAACGAGCATAGATTGACGCAGAATTAAATCCAATGTTTTCCTTTAAACTTGTGTGCAATTTATAACCATAAGGTATATTTGGCGAATTTTCAACTGTGGCCAGCTATCAGAAAATGCTTTAAAATTATTTTATTAATCTATAATTAATTTATAAAAGCATTAAAATGTATTCTCGTCGAAAACATACCTGTGTACATAAATTTTATCATTTTAGAATATCTGCAAGTGATTCAACATAAGGAAATACGTTTCACTTAAAAATTTTTATTGCTTTTACACTAAATGAAAAAATTATAATTATCGCTGAGTTCTGAAATAATTTACAGATTCAATTAATAACCAATATGTCATTTGTTGTTAAAAAATAGCTGTAGCAGGTGTAAAATAGTCGAAATTCGTTAGCGCGATTAAAGCCTCACAATCTTCGATTCCCAAGGGTTGACGGTTTAACAAGTTTCACTTAAAAAAATTATGCTTTTACACAAAATGAAAAAAATGATAAGTATAGCTGAGTTCTGAAATAATTTACAGATTCAATTAATAATCAATGCCATTTGTTGTTATAAAAGACTAATTGGGAATCATCTGTATATCTTCCTTTCTCAAATAGGTCAGAGTAAAGTTTTCTATTTTAAGACAGATCACGTTCTTTCCAATGCGATCGTCGCTAATGTAATTTAAGACGTCTTGAAACTTCCTTGGAGCAGTGCTAATGCTTCCTAAATCTCATTATCGTCTTTAAGCTTGGAATACAATCGAAGCGACATGTGCAAATCCAAAATTTCAAGTGCGTTGTTTAAATTATCTCAGCAACCTTGGAAATCAATCTGAAACAATTTTTCGTTGAAAATAATGCTGCAAAAAAATCTGTCATTAAATAATAGAGAGTTTGAAATCCGAATATCATTTTTCGATGTTATAATAAGATTTGTTTTTCTTTTTACTTGTATTAAGTAGTCAAATATTTATTATATCTTAGATATTTTACACAAGCAGTTTTCTTTTCTTTTTAGTAATGTGTTTAGTAATCTTTGATTGCTTCATTTTTCCGGGTACAATTTATTTAGTATTATCAATGCAGACGGATCAGAACTGAAATCATTTACTTATTCAATGACTGAAAAGATATTAATTGTGCTTCCGGTTAGCAATTTTGATGAACTATGCATATCAGAATTTACATGAAAGTTTTCGATTAAAATTAATATTCGATACATTTTTTTTGTATGATAGTAATAACTTTTGTAATTATGACATTTCATTCCATTACTTTTCCACTTATTTCCAGAGTACTTTTTGTTATTTTTGTTTTTAAAAGGAAGCATTACGATTAACGTACGCATAATGCTCTTTTTAAAACTCTGAGCTACGGAATTCCATAATTTAAAGATGTGGTTAAAATAATAAAGGATATTGATTGAGTACTTATATCTTGTTTCATTTTTCCACGAATTTCATAGAAGGTTAACATATTGTCGGTGTAGCTGCTTATTTTACTTAAATGCAGCCGTACAAATTTGTGGTATGGTATGGTACAGTGATCGTTTCTTTGAATGTTGGAGATAGACTAAGTTTCCTGATTGTATATGGAGTTGATTTTTACATTTCCTTCTTCCCCTCTTCATTTTGAATTTTCCATTGTATGCAATAGCAGCAAATTTAAAAATACTTTAGAGGAAGCGTCTTTAAACTAATGCTCACGACGGGATACGTATTTCAGTTATCTGTTTAACTGATATACGTGTATACGTATAATCAGGGCTTAATTTCTAACAAAAAAAGGGTCAAAGCTCTAATATTCCTGCATGTAATAACATCCGTAGTGTGTCACCTGTCTCTTCCGCTGACATATTTATATTTCATATGCTGTTTGCAAAATGTAAAGCAATTTCGTCTTCAGCAAAAGTAAATTTTTAATATATCTAATATAAAATTAAATAATAAAACTTTGTGTAAATAACCATAAATATATAAAAACACAGAGGATGCATTTCGAGCTGAAAACTTTAACAGCCCGAGAACGGCTGAAGTAAACACGGGTTCGTAAACCGACATAGTCACAAGTGATGCGCTGTTAGAGTTTCCAGCTCGAAAAACGTTCTGTGTTTTTTTATATATTTATGGTGATTTATATCAGATTGTAACGAAAGTGTCTCTCCACAGCTAATACGGTCTGTGCAAACAGTTAGCTTTCACATGTTTGCTCATATTTTGTCAAACGATTTTTGGCATTTGAAAGAAAGAGACTTACTTTATAACACTGTGTTGTGAAATTTGTAAAAAATATATCGTTATCATTACGTACAAGGTATCTGAAATGGAACTATCACGCTACCAGATTAGAGTCATCATTTCCTTTCAGTTCTGTTACAAAAAGCCAGCTACAGAATGTCCCCGAATAAAGAGCACAGCTTTAGGTACTAGTGTTGTATCACATGACACTGTGAAGGTTTGGCGGAATGGTGGTTATATATAATATTACAGTTAATTATATATATTATAATTAGTATTATGTAACGGTGATTTAATTGTGTTTTATCCATAGCTTTTTCGCGTTTGTTTCATCTAATATCTATATGCATTTATAGAGAATAAAATTTAACAAATGAACAGAACAAAAACATTAAAATCAGGAGAGGAAAATTTTTAGAAAATCCTACTCACCAAAGATTTTCTTTGTATCGTCTAACAAAACAAACGCATAGTGCTGGCCGGTTGGCGGCGGTGTGTACAATACGGTGTGTAAATAAAGAAGTACAGGAGCTATGCTCCTGCGATCATCGGACCATATTAAGCACCACGTGAAACTAAAAAGCTGATCAGTAGCATTAAGTAAAAACAAAAGCATTAAGTAAACATAGCACGACTATGAGTAAAAACGGCTGCGGTTAATTCTGGCGTTCCTCATCGTCGTTCGGAAACCATTGAGACAGAAAACCACTCTGCCTGTGCTTTCATGGATTAGAATGAAGTATGCTCCTACGTGTACAACACGCTACATTAAATATGTAAAAGCTTTAGTAGAAAAGAACACAAATGATTGGAGGAGGGTAAGGAAAATATAATTTGGGTTTCCGTTTTTCGGAAGCGCTGTTCCGCTGGGCTCCTAAGCGCATTATTTATTAGCTCTTTTGAATTCCGAAAATGTTTAAATATTCACTAAGAACAGAGAAGTACCGGAGCTGAGCACAAATTAAGCACTGCGTACAATACATATGTGTGAAATTTGCATATCTTAAACGATACATTTAAACGTATCCGGATACAAATAAGCGTATATCGGTTAAACGTATAATTTAAGTATACTTATTTACTTTTAATACCAATGCACTTCATCCTTCTTACGTCAGTTAACGGAAAATAAGCTGGACATCATTAGCGTTATCGTAGCAATCTGCATATTATATTTCCATACATAACATCTTGTTACTTTTGCCGGTAAATATTTTAACCAAATTATGCTACTTCTAATTTTCGTCGATTTAAGTGATAAAATGTTATATAAATTTTCTGGAACAGTTTGAATTGTTATTTATTTCTTTAAGTTGCATTGTGATTGTCATATGGCATTATGAATGCAAGACTCTAGCGAGTGTTTTTCAGCGTTCCGATCCGTAGACCAGATTTTTTAACGCAATGAACGAAAAACGTTTAAACGTTTAACCACTGGTGTAAGTTCAGTATATACGCTGTACCGTATATAATGTTTCGCATAATACGTATAACTGCCTTAGCTGTATCATACGTATCTAAATCTGTACCGCGATAATAAGTATTATACGTATATTCATATAAACTTTTAATAAGGATCACTACTCTAAACCATGTTCAGAATTTTTCCGTACACTGTAAAAAAGAGACAGATGTTTCTTCATCAAATAAAATATAATATAATCACAAATGAAAATATACAATACTAGGGGGCAGAGCCCCCTACGAGCTACGCTCGCCAACTCCCGTTCAGTCACATCAAAATCCAAAAATACGCTAATTTGATCGGCTTTTAAAATATTGAATTAAAAAAAAAAAAAAAAACTGTAGCGATCTCTCTGTAAATGGGTTTCCATTCGTTTTCCTTGGATTGGGGATTTTTAAGGCCAAATCTGCTGCTGTTAAGAGATACAATGGCTGTTTTCGTATTTAATTTAAAAAAAGTAGTTAAACATTTGAAAATAAGCTAATGTAAAATGAATTAAGTAAACAGTGTCATTGTTTCCCGGTATTTTTTAACAGCGCTATAAGATAGTTCTTTTAAGTAATTCATTTTAAATGTATCGTTTCAAATCTGACGTAATTTACACCACAGTTTTATTTCTCTTATTAATATTCACGTGAAAATACTTTTGTTGTTAGAAGGAAATATTATTTGCGCTGTCTTCGAATTCACGATAAAAGTTGAAAAGATTATCTCAAAATATCTCGCGCAAATATATTTTTCAATTTAAATTGTTTTGCTATATTTTTTGCCATTTTAAATATGACGTAATTTCCTCAAATTACAAGTTTTAACGCATAATAATGATTTATTTTATTTTAAGATTTTGTTTCTCTTATTTTAAGATTTTGTGTAAATATGGTTCGACACAGATGTCATTGGCGCAATTTTTTTCTGACGCCAATTTCATATACGCAACGGGTACTTAACTGGTGCTAAAGTGTTGTTATTTTGCTTGATACGGTAACCCGGATGTTGTTGTTTATGCTATTGATGTTTTCGCCAAACTGGCGTCGGAAAAAAATTGCGCCAATATGTATATGACATTTGTGCCTATGGTTCTTATGACGTAATTTTCCTGCTTTTAACATGTAATCATTTAGTTCTAATTTTAAAGCTTTTTTTCTGTTTGTAATAGTCACGTGTAAATAAATTTTTAATTTGAAGTAAACATTATTGATTGCGCTGTTTATACAACTGGCAACAGTTTAAATTAATAACATTTTCTAAAATTTGTAAAAAATATCTCTCGAAATGCTGAAAATTTCAATTTAAAATTGAAATAAAACCTCAAAAAATGAGTCAAATAAGAAAAATAAATACAATCTGCATACCGGGAACTTATAACGTATAAAATGATCTAAAAATGATTAAATTCTCATGTATAGTTTTTGCTCCAATGAAACTTATTTAGTGGAACGATTTTGTCCACCTTTAGCATTAAATATCTCTTAAAATAATTCTTCGATTTGAAAACTGTCTGCATCAGCGTGTTTATCAAACATTTCTCTATAATACCACCGATTTTCATGTTTTTGTATGCAACAGTTTTTTTAATATTAACGATGGAAGGCCATGCTTAAGCATTCAAATTGGATGCCGATCTACCCGGAATATCTACGCAGATGTTCATTGGTCCATTTCCAAATCAAAACTTTTTTTTATATATAGAAGGAAACCCTTCCGAGTTGCTAACTATTTCGAAAAGCGTTCTTTACAGAACCACAGAAATCAGCATATGTTTGGATTTAAAGAAAGATTTACAGAAACAAAGTTTTTTCTGTTGCCGCTGATTTTAGGAAACGTTTTCGAGCAGTTTTTAGTGTGTATTAATCAGTTTTCTGAAACAGTTGCTATCAAATCTCAAATAAACATTGTTAATCTTGCAAGTCTAAATTCAATTACGTAGCTGAAAATATTTACTTGAGAATTGGTGGCATCCTAAAATCCGATATCATAGGTTAAGAAATCTGATTAATATCACTTCAAAAACAACTCGTTAACGTTCCAAAAAATTGGAGGCAGCAAAAAAAAAAAAATGTGATTTTTATAACTGCTTCTTTAAGTTTGGAAAAGGTAACGGATAATGAAAATTTTACTTCAATAATAATAATCATTATTATTCGGAGGAGGAGGACGAGTATCAATAATAATAGTACTAGTAGTAGCAGTAGTGATGGTGGTAGTTATAGTCTTTCTTCAACTAACCATTATCATATTATTTTTTTCAAAAGTAGCAGACTTGTATAAAAATTCATTTGCCGACCCTGCGACTTTTTAATAAAAATTATTCAGCGTGAGTAAATTCTTATAAATACTTTTTAATAATAAACAGATAATATATCAATACTTCTTTCATCACTGTTTCAAAACACATTCTATTCATCTGAAAATATATCACTATTTCGGGAAAAACATTATTTTGACATATAATTCTTTTCCAAGCTAGCAAACTATTATCCATTGATGATTTAAACCAATGAAGTTCTCTTATCAAATAAATATTTTTGGAAATTTTCTCCTTTTTTCAGTATTTCAGGTGTATTTCAAAAAATGGTCAGCCTACGCAAAATAGTCTGTTTGCATTTATGATGTATTTCGATCGATTTTATCAATATATGGGCTCCCAGGGATATTTATTCATTGATTTTTACTCGTTAGTTTTTTATTCAGACTGAGTTTTAAAAATAATGTTTGTGCTGCCGAAATAATAAATTTTATCTCTAACAGCCGTTTATTCCTTTTTATAGCATTTCATCATCTTGCGTATTTTTATGAATAGATCGGCTCTGTTATATGTATTGAGAATATGTACTGTTTAAACATTTGTCCATACATTGTCACATAGATTTTATTTTTGTAAATTATTGTTATTGCCTTATATTGACATATCATGTTATATGCATCACATGGACGTGCGGCGACATAACGTAAACATAGACGATAAACATTATGTTTTTCTTCTTCTTAAAATTTAAATTGATGTCAATTATGTTATTTTTAATTGGATTTTAAAAATGTAAACACTTGTAGATATTTTATTTACAATTAAAATGGACATTTGAATGACTTTATACCAGTGCTTTGACTCCACTTAAAAAATAAAAAATTATAGCAAAACAATATTCGCAAAATTCTTGGTGGGTCAATCCATTTCAAATGGTCCAGAAGATCATTTATTCGTTGCTTGACCATTTTTTAAAAATCTGAAATTTTTTGTACAACAATCCTAACAGGATGGAAGTTCAAAATGACTATTATTTTAATTTTATTAATTTTTGTTTGTGCATGGCGGCCATCTTTGTTTCATCGTCTGCAGCAATTTTCTCACAAGAAGGGTTTACGGAATTGTAAGTAATTCATCATTTATTTCTCCAATTCAAGTGCGGATTAAAGCAATTTGTACAGAATACATTGGGCTAAAAATTTGGTAATGGAGTAGTTTCCGAAAATAAATCCTTATTGGAGAAATTTAACCATAAAGTTTCAGTGTTATTTTCCCGTTTACAAAAGGAAATTTTTCTAGCAAGGAAAACTGTCAACATGACATAATTTATTTTACAAATAGGCCGAAAGTACTTGTACTCACACGCTAACTTCCAGATCTGTTACTTGCTTTCTCTTCGCTAAAAAAAAAAATCCCAAATTTTTCAAAAATGTCAAAAATCGCTCTTTTGAGGGGCACGAGATAAAAATTTGAAGTTCTGATTTCTGACATTATTGTATGGTAGTGTTATGCACAAGAAATTTCAGCATGGAGATTTGACTACAAGCTGAGATACAGCAAGGGAAACATGTCAAAACATTGCTGCCAAACTATTGTTTTGTTGTAGTCACAGCTAAGTATTTATCTCAGAGTGTCACTTAAATTTATGTTTTTGATTATCTTCAAATAATAGTAACAGAAAATAAAGCTCTTTGCAAAGCTTAGCAATTAATTAAAAAAATAATTATGCCTAAGGCCATACATTTTGTATGGTTTCAGTAATTTTTGTTGTAAGAAATTTTAGTAACTAAAACAAACCTCAGCACTTTTACAAAAAGAAAATTTTTTTTTAGACAAGACCTGAGACAAAAACAGAATAGGGAAAGAGAAAAGGTGTTAATGTTGTCATACTTGTTGAGACATGATCAAACGTGTCAAAACACATTCTTTCTTGTTGGTTTAAAAACCACAATTTTGAACTTTCTCAAAATTTTATTTGTAGGAACCAAGTCTTGTCATCTCTTGATAACTTGATTGAAGATCTTGGCCCTGCTGGCTCATAGAAATAAACTTTGAAATCGCTATGTGCAAGTCTCACTACATTAATAATTCCTAGCTTACTTCTTATGCAAAAATGTCATTTTTCTGTAGTATAAATTATGAAAAGGCTTTGGACATCGTTACCTTTTGAAAATTACTTGAGGCGGATGCATGGTAACATCGTATGATGTTTCATTTACAGGATCATACTTATGGTAGGAACAAGTTTCAGGGACTGGCAAGCAGCATTAAAATTGTGGTTTTTAAACCAACAAGAAGGAATGTGTTTTGACACGTTTGATCATGTCTCAATAATTATGCCAACATTAACAGCTTTTCTCTTTCTCTATTCTGTTTTGGTCTCAGGTCTTGCATAAAAATATTTTTTTTATTTATGTAAAAGTGCTGAGGTTTCTTTTAGTTACTAAAATTACAACAAAAATTACTGAAACCATACATATGTAGGGCTTAGGCATAATTATTTTTTAAATTAATTTCTAGGCTTTGCAAAAGGCTTTATTTTTTGTTACTATTATTTAAAGGTAATAAAAAAAAATTAAATGACACTTTGAGGTAAATACTTACCTGTGACTACAACAAAACAATAGTTTGGTAGTATTGTTTTGACATGTTGCCAGTGCCATATCTCAGCTTGTAGTCAAATCTCCATCCTGAAATTCCTTGTGCATAACACTACCATACAATACTCTCAGAAACCAGAACTTCAGATTTTTATCTCGTACGCCACCACAGATATCAAAGCCTCAAAAGTGTGATTTTTGACATTTCTGAAAAATTTGGGATTTTTTTTTAGCAAAGAGAAAGCAAGTCCCAGACATGGAATTTGGCGTGTGAGTACAAGTACTTTCGGCCTATTTGTAAGAAAAAATTATGTCATGTTGACAGTTTTCCTTGCTAAAGAAATTTCCTCTTGTAAACGGACAAATTTTGAAAAAAAAAACTGACATTTTATGCTTAAATTTCACCAATAAGCAGTCAGTTTCGGAAACTACTCTATTACCAAATTTTTAGCACAATGTATTCTGTACAAATTGCTTTAATCCGTACTTGAATTGGAGACATAAACGATGAATAAATTACAATTCTGTAAACCCTTCATGTGAGAAAATTGCTGCAGACGATGAAACAAAGATGGCCGCGCTGCACAAACAAAAATTAAAATAACAGTCATTTTGAACTTCCATCATGTTAGGGTTGTAGTACAAAAAATTTCAGATTTTTTAAAAATGTTCGAGCAACCAGTGCTGGATCACTTGAAATGGATTGACCCTGGTACATATGCTTGTATATCAATCGTTTTTACTTTTGTTCAACTTTTGTTTAATTTAAATTGATAGTATTACATATCACACATTTATATATTGAGTTATAAGGGCTTTTAACCCTTTATGCCCAGACGATACTTTAAAGTACCTTAAAAAAAACTTGTTATAAAATTCATTTAATATATCGATTAGTAGTAATTCAGTTTAAAATGAGCAATAGATGCTTTACTTTATCTTGTTCCAAAAGCATTGGTTGCACAAAACAAAAATTGTTTTAAAAGGATGTTTTCTCCTTCTTTAGGATTTATTTAGATTTGTTGACGCTGGTAGACTGTGGGTGAAAAGTTTCAGTTCGAAAATATTTCTATAATTATATTGTAAGAGCATATTTGTACAATTCCTAATTCTATAAAATACTTAAAAAATATTTTAAATAAAAGATTTGTGTGGAGTTGAAAATATTGTACAAAATCCCTATGCATTCAGACTTAATTCATTAATTTTAATTTCCAAAATCCTTCTAAAATGTATTAAATGATTGTCTAAATCTTCTAATGTAGTCTCAAAAATCCACGAAAAATTCTATGGAAGGTGAAATTTTCAGGAATTCATAATTTGGTACATAAAGGATGAAAGGGATTTTATTTATATAATTAAGTATAATTCTTTTGTAAATAATGTAAATATAACTTTAAATCTATCACATATTTAAAGAGCAACTTTTAATGTAAGAGCTGACAAAGATATTTAAAATTTGCTATGCACTTGAATGCAGGATGACAACTGGAATAGTTTTCGGTCAATTTATAAAGATTACAGTTTATCGTTATTGTATGACAAGAACACCATAAGCACCATAAGCAACTCTCTTTGTTTGAAAAACTGAAGTGGGTTTCACAACATCCACAACATTTTCCCTCTCCCAAGATGTTTTAAAAGATACACAGGCTGAGATGTAGCTGGGAAAAATAATATAAAGGATTTGAAAAGTACTCGAAGGCTGAATCGATCACCTTTCCAAGAAACACAGACAAAACGTGGATGAGACTGTAACCGATGACGAAATAAACGAATTCGGTGATGAAGACATATGTCCAACTAAAAGGCTTCTATTTCTGCTACGTGCTGTTTATGTTTAAAGGAAACCAGAGATGCACATGCATGCAGGATGTCAAAACACTCAGTGATTAGGTGGCTATGTGATTTACGATGAAGGAAATGAGGAAGTCAATACTTTGTGTCTTAATATTTTACGTGGAAAAGTCAAAATGCATTCTAAATTCAATCTGGAAATACAAGAGATAATGTGAAAATACATTTTGACGAAAAATTGCTGCTGCTTCTTTCGAAGCTATTGCGCAAGTTTCTGTTCATGATGTCTGTACAATGCCGAAATTATCTATAGCAGGCGTTATAAAAGCAGATGGGTTCATTGCGCAACATCTTGGACAGATTTCGATGTAAGGGAACTGTTCTATAGGAAATAAGGCGATGTTCTCGGTTTCAAAGTTTTTACAAAGACTGAAGGAATTGCATTTTTAAGGAATTTCCATACAATTTGTCCTGAAAAGACTTTAATGAGCCATGCTATCTTTGCTAAGGCTTCAGTTTTTAAACTGTTTTATAAAAACACAGAAAATCACGTTTAGATTTGCGCGTCTATCGTACAAACCAGAGCGTTTAAAGTACAAAAGGACCGATGACTCTTACAACACTGAAGTGTATGATTAAAAGATCACAGAATACGGGACTATTGGAAGATCGTTAAAGAATCAGGAGATCCCAAACATTTGTTGTAGTCGTCAATAAAGTGGAATACGATGTGCACACACAGCCTCCATCGTTAATCCATGGTGAATGCAGCGCATGTGCAAATTCATATCGAAATGGAATTTCTTATGAAAGTGTGTGACGATCGTTCAGGATCTCGTACAGGAGATATCCGTATAAGATTAAAGAAGTTGAAGAACTAAAATTAACTGATTTTACATGTCACTATTTTGCAAAATGGGTTTTTGTTCAAATGAAAGAAAGCCCCACCAGTGACTGAGAGGTTCTACTCTCGAAGCTGGTAGACGGGAGGTGCTGGGTTCGAACCCAATCGCGCCCGTCGGCCTAATCGTTTCAGAGTTTTTGTGGTTTCCTTCGAAACCTTGGATTTTCAAGCGTAAATACGGGTTAGGTTCCCTTAGAAAGACCCCCCCCATAGGGGGCACTTCCCCCCTTAGGACCTATATCCCCCGTGTTGATAATTGGCCGTCATAAGCACAACCAAACAACCAATCAAATGAAAGAAAATTCTGATTGGCTTTTAAATGTCTTGTAAAAATATGAGGCACATTTCTATCTAAGTGAAGCGTTCATAAAGTAAACTGTCGCAGATGGGCAAGAGAAGACCAAAATGCATTGGTGGAAAAATCTTTTCATGACCTAATGGTAATAGTGCGATACAGTTTCACAACTTCTTTCGTAAACTTTTTTCCTTGAAGAAATAAGCGGTTCTTCATTTCAAACAGTTTCAGTAACAAGTGAGTGACATGGAACATTTTAAAGAATAAAATCATTCCTCACTTACAAGAGCACGCGCGCTCCACTTCATAACATTCATGCAGTATGGTGTTCTTTCTCAAATCGCTATCTTTGTCACGTCATTATTCAGGTGGACATTTGGAGAGTACGATGCCCTGAGTAGCTCTTTCCTGCAATAATGGCCTCCAAGATCTTCCGATTTTACACCTTGTAACTTTTGATTACTTGTATACTTTATGATCGACTCAAAGATCGGCTTACGTCATTATCTGAATAGAATGATGTTATACGCGATTATGTTTCAAGAATATACACTGAAGTTCTTGAAAACTCTCAGTTTTTCATCAGCTGACGGCTGTACTTATAAGTGATGGAGTCGAAAAGTTGCAAGATTTGGATACAGGTTATTTCTTTTGAGTGAACTGCATTATACTATTGCAAAACTATAATCTCGATTGCGGAATTATCTGTGAGTCAAAAATTATATTATAAGATTTATAATAACTATTATACAATTTTTTGCATTATAAACAAAAATCCCACATGTTTCAAAGCAATTCTCTGAAGCCGCATCTTTTTATTGTCTATAGATTAGTACTAATTATCTTTTTAAATGCTTAAGAAATTATGAATCTTATTTATTATACTAGGGGGCTCTTCCCCTACGAGCTACGCTCGTCAACCCCCGTTCAACCACCGCAGACTCTTAACAGCACGATAATTTGATCGGCTTTAAAAAGGTTTCGGAAGATTGAATTATAATTCGAATCTGAGAATTATAATCTGACGTAATTTTCACCAAACTTTTCTTTTTCTTTTTAATATTCACGTAAAAATACTTTTGTTAGAAATGAAATATTATGATCATTTTAAAATATTAAATAAATGTCTCGAGCAATTTTTAAATTTAAACTGTTTAGCAATATTATTTTTTGTTCATTTTATATAATAAGTGTAATGTGACGTAAATGTGACGTAAATTCTCCTATTTAAGACTTCTAACGCATGTTTATGAATTTATTATTTTACAATATTCTGTCTCTTTTAAAATTCACGAGTAATTATAATTTTTATGACGTAATTTTCAATGAGTTCCTCCTTTTTATATTTTCTGTTTATAATAGTCACGTGTAAAATAAATTTTTAATTTGAAGTAAACATTATTGTTTACGCTGTTTATACAACTGGCAACAGTTTAAATTAATAACATTTTCTAAAATTTGTGAAAAATATCTCTCGAAATGCTAAAAATTTGAATTTAAAATTGAAATAAAACCTCAAAAAATGAGTCAAATAAGAAAAATAAATACAATCTGCACACCGGGAACTTATAACGTATAAAATGATCTAAAGATGATTAAATTCTCATGTATAGTTTTTGCTCCAATAAAACTTTTTTAATGGAACGATTTTGTCTAACTTTAGCATTAAATATCTCTTAAAATAATTCTTCGATTTGAAAACTGTCTGCATCAGCGTGTTTATCAAACATTTCTCTATAATACCACCGATTTTCATATTTTTGTATGCAACAGTTTTTTTAATATTAACGATGAAAGGCCATGCCTAAGCATTCAAATTGGATGTGGATCTACCCGGAATATCTACGCAGATTGTCATTGGTCCATTTCGAAATCAAAACTTTTTTTTATATATAGAAGGATTAAAATAATTCGTACATTTTATACTTTTCCCAGTAGGAAAGGCATTCTGTACAATGCTGGCTTTTCATGCATTGCTGGTAAAATATCACTTTCATGGCAATGCGAGTAATTTAGCGCGGATGTATACGGACAGATAAACTCAAGTCATAAACACTTTTGAGCAGGGGCGTAGCTACAGATATTTTTTCGGGGGGGGGGGGGGAGTTCGAAAATTTCCCAACTTGAAACAAATTCCTCCAACATTCAACTAAAGTGATATGCACAAAGTGTGTAATAATGATAATGAAGCTTATGCATAAAAAATTCCTTTCCAAAGAAAAATTTTGAAACTAGAAATATAAAAATTACTATTATTGGTTTGTTTAATAAAAAAACAAACACGCGTTTTACTTTCTTCTGTCTTTACAAGACGAAAGTATTGAATTCGTAAAAAAATTCTACAACTGGTTTTCGACGGTTTGATACGTTTTAGAAGGTCCTGAACATGATTTGACTGTTTTTAGAAAATGTCTGTCTGTGTGAATGTGACACAAATTTTGTGGATACTCTATCTCAAGAACTAATTCGCGGAATTTTATAAAACTTTAGATTCAGTTATACCTTGATAAAAATTAATGCTGAATATTTTTTGGTGTAAATTACCCAAAAGGTGGCGCTGCTATGCTGTATTTTTCACGATTTACATTATTTTAGCGATAGTTATATCTCAAAAACTGTTGCACAGAATTTGATCAAATTTCATATTCTGTTAAACCTTGACATAATTTAGTGCTTATTAGGTTTTGTATATATCTGTGGCACTGCTGTGCAGCATTTTTCACGATTTTCGCGTTAGCTATATCTGAAAAACTAATGCACGGAAATTTAGTCAAACTTCATATTCAGTTACACTTCCTTATTGGGCTTGGGTGTATACTGTCCAAAGGTATCGCTTTTGAGCTCTTTGGGTTTGGAATTTTGATTGTAGACATCTAAGAGCATGGGTGTCGAAATTCAATGATTTGTTTGAAAAATGCAATGCTTCTATCTCCTTTTTAAATGCACAAAATTAAACGAATTATAAATTAAATGCACACAATTAAACCTTTAGAATTCATTATTATGGGCATAGAATTGTTATTTAATTTTAACATTGTGATTGCAAATTTTGAAGTATTAACATGTATGGGATGGAATAAGGTTTTGGGATTGGCACATCCAAATAGTTTTCATTTAACATCAATTCTTTTGGTCTTCAAAGAAGCTCACCCTGATGAAGCTAACCTAACATCGTCCAGTTTAATAAAATCCACTATTACACTTTCACATTTTAAAAGCATTAGGCTGTCAAGTCTGTCAGGCCTCATTGTAGCTTGCAATATATATTTTTTAAATTTTTATTTGACTAAAGATTCTTTCATTAGATGCAACGCCAAAACGATAAGCTGCTGTGAATGTTAAGGTACGAGTATATAGTTTGACAGAGTGTGACCCAAATAGTCTTTGAATTTCATGGCACGAGTAAAAGGTTTGTTAAGTGAGTTGGGATTTGGTTTATTTCTATTTGAAACTGCAAGTCATGCACATCCGGTTTCTCATATCCAGGTGAAAACATTATTAATTTTTCTAAGTTAGTGATACTCAAATTTGCCTTGCATAATTGTAATTTAAATATGGAATGTATTGGTGCAATATTCTCCTAATATAGGGAACATTGTCATTTAAGCCTATTACTAAATTGCCGAAATTTCTTGTATTTCTTATAATTCTTCCCTGTAAAACTTATGTGTATCAATGTCCATTGCTATGCTATTATTTTTATCTATTCCATTTGGTGAAACCGTTTTCCCACGGTGCTTTCAGAAGTCAGCTTCTTCAATCACATCCTAATATTCATAATTGTTTATGAACTTGTCTATAAGGAAATCTTTATTTCTTCAAAATTTTATTCAAGTGCAACCTTGTCAGTGTTTATTTCAACCTGTATGTTGATTTTTTTTCTTCAGTTGATGGACTGCTTTCATGGTTATATTTCTGTTCCAAATTCAAATCATCCACTTTTTTACCCTTTTTATCCTCGAATGGATTTTTAGATGCTCCAAAATCTTGCACGAAAACTCTTTTCCTATTATGAAGGGTTCTTTCATGCTAAGATTTATAGTCATTTTTTAGAACAGCTTTAAACACACAACACTGGTTTAAAATTTCATAAATACCTATAAATATAAATTAACAGGACCATATATATTTTCGCACACAAATAAAGGTAAAATGTGGCAAATTTATCTAAACTAACGACTTCTTATATTCACATTTGCTCATATAATGCTTTTGTTTTGACAGCGAAGGGTTAACTAATTTTCGGAGCAAAAAAATCACGAAAATGAGTAAAATATTGTCCAAAAATTGCAAAATAAGTCCAATTTGTGAAAACTCATCAAATCTTCTTGCCCAGTTGTGTTTCAAATAGGTAACTACATTCCTTTCTGTTGTGCTACAAGTGATCTCCAATTTTCAAAAGAAGCTGCAATCCCTTTGGATTAAAATAGCTGGATTCTCTTTTGGGAGGGGAAAGGGAGGAAGGGTGAAATTTTTGAGAAAGGAACACAGTTTTGAAGGAAATAAAGGAACTGGATAGTCAGCTATTGGTGGATAGGAGTAGAGAAATTTAGGTCTGGTAGATGTATAATATTTTTGTAGAACTGAAAAATACAATGATGGATTGAGTGTGGCTGATTTCTTTTTGTATTTCTTTTGGTAATTTAACTTGCTTACAGTACTTAGTCAGAAACATAATCACCTAAACAATAAAAATTTCATAATGTCTCAAAAATCCAGAATTTCCCAACTCTAAGCTCAAATTTCCCAACTTCACAAATATTGGGGGGGGGGGGGAGGCTCCCCCCCCATACCCCCCCATGGCGACGCCCCTGCTTTTGAGCTATAGTTGGAACGTGCTGAAAAAAAAAACTATCGTAAATATTTTCTCAAATCGTGATTTGGGACTAATTTAGATAGTAAGTTCTCTAGACAATTAGTTATCTTCTACTCTCCTTTGTAGAAAAAGGTATCTATTTATGCAAAAAGTTGTATGACTCTCCGTTTATAGAAGTTACCCTAGTTTAAATGTTTTGTCATGGCTTTGTTTACATAGTCAGTCTTTAAACATGCGCGATGCTTTCTTAAATCATTTACATTTTTCCTCCGAAAACATATTAAATTATAAGAACGACGGCAACAAATCAGCGACCAGAAAGAAAACGAGCGAGTATTTCAACACACTGAACGTTGGAGATCGGTTTTATTAAAAAAGAGTTTTTCTAAAGACAACCTCCTTTTCTTTGCTGTTTTTAGATCCCTGAAACTTACGTAGCCACATGTTATTTAATAAACTTCTAGTAGATTCTGATGTGTTTAAGGACAGAAAATCAATAATCAGGCTCTCTAGCTAGAAATTGTGTTGATAATGAATCTGTCACTGAAGTCAAAATTGCTTATATAAGCATTATCTCAAACATTGCGGCACTGATGTGTTATTACTAAAGGGTATGAAACAAAATATAAGACTAGAAAACGGAAATTCTGCTTTTTCAGAATTTAGTCTCGCCTCCGATAAAAAATATATATATGTATGTGTATAAATATATATAGTACAAAATATATTTCAGTTTTAAGAATTAAAACACGCGCTTTTATTTTACATAAAGTAACGTCATTCACATCCGCTAATGAATTCCATATTTACGATCTAGTCTTAAACAACATCTACAGTAAAGTATGCATATCGCTGAACAATACACAAATCTAAAAAAAGAGATGTCGTCGTTCAAGAAACTCGCCAAAAAAAATCGGTATTCTAATTATTCACATGCCTTCATGTGTTTGTAATATTAATATAGATACTTAAAATTAAATATAATTTATAATAGCTCCGTGTTTTTTCAGAAATCATTCATTTATATATTTTTTTAAATAGCACGTATTTTAATTAATTTTTTTTAGTTGTTATGGAAAATGGAAACAAAAAGATATAATTACTATTTTCCAACTATTTTTTTTTTTACTTTCTACAGAAATACAGTAATTAAGTTGCCAGAATTAAAGAAATTGCGCTAAAAACTGCAAAAAATTAATGTCTCAAAAATAAATGGATATGCAGTTTTCAAAATAATTGCATTTAAAAGTACTTTTTTTCAATGCGACGGTATAAAAATTGAAAATGTGCGATGCTTAGACATTTACAAAAGTGCAGTAGAGTATTTAACCATACAATGATATATCTGCTTTGTTTTACGGCTGGCTCATACAACGGAAAGTTATTTTTGAGAGACGACATTTTAATTGCTGGGCGAAAGAAATAGCATATCGGGGGCTAATAAATAATCCGAATTGTCATATGATCAATGATTCTGTAAAATATTCCATTTATAATGCGGTTATAAAATATGCAGCTTAAGTTGTTTATACCATAATTTTAATACACTCAACCAGATTTTTGTATATAAAGTTTTAATTTTGTAATCGATTTTCAGCACACTCCCTAAAGTACTAACATTGCAAAAAGTATGTTCACAGGTGTGCTCCAATAACAATACAACATTTTAATAATTATAGAACTTAGTTATAAATTAATACATTAATATTACTGCATTTTGAGGCTACCCTGCTATATGTGATAAATTGCCAAATTTTCTTTGTAACTCTTACAATACAAGAATGTATTTAATGGTGCGCCAATATACGCTCAGCAAAATAGGTCAAATGACTGTGAAACTGCAAAAATGAAACCTTTTAAAGGTTAAAAAGCAGTAAATAAATGATAAATAAAAAATAAAGAATGCAGTATCTAAAAAATATATGCTTTCATCAATTAATAGCTTGATAATAATTAATTTACTAATGGACGTTGATAAATAAATTTAGAAATCCTAAAAAGGTAGTTTAAATTAGGGGTGCACAACCTTTTTAAAAGAAGGGCCACTTACAAAAATATCTGGGTTTTCGAGGGCCACATCAGTAACACCGAGATAATTCTATTTCGAGAAGGCGATCTGTGGACTCAAATCAGAAAAAAATATGGTTTCAAGGGGGGAGGAGGTTATCCCTCTACATTTTCCTACTCAGTCAACATATTCAATTCAGTTGGTAAGGATATATCAACAGTGTTTACGTTTGTACATGTAACAGATATAATAAGGATTATTTTCAAGGAGTGATAATATTCCTTGACTTCAATCGGGAGAGTAAATTTTGTTTTATTAAAAGTGCTAAAAAACAAACATAGGCATGAAAGAGCTAGTGCCGAAAAAAAAAATGTGAACTTTACGAACGAAGGAGTGGGGGTGGGGGAGCAGATCAACGAAATTTGAGACTTTTCGCGCCTGATCGACAAAATTCACGATTTTTCCTAAGCCGATCGACGAAATTCGCTTTTTTTTCGCACCCGATTGACAAAATTAAATATTTTTTCGCGAGTGATCGAAAAAATTCGAGATTCCTTTGTGCCCGCCTAACGAAATTCGGGAGTTTTCGCAGCCCGATTGCCAAAATTTGTTATTTTTCCTCACCCGATCAACGAAATTCATGATTCTTAACTGACTCTGACGAAATATGAAATTTTTACTCGCGGCAAATTGACGAAATTCGCAATTTTTTTCTTGCGATAAACTGACGAAACTCACGACTGTTCCGCATCCGATCAACAAAATTTTCAATTTTTTAGCACCTCATCGACAAAATTCGAGATTTTTCCGTATCCGCCCAACGTAATTTGCAATTTTTAAGAGCTTAATCGACAAAATTCGCGATTTTTCGTGCCCGACCAACGAAATTCGCGATTTTTCGGTGCCCGATTGACAAAACTCTCGATTTTTCCGTACCCTAATGACAAAATTTGCAATTTTTCCCTTCCTGATCGATGAAATTTGCGTTTTTTCCGCAGCTAATTGACAAAATTTTGCGATTTTCCGTGCCCGATCAACGAAATTCGCGTTTTTTTTCTTGCTATAAAAAACGAAACAGGCAATGTTTCCTCAGCCGATTAACATAATTTGCAATTTTTCCGCACATCATCAACAAAAATAACGAACTTTCCGTGCCCGATCAACGAAATTTGCGATTTTTCCGCGCCTGATTGACAAAATTCTCGAATTTTCCGTGCCCGACCAACGAAATTCGCAATTTTTCTGCGCCTCATCGTCAAAATTCATGACTTTTCCGTGCCCGATTAACGAAATTTGCGATTTTTCCGCGCCTGATTGAAAAAATTAGCTATTTCTCCGACCCTCATCAACAAAATTTGCTATTTTCCACACCCGATCAAGGAAATTCGCGCTTTTTCCATGCATGATCAACGAAATTCGCCATTCTTAACTGACTGGCGAAATTTTCAATTTTTCCGCGGCTAATTGACGAAATTCACGATTTTTTCCTGCGACCTATTGACAAAAATTGCAATATTTCCGAACTATAAATTGACGATATTCGCGGGCCAAACGTTAGCCCATGGCGGGCCACTTTTGGCCCGCGGGCCACAGGTTGTGCATCCCTAGTTTAAATAATGTCTCATTATTTCTTTCCTGTTGCATATCTTAACAACGAAACAGAGAAAAAAAGTGTTTATTTAATAAATTTGCTTGCTTGCAATTTCTCCCAAGCGTAAGAAAAGCAGTGAATTTTTCACAACCCGGCAGCAGTCACGTGTCAATCTTTTCCCCGCCCATATAAATTATCTTCTCCGAACTCATATCTCTTAACAATTACAAAGGAGAACTACCATGTAGCTGACTTTAAATGTTTCTCAACCACTATAGTGAAGTAACACCTCTGTTTTTCCTTCAGGTACATTTGGTTGAAAAATTCTGCGAACGATCGCTAATGTCCGTTCATTTTTACTTTTCCCATTATTCCAAATCTCATGAATAAAATGTATAACTTATGTAAACTTTTAATTTATAACTTCATATAAATGTAATATTTAAATTTTAAGTGAAAAATGTTTCTTATTTTACATTTTCTGTATTAATTTTACATTTTCTGAAAAAAGACGCGTCTACTCTCGGGATAATCGAGTTCGGAGTCCTAGCCGAATGAATGTATTGTAACGGAAATTTTTGCGAAAATGCACAAATTGCAGTAAAAAAATTAGGCGTGATTTTCATGATAAACATTGAATGCTTATAGTCCAAGAGCCGACAGCACAAAAACCTATGTTATGAAGCACAAGAAAAAACCTTTATTTTATGGAAGAATAGAAGTATGGAATCTAATGATCCATGTCTGTCGGAAGTGAAATGGTGCAGAAGCCAAAAATTAATACCACCAGTGGTTGACTCGTTGGTTTATCATTGTGTTTGTCCTACAACTCTCTTCCATTTTTTCATACCGTTATTTGTGGGACAAACACAATGATAAACCTATGAATCTGTTAGGAGTATTTTAGGTTTTCTAATAATATTTTGCGCGAAATTCGTTTTCCTCACAATTCATTATTTCTCAATTATAAAAACAAAGCATAGGTAAGATAAAATTGGCTTACCTTGTATTTATGTTTATCCGTAATCTGTCTGGTATCCAAGATCGTCAAAGGGTAATGAAAACTATAGTCGTTTCCGTGTTTCACGCATGGTCGTTTTTGTGACTTGTAAATTTAAATATGTAGGTAACTTTTAAAGAAAGAAAAAACATTTAATTCAGCATAAAAAATTACATCTCTCCATTCTGGAGTCTAGGTTACAAGTGAATGTAGAAAAACATATATAATACATTATTGATTATGAAAAAACAGAAAATTAGTGCCATTTATCTTAATATTACATTCTTTAATATGTTCTAATAATATTTATATTTATAGAAATTTAAAAGTTTATTAATATGATAGAAGAATAAGGCCATAATTAATGAATAAAAGGAGTTTAATGGTTCTGGATTATAATTTATACATTAAGTTAATACTATATTTACAAATTACGGGAGGGTAGGGGGTTTTCTGCGGCATCCGCCCGCAGCATCGGTGACTTCATATCGGACTTTTGTCCGGTTCCTTATCGACGTCTGCTCTCGTCTAGAGCTAGAAAAAATAGGTCCAATCTCAGTCACTTCGAAATGAAATCTGAACTTTGGTTGTTAATTGTTCCCGAGCAAAAAGGATGCAAAGCTGCACATCAGCAAGTTCAATACCATCTGCTGTTCTCAGGTTACAAGTTTCTCATGGAAAATGCTGACCGTATCCTATTGCTAGACGGAGAGTGTTATGGAAACTCTAAAACCACAACTCACATTAATGTTCGAAAGTCTTTAACTTCTTGAATATATGATGAAATGTTTATAATAGAGTGTATATTTAGAATTGTGCAATCACTTCCTTGTTCACTTTTCATAATTGCTTTTATAAATCACGTTTGACAGATGAAAAGCAATTTACTGAGTTTGATTAATTTAATGTCCTTGATTTGGGGATTACATTTCACAATAACTGTCAACAGAGTCAACCACTGGTGGTATTAATTTTTGGCATTTGCACCACTTCACTTCCGGTAGACATGGATCATTAGATTCCCCTACTTCTACTCTCCCTTAAAATAAAATTTTTTCTTGTGCTCGATAACATAGGTTTTTGTGCTGTCGGACCTTGGACTATTATAAACGAGTGTTTTTTCTGAAACTGTTCAACCCCTTCAGGGGAGGTGGTTCATTTTTGGACCACCTAATTTTAATCCCTAAATGGAACATTAATACCAGAATTTTAATTTGAAAAGTTTTGTTTTATTAAGTACGTGAAGAAAAGCTTTTACTTATTTTCAAATAAATTTGTTCATAAATTCCGGTGTCATTCATTCATTTCAATATTTTACTAATGGGAGTGCCTTGCTCCTGAAAGGGTTAATCAAAATCTGATTTATCCCTTTATGCCCCGACGGTACTTTAAAGTATCACAGTTTTCTATCCCAATTAACACTCATTGAATGCATTCGCAATGGTACTTTTAGGAAACAATAGTAAATATTTGCCTCAACCATAACTAGATAGCAATAGCAGTTACAGTAAGCTGAAAAATGTTAATGAAGCTACCGGGTGTCCTAAAAAGGACTGACTGATTTAAAAATTCAATAACTTGTAAATGGTGATAGAAATTAAAAAAATTCTTGCAGGAGGGTTATGCATAAAGTTTTTTTACAGTGATTTTCGATTTTAGTTCGAATTACAAACAATAGATGGCGCTGCGATCAATAGATGCTAAATTCAGGCTCTATTTTTGGTACTTCGTGGCCCGCTTAATACATTTCCATCTCCTTTTTCTGCTTGGAACAAGTGAAAGGACCAAAAATCGAGTCTGTATTTAGCGACTATTGCTTACAGCGCTATCTATTGTTTGTAATTCAAACTAAAATCGAAAATCACTGTAAACAAACTTTTGACCTTATGCATAACCCTCCTGCAAGAATTTTTTTTAATATCTGTCACCGTTTGCAAGTTATTGAATTTTAAAATCAGTCAGTCCTTTTTAGGACACCCGGTATTTTGGTGCTTGTGAGCTTTGGTGCTATTTTGCTTCCTTTTTCTTGTCTGACATGGCATCCTTAACTTTTCCTTGGAAACATCTTAAATTTTAAAGCTAAGGCTATCATATTTTTCTTTTCTTTTTATAAATAAATCACTGGACAATATGTCACACTAAAAAAAAAAAAAAAAAAAAAAAAAAAAATTCAGTTTGACCAATAACCAATGCAGAAAATTTCAATACTTACGCAGGTCGTAATGTCTGCGTTAACTTCACTTCGATGTTGTTGAGTCGATGAATGAGTGCGTAGATGGATTCATCCGATGGTGAACTTTGCAGAAAAGTTCATGCAGTGGCAGTGGTTTTGTCAAGCAAACACTCGGGGAAGGGGGAAGTTTTCAGTTTGTTTACTTTACGAAGCAATTTTCAAAGCGGTACTTTTGAGTACCGTCGGGATTATGTTGAATAGGATTTTTATTTAGATTTTTGTCTTTTGAATACATACGGTGCGTAAAGACGCATATATTTAATAGATATCTATATGCTATGTATTATGTAGCTATCTATTTATGTGCGTAGGTGCTAGACAGGTGGATTTTGATGCAATATAGGGGAATATAATACATGATTTACGCAAGATATTGATGAATAATAAAGCAAAAATTATGTTATTTTTATATTTAGAAAAAATATTGTATTTTTATAAAGCATAATGGAAAAAAAATCTAAAAATATCTTTTAGCACTTTTATGAATCCTTTTGAGTTTCCTACGACTAACAGTTCGAAAATTTCTTTCACATACACTTTCCGTCGGACGATAGTGTTGCAATTGTAGAATATTCTTCTGATGGCGAAATGATCACTGATGATGCACTAACAGCATCATCATCTAGTCATAAATTCATCATAAACATATATATTAGGATGTTTCATTTTTCCAAAGGTGTGATTTTTCTATGACTTTTCTTACGCCCCGAGTCTCAGTGCTGAAAAAGATATATATGCCAAATTTTAAGAAGATTGGATAATATTTAGGGGTTGCACATATTGATCACTTTTTTCTCAAACTAGTGAAATTTCTAATATTGAAGTCTTTTGTACTAATGAGTTTCTCATGTATTTCTTTCATCGTTTGAAAGTATTTGAACTTTAAATAGGGAACCAAAAGAGGAATTTGGCTGCTAGAAAAGGTGCCTATTGGTGAGTTTTTAGGAGCTCGATTCTCTTTAAAGGAATAAGTACTTTTAGTTAGGTAGATTTCGTATGAAATACTACCTATTGGCGTCGTTCCTATGTTGGAATTTCTGAAAAATGTTTGCAGATCTACACCGATCATGACCCCCAGAGCCAAAAACCACCCTCAGTAAAAAACTTTATCTATCTATCTATGTATGTATGTATGTATGTATGTATCTTTCTATATATATCCCTTTCTTCTGGACACGATAACTTCCACAATTCTGCACCAATCTCTTCCAAACTGATACATAAAATCAAGGGGCATAAAATCTCGGTCAAGTTCGTTAATGGGCAAAATCGGACAAAGGGGGTGGAAATAGGTAGGGCTTTGTGAAAACCGAAAACCCCCCATAACTTCTTAATTTTTGTACATATCGAATCAGTTTAAAGTTTTTATTACTTCTAAAAATAGTGCCAAAAATTTATGTATCACAGATTTTTGATAAAGTTAAAAATGGGCTCAAGGGGCGCAAAAATAGGGTTTTTTGGGGAAAAAATTCACAACTTCGTCATTTCTCAAGATATCAGATCCAATTAATTTTATCATGAATCTCCTTAACATTATCTAGAATTTTTATATTCACAAGTTATTGATAGGACCAATTCGTTCCGCAAAAAAAAAAAAAAATTAAAAACGAAAACAAAAAGGGCGTTTGAAGAAGAAAAAATTCCATAACTCCGTCAATTCAAAAGATATAAAATCCCCATGAATTTATCATATATCTTCTTAATATTGTCTACAACATCTATATAGACAAGTTTTGGATAGGACCAACTCTTACAGCAAAAACAAATTAAAAATACATAGCGGTTGAAGAAAAAAATCATCTTAGTAAGGGTGTATTCAAATCCAAACTGCTTATTTTCTGACTCACTTTACAATTCATTTTTACTCTCAAAGGCTTCCAATTGGTACCTTTTCTTACTCAGAAACTATATAATGTACCGTAATGGTCAATTTTTTGATAGAGGCAGAATATATTTAAAACATGCTGGCAAAGTGGGCCTTTTGAACCGAATTTCCCGAAGCGGATTGTGTTGGAAAAATCATCGTATTAAGGGAGTATTCAAATCCAAACTGCTTATTTTCTGACTCATTTTTAAATTCATTTTTGCTCTCAAACGCATCCAACTGGTAGATTCGCTTATTCAGAAACTATATAATGTACCGTAATGATCGATTTTTTTGACAGAGGCAGAATATATTTCAAAAGATGATGTCAAAGTGGGCATTTTGAACGGAATTTCCCGGAGCGATTGTGTTAGAAACGAAAAATATTGTCTTACTGAGAAAATAAATGTTTATATATCAAGTTTTAATTAATTGAACGAAAATTAAAAACACAGGTCGCTTATAAATCTCTTCAAAAATCACGTCAACAAGTTTCATGTTTTTCCTATTAAAAATGAATCTGGAGTTATGTCAGAAAATTTCGAGTTGTTGAGCATGAAAAAGTATTTTTTTGAATACCGCCCTAACATGATTCTGATAAAACCAGTTATTATATAAAAATGAAATAAAAACTCGTCAAAAGCGGCCACATAAAACTGTTAAAGTGGGTTTATCTCTAATCATGATTTGGTTTTTGTTTGTGTAATTAGTATACTTAACTTCGAAATCTACCTCCGCCTTTAGGCCGGGCTGGCAGGGATTTTTTTAATTTACCATCACAAAGAAATGAAAGCAACACATTCGGATGCTGCTAAATCTACCAGTACTAAACTACAAGAAGTGTGGAGGAAAGCAAATACCCCTGTTCATTTATAGCAACTGCAAAGCTCCTTGGCCACAATGCTTTGAAAATCTCCGTATCTCCACCTACCGTTTACCGAGCTCGGCCGATCAATAGAAGTGAAATTGCAAAGAAAATAGAATAGTCACTCCTTGAAATTCCTCCTCATTTGGTCTTGCATTGGTATAGTAAACTGTTGCCTCATTTGCTCATGGAGTGTCAATACTTTGGAAGATAGTTCACTGTGATAGTATACTGTGGTAGTGTGTGATAGTTCACTGTGATAGTGTGTGATAGTTCTAGTGACTGGTAAAGATTTTGAGCATTTGCTTGGCGTACCTGTTGCCCTGAAAGGCACTGGTGAGCGGGTGACTGAAGTAATATTTCGGGAAGTGGACTAATTTGGGCTATGCGACAATATCCTCACTATGTCTTTTGATACTACAGCATCTAATACAGGACTGATCCAAGTGGCATGTACCAGAATTGATAGGGAATTAGGACGACCACTGTTGTGGTTGGCTTGACGTCATCACACACATTAACTAATTTTGAAAGGAGTGTTTGAGAAGTATTGTGTTGTAACATACCACAAGTTGTCATGGCATCAAGATTATTTAGAAGTTCTGAAATCTGTTGGATTTCCTTAATAAGAAGTCATATACGACAATACTGGATGAAGAAAGTCCCGTTCAAGGCTTTCTAGAAGAACAATGGGTGAAAATGTATATATAAATATTATACAGACATATAAACACTCCAGTTGGGTTTATTGTATTTATTGTTTATATGTCTGTATAATATTTATATATACCTTTAACTGTTGAATGCAGGCGTTATTTATGTGTGTATGTGTGTTTTAATATATATTGTAGTATGAGTGTTTTATTATAATTATCGTAGATCGATGTAATAGTAAAATCTATTCATCGTTGCCCCGTCATCCAAGGCTGTCGTATAGATGGCAGGTGACTTCCCCAACATGGTTTATTAGTGAGAAATTGCAGACTCAGGCATCGGCCGGAGTAGCTCAGTGGTTAGTGCGGCAGTCTTGTATACTGTGGTCCCGGGTTCGATTCCTGGCTCTGGCTAATTTTTCACTCCAGTTGGGTTTATTGTATTTATTGTTTATATGTCTGTATAATATTTATATATACCTTTAACTGTTGAATGCAGGCGTTATTTATGTGTGTATGTGTGTTTTAATATATATTGTAGTATGAGTGTTTTATTATAATTATCGTAGATCGATGTAATACTAAAATCTATTCATCGTTGCCCCGTCATCCAAGGCTGTCGTATAGATGGCAGGTGACTTCCCCAACATGGTTTATTAGTGAGAAATTGCAGACTCAGGCATCGGCCGGAGTAGCTCAGTGGTTAGTGCGGCAGTCTTGTATACTGTGGTCCCGGGTTCGATTCCTGGCTCTGGCTAATTTTTCACTCCAGTTGGGTTTATTGTATTTATTGTTTATATGTCTGTATAATATTTATATATACCTTTAACTGTTGAATGCAGGCGTTATTTATGTGTGTATGTGTGTTTTAATATATATTGTAGTATGAGTGTTTTATTATAATTATCGTAGATCGATGTAATACTAAAATCTATTCATCGTTGCCCCGTCATCCAAGGCTGTCGTATAGATGGCAGGTGACTTCCCCAACATGGTTTATTAGTGAGAAATTGCAGACTCAGGCATCGGCCGGAGTAGCTCAGTGGTTAGTGCGGCAGTCTTGTATACTGTGGTCCCGGGTTCGATTCCTGGCTCTGGCTAATTTTTCACTCCAGTTGGATTTATTGTATTTATTGTTTATATGTCTGTATAATATTTATATATACCTTTAACTGTTGAATGCAGGCGTTATTTATGTGTGTATGTGTGTTTTAATATATATTGTAGTATGAGTGTTTTATTATAATTATCGTAGATCGATGTAATAGTAAAATCTATTCATCGTTGTCCCGTCATCCAAGGCTGTCGTATAGATGGCAGGTGACTTCCCCAACATGGTTTATTAGTGAGAAATTGCAGACTCAGGCATCGGCCGGAGTAGCTCAGTGGTTAGTGCGGCAGTCTTGTATACTGTGGTCCCGGGTTCGATTCCTGGCTCTGGCTAATTTTTCACTCCAGTTGGGTTTATTGTATTTATTGTTTATATGTCTGTATAATATTTATATATACCTTTAACTGTTGAATGCAGGCGTTATTTATGTGTGTATGTGTGTTTTAATATATATTGTAGTATGAGTGTTTTATTATAATTATCGTAGATCGATGTAATAGTAAAATCTATTCATCGTTGCCCCGTCATCCAAGGCTGTCGTATAGATGGCAGGTGACTTCCCCAACATGGTTTATTAGTGAGAAATTGCAGACTCAGGCATCGGCCGGAGTAGCTCAGTGGTTAGTGCGGCAGTCTTGTATACTGTGGTCCCGGGTTCGATTCCTGGCTCTGGCTAATTTTTCACTCCAGTTGGGTTTATTGTATTTATTGTTTATATGTCTGTATAATATTTATATATACCTTTAACTGTTGAATGCAGGCGTTATTTATGTGTGTATGTGTGTTTTAATATATATTGTAGTATGAGTGTTTTATTATAATTATCGTAGATCGATGTAATAGTAAAATCTATTCATCGTTGTCCCGTCATCCAAGGCTGTCGTATAGATGGCAGGTGACTTCCCCAACATGGTTTATTATTGAGAAATTGCAGACTCAGGCATCGGCCGGAGTAGCTCAGTGGTTAGAGCGGCAGTCTTGTATACTGTGGTCCCGGGTTCGATTCCTGGCTCTGGCTAATTTTTCACTCCAGTTGGGTTTATTGTATTTATTGTTTATATGTCTGTATAATATTTATATATACCTTTAACTGTTGAATGCAGGCGTTATTTATGTGTGTATGTGTGTTTTAATATATATTATAGTATGAGTGTTTTATTATAATGAGTGAAAATGTTTAACTACCTCCAAAATGCCCTAAAAGATGGAAATCATACAAGAGAAGACTACAAAGATTTATTACAACTCCCCCCTCCTGTATCTAGGAGGTTGGTACGTAAACGACTTCAATTTCAGAATCCCAGGGACTCTAAATCAAGCACAGTGGATGGCAAAGGCAGTATATGCACTTAAAGTTGTCCTCTTCACTAAACAGTTGAAAATTCCTCAACGAGAATTGAAAGAAACGAAACAGGTTGTACATTTTGTCAGTCTCATATATGTTCGCTTTTGGCACGAGGCAATTGTAAGACGATGGGCTTCAAAGAATGATTTGGATATGGTACAGCTTCCGAGCACTTACCCAGATGCAGATGTCAAAAAAGGTTCTCTCACAGTTACTGAGACACACCTTTGGTATCGGTCAGAAACAAACATAGGATTGGGTTCTTTAGAAGAACGTATATAACTCAGGCTGATAATGAAAATATGACTAAAAATTTGGAAACCAAACTTGCAAAGGAAAAGGAATTGAAACGATTCGAGGGTTGAAACCTAGTTTTTCAAGGAAAAGACCTGAGCCATTTCGTTACAAATAAAAAAAGAAGTTTTTTGAATTATTTAGGATCCACGACGTGACAGAATATGCTGTGATTCTCAAAGAAGCCATGTGAACGCTCTTAAGGTGGTCAATAATACCGCAGAAAGAGGAATTGCTCTGATAAAAAACTTTAACGAATCAGTCAGGGATGAACAACAAAAACAATTCTTGTTAAGGGTAGTCGAGCATCACAGAAAAGTCGTCACTAAGTGAACAAAAGAAGGGATTGCATCGTTCAAAGTTGATTAATATAACACATGTTTTGCTTATCATACTACCTATTAATCTTAGTGTTTAGTTTTAGTGTTATTTTAAGTTTGTGATTTCTAGTTTTCCCAATAAAAGTAATTAACATTGAAAAATCGTATTTTTTGCCAACTTCTACAAAACTGCTCAAAGTGTGCAACCTCTAAATATTATCCAATCTTCTTGAAATTTGATATATATATCTTTTACATCACTGAGACTCGGGGCGTAAGCAAAGTGTGCAAGAAATTTACATTTCATTTTTTGCCTTACAAAATCAAACACCCTGTTATATATGCATGATAAGTCATATTAAAATAATAAGAAAAAAATGGATATATTCTTTTTTCTAATTCTCAATTTTTGTCCAAGTATTATAACCCAACGGTACTTTCAAGTGCCACATCAAGTAATAAGCTATAATTACAAAAAAAAATTAAATCTTTCATTTTTAATGCATATATCTTCTAATGTATCATAGTAATCCAAGGAAAAAAGTTTCAAATAGGAAGTTTTTTAATTTCATAATTTTGGGATATAAAGGGTTAAAGTGATGATTGGTATTAAGGTGATGATTAGTATATGAAGAACAATTTTACCCTAAGCTTCTATAGGGTGATTACTGAAGAATCGGCTCCGATATACGGAATATGGAAAGAGTAAAGATGTGCAGAATCTCGACATTTGAATAAAAATTAAAACAACGGCGAGTGACGCAGGGGAAAAAGATTCTTCCCACGAATTATGTGTTTGAGATAACTTGCTCGTGTTCCTGAGCACATTCTTAGGGCTACTTCGGTCATCGGACTTCTAGGACTTGTGGGTTTTATTTTTGGGGAATGTTGGAACGATGAAGTATGTACTAAATAGGTATACCAAGTTAAGGACAACGTCAAGGCGTGAATCGAAGGTCTCGACCCGGCAAATTTGACATAGATATACCCGAATATTTTAAACCATGTCCAGATGTGTTTAAATGTTGGTGAAAGATATTTTCAAAATTTACTGGCAAGTTATGTACAATTACATTACATGTAATTTTTCTTAAATGTAGGTTATCTCGGCACATATCGGCAGAGCCTTTTTACCGTGGTCCACACTGAAACATTTGCGCTTGCAATGTGTTTGTAAACAAGTACAAAAAGAAATGTACAGTTAAAAAAGTATGTTAACATAGTGTAAATTAGAGTAAAATCTTCTTAGATAATATTTTAATTATTATTATTATTATTTAAGTTTTATGCCTCAATACCTCAATTGATGTTAAAATACCGAATACAGTACAGAAGAATAAGTTACAAACATATAAATTTGTTTAAATACCAATAAATTTTGTACTGAAAATAGCACTCTGGCGCTCTCTTCTTTTATCTCTTTTAGGTCACTGTAACACAAGTTTAAATCTATCTTTCGATCAAACTTTAGAAAATTTCACACTAGCATAAAACTAAACTTCTAATTTACTGAATGAGAACTTTTTCTTGTAAAAAAAATGCACTCTTAACAAATGGCAGCTTGATTTAACAAGAGTAATTCTAAATGTATATGAAGCATTTACTCAAAATATCCCTGAAAATCTCAAACTACCTAGCTTAAGTACTTTTAATTTGAACACTTACTATGCTTAGATTTGTAGACGTTGAATTATGCTTTATAACATTTTTACGCCAACATATTCTCCCGATACCAGAAACTTATAGAACTCAGAATATAGATTGTGCTGAAATATCAAAAGTTAGTTGGCAGCAATTTTAATAAAACCTTCCTCAGTTTCTGCAAAGTTTAATAACAGAAAATCAATAATCAGAATCCCCAGTCAGAAATTTAGTCGAGAAAAGAGCAGTCACTGGAAACAAAGTTGTTTAGATACGCATGGATCTCAAACATTTCTTATTTTATTACGGTAAGTATGTGAAACAAAGTGTAGGAGATACAGTCTGAATATTCAAATCGTCGTCAGTCCTATGAGATATGCAGTGCTTAAAATGTTTTTGCGAAAGTTCATGTAAAGTGCTGAATATATAAAATTATAGGAGGTTTTCGAATGCATGTCCCAGCAACGTGTATAGTAACAAACAAAAAAGAAAAATCATGCGTCAAGCATAGATTATGAAACACTTTTCAACACTTCCTGAATGCTTTAACAAAACTTCGTTATTTAAGGAAATAAGGTAAATGAGATAACTAAGTAAATATTTTAGAAAACGCATAAAACTTTTGAAAAACTGATTTCAGCAGTTACCGTCCATAGCCAAATATCTATTCTAATTCTTGTGAACAGCCCTGTATTTGATCTGTAGGTTGATATATATACTATTTAAGGGGAAACTTAGTTTAGCAAGAAAACGCATAACAGGTTGAAATTTCTCTTTCAGTAATTTACACTAATAGAAGGAAACATACTTGAATACTTTTGTATAACCCTTATTACATGCCGCTCTTTAGCTAAAATTTAATTCAAACTAAAATACTCTTAAAACTACTAAAATTACATTTCCAGAAATTACCATTTATATATGGCCATGTATCCAATTCTTTGCGTGATCCTGTATATCATTTTATCTATATTCTACAAACATTTCTTAGTATGCTAAAGGCAGTTCAGCGTAAAAATGCATAACTCAGTTAAAAACCACCTTTAAGCAATTTGCATTCATACCCAGTAACCCTTACGAATTGTTTTGTGTAACCCTGTATATGAATTATAGCATTTATACATACCATATAGTATGCATAAATACTCGTATAGTGAAACATAAAAGTGCATATCATAATTAAGAATGCATTTTCAGCAATCAATATAGTATCGGAAATCTTTTGTGTTCCCCTGTAAATGCTATAAATTTTGTATTATACATGAAATAAGGTATAGTAAATTTTAGCGACGTATATCAATTTCATTATATATGAAATAGTTTAACATAATTAAAATACGCCGCAAACAATTCCCCCTTCCCCTATCTATATATATAAAAGAAAGTCTGAATTTTGTATTAATCAACGCGCAGCCAAAACTACGGAACCTAAAATCTTGCAAATTGGGGTAAAAATAGTTCTTATGGCATTGAGTGCCGCTAAGAAAGGATTTTTCAAAATTCCACCACTAAGGGGGGTAAAAAAGAGAACGAACTTTTAAAAAATTCCTTAAAAATCTGATTTTATAGATATTTTTCAACTGATAACATATTTTGGTGTATTTTTGTATGCTGAATCGAATGGTACTGACTAAATTCTTTTAAGCCCAATAGTTCGCGAGATATTTCATACATTTCTAATTTGGCGATGTCTTTGGCGCCAAAACCTCGAAATATCGAACATTACAAGTGATGATTCATCCATATTGATTCATATTGTATATCCGTTACTGTAGCATCGGAAGAAATTAAATTTAAATCTTTTTGTTAATTCTTTTGGTTAAGAAATTAAAACGGCTATATGAGTTTGAAAAAAAAAATAAATACAAACATCTTGAAAAAAATAAAAAGTACATTGATTTTATTTAAAATACAAGGAAGCCATCCACTTAGAAATGAACATTATAAAACGAAAGTATTTATAAATGAAAGCAATGTTTGTACGACTTTAAAAATTTTGTGGTACTAATACATCCGGCCATGTCAGATACAACTGCAGCAAGCATGGCAATTACATTAATTACAGCAACCCTTATTTTTTGTCCATTTGATAGTTTATTTAGTATAGTTTTAAATTAATTTTATTATTATAATTTTTTTATTATAGTTTATAGTATGTAGTTTTATGTTATATATTTTATTTATTTATTTGCTTAAAACAATTTGCCATTTTTAACAAGGTTATGTATTTAAGAATGTTAATAACTTTTTTGAACGTAATTAGCAAACGATAAACAAGATTGGCAATTGTCAACCATTTTTGGCGATCTATCGCATAGTCTGAATAATGCGTAAGTATTACATTTTTCAATGGAAGAAATTGGAATTGAAATAATACATCGCGATTTATCACTTGCTCCTGGATAAGTAGAAAAAATGGGTACTTTTATGCCAGCCGTATCCGTATGTAAATATCGCCATTAGCATTTTTAAAATTGCCAGTAGCATTAGCTACATTTCGCGTATGTAAATTAAAAACAATTCTTTGTTTTAAGTTATGACATTGTTTCCTATTGTTTTACTTTTCATCTTTTTCAATGATATTAGTGTAAAGCATGTATTATAAATGGAATGAGTGTAATGCTTTTATTTTGAATGAAAATAATAAAATAAGAAGAAGATATGGAAACAATCTTTGTTGATTTATTACTTGCCCCCGGCTAACAGAAAAGCCATATATTCACCTTTCTTTGGGTAGTTGTTCATGGAATTTCTGGTAAATCTTCCGTAATTGGATACTTCTTCAATCGGTGTATTAATTACAATGTTGAAAGCATCGTTTAGAAAATCGTATCACCATCATCTACTACATATTTAATTGGAAATTTGCATTTTATTCCTATTCTTTATAATATTTTAATAGGATATACCGCTATTAGTTAGGTAATTTTTTTGGAATGATTTTTATGTACCCACAGTGTTCTACGTTGATTAGCTTTAGTTATAGAGCTATTGGAAAAGCTATACAGAAAGGTGAACGCAATTATGAAAGATGCATCTACTGTAATTATATAAAATGCAAATTTGCTTTTCTTTCCACCCGTTTATAATTTGAGTTTTGCTGGATGTATTTTGATGGGACTTACACTGTTAGTTAGATTATTTTTTGTGGATGGTTGGTACTTCTTGCATGGATGGTACTTCCCTGTAGCGAAGTTTTCTTCTGGGTTATTGTTTTTCTGAGGCACAAACTTGGCAACAAATCAGACTACAGAAAAATATATTAAAAGGAAAGTTCCAAAACTAGGTGAACCCGAATGTGAAAGATTACCTTTTATTTAAAGTTCTACTGAACGTATTTTGATTGGAGTTGCACAGTTAGGTAATATTAGGAATTGTTGCAATATTTGACATGTCATTCTACATTTTTAGTTATGGAACTATGAGGAAAGTTCTCAGTGGTGTAGTTGAAAAAAAAGTAGGATAAAATCTACAGGCAGAGAATATATTAGAGAGTATATATGTTATATCTATGGAGTGCAGAGTTTCTAAAAAAATCCAGAAGATCTACGGCGTATAGTCTATGCTACATTCCTGAAAATTCTACAATCACTCGTTAACTTGATTATGAAAGATATATTTAACTATCAACTTCAAATATAAAATAAAAAGGGAAATTTCGGTTCGACCGCTTATAACTTGAGTTCTTTTCAATGGATTTTGAGAAGATTTGCATTGTTAGATAAATTTTCAAGAAAGTATTTCATATATAACACACATTATTCTACGTTGCTCAGTTATAGAATTATGTTTGAAAGTTCTTTAATCAGTGAATCCTATTTTGAAAGATTAGCCTTTTTAAAAGGTTCTACTGAGTTAATTACCACTGTTGTTAGATATTTATTCAGGAAATATTGTAGTATATAACGCATATGGCTCTACATTGCTTTGCTATAGAATTATAGCTGAACGTTCTGTTATCTGGTGAACAAGATTATGAAAAATTAGTCTTATTAGAAGGTTTTACTGAAAGGATTTTGATGAGATTTGCATTTTTTAATTTTCAGGGATGATTTTAATATGCTACATATTGTTCTTTCGTTCTTTTTCATAGTGAATTATAAATAATCAACTAAAAGATTTGCTTCAGAACAGTCCAAATTTTGTCTGAGACATTAGAAGATATAAAATCGTAATGGCGTTCATATTGTTTTCAGCAACGCGGATGATCATTGGAGATAAATGTATTTATTGCTATAAAACACAAGATAAAGTACAGCGATATATTTCGTTTTGAGAAACCGACCAGCGTAGCGGGCGAAGGCTTCTATTACTATACGTAAAGAGTAAATTCCTATTTCATTCCGAATGATTATAACTCAGATTCTACTGAACCTAATTTTGCAGACCTTACACCATTAGATAGTAAATTTGGTTTATAAATAGTTTAATGTAGAAACCATCGTTCCAAGTTGCTTAGTAATAGTTACGGGATTTCTAAAATTAGGTGAACTCGATTAGGAAAGATTTCAAGTTTTACTGAATGGATTTTAATGACAGTTGCGCAGTTAGTTAGACAATATTTCAGGAATTTTTCAATATTTATCATATCTTTCAAAATTGTTTAGTTACGAAGCTATGAGGAAAACGTTCTCAGTGGTATAGTGAAGAAAATTGGAGGATAATACGCTACAGACAAAAGATATATATTAGAATGCTATAGTTATGGAAGTTGTGCAGTTTCTTTAAAAATCCAGATATGATGCAACGTATATCTACCCCTACATCCCTGAAAGTTGTATAATCAGGTTAACGTGATTATGATAGCTATATTTAACTATCTCAATGGATATAAAATGCAAAGAGAAAGTTCATTCCGGTCGCTTTTAAATTTACTTCTACTGAATTGATTTTAATGGGGCTTACATTGTTATATAATTTACAGAAAAGATGTTAGTACAAAACATAATGTTCTGCGTTGCTTAATTAAATAATTATGGGTAAAGATCTAAATCAGATGAACCCAATTTCGAAAGATTGGCTTTTTTTTAAGGTTCTGCTGAATGAATTTGCACGGGATTTAAACTGTTAATTAGATTATTTTTATGAAATGTTTCCCTACATTTTCCAGTTTAAAAGATCCTGCTAAGTGGATTTCGATTGAACTTGCTCGGTTAGTTAATTTTTCAGTGAATGTTTTAATATAAAGCACATATCATTCGCTTGGTGTTGCTTGGTCGTCAGGTTGCTTGATTATAAAATTAAGGCTGAATGTTTTAGAATCAGGCGAACCAAATTATGAACGATTAGCCTTTTCAGTATGTCCAATTAGCAGATTCTGATGAGACTTGCATTGCTAATTTTTCATGAACCCTTTTAGTATATTACATAATTTTCTATCGTTCTTCGCCGAATACTACACTAAATGATCAACGAAAGAAGTTGGCCCTTAACAGCCTAAATTTTGTATGGCTCAAAAGATATAATTGCGTAATACCGTTCATATTGTTTTCACCAATTAGATTGGGTATTCCAGATAAATGTCCATATTGCTTTAAAACGCATGATCAAATTCACAGATATAATTCGTTTGATTCAAGGTTTCTTTAGAAAAACTGACCAGCGTAGCGGGCGTTAGGCTGCTAGTCTATATATATAAAAGAAAGTCTGGATTTTGTATTAATCAACGCGCAGCCAAAACTACTGAAACTAAAGTCTTGAAAATCGCGGTAAAAATACTTCTTATGATATAGAGTACCGCTAAGAAAGGATTTTCCAGAATTCCACCCCTAAGGAGGATAAAAAAGAGAACGAAATTAAAAAAAATTCCTTAAAAATCTGATTTTATAGTTATTTTTCAACTGATAACATATTTTGGTGTATTTTTGTATGCTGAATCGAATGGTACTAACTAAATTCTTTTAAGCCCAATAGTTTGAGAGATATTTCATATTTTTCTAATTTGGCACTATCTTTGGCGCCAAAACCTGAATTTTTCAAGTGATAATTTCTAAAAACTCATTCTTTTCATTCTGTTACTATAGCAAGGGAAAAAATTCAAATTGAATATTTTTTTAACCAATCCTTTTGGTTAAATAAAAACAACTTCGTCAATTAGAAAAAAAATCAAACGCCTCTAAAACTAAAACTAAAAACTGGTACTTTTTCGTTTTAATTTTCGTCGCGATACCATGCCAAAATGTATGGTGTCGCGCCTTTACTTCAACTCTAATCGTGTAAACGATTTTTATTGCAAACCGTGCCACACATTAACGTTTGCTAATTATTGAACGTGAATATTTTTATGCAGGAAATTTTAAGGATGGAATTTATTTTATTCCATCATAATCTCGCAAAACTATTTAATTTGTTATTTTTTGAATAGAAAATATTAATTACTGATACCGATATAGATTTTACCATTTCGCAGTTATCTGATGATGAGGAAGCTACAATAAAATTATTTTAAAAGTTAGGAATTATACATATAAAAATGTTTTGTTCAAAAAACCATGAATGTCTTCATTGAAAGAATGACATGTTTACTGCAATGTGAGACGTACGTATTACGTACGCCATGCTTCAGTAGTAAAAGACATTTACAATTTTAAGACCGCAGTTTAAATTGACTATATTTTATTACTTGCAAAATATTTATTTATTCTTATATTTTAAGTATTTATTTTGGTACACGTCGACCAATTTCACCAAATTATATAAATCGCCAAAACACTCGCAAATTATACAAATTGACATATTTTTTATTTTAAATAACGAAAGAACAAATAAATTAGTATACAATTAATAAAAATACATTTAAAACGTCGAAATAAAAATCACCTGATGACGTAAATACGTGTAACTTGCTTAAAGTCAAGTGAATGCGACATTTACGATCAACCATTATTGGCATTTAATCTTATAGTTTGGCAATAGACTTTTGGTCGATGGGATAAGAAATTAGTAACATTATTTTTATTGATTTAAAAAATGGTAGGTCAAAGTCTGTAATTTTCAAAAGTTATATTTTTTAAATGCTCATTTTTTTATCAACAAAATTATTATTTTTTTCAAATGTATCATTTCATTTTTGTGCCAACTATTACGCTTGGTGACAATGGTGTTGGCATAACAGGGAAATACCAAAACAGTTATGGATTTTATTTCAAATGTAAAGAAAAAAGGTTTAATGAGCAATAAATATTGTAAATATGAATATAACTCAGATTCTACTGAACAGAAATTTGTAGAACTTACACTGTTAAACAGTAAATTTGGTTTATAAATGGTTTAATGTAAAAACCATCATTCTAAGTTGCTACGGGAATTCTAACATTAGGTGAACTCGATTATGAAAGATTTCAAATCAACTAATTAAATGTACAGTAAGTTAGATAATATTTCAGGGATTTTTTCAATATTTATCATATCATTCTGTGTTGTTTAGTTACGGAGCTATGCTGAAAAAATTCTCAGTGGTACAGTAAAGAAAATTGGAAGCTATACGCTACAGAGATAGGGTATACTAGAGAGTATATATGCTATAGTTATGGAAGTTGAGGTGTGTTTCTTAAAAAATTCAGAAGTGATGCAGTATATACCTACCCCTACCTCTCAGAGAGTTCTATAACCAGGTTAACGCGATTATGAAAGTTATATTTAACTATCTCAACATACATGTAATGCAAAGAGAAATTTCATTCCGGCCGCTTATATCTTGAGTTCTTCTGAATAGATTTTGACGGGACTTACATTGTTAGATAATTTTTCAGAAAAGATGTTAGTATAAAACATAACGTTCTACGTTGCTTGGTTAAATAATTATGGGGAAAGTTCTAAATCAGATGAACCCAATTTTGAAAGATTTGCTTTTTTAAAAGGTTCCACTGAATGAATTTTAATGGGATTAGATCATTTTTAGGGAAGGTTTCGGTATATTTTCGACTTTAAACGATTCTGCTAAGTGGATTTCGATGGAACTTGATCGGTTAGTTAATGTTTCAGTGAATGTTTTAGTATAAAGCACATATCATTTGCTGTTGCTTGGTTGTTAGGTTGCTTGATTGTAGAATTATAGATGAAAGTTCTAGAATCAGGCGAACCCAATTATTATGAACGATCAGCCTTTTCAGTAAGTCCAATTAACAGATTCTGATGAGACTTGCATTGATATTTTTCATGAACGCTTTTAGTAAATTACATATTGTTCTATTGTTCTTTACCGAATCCTACACTAACAGATCAACTAAAGAAATTGCTCCTTAACAGTCTAAATGTTGTATGACTCAATAAAAGATATAATAGCGTAATGACATTCATATTGCTTTTAGCAATTCGGTTGGATACACAAGCTAAATGTCACAAGCTAAATATTGCTTTAAAATGCGTGATCAAATTCACAGATATATTTTGTTTCATTCAAGATTTCTTTAGAAAAATTGACCAGCGTAGCGGGCGAAGGCGGCTAGTATCATTATATAACGGAATTCTCTTGTGTGGCCATGTAAAGGAATAACAACTGTTCTTTGCAACGCATATTCTACCCAAAGATTATTTCAGTGCACTTCCGTAAATGCATATCAGTTTTATTGTGTTTGAAAGCGTGTAACATTATTAAAAATCATTTGAAACGATTCTTTCCCATTGAACGTAATGTAACGGAATATTTTTGACTGTTCCTGTAAATGAACTAAACATGCTACAAACTTTATTTGAAATACAGAACGTGTTACGGTAAATGTCAGTCACATCCAAAAATTTCAGGACAATAGGAGTTTTTTTTTTCGGGTGTTAGAGCGGGCCAAACGGACAGACAAACCGAAATCATAAACCCTTTTCAACTTTGTTAGGAATTGTTAAAAATGTACTTGGCATCAACGGCGAATATAGGGAATTTTTAAGGGGAGGTTGCGAGGCGGAATGCGGTATTAAAGTTTTGTTATTCTACGCAAAAACTGATGAAGCGGGTGCTACAGTCACTCACCTTGAATCAAGAAAAACTCCGCAGTACATAATAAACGCTTGATTTAACATTATAGTGCTTTCGTCGTAGCAATGTCTATTATAATGATCTTTGTTTAGAAAGATCTTATGATTATTACGCCCATCCGTTATAGTGATACCATTATAGGGTGCGTTCTTTATTATATAAAATATCTAGCACGTATAGTCATCGTCCGCATATAACAGAGCAAAAACTACCCAACCTAATGGTCTGAAATTTTAAATATATAATTGTTGCAATATTTTATCGAGCCATTTCAAATTTTATGAAAATTGAATGTATAGTTTAATTACGGGGACGGTAAAAAATTTTGCGTTACATTACGGCCAATGGGAAAAAAATATTTCAAGTGCATTTTAATGATGTTACAGCTTTCCGAACAGCATGAAATTAATGTTTACTTATTGAAGTGCACTAAAATATATATTCAATACAATATGGAATGCAAAAAATATTTATAAAACTAACTATAGTATGAACGCACCTCATTTGCTACGTTTGACGTGCAATTTGAAATTTGTTGTAAATATCTTCGGTAATAGCGAGCCTCCTTCTTTAAAAACTCCTGTTATAGTAATTTCCTGAATAGAACGACAGACCGTTGTACTTACCCTCCTACTGTAAAAGCCGTCTGTTATAGCGACTCTCCTTTTGTAACAACAGACTATTACAACGACCCTCTTATTTTAAACAACGTCCGTTACCGTGATTCTCGTATCGCAACAAAGGACCATTATAGCAACATTTTTATTATAACGACTATCCGTTTTAGCACCACTTCATAAGAAAGACATATCTAAAAAGTCTAAAGTATGGAACTATTCTCGCAATATCAGAAATGAATACAGCAGAACAACCAAATAGACTAAATATTTTTATATAATGACTTACTTCTTCCAGATTTTCTCCAATATTTGTTTAAGATTGTTTGGGTGTAAGAAAATCTAGATAATGTTTTAAAGTCTCAAAAAGAGAAAAAATTCTCCTATAGTAATTCTTTCTCTATTCATCGGTGAAAAGTACTGAAAAGTTTTAATAATGTCCTCTGTACCTGCTTTTAGGATAATTGTAGTTCAATAAAAAATACTTTCGAATTATTGATGAATTGTGCAGCTATGTGTACCTGGATTCTCAATCCATGTTTTTGGGATCCAGGGACTTCTTTACAATGCATAAAATAATCACGATACGACTTGCGTGTTAAACTTTTAAGTAAGTTCTAGTAGTCGGACTCATTACTAGTTACTAATTTTTATACAATGAAGAGTTTTCAAAATGGATGCATCCGTCTTAAACACGCACCAGATTCATTTTAGTGATAGTATGCTTAATACCAGATATATTAAATTTCGTTAAAAAGTAGTTTGAGTTTGTGTCATTATTTTTAATTACATATGAATTATTTAATTACAGGTAATGAGAGGAGATGAAATAAAAGTTTATTTATATTATAAACACTGAAATAAGGTTCGAAATAATCAACTATTACATGTGTAAAGGTCGTAAGTTTTTCGAATTATTGTGACATGACAATGAAGCGAAGAAATATAGAAAAAAAGCTATGTAAGTTTATGCTACAAAGATCGGACAAAACTAATCACAATAGCAATTAGCCACGCAAAAATTGCAGCCTGGACTTAAAATGAGGATGTACGCACGTACTGCCAGGTATTAGAGACTTGTTAGTATTACTTCCAGGTAATAGAACATTTCATAACGTACGCAGGTACATTGTGGTGCTTAAGGGGTTAAGGCATTAAAATTCGCTGTGATATCTTAGAATTTAGATACAAAGTGGGGTTGGATGCCCCTCCTCATTGTCTCCGCCATTGCTTATGATCGAAAAGTTTGGAGTATTTCAACATTTGAATTTGAGAGAAAAAGTTTTAAAAAAAAGTTTATTTATTTATTTTTTTGGTAGACAGCTCTCTCAGGTTGAAATCAAAAATTTGTCTGCAGCATGCTATTCGAGAAAGCTTGCATAGTTCTTGCTAGATGACGGAAAATCAATAATCATAGTCTCCAGCCATAAATTCCGTTGAGAAAAAATAATCATTCGAGTCAAAATTATTTTGATAAGGTATCAGCTAAACATTGCTTATTTCATTATGTAAGTTTTATGAAACATAGAAAAATAGTTTGAATATCCAAGTCTACATGAATCCAATGCAGAGTTTAAGTGTTTTTTAAATGCTGATTTAAAATGTCTCATAGAAGAAAATCCAGCTAATCCGAATTTATTTGGAATGTTGCCTGTTCGGAGTATCCAAAATTTTACATTATCTTAAAATTCAATGTAAATCAGAAAAAAATGAAAAACAAACGAAGATGAATTTAAATGTACTCCAGATTGCGAGGAAACAAATCAAAATACTGTAATTGAATGGTTTCATCTGATAATGATGATACGGATGAAGAAATCCTTTCCTTGCTTGGGAATAAGCATAAGCTTGACTCTAATTCTTAAGAAATTGATGAGGTAGATAGAATTTGTGTATTACATTATGATACTGAAAATGCGCTAGAAATACGTTTAAGTATGTAGAGATACAACACTAATGGACGCCAGCTTTATAAGACGTTAGTATATTATTGCTTCGTCTTTCAGATTCATATCCCTTGGTCAGGCAAATATAACGAATTTCTTCAACCCACAGAATTATTAAACGTGAATATAACAGATTTTCACTAGATTATTTTCAACACAATTATTCTAATTGCTAAATAAATCATATTAAATGTAAATTTCCAACTGGGCGAAAAATGTCCGGACCAGGATTCGAATCAGGGATCTCCTGGCTGAAGCCGCCAGTGCTCTACCATCTGAGCTATCCCGGACGAATCTAGTGGAACTTTTTCCCCCAGCTAACCTTAATGATTATAGCAATTGGTCTGAAACCTGGTTCAGCTCAACAGAATAAATCTCAGGTAATGGAACTCCAGAAATCGCTGGATACGTAATTACACTAGATTAATTTTAACACAATTATTCTATAATAATATATAATATATTCTATATTAATAATAATAATATAGATACAAATATTCTATAATAATATAAATAATGCTATAATCATTAAGGTTAGCTGGGTGAAAAAGTTCCACCAGATTCGTCCGGGATAGCTCAGATGGTAGAACACTGGCGGCTTCAGCCAGGAGATCCCTGGTTCGAATCCTGGACCGGACATTTTTCGACCAGTTGGAAATTTACATCTATAACAGATTTTACTAAAGAATTTCAATCTGTTAACAATATTTAATTCTTTTTTTTTTAAGTAATATAATAATATGCACGATAAAAATATTTTTACTTTTTAATACATTTCTTTTTCTTTACCACGACACGTTTAATTTTTTTTTTTTTTTTTAACGTGAAGATTATCCAGAGTTTTGGATTCGAAAGATTCAGGCTGTATATAAATTTTTACATTTTTTTTTTATGTTCTGCTACATTTTCATAGGCAAGTGTTAAAGAAGAAGAAATATTCTTCAGATAGAAAAATCCCGAATATTTATTTCTATACCTTGATCATCGAAGATCAATTTTCTTTAAAATTACTTTTATTATTAGAGTAAATTCATGTACTATGGAATATCACTTACTTTTTTATTTGTAAGACAACATAAAAACATTGAGATACATTAAAATTTAGTAAAGAAAAACTTTGACTTTTTCTGAACACTTTCTTAATGCGTTTAATGCGGAAAAAATGCGCATCAATATTTAGCTTTTTTAAAAAAAGTTTCACTTTAGGTAATGACAACCATTTGTGTAATATGTAATAGGGTTATATAAGGAATATCGAAATTTCAAGAAAAACCCATATTTACAAGAATAACCAAAATTATTTAAAAAGCAAACATTAGTACATCATCTCTAACTCATCATATTGTTTGAAAAATTGTTTTAATTTTTACAAAAAGACAAATGTTATTGTTTCGGCTCCACCGCACTCCACATGAGCCCACATCAGGCATTATATCCACTCCTCCCCTATTCCATCCTCCGAATATTTTCCTTTGCAAAACAGGCACACTGCTTCTTCCTCATCTGGTGTATAGCCTGAGAAAAAGCCCATACCAAATATACGTCAGAATCAAATGATTGTTCGTCTTCACTAAACTCGTCTTGAATATTATGCGATTACAGATTTTTATAATGGGAATTTCTCAAATTAATTGAATCGTTAATAATGAATAAAATTGCATATAGCTGTCATTTTTTTAATTATACATTTTTTAAATTTTGAGAAAAAAGTCAGTTGAAAAATGAATAAAAAAATCTTTAGTATTACTGAATTAGAATATTACTAATAAATACAAAACAAACTACGGTCCCGTGTGACAAATCTGTAAACAGAAGAAAAGCGTATTTAAAAATGTATTGCACTCTTTATTTTTATGTATAGTATCTTGAACTTATACTCGATGTACCAAAATTAATTTTCAGTACCACTTTTTCTGGAAAACTAAATTCTCCTTATAAACTCCAGAAATAAAGGCACGAAAAAATTATTTCTGTACGTTGGGTATAATTGAGAGGATGAGTGGAGAGTGATTTTATTTACTACTTTTTATTTCAAATACTTTTTTATTGCTGTTTCACAACCAGTTGTCCTATTTTAGCAAGCGAGCTCGACGCATAATGAACTGCAGACGTTGTTGTAACTCGTATATAGTTGTGAACGTAACTATAAAGACTATAAAGACTTGGTGATTTTTTACTTGTGCCTGACTAACGAAAATATGCATTATAATTAATTTGTACATTTCTAATTAAATTCTAAATTTATTAAAATGTTGTATTGTCATCAGAAACACATTTATGTGTATACCTATAACTTTTATAATTCTAGTGTATCAGAAAGTGATTGAAAAATCGATTAAAGAATTCCACCTCTAAGTACATGAAACAAGTTAACTTAAATAAAAAAGTGTAAAATCGAAAGATAGGAAATTTTAAAAATATCTTAAAACTAACAATCTTCTGCAGACAGCACAAAACTCTGAAAACATCAATATGTTTTAAAAGACTTTTAGAAAAGACAATCCTTTTTTCATTAATGCATCAAATGCTGAATTAAGGCTTGCTGTTTGACAAACCGTATGTAATTCGCGTTGCATTTTGCAGACAGAAAATCAATAGGACAAACCCACAGTCCGGAAATTCCTTTTCTCAGGGAAACGGTGGCTGAAGATAACATTGATTAGTAGGAAATTCACATTTGGACCGAAAACTAAATTTTATGTGTCTTACGTGAGCAAATGTATTTGACAGAAAACTTATCTGGAAACAACTTTTGCTTACAGGCATTTGTTTTGTTTTTGACGCTTTTTTTAAACTTGCATAGCAAATACTTAGTATTTATTTAGCATAGAAAACTTAACATTTTAAGTAAGAAAAAACTATAAAGAATACGACTTCATTTCAGTTTATCTTTAATTTAAATTAGACTTAAAGAAATGAACTATAAATCATATTGACTTTTCGATCATTTCAAATAGAATACATTTAATAATTTAGAAATGATATTATTTCTTTGTTTATTTAAATTTAAATTTGTGCTAAATTGTTAACAAAATAAGAAAAGAAAACCCTTATCCAAGAATTTCTAGCACTTTTAAATTGTTGTTATGAAAATTTCCTTTTCCGATACGTCGAGAAAAGATTTCTAAATAATTAATTTGATTACTTATCAAAGAATGAACCTTGATTTATTCGGCGAATAATCGAGACCCAGGATTAAAAAAAATATTGTGGTATTGTAAAAATGGTCTGAGTGACTGAGCTTTTGTGATAGATTATTTGATCATCGAGCGATGGAGGACTTCATTAGTTTTCCTTTTAACTGTGAGAAAATTTCACGAAAAACAATGCTTATATATATATTGCATCAATCACTTATCATATTGTGCAGTACTGAATATGCATAATTATGCTGTATAGGTATAAAATCGTAATTTCAAAAAATGTATATACAGAGGGTGGTCAGTTAACGAGCAGTTCGAACTGCGACTGAATAGAATAACGACCGATAACTTTCCCAAAACAGTTTTATTTTTGGACAACAAAACGGAAAACAAACACCTCATAGAATTCCACATCATGGATATTTATACTATAGATAAAAAGGTTCTCTATGAAGGTTCTCTCTCTCACTGAAGTGATTCTGTAGGAAGAGAAATCTGCGAGATTTGACTGTGCATGCGCAGAAAGGAGAAGAATTATCTTAAATATTTCAACCCCATTGACTGTGATGGAAGTACTGGGCAAGCATTTGCCTTTTGGCGTACTTATCATGTTTCATGAGGATTAGATAAACGTATAAAGAACTAAAGGAAGAACATAAATATTTAAGGTCATCAAAATCTATGAATTTTGAGCTACATTCCGTTAAACAACGTCCCTGAAATTGTGGATCTAACTGTGCCAACCTTTACAGATCTGGAACTTGAGATGAATAAAGACAATAATGGATAGATCCTAATGGAACATAAATAGGAGCTGAACATAGAAATTTATGAGCTCTCGAATTACGAACACCAAGAAAATCAGCGAATTATGTTTCCTTCTAAGGAAAAGGAAGACTATAAAAGAACCAAATTCGAACATTCTAATATAGATCTTTTGAAAAAGTGGGATGGTGTCAGAAAAAAGAATTTTAGAATAACACCCAATGTAGAACGGAGGCTTGAGGATTTCTACGATGACAATACCATTATTACTTCCGAAAAATCCGAAAGAATAAAGAGGGTAATAGACAATAGGCAGACTATTTTAGTGCCCCAAAAATTAAACAAAATGAAGAAAATGCCAGGCGATATACAAGGTGTCCCAATAAGTTTAATACGTACTTTAATCTTCTTCCTATTGGAGATAAGTAGGCCATGTAAATGCAGCATGGAAAATGTTTTTCTAAATATAAATTCTAGGAACCAGAAACAATACGCTCATTTGAATTTAGTAACTTTATAATGCTAACTTTATTGACATAAATGGCTTTTGACATGGAATGATATATGAAACAATTTTGTAACTGGAAGTATACTTCTACAATTAACGGTTTGGGAATTATACAGAGCGTCTACAAATTTTTTGGGCAATATCGTAAGTTAAGACTTCCAAAATATTAAATGAAATTAACTAGTTGAAAGTCAGACTAGTAGTAATATTGCCGAAGTTTATTCATAGATGATGTTAGGTGTCATAACTGACGCTATCGCTTAGCCAGCGATAATCATTCTTGTTCGGCATTAGGATAATGGAGACGTACAACGGTGCTGAAAAAGCGAAATGCTGTCTTTCGTTTCATGAAACTCATTCTGCTGTGCAAGTACAACCCTACTGCCATCTATGAATAAAGTTCAGCAATATTACTACTATCTGACTTTCAACTAGTTAATTTCATTTAGCATTTTGGAAGTTCTTAACTTACGAAATTGCCCAACTAATTTATAGGCACCCTGTATATTGGTCAACGATAGAGTTGTCACCTTTTATATATTTGATTAATGCTTAACTCAAATACAATATTTATTTTCAAAAGACAATGCGTACTTGAATTGCATTTGTGTTTCACAAAACAGTTATATATGTTTGAGAACAAATCAACAAATATATCAAACAAATCAAACATCAGTAACTGCCAACACTCTTGCATTTAATTTACAGTATAGTTAGCCTACGCAGGATTTCCATATAGTTCAGCATTTCCTAGATTAGTGAATAATTTGGGTGGAATCAAACCACACTCATTGGAGATTGCTATCGATTCCATGGCGTGTTCAATATTGGTGTATATAAATTTGTTTGCCTTTACTTTGAGTAGCAAATACGGTAACATTTCAGGGATAGAACTCGCATTATCTCCGTTTTCTGTGTGCACTGAATTTTGGCAGGGAATGTTACTAACTTTTAATCTACAATATGAAAATTTAAAGATTTTTTTGCTATTACTCCCGGGAGATGACGTAATAGAAGAAACAAGGTGTCACCAAAAGATTGAAACGCGATTTAAGAGGATATTTTATCGTAAAATTGGTCAAAAAATGGATCTTTCTTTTTTAATATTAAATGAACACTTGTTTAATTGTGAATAATTTTGCTAATACACTCAGCGCAATTACCCACACAAATTAAAACTTTAAATGGCTTTTTCTCCATGTTCATATTTTCTTCACTTTTATGTTTTAAAAATGCTAAGGATCAGAGATAGAGATCAAAACTTTTTTATACATTTTCTTTATTATATGCGTGATAAGTCTGGCATAGAATTAGCTTCTAGTTTTTTTGTTATTAAAAAAATAAAAGTATATGAAGATTTGTTAGATTTCATCGTTTTACACTATATATATAAATAAAAAAATATTACATTAAATATGATATAAGATGAATCTAGAAATCCATGCGCAGTCTTATGCAATACACATTTGAAAACCTTTAAAAATTTTGGGGAAAAAATCAATTTTTAAGAAAGTAGTAAAGATTAAATAAATATTAAATTTTTATAAAACTTTTTAAAAAATTTAATGAAATATGCAGTTAATTTTTTTTTCAAAATTTACTCTTAGTTGAACATTGAAATGCAGCGAGTTCACCATTTGAACAATATTTTTATTTAAATAAACGAAATTGTTTAAAAGGTAAACTGTCCCCTTAAGGGCACAGAGATTTGTTTGCCTTCAAATTGAATCTACTATACTCTACTGAAGTACTGTATATTACCGATGATTGCTGGAAGTGCATTTTCAGATGTAAGATGAGTTTTTAAGCTTAAGTAATTTTTTGCATAGTACGTTGTGTGTATAAATGTTGTAGATCATAACGGGCTACACAAAAGAATTCCTAAGGTTTACTCAGTATGAACGAAAATAGCGTAAAGGTGGTTTTTAAATGAGTTATACATTTTTTCGCTGAACTACATTTAGTATACTAAGATTATGTTTGTAGAACATAGATAAAATGATATGCAGGGCCACGCAAAGAATTGCATACATAGCCTTCTATGGATGATAATCTCCGAAAGTGTGATTTCAGTAGTTTGAAGCGTTTTTATTCTTAAATAAATTTCAGCTAAATAGTGGCGTGTATATAAAAGTAGTAGGTAAAATAAAGGGCTGTATAAAAATATTCAAGTATGCTTCCGTCTGTTGGTATAAATTGCTTAAAGTGAAATTTCAAGCTATTATGCGTTTTTAACACTTTCCAACATAGTTGAAATGTGTTTATGAATTCGGTTTGACTGTCCATCTGTCAGTCCAAACTCTAACTTGAGTTAATATAGTTGGATTGCTCTGTAATTGATATATGTTATTGAGATTTACTATGCCATGTTCGGTATTGAAAATAAAGTATGTAGATACTCAAAAATATTCCATTGCATTATGGTCTATAGGGAAACGAAATAATTATATAAATACGTATCACCTATAGGCGTCGTCTGATCCTTCCATCTGTCCGAATTTAGCAGCGGAAAAACTACCGAACCGAATGGTTTGAAATTTAATATTATATTATCGTTGCAGAATTTTATCGAGTCATTTCAAATTTTATGAAAATCGAATAAAAACTTAAAAATATAATCATAAAACTTTTCTCCATTCAATTAAATCCTATCATACGTGATTAGTTCAATAATATTCCATGATAGGTAATGATTCTAGGTTGCCATGGTGATTACATCATATTTAAAATGGAGTCATATTATTTCCATATTACTGAATTTAATATAATCGTAATAAATTTTGTATTCGCGCATTTACATAAGAGTACAACAGCTATTGCACCAAGATCTGAATGTTTATAAAACTAGTTATAGTACTAGTTATAGTCATTTGATGCGTTTGACGTACACTTTCGGAAAATTATTTTTTTTGGTTTTATATTGTATTTTTATACTATTTTATATAACGCAACCTGGTTTTTGAATGCAAAGATAGAATTTTGCAGTCGATTTTTAACATGCTTCCTGGTATGCTAGAATTGTAGAAATTACGTACAAAGATGGGTTTCCGATGACAATACAACATTTTAATATTTTTACAACTTAATTATTAAATAATATATTAAATTTAAGGCATAATCCAGTTAGCCGCCACACGTGATAAATCGTCATATACTCTCTGTAACTCGTACAATTAATTATATGGGGGTTGAGAAAACAACGGGGTTAATGATGCGCCAATAAATTCTTGCCAAACTATGCCAAACCGCTGTGAATTTGCAACACTGAACCATTTTAAAAACTTAAAAGTAGAAAATAAATTATAGAAAAATAAAGAGTGTAATATTAAAAAAAAATACAATTTTAACCATTAATTTTTAAATATTAATTTACATATAATAAAATTTATAATATAAATATTTAAATATTTAAATATATAATTACATATATAATATATATAAAATACATATATAATACATATTTGAATATTAATTTTAATGTATTAATATTTATTAATACATTGAGAAATCTATTTAGAAATCCTAAAAAGAAAGCTTAAATAATATTTATTTTTTTCTTTCCAGTTTATTCTTAAAAAATAAACAGAGCAAAAGATATATATTTCATAATAAATTCGGTACTTTTCTATTAGTCGGGCGCCACTGATTTCCAAAATCTAGCAAACCAATTTTTCTCGCCAAATCCTTTTTTCTCTAAATTTACTAACAAGAACAACATCACAAAATGCGTAAACACTTTCTGCAGCAGTATAAAAGAAAGTTTCGCTCTGTCTATCTGTCTGTGCATGTGTCTACGATGGTTGGTTTCAAAATCTACGGCACGTACGAGGCTTAAATATTTTATGAAGATAGTCGAAGGCATCTCCTAATGCACCTAAGTCTCAGAATTTTAAAATTTCAATAATTAGTTGAGTTATTAATTATCAATCGCAACTCACTCTCATCAAAAACTCATCCATTTGATCTCCGGTGACCAATGTCAGACCGGCGTCTTTTTTGCAGTTTTTTTGCTTAAGTATTATCCATTCGCAATGCTATAGTATCGTGAATGGATAATACTTAAGCAAAAAAGCAGCAAAAAAGACGCCCGTCTGACATTGGTCTAAGGAAAGCCCGTGTGCATGCGTTCAAACTCATTTACGCATAGGAGCTAGCGAAGAAACATTTTCGACTGCACTTCTGTTTCTTTTATTATTTTCTTTTAATCCAAATTGACCAAAGCGCTTGGTACAGTTAAAATTGAAAGACATATACCCAATGACCTTACTCTTACGTCTTAAAAGGAGCAGTCAATTAAAAAAATGTCGCAGTTAACTCGTTGAAAAAAGTAATTCAAAAAGGGTCGTTTTCCGAATATGTTTTCCCCCTTTATTGCAATGCTCCTCCAAAACGCAATTTTAGAGGTACTGACAAACCAAAAACTTGCTCTTAAAGCTGGAACCATCTTATAATCGATGGTGTAATCTTTTTTTTTTTAAAATACGAACTTTAACCCTTTCAAATACACCGGCGAACGCAGGTAACTTCGCGCGTCACGGAGACGAAATTTTTTCTACGCTAAAAGTAACTAAACATCCGCATTCTAGCTCAATCTTTTTAGAACATCTCAATAGACCAGATTTACATCACTTACAAAAATTTTGAAACGTTTGGCCGTGTAGAAATATTTTTTACAAATTAAAAAGTTCTGAAAATTTCGACGAAATCGGTAAAAACCGGAGTGTTTCGTCGCGGTTTCAACGTTTCAGTGCATAATTTTACAGGTAACCACAAACCAAAAATGGGTCTTAAAGATGAAATCCTTTTCTAATTGATGTTGAAATCGGTTTTTAAAACTATGAATTTAACCCTTTCAATTATACCCATAAATGCAGGTGACCTCGCGACTCACGGAGACGATATTTTTTCTACGCTAAAATTAACAAAACGTTCGTATTTTAACACAATCTTTTTGGAGCATCTGAATCTGAATAGGCCAGATTTACATAACTTACAAAAATTTTGAAACGTTCGAACGGGCAGAAATATTTTTTTAGAAAGTAAAATGTGTGAAAATTTTGACGAAATCAGTAAAAGCTCGAGTGTTTCTGCGGGTTTCGCTCGCTTTCGGTACGCATAGATTCCAAAAATAAAATCACAAAAAAAAAATAAAATACTAAATAGAATATATTTTCAATTCAGTATTTTTTCGTGATTTTTGAATTTAAAAATATAAAATCAACAAAATAGAGTTAAAGATATAAAATCATACGAATTTGAGATTCATATAAGGGTCATTCATCACTGGATCGATCAACGACGAGCGGATTAGCTTGTCATAAGTAAACCACACATATTTTTAAAAAGTCAGTCGTCCTGATTGACCCACATACCTTGGCGAATGCACTTTTTAGTCCGACAAGTGCGAACATTACATTCCTATCGAATACTATCACTAAAATATAACTTCATTACATGTCCATTTTAATAAAACACCTTATCATGCAAAACACCTTTATCTTAAAAAAAATTATAGCTTCTTTCTTTGATTGCGGCAATACTTAAATTTTCGTAATTATAAAACGAACCCAAATAACACGCACACATACCAATGACACAACAACATTTCAATTTTGCCGCGTGAAATGAATGACGATAAACCCGTGCAAAATGAATGACGAGAAAGGTTACAAAACAAATAACGCCTAAAAAGACACAACACTTTGTAACTTATCACTGGCTTTGAGCTAAAAGAATCTATACATATAAGAGAAAGTTTTGCTCTATGTGTCTGTCTGTCTCTGTGTGTGTGAGTGTCTGCAATGGTTAGCGAAATCTACCGCATGTAGAAGTCGGAAAATTTAGGTGAGGACAGTCCAAGACAAGTCCTAAAGCACCTGAGGTTCAAATTGTTAATTTTTTAAGGGCCGGGGTCCTGCATTTCTTTAAAATCTATCCCCTTAATTGTTAAGATCTTGCCCCCTTTTTATCTGATATTCTTCGCTTTTTGGGGCCAATTCTCCAGTTAGTTATTTCCCCATTTCTATGTTGCAGTTAAAACCCTGCCCCCTAGGGCTCGGTACAAGGCCCCTTGAAGTTTTTGCGCCCTAAATTGTTAACAAATTTCTTCCTTTAAATCCGATCTTCATTTTTGGAACCCTTTTCCTATTAGTTATTCTCCAGTTTCTACATTTCAGTTAAGACTATAAGGCCCCTAGGGTTCGGTCCATCGACCCTTTAAATTTTTGTGTCCCATGCATTTTTCACCTCCTAATTTTCTCACCTTCTCAGTGCTTAATTTTAACGTTGAGTCTTGGATTCTTCTCTCCGGACCAACATCCTCATACTTTTATTGGAGCCCTAGGGCCTTTTTTTAAGCATTTATTTACCCATTTTTTGCGTATTTCTTTAAAATAACATTCTAATGAATAATTAATACCCTAAGTTTAATTTTGTTTTATTGAAGATCTAAAGCGCTAAGTACTAAGACATTTTAATTTGTTTTCATGTTAGAGTCCTGCTCTCAACACTGTAAAAAAAATTCCGCAACGTTCCTGGGAAAAAATGGGCAGCTGAGTTGCCCATTATTTCCAAGAATCATTTCTTGAAAATGACTGGAACTTTACTGTATATGTTAAAAACTTTCTACAGAAATGCCAGTAAGTTTCCTGCGAAATACCAGGAATATTTCTGTTTACAGCAAAACATTACTGACATTTCACAGCATGCGGGATCCGCAGACGATTTTTACATTTCCAGTTGACAATTTTCGCTTTATTATCATTATTTGTTAGAATGAAAAAATATTTTGAAATTGACATCAAAATTATTATTTATAATTTACACGAAAAAATAAATTTTCAGTTAAAATTCAATAAAGTAAATATATATATGATATATTGTTTCTGAACTTTGCTTAAAATATAAAAATATATAAATGTAAATAATAATTAGAAAAAAAATCTAGACATAAAATATTTTGGATTTTCGCCAGTAATTATGTTAGTTTACAAGTTAGATAAAATACATATAAATTTTCATGAAAAAAAAAATCCTAAACGTAATTGTATATTTTTTCCGAAAATAAAAAAAAATTCAAATTTGCAGCAATTCAAAGTGTCAAATATATATCAAATTTAAATAAAATTGTAATAAAGGGTTAAAATATAAAATTAATTAAAAAAGAAAAAAAAAGTCCAGAGGGAGCATCGAACTCGGGCCGTACGGGTGGCGTGCGAGCTTTCTGCGTCCACACCACGAAAGACACGTTGAGAGCTGCAAACTAATGGGTATTTGAAACGTATGCTAAACCTCGGCATCTAATTTCTGAAAATCTAAGTCCCATTTGAAGAAATCCTTTCACAAGAATAATTAGAGATAAGAACTCTAAAACATACTTTAAATTAATTAAAATCGGTGAGAATCATGTTTGATGGTCCCCTGGTTAATGGAGATTCAAATAATAGGTGTATTTTTTTTACACGGTCTGCTCCTTAAACATTCTACAGACAAATACGAGAGATAATCTCTTAGCGATGTCACGGAGGTATTGTATTTTCATCTGCATTGTCTTGACAATAGAGACGTAAAGGATTATGTCGTCTATTGATTTATTTGCATTCTATATTGATTTTTTTTACATTCATTTAAGGAATTCTTTTTCGACACTCGCGCGCGAGCAACGGATTATAGCAAAAAAATAATAAATGGCGGCCGCAGCGTTTTGCTGTTTCCAACTTTTGTGTCAGGAACGTTTCAGATAAGAAAACCAGAATTTCACAGGAAAGAGCTAAATTATTCTGAAAACCTGAGAAAAGGCGAAATGTTCCTTTATTTTACATGGAACGTTACCATTTTTTTTTTACAGTGAACTATCAGTCGGCCCCGTTTGAGTCCCTTATTATAGCTCCTTTAAAAATGGCCCGATTCACTAGGTTTCTTTTTCCTAACAACTTATGTCCTCAAGCTACTACATGAAGGCGAAAAAATTCTCAGACTTCAGCTAACACCAATTTTGAATATTAATGACCTTCTTTGGGCCCTTGAGGCAACTTCTTTAAAAATAATCCGAATCGCTTGCAATTTCCTTTATCATAGTTCTAGCAAACTCCGACTATTTTAAAAACTACTAAAAAGTATCTTTATACACAACCACATCCCAGTTAAGACCAATGACCCTTGGGACCCGGCACAGGTCCCCCTGAAAATCTTGCGCCCCAATTTGTTAAAAATTGCTTCATTTTAATTCTATCTTCATTTTTGGTATCCTTTTTTTCATTTAGTTATTGTGCAGTTTCTATATTACAGTTACAATCCTGTGCCCCATAGGGTCCCGTAGGGCCTGGTTAGGGGCTCCTTGAACTTTTTTGTGCACTGTGATTCTTTCATCCGCTAATTTTCTCACTATCTCAGTGGATAACTTTAAAGTTGAATCTTGGACTTTTCTCCGCCGACCAACACCCTCATATTTTTATCCAGGACCTAGGGTCCTTTTTTAAGCATTTACCCAATCACTTGCGCATTTCTTTAAAATATTATTCTAACGCTTAATTTGTACCCTATGCTTAATTTTCACTAATTGTAGATCTAAAACGGTAAGTACTAAGACATTTTAACATCTTTTCATGTTAGGGTCCTGCTCTCATCTTTCAGTTGGCCATTTTGAGCCTCCTATTATAGCTCCCTTAAAAATGATCCAATTCACAATCTCTTTTTTTAAACAATTTCTTAAATCCTCCAGGTACTGCATGAGCAAAAGAAAATTCTTAGAGCACAGCTACTACCAATTTTGAATATTAATCTCCTTCTTGGGGCCTTTGTTGCAGCTTCTTTAAAAATGATCCGATTGTACGATTTTCTTTAACATAGATCTAGCATCCTGCAGCTACTTTAAAACTACTAAAAAATTATTGTCTTTTATCCAAGTATATTCCAGTTAAGAACGCGGCTCCTGGGACCGGTCCTTCTTTATACCTCAGCTACCACCTTTTTTCGAATATTAATCTCCTTTTTCGGGAACAACTTACGTTTACTCACTACAGTTATAAATTAAAAATCACGTTACTTTAAAGGTAACTTTAGATAAGGGGTTAATATTAAATGTAATTCGGGAAATTTACAGGGGGGATGGGGGTACCTTCCATCGCTTGGGGCCGCACTCTTTCCTCGTGTTCTAAGGGCCTAATTTCAACGGGATTTGGTTCATTCAACTTAGATTACAACTCATCTTCTTTCCGTATTAAGAAAGTTTATCTTAGACTTCAGATACCAACATTTTCGGACATTAATAGTGCAATCGTTTTTCAGATTCTATGGGCATGATTGTTGGCTCATGGGTAAAACTTTTGCACTCATCCAGTGCAAAAGTTCTACCCGTTTTTTGGCGAAAACAGAAAGCCGGGAAACACAGAAAGTTAAGAACCTATGAATTCACGCAAGTACCATCATAATGTATGGTCTCTTGCCATCTGTCTGACAGTAAGTGAATCCCATGCGGATAAAACCCTTGTGTTTTAGAATAAAAAAACTGTTGTATCGCCGTTTTTAGAGCCTCTAGATCATTGAAAGTTTGGCGAGCGAAGGCGTTGTGTAACGATCGAGATAGGTAATAAACTAAAGCTGCAAGGTCGGGGCTATACGACGATGTAAAATTTCCCGACCAAGATCTAAAAATTTTGCTGAGTCCTTAAAACAACATGAGACATGGAATTATCGTGATGAAAGACAACCCCTCTGCGACTGATGAGTGCTGGCTCCTTACATGTGAGTTGTGCTCGCAGTCTGTTCAATTATTGGTAGTAGAGTTCTGCATTGATCGTTTGGTTTGGTGAGAGGACCTCCCAGTGGATTGATCCCTTGGCATTCCAACATACACTGAACAAAACCTTTTCGGGAGGGATTTCTCCTGTTCAGGTCGATGGAGTACCCATTGTAACTCGACATACGGTCTTTTCATGCTTCACATTATGGTACAGTACCCACTTCTCATCACCCGTTACAATTCTGTTCAAAAAGGTTTCCCTACTGTTACAGGAAAGCAAAGAAACACAGGCGCTGATCCTATCATCTCGTTGCCTTGCTGTAAGCTAATGTGGTACTCACTGATCGAGCTTAGTGATGAAGCCAAACGCATACATCCGCCTTTCGACTGTTGTTCTGCGAACTGAGAACGTTTCTGCTATTTCTTCAGCGGTTGAATGTGGGGAATTTGTTATGGCTGTGTCCAGATTCTTGTCCGAAATCACTGATGGGAGTCCAGAACGGGCATGATCTTTACAGCGCCCGTTACCGTCCCGGAATTTCCTAAACCAACGGCGGGATTTGCTATCGTCCACGGTATCCTCCCCATACATTTTACAAATGCTATAGCAAGCTGCGGCTGCTGTAACGCTTTTATCATACTCGTACAGTAAAACGATGCTTGATATTATGATCTTTCCCGCTTGCCATGTTGTTTCCCGTTCCGCATGAGTTCTCCTGACAAAGGTTGTGCCTATATATAATCTACTGCTCCATGCGTCATTGGCAGTTCTCCTGTCTTCGAAACGTCAGCTGTGACGTCTGTACTCCACTTTACATTTCCATATGCCTAAAACGGGTAGAATTTTTGCCCTCAATATTTCTGAAATTTTTCGGAGGTACACTGTAAAAAAAAAAAAAACGACATTTTTGCAGCACAAAGTACTGTTCAGCTCGCGCTCAAACTCGATCACAATCGAATGTGCTGTACCTTTCTTTGGTTTCTTGAGTATATAAACATGAAAAATAACAGTACTTGCGTAAAATTAACAGCACAAACTGCTGGAAATCTACAGTGTTTTTTTTACAGTGTATTCAGTTGTCAGAGTCATGCTTTTAAGCATTAATATGCAGCTATTGAGACTGCAATTATGCAAAAGGGTATCTTGTTTTCATACTTCAACTGAAGAAACATATTATGTACTTTCATGTTTCTCATTAAACTATAATGCAAAAGGAAAATAATTATTTTATCTATGGCGACGAATTGGCAGGCAGTTATCTTATACAACAATGGAGTTGAAAGTTTTATGACCGGCAAATTTTTATGACTGGTCAAGGATCGCAGACAGGGGTTCAGGTGTTAAGAATCGCTCCAGATTTTCAAGACACCCTGCCTTTCGCCAAGCACTGTCCAGGGACTATTGAATTGGTTTTAAGGTAGCAAGGAGACCATAAATCTGGTCCTCGAAAGAGTTTTTGGGAGTTATTTTCAGAATATTTCATTACAATAAAAAGGAGTATAGGATGGAGACTTAAGAAACAGAACATCGCTTCCCTGTTGAACTTCGAGCATTCAAAATTCGAGATTTTTTTCACGGCCTTAAAGTGCGGTTGAACGGTCTGACATGCAATGATGAATTTTAACTCAGCGATTTTTCGGAGTTATTCTTTTGTTAGAGCCCTGTTTTCTAGCATTTAGCTTATAATATTATGCAGCTATTGAGACCGCAAATATTCAAAAGAGTCTCTTGCTTTCACATCTCAACACAAAAGATATATTAAGCACTTTAATGTTTCTGAATCAATCACAATGTAAAAGAAAAATAATCATTTCCTCTTTGACGGCCAATTAGCGGGCAGTTATCTTATACAAAAATCGATATGAAAGCTTTATGAAGCGGACATATAAACATGCGGACAAGCGGACAGTCAAACCGAGTTCATAAAGACTTTTCAACTATGTTGGAAAGTTTTAAAAACATTGCTTTAATAGTTCCAGAGAAAAATGTACATGAATATAAAGTGTTTTATATGTAATTTGGCAATTTGTTTAACCCCTTACACAGGTTTCAACCAATAAAAAAAAGTAAATGCAAAAATAGATACTTAATTTTAAAAACTGTTCTTTAGTTATTTCTGTATCATACTCAAATGTAACTCAATTTATAAATAGCTTAATATTCTAAAAACATTTATTTCGTTCAACATTTCTCACCCATCCATAATTAAACCATTAGAAATATTAAAATCCCAACGGCGACTTTAAAATGAGGCTGAAGGTAATTTAAAAACTTTCGCTACGCTTAGCATCTTACTTTCAAAATAGTTTACGTCATTATCGTTATGACTTTCGCTAGTTTATTTGGATATAGATTAATATTAGAAGCATCATTATAGCTGTTATATTCGCCAGATGGAACATTTTAATTATTTTCATATTTTGAAAGGCATTTACTAAATATAAACAAAATCTATTGCCTTCAACATTTTAAAAATTATTCCTTGGTTTTATTTAAATGCGTCGCATAAAAAGATGACTGTTTATATGCACATAAATAAATGTATAATTACATCTAGAAGAACTATCACAGACTTATATCATAAAAAGTAATTTAAATTTGTTTATGGACTATGTCATCTAAAAAATGAATCTCAATTGACGATTAACAGAGACTGATCCTTAACTAATTTCTGACATCAGAATTTCGCATGTCCTTTTTAATTCGTACAAGGTAAAAGCATTTTCCACAGTGAATGATTTCTCAATTTGATAACTCTAACTGCAATAGCACCGCATCTTGGTCCAATTTGGAACTAAATTCTAACACTGTAGGTCGAGAACCTCAAGTTCCTACATCCAAAACATCAAGCTCTCTAAATACTCGAGTTGTTACATCATTGAATACCATTGTTTCCAGAATATGTATTGCAAAATTAATTCTTTTTCTATGCTAACATTACAGTTTGCCTGTTATAAATTTTAGTTCAAAGTTAAACCATTCGATGAACCACAATATTGTTCTTCTTAACATTCAAAATATTCTTTCTATGGTTCAATCTCGAAATTGACTTTAACCTCCACCAAAAAAAGAATTATTCAACAGATCATCAGAACAAATACAAACTCGCTTAATGCGAGAAGCAGGGGGATTATAAAAGTCCTCTTATGAACCGTTACTCATAAAGCCCGTGAAGATAAAATTTTAAAACACACGCTTAATTAAACTATCTACTCCTTTCAAATTGCTTTAACTATCTGAATGCTAAAATTAACTTAATGTCATAAAGTTAACATAAAATATTTAGTCTTATCGTTAGGAGTGTAATTTTCTTTAGAAGGGTCTTTTCTATAGGCAAAATAACAGTTCTGAAGTCAAAGCTTCTAAATAACTAGTAATTCGAAAAGACATGAACGACGAACGGTAATGCAAGGATCACTTCCCGTTTTCCTGGAAAAACTCGACTTACGTTGCAATACGCACTGGAATTTTTGAGCTATTGATTTCATATAACCTTTTCACTTTAACAGCGCTATAAGCGGCACGAAAAGGCTGATTTTTATGGTGCAGATTTCGCATTTTAATAAGGAAACTAATAAAGGTTGTCTTTTACGCACATTCATTTTCATTGCTCAGATGCAAATCTTACAAAAGGGTAGTATTTCAAACAACTGTCTTCCTTCTCTCTCTGGGCTGCCTCTCCCGTCATCTTTCGTTGTATCAAGACCTCAGGACATTTGTTTGTATTTTCTTAGGTGTTGTATCTACTTGAAGGTTAATTCTTCGTGGTGAAACTGATAAATTACTACATCTTAACAACAGTTGTAAAGGAGAAATACCACCGAGAGAGGAAAGGTTCTATAAGAATGGTTTCCTAATTCTATCCAACTTTTATCGAAAATCATATTGATATGAACGGATCTTTTTCTCGTATTACGCGTGATCTTGCTTTTGTTGCTGACAAAAAGCATAAGAATCCTAATATAGTTTCTGATTAACAATCCTTAGCATGCAATTTGCCCACTTTAACCGTGTCCTCGTTTTAGCCGAGCTCCTATTAAACGAGTTCGACTGTAGTTCTATGAACTCTGAATATAAGGTTACGCGGGGCAACTGGGGCATGATTTTACAATGAAACTCTGGAGATTCTGCCAATTCAGCTTCAAAAGGCTGTTCAGTTAGGTTCCCTCTATCAGACAAAAATGTTCAAAATTACATTTTAATTTCTAAAAATAAAAAATATATATATATATTTCATCTTTCTTTCCTCATGGGTCCAGTTGCCCCATAAAAATGGAGCAAGTGGGCCAGGAGGTTCTATGTTCCATATGCGTTTTTTTTTTTTTTTAATATTGTGTATCAAGTCCTGTTTGAAAAAGTGTAAACAACTAAAAAGAGTTAAACCAGGCAGATCATGTACATTATATATCAACTAAAGGGCGTTGTAAGGAAAACCTTTACTGCCAATGTGTCTAAACAAAAACACTAAAAGTGGAAATATTAGATTTATTTATACAAAAAACATAAAAATTAAGTAAGTACTTATGTACTTTAGTATATGTAACAAGTATAAAAGTTACATGAGTATTTTAAAGGAAAAATAACAAGATAAATTCATGAACAAACGGCTACGTAAGTACTTAAGTATCTCATTCTCTTTTTTATTTATCACAATGGAAGTTCGATATGTCCAATAAACCTGTGGAAAATGTAACCATAATTTTATATAAAACAGAACTATTTTTTATTCGTTTCGATAATTTTCTAATAATCTTTTTTTGCCTTATGTACGCCTTTTCACCTGTATCGTAAAATTTCGAGCTATAGCTATAACACTTAAGAAATTTGGTTTGATAGCCCCAACGTACTTTTTAAAATTTTTGTTGTGTAATTTTAATAAGGTATTATGTAATTTTCTTTATTGCAAGCAAAAAAAAAATGGAGAAATTAATTTTCCGTAGTAAGATAAACTCAAAAAGATATTTATAACTGTTGGGGTAACTAACTGTACCCCTGATATATGCCCCAGTTATCCCATTCTTGAATAATTTATGGGGTAACTGGAACACCGACTTTACATTTGAAACATGAAGTAAATATGTATAGATACCAATAATATTAATATATTTATGTGTCTAATCTTTAAATAAAAATATTGTTTAATAAAAGTACTTACCGTATTTTAGTAAAAAGCCGAGGAAGTTTAACCAAATGGACGTTGTTTTTAAAAAAAGAAACCTAAAATTTCGGCAACATATCACAGCAAAGGCAGAGTTATGAGTGAGTTGACACACGTTGTTTTAAGAAGTAGAGATGGGGGTGCAACGGTTTTTTATAAAATAGCCTATGGCCCAGTTACCTCGTGGGTCCAGTTACCCCAGCTTACCTTACTGCTTGATTGCACGAGTATTTCCACACGTTTGTCCAGTGTTTAGAAGGCAGGCTACAAGTCAAGAGGTCTAAGTTCAAATCCTGGTACAGGTGTGGTGATTTATAGTGTGCCGGATTCTCCTTTAAACAAAGATCCCTGCCTGATTAGCTGCTGTTTGTAAAATATAAAAGTAGCCACTTAATTTAAAAATGTTACCAGTTTCTTTTTCAAAATTTTTATAGTTAATGACTCAACCTACGCACAGTCTAAAACAAAATTATGGTTCAATACTGTATCATTTTATAGTTCACCTAAAGTACAAAATAAAGGTAACATTTTTAAACAATGTATGGCTGTAGCAATTACTACACCTAAATTTGGTTCAACCTTGTACGGAATTTTTAACAGTGCAAGTGAAACTGCCATTAACTCGAATTAAATTACTAGACACATTCATTTTTTTCCATATCTATATTTTTATTCAATTCTATTTAAAACTTTTTACATTTCACTCAGGGCAAAATATTATGATGTTTAAAAATTCCCATCATTAACGAAACTTACGTTTCGCTTAAAATATCTTTCTTAAAAAGTAAAAAATGTTTATTATATATATTTATAATGAACCACTTATAATACAGGACGTATTAAAATATCGTAACATTATTCATATCAGAAGCATAATAAATTAGATGATTGGAAGCATCCTACTGTAACGGGGAAATAATGTAGAATTTGTATGTAATGATATATTGTCATTACGATTATTTCCGAATTATTAATGAGCAAAATGAATAACAACCTTTCATTATCCGAAAGAATAGTGCTTTCGTTACCATAATTAATAGCAACCTTTGTGAGAAAATGTAAGAAGCAAACACTTTTGAAATTCCTGTTAATATAATTACAGTCCCTGAAATTGAGTGGATTATAATTGAACATGCTGTTTAATAAATAGAAGTGGTACATTAAAAGGAAGATTTATTCATTTAACACAGGAAATGCTTATTCTTCATGAATTTTATAAAAGAGATCAGGCATTACTATATATTTATTAAAATAAACTATTTATTGAAACTTATAAAATGTCTTTTATTATAATGCAATACAGAAAATTGTATCCAGTTTTCGTGAAACAACTAATTAAAAGAATGTTTCTCTTTTGAAAGCTTTTGAAAGCATATACAGTAGAGTACCGATTATCCGAGTCTCGCTTAACCGAGATTCCGCTTTAACTGAATTCTTTTTTTATGATAGACTGGTGGATTCCATTATTATGAAGCAGCCATTATAAATGAACTGTTAGATGAATATGAAAGAATTACCGGTATAATGTTAAAACTCTGATTTTCTAGTCAGAATGGGAAAATAAAAGGCCATAAGGTTTTTTGAAAAATAAAAATAAAATCAGAGTTCTAATTTTTTACGGTTTCTCTTTCATCTTCACCTAACACTTCATTTATAATGGCTGTTTTATAATAATAGAACCGATCAGTCCATCAGAAGAAGTGATCCATTTCAAAGGTATAAGTTCGTTAAAAAAAAAAAAATTTAATACTTTGAGCAGAAAAAAGAGGCTACACCTGCAATTGTCATGACACTAATAGAATCACATAGCTGCCAATTTGTACGGTTTTGTTATCTCTAAAATTTAATAAAAATGTTCGTCCTATTTAATCGTTGACAATTGCAGCAAAATTGACATTTAACAAATAAAAAACTATCAAGGGCTTTTTCAAATAAACAGTCCCCCATTTTTCTTAAAAGTAACGGAAATATACATCAAAGAAATGTTACTAGTACCATAAAAATGAATGAATTAAGTAAAAATTTATATTTCATCACCTTAGTTGGTGTAGATTTGTGTAAATCCAGTTTATCCGACGTCAGCTTGGTCCATATTAACTCGGATAATCGAGACTCTACTGTAGTTACGATAAATACTAAAGGGTGTCCCAAAAGTCACGCAAGAAATAATTTTGGTAGGAAACACAAGTTATTATTAAAGATTGTAAATTTTTTATTGATTCATAAAGTATACAGTATAAGGTTATGTATGGAATATCATATAGTGTAAATGGTCTCCACTGCTTTGATGGGTGTACTAAAATCTGAATTTTGCGCCATTTGTGCCGAAATTTTTAGTGCCGAAATTACAAGATATGGTTGTGGACGACATGTGATTTTAACAAGACGGTAACACATGGCAAACAGCTCTAGAAACAATCCAATTATTGCATGAGTCATTTCCTGGTCGTGTAATTTCCCTTTTTGGTGTTCAGAATTGGCCGCTCAGATCATGCGATTTAACGCCGTTAGACTTCTTTCTTTGACATTTTTTGAAGTCAAAGGTTTATGCAAACAAACCAACTACCACCCACACCTTGAAGGAGGAAATTGAGCGCTCTATCAACGATATTCATCCACATTTATGCAAAAAGGTATTAGTATCCAGTTTTCGTGAATCAACGAATTAAAAGAATGTTTCTCTAAGCTTTTGAAAGCGTATATTTATAATAAATACTAAAGGGTATCCCAAAATTCATGAAGAAGTACTTTTTTATAGAAAACAAGGTTTATAACTAAAAATCATAAATGTTTTATTGATTCGTAAAGTATACAATATAGGGTTATGTATGGAATAGCATATCGGATAAATTGCTTCCACGGCATTGCTGGGCGTCCCAAAATTCAAGCATGATCTGAATTTTGCGCTATTTGTGCCTAAATTGCAAGATGTGGATGTGGACGACGTGTGATTTTAACAAGACGGTGCTTTAATCTTTTTGGTGGTCAGAATTGACCGCCCCACAGTGGGGCAAGGAACCACCAAAGTTGGCAATAAATAAAATTTACTTTGAACAAAAAAAGCACATCATGCATTCATTTATATATTTTACGTAGTAGAACTAAAACTTTTACATAAGCTATAGAGTAATTTATTAACTTTTATATGCGCGATTTTTAATTTTGTTTCGAAAAAATTATATATCTGAAAGGTTTACACAGGTAAAATAATGAAAAAATTAGAGATACGTTTTTCATATAATACGTCAATTTTTTCTTCTGTTGCACATCAGCAATATTGCAATTTAGAAAATATTTTATTACGCATGTCTCCAAATACCTTATTTTATATAATTATTTATTTTATAAAACCTAACCTTTAACCCTTTAATTCCCATGATAGAATATGTTCTACAAATCACGTAGTTCAGAAAATCTGACTTTACACCAGAAAAGTTTCAATGGTTAATTTTGCTTTATTTAAATACGGAATGTATGTTATTAATTAAAGCACATATAGCTATTTTAATTTTATGGTGTGAATGAGGTATATACGAATAAAAAAAATCTATTAAATTCAAAAGACTGTTGTTTGCATATATGCACAGCTGCGCACTAAAGGGTTAATTAATTTACAAAGCTTTTTCAAATATTTTCTGTACAAAAATAAGTCAAAAACAAGAAATTAAGATAGTTCCTTACAAGTTAAATATTTATAAATCATCCATAATATCGCCTTAAAAATGCAAAAAAAACTGGTACAACTCTTTTTTCAGATATCATTCGAAGTGGAACTAGAGACTTAATAAATACAGCTGAATCACTGGCTTCCGAGTCACAGAAAGTTTGTTTGTATGAGCTATGTCCTGAAGACTTATCAAAACCTCACTTTGATATAAGGCACAACTGCTTTAATTATTCATTTTCAAGCGATTCGATAACAGGTTCTAGTATTTGTAACAAGCGCTCTGAAGTATGATCTAGAAGAGCCTGTAATGCAGCTGAAGCACTAACTTCTGTTACCGCGATGTTTTTAGGATAACATTCTTTTTTTTTTTTGCCTCTTGCACAATTTTGTAAGAGGGAAATTTTTCTGGGGACTTCTAGTGACGTTAAACTGTTCGCGACATAATTTCGCGTCTATTAATACAGTCAGAGTATCTTCTCCTGACAAATGCTGTTGTGATTTTACAGATTTTGTATAAGCATTTTGATATTTGATAGCTCGCTTTGGACTTGCAGTTATATCTTTTAAAACGCTTGAGGCCTGAATCTGTCCTTCAGATCTTAAACTCATATATGTCGCGTGCACTAAAGAAGATGTCGAACTAGAATCACATAATCATTTTGCTTTTAATCTTTTTGATCGTTCAGAACACCCTTTCAAACGGAATATGAGGCCAGCCACGTTTGCTTTTCAATGCCGCTTCTGTTTGTTATTCAAATCGAGGAAATCAAAGCGATTTGTCAAGCCAGTCCTTATTAATTCTAAAAAACTTTTCCTTTACCGGCTGCTTTATCCTTGTCTCGACAGTCTTTTGCCCATCGGAATTTATATTGAAATTTAAAATATTTTAGTTTCTTTTTTAAGTCTATAGAACTACTACGTTCGCAGTTTGTCCTATTCTAGAGGTCTTTTACCAAAAAATCATATTGCTTTTCAACAGTTTTTTTCTTTCGAACGTTTCATAATATTCAGAAGTTCTCTTCTGGTAATATATAATGTATTTAAATTCGTCTCTAAAAAAAGAAACAATTTGTAATTATGTTTATGTATGTACACTAAGGAAAAATTGAGGATAATTAACTATAAAAAGGACCATACAATTAAAAAAGGGGCAAAAAGGAGCAAAATTTTCTGACATATTTACCATCCTAAAACTCAAACCTAGTAGAAAAAATTATAGTTGACACTTAACCCGCTTTAACTCATAACTAAAACCTTCAATGTTTGTAGACACTGTTAATTTTATTTTAAAATTTGACTACTATATATTCTAAGTTTCACTTTGTCTATATAAATCATATTAAAAAAAAGTAAAAGTTATTGTATTTTTGTTAGATACCTGAAGTTGAAGGTTTCATAGTCAAAAAATATTATTTTTAAATTATTACAGCGAAATTAAATAACGAATTTGAAACAAAATTATTGATTTTTTGTTCATTTATTATCATCGTGCGAAAATGCAGATTAACTTCTTACTTTAGTGAAGACCAAGATAACTTTGCACACTTTTTAATACTAGGCAGATGTTTACTGACATCTGCTCTATTAAATTGACGTATGTCGGAAGTTCAAACTAGAATTTCATTTTTTCGATTTTTTGCCAGATTTGAAGGCTTCTTGCCCCACTGTGCCCCCGGATCATGCGATTTAACGCTGCTAGACTTTTTTCTTTGGAATTTTTTTTCAAGTCAAAGGTTTATGCGAAAAAGACCACGATGATCCTCGCTTTGAAGGAGGAAACTGAGCGCTGTATCAACGATATTCAGCCACATTTATATGGAAAATTTTAGCAAAAAAGTGCGAATATGCCAGCAAAGACGTAAAGGCCATTTATCCGATATGGTATTTTATACATTACCCTACATTGTATGCTTTATGAATCAATAAAAAAATTACAATCTTTAATAATAAACTTGTGCTTTCTATCAAATTTGTTTCTTGCGGGAATTTTTGGACACCCTTTAACATTTATAAGTAATGTTTAAGGTTGTGAAAGAAGGAAAAAATTGAGCCCATAATTTACCATATTATTTACTTGTTGATAATTTTAGAAATTGCAGCGTACTGTATCATGTTATAACGTCTACGAAACTTTTTCATAGTAATTGACATGAAAAGAGGTTTCTTATTAATAAGCTAAATTTAGTCGCAAAATATATTTTTATGTTTTCACAAAATCCGAAAAAACTTAAGGAAAACGTAAAGTATAAAAAATGTGAGAAAACTAATTAGTTACACTACACTGAGTGTTGAGTTCACATGGTACATTAAAGAAAAAAACTGAAAGTAAGTTGATAAAAATAAAGAAATATAAAGTATAGAAAAAGTACTTTATAGTTTATTAAAATAGCTGCTCCCGGAGCAGTGGTTCCATTGTTCATTTCTTTTTTCAAAGCAAGCAGCAAAAGCATTTTGTGCAAGCTACTTCAGTAACTTTGCACAATAACTGAAGTACTGGGTATAACAATTACTAAGCAGCAAAGAGTATACGCTGCAACAAATAAACAGAAATACGATAAAACTTGTCCAAATTCATATGCGGATAATGTGGAAAGTTTTAGAATTTGAACAAATTTAATAAGCTCATCCGAAAAAAAATTGGAATATATTGTTAATTTTTTTGCATAAAGTGGAATCTGTCTAACGCAAAAAGTGAAAGCTATAAAAACAATTCATCAAAAAGCACGTTCATAAAACGAAATTGTAATTAACTATTATATAACAAATTCACTATTCAAATCATTGTTTCTTCGGATTCCTATCCTAATTAAAAAAAAGAATGAAATCAGAATCTATAACAGATGTTAGTAGTAAAAAAATATATCCGACAGATAATTTGGAAAAAAGTGTGGCCACACAATCGGCATTTAATTCCCGATGAAGTTTGAAATTCGCCCCTCTTCTCTAAAATGAAGGTAAATTGTAGCTGCTGCAGGTTGTTTACATTAAATCCATTTTTAGCGTGTTTTTACGTTTATTAGAAACATCTAAAAACCGTTAATTTGGCCTTAGCGTAAGTTCTAAGTCAGTGATGAATATTGACACATCAGCGGCAGAAATGAATATATACTCCTCAGCATTGAAACTTGACGTAAATAAGAAAAAGTAAGAAAGTTAGGAATACTAGTATACAGTAGACCGCCGATTATCGGAATTCCAATTAACCGAACTTCCAATTATCCGAACAGACTATTTCTCTCAAAATTTTTTAAAAATGAAGATGAGATTCTGGATGAAATTTAAAATGAAAAAGAAATTGTAGAAATGAAAACGAATTCTCTGAAAATGATCCGGGTCCATCACATAACGAAACCTTTGAATGTTGGAAAACAGCTATGAAATGGATCGAACGGCAGAACAACTCTGATCCTCTTCAGCTAACGTATTTAAGACGAATTCGAGATATGGCAGCATTGGAAATAACGTCTTTTTTGAAACAAGCAACAATGGAATGCTTTTTTGCTTAAATTATAGTCTCTGGAGTTCAGAAAATAATAAAAAGAGAAACAGAAAATTTTAAATGATAAAAAAGTAAACAAATAAAACAGTTTTTAAACACGCTAACATTAACTGGTGCTGCCAGTCCTAAGTCTAGATAAAGTGTGAATGTTTTAGTATAGTCAGGAACATTCCTTAAATTGTCTGTCCATTTATCCGAACTAGGGCCGGGACCAACTTGTTCAGATAATCGGCGCTCTACTGTAATTGTAGGTGTTTTTATAATATATAAATGATTAAATTTAAAAAACTCTACTCTTCAATAAGTAACAACCAGCAGCATAACCAAGTAGTCATTTGATGAAGTGAAATATCAGTATCTATAAATTTATCATTTTTGTCAAATTTATTTTATAGTAACTAAAGGTAACTTGAATTTAGATAAGTATGATGTATCCACAGTCTACTGAAAGAAGTGTTTTCAATTAAACTTATTTTACTGTTTAACTCTTTCAGGGGCAAAGTACTTCTATCCGTAAAATGCTGAAATGTTTGAATGACACCAGAATTTACAAGCGAATTTATTTGAAGATAAATCAAAGATTTTTGTTAGGTACTTAATTAAAGAAAAATATTCATTCCAAATTTCTGATGCCAATGTGACATTTAGGAATTTAATTTAAATGGTCCAAAAATTAACCACCGCCCCTTGAAGGGGTTAAGTGCCTCCTACACTTACCTGATTTCAGCTAGGAGATTGAAAATTTGATCATTTACGCGTCATAAGTACATCTACAAGAGCTTCAGTTTTTACTACATTTTGAATTTTCCTTTTGGCGTTGTAATTTCAATGAAGAGGAGATCATGTATACTGAATATTAAAGATTTAGAATTTACTGATGCATTGAAAACTACAGTGAAAAATCTTTTTAAACATTGAGAAGAACATTACATTTAAACGGACATAGACATTTTTAGTTCATTAGCGAAAGCTCTTTAGAATATACAAGGTGCATAATTTAATCTAAAGAAGGGGAAATCGAGGTAAATCGATATACAACCCTATCGAGGCTTGCGAACCTCCTTCAAAGCTTACTCTTCAAAGATTAAAAAAAATATTCTCGCAATGGAAGTATTTCATTCTTCCAAAGTGCATTATCTATATTATAAAGGACAAACATATCTGGGCGTAACGCATACGTCATTCTGCGAATGGCAACACTTTGAAATTTGAAATAAAATTTTGGGTTTGCAATTTTCTCTACTGCAAATTTTTAAAATTCTAAACATCGCATATTTCAATTTTTTACACCGTCGTATAAGGAAAAAAAAGCTCTTTTAAATGCAATTTGTTTGAAAGCTGTATCTGAATTTAATTTTGAGACATTAATTTTTTTGTAGTTTTTAATACATTTTTTGTAATTGTGGCAACTGAAGAACTCCATTTCTGTTGAAAGTCGTGGAGGTTTGAAAGTAAAGGGAAAATAATCACGGAGGAAAGAAAATATTATATTTCTGTACCTTTATGTTGCCATTTTCTCATAAAAAGTGAAAAAAAATGAAATTAAAATACGTGCTATGTCAGCGATTTTTTTAATTTCTAAATATCGCACATTTTCAATTTTTAAACAGTAAAATAGAGAAAAAAAAATCTACTTTCAAATGCAATTTGTTTGAAAATTGTATCTTAATTGACTGAGTTATTAAGGTTTTTAAAATAACTAGCCGCCCGTGGTGACCAGTTTGGTCTCCCTTAAATGTATGCTAGGCATAATATCATGTTACTTTTATTCATAATTTAATTTACTTGCTCAATCCTTCGCCAAATTGGAAGATTCTGATAGAGAAATCGAGAACTCTCTACTTTTATGTTAGTAACGCACAGGTGATATATCGCCAAACGTTGTACCCGTCGCATTTTTTTTTCCATATTTCGTTAATTCAGATTAAAATATAATCCTTTCACTCAGTTTGTTTAAAATGGATAACTTTAATTCAAAAATGAAACCTTTAAAATTCATGACTTTCACTTATTTTTATTTATTTATTTATTTTTTTTTTATTTTAAGAAAAAGAAAATAAAAAGAATAAATAATATCATAAACCATTTAATTTCAACATCAAAGCAGTGTTTTAATTTACCCCTCGAAAAATAAAAAATGCTGCTGGCGAGTTAAAAAAGGCTATTGGCGAGATTTGTGCCCCGCTAACATAAAAGTAGGAACTCTTTGCGATCATAACAACTTTTATGTAGTTTTATTCGAAAAAATTATTTTGATTAAATCGGTTGCCAGAAGAAAAATTCTTTTCTCGCCATGGACCTTTTCTCTATTTCGCCAAGTACTTTCATTTATTTATTTATTTATTATATTTTAAATTAGATGAATAAAAGACGTCACAGGTGTCACGCACTACGTTGGCACGACTTTTTTCTGACGCCAATGTCATATACGTACCGGGGTCCTTAACTGGCGCCAAAGTGTCGTTATTTTGCTTGATATGGTAATCCGGATGTTGTTGTTTATTTATTAATAAATTGTTTATTTACTTTTATTTTATTTTTTAAAATTATATAAATTGTTTTGTTCTATAGTTATTAATTAAACTTTTTATTTAATTATTGTTACTCCCTTTTTAAAAATATTACACAATAACAAGTGAGATGCGTTTCCTTTGGGCGATGCCATTAAACAAGTAACAAATAATCGCGATTTCTGTGCCACGTACGATAGCGTAATATATATATATATATTTTCAAGCATAAATTACTTTTAAATTTATCTCTATCACGTGTAGCTCGATTACGAAAGGTTAATCCGCTTGCCCTTAAAACAATGTAAAAAGATCAGCATTTGTTTCCGCCTAATGTTCCATAACAAAATTAGAACTTCCTCTACAGAAAAATAAATAAAATAATGTGAATAAGAAAGAAATTTAAAAGATATGTGATTGAACCACGCGCTTAAAGCACCAAAATGATCGGAAAGACTGATGTAAGTCGAAAAATCTTGGATTAAAAACTCCTGACATGCGATGACATGTGAAAGTATCGCTTTTAATAAATTTCAAAACTTTATTTGATTGCATAATTGATATTTTTCATATAAAAATTCTTTTTGATAGTAGTGGGCAATCTAAAATATATATTACATGTAAAAAAATAATTAGAGTTTAAAAAAAATGGTTTTCACACCTATATTCTGTAACCCGAGGAGCTCGGGTTCGATCCCCTAGTGTTTGTAAAAGGAATTAATTTTGTCAATAGTAGAGCAAGTAATTTTTAAAAATATTTTATTCATTTCGGTTAACGTGTTCATATTTACGATGAATTATTACAAAACTAATTCAGCATACATATTTACTCTAACAATAAGTATAAATTAAAAAAAAATATTTTCATACAAGATCATACCACAATAGAACTAATAACATCCCTCAAAATTTTGGGAATGTCTCCAGAGATTTAAAAAAAAAGTTTCGGAGTTTTTTCAATTAAAAAAAAATTTTTTTTTCGTTATCTACGTGGAAACTTTTTTAAAGTACACTATTATGTCGGAAGTAATTTCAGGTCAATTCCAAAGCGAACGAAACATCATGCATCAGGTCTGAATTATGAAACACTTTCCAACAGTAACAGAATATTATTTAAGAAATTTCTTTTAAAATTCACTTAGTTGAAAAGCATTTATGATTTCGGTTTGTCTCTCCAATCTCTAACTCTCCTAAATATACTCGGATTGCCCTGAATTTTTTGTATTTTATTGATGCTTACTTTAGAACGATTGGTATTGAAAACAAAGTGAGTAGCATTTATAGTTCATGTACAGGGACGGTCAAAAGTATTTCGTTTCATGACGGTCAATGGGAAGAAATCGTTTTAAGTTCATTTTAATGATGTTAGACAATTTAAAACATAATAAAATTGATATGCATTTTTAAAGCGCACTATATCTTTCATTCTGTAGAATATGGGGTGCAAAGCCTTTAGTATTAATTTACAGGGCCATACAATATAATTCCGTTACACAATTGTCCACGTGGAAAAACTGTTTGCAGCATAATTTAATTTTGTTACACTATTTTAAATATAATGAAATTGATATATATTACTGAGATTTGCTACAAGATACTTGTTGTATAACATGATGTGCATAACATTTATCGTTCATTTACAGAGACACACAAAAGATTCGGATACAGTTCTGTACCATGAAGTATTGTCTATTAGCTATAAGTGTTGGAAATGCGATTTCATTTATCGTATGCGCGATTAAATAAATTTTTGCTTAGTATGTGGTGCGTGTAAATGCATCATTACAGGGCTTCACAAAAGAATTTGCAAACATTGCGGATTACCAGCGTGAATGACTTAAAGACGGCTTTTAATTGAATTATGCACTTTCAAATTAAACTATATTTGGTATAGTATTACCTACTAAGAGATGTTTGTTTAATATAAATAAAATCATATACAGAGCCACGCAAAGAACTGGATGCATGACCTCCTAAAGATGATAATATCAGTGTGATTTCAGTAGTTTTAACTATGTTTTATTCAGAGTTAAATTTTATCTTACTATGTGGCGTGTATAAAAATCTCTTGATAATATACAGGGCTGTACAAAATAATTGAGGTATGTAACTGATAGAAATTCTTGAAAGGTGAATTTCAACCTGTTATGCCTTTTCTTTCTAAACTGACTTTTTGCATATTATGTAGAATATATACAAATCTATAGATTAAATAGAGGGCTGCGCAAAATAAATGGACTACTTTACCGGCTATGGATGTTAGTTTCTGAAATAGGGTTTTAGTATGTGTTATGAGTTTTCTAAAATTTTTAGTTTGATTTTATTTTTACCGTATTAAACGGCGAAGTTTTGTTAAAGCATTCTGAAAATATTGGAAAGTGTTTCAGAATCTGCGCTTGATGCATGATTTTTCTTTCATGTTTAATAATTAGATCAGATATATAAATAAGCAATTAAAGAAAGAAAATTCCACATTACTAATTCTATTAAATTAGTCTGTTTTTAACAATTTGACGTTTATGGATTTTATACTACTACTTACACAAATATATCCTTAAAATTTGTTATCTAGGCTTTAAAAGCCGATGGAGCATACACTAAGCCGCCCCTGTCAATATGCATGTCTAAACCTTCCATGTGTTTAAGGGTTAATATCTCGGCTAATTACCGACGATTTTTTTTAGAAAATCATGATCAACAATGCTTTTATACTTTTGCTACGATAGGTACCTCCAGCGCTGCTCAACACTTTTCCTGAATGTCCGTAAATCGAAATTTGTGTGTAACGGAAAAATGCGATTTTCTCAAAAACTATGTGACCTAGCGTAATCGCTAAAATTTGCCTGCAAGGTTTAAATTAACGTCTACTACCTCTAATTTTTTCGTAATTTTATTTTCAGTAGATTCGGAATTAGATTGGGGGGAGGGGACATATTTTTGCACTACGTTTTTTAAGATAACTTTGAAAATATAATATCTAAAATTAAATTAAATGTATTTTTGAGTCCAGCGTTACGAAAGCTTTAATACAATACCCCACACGATGTACAAAGAAAAGATTTATTTGTTCATGTAACTTAATAAACTCCTCTACATTTTTTTCTAAATATATTTATGAATATTTATTAATTTGTAAATATGTGGGTCTTTATTACTTTCCCCAATTTGAACTGTCCATGTTCCATAGTTTACTAGTAAAAGAGTTGTGACAGACGGACAGAGAGACTCAGGAGAGATCTTTTAATGGTTCCGTTTTCACTTTTTAAGTACGGAACCCTGAAAACGCGTAAATTGCAATACAGTTTTCAAATAAATTGCAATATAGTTTTCAAACAATTCCTATTTGAAAGTACATATTTTTTCTTTATTTGTCGGCGTAAAAATTGAAATGTGAAGTATTTAAAAGTGTAATAAATTGCAAAAAAAATATAATAAAAGTAAAATTTAAACATCTGCTGTTTCAGCGTTGCGTACGGACACGTTATCCTTTATAATAGAGTCCTGCAATGGAAATTTTTTTTTATGCGTCTCTGTAAACGAACTATAAATGTTACTTACACTATACACCTGGAAAAGCATGTTGTAGTTTATATCAGTGATGCAAATCCATCTCATTATGTTTGAAGTATCGTAACATCAATAAAATGCACCGCAAACGGTTATTCCCTTAGACTATAATGTAACGGAATTATTTTGTGTGTCTCTATAAACGAACTATAAATGTTACATACTTTATTTTAAATACTGAACATTTTCTAGTAAACTTCGATAATATATCACAATTTCCTGCCAATTTGAGTGCATTTGCGAGAATTCACAGTCAAACCAAATTCATAAACACTTTTTAACTTTATTGGAAAGTGTTAAAAAGGGAGTCAGGAACTAAAATCAATTAAATATCCAAAGCTGAAAACACGAATTAAAAGTGAGAAAAAAAAGAGGAAATACTATTTCTGGTGAAAAAGTAGCGCTCTGGTTTTTCGCGTGAGATAGTATAGAATCAAATTTTAAAGGTATCGAAATTTCTGAAACAGTTACAATATATGTTAATTAAATTATATGTATACTAATTTCAAATGCTAAAAGGTGTAAATTAAAACTTTTAAACCAGTAAAAATACGTATATCCCTTTAAGACCCAATGTATAGGTAAACAAAGCTAGTCATGCCTGTAGAAAGTAAAACCATGGACTGCAATCGCTACCTGTTGAAAAAATAATGATACTTTACTCTATCTGCAATTTACACTATCTGCTCTATTTGAGTTTTTATTATACATACGACTCAAAAGCAAATATTTAAAGGAATGTCTAACTCGCATGATCGTGCGGGTTGGGTCTTAAAGGGTTATTTTGACTGTTGACATGTTTCGACTCTCCCGAGTCATTTTCCTAACAAATAAATAAAACTATTCTAAACTTGTACGGTCTCTGACACGCCATCATTCAGTTTTCCACAACAACAAGTTTGGAATATTATTCATTTGTTATGAAAATGACTCGGGAAGAGTCGAAACCTGTCAACAGTCAAAGTAAACGTATTTTTACTGGTTTTAAAGTTTTAATTTACACCTTTAAGCATTTAAAATAACAAGCATTTGAATATTACAAGGTGTTAATTTGCTACATATTAAATTATATGTACTTTTCGATCCAAAATAAGATGATTTTGACTCACCAGGGATTTCACTGATGTAAGTTACTGACCCAGCTTCATAAAAACGTTTAACTTTACTATAGCATCGTTTCACCGGCTGTTGACATGACATTGTATGCTATAGAAATTTTCACTTGAAATTTTTGCTTGTATGGTTGTATATGGTATGGTTTTGCTTGTATGGCTTGTATAGAACGTTAATATTCAGACTTTTGCAATTCTAAAAAGGTTGAATAATCCACAGATAAAATTATTTTTAATGATTTTTTATCAAAATTGCACTATTTATTGAAGAATATACATTTAAATATACAGATATAGAGAATAATGTGAAATAGAACTGTTTGCCACAGAAAGTGTCATTTCTAGTTTTTCGCTTGAGCGGTGTAAGCACACTGGTTTTTCAGATTTTTAGGTAGATTTCGTAAGAAATACTACCTATTGCAGTCGTTACCATGGTGCGACTTTTGAAAAATTCCTTCATAACTTTTCATTATAGGACCCCAGGAACCCAAAACCACCCCCACCTAAAAAGTTTATATATATATATATATATATATATATGTATGTATGTATGTATGTACTAAATTTTGTCCGCACGATAAAAGTCGCAATTATGCACGAATCATCTTCAAACTCGCCAACAACTTTGAGATGGCTAATATATCGGCGGGGATTGAAAATGGGCGAAATCGGCCCAAGAGGGTGGAAATGGGGAGGGTTCAAAATTTTGAATACTGTCTTAACATGATTCTGATAAAACCAGCTCTTACACAACAATGGCAGGAAAAAAATAAAAGTTTTTCGTTATAGCAGTTGCCAACAATTAAAAAAAAAAACAAATAATAAAATTCTCACCACAACAATTACTTTTCTTTTGCAAAATTTTCACGTGTAAAATTAAATAGTTTGACAAAATGAAAACAAATTGAATATTACGTCATAAGTTTCCTAGAGCAAGATTTCAGCATGAAAACTCAAAATAAATAGTTTGACGAATTAAAAAAATATGTATTTTGCGTCATATTGGAAATATAATGGACCTCAGCAGGTGAATATGTAACGCCATGTAAGTTTGAAGAAACGTATTAAAACATGATAAAAACCCGACTATGGAAATTTTAACATATTTTAACACTTTAAGGTTATCTGAATTTTTTGTAGCCATTTTTTAAACCTATTCCATATGTATGTGTGTGTGTATTCGTGTATATTACAATTTTCACAAAAAAGTTTAGCTCCCTACAGCTCGGTCTTTGTGAAGAAACTGGGTTTTATCTCTAATATTGAATTAAGTTTTGTTGGAGAATTTAGTACTTAACATCGAAATCTACCTCCGCCTGTAGGCCCGAGCCGGCAGGGATTTTTTGTTAATTTAACTACATAATAGATAAAAAAAAAGCTTAAATGAAAAGGCAGGGGAACAAAAAAATTGTTCTTTTCCTGCGGCATTACATCGTTTTGGTGATTTTGACAGATACAAAAGGTTATAATTATGGAATATAAAGTAATTAGTTGCAATGGCTGTGATTCTTGCAAAACTTTGAAAGATTAGGAGCAAACATGAGCATTAAGGTGCATATTTTAATAGTCATTTAGTCCAATTTTTAAAAATTTGTGTGATTATAGTGAGGCGCAGGGTGAACGGTTCCACGAAGATATCACAATAGTGGAGCAAAGGTACCAAGAAGGTTGGGATTGCCTCACGATGGCTGACTACTGTTAGACCTTACAAAGACATTGTCCTGAAGAGAAACATCCTCGAAAATAATACGGAAAATGATGCAGAAAACGGTTTTAATAATAATGTTTAGTCTGTATTTCTGTTTTGCAATAACTAGTACACACAAAATACATAAAATAAGAAAATATTAGTGTTTACATATTTAATGTTCCTTTTTGTACTTGTTCTATTATTAGATTGTTGGCTTTTCTTTTTTTCAAAAGCGAGAACCAATCTAAAAAAAATTCTATTGTTTTCGTATTCAGCAGACCAAAATTACTCGAAATCCGTTGTCCATCTACCTGCCACAAAAACACTGTTTCTTAGTGAAATCTATCACAGTTATACAATTTTCTTAAATATAAAGGTAACGGTGGAATAATAATAAAAAAAGACACCATTTACAATACATAGAGACGGCCTACTTTTTAAAGAAACACGGTGCAAGAAACGTTTTTGGGGCTTTACAATTTTTCATTGGTTAAAAAAAAAAAAAAATCGTTGTTTACCGTTTTCAACATGTAGTTAGATGCGGTTCCGAAGTTTTGGGGGACCGTACTTTTTTTTCTCAGCAAAGAATTAAAATAATGTTTCTTTTTATTTAGTTTGGGGAGTTTCATAAATGCGGGATACAGGTGCATTGCACCCATTGCATACTACTAATCTCTTGTCCGAACTATAAAAATTTTCAATGTAATTTTGCGTCTATGTGATTCAGGAAGAGAGATTTAAAAAAAAAAATATTTTTTATGGATTAGTTGTGCGAAAGTCAGATAAATTATAGTCTAAATTTATTGTAAGATTAAGGCAATATTGATCCGAAATAATATTCTAATGCGGAATTGAACTAAATATAACATCCCCCGTGAATTTCATTTATTTTATTTACTGGACAACGAAGTATATTTTTATTGGGCTGAAATAACATCTGATGATATTACAAATAAAGAAAACAGTTGATTCGAGCTACATCAATTTCAAAGCAATTTTGTAAAATCAATGAATTTCACTCCAGCAGTCTCTTGACAGATATTGCTTTCTCGCGTCGTGACATGTACATCAACGGAATGCTGCCTTGATTTGTTTTACAGGGAAACAATCTAAACTAAATTTCTAACGCTCGCGATCAATTTATTTATTATTCATAGAATTCAGTCGCTTAACGTTCATTTTGGCAGAAAAATCTTTCATTTGTGACATGATATTATGGAGCAATGTTATTAAGTTAGAGGTAGACTTTGTTAAAATATATTATTTAATATGATTTAAAATATTAATAATGATTTATTCAATCTAAAACAAGTAAAGGAAATTAAGTATAACTCATACGTTTTTTATACACGTTTCAAATTACATCTTTATCATACTTAACATCTCACAGATACAGGGAGTTTTACAACCGAAAACCAACTAACTTCTAAATCATCTGATTACATATACGGCTTTATTTATAGTTTTTGAATTTAAGTGAATTGTTTTTAACTTTCATATTACACTAAGATGAGTTGTTTACACCTAATTATTTCAGAGTAACAGTATTCATAATAAACAAGTTAGAATTTATTAATTAGCATTAATCCAGTATTTTAATTTTTAAACGTGATTATTATAAGACCAATTTATTCTGTGATGACATTGTTGAAATGTGCTCAAATTGGTATTTTCTTTTTGACTTCATTTTATTCTTTCTTAAAATGGTTCATAACTATAAAAAGCAATCCTCATCCTTAAAATGTGAGATTCCAAGAATGACAATTACATTTGTAACAACATTTCTAAAGAAATGTAACCATTTGAAATATAATAATATATATAAAAAAAAATCTATATGCATCGTACATTTTATTTTCATATAAAATGACAAAAAGACTTTATCTTCCTATTATTTCCTTTTCAGACTGTGTAACAAAATATATTTTATTATTTTTACTTTAACATAGAAAATATGTGATTTTGTATTGTCATAAAGGAATATAATAATCTAGCATTGGCATTTTCAAATAAGCATTCCATATTAAGCATAAAAATTTACAAAAGTGTTCAAACGCATTTGTCATATTCAAATACTATCGTGTTTCAGTGGGAAAATACTATTCTTGGTATAATAATTCTATTCAAAAAGAAAATTATAATAACATTTGCTATAATTGTGATACTGCTTGAGCCAAAAAGGAATTGGTGAGCTCGTTCGTAAAAGCTGAATGAATAAAGTAACTTGTCTTTTTTCGTACTGAAATAAATAAGAAAATTCTTTGGAAAATAGATGCTATGATATTTTTAGCTTCATATTGATACTTAAAACCTTCAACCCAGTGGTGGGATTCAGCCGGTTCGCACCGTTTCGGTAGAACCGGTTGTTAATTTGTGTTGAGTTCGGCGAACCGGTTGTTAAAATGATATTTCAAATGCGAAAATCGCAGTTACATTAATTAACTCTCTTTAAATATTTATCGCACAACAGCGTTTTCTAAATATAACACTGTGTGTGTGTTTTGATTTATTTCATTTAAAAAAATAATATTTCACTTGAAAAAAAAAAATCCAGAAATATCGTCGAGTGCGTATTATAGTTTCTACAAAACAAAGTCAATTGTGACTAATTATAAAAGACGACATTGACGAATGTCTCGGTGAAAATTGCGACTTTGGTCACAAAACATAACATAAAACATGTATTAAAAAATCTACAAATCAAGTACCTACCACTGATAAGAGCCGATTTATCGAGATTAACTTTGAAGAAATTACAAGCATTTACCACCAAAGGAAGGATGTAATTCTTGACAATCAGTGAGTTAGTTTCTCACGAGATTAGAGACCTCTTACTCGGGCTTCCTGTAGTTAATGTTTTAGGTAGCTTTCATTACAAAAAGCTACCTATTGCAGCCGTTCGGAGGAAAGAGATTTAAAAAAATTTTGGTATATTTTCATCGATCATGACCCCCAGACCCCGAAACCACCCCCCGTTCAAAATTGATATATATATATATATATATATATAGATAGATATAGATATATATATATCTGACCTATGTCACACTGTAACTCTCGTAATTATGAACCGATTTCGATGTAATTCGGTGTGTACATAGTACATACAAATGTTTCGACCGAGTTCGTTGGCCAGCTTCATCCGCCGTTTTGTTTCAAAATGGCGGCCATTTAAATTTTTTTTTAAAATTTTAAATTTTAAATGTGGTACCAAAAAGTTAAAAATGAAAAAATATTTTTTTCTTATGTATTTGACCTTTATACAAAGATTCCGGAGCAGTTTTTGTTTCGTCTATATCTTAAAAAATGGCTGAGTTATAGTGTTTTGAAGTTCTAGCGTGGCTGACATTTTGAAACGTCCTGAATTTTGTCACGCGATAAAAGGCTTATTTATGAACCGATTTCGATGTAATTCGGCGTGTACAAAGTACATACCAATGTCTCGACCGAGTTCTTCGGCCAGCTTCATCCGCCATTTTGTTTCAAAATGGCGGCCATTTAAAATTTTAAAAAAGTCCTTCCGGCCAGTGCCGGGAGGAAGAGGTAGCTTTCATTTTCCTTATTTTTAAAAAACAACTTATATTATTCAAACACACGAAGCTCAATTTAGTGGAAACCGAATATAGGAGATTCAATACTAATTTTTATCAATACTAAATCATTATGAATGAGAATTTCGCGAAATTAGTCAGCTTTATCCAAGCTGCTTTTATTTACAGTAACTTATATTTGGCTGCCAAATTCGGAGATTTCTTAAAGTTCCTGCCATTTTAAGACAACATGGTGGATGAGGCTAACCAGAGAACTTGGTCGAGACCTTAGTAATATCTGTGCACATGCTCACTCACATCGGAATCGGTTGATATATACGAGTGCTGTCGGAGGCAAAAATTAAGATTTTTCAAAATGCCACCCATATTAGAAATTGAAACTGCTATATCTGAGCCTCTTTTTAAGATAAAGACAAACAAAAAATGCTCGTGAATGCTTATATCAAGGTCAAATACTTAAAAGAGAAACCTTTTTCAATTTCTAATTTTTCTGCACCTCACTTTAAATATAATTTTTTTTAATTTAATGGCCGCTATTTTGAAACAAGATGGCTGATGAAGCTGGCCAGCGAACTTGATTGAGATATTGATGTATACTATCCACATACCTTCTTACATCGAAATAGGCGAATACGTGTGTTATCGCGTGACAAATACAAGATCGTTTCAAAGTGTTAGCCATGCTAGAAATTTAAAGTGCTATAATTCAACTATTTTTTAAGATATAAACAAAACAACAAATTTTCAGAAAACAAAAACTGCTCCAGAATCTTTGTAACAAGGCCAAACACACAAATTTTTTTTTTCATTTTCCAATTTTTTAATACTTCATTTTAAATTTTAAATTACTTTTTTTTAAATGGCAACCGTTTTGAAACAAGATGGCGAATGAAGCTGGCCAACGAACTCGGTCGAGACATTGGTATGTACTATGTACAGACCAAGTTACATCCAAATCGGTTCATAAATACCCTGTTATCGCGTGACGAAAATCAGGTCGTTTTAAAATGTCAGCCACAATAGAAATTCAAAATGCTATAACTCAGCCATTTTTTTAGATATAGTCGAAACAAAACCTGTTCCGGAATCTCTGTATTAAGGTCAAACACATACAAAGAAAATCTTTTTCATTTTCCAATTTTTTGGTATCTCATTTTAAATTTTAAATTTTTAAATTTTTTTTAAATGGCCGCCATTTTGAAACAAGATGGCGGATGAAGCTGGCCAACGAACTCGAACGAGACATTGGTGTGTACTATGTACACACCGAATTACATCCAAATCGGTTCATAAATACATCTGTTATCACGTGACAAAAATCAGGACGCTTCAAAATGTCAGCCACGCTAGAAATTCAAAATGCTATAACTCAGCCATTTTTTAAGATATAGACGAAACAAAAGCTGCTCCCGAATCTTTTTATCAAGGTCAAACACATAAGGAAAAATACTTTTTCAATTTTCAGTTTTTTGGTACCACATTTCATATTTAAATTTTTCTTAAGAATTTAAATGGGCACCATTTTTAAACAAGATGGCGGATGATGCTGGCCAACGAACTCGGTCGAGACATTGGTATGTACTATGTATAAACGAAGTTACATCCAAATCGGTTCATAATACGCCTTTTATCGCGTGACAAATTTCAGGACGTTTCAAAATGTCAGCCACGCTAGAAATTTAAAATGCTATAACTCCGCCATTTTTTAAGACATAGACGAAACAAAAACAGCTCCGGAATTTTTGTGTAAAGGTCAAATGCATAAGCAAAAAATATTTTTCCATTTTCAATTTTTTGGTACCACGTTTCAAATTTTAAATTTTTAAATTTTTTTTAAATGGCCACCATTTTGAAACAAAATGGCGGATGAAGCTGGCCAACGAACTCGGTCGAGACATTGGTGTGTACTATGTACACACCGAATTACATCCAAATCGGTTCATAAATACGAGAGTTACAGTGTGACATAGGTCATATATATATATATATATGGATATATATATATATATATATATGTATCAATTTTGAACGGAGGGTGGTTTTGGGGTCTGGGGGTCATGATCGATGAAAATATACGAAAATTTTTTGAAATCGCTTTCCTCCGAACGGCTGCAATAGGTAGCTTTTTGTAATGAATTCTACCTAAAAAATTAAAATTTGAAATGTGGTACCAAAAAATTGAAAATGGAAAAATATTTTTTTCTTATGTATTTGACCTTTATACAAAAATTTCGGAGCAGTTTTTGTTTCGTCTATATCTTAAAAAATGGCTGAGTTGCAGCATTTTGAATTTCTAGTGTGACTGACATTTTGAAACGTCCTGAATTTTGTCACGCGATAAAAGGCGTATTTATGAACCGATTTGGATGTAACTTAATTTATACATAGTACATACCAATGTCTCGACCGGGTTCGTTGGCCAGCTTCATCCGCCATCTTGTTTAAAAATGGCGGCCATTCAAATTTTTAAGAAAAATTTAATTTTGAAATGTGGTACCAAAAAATTGAAAATTGAAAAAATATTTTCTTCTTTTGTGTTTGACCTTCATAAAAAGATTCGAGAGCAGTTTTTGTTTCGTCTATATCTTAAGAAATTGCTGAGTTATAGCATTTTGAATTTCTAGCGTGGCTGACATTTTGAAACGTCCTGATTTTTGTCACGTAATAATAGGCGTATTTATGAACCGATTTGGATGTGCCTTGGTGTGTACATAGTACATACGAATATCTCGACCGAGTTCGTTGGCCAGCATCATCCGCCATCTTGTTTCAAAATGGCGGCCATTTAAAAAAATTTAAAAAATAAAAAAATTAAAATGAGATACAAAAAAATTGGAAAAATGTAAAAGATGTTTTTCGTATGTGTATAACATTTTGAATTTCTATTGTAGCTGACATTTTAAAACGACCTGATTTTTGTCATGCGATAACAGTCGTATTTATGAACCGATTTGGATGTAACTTGGTCTGTACATAGTACATACTAATGTCTCGACCGAGTTCGTTGGCCATCTTCATTCGCTATCTTGTTTCAAAATGGTTGCCATTTAAAAAAAATTAAATTTAAAATTTAAAACGAGGTATTAAAAAATTGGAAAATGAAAAAGATTTTTTTTATTTGTTTGGCCTTGATACAAAGATTCCGGAGCAGTTTTTGTTTCTGAAAATTTGTTCTTTTGTTTATATCTTAAAAAATGATTGAATTATAGCACTTTAAATTTCTAGCATGGCTAACATTTTGAAACGATCTTGTATTTGTCACGCGATAACACACGTATTCGCCTATTTCGATGTAAGAAGGCATGTGGATAGTATTCATCAATACCTCGACCAAGTTCGCTGGCCAGATTCATCAGCCATCTTCTTTCAAAATGGCGGCCATTAAATTAAAAAATATATATATATTTAAAGTGAGGTGCAAAAAAATTAGAAATTGAAAAAGGTTTCTTTCTTAAGTATTTGACCTGGATATAAGGATTCAGGAGCATTTTTTGTTTGGCTTTACCTTAAAAAATGGCTCAGATATAGCAGTTTCAATTTCTATTGTGGGTGACATTTTGAAAAATCTGATTTTTTGCATGCGACAGCACTCGTATATATCAACCGATTCCGATGTGAGTGAGCATGTGAACAGCAATTACTAAGGTCTCGACCAAGTTCACTGGTTAGCCTCATCCATCATGTTGTCTTAAAATGGTAGGCACTTTAAGAAATCGTCGAATTTGGCAGCCAAATATGAGTTACTTTAAAGAAAAGCAGCTTGGATAAAGCTGACTAATTTCGCGAAATTCTCATTCATTATATTGATAAAAATTAGTATTGAATCTCCTATATTCAGTTTCCACTATATTGAGCTTCGTGTGTTTGAATGATATAAGTTGGCTTTTTTAAAATAAGGAATATAAAAGCTACCTCTTCTTCCCGGCACTGGCCGGAAGGACTTTTTAACTTATAGTTAATGTTGCTAACTGATTGCAAGTTTAGATCATGGACATAAGTTAGTTCTCCAGCTTAAATTTCTGCTATTTTTGTATTATCTGTATTGTATTATACTGCTTTGATGCATTTTCTGATAGAAAGTTTGATCAGAGTTTCATGATTGTCGAATATTATTTAATAAAATACGTCCTTTTATAGGAAAACATGTTTAAGGATTTTTTTTCACTATACCAAAAGATCAAAGTTTTTAATCAATGTTTTTATAACTATGGAAGGTTTTTTATAATCTATGTGTGATGCTTCATTTTACCTTCATATTAATACATCTAAAATCATTCGGGCAGCGAACCGGTTGTTATATTATTTGAATCACTCCACTGCTTCAACCTATTTGGTTATATAAGAAGTGTTAAAATATAACAGGATAAAAATTTTACAATATAGTGTTACAAAACAATAAAACAATAAAATTACTTATTTTATAATTTCCTTTACAGAATCTATTTTATCTTTAATGATTTGAGAAGATATTAAATGAACTTGAAAACAGATTTTGCAATATACACATTTTGTATATGTAAAAGAATGAGAAATACGATAATGATACCGAAAACAATTATAAGAATTTTAAAATAAATTTATAAATAAATGCATAATAAAATGTGTAGAGCAGCTATATTCATCATGTATTTCAGACATAAGCTAATCAACAAATGTATAAGAGCCACAATTAGGCTATAAAAATAAGCACCAAATGCAAGACATATTGAAAATATTCTCTTTCTCTCTCTCCATACAATAATATTACTATATATTATATACAGAGTATTCTGTTAAGATCACATAAACTGTGAAGAGGGAATATCCTTGCTCTATGTTCATAAATTTTGACAAACTAACCATATTTCTAACCATTATAAATATTTAAGTAAAAAGGAAAAAAAAAGTTTGGCGTCATATTCTGTGGACATAAAATAAGATTTATTGGATATATTGATATGAATTAATATATATTAGATATAACATGATGTCTGCATGAGATGCTCAAGATAACCATCCCCCATACTAAGAACAATTTGAGTAAAAAATTGAATAGGCGAGTGAATATAATCCATTATCATAGTGGTCACGAGAGTTCGTAAGACATGTTTCAGCGGAATTTTGGTAACCATTTAATGGCACGCACTAGTACTATGTTTCAATGCATGAAAAGATTATTTTGGAGCATCTCCTTATATAAATATAATATCGCAATGCAAGTACTCATGATTTATATTTTTAATTAAGTTTATCTTCGATACACAGCACGAGATGTGACATCTTTTTTAACACCCGTCATAGTTGAAAAGTATTTATACATTCGGTTTGTCTGCCTGTCTGTCCGTGCCCTAACTCGACTAAATATAGTCAGAAATATTGTATGAAAATTATATATGTTGTTGGGATTTAATATGGTATATTCTGTATTGAAAATGAAGTTTGTAGCGTTTACTGTTGATTTACATTTACCGGGACACTCAAAAGAATTCCGTTACATTACTGCCTAAGGGGAAAATCATTTGCGGTAAATTTTAATGATATTATACAATTTTAAACATGTTGAAATTTATATATGAGGACCCCAGAAGTCAAGGGGTATAAGTAACAAAATTGAAAAAATTTGAACTAAGTGCACAGACGACCTAGAAATACGATTTTTTCTTTTCAGTTAAAGAAATATAAGTGATTTTCTAATTATGTGATGTGTTTTAGAGATGAACCAATTTTGCCGAATAATGATCAATATTGATTAATTATAAATTTAAAGAAAATTGCACTCTACTTTTTTCACATTTATGGAAATAAGAGCTCAAAGATCACAGTGAAACACGCAGCAGTTTCCTATTTGAATTCAGTAAATTATTATTGATGTTCAACTTTAACGTCAATTATCTTTGAACTCAATTTACTCCAAATCGGAATTTTGTCCCTTGTACCCCTTGATTTCTGATGTCCTCATATATGATAGATGTATAGTACAAGGCGCTTACTGTAAAATCTGGCGTGCACATTATTTATAGTTCTGTTGGGCTAGCTCAAATTCAAATCACACAGAAATTTCACATTATTTCAAGATATCAATTTCTCGGGGTAGCTTTTTAAATATTTTTTATTTAATCTTGGTAAGACGGCATATCACAAATAGAACGGCACATAACACATATACACATAATAATAACTGGCGCTAATATAACTTTTACATGTTAGCACAACTCAAAACAGAACAGAACTCTAACGAACTAACAGCTTTTCTTATTCGGCAGAGCTCACGTAAGCCGGTCAAGTGATTGCCGCTAAAGTCTATTTTTGGAAAGGGGAGCGTGGATTATATCCTCCCCGTCTGTTTCGGATTTACGTCTCGGAGAGGAAACAGGATGCTTTATGGGTCTACCTCTTTTTCTCAAGGGTGTAACTGGAATAGTTTCAGATTCTTGAAAAAATGACAAGGCGGAAACGTGGTAGGACCCAATTCGCTCAGTAGGATTGTCCACACTAGCAATGTCATATGTCACCAGTGACTTTCGAGTTAAAACTATGTATGGCCCATCTCTCTTAAACATACATTTTGCTGTTTTTTTTACTTGCCTTGCTCACAGGGTGTAGGGCCATCGATACTTTATCACCAGGTGTGAAATACACTCGTCTACGATTTTTATCATAATATTTCTTTTGCTGATCTTGTTTAATTTCAACACGCTCTTTTACACTTATGGAAATATTTGCAAGACGTTTAAGATATGGGGTTATTTCCGGAATAAAATTGTCATTTTACACAACAGCTCTGAAATCGTTCACTACATCATCAATTGTTCTTAGTTCTCGACCAAATTGCAGATAGGCGGCAGTTTGGCCTGTTGTATCAGAATCGGCAGAGTTCATAGTAAATCTAATAAAAGGAAGTTTTTCAATCCAGGAACTGTGTTTATACCCAACAAGGATTGCTATTCGAGGTTTCAAGTCTCAATTTTTGCGTTCGACCGTATTGGCCTGAGGATGGTACAAATGTGTCAACGATCGGTCTATTCCAAGAATGTAACAAACTTGTTTTAGAACAGAGCTCGCAAACTGAGAGCCGTTTTCACTTAGGATACCATAACGAAGGAAGATCTCTTCAATCAGAGTAGTCGCACATTCTTCTGCAGTAGCAGTTGTTAAGGCAAATAATTCGACCCATTTAGTGGCACAATCTTCTACTATAAAAATCCACTGGTGTCCATCTTTACTTTGAGGCAATGGTCCAAAGAGATCAATGCTGAGTGTCTCAAACCGTTGAGCATAAGCAGGTGTTCGTAATAAACCGGCTGCTTTCTGATTTGTTGCTTTATAACGGGCGCACACTGGGCACATCTTCACATATTCAGAAATGTATGCTCGCGTGCCTGTCCAATAATATCTTTTAGCAATTCCCTGATAAGTTCCTGCTTCACCATTATGTTTGGCTGAGGAGTCGTCATGATGAAGTTTCAAAATATTTTGCCTTTCTTGTATTGGAATGACCAGTTGCGATTCCTCGCCATCTGATTCAGGAGCATACGTATAAAGCACACCTTGATTCATGAGGAATCCTCTATCAGTCCAATTTGCGAAATCTTCGCTTTTCTGTTCGTCTTCAAAACAATCTATAATCTTTTTAAGGTTTTCATCTTGCAACTGCCCTTCTCTGATATCTTTTGGACTTCTTGTTGGCATTTCTATGCTGACAAAATTGCATGTTTCACAGGAAGCAGATTGATGATTACAGACAGGACGTGACAGCATGTCAACCACAATATTAGATTGTCCAGGTTCATATTCTGTTTTCAATAAGAACGATTGTAATTGTAGCGCCTTGCAGCCTAATCTCTCCAATGGTGACTTAAGGCTCAAAAGCTATTTTAAAGGTTGGGGATCCATAGCTACAACCACTTCTTGGCCTTCCACATAGCCACGAAATTTTTCTAAGGCCCAGACAACAGCCAAAGCCTCGTGTTCTGTAGTGGAATAATTTCTTTCTGCACTTGTAAGAAGACGACTGGCGTATTCTATGGGGTGCTCAGAGGCCTTGTCAATACCCTGTAAAAATACAGCACCAAGAGCATAGTTACTAGCGTCAATACGCAGAATAAATGGTTTGGTCCCATCAGCTTGCTTCAGAACTAGAGATGTCATGAGCCATTGTTTTAGAGTTTCAAAGGCTATTTGCTCTCCTTTTTCCCCTTTCCAAGTCGCTTTCTTTTTCGTAAGATTGCTAAGGGGTCTTGAGATATCAGCAAAATTTGATATAATCCTTCTGTACCAAGAACAGGTTTGTAAGAAAGACTCGATTTCTTTAACATTTTTGGGTGAAGGTATCGCTTTAATTGCAGATACCTTGTCTTGATCTATTTCTAGACCATTTGGGGTTATCCAGTGACCTATGTACTTGATTTTCTCACAAGCGAAATGACATTTTTCACGATTGACATCTAACTTCAGTTCAATGAGTCTCTCGAACACAGCTGTAAGATTTGGGAGATGTTTTCTCAAACGTTTCTGGCAAAACTATGACGTCGTCCAGGTACGATAAAGCAAGGACATCCTTAAGACCACTTCTAAATTGATCTATCAATCTTTGAAACGTGGCAGAAGCATTTTTGAGTCCAAAATGCATCTTTAAAAAACGATAAGTTCTTAAAGGGCAGACAAATGCAGCTTTATCTTGATCTGGTAGGTGGACTGTAACTTGGTGATACCCAGAACGAAGATCTAAAGTTGACATGTAAGAAGTGTGATTGGCTTCATGTAAAAGGTCGTCCATTCGAGGTAATGGATATTTATCTGCTACTGTAACTGCATTTAATTTTCTATAATCTATGCATAATTTTCTACTGCCATCCGGTTTTGGTACGAGAACCACCGGCGAAGCATAAGGTGATTCACATTCTTCTATGATTCCTTGAGCTAGAAGATAATCTATTTCATTCTTGAGAATTTATTTCTTAGTAGGAGTCATCCGATAAGGTGATACAGCAACAGGCGCACTTTCGCCTGTGTGGATACGATGCTCCACAAAAGGGGTTGCCTCTCCCCCTGGTTGAAAGCATTTTTCATACCTTTTCAGAAGATCATTAAGTTTGTCCCTTTCATCGGAATTTAGATTTTTACCTTCATCTTCAAGTAAAGCGTAAGGATTGACTTCGACCGCACCAGCTGACGTACTATTTTCTACTTCGTATTCATCTACAAAACAAAAATTTTCCCAAGGGTTATCACTGAAATGCCTTGTTTTGTTGGCAGTATCTAACACTATGTTAACATTATGCAAGAAATCCATACATAAAAGAGTTCTATTACCCTTGGCATCTGGTAATATAATGAACTCCGTTTCGAAGACTCGGCCTTCAATCTCTAAGGGCACAGTGGTAGACAACATGTCTCTAACTACAGTAATTCTGTCAGCTAATGTTACATCATGAGTATGAGGGTTCAGGGCAACACCAGTTTTTAAAAATAATTCATACATATGTTCTCCTGCAATAATAGAACGATTCGCACCCGTATCTGCACAGACCAACACCTTCTTATTGCAGATTGTGATAGGCACATTTGGAGCTGAAACTGCTGATGCATTTAAACTATATAGCTGAAGTCAATGTGCTTGCACAGTTTGTTTTTAAACCATGGAGGAACAATCTGGGCATTTCTTCTTTATAAATCCCAATTTACCACAACCATAGCAAACAATATCGGATTCAATGCGTCGATTAGTAAACTTAGGGAGAGATCTGTCTTCTTTTGAAGGCTTACCCTGCTTCCAATTATTTTCTCGACGAGAAAACTCTTTTTTATCTTGGGGTACAACCGGATCACTTTTAGGGAACGTACATCTTATAATATCACACGCATCTAATTTTTCGGTAAGGCCGACTGGCGAATTCAAATTTTCCCAATCATTTAACATATATTGTTTGCATTCAACAGTCACGCGGCTTTTCATTTGCTCAACTATGATAAGATCCTGAAGAGCTTCAAAAGATGTTACAGTTAATTCTTTAAGCCAGTTTTCAAAATAAGCTCGAATTTCGAAATAATAATCTCGCCAAGTAATTTCCTTGGCCTTGCGATGAGTAAAGAACAGCTGTCTAAAGATTTCAGCACTATTTTTTAAGCCTTTTTAGAAGTAAATCTTTAACATGTGAAAAAATTGAAGCGTTTTCTTCTGATTCACGAGCGATAAGTGTAGAGATAGAAGATGGTACAACACTGAGTAAATAAGAAACCCGTAGATGGTCTAGTACCTTCGAGAGCTTTAGCTGGCGTTCCAGAAGCACCAAAAACAAGGTTACATCATCAGTTTCTGGCATGAATGTAGGCAAGAGCTTTGGGATATCAGTCTTACTCTCCGGAGGAGACATTACCCCTGCTGCATTACCACCTACCGCTCCACTGGAAGCACTTTGGATCTGAGTCTGTAACTTAAGCTTCTCAAGCTCAAAATTCATCTGAAGCTTTTTTAACTCTAACTCTTCCGCTCTATGCTTCTCCTCTAATTCTAGTTTATGCTGTTCTAACTCTGCTGATTTTTGCTTTTTCTCTAAGTCTCGCCTGCGCTGTTCTTCCTCGCGCGTTGAAATTTGGTTTCTGACTAACGGATTTACAAAATCAACTTCGTACGAGGGGAGGATTTAATTTTTTCACGCAATGTGACAACAGTCATAGAAGGCTGCACGTCTAAATTCATTTCAAACGCAGCCTGATACAAATCCTCTTTACGAGTTTTATTAAGTTCAGAAATTTTAAACTTTAGCAAAGCAACAAACGAGTACCCCCAAAATGCCAAAAATTCGTTTAAATTATTCCCCAGAGGTGTGAGCTTTGCCGTTATAACTCATATAAACAAGACTTTAATAAACGAAACAGTAAGCTTTAACCATGACAAAACTCTTACTCAAAACAAAACAAACTTTAAATCCCTGCTGGTATAAATAAACTGTATGGCCATAACGCGACATTTAATCAAAACAATATTTTAACCAATATAAAACCATTTACTGAATAGTTAACACTTTCAAATAATATTCTAAATGATAGCAAACACATAGATGAATAATTAACTTTTCAGCCAATATTATTATTATTATATTACTAAGACTACTTAATATCGGTTTCATCCAATATAACTTTAAAAGAAAAGAAACTTTCTGTTATAAACAAACAATAAATACAAAAACTTACTCATTCTGTTTTTGAAAATCACATTCAAGGTTTATTTCATCTGTAAATCAGGAACTTGAAATATTAAATACTTACGTTTAGCATTAAATAACAACAAACGCTTAAAATAAAAATCGTAATCAATTATGTTCGAAACCAATAAAAAAAAATAATAAAAATAAACACATATCTTTATGAGAATTGTGATAAAATTATAAATACATTTTAACAACTTCTAATTTACTGACAGTTTATTTCCCTCTTTATAAAAAGAAAAGAAAAAAATCAACGAACCTAAATGAATATTTACTTTTTTCGCTTCCGCTCATCTTTTTTTTTTCTATGAATCGAATAATATCTTACTTACACAAAGTAAAGATCCGGAACATCCCTGAACAGAATCAGAAGTAAACTACAGAATAATGGGTGAGGGAGGGGAAAGGGGGAATATACAATACATAAATGAATGGTAGATAATAAAATGAATTCAAATTAATAATGTCAAAAATATTAAGAATTTTTAGAATATCAAGAATATTACGTATATGAAGAACACCGAGAATGCATTCTTTTTAATAAAAATATTATGGATTCATTCTATTTAAAAAATCGCTTACCTGTTGAAAATATTTTGTAGAATAAACATACATATCCTAGAATTTTCTTAGCACATTAACGAAGTAATTTGTAGAACTTTACAACTTGAAAAAAAATAAGAACACACACATTACATGGTGAAACGACGATGTACGAAAATGGCAAAGATAACGAAACATTGCAGAACATATTTCACAGTTCAATGACGGCCAGTCGTGCCATTTATTTTTCTTCAAGCTACTAGTTGAAAACAACATTTTATCAAGATCCTTCTTACTTAAAAAATACCCTCATAGCATGCATGGTCACGGTGAGTCACTGTGGTCACGTCACATCTGTGACCAAAATGCCACCACTCAGTGATGTCACATTGTGACTGAGATGTGAACTTCTTAGAAAACTTTAAAAAATTACAAAAAATATTCAAAACATGTTATTTATGTAAAATTATATTTTCTGGCAATTAAAAAAAATCGTGACGTCACTATTATGACACTGCATGTAACGTACGTCACGTCGCATATGTGACGAAAAAATCACCATATTGTAAGTCACAGTGTGACAAAAATATGAACATCAAAAATCTTTGAAATGAACAGAAATATTACATGTCCGAGTTACAGCGACATAAGGAATGAAAATATATTAGTGGATAGGAAATAGTAAATTCGGACACGAAAAGAGTGGAGGGGGGCAGAAAAAGGAAAATGCACGGTAGAAGTATCAACAAACTAGATTTTCATGCTATATTTTATCAATTTGTTATTTAAGACAGTGAAAGTATACTTTTTTATGGTTTCAATTTTATCTACCATTGCAATTTAATCCTTCACTGATTGTTATTATTATTAAAGTGTTTCTCGGAAAAATGGTACGTATTGGAGTAATTTGGATAACATATTTAGAATTAGGAATATTAAATCTGTACACTTTACATATTTAGTTTGCGGGGAGGACGTTGTTTTATTTTATTTTATTTTATTTTCGACCAGTGGTATTCGAAACCCTTCTGTGGTTTCAAACTAAAATTTTCTATTACATTTAAGTCTGTAGCTTTTAATGAGCACGTAGAAAGAATACTCGGAGTTTAGTCATATATGCATTTCTTAATTTAGAATTTGCATTCAAGTCATATTTTTTCCTGTTAGTGTTTAACTATTTTAAATAACATTTAAAAAAAAAAATTCTACTTCTTTCAGACTTTTTAAATAAAATTAGCATTTTCCGAAAAAATATGTATACAAATTTTACACAAAACACATGATATAATGATTCGTATTTCAAATTCGTGTTTTCGAGATATGACTTTAAAAAAAGTTATTTTACAAATTGTAAAAGTTATTTTAAAAATATTCTACAGAAAATGAATATGAAAAAAATGACAGATTGACAAAGAAAATTTTTTTATCCTGTATACTCTCTTTTCATATATGCGTATGCCTAAGATGCGTATTTATTTATTATGTGTAAAACAAACTTTACTTAAAAAAAAAAAGAAAGAAAAAAAGCAGGTGTCAAAATCAAATTTCAAATTAAAATTGCCTTTTAAGCTATTAATTTGAAATTTGATTTTCATTTGAAATATTGTATGCAAGACCAATGGTTCTCTCTGAAAAAATTTCCAAGTATTAATATAGTTTCAATCGATGCTAGATTTAATTAAGTTTCGTGTTTGCCCCATGTCGGTGGCTCACGATAAATATCCCATCTTGTGCTGCGTTTGTAACCTTGCCAACATGTAATAGTGAGAAATTTTCCAGGTTAAGAATCGTTCCATGTGGTTTAGTCGGTAGAATGTCAGTGCGCTATACTGATGGCCCGGGTTCGAGTTCCAGCATGGAATCTTTTTCACTAGTTCGCCTTTTTGCCTTTTAAGCAATTAATTTGAAATTTGATTTTAATTTGAAATCATCACAGAGTTTATGACAAGTTCGTCACAAATGACACATATTTCACAAATTGGTCACAGTGTGACTTCAAAGAATTGTCACTTTCGTCACAGGTTCGTCACAAAGTTAATGCCAAAATAGACAGAAATGACACACTTTTCACAAATTTGTCACACCGTGACTTCACAGAATGGTCACAATGTGACGTCACAAACGACCTCTAAAACGGCCATAAAGACCTCGCATTCTAGTCACTAAGACGTCACATCGACGTCACGTTACGTCACATAGATGGTCACAAAATCACAGTGTGACTTCACAACGACGTCTCCGTGACGTCACCATGCCTTACGGATATATTACTGTATCACTTGCTTTTGAAGAATGATGAAATCATATTGCGAACGCTTTTGAAGAATTAAGATGTGAACATTTTTATTCGAATTCTTGCCAGACGTTGGGCTGCCAATTGTCGGGCTATCTCAAATTCAAATCACACAGAAATTTCACATAATTTCAAGATATCAATTTCTCAGATTTTTAAATATTTCTTTATTTAATCTTGGTAAGACGGCACATCACAAATAGAACGGCACATAACACATATACACAAAATAATAACAGGCGTTAATATAACTTTTACATGTTAGCACAACTCAAAACAGAACATAACTCTAACGAACTAACAGCTTTTCTTATTCAGCAAAGCTCACTCAAGCCGGTCACGTGATTGTCGGTAAAGTCTATTTTTGGAAAGGGGAGCGCTCGTTACAGTTCATTTACAGGGACCACAAAAGTATTTAGCTACAATACTGCCTATGAATTATAATTTCTGGAATTGCGTTTTCAGTTGTGGTACGGGTTTTAAAATCTGGTTTTAAAATAAAATATATCCATATTGCATGGTGTTTATAAATTATATAGAGCATGTACAGGGCTACACAAGAGATATCAATTACATTTCTGTTTATGGTCGGAAATTGCTGAATGGGAATTTTCAACTGTGTTGTGTGTTTAATTGAATTAACTTTTAGCATAGTATGTAGTATACATACAAATCTGTAGATCATGTACAGGGCTAACAAAAAAATTGGATATTTTTCAGTCTATCGATGGTAATTGCAGAAATTCGGTTTTCAAATGCATTATGCATTTTCTGAATTGTTTATTTAAACATCTTTCACCTTAATAAACTGTAAATGTTTATTACAGTATTCTGAATGTGTTGAATGGTGTTTTTTAATCTAGGCTGGACGAATGATTTTCCGTTCATTTTTTTCCATTTTCTAGAAAACAGCACTTCGAAGAGATATGATTCTTTTGTCATTTTTTTGTAGTGCGAGAGAGATTTCTTACTCTGCACAGTTTATGCGGTCTTGGCTGATCACTGTACATTTATAATATACAATGCACGCAGAGATGCCACAAGCGAATATTTTGTAATCCTATTTCGCACAACTTTTTCAAAACAAAAATCTTTTTCATACGCTTTGACAACATTTGGAAGAGAAATATACTAGAAAATGTATTTTTTAAAAATAATGATGGGAATAGAATATATAGTCACCTGTGGCAGCCCTGAACACATATTTTCTTATTATAATCAGATATAAATACTATACACCGGATAGGTTTCCCTATCATACCAAAGAAATAATTTGGATCATTTTCTCTTCAGAAAGTCTTTTTTGAAATTCCTTTATCTTTTTAATTATAATTCATTTTTTGTTACAACGTACATGTAATCTTTAAACTTATTCAGCTACACAGTATAGTGACTAGAAGCGCTCACCTGAGTACGAGAAAATTACTCGTTAGAGCGACTTTTCACAAAAAGAATAAAATCGGGCTATTTCTTGTTTGAAAAAGTCTTCTTTTTTCTTTTCTTTTTTTTTCTTTTCTTTTTTTTCTTTTCTTTTTTTTTCTTTTCTTTTTTTTTCCTATTCGTATTTGCTTTCTCTTTCTTCTTTGTTTTCTTTTCTCTTTTCTTCTTTTCTAATTTTTTCTTCAAAAATTCTTTTTTGAAATTCCGTTAACTTTTTAATTGCAATCCACTTTTTTAATTCGTTTTACATGTACTCTTTAACCTTTTCCGGCACAGTGTGCCCGGGTCGGGATACCTAATTTTAATTCAAAACTTACAAACGGCACCAAGAATATTTTATTAAAATTTTGCATTAACGATGAAAGTGTAAAGAAACAAATTTTTAATTTCTAAAAAAGTCGTATGTAAATTCCGGTCTCAGTCGATGTTCATCATTTTACAACAAAATTTGTCTGTGCCGGAAAGGATTAAACTTATTTAGCTACAAAGTATGGTGACTAGAAGCGCTCATCTGAGTGCGAGAAAGATTCGCTTGTTACAGCAATTTTCCACAAAAAGAATACAATCGGGCTATTTCTTATTTGAAAAAGGTCTTCTTTTATCTTTTCTTTTTGTTGCATTTTCCCTATTTAAGTTTATTAATTTATTGTCTGCATTATTTTCCTATTTAAATTTCAATACATAAGTGCAAATACAACTTTTAAAAACGTATTAATTAAATAAATAAATAAGCATTTTAAATAATATATATTCTGTTAATAAATTTATAATTCATAATTACTTACAGTAATAAACATTATAATATGTAATTAAATATCCTTCTAATAATGTAAAGATCTTTTATAATATAAACATTATGGAATATCGTACGTTAAAGTATCTTCCAGGCATTTCTAATAATGGCTAACTTCCGAAAATATAAATTAAAAAAGTTATTTAATATTAATTATTTTATTCCCAAACTATTTTTATTGGATGCTACTATTTAATTCTAAGCGATTGCCAAAATTTCATTAATTTTAAACCGTAATTTAGCGACATATCCGCATTACAATATTTAATTACTTCTGTCAGTTTTGAATGCCCCGCGATTCATTTTTTTTCTCCGCCGCAGATAGCCATCTTTTAGCTTCTTCTCGGGAGGAAAACAACATCGTGACGTCACTCTGTCCTCCATCTTGAATTCGTATCAGGCAGTGATGTCTCGGCGACTCTGGTATGCTGGAGGAATGCATTGCGATGAAAATCGTTATCGATGCGTCTCAGAAACGTGCGTGCCGGTCGCTGATTGGCGAATTTGATTTTTAACGTTGGTCCAACGATTCTTTGGGGCCATCTGCGTTTCGTCACTCTCACTTGTCTACGATGTATAGTCCAAGAGCTGTTAAACATTTTAGGGAAGGTATTTGAGGCACCCTGAAAATTTGTGCAACACTTCTTTTGTAATGCCTGAATACAAAATCGAATGTCTGGCTGAAGGATCGTGGCCCAAAACCTGTGCCAGACAAAAAATGGCACTTGACACGCGTCTGGCACAGTTTTTGTGACGACTAAAGTGTCTGTCATTTTCAAAATATTTTTTTCTAAGCATAAATATTATTGTGCCTCAATCTCAGCGTGCCTCAAATACCTTTTTTGGGTAGTCAAAAATGGCACTTGAGACGTGTCTGGCACAGGTTTTGGGCCGACTAAAGTGTACGTCATTTTCAAAATATTTTTTTCTAAGTATAAATATTATTCTGTTTCAATCTCAGCGTGCCTCAAATACTTTTTTTGGGTAGTGTCAAAAAATGGCACTTGACACGTGTCTGGCACAGGTTTTGGGCCACGATCCTTCAGCCAGACATTCGATTTTGTATTCAGGCATTACAAAAGAAGTGCTGCACAAATTTTCAGGGTGCCTCAAATACCTACACAAAAATGTTCAACAGCTCTCCTACTAGTAGGAGAGAAAGGAGTTGTGCGTTTGGGGCTCCGGCCTCAGACGAAGAAATGTTTCGCGAGGCTTAGCGTCTTTTACGGGCTGAGGTTCCTTTTCTTCAAACATCACCCTATCTTAAAATTTTTAACTTAAATATGCATTTACAATTTAGAGAATAATATTCAATAGCTTAAAAAGGATGTTTTCATCGTTCCTTGAATCATCATTTTCCGTTGAAGCAGCTTGTGCTCCTCCGATGTTTGTCTCATGCTGTTTGTGCTCCACCGATGTCCATCTCAGGCTTAATTATTTTTTATCATCGTAATTTTTGATTTTTGAAGCATCGTTTTGCGAGTGCAGGAGAGGTGCCGTTCACAACTATCCAGCTGATTTTCATAAGTGTTCATCGACTAAAAAGCATTCCAGTGATGGTGGAATAGCAACGTGAATTTGTACGTCATTGAATCCTCAGTTTACGTCTTCTAATGTTATCTGCAAGCTGAAATTTAAATATTTCTTACTATAGTCTCTCTACATTAATTGTGCATAAGATAATATTCACCCAGCCATGGACATCTTCTATCAGCTTCGGACTAATCTGTAAATTCAGCAGTATAGAACTATGATTTGCTTTTGAACTTTAATAGACTAATAACTTTCCGGAACTTAAAAACATTAAACAGAATGCATCAATAATAGTCTAATAAATATATATGAACTGCTAATTATCAACCTCAATATTATTAAAAAATTTATTTTTAAAGATTTCCCATTATTCTTACGTATTAATTATCCTGGCCAGGATTGAAATGCGTTTTATCATGTGCAAGGATAAAGTATGTTGATTCTCCATTTATAAATTTTACTTCATACATGGGTGAGTTTGTTTTTATTTTAGTTTTCAGCTTCCGTTTCGGATTTACTTGATGGCAACATTTTTCTTATTTAACAATTTTGATTATATTTAACTTTAATTCTTAAAAATGTCTTTGGTTGTCAATTGTGCTTTTTTTAGACATACATTTTAGACACGATCACGGCCATAGGTGATGACGGAATGGCATTTTGATTACCAGATATTTCAGTAGTATTTTTAATAGTAATATTAATTCCTCTTTCTGGTATTTAATCTGCGATCCCGACATCAACGATATTATACTTTTCTTTTCTTCTTTTTAGCCTCCGGTATGCTATTTCTTTCTCTCAACAATTAAAGTGTCGTCTCCAAAAAATGACGCTCCGTTGTATAAGCCAGCCGAAAAACAAAACAGATATATCATTGTACGGGATAGTCTCTCGTGCAATTTTTCAAGCTTCTAAGCATCGCACATTTTCCATTTTCATACTGTCGTATAGGGGAAAAAAGTACTTTTAAATGCAATTTGTTTGAAAACTGCATCTCAAATTATTTTTGAAATATTAATTTTTTTGGAGTTTTTAACACCATTTCTTTAAGTTGGCAAGTCACGTACTTCATTTCCGTAGTAAGTAAAGAAAAAACAGTTGGAAAATAGTAGATTATTATCTTTTTGTTGCCATTTTCCCATAATAACCGAAAAAAAAATAATTAAAGTATGTGCTACTTTAAAGAAATATATAAATGGTGATTTCTGATAAAACATGGAGCTATTATAAACTATATTTAATTTTAAGTATCTATATTAATGTTACAAACACATGAAGGCATATGAATCACTAGATAGTCGATTTTTTTGCCGAGTTTCTTGAAGCAAGAAATTATTTTTTGCTGTATTTGTGTAACATTCTGCAATAGTGACGCTAAATGCATACTTTTCTGTAGATGTTGTTTAAGACTGGGTCGTAAATGTGGAATTCTTCAGTGGATGCGAATGACGTCATTTTATATAAAATAAAAGCGTGTGTTTGAAGTTTTTAAAATGAAATTTATTTTGTACCATCTATATACTTTTTTTATACCACATATATACTTTTTTCATCGGGGAAACACTAAATTCTGAAAAAAGCAGAATTCCTGTTTTCTAGTCTTTTTTTTCTTTTCTTTTCTCTATTCTTCTTTCCTTTTTTTTCCCTTTCGTCTTTATTTTTTTTTCTCTTTTCTTTTTTTCTTCTACGCTGCATATGTACTTTAAAAATTTATTTAAGTACACAATGTGGTTTCTAGAAACGCTCATCTGAGTGGGAGTAAGATTACTCGTTAGACCACCTTTCACAAAAAGAATAAAATCGGGCTATTTCTTCTTTGAAAAAGTCTTCTTTTCTTTTCCTTTTTCTTTTCTCTTTTTAATTTTCTCTTCAAAAAGTCCTTTTTTGAAATGCCGTTATCTTTTTAATTGTAATTCCTTTTTTAACTACGCTGCACATGTACTTTTAAAACTTATTTAGCTATAGAATAAGGTGTGTAGAAGAGCTTATCTGAGTGCGAGTAAGATTACTTGTTAGAGAATCTTTCACAAAACAGAATAAAATCGGGCTATTTTATCTTTGAAAACTCTTCTTTGAAGGACTTCTCATATTTGTTAGCGAAACAGACATGTAAAATAATTTAATTGATAATTGAATTCATTTATAATGCGTTGCTTTCAATGGCTTCAGTATTTTCGTTTTTGTCCGTGGGAATACTGCATTTTGCATTTCATTCTCACCTATTTCGCAGTATCATTTATAATATGCTGAAACAAAAGCTGTAGGAAATTACATTTACTTTTGTCTCGTCATCATCATTTTTTAAACGATCTTTTACAAATTACTTATGAGTAATCAAAACCTAGCGTGGCTACGTGACTACGATTGCGAAATATAAGTAGATATATCACTTGAATTTCCTTTGGTACTTTTTCTTATAGTCAGGTATGCAGCGTCACATTCTATCAACCAATTTTACCGCCGACGATTTTGATATAAATTACAACTGGATGGTGCAGATAGCAAAACTAGCACTCAGCTGGGTACCAGTGGAGGACGTTTCTATAACAACATCCAGTACCCCGCTCTAATGATAAATGAATGACAATCCGATTGCTGATACTTTCGAGTCATGGTAACATCAGTCATCAGGTTGCGATCCATTTAGGAATGCACCATAGTGTGCCATATTACCATGGACACAGGCCCGGTAGTGCGCCAGCTGGCTATCTGTACCATTAAATTTGTCATACATACCAAAATAATCAACGCTAAAATTGGTTTTAAAATGTGACGCTGCCTCCAGGGCCGAATTATTGCATTGCTGAAAATATTTCAGAAAAAGAAAAATTGAGGAGCATAGAAAAATATTGAATTTATTCCTCAAATACACACACGCATATGTGTACCATAACTACCAACCTATCATTTTTGCCAAATCAAATATTGTGTATGCGCATAGTGGAAAAAAAAAACTTTTAGTCTTTGTTAAGTGGTAGCAACACTATATCACAGTGGTGAAGTTTGAGCAGTGATTCAGCCTCCTCCGGTCATGATTATGACAACATGGGCCCCAGTGAAAAAGCAAATAGCGAATTGTGTTCTTCCAACATAGATTGCATTATTGCAGATAGGTTGTATAAAGTGAAGATGTTGCACTCAGGGGCGGATCCAGAGAATCGTTTTGTGGGGGGCGATACCGAGTGACATATAATCAACGTAGTCATAATTTCTGTTGCTCAAATCCTTCCTTGCAGTTAATTATCAAATTAATATGAAATAGTTAGTGCGATTTGAAAATATTAGACTCTTGATTATCCGACATCCGATTAAGCAAAACACTCGGTTATCCAACACTCTTATTATATAATCCCGCCCTCTCCTCAAAATATCGTTTATTGTTACTTATTAGGTCGTAAAATTAAAAACGTTATAGCAGAATTTATTTATTAAATGTCTTTTTTTACTTTTTACTCTTGTACTATGGTAATTATTTACCTTATTTTTTGTTCTTTTAGTTATAGTGAACAACGTTAATAACACAAGCCTCCGATGATTGTGTTTTTTAACTTTTGATAATTGATTTTAATGTATTTTTTAGCATTGAATCCGAAAATGACCTTCTTTTTTAACCACCACGTCACGATTTTCACAAATCGTAAATTTCAAAGTTAAAAAGTAAAAAATAGTGAAAATCTCTCAAAGCAATTTGCAAAGCCGAAAGCAGGTAAATGTTTTGTACATCTGCGACAAATTACCCAGCCTTATCAACCGCCAAAATAAAAGAGGATACCGAGATGAACCCCATACAGGAGATTAAAAGAAAAGCACGAAGGAGAGCATGAGCGGTTCAAAGAAACTTCTACTCATGGAATAAAGTTATAATGATTTTAAACACACAATATTTTACATGTTTAACAGTAAAAATCCATAATATAAGCAAAAAAATGAATAAATTATTATGAAAAACAGTTACGTCTATTTTATAGTAGCAAATTTTCGCAATATTTTTACTTTTTAAAAATTTAAAAATTTGCGATTTGTGAAATATCCTTACGTGATAACATGGTAAAAAATGAAGGTCATTTTTGGATTCAGCACCAAAAAATACATAAGAACCAATTATCGAAAACTGAAAATCATAACCATCACATCCATTTTTTAATATCAGATTTCTCAAAGAGGATAATCTGAAAAAGGATCCCCTTCAGAAATCTGAAGGACCCTTAACATCCTTAAAAGTCAAAATGTGCGCAAAAAAACGTGAATTTCGACAAAGGATCGCGCAAAAAACGCAAATTTCGTGAAAGGATCGTACAAAAAACGCGAATTTCGTTAAAAGATCCCGCAAAAACGTGAAATTTGTCAAAGAAGCGCGGAATTATTTCGCCAAAAATAGAGATTTTCGTCAAAGGACCACGAAAAAAAACGCGAATTTCGTCAAAGGACCACGAAAAAAAAACGCGAATTTTGTCAAAGAATCGCAGAAAAAAAGCGAATTTCATCAAAGGATCACAGAAAAAACGCGAATTTTCTCAAAAGATCGCAGAAAAAAAATGCGAATTTCGTCAAAGAATCGCAGAAAAAAACGCTAATTTCGAACAATTGCGGAAAAATCGCTAATTTCGCGAAAGGATCGCACAGAAAATGCTAATTTCCGGAAAGAATCGCGAAAAAAACGCTAATTTCACGAAAGAATCGCACAAAACCTGCGAATTTTGTCAACAGATCTCGGAAAATTTGCAAATTTCGTCAAAAAATCGTGAAAAAGACACACAAATTTCGTCAAAGGGCATCGAAAAAAACGCACAAATAGCACCAGGAGGAGATTTCCTTAGGCTCGCATCCAAGGGAGGGGTCGATCGGGGCGGTCGCCCCCCCCCTCCAAGATATAAATCCAACGCTTTTAACGGCAGTTTTCGAGGAACAGGCAAGCAAACGAAAACCAAACACTTTTCGGGTGTCAATGGTATACCTCACTGACGTTTCGGCAATTAGTGAACAAAATAGGATTATGTCCTGTCAAAAGGCATATGGCGCCATAATTTTTTACACTTATGGGTTGAGGTGGGGACGATGCCACTTCGTGTACCTTTTGTTGAATCTCTACAACAGAAACTGACAAAGTTATGTGGATCCCTTTAAAGTGTTGAAACTTTTTCGCTCTTTCAAAGAAGCTGCAATTCTAATTTCTGTATAACGATATTTTTGAGGAGTGCTTTATTGTTTGAGAAAAGAATGGGATTCATAACAATTTCCAAAGAAAGAAAGAAACAAGAAAAAGAAAGGTCCTTTGAAAATATCAAGATTCTTAATGTTTTCTGAAGAAAAACACTACTGTGTAAAAAAGTACTGTTAATGCCACCCACATTGGTAAATTTCAAGGGGTATTTGATGAATGCAAAAAAGGATTATGTCCTAATCCTAGTCAGTTAAAAGCTAAAATGCGTATGGTGTGTTGATGTCTTACAAAACAACTTGGTAAATTTGTTCTTTCCTTCTTTGCCCCAATAGAAGCCCCCCCCCCCTCCGTGGATGCGCGCCTAGGTGAATCTCCTCCCGTTGCTAATTGTGCGTTTTTTCCGCGGCCCTTGACGAAATTCGCATTTTTTCAGCAATTCTTTGGCGAAATTCGTGTATTTTTTTCGCGATTCTTTGAAGAAATTCGCATTTTTTCAGAGATTTGTTGACGAAATTAGCGTTTTTTCCGCAATTCTTTGTCGAAATTCGCGTTTTTTAGCGATCCTTTGGTGAAATTCGCATTTTTTCGCAATCCTTTGACGAAAGTGGCGTTTTTTTTCGATACTTTGACGAAATTCGCGTTTCTTTTGCGATCCTTTGACCTGCGAACGATTGACTAAATGGATTTTTTCGGCGACCATTTGTCGAAATTCGCGACAATCGGTGTATTTATGTTCTTTTAGGGGGGGGGCGATCGCCTCCCCCCGTGGATCCGCGCCTGGTTGCACTTCGGAACCTACTCTAAATTGGGTGCCCTAAGCTAACGCCTAATTATACCATACAATAATATGGCCCTCTTCTAACCAGTGAAATGTCATCTTATTCATCTAATTTGAAGAAATTCTTCACAATACATATAAGTAGGAACAATACAATAAAGTTTTAGGTGAAGCATTATGCGTTACACTCATTTACTGCATATTATAAACATTAAATGTGTAAAAATTATAGAAAAAGTATTAATACAAATTATTTAATCTTTTTCAAATAGCGCTATTCTACCTTACGTTTATAGATTTCTTTTCAGCTATAAAGAAAATAATAAAAATAATAAAAAAGTTTTGGGATTTTTGTTTTTATATCATCATTGTATGTCATCTATCTCAGCATTTAAAAAAAAAAACTAACTTTAAAACTCTTTTACATTACAGATAAGTTAATTTAAAATTCCGGATGCCACATTTCAACTTTTTGTCTTCGAAAAAAACAGCAAATGAACTTTCTTTCGAAAAAATTAGTTTTAAGGTATTATCTTGACATTTCTAATTCTTTTCCACTGTCATTGGAAGTAAAAGATAAAACTAATGTAATTTTAAGAAAACTTTGCACTAAGATTATTAAGTTTGTTTCATTTTTCAAAAAATTTCTTACTTAAAAGTAAGAGGAAAATAAAGGAAAAAATATCAAAGCTTCTTTTCAGCGTTTTCTTTCTACATGTCATCATATAATAAAAGAAAAACTTTTTTTTCACAAGAACAGTAAAATTTCGTTTCTGCTTAATTTATTGTTATAGCAATACGATATGTATCATTTGTTTTTCATTCAAATCTGATACAATAAAATGTTTCAGTATATTCTTTGAAATGCTTGAAGACATTATTAAATTATTAAAGGATGCATGGAGCTAAATCATTTATTTTTCCATATAATCAGTAAATAACACTGCTATAGTTTCGATATCAATTAATTATTTACTCTCATTTTCAGGCGGTAGGATTACAGAGAAGTATATACTTCTCTGGGTATATACTTGGAGAAGTATATACTTGGATATCCAAAGCAAGAATATAAACATATAGTATACAGATTACGGGAAATGATGTTTTTATCCTTGCTTGAATACTACTCTACTCTATATCACCTGAAGATGAGAACAGAAAATTAACAGCTCACTAAACTATAGTATTATTTTTTGCATTATAGAGGAAAAAGGCCTATTTTTATATATTTTTCATCTTAAGTTAACACTATCATTTCTGATATCAGAGCATGGTTTGATTAGTTTCCTTTATTAAAAATGTACATAAAATATGTGACTTTGATCAAAAATGGCTTTGATTATAAAAAAATATGTTGTATCACTAAACACTAAGCAGTAAACCTCTTTAAAATAATTGCATGTTTCATTCGAACACAAAGCCCAATGATGTCATTTCGTACCATAAACTTCATCAATTACAGCTATTCTACGAGGATGCATTGCTGTACAATATTTTCAAAAATATATTATTCAAACTTTATGTACATACATTTTTTTTGTAACTGAGTCAGTCTAGACACTTTTCGGTACACTATTTTATGCACATGGAAGTCTTCTGAGAGGAGAATTTAGGAGTTCAAGATTTTTCAGCGCCTCTTACAAATTATAAGCTAATCAAGTATTTTGTGTATTTTCCGCCTCTGACATTTTGTACACTGGGCTGTACCCCAGCCTTATATCACAGCACTTACTATTTGAGAAAGAAACGTTCCATAAACATAATTTCAACCACGATATGCTGAAATGTTTTAAAACTCATTAAAAGTGGGAAACTCTAGCAAATGTGTTGTCTTTGAAGACTTGCTAATGTGTTTATCGTTATATTAAGGGAAAACTGCCCCAAAATTAAATGACATACTTAGGTAAAATGACACTCCTTGCGTTTCTAAATATTGTCACTAGAAGACAGAACTTAACGATATACAGTTATGTTGGGGTATCGATCCGCAACGATAAGCATTTAATGGCAAAGTTTTCAAGTTTGCAATTTTCATTATCTACAAACAAAAATTGTTTAAACCTTCTTCAGAAATTTCTTGGGACTAGTTTTTGTTGCTAACTCACGTCTGTTTCATTTCAATATTTGAAGTATGAGGTGAGAACTTATTTCTTTTTTAGATTATTTTCTATCTATGCAAAAATTTATAAATGCATGTGATCTCGAATACTGCCTCTGTAGATACAATATGGTGAAAGTAGGTAAAATGACAAGCCGGTTTTTGAAAAAACGGAATCTATCCCAAGAACATAGACATCTTTTCCGATAAGGTTTTCTGTATTCCAGTTGCGATAGAAAGCCCACTGGAAAATAAGAAAAACAACGACAGCAATTTCACAGTTTCATTGCCAACTCCTCCAACTCCAGCACCGACAACACCTGTTTCTGATACACAAACACACATGTATCTTTTCAATAGACTGCATCTTCATTTATCAGACCACTTCTATGTGCTTCCACTTCAATGTGCACCTCATGTTAGATCGTCCTCTAAAATGAGGAAGCATGAATATGCAGTAATCTGATTAGCACTCCTAATATTGCCGAAGAGAAGGCAAAAGCTGCTGAAAAAACATAATTCACAATCAAGACTTGGAGCTCTAGAGCCTCAGAAGAAAATTCGCTTTGTAGGATCCAATGATGACCAGGAATACATGGATCTTTCTGCAGATGATGATGAAGCATGTCTTTATTGCAATGATTTATAAATTCACTCAAAACCGAAGGAAAATGGATAAAATATGTTAAATTATCAAAGTGATTACATAGTGAATGTGCCGCTGTTCCTTAATGTGCAAAAAATGTACACTATTTGGCCAAAGGTGACCGATCACTTGCGATTTTAGGCGTTTTATTAAATATCTTGAAAAATACATTAGGAATTAACCTAAACTGCACATGTAAACACTATAATATAAGTTATATATTTCCCGGAAATTTTTTTTTCGAAACCCCATAGGAGACCACCAACAAATTGAAAAGAACGAATTTCTTTTGGATAACCCTGTAAAAACTAATGTAGCAAAAGCATTCAAATTCGTTTATTAATAAGTGGCTTATTGTAATGTAGTGTGTTCATTTTTATGAGGATAGCATGTTTACTCGTAGAGAAATTAAGATTTTTCAAAAACAGTCCTAAATTTCGCCAAGTCTTTTGCTTATAATTTCCAGATTTCTTAATATAAAAAAAAGTTCTTTTCAGAAAATATGACAAACAACATTATACATAACACCCTGTAATCAAAATTAAAAAATAATAAAAACTGCATGCAAAATGAGCAGGTATACTAAAAAATGTTTCACTGCGCATACGCGAATGCATCAAAATATAATATGAATAATGTATTAGCTAAGTATATAGAGAAACTTTTGTGAAAGTCTCAAAATCATAGCTTGAAAATTCTGAAAATCATCGTCGATAGAATAAGCTCGAAATCCGTTGTTGCAGGAGGGTTATACATAAGGTCAAAAGTTTTTTTTTTACAGTTATTTTCGAATTTATTTCGAATTACAAAAAATAGATGGCGCTGTAAGCAAGGCGCTAAATACCATAGATTAACATCCAAGATCTGACATTCCCATAGAGCGTAATGGTAATGCGATTGCGATCGTAGCGCCCTTAGTGACAATGGGGAAGAAACTCCCCATCCTTGTAGTATGCTTATTATTGAATATCTACCTTATTGTGATCTTTCTTTTTTAAATGTTGCATGTTTACGTTTTCGATAGAATCTTACACCGATACATGAACATAGAATAGACATTCTATTTTATATATCTAATATCTATTCTATGTTCATGCACGGATATATGTTTTTTTAACATGATTAGTGAACGGTTTTAAGTGCAACGAATACTAGGTAAAAATTTCGTCTTGAATGCTATATATCAAAAGCAATGGTGTAACATAAAAATATACGAAATGTTGAACTCTACAAGTCTCAAAAAATTTCATAATTATTCCCCTTTGGCAGGAAAATTTTTATAGCCCGTGTTTCATAAATGTATGAAGTTTAACGTATTTAAACAATCGTTACAATAATCTTTTAAAATTTATGCATTTTCACTTCCTTACAGATAAAATAAAAATATTGTTTTTAATGTAAATAACGTACAATCAATTCAATAATGTTTATAATATTAAAATATAAGAAATAATAATAATAATAATATTACAGATAGGAAAAAATTCCTTTCGACAAATTTTTAGAATTGTATAAATCTAAAAGTTAAAAATAAATAGAGGTACTGACATTACACTCAATAAAATTTTATTCGCTATGAATAAACTGAATTTAATTTTTTACAATTTAATCTTATAAACTTACATATTTGCATTCTTAACAGAATTTTCTGGCGGCTTTCTTTTATATTATTAGTCTAATTATCATTTTGTAAGTTAAAACTGAACAATACAAGTAGGGTTAAAAAAAGGGGGGGGGGGGGGCAGCTAAATAAATAAAGCAAGCATGTATAGAATATCGTCTGACACCTGCTTCGTTTTAGGAACGAATAGATGTTCAAACAATAGAGGATAATCATATTTCTCCAACATGGGTAAATTTCGGAGGTTTGTTAGTTCTTCCCCCTTGCCGATAGTGACGCTAGTATTGTTGCCATTACAGATTTTGCCGTAAATGTCTCATCTTGGTCCTTAATCTATGCTAAATACAGGCTCTATTTTTTGGCTTCTCTCTTCTTCAATGCAGAAAAAGGAGATGAAAATGTATTGAATAGATCCCGAAGTACCAAAAAACGAGCCTGAATTTAGCGTCTATTGATCGCAGCGGCATCTATTGTTTGTAATTGGAACTAAAATTGAAAATCACAGTAAAAAAACTTTTGACCTCATACATAACTCTCCTGCAAGAATTATTTAAATATCTGTCACTGTTTGCAAATTATTGAATTTTAAAATCAGTCAGTCCTTTTTAGGACACTCGGTACAATTAATAGCAACTTATGGGTGTGTCATTTTAGGACATTGCTGTAGATAAAATGACATAGTGCAGCATTTTATATAAATCGTTATTATGACGTTGTGGCTTTATTTGTTACTTTTTAAAAGGCACCATCCTACAGTTTGTATACTTTTCTAAGTTATTTTGTAAAAAATAAAGGTCATGATAAAACATTTGTATGAATAAAAGCATTTTTTCCTTAGGGTATGTTATTTTAGGACAGATTCTCCTGTTTTTAAAATAAATATTACGCAAGTACTAAGTCTTACATTTAATTGCAAAAGGAAGAAGATAAATCAACTCTGTGAAAATAATTGATTTTCATGAACATAACTACTAAAAAAGGTCGAATTTTTGCTAACTACTTCTTTTATTAACCTTTTCAAGAGTATGTTTATTTTTCTTCTCATGGAGTTCTCTTGGAGTGGAACTTTTTTTAAGGACTTTTCAAATTATTTTACAGTATAAATGCATAAATATCAACTGCTTTTCACAAGGTCATTTTAATTAGATTTCGTTTTATTAGTCGTTGCGTTATCGTAAAATACATTGTTACTCGTCGTGCGGTAAACATGACAACCTATTTATAAGGGCCTATTTTCTTGGTTTACAGATAAAATAGCGTATTTATACGAGTGTGTTACTTAAAAAGATAATTTGTAAAAGCATATATTTTCTGAATGCAAAAGTAGGTTCTTATTTTGAAACGATTCTTTGAAAAATAGTTTCCTAAGGACCTGTTTACCCTTGAACGGGTCTTTAGCACTGTTTTTTCTTCTTTATATAATAAAATAATTTTTCAAAGTCCTGCTTTTTTTCCCATCATTTCAAGGATTTATTGATAAAAGAAAAGTTATTACTGCTGGTATGCATTACAGAAGTTTTACATATTGCGATATTAGATGTTATTTAAAAGAACTTTATTTTTTTTAGCAACTGAGGTTCACACCGTGATGCTTCCTGAATATAAATAATGTCTTTATTTTAAAACCGTTGTTTCAAAATCTGTATAATGTGTATATTTCGCAATTTATACGATAAAGTAATATTTTCACATTTTAACATTATCGGACATAGTATAAAACTATATATTTTTTGGTTTGCCTCTCTGCTAATCTGATCTTTGTAAAAATGTTTAGGTAGTCTGGAAATGGAAATGTATTACCCGGGCGGACAACAGTATGTTTTCTAATGAAATGATTTCGTTTTTTAAAGGTCATAAGAAACACATAACACTTAAAAAAGATATTGTTTGAAATCTATTTTATTGAAGTTACGCATTTTAAAAATAAACTAATAATTTTAAAGCTGTTTTAGAAGTACTTGTGATTTTGGTTTTTCAATTTACCTTACATTTACATACATATTTTTCATTGTCTTTTCCATCGTAGGGATCAGAAAATTGTCAAATATACTATAAGTAAAGCGCAGTGAGTGCTTTTGTGAGTTTTTCTGTCTTCCGATGGCGAAATCGGAGCTAATTCAAGTTTATGTTGCAGAGTAGTTAAATAGGTTACAATAATCGTTTTTGAAAAAAAAAAATGGTTTAGAGCGCACAAGAATCAAGTTAATAGATAAAATAGTGTTTTCAGTTTTAAAAGTAATTTAAGCAGTGAAGTCGAACTTTGTAATGTTGTTCGATATTGAGTACAATTAGTGAAACTTGTTTGTAGTCAAAGTTCATAGCTGTAGCCGCAGATAATTTGACAAAGCTGTTGTTAATTAACTGTAGTTTTATTTTTAAGGCAGAAATATTTGTTTTCCCCTGTAATTAAGGTAATGGCAGTTGATTATTTTCATTTAAACTGTTTTCTTCCGAGTATGTCAAGCATAGTTTTAGTACAAAAAAAAAAAAAAAAAAAAAATGTTATTTCAAGTCTGTTGATTTTATGATGTTCAATTATTGTACTAATCTCCAACAGGGTACCTTACAACTTTTAGTCATTCGATCACATGTTATAAAGGGGTATTCCTGTTCTGAGACTAGCCACTTTTTTTTACTCTCATATTTACCGAATATCGCTCTTTCTTTAAAAATGAAGTTTGCTTTGGATTTCTATTTTCATAGCATTTTGAGTGTAATCATATCTTTATAACAAAAATCCTATCTTTTCAAAAATGAAATCACTCTGATCTTTCATTGAGTTTGCTTATGTGGCATGTTTCAAAAATAAAAGCAAAGTATAACTGCAATATTTATTTAAATTTTTTGGTTTTTGTATGGGAAGAATTTATGCCATTTTATTTTTACTCTTTACTGTTTATATCATTAGGAATGTCTTTCATAAAAAAACTGCAATCGGAGCCAACTTGAAACATTTTGTAGAAATATACACTGTATTCCCTATGGTCACTTCAAGAAATGTATATAAGGTTTTATAATAGGTTTTCTCTGTGGTAACTTAAATTTAATTTTTTCCTGATTGGGCTGTAATAAAATTAATTTTTTTCAAATATAACAAAGATTTAATGTAATGAAAAATTGATATTTATGCTTGAATATGTTTCCAAGCATTATTTAATCACGATAGCATTGCTTACTTTCAAAAACATATGCTAAGTTTCTCTAAAATTCATTTAGCGGAAGTTCTATTTTCAACAAAATTTAGTGTCCTTTTCCAAATAATATAACTATTCAGATTTTTTTCTGATTATATAAATATTTTATTTTTATTTTTCTCTAATTCTTAGCAATGTTCTGTCAAAAACAGAGTGTCTTTATTAAAAGGAGAGTGGAGTTACGTGGCCAATAAAATTTGATTGGTCAAGTTGATTTTGCACAAAAATTTAGAGACTTTTTCATTACCGCCAAGAAAATGTATGTTGAATAGTCTTATTCACCTAAACGTAACTTTTACAGGTTAATATTGCCAAATTTTGAATGTGAGTTGCTATTGTTTTGACAAAATTTTTCAATATAAGCATGCGCTCTTTGCGTACGTCATCACTCTTTTACTTACTAGGGAAGTACAAGAAGAGTTAAGTGACGACTTTGACGTAGGTGGTATCATTAGAAATATCTCATTGTGGGGAGTAAAAAACTCAACAGAACTACTAGCCGCAAATCAGCCACTTTCGAGATATCTGACAATTTACTCACGCAATTTGTTTATTTATTATAATGTGTTTATGCTCTAATATTTGTTGTGTCATTAAACTTATAATTATTGCTGTTAAATGGCTTCATGAACACTTCTATATTGAAGACCACAGCCGCCAGTGAACATTGCAAATGTCCAGCAACACACACACAACACACGAAACAATATGTTTACAAAGGTAGTATTGGGGACTATTTTTTAATTTATTTTTCACCACTTTCTCAAATAAAAGACTTTCACTTATACTTTGACAACATGTTCAAGAGAAATGTATTACAAAATTTATTTTTTCAAAAATAGTGGTGCGAAAATAATATAAAAATAATCGCTGTGCATTTACAACCATTCACATATCTTAATTTCTTTCCAAGGTTTTTATTTATTTATTTATTTATTTTTTTGCGTATTTAATTTCCAAACATAAGTAACATATTTAAGTTAGCAGGAAGCCATTTAACTGCAAAAATTATAAGTTTAACTATATGACAAATGTAACAGCATAAATACATTGAGATAAATAAACAAATTGTATGACATACATTGCCCTCTCGAAAACGGCTTATTTGCGACGGGCAGTTCCATGGATTTTTTTTACTCCCCACGACGAGATCTTCCCAACGATACCTTTCTCGTCAAAATCGGCGCGTAACACTCCTTGCACTTCTCTTGTTAGAAAAGTATTTTTCAGGAAACAACTTCGAATAAATTTAATATAGATAACAGTAAAGGGTTGTTATAAAAAATGCTCGGTTGTACCTCTAACCTCTTTCGCTAAAATACGGCAACTGTGTACAAAAATTAAAATAAAACAAATGCAAAAGTAATATGTGTATTTTTGTTTAACTGTAAGCAAGTCGTGGATTAAACAGTCAATTGAAATAATTTTCATGTTTTGTTTTAAAATTACTTATTCAACAGCGAAACAGCACCGAAAACTGGCGATATGAAGCAATTAAAATAATAAAACTTTGTAAAAAATCACCATAAAATTAAAACAAAACACAGGACGCGTTTCGAGCTAAAAACATAACAGCTCGTCATCAGCTAAGCATACACGTGTCCGAAAACGGACAAGTTCAAAAATGAACTGAAGAAAAAGAATGTTGCGAAGAATGCGACAGATGGCGCTACCTGATAGAGGGAAATGTGTTGAAAAAAGATAGAAGAGAAAATGAAATGGAAAAAATGGAAATAAAAGAAAAAATAAAAATAAAAGAAGTAAATTAAAAATATAAATAAAATAATAAATAAAGAACTATAAAAGAACAAGAAAAAATCCAAATTATTATTATTATTATTATTTTTTTTTTTTTTTTTATAAAATAAAAAGAAAAGAAACAAGAGAAAAGGGAAAAGAATTACAAAATTAATTTCCACGCTGGAGATAGGAAAGGAGATGATGGGAGATCATTGACAAGATTAGCAGAATTTTTAGAAATAAAATATGCTTCATGAAAATCCAAGTGAGAGGGAGAGGCAGGGGAAGAAATAATTTTGGCCATGGAGAAATTGAAACAATGACTGGAAGACCAACAGTGAGAAGCAATCGAAGATTTAGAGATTTCTTGATTTGCAATATATCTCTGATGCTCGCCTAATCTGAATTTTAAAGCTCTCTTTGTTTGACCAATATAACCTAAATTACAAGAGCAAGGAATGAAATAAACACCCCACCGGTTCTCAGTAGGAACAGGATCTTTTAGAGAAGAGAATTTAATTTTATTCATAGGTTTGAAGATAACTTTAAAGTTAAAACGAGAAAGTATTTTAGCAATTTTGAAACACAGAAGAGAATAAAAGGGCAGAACTATTATAGAATTAAAATTAGGAGGATTATTTGAATCAGAAAAAGGACGTTTAGGCTTATTAAATTTATACAAAGCTTTATCAATTAAAGAGGGATTATAACCACGAGCAAGGGCAAGAGATTTCAGATAATTAATTTCATTATTCAGAGCAGAAGAGTCAGAACAAATGCGTAACGCCCTAAAAACAAAAGTATAAAAGGACGCTACTTTTTGTTGAGGAGGATGATTTGAAAGGGCATGAGGGGGAAGGGAGACAGCGAAAGGTTTTCTATAAACGGAGGTAGAGAACCGATCTGGGAGTTTTGAAACCAAGACGTCAAGGAAAGGAAGAGAATTGTTCTCTTCGACTTCGAGAGTAAATTGAATACAAGGATCAACAGAATTAACAAGAGAAAGGAGATTAGAAAGATCAAGGTCAGATGGAATTAAAATGAAAGTGTCATCAACATACCTAAACCAGAAAGGAAATTTATATAAACTGAAGAGTTTTTCTTCAACAAAATGCATATAAATATCACATAAAAGAGGAGACAATGGATTACCCATGGCCAGACCCTCAGTTTGAGAATAGAAAGAATTGTTAAACTGAAAAGCAGTTTGCCTGACACAAATACTAACTAAATGCAGGATTTCATCAATCTCAATGGAAGAGTAATGAAATTCGCGCAACCTTCTTTCCAAACAATCAATTGCCCCTTGAACAGGCACGTTAGTGAAAAGGGATTTAACATCTAAGGAAACCATTATATAATTGCAAGGAGAAAGGCGTTTAATTTTATCAACAAAGTCAAAAGAGTTTTTCACGGTATGAAAGTTAGTGGAAGATAAAGGAGCGAGTAACTTAGAAAGGAACTTGGCAAGTTTATAAGAAGCAGTACCAATATTGGAAACGATAGGGCGAAAGGAAAGAGTAGGTTTATGGACCTTAGGAAGAGCATAGAAACGAGCACAATTAGCGATAGTAGGGGTGACCAAACGTTTAGTGTTATCATTAAGAAAGACAGAATTTTTAATGACATGCTTGATGTCAGATAAATGCTTAGTAGAAGGATCCTTTTTTAATTTGGAATATGGACCAGAGTTTAACATAGATTCAACGTGGGAAATATAATCAGATTTATTGAGAAGAACTGTTTGACCGCCTTTATCAGCCTTAGTAATAAGAAGGTTAGGAACGGAATTAAGTGAACTTAATTCCGTGAACTAACTGCTCTCAGTGAACTTAATTCCGTTCCTAACCTTCTTATTACTAAGGCTGATAAAGGCGGTCAAACAGTTCTTCTCAATAAATCTGATTATATTTCCCACGTTGAATCTATGTTAAACTCTGGTCCATATTCCAAATTAAAAAAGGATCCTTCTACTAAGCATTTATCTGACATCAAGCATGTCATTAAAAATTCTGTCTTTCTTAATGATAACACTAAACGTTTGGTCACCCCTACTATCGCTAATTGTGCTCGTTTCTATGCTCTTCCTAAGGTCCATAAACCTACTCTTTCCTTTCGCCCTATCGTTTCCAATATTGGTACTGCTTCTTATAAACTTGCCAAGTTCCTTTCTAAGTTACTCGCTCCTTTATCTTCCACTAACTTTCATACCGTGAAAAACTCTTTTGACTTTGTTGATAAAATTAAACGCCTTTCTCCTTGCAATTATATAATGGTTTCCTTAGATGTTAAATCCCTTTTCACTAACGTGCCTGTTCAAGGGGCAATTGATTGTTTGGAAAGAAGGTTGCGCGAATTTCATTACTCTTCCATTGAGATTGATGAAATCCTGCATTTAGTTAGTATTTGTGTCAGGCAAACTGCTTTTCAGTTTAACAATTCTTTCTATTCTCAAACTGAGGGTCTGGCCATGGGTAATCCATTGTCTCCTCTTTTATGTGATATTTATATGCATTTTGTTGAAGAAAAACTCTTCAGTTTATATAAATTTCCTTTCTGGTTTAGGTATGTTGATGACACTTTCATTTTAATTCCATCTGACCTTGATCTTTCTAATCTCCTTTCTCTTGTTAATTCTGTTGATCCTTGTATTCAATTTACTCTCGAAGTCGAAGAGAACAATTCTCTTCCTTTCCTTGACGTCTTGGTTTCAAAACTCCCAGATCGGTTCTCTACCTCCGTTTATAGAAAACCTTTCGCTGTCTCCCTTCCCCCTCATGCCCTTTCAAATCATCCTCCTCAACAAAAAGTAGCGTCCTTTTATACTTTTGTTTTTAGGGCGTTACGCATTTGTTCTGACTCTTCTGCTCTGAATAATGAAATTAATTATCTGAAATCTCTTGCCCTTGCTCGTGGTTATAATCCCTCTTTAATTGATAAAGCTTTGTATAAATTTAATAAGCCTAAACGTCCTTTTTCTGATTCAAATAATCCTCCTAATTTTAATTCTATAATAGTTCTGCCCTTTTATTCTCTTCTGTGTTTCAAAATTGCTAAAATACTTTCTCGTTTTAACTTTAAAGTTATCTTCAAACCTATGAATAAAATTAAATTCTCTTCTCTAAAAGATCCTGTTCCTACTGAGAACCGGTGGGGTGTTTATTTCATTCCTTGCTCTTGCAATTTAGGTTATATTGGTCAAACAAAGAGAGCTTTAAAATTCAGATTAGGCGAGCATCAGAGATATATTGCAAATCAAGAAATCTCTAAATCTTCGATTGCTTCTCACTGTTGGTCTTCCAGTCATTGTTTCAATTTCTCCATGGCCAAAATTATTTCTTCCCCTGCCTCTCCCTCTCACTTGGATTTTCATGAAGCATATTTTATTTCTAAAAATTCTGCTAATCTTGTCAATGATCTCCCATCATCTCCTTTCCTATCTCCAGCGTGGAAATTAATTTTGTAATTCTTTTCCCTTTTCTCTTGTTTCTTTTCTTTTTATTTTATAAAAAAAAAAAAAAAAAAAAAAAAAAAAATAATAATAATAATAATTTGGATTTTTTTCTTGTTCTTTTATAGTTCTTTATTTATTATTTTATTTATATTTTTAATTTACTTCTTTTATTTTTATTTTTTCTTTTATTTCCATTTTTTCCATTTCATTTTCTCTTCTATCTTTTTTCAACACATTTCCCTCTATCAGGTAGCGCCATCTGTCGCATTCTTCGCAACATTCTTTTTCTTCAGTTCATTTTTGAACTTGTCCGTTTTCGGACACGTGTATGCTTAGCTGATGACGAGCTGTTATGTTTTTAGCTCGAAACGCGTCCTGTGTTTTGTTTTAATTTTATGGTGATTTTTTACAAAGTTTTATTATTTTAATTACTTATTCAATTTTCTTCCGCAAAGTCTCAAATATATTTAATACCATTTTTTTTCCCAAATGATAGTAAAAAAAGAATTTTTACAAACTTTCAAAATTTGATAAACGGCAATCTGTATACTGTAACCTTAGAGGAGATAACGACTCAGGGGCGCGCCAGCAGTATTCGGCGCCTGTGTGCAGAACTTCAGTTGGCGCCCCATATTCCTACCCCCCCACCCCCACCCAAAAAAAAAATACAAACTTTATACTTTTTTTTTTTTTTTAGTATAAATGCATAGCTGCCAAACCAACCTTCCAGCGGTTTTCTCCAAATCAAATAAATGAATTTGGAACCAGAAAATTTATTTAACGAAATGTTTCTTGTTTCTAAAGGGTTCTTTTTTATTTCATTTATTAAATTAAATTTCTGGTTAAAAATATTGTTGTTTGAATTAAAAACAAGGAATGTTGGCAGCAATGCAAATAACGGACATTCCTAAAAGGCCGGTGCTTCAGCTGTTTGCTCCCTCTCCCCACAATGGTATACCTCCTAAGTAAATGAGAATCGCGCCCGTCGGCCTAATCGTTGGGAGTTTTCGTGGTTTTCTTCGAGCCGTGGATCTTCCATGCGTTAATACGGATTAGGTTCCCTTAGAAAGACCCCCACGGAGGGCACTCCCCCGGGCCTATATCCCTCGTGTGTAGATAATTGGCCGTCAAAAATAAACCCAACCCAACCCTAAGTAAATGAGCTTCTTTTAACTGCATCACTTCCGTTATTTTTAAGATCTGATCTTTATTTATATTTATACTTAAAACAGTTCAAATAAACTTAATTTGAAAATATAGTTCTGTTGAATTAATCATTGGTAGGGTTGGGTTGGGTTGATTTTTGACGGCCAATTATCTACACGAGGGATATAGGCCCGGGGGGAGTGCCCGCCGTGGGGGTCTTTCTAAGGGAACCTAATCCGTATTAACGCATGGAAGATCCACGGCTCGAAGAAAATCACGAAAGCTCCGAACGATTAGGCCGACGGGCGCGATTGGGATCGAACCCAGCACCTCCCGTCTACCATCTTCGAGAGTAGAACCTCTCGGCCACTGGTGGGGCAATCATTGGTAGGACTATGACACAAAGAAAGGGGTGCTCGTAATACGGCAAATACACATAAAAGTAGAAAAATATTTTCTCAAATTATGACGTTTGTAATACACCGGGTTGGGTTGATTTTTGACGGCCAATTATCTACACGAGGGATATAGGCCCGGGGGGAGTGCCCTCCGTGGGGGCCTTTCTATGGGAACCTAATCCGTATTAACGCATGGAAGATCCACAGCTCGAAGAAAACTCCGAACGATTAGGCCGACGGGCGCGATTGGGATTGAACCCAGCACCTCCCGTCTACCAGTTTCGAGAGCAGAACCTCTCGGCCACTGGTGGGGCTGTAATACACCGGAGCGCGTTATAGTACTTTTATTTTTTTTATATAAGGTAACATCAATTAAGATGCGCCTTAAACAATTACCGCACGTTGATAATAATTAGGGGTGCAATTCCAGTCCCGGAACATTTGATTTTGTATTAGCAAATATAGAACCCCTATTCTGGTTATATAACAATTGTTATGAAAAATGCTTATTCGTCTCGACGTTTGCATTTTAAGAAGTTAAGTGTATCTTTATCTTGTCAAACTGTTAACCCTTCCTTCTCTATCAGATTTTTTTATTTTTCGAATTTCCAATTTTCGTGCAATGAATCGAAGTTCTAAATTAAAAATATCTATACTAATAAAACAAAGTTTCGCTCTGTCTGTGTCTGTGTGCGATGGCTAGAAGAATCTACGGCACATACGAGGCTCAAACTTTTTGTGAGAATAGTCAAAAGTCTCTCCTGGTGCACCCTGCACGTAAGTTTCAGAATTTTAAATCTCTAATAATTAGTTGAGAAATTAATTAAAAAGCCCAAATTAAAAGAATGCAAAAGTATTCATAATTCAACAAGAGCATATATTTTTTTTCAAACCGTAGACAACTTCTTCGAAAACTCGAAGAGATGGGGAAGGGTTAATAGATTTACAGAGATGCAAGGCTGATAAATGTACTGGACCTTTTTAAAAGGGACTGTATCTTAAATTCTACTGGGGCTAACAGCTCGAAAATTGCACGCAAAAAAAAAAAAAAAAAAAAAAAAAAAAAAAAAAAAAAAATCCCCTTTTCAGAAATTCTAAAAATTATTCCGGTACGGTTTCAGGAAGTCAAAAAATCCACGAAAAATCGATTTATGAAAAATCTTTTTATTTCCTTCGAAAGAAAGGTTCGAAATCTCTCCCACGGACGCCAGGAGTTCATTGCAGATAACCAACGTCTTCCAATATTGGACATTTTTGAAAGAATATAAATTTTTTGAAATATAAATTTATCGATTTAATTTTTATGCATCTAGATGTAAAAATTTTCGGTGATTTCAGATATCTAAATTTCTTCACGGTCTCTCAATTGCAACTTTAGATATTAATTATTATTTCATTAATCGGATGATTCCTTTCAAATTCTCAATTTAAAAGCCAGTCTTTCGAAACCACAAATGATTTTTATACTAGGATTCTTTGGAACGCCGTCAATTTTTTTTTAAATGCACCATTTACAGCTGTTAAAGTTATGCATATAGCCCTATCTTTAAACGCTGTTTAATAATATCTAAATTTTATATAAATCGATCCGCAAGTTTTTGTTTGATAAAAAAAATCTATTTTAAAAAGGGAAAAGAAAAACTTTGTTGAATCGAATTTGTTAAAATTAAGAAAACTGACGAACCGTTTGGAACTTTCAGATAGTTCATAATACATAATAAAAAATTTAAAAAGTAGGAAGCATCAAATTTCAGGGTGGGGGGGAGAGGGAGGCGATAAAAAAAATTTAGAGGATGGGATCAAATATTTAAAACCGTACCGTTTTCTACCGTTTTAGATGCGGATTTTTGACGGAGCCCTGGGATAAATATTACTTTTAATATAAAAATTTCAAAAGTGTACTTACCACTATTTTCAAATGGTAATTTCAGAAAATATCTTAGATCCTTGCTTAAGTCCGCCACCCCTTGACTAATAGCCCCACCAGTGGCTGAGAGGTTCTGCTCTCGAATCTGGTAGACGGGAGGTGCTGGGTTCGATCCCAATCGCGCCCGTCGGCCTAATCGTTCGGAGTTTTCGTGGTTTTCTTCTAACCTTGGTTCTCCAAGCGTTAATACGGGTTAGGTTCCCTTAGAAAGACCTCCACGGAAGGCACTGCCCCCCTTAGGGCCTGTATCCCACGTGCAGATAATTGGGCGACATAAATACAACCAACCCCCTCTTAACTCATTTTTTCATCAGTAAGTAGAGGTCATTTTAAAGTTTTTATTTGTTCATTACTACCCCATGCAATTTTCCAAAAATCATGAAAAAAATTTACATAACAAATCTGAACAAAATTAGCAGCTTCTCTCCCATTTTCACACAGTGAGCGGGTTCATACTTCAGACAAAATCGAGTTAAAGATATAAAATCATATAAATTTAAGGTTCATTTAAAAATCATCAAAGGGGCGGGGGGGGGGGGCGTATCGTTTGAACAAGCTCTTAACACAGGACTCAAAAATATACAGTGAAATACGTTTAACACGAAACTGAGGGGACCGAAACATTTTTTCCCGTTAAAAGATTCGTAAAGAAAGAACAAAATTCGCAAATTTTTTCGACGTTGTCAAATTTTACTTCGATTTCCTGTTAAACTACTAGTAAGTTGCATCCATTAGGATAAAAAGCAAGTAAAAAAAAAAAAATACATATATATATATTTTTTTTTTTTGGGGGGGGGGGGGTGTCAAATATCATTTTTTTGTGTCTTTTTCAGCATTTTGAGATCTAGCTTGTTTGAACCAAATAAGCAAAGCTGTCTCTAAATCTTCGTGCTTAGCAGTTCTCATACGTTTTCTCTCTGGCTTAAATATACTGAGCTCAAACATTAACGTAATGGGATCACTGTTTTTTTATTATTGTTGATAAAGTAGAATTGGCAATGCCAAACTCTTTGTAGATTTCTCTTTTCATTCTTCTTTTTCATCAACTGCATTAAGCAGCCTCATCTTCATTTGAAGCAAAATGGCAGTTCGTTTTCGCAACGATTTCTCAACCATTGTGCTAATAAAACATAACGAAATTCTCTGATTTTCACCCAAAATTCAGTGGTTTTAACACAAAATTCACCCATTTCAACTCAAACTAACTAGCTCGAAAGCGAATTTTTCTCGTGCTAAACGATTTTTGTTTCGTGTTAAAAAAAAAAAAAAATGCATAGTATAACTGTCCGGACCGCTATATCATTTCGCGTTAACCGATTTTTCATGTAAAGCGTTTTCGTGTTAAACGTATTTCACTGTATTTTTTTTACTCTTAGATACTATTATATTTTCAGAAATTCGTCGAAAACGTATGGCAAAATTATGTCCCCCCTCCTATTTCCGAATCTACTGAAAATAAAATTACGAAAAAATTAGTAGTAGTTGGAATTTATTTAAATCTTGCAGGAAAACTATAGCGATAATCCTAGGTCATAGAGTTTTTCAGAAAATCGCAGTTTTCCGTTATACATAAACTTTATTTGGCGGGCGCTCAGCGGGGGAGTTCGAGGTACCTGTCGACGCGAAATCGTCTAAGAATTGTCGATAATGATTTTCCAAAAGAATTGTCGGTAATTAGCCGAGATATTAATTAAAAACTTATCTAAAAATGTGGCACAGGTCAAAATGGCCATGCAACTTTGCGACCTCCTTTCGAAGCGCACTTGGCACAATGGCAAGATTAAACTTTTTACAAGGTCTTTGCTTTAGGTAAAACGGATCAAAATAATACATAGTCAGCGTTTTTCATTTCAATTGAATTCAATTACTGTAGGCAATTATTGAAAAATATTTAATAAAATAATTTCAAATTATTTGCAGTCTTATTATTTGTTTAACAACTATATTTTGTAAGATTGCAGTTAGTAATTAACAAATTTATTGTATGAACTCTCTGTAAGCGAGTGAAACTCGCTCTTGACCGATTATTCTTTGTTCGAAACAAATCTATAAAATATACAATTAAAATTTCAGTAAAACTTAATTCATTTTGAGGTTGTTCTCAAAAACATGTTTCCCGAATTTAAATGACATGAAACATTCTTACATGCTCATGGGCTCGTTTTTATGCGTTCCATACAATGATAGGCTAAATTATTAAATTTGTTTGGAATTGAATGACGTTTTTCATTTCTTTTTTTTTAAATGTATTGCATTTTGAACTACATCCTATTTTATTTATTTAGTCAGGGCCGAAACTAAGGGGGTGAGGCGGGGGGGGGGGGGGGGGGGGCAAGTGCACCGGGCGCCAGAACGAAGGGGCGCCCAATGAAGGATTATACCTTTGGAATAGATCATTTTCTTCTGATGGACTGATGTCGTTCATTATTATGAAACAGCCATTATAAGTGAAGTGTTAGGTCAAGATAAAAGAGCAGCCGTAAAAAGTTAGAACTCTGATTTTCTGGTCAGAATGGGGGAAAAAATGGCTCTTTCATCTTCACCTAACACTTCATTTATGATGTCTGTTTCATAATAATGAAAGCCACCAGTCCATCAGAAGAAAATAACTCGGTTAAAGCGGAAACTCGGTTAAGCGGAACTCGGATAATCGGGACTCTACTGTACATTTTATTTTTAAAATGATCTTTAGAATATTTTTGTTGGTGTTCAGAGGAAGGTCATGACCCCCGTGACCTCCCCCTTGGATCCGCCATTGTAGATTATGTAGCTCAGTATTACGTATTTTATGATTGCATATTTTAAATTTTAAAAATAAGTCGGCTATTAGAAAATTAGTAAAATTCTTTTTGTAAATATACTTTGCGGAAGAGGGGGGGGGGGGGGGGGGCGCAAAAATCCATGTTTGTCTCGGGTGCAAAAAAGGCTAATTTCGGCTCTGTATTTAGTACTGTTTTTGTTATAATGTAGCCGATTGCTATGATTGGTTTGTGCTTTTTTGGCAATTTACTTTTACATGGGTACCGTGCATAACCTGCTGGAGGCTTATGTTGCTTTACTACTGTGCAATATAGTAATATACTACACTTTTTTATATCGTCAGTATGTGTATCACTACCAGTACTACAGTAAGGTAGAAGCGTTATATATTTTCAGTTATTTGAATAATGGAACCTTCCATGTTTGCCTCGAACTGTAGTGCGCCCTGCTTTCGTAAAAGCTGGACAGGCCTGATCCAGAGCAGGGATGTCAAAAGGAGCATTCGCGGTCGCCCTTCCGAACTTTTTATGTTTCTAGCTTTTTTTAATTTATTTTAGGCGCTTGACGGCGCCCTTAAGCCTTCCGTGGCGCCTTACGACCGTTACCTTTCGATACTGTGGCGCCTTTTGGTTTGAGACTCTCTCCGCCCCTACCCCTAAAGTTACGCCGCTGACGAGCATCTGCAAATTTCATATCTTTTAAGTAAAAATGAACTCATAAATGTGTTAGAAATGACGTACTTTCGATTTAAATACCGCTTTAATCAATTTAAATTGGTTAAAAGTTTTTCAAATTTTTCAGCTTCGCCTAAAATATTTGGCGCCTTTACTATTCTGGCGCCTGTGTGCGGTGCACACTTTGCACACTGGGTCGGCGCGCCCCTGTAACGACTGTAACTCTCAGATTAAAGAATAAACTAGTTACGGCAACAATACCAAAATCTGAAGTCTCAACTGTAACCGAGTGGCCATATTTAAAAGAGCAGATCGGCAACTACACATGCTGCTTGTGCCCTCTGTTGGTGGTAGAAGAAATGAAAATTAGTAACTAGAGAAAAAATATAAATGCATCAATTACATTATTTATTTATTTATTACTTTTTTATCTTAAATGTAAGCGTATGTATTTCCCTTTTCTATTATTGCAATATACTGTCTCAACTGATTATTTATGAGAATGATTTTCAATGAATTGCATTACTTTCATAAAAATTATTCGTTTTCCTTTGTAAGATTTGTAGTGTTGAAGACTAAGTAAAGAATCATGAGGTATGAACACATTGACTGCCATGACACACAAACACGTGTGTCAGATATATTTCCTGGGGTGCCATATCACAACAAAAAATGTGTTATCAGTTTTCTCGCTGATGATAATTTACTGCGCATGAAACGTTACTATTGATAATTTATTAGCATGAATTAAAAAAAATAAATTTTTTTAATTGAATATGCACAGATAATAAAATATATATAGAAGCTCTATATCTCAAGTTCTAACGACATATTCACCTTAATAAAATAAATAACCAATATGAATACTTAATTCACAATACATTTCTTTACTAAATAGGTGCAAACATACATAATTTTAAAAAACATTTAAAACAATCAAGATGTTAAAAACTTTGGAGTCAGAAGATGTTAAAAACTCGAGCGCTTTCAACTAAAACATTAGTCGTCATCAGGGGGAACAACTGCAGCCTGAAAGACAACCGCTGGTTAAATACAGAGGGCGAAAGCAAAAACATGTTTTTAACATCTTCTGACTCCAATGTTTTTAACATCTTGATTGTTTTAAATGTTTTTAAAACTTATGTATGTTTGCACCTATTTAGTAAAGAAATGTATTGTGAATTAAGTATCATATTGCTTATTTATGCATCGATAATTTTTGAAAAATTTTGTAGAAAATTTCATACGCCTATCATTATAGTAACTTCAATTCCAAGTTACTATAATTAAAGGTGTGTGACATTTTCTACAAAAAATTACAAAAATTATATCTGCATATTTAATTGCATCGAGGCTGGTTTCTCTTTCATTTCATGTTTGTTGCAGGGTTCATGGTTCATGAAAATATTCCATCGTATCCTGTGGTTGCAACCTTGTCAACAGATACTGAAGTGCTAGGTCTGGTATCACCCAGGTAACTCAGTGGTAAAGCATTAGGTGTAATGCCAACGAACCTGGTTCATGTCTAGGCTTGGACACTTTGTTGGTTTTTACGCCTTTTAAGCCAATTTGAATAAAAATTCAGTAATACAAAATTCAAGTTTCTTAGTTTTAACAAATTTAAAACTAACACTCAGGCATGTTTAGTGATTTCAGTTTGGATTTCAACATGTAAAAATAACTAAACTTTGATATTTTTCAATTTAAAATGTATAAAAATAACAAACATTGCCACGATTGGGTATTTTGAACCGATTTGATAAAAAACTGAAAACTACTTTGTAAATGTCTGCCAGAATAGACATTTCGTCGCAATCAGTGGTGGTCAATTTATTAAACTGTTTTGAAAACATCAGTTTTTCTTGTTATCATTTAATTTATATAAAAGTAAATATAATATTATTAAATATTTATTTATTTTCAATATTTTTCATTTATTAAGTTTAAATTCAGAATTTTATTGAGAAAATATACAACCTAGATTATTTTGTAATTATTACTAGTATTTTAAATAAATTGCCTTTTTCATTTTTTTTACATTTATATATTTTTTTGGATTGCTTCCTAATCATCAGAAAACATTTTTCTGGAAAAGCAACAATAATGAAATTAAATAAATTTTTATAAGCTATATTTTTGTAATAGCTACATACTAGTATTTAATCACCGAAGAAATCGCCAAAGATTTTTCACTACTTATAGAAGCGTTTTTGGTTCTGAATATGTCAGCGGTTTAAGTAGTATAGTTCGTGATGAACCCATGTTTTTCGATTACATGTCTATCATATTTGCATTTATATTATTCTATTTATTTATTCACGAAATTTTAATTACACTATGTAATATTAGTCAAACACAAATTATATTGTTACTATTAAACCACTTATATTAAGTTCAAATAGGTTCATCTTTCATAATCGGGCTGCAGGCGATAGAGTTAGTTTAAAAAATATATCATGCTAGTAATTAATTTAAAAACCATAAAAAATTAGTAAATTAAGGTACCGTTTTGAAAGAACATCTTTTCCCTATTCGATGGTGAAAATTTATATTGTGCAATGTTTTGAAGTTAATAAAATTGCAGTAAAAGCGAAATTTATCGATCAGCTGTTGCCAGCATCAGCGTTACTTTAGTTACTTCAGCGTAGGGATGTTTTTGCTTTATAATACATTTTGAATCATGATTAAAAAAAAATCTATCTGAACAATGACCATTTATTTTGCTAAGATAATTTAAAACTAATAGGGGCAGAATTATCACAATTGGTAATTGATTGCTCATAATCAAATAAATAGATCAATAGCATTTTTATTCATTGTATAATTTTCCATAAAATTATCTATTCCCAAGCGATGTCATCATAGCTATTATGTCCTTTAAACTGAATGTGGCTTCCATTAATGGTTATAAAAATGTTCTTGCCCCCATTCACATTAGCTTAAATACGCCCTTTAGCTATAGACCTGATTATGGAACATTAACAATGAGATCAGATTAACCACAAGAGTGCACTTTGGCGCTTAACTGAACTGTGTCAAAGTAAAGACATATTTTCATTTTATGTTGAGCATAAAAGCAACACAAAAGTAACAAGAAAATGTAAAACGATATGTTTCAGTTGAATATGTTCGGAACTGCATTAGCATCATTATTAGTATATATTTTTATTACTTCATTTTATGAATTCTGATTGAATAAGAGACTCATTTATAACGCCGGATGATATCCATTTCTTTCTATTTTTAGAGTTTAAGCACATTGCGTTTCAGAGCAAATATCATTATAAGCTTTAGGAAAATTATAAAATTCCTTATTCAACTACTTGGACAGATTTAGCTCATTTGACATAAAAAAAAAATTACATTACAGATAAAAAAATAATATTACATATGCTAATTTTCTTTTTTCGTTAAAGAAAAGTAACGAGTTTTCTTGAGAGAAAAGCAATAAAAATTACAGTCTTAAGGTATTATCTTGAGATCTGGGATTATCTTCATTTCGGAGAAACATAGAATAGAGATGATGCTATCTACGAAAAAGTCTTGTATAGAGATTATTAACTTTGTATCATTCTTATTATAGCGTTTCTCTATCTTTAATGTTACAAAAAATATATCAGATTTTTTAAAAATCACTTTTTATATATCTGTGGCTGTAAAAAAGCTTTTTTACTTCTGCTAAAAATGAAAAAAATCACTTTTTTTTATTTACGTGATACGTTTACTTAAAAAAAATTTCTACATTGTACATTAATGTTTTTTTTTTAAATATTTGTACAGAATTTATTAGAGTATATTTCACAAACTTCTAAAAAAGGAATATACATTAAAATGCATAAGTAAGATTTCATTTGTTTTTTATATGTATTTTATAAAGTATATAATTGAATAAAATATTCGAATATTGAAAATGCAGCATAATATATTTTTCGACTTTCAAAAGTATTTTTTGTGTAATGATAAAACACTAATAATGTAGAATTAGATAAGAACTTTCGAACATAGTGGACAATTTTTATCCCCGAAATATTTTTTCCTTGTATTACTGTGATACATTAGAAGATATACGCACTAAATAAATAAAATATTTAATTTTTTTGGTTAATTATGGCTATCTACTTGATATGGTACTTCAAAGCACCGGTGGGACAAAAATCGAGACTTAGGAAAAAAAAAACTATATCCAATTTTTTCTTATTATTTTAATGTGACTTATCATGCACATATCTAGTGTATATATGTCTATGATGTATATATGAGTAGATGATGATGATACCGTTGGTGCATTATCAGTGACCATTTTAACCACGTAACAGTACGTAAACGTAAACAGAAAAAAGTGAAATCTTCAAACTCTTCAGCCAGATCCTTCTTGGATAAAGATTATTGGAGATGTTTCTCTGCCTGAAAGTGTTTTATCATTAAAAATACCATATAAATATTTCTCTATTTTTCCACCCAGTAAGCCTGTATAGTGTTTTAAAACAGTTCAAAAGTCACTCAATATATGCTCGAAATATATAAAAAAGTATCTAAGGATTTGTATCTCGAGTAACGTGGCAAACTTTAAAATCATAATATTGTTTGGGAACCCTGTCATTAGTGTATCACCAAGTAGTCGCACTATAATCTTGAATACATTTGAAAGTGAACGGTATACGACAATTTTCCCATCTGAAAGAACTAACGTAAAAGATAAGTTATTTAAGTTGAGACCAATAGTCGGTACACTGAATGGAAATTCTTATTTTTTCCCATCAAAAAATATCTCTGTGTTTATGAGCAAATAAGTGCGCCAAACGCTCGTCACCATACGAAACAGTATATCCCCCCCCCCCCCCCAAAAAAAAAAAAAACTATCATAACTGTGGTTTTAAGTTGTTATTTTTCGGACGAGTATCAAGATTTGCGTATAATTTTGATATTTATTGCAAAAAAAATACAACCAGTCAGCCAGGTGGACATGACTGAGAGGTAAGGGTTTGATTCACTGCTAGACTAACTCATCCAGTTGTTGAATCTGTAAATCATGAATTGTTTTTTGATAACTATTAAACAGCAATGAACATAATGGCACTTTTAAAATAAAAAAAGTAATTTGTTGCCTTGTAATAATAAGAAAAAAACAGAACCCCGTGTTGCAAAATGCCACCCGACAATTAATAAAAAAAGACCAGAGAAATATCGTAGAAGATGCTTAGAATAAGCTTAATGCATGGTGTTGCCATTTTGAAAGCATTTTAAAAAATCAAAAATATGGAAAAATATAAAAATGATAATTGTTTTAGTATTTTTCCTTTAATGTATGACCATCAAGGAATTAAATGTATTTTTTTAAAGGAAAAATAAAAAATCATGCTCTAGAGGGTTAATCAGTGTTGTACGTGAATGTTTGGCAACTGTCCAAGAAGTATATCTATATAAAATAAAACCGAATTCAAGGGATTGTTTTCATTTTCGCGTTTTCTGAAAATCCTGTACCGTTATCCATATTAAAATCGTACGCGGGTCAAACAGAAGCCCGAAATGAAAAAACATTAACCCACATTTTAAAGAAATTCTGATATCTCTAATATCAATTTTATCTTTTATGTAGGGAAATAAACATTTATACTCATTTCTATTCAAATACATAGTTTTTACTCACATCATTCTGGGTACTTAAAAAAAAGAGTTACCAAACCGGACGTGCAGGAGCCGAAACAATTAGAGCCAACGCAACCCGCAATGAAAAGTTATTGCCGACTCGACTCGATCCTATCCATACCGCGTGTCGGGTTGTGTTCGGGTACAATTGGAATACAGGACATAATGCAGGAAAGTAATCCATATTCATTCAAAATCTACTTGTTTGCAGTATCGCTTATTTTGGTGCGCAGTAGATGATGACATATTGAAAATTTTTAAGCGTCCCTGTAAAAAACTATACAATACGATGACTATTTTAAAACATAATATAGTGTTTTATACCTTAAAACCATACTAAAATTCTTTGACGATTGGTCCTTTACGAATTTTAAAGCTTATAAGATATAAAAGACATAAAAACAGACATACAGACAAATATGCCTTTTTTTAGTCTTAATGGTATTGAAACTGGGCTATATACAGACGGAGACGTTTCCAACAACAATAGAAAAATATGAAAATCGGACCATCCATTCAAGAGTTATGAGTGGATATACATGGGAAAAAAGATACAAACGAATTGCATAACCTCCTTTGTTGAAATTTGGTTAAAAATAGGAAGTTTTCACTGAGTAAGATGAGATTTGCAACGTGTCTCGTCTTTCAAGGAAAATCAGTTGTTGCACTTTCTTACAATCGTTGCTCCTCGAGATATGCTTTCTTCCTTGCTGCGATATATTTGGTAGTGCCTCACTTAGTTAGACTTGATACTGAAGTCTTCGTGGCTGGGCATCACCATCAGTAAGGAGTGAAAAGTTTAACTATTTCAAATAAAGCTTGTAGTCTAAGAGCCCGTGAATGCCAGACCTTCCTTATTTTATAAAAGCTGAAAGTTTCTCAGCGCAAGCTTCCAACACAGGTAGGAACGATGGGCTACTATGAAATTTGGGTCATTGTGGTTTTGGCAGGTAACAGGTAGCAAAGGTATATAAAATACCAACTTAATTTCGTCAAATAATAAAGCGTAATTTTTTTATATTTTCTTCGAAATAATATTAGAAATCCCGTCCTCTATTGCCAAACACTTACTATCGTGGCAACCCATTGCCACACACCCTTAAACTTTAATAAATTGTAACTGTACTTACGTAATTGTATAAAAGCTGAATTTCATACATGTTACTTGGTTAACTATTACAAGATGTTTCCTCAGTAGCCAGACAGTTTCGATAGTTCTAACACCTAGCCAGACAAACATACAAGGTGGCTGTAAGTACGAGCGCGAGGCCACATAGGTCCGAGTACGTGCCAGTGAGATTGTTAATTGGATCGATCGAATAATTTTATTATGTACTTAATTATGAATTAAAAATCTATGTTTATAATGTTATTTATTATAATTTTCATTTTGATAATTGTTAAAAAAAATAAACCAAATAAATTAGTAAATGTTTTAGAATTTTATGAACTTTATGTTTAATATTCAGTTTCATACAAAATTCGATATTTCATTAAAATTTGACTGTTTATTCATGTATAGTGTTAAAAAATCTCAGTGAAAAAAATAGATTAATTGTATTCATAGCCATTATATAAAAATAAAAGGAAATATGGATTTATAAGTTTATTATTAGATTTTAAGACATGTTTAATGATTTTATTCATTTTCATCATTATAGCCGATATCTTCATTATCTTCGTCACTGCTACTCCAGTCCGTTGCTTGATTTTTTTCAATATTGATTTCTTCGTCAGTTTCTGCAAAAATATAAAAAAAGTTAGTGCAATTGCGTTTAGCTAAAAATTTATTTATAATAATTTGAAGTAGTATGTATATACCTGAGAGAGTATCTAGTGAATCTCTGACGTAATTTGGCAACTGATCTCCTTCAAGCCATTTAAAATGGTACTTGTTATTTTCTTGTACCCAACCATTATTGTCTCGTTGATATATCGTTGAAATTTTCTGGTGAGCATTGTTCCAAATGCTAGATATGAAGTTTGGTCGCAAAAATTGATGTAGCAGCTCGGTTTTACAGGGTGGCAGACTGCTGGCAGCAAAATTTCGGATTATTTTACGGTCAAACGCTTCATTAGCATATGAGACAATTTAAATATTGATGAACAGTTGAAGCCGAGCAGCATCAACATCAATTATCTCACCGACATTGTATACATCACATATAAACTGCTGTATAATATCAAAAGTGTTTTGTTGTTCATCATTATTTTCAAATAATTCTTTGTTACCAAATTTGGTGAAAGCTTGTTGGTATTCTTCTGTTTTTGTAAATATTTTGTAAGGTCTTAATTTGCCTTTTCTGAAAAACGTAGGATTATAATTACAATCTGTTATTGCATGAAATCAAGGCAAACGCTTACAAATAGATTCTCCTAACTTTGCGTCTATCTTTGTGAGGCATACATACCTCATGTTGTTTCCAGTACCTGTTAGCATCCAAATAGGTGAATCATTTTGTAGATAATACATATGGCCAAGCATGATAGCAGCAATGTCAGTTTCGATACTTCTGATTACTATATTCGCTTGATTGTCAATGTTACACGCATGATATATTATTTTGGTATCTGCCTCATCATATTCTGGACATGATAATTCTTCCACAACTTTTGATACTATGTTGTTGGAGCTAACTACGAAAGAATGACACTGCTTAAAATTTATGTGAATGGTTTTGTTACCAATAAACGACACCATTTCATCAGTGGCGCAATGCAAGAAAAAGAAATCAACAAGAGCTTGTTTAAAATTTGAATTTTTTAATTCTTTCACAAAATCACTCGGCCGAATTTGATCAGGCCCAGTTATGGTGTACTCCAATTGTGCAGATTCGAATCACTGGGAATATTCGTAATCTTTGATCGATGGAAGTTCTGATCAAATATAGCATCAACTCTTGACACTTGCAATAGAGTAACCATTTGAAACATTTTTTTAGAAATGCTTCCACATTTTTTTGGAACTTTTTTCATAGTGTGCAACAGAAAGAGGCCATCAATTATTAGGACATCTACGTAAGGTGGTGGCTCATGCTGGAGCTCTTTTTCCAAACACTTCATTAAGGCAGATTTATCCGTCTTACAAATAGTACCATCCAAATGGCACATGGACAAAGGACTGTGATAATTGAGTACGATAAAAGTTTCGAAATATCCAAGTTGTAGTCCATAAATATTCCCAGCATACGTCCAAACAGATCTCGTTGAATACTAACCTCTTGAATTGTACCACCTACTCGAATTTTCTTCTTTTTCTCACCTGTTAATAATTTTTTATCTTCTGAAAAAATAGATTTTTCAAATCTACTAATATCTGTAAGACATTCAGAAATAATCGTTTGCCGTACACATTCACCATTCTTCTTAATATTAAGAAGAAATACTGCTACCTGTTTTGATCCAGATTTACCAGATGAAATGTTAATCAATTGATCTTTAGGTACTTCTAAAAAGAGAATAATAAATTGATCGAAGGTCGCAATAAATTTCCGTAATTGTTTGATATTTTTCTGAATATTGTGCTGATTCAAATCCGCTGAAATATCTTGGAGAGATTGTAGTCCTAATTCTTGATAAACTTGAATAATTATCGTAGATCTTATATCGTGGTTTCGAGCCCACCGTTGGCGTGTATAATACCCGTAAACGTTCTTGCAGCATCTGCATTTATAGTCTGTTCTCCAGATAAATAGGTTGTCTTGAAAATGTCTTGGTTGTACTTTTAATACCAAAACAACTTTGCTTAAATCCTTCATATAAATCTGGGATGGCTTCCTGCTACTTTCACAAGTTATCACAATATTTCACAGTCCATCGAGCATAGCTCTGTTGATTATTGTTAAAGAATAAATTTGTAATTTTAGACAATAGTGACTTGAAAAGTTCGAAATCTCCAGTACGAATGCTTCGTGATAGATGTAAGTTGTGATCAATAAGATTAATGTAAATCAAATAAAATCGTTGAGTTTTGCCAAACTCGCCATTGATACTTTGTTGTTTCTAAATACAGTAGTAATCAATCATCAATTCCTTCAGCTCTTCATTTTCTATGTGGAATGATATTTTACAGTTTTGTAGTCCTTGAAGTTCCTTTATCATATCATTTGTTAATCACGTGTTATTAATTTGCAAAAAAGATTTGAAATGTAGTATTTCCAATCCTAATGTCACCAAAGGTTGCAACATTTTGCAGCGGTTGAAATGTTTTTCATCAAGAAATTCACTCACAGAACCATGTAATGTGTAACCTAAATGTATAAATAAATTATCAAAAGTAGGTTTTTCTGTTGCTTGAATTTGTAGGGATACTTTCGCTATTACTTGTATGAATGATTGATTTAATTCATCAGTTATTTTTTTACTTTGATGCATGGTTTCCAAAACTACAGAGTTACTAATTGGTGAGGCATTGATTGGATTTAAATAAAGAATATGTTGTTGCGGGGTATCACTATAAATACGGCTATTAAAACCAACCTACATAGGAACATCAGGTAATTCTACCGCATTACTAATTCTCCAGATGATGTCTATTTCTGTGTACAATTGTAAATTTCCTGGGACTATATTTTCAATTTCATCAGCCGTTGATTGCAGATCATTAGTCATTTTTGGTTTTTTTGGATATGGAATTTCCTCTGAAGATAAGGCGTCGAAAGTTCTTCTTTTTCTTTTCTTTTTGTGTGGTGAATTGCCTTCATTAATAGGAACCGGTGCTTCGGATATTCCCGATTCTTCGGATGTATTTAACTCAAAGTTTTGATAAATAATTCCTAAGGTGTCATGTAAAGTGTCCTGTCCACTCGTAGTTTCACCAAAACGGTCAAAATTATCAGAAGCTATTCCAGTAAAAAGTTCAGGTGCTTTTTTAATTTTTTCTGGGCATAAACTAGACTTTTCAATGGAAGTATATGTGGTTTCTGTTTCAAGTTCTTTGACACGTTGATAGCTAATGCAATGACCATATCTATTGATAATGTCAATAATTTTTCTGCTGCTCGTTGAGCTCTTCGGAGTCATACCCAGCATAATGTGCTTTGATGTCTTTACTTGAGCATTATGAACTCCATAAAATATCTTGACAGTAGGAGCAAACTCGACGAACACATTTTAGACTAGTTTTCCGTCTTTGATTACATCCACCAAGAAGAGTGAAGAAGTCTAATAATTGTTGTGGTAATGAAACTTCACCTGTTATTAAATGCTGTGCTGAAATATTTTTGGACGGTATTTTTTTCTTGTCAATTTTCAGTATTGTTTTTCGTAAACTAATGCACCTTTTAAAAAATATTTTTTGATTGTAAATTTTCAAATATTTTATCATCTACTGTCGTGAAATAATTGGGTACTAATATCTCTTTATTACGGATTGTAAAAAAAATTGATGTCTAGAGGATGTTTTCATTATTTTTTCGCCCATATGATGTGCGGCAAAAGTAGCATTCACTTCAGAGGAATTTTCTTCAAGGATTTTCTCCAATGAATAAGTATATAATTCATGTAAATATATCAATAAATAACAACGCCCATTCTTGATTTCATTTTCCTCTATGATGTTACTAATTTCATTAAAAGCTTTTTGATGGTACTCTCGATGATGATGCCAATCACTTTTAACAGATATTTTTGTAGCAGAAGATATTTTATTATTGAAATGAACTCTACATTCGGTATGATAATATATTTCCGAATATAATTAACAACTCGTTTTACTCTTTTTTACCTTCTATATCAGATATTATACGCGATTTAAATTCGTCTTTATCATTTTCATGAAATGGAAGCATTTTTGATCGTATTTGTTTCTTTTTTCTATTGCAAAATACACAAACATTTTTACATGTATCAACGCTAGTGTCACTTTGGATCGAACTATTTACTTCTGAAATTAAATCATTATTTTCACAGCCTTCTTCAAGTTCAGAAATGTCTACATGCTCCTGAGAAGTGGAAGGTTGAGGTTCTATTGATTGAGGAGCTAAAGGGGGTTTTGATGGTGCTAAATATTCTGTAAATATTCTGTGTGTCTGGTGTAGCTGTGAATGAGATGATTCTACGGTCAAGTTAGGTAAAAACGATGTAGGTGAAGTTGAATAGTCTATAGCTATACGTGCTTCTTTTTCTTTTTCTTTTCCTTTCTCTGTTTCAACGGTTTCTTTAGAACTTTTAGATTCAGAGGTGAAATATTTTTTCATCAGTCGTGTAAATGCTTTAAAACACTCCCTGTGATAACCATTGTCCATATATTCACTAGGTAAAATAATGTTCGTGTATTTTAGGTTATGTATTTTTCGCAGCCTCAAAATTGATTGACATTCTTTCAATGTCTCTTCAGAAAACAATATTATTTGGTCATTACTTTTTTTATAAATAACACAAATTAATATGTCTCCCATGGTGATACTTTTTCAAAACTGAAACACATTTATTTCATAAACTGCACAAACAAATCGTAAAACGTGTACTGTCAGTATAATACATGTACTGAGTAAACGAAAGATGCGCACTGAAGTTGGCCACGTGCCAGCGCTTGCACTTCCTCTTAAATGCAGCAACCTCAAATAACTGGCGCTAATTTCAGAGCCAAGAGGAAAGGGGAAAAATCTCCGTTGGGCGCATAGCTATATTGAGACTCTAGTGTATTGAGAAGCTAGTTCCACCGTATATGTTTGTCTGGCCAGGGGTTAGAACTATCGAAACTGTCTGGCTACTGGGGAAACATCTTGTAATAGTTAACCAAGTAACATATATGAAATTCAACTTTTATACTATTACGTAAGTACAGTTACAATTTATTAAAGTTTAAGGGTGTCTGGCAATGGGTTGCCACGATAGTAAGTGTCTGGCAATGGAGGACGTGATTTCTAATATTCTTTCGAAGAAAATATAAAAAAATTACGCTTTATTATTTGACGAAATTAAGTTGGTATTTTATATACCTTTGCTACCTGTTACCTGCCAAAACTACGATGACCCAAATTTCATAGTAGCCCATCGTTCCTACCTGTGTTGGAAGCTTGCGCTGAGAAACTTTCAGCTTTTATAAAACAAGGAAGGTCTGGCATTCACGGGCTCATGCTCACAAAATTTCGTTAACATTGATATGAAATATTGCATTATGCAACATATATTAACATAAATATATTTTGCTCTATCCAGGTGAAATCTTTTTAGAACAAATATTTTGACGTGACATAAGGGTAGATACTAAAAAAATGTCCTATTATTTCTTTTAACTTAGCAACGTGATAAACTGAGTTAGTTGAAATTCCATAAAATACCTTCATTGAATTCTTACCCTATTTTTAAAATAGATTTATTTTTATTTGTAAAAACTTTGAATGGTTATATCCTTTAAAAAATATGGGCAGGCTGGAAACTTCTGTCACAATATTTTATTAGCAGATATGGAAAATTTCAATAGAAAATATGTAAGTAGATCTTAAGGATTATGTCCTGAAAATAATGTTTCACAATAATATTTCTGTTATAGACATGAGGTATGTGACAGTAAAAAAAAATTGATGATTCTTTAAAATTACGATTCTTTTAAGTCTTTATTAACATTTATTTAAAAAACGCTTTCGCTAGTTGACTGAAACGACTAAAATTAGGCACAGAACATTACTGATTTTTCAACCTAAGAACGCCTAAATACAAACTACTCAAAAGAAACACAAAAAGAAAGTTTGCATGATGTTTAGACAATGATATTTATATAACAAAAAACGCACAATTCTATTGACGTGAATTGAGAATCTGTTGACGAAGGTTCTTCATAACGCAATTTAATGGTGATGTCTGCTTAAAAGTCACTGCTCTCGTAGAGAAACATTTTTTGGTAGATTTCGTATGAAAAACTACCTATTACATTGTCTCCTATGTTGTAATTTCTGAAAATGTTTTGCAGACCTATACCGATCATGACCCCTAGAACCCAAAACCACCTTCAGTAAAAAAAAACTTTATATATATATAATATATATATATCACTATTTCTTCTGGACACGATAACTTCCACAATTCTGTACAAATATCTTCCAAACTGATACATAATATTAAAAAGGTTATAAAATCTCGGTCAAGTTCGTTAATGGGCAAAATCGGACCAAGGAGATGGAAATAGGGAGGGGTTTGTGAAAACTGAAAAAAACCCATAATTTCTTAATTTTTGTACATATCAAATCAGTTTAAAGTTTTTATGACTTCTAAACATAGGGCCAAAAATTTATGTATCACAGATTTTTGATAAAATTAAAAATTGGCGCAGTAAACAGGGTTTTTCGGAGAAAAAAATTCATAACTTCGTAAATTCTGAAGATATCAAATCCAATTACTTTTATTATAAATGTCGTTAATATTATCTACAACTTTTATATTCACAAGTTTTTGATAGGACCAATTTGTACCGCAAAAAAATAATAATAAATGAAAAACGAAAACAAAAGGGGTGTGGGGGTTGAAGAAGAAAAAAATCCATAACTCCGTCAATTCACAAGATATAAAATCCCCATGAATTTATCATATATCTTCTTAATATTGTCTACAACATTTATATAAACAAGTTTTTTGATGGGACCAATTCTTACAGCAAAAATAAATTAAAAATACATAGCGTTTGAAGAAAAAAAATCATCTTATTAAGGGTGTATTCAAATTCAAACTGCTTATTTTCTTACTCATTTTTAAATTCATTTTTACTTTCAGACGCATCCAATTGGTAGATTCTCTTATTCAGAAACTATACAATGTACCGTAATGATAAAGTTTTTGATAGAGGCAGAATATATTTCAAAAAATGATGTCGAAGTGGGCATTTTGAACATAATTTCTCGAAGCGATTGTGTTAGAAACGAAAAATATTGTCCTACTGAGAAAATAATTGTTTATAAATCTAGTTTTAATTAATTGAAGGAAAAATAAAAACATAGGTCGGTTATAAATCTCTTCAAAAATCACGTCAGCAAGTTTCATATTTTTTCTATCAAAAATGAGTCTGAAATGTGCCAGAAAATTTCGAGTTGTTGAGCATGGGAAAGTATTCTTTGAATAACGCCTTAACATGATTCTGATAAAACCAGCTATTTTATAAAAATGAAATAAAAACTCGTCAAAAGCGGCCAGGAAAAATTGTTAAAGTGGGTTTATTTCTAATCTTGATTTAATTTTTGTTAGTGAAATTAGTATACTGAACTTCGAAATCTACCTCCGTCTGTAGGCCGGGCCGGCAGGGATTTTCTCTTTTGAGTAATGATGTATACCAATGAACATATGTTTTCCTAATAAGCAAAACATTGAAGTAAATAGCACAAAATTAGACGACTTTTGTGGGTTCTATAAAATCACAATCATAAATAATCTGGACAATTACTCTACAAAAAAGTTACTGTAAAATTTTATCGTGAAAACAAAACAAATCACAATGTTACTAAATGGTGCATACACAGTACTCAATAGTTAAAAACTAAACAAACATTAAAATTAAAATAAAATACACAAATCGACGTTTCAGTCAACTTCTATGACCATCATCAGAAAAAAGATGATACATTGCTTTTGCAGTTTAATCAAACAGAGTCTAACTGTCTTGAATTTGAAAGTTCGTTAGGTTCACAATCCACTTTTGCTTCAACCAATAGTTTATTGGGAAATTAACGAACTTTTCAAATTCAAGGCGGTTAGACTCTGTTTATTTAAACTTTAAAAACAATGTAACAATTTTTTCCTGATGATAGTCATGGAAATTGACCGAAAGAAGATTTTAAATATTTTAAATTAAGTTTAATATTTTTTTAGTTTTTAATGATTCAATATTCTTCTGGATTATGCAGCTGCTGATTAAAAGATATAAAATGTTCCTCGTAATAATACGGAAAGATAAACTGCTGAATTTATCTCTTTTTATTTTATGAGTATTTGACATTTAGCCTAAGAGAAAGCGTATGAAATTTCAAGCTCATTAAAGAAATGGATGATTGTTTTTATATACAGGTTGACTCAAAAATATATACACAACTTATTTGTTAATAACTTGCAAAGATCTAGAGGCTAAGTGTTTCTATTTTCAAGAAGATAGGCACCCACATGCTGCACTGCAAAAAAAAGGCCAATTTTCTTAATCTACGAAAATATAATATACCACGAACGGAAATACACAATAACCACTTCAGAGTTACCCATGATTACGAAAAGCATTCTTTATGTTTGGAAATCACAGAAACCAATGTAGTTTCGAGATTTAAAGAATAATTTATAAAAATAAAGTTTCTTACAGCCACTGATTTTCGGAGTAGTTTTCATAGTATTTTAATCAGTTTTCTCAAAAGAGACTATGGATTTTTAGATTATATCAACTCTCAATTAAACATTTTCGTCTGAGTAATTGAATTTATGTTACATGCAATACACTCAAAGTAATATTAATTTTAATGTCAATGTTAATTCTGCTAATTTATCATGTTCGTCTTTAAAACACGTTTGTTGAACATGAAAGTGTTTAGTTGGGAACCGATAGCATCCTCAAAACCTATATTCCAGGTTGAGAGATTGATTAAAACACTGTGAACTACTCGGAAGCGTTTCGAAAAATCAGTCGCAGCAAAAAAAAAAAAAAAAAAAAAAAAAAAAAATTAAATCTCTAAAATATATTGATATCTGAGATTTCTAAAGATAGGGGACTTTTTTGGAATCGTGGATAATTCGTAAGAGGTATATTTTCATTCACGTTTATATTATACATATTTTTTCAAATTAAGAAACATTTGTCTTTTTTCTTAAAGGTATATCTTAGAGATATAAGAGCCTATCTTGAGGAGAATCTTCAAACAGATTCATTGAATACAGTAAAATATTTCCCGCGTTCCTCAGACCTCACACCACGGATTTTTTATTTATTTATTTTATTTTATTATTTTTTTTTTTATGGGGAATCCTAAAGGAACAGGTTTATTGTAGAGAATTGGCAACAGTCAATGAAATGAGATAGACTTTGAAAGAGACCGTGGGCTATTTTCTAATGAAAGTATTCTCGTTAAAACTTGCTAAATGTGATAAAAATATACTTACAAGGCAAATAAATACCTTTATTGTGGTCGCTATGTTTCATCGCTCAAACGCCGATATTCTCAAGATCCTTAATGAGACAAATTGTTTCGCTATGTTTTTTAAATTATTGATAACTGGTAAACAAAATTAACGAGTTCGCAAGGGCAAATCAAGGGCAATAATAAAAATAGCTATTTGTGAATGTGAATTGTTTATATATACTATTGTGTCTTATTCTGCATAGCATCTCTTTCCAAATTTTAGGTGACTCCACCGACGCTGAATCATTGCATATATTTTGACTGCGTAAAAAGATCTCTATTGATTCTCGGATAATGGATGGCAAATGAAATCTTGATAGATACATTATTCCATTATTTTTAAAATCAATTGTAATATCTGTAATATCTTTAAAATCCAAAATATTGTTTTATTTGGGTTCGCCCAGCTTAAGCAACATTGGGTATCTCTTGTGATATGATTGTACAATTTTAATTGAAATTTCAATGGGGGGGGGGGGGAGGGTGTCTTCCTACCTGCTGAGGCCTCCGGGCCCGTCTGGTGTCTGGGGGTTTCGTGGGAAGGTGGATATGGGTTTTTCCCCTCGTGGACATTTAGCTCCTATACCGCAAGGCTGGCTGTCCACGAGTGGGGGATTTCTGTTTCTGTTTCTGTAATGGTTCTAAAAAAAAATGTTTTCTCTGCATTCGTGGAGTGTATACGTCTTTTTGAAAGCTCCTGCTCCATTTGCCTTTAAAGTGGTAATATAGATTTTCTGACTTAGTAATACATGCATAGTGTTTCTATTATTAGTTTTCTTTATTTCTTTGTAATTATTTTGAATATTATTTGCTTATTTTTGCTTTAACCGGACATTGAAAATTTCCATTGCTCCGATAGCCCAGTTTTCATTTATAAAGCCTTGTGAGTTATATCATAGGCTTTTTAAGTACTAATTAATAATTTATTTTCTTATTTAATTACTTATATTACTTAAATATAGCTCTTACCTTGGTTTCAATGTATTTTTCTTGAGTTTATTCATATTTTTCTTAAGTTTTCTGTAATTGGTTTTTTCTCGTTTTGCTATAGTTTACGTCGCCATCTTACTTAACTTGTCAAAGTTGAGAGGTTCTGTTTCTTCTGTGGATTATTTGTATTTTTCTCTATGGTGGAGTTTTGTGTTTGTGGAGTCTTCTCATTTGTACAGGTTATTTTACGGTATTAGTGAAATTTTGTTTATTTTGATGGTTGCTATGTTACGATTTAGTTGTGCGTTAGGGGTATATCACGTGTCCCGGGAGTTAAGAGGCTTCAAGCTATTTTGTTTTTATTTGATGATATTAAGCGAGATTTGTGTTTTGATCAGTATAAGTGGCGCTTATACTATATTTGTTTAAACGACTTTATTAGTCACCTAGTACTTCTGTTCTTTTGTTGGATCACTTGTTTCTTTTCCTATCCAGTAAATAGTGTTCTTATGTACGATGGAAGTATGTTCTGACTGTAACCAACCACTTAGATATCGACGCAAATTGTAAGTCTTTGCTTGTGATTTTCTTTTGCGATTGATATTTCGTATTTTTGAGATTGTTTTTTATATATAGCTGTTGTTGGTGATTGTTTTTTATATCGTTTGCATTTTTTGCGTTAGTTATGACTAAGCTGGAGAAAGCGACGAAGGAGGTGTTGGGTGAGGCTTGTATTTTGGAATTTCTGGCTGCCGTTAGTAGGATAAATTCTAATATATACGAAACGCTTGAGTCGCAGAGGAATAATAAGTGTAGTAAAGTTACAGCCGAAATAATGGGCATGAAGAACAAATGCATGCATTTTATCACTATTTGCTTTGTTAAAGCACATCGCGAGTGTGTGTCAAGTGAGACGAAATTAAAGACATTGATAACACATAAAAAGGCATATGAGGTTCTTGCTAATAAATTTTCAAGATCAAGACCAACTCTGATTTTTCAGTGTGTCTGATTTTTCAGTGATAGTCACTTCTTCTGGGGAGAAGTCTTTGGGTACTATTAAAAGGGATACTAAAGATATTTGTCGCTCTAAAACTGATGTGTCGCTTCCTGGTTGATGCTGTAGTTACCAAGGCTGGTCAGCTTATTCTAAATATACAAACAAGGGCAGATTCGGAGAGGTTGAAGGAGGTTTTGGTGGACACTGATAACTTAAAGAACAGAATTAAGGTTACTGTTCCAAGAAGACTCGAGAGAATTTTGATTACCACTATCGATCCGGAAGTTAATAAGGAATTGGTACTGAAATCATTGAGTAAATTGGTGAATGAGGCTAATAGGGGTGAGCCTGGTGATTTATAAAAAGATTTGGAAATGGATATAATCAGACGTATTACAAGAAAGGCTGAGAAAAGTAACTGGCTGATTGGGGTTAGTGGAGGTCTCTCAATTCGTTATTAAAAGACATCGGATATGTATAGATTTAGAAAGGTACCGAATGGTTGGATTTGTTCCGATCATCCGGCGTTAAAATTGTCAGACTTTTGACCATGTTGCTTCTAAGTGTGAGGGCCCAGTCAAATGTGTTAAGTGTGCCAGAGATCACACAATTAACGGTTGTAATGTGCTTACTGTAATGCATGTCAATTGTATGGGTGTTACTGACATTGATTTGGCCGCTGATCATAGGGCGGACAGTCCGGACTGTCCACAGTTTAAGGCGTACCGTTCTGATCAACTTGCTAAACGGTTGTGATAGTTGTCTTGGGTTCTTCTCAATCTTTGTTTGAACTTAACATTATTCAGATCAATCTTCACCATTGTTCCGATGCAACCAACGCCCTTATTCACTATATGGTTAACTTTAACATCCAATTTGCAGACCCACATATTTTTAATAGTTCTTTTGTTGGCTTCCCTCCTGAGTGGCTTTGTTTTTTGTCTTCTTCTTGTTCTGCTGCTATTGTATGTCCTTTTAAGACCTATGCATGTGTGAAGAGTCTTAATTTGGAAAACAGTGCGTTTATAAATATTACAGTTGGGAATGGCTACTTAATTATTGGTTCGCTATATTCTGAACCTTCAGGTGATCTTGAAGCTGATCTAAGAACTTGGTGTCATCATTATTCTGATTGTTACAGAGTGCTTATAGGTGCTGATTTTAATGTGCCGTTGCTTTTAATGGGTTATTTAAGAGAGTCCAACCGCACGGAGTTCCTTCTGGAGTTCCTGATCATTACTAATATGTCAGTTATAAACTCAACATATTAATGTACAAGAAAATAGGAAGGGTCGTCCGGATTTGACACTGGCGGGTTTGGACGTTCTCTTGTTACTTGATAATTGGACAGTTGATGATAAAAACTTTTTGTATAGTGATCATCGTTATATCCAATTCACTCTGACTTCTACTCTGTTACAGACTAGTAATGACAGATTTAAGACAAAAAATAAGAATATGAAGAAATTTAGTAGCATTTTGCAGACAAATTGTCAGTGCTTTCACATTCATTAGCAAGAATTTTAAATTATTCTTCATTGAATGTTTGGATGGAGGATTTTAATGATTTATTACAAGTACTTATGAGGAAGTGTTTTAAGTGTGGTGTGATACAACATACTCCTACTAAACTGGTATGACAGTTCTCTTAGAAAATAACGTAACAGGGTTAATGCCTTGCATAAACGGTATATGAAAAACATTAATAATTTATAAACAAAAGTATATAGCTGCCATAAGAATGTATAAGCAAAATCTGTGAAAAGCTAAGCATTCTGCCTGGGTAGGTGTTTATGAGAAGACAGATAATGTTTATGGAAGTCTGTACAAATTTATTTTAAAAAACTCTTTATCTCAGAATTATTTAATTATTACCACTCTTGAAAACTCTCAAGTCTTTGATTCATATGATGATATTGCGGAAAATCTTATGCCAGAACATTTTGAGGTAAATAATCCTCCTCTGAATACATTTGAATATATCGGTGATGTTAATTTTGATGATTCTCATGATTTTATTCCAATTACGAAAAGATAATTATTTTTTGCTATAAGTGGACAAGGAAATAATAAGGCTCATGGTTACGATGAGATAGACGCTCTGATTATCAAGAACCTTTGTAAAAATTTTACAGTTTTTATTATTTCTTTATTCAATACATGTTTGAAGTTTGTTCACTTCCCGAAATTCTGGAAGAAAGGCATTGTATTATGTTTTCGCAAACGTAACCATGATCCCAAGTTACCGAAATCTTATAGACCAATAACACTTCTTCCTATCATTGCAAAGGTTTTTGAAAGAATATTTAAGATCCGAACCGTTACAATGTTGGAATCTATGTCATATTTGGATGACGGACAGCATTGTTTTGAAGAATCACGCAGCACAATTTCAGCTTTTGTAGCTCTTAAGCAACTAATTAAGGAAACACTTTCAGAATTAAAATATTGTTCGCTCATCTCTTTTGACATAGTTAGTGCCTTTGATATGATGGATTGGTTTATCTTGGCTGAATTAATTGACGACCTTCCGATTTATGAGTATTTAAAAATGACTTTAAAGAATTATATCAGTCATCGTCTCATAGGATTCAAGTTTGTTAGAGGCATAAGATGGTTTAGAATTTTTCGGGGTTACACGCAGGTTTCCTGTTTAGGACCCATGCTTTAGACCGTTGTTGCTGACAAGATTATCAAAACTTATAAGCGACAGAGTCAAAAAATTATTTCTTATGCTGATGACTCTGTTATTGTTGAAGGCAGTGATACAAAACCTGCACTTGAGAATACCGTCATTGCTAGCATTTCCCACTTTGCTGCAGCCTATAGTGATTTACATTTGTCAATTAGTGTTGAAAAGTCTGCTTGAATGCTTTTGGGAAAATATACATGAAGTAAGCGTCGACCTATTTTTAATCTCCAAGGTAGGAGCATATCTGTTAAAGATAATTTGCTGTACTTGGGATTTTATCTTGACAGTAGATTTCATTAGTTGGAGCATCTCGATATGGTCCGCGATAAAATAAAAATTTTATTTGTAATATCCAAAAGACAAGAATTCGAGATAAAGGATTGCCCCTTGAGTTTCTAAAAAATTGGTACAATTCAATGTTAAAGTAACAAATTACTCATGGTTACGAAGTTTGGTTTGAGGACTTACGAAACCATGGAATTAGACGTTTGCCCTCATGCCAAAGGTTATGTCGTTTATCTATCATTCATGCATATCGGTCAATATCAACACAGACCCTTTGTGTACTTTAGGGACTTCCTCCAATTGAAATAGAATTAATACAACCGGCTTTATGTTATGATGTTCATAGAAATGATGGTTCAGTTAGGATAGAAGATGTTTATGTTTCAACAGATCGATTAGTGAAAAAGGTTTATACTTTTAACTATCCCTACTTTTATTATGATCATAATGTCAATTTCGTACGTGCTATTACAGAGAAGGTCTCTTTGTACAACCACCCAGTTTTATATACACTACTAGCAGAATGAGCCCGCTGCGCTGGACCATTTTTTAAATAAATCTTCAATCAAACGAAATGGAAAATCCGACCCTGTATTTTAAATTAATATGGACCTTCACTTGGAAAGTCCTTCGCATTTTCTGAATACGCATCGGACGCAATTGCGCTATTATATTATCTGATGCGTTACACGAAATACGGGCAATTCAGAAGCAACTCTTTAGTACATCATGTAGAGTTTGGGAGGGAAATGCGGCAATTACGATCATATTACCACACTACTAAAAAAGAGAAAATTACAATGACTGCAGAGATTGACCCTTTAACTTAAAGAATGTTCAAGTTATTCACTTTCGTTTGTTAGGTCTTTTACTCCGGGCTTCTGAACTTGGTACTTTGTGCTGATCTGATAACATAAATACAATCTCTCTCTACGTTACATTATATTTGGTAATATACGTTTTCTTTTGCCAGGTTTTCTCTACAGTTTCTTATCTTCGATTTCCAGTAGAGTAAATACAATCAAAATAGTATTTAACTTTTATATTTTAAAATATGTGAATCATGTAAAAGCGGATATTTAAAGCGAAATTGTGTGAATAAAATTAAAATAATGTCATTTTAACTGCCGTTTCTTTTTAGATACAAGTTTTAATCATGCAACTATTAACCCAGGAAAATAACCTAGATAATTAATTCAAATAGAAAACTAAACCTCTAGTTTTCATTCAATAAAATCTTCTCAATCATCCGTAATCGGATCCACAACCAAGTTTGATGTGAAACGTTAGAAATGTTCGTAACGGTATGGCTAAAAATGTACCAGAGTTAGCTACAAAACAGGGTTAATTACGCTCCAAACTACATTCCATTAAATAATGTCAAATTGCTGTTGATTGATTTTTAGATCTTTCACTATCAAAACTCTTTGCAAATGATAAGTAAAGTTAGTTATGCAAAATTTGTAGTAGTGATCTTTTTGGCAAACCGAAGATTTTTTTCGCATTTCTCTAATGAGCGTAATAAGATGGAGAAATAAGCATGCTTTTAATTTCAAGACGTCCTTATTCATCAGTTTGTTGCCTAAGTAAAACTAAAAACGTTAATTTGTGACTATCATCAACTGCTCGGGATGTGCAACAGCCAAAATTTCTGTATAATGATTGGAATTTTATTTGAATCTGAGGTACTTTTTTTTAAAACCTAGAGTAAATGAACAAATATTGTTCCATTGGCCACCTTTGGCATTTGAAAGTTTTTTTTTTTTGTACATTCAAAGTAATGCTTTTTTAGTGATAGTAAAATAAACCTAAAATTTGTCACTACGATCAGCTGCTCGGGCTATGCATCAGCCAAAATTTTATAATGATTGAAATTTTAATTGAATTTGAGGTACTTAAAAAAAAAAAAACCTAGGCTTAAAAACAAATATTGTTCCATTGGCCACCTTTGGCATTTGAAAAACTTTTTTTGTACATTCAAATTAATGCTTTTTTAATTATAGTAAAATAACTGCACATGAAAAATATCTATTAGTAAATCTTCTTTTGTCCGTTTGCTCCATAATAAAAAAAACATAAATTTACTAATCGCTAATTACTAAAAGTACAAATTTCGCGTAATCTTCTGAAATCGGATTTACCGCCCACGGTTCTTTTCAAATATAAACGAATCTTCCAACACTATAGAGTAAATTCGCCAATTGTAAGGTGGCTGATTATGGAAGATTCATCCAATATCTTTTTAAAACATTTCTAAAAGAAGGGAAGATATAAAAATAAAATAAATGACGAATGGAATGGAATATCGAAAAGTGATTACAGAAAGCAATTTTTATTGCAAAATGTCTTTTTTCGTGATAGAAATAACGCATAATTGCTTACATTTTCTTAAAATAATCTTTTCTACCTAACATTGCAAGCATTGAACGTTTGTATAAAAGAAATTGGCGATATGTTTTTTTATTAAAATAGAATGGACAATATTAGCTAATCTGGCTTCGAGGTTATAAAAGTCACAAGTTTGGGGAAAACAAACCGACATGATTTCGGAGTAAAGTATGATGAGAAATTTTTTAAATGTCTAAAATTGAATTATTTTACAGTATGTATGTGCGTGTGGGATACATTTATACTAAAATTAAAATATCTGACTCCATTTTTTAAATATTAATTGCTATTTATATATTGTACATTTGAATTTTAAAATATACTTAAAAAATGCTTTCGTACACTTGCAAAATCACCTTTATTGTAAACATCGCTTGAACCTAATTCACGCTTACATCTTTTTGGCTTAAAATCAAATTGTTTGGCGACAAAAGTGAACTCAAAAATCACAAATAAACATATAACATGTAAATCATAAGTACCATCATTTTTACGATTACATCTGCTAGTTTCGTCTGTAAGTCACATGATGGAAGAGTTAGAAATAACAAAGAACAAATCAAAAACAAAATTGTTACCACAAGGAAGGTCTCCTTAAAGAGCATACTCAAATTATTTTGAGAAGAAAAATGCTTTTAAAACTACTCATGTGTGTAGTAAAACAGCAGTCAAATTTGGCGGCGGAATCCCAGTAAAAATTTGAAAAAAATCTATATATATTCGAGTATTTGGCGCAAAAAAGAAAAACGTTCCACGCTATTTGGCTAGCCAACTCATTTCCATCCCAAATGCAAGATATTTAAATGCATTTGAAAATTGCTTGTTAAATAAGTGTTTAAATGCCTAAAACTCAATGAATTTAAACTTAAACGAAGGATTAGCGTATTATTTTTTTTATCTTTAAGCGTATATAATATATACAAATTGCGTGTTGCAGTAGTTATTTAATTTTACATGGCTTCATCGGCTGGAAATGTTTTAAGGGTACTATTTGATTATTCATTCAACAAATTTCGCCAAATTATATAAATTGCCAAACGCTTCGCCAAATTATATAAATTGCCAAACTGCTCGCCAAATTATACAAATTGACAAAATTTTTATTTTAAACAACGAAAGAATGAATAAATTTGTAAACATTAGTAAAATTACAAATAGAAGTGAAATTAAAAATCACTTGATGACGCAACAAACACGTGTACCGTGTTTAATGTCAAGTGAATGTAAAATTTACGATCAGCTATTATTGGCAGTTATTTTGTCGACGGGATAATCAAGTAGTATCGTTTTAAATTTGTTTTAAAAGTATCTGGCTAATTAAAAATGCTACCATTAAACATTTTATATTAAATACCTGTTTCCATGGTAACAATAACCTTCATTTCTTGTTTCTGACACTAACAATATTGAAGTCAAATTGCCAATGTTCCGAATCGGACATTAATTTTGAATTTGGAAAAAATTCAATAAAATGAAATTTTGTTTTAAACCGTATAATTACGATAATAAAATTTTAATATATACACATATAAAGGTATATGACAAAACTGTAGTAATAAAAATGTATTTATTACGTTAAACTTAATCTTACTAACTTCATATGAAGAGTAGAAAAAGGTTTTACTTAAAATTTATTTATCATAAAAAAAAGTATCATTCAAAATTTTATTGTGTCGCCAACCAGCATTAAATCGCCAAGCAAATTAAATTTTCATTATTTTTTTACGAACACTAAATTGAGGTTCTGTTGATTATTTTTATAAACATATTATATGTCATGAGAAGAATACTCTATATACTCCTCATGAGAAGAATATTATATAATTTCTTCAAATATTTCTGAACATGTACTTATCGAAACTTCCTTGATATCATCCTATCAATTTTTCAGATGCATTTTTCTTAACCTGACGCAAAAGATAAAGAGCCAAATCTTATTTCAATTGCAATATTTTAACTGACTAACTTTTTAAGCATTAAGAACATTCCCTTTCATGTTTAAATTAAATATTTTCGTTTTTTAATATTATCACTCATTAATACGAATTTTTTTCTTCTTTTTTTCTTCCTTCTTTTTTTTATTTTATTAAAGTTAGTAACAGTTTTTTCTTTTATGTTTCGAGGTGTAATAGCTGTTTCAATTTATATATCATCGATAAATTTCGGCAAGAAATAAAATGGTAAACCTTATCGTCCAAAACAACAGAACTTTCTGTCATAATTCTATAACTAATATAGGTAGAATGATGTGTTATAGCTTAAAACCTTCCCTGAAACGACACCTATCTAACGGTATAAGTTCCGTAAAAATCCATGCAGTAGAACTCGAAATGTAGGCGTTCGGAACGAAATTTCCGTTTGGATTTTATATATATACTTGCAGGCTGAGCCCGCTGCACTGGTCCTTTTTTCAAATAAACCTTCAGTCAAACGAAATGCAGAATTCGACCCTGTATTTAAAATTAATATGGACCTTCGACTGGACAATCCTTCCGCATTTTCTGAATACGCATCGGACGCCATTTAGCTATTATATTATCTTATGCTTTAGGCGAAATTCGGACTATTCAGAAGAACTCTTTTATACTAGATCTTTAAAATAGAGGTTAGGAAGGAACTACGGCCGTTATGATAATCAGATATTAAAATGTACTCTAGTCACCACACTACTAAAATAAGAGATTGTTACGGAATCGGCATTATTTATTTTTGTTCAAAATCACGCGATCAGAGATGAAAAATGTAAAGGAAAACAACTGACTTGAAATGACTTTTATTATTTTGTTTTTGCGTGTTCACATGTTATTGTCGCTGGTTAAAAAAGAAAAAAAAGACAAGTTTTGACGCATTCTGTGGCAACTTCCTATATTTATGTAGATTCAAGTTAGAAAGAAAATAAATGCTGGTAGCTTGTTTTTTATGAGTTATTATTACTAAGTTTTGAAGTCATCTCACCGTAGGAGTATTCCATAAATAGTACAACTATACGAGCACAAAGGTGCTAATGTGAGTATGGTTTAAGTTTAAAATATAAAGTTTATTAAAAGTCTTTCATTCATAGAATTAAAAGTAAACATAAATCTGCTTTGCGTGGTACGTTTTGTGGATTTGTTATATTAGTGGCGTCCGCCGGTACAGGACCTGAGTTTAAACAAGGTTATCTATCACACGTAGTTTAAAAGGTGTTAATAAAAATTAAATGAAATAAAGATTTTCCATGATGTTTAAGTTGGTTAAAGGTTTTAAAAAGGAAGATTTGATCTTCGTAGCCGAGCAATTAGGTGAAATAACAGCACCAACGGCTTCACTTGTGGCACTTAAAGATTTAATTTTGAATTATAAGGCATATAAAGATGATCCTGAATTTGTACAGAGCGTTTTAGAAAATGCCGTTTCAGAAAGAAAGGAAAAAGAAAAATTAGAAATACAAACGAAGGAAAGAGCTGAAGCATTGAATATGGAATTACAAGCAGAGGAAAAAACTGAAGCATTGAATATGGAATTACAAGCAAAGATTGAAGGCGAAAAGTTAAAATTGGCGCACGAGTTAGAATTGGCGAAACTTCAGTCAGCAGTAAACAGCCAAGGCGGAGCTCTTAATCCAATTATCGATAGTTATGCAATCGGAAGAAAGTTTACGCTGCCCAAGTTAGAATTCAGAAAGTTTGGCGGTGAAATAATAGGCTGGTTACCGTTTTGGTGTCAATTTAGACAAATTGATGAAGATACAGAAATAGCACCAGAAGATAAATTTCAGTATTTGGTGCAAGCAACAGTTGCCGGCTCCCGAGCAAGAGAAGTGGTAGAGAGTTTCCCGCCAAGTAGCACTAATTACGCCAAGGCAATTGAGAGTTTAAAAACCCGTTTTGGTAGAGAAGATATATTGGTAGAAGTCTATGTGAGAGAACTACTCATATTAATAATATCAGTACAAACGAAGGGAAAATTCTCGTTGACATCGTTATATGATAAATTGGAATTATATTTACGAGCCTTAGATACATTAGGTGTCACAACTGACAAAAGTGCATCAATTTTATATCCATTAGTTGAGTCCTGTTTTCCAGCAGAATTTCTAAAAGCGTGGAATCGCACGAACATATCGTCTGAGAAAACTGAGGCGCAGGACAGTTTAAATAGTCTGATCCAGTTTTTGCGAACTGAAGTGGAAGGTGAAGTAAGGGTGTCACTCGCCGTAGCTGGTTTTGGATTAGCTAAAAGTGAAGACCGTAAATATGTCGCAAAAAGAAATCACAATAATTTTGAACATAAAACAGGTAAGACTTCGATAGCGGCAGGTCTGTCGACTACCTCTTCCGTAACAGAGAAAAAAGGAGTCTGCATTTTTTGCCACGGAAGACATGCAAGTTCGGAATGCTTTTTTGCGAGAAAATTAAACTTAGCGGAAATACAAAAAATCGCCAAGGACAAGAGATGCTGCTTCATATGTTTAGTACCAGAACATACCGCTAAAAGATGCCGAACGATGGTGAAATGCATTATTTGTAATAAGCGGCATGTACCATTACTGTGCGATCAACGTAAGTCATCCGGTAAAGATACTCAAGAGGGAGCTGAGGAGAAGTGTAAAAGAGATGAAGTGAATATGACAAATATTAGTAAGAAGAGCGCCAAAGTGTTCTTGCAGACCTTGAAGGTGAAGCTAGTTTCTGAAAGTAAACAGAAGATTGTTCGTTTATTGTTCGATTCAGCATCACAGAAATCGTATATATTAAAAAGTGTGGCGGAAGAAATGAATTACAAGCCTATTCGGCAAGAAAAGATAATACATTCTCTATTTGGCGACATTACTACTCAAGAATGCCATCACAACTGTTACAAAATAAGAGTTAGAGATTTGAGCGAAGAATTCAGGTGTAATTTCGAAGTACGAGATCAAGTTAGCATATGCGGAGATATTCAACCCGTTACACAGGGGCCATGGTTACAAGAATTAAAGGAAAGTGGCATCATGTTAGGCGATGTGAGTCAATGTTGTGGTAGTATAGAAGTTTTAATTGGAGCTGATGTTATGGGGAAAATGTTAACTGGTAAAAGAAAAATATTGTCTTCTGGTTTAGTTGCAGTGGAAACATATCTTGGATGGACATTAATGGGAAAAGCACCATGTGAAAAGCCATATTCATCCGAAAACTTGGCGATGACAGTAACATCAATGTTTGTAAAAGAAGCGGATATCTCAAACCTATGGAGACTTGACTTAATCGGAATTACAGATGCCACAGAGAAGAAGTCGAGAGAAGAGATAGATCGCCAAACTAAGGAGCATTTCTTCGAAACAGTAAAAATAAACGATGAAAATCGGTATGAGATTTGCCTTCCTTGGGCTGATGACATAACAACACTGCCAAATAACTTTAATTTGGCGATGAAACGTTTGGAAAGCATCACCTCAAAGTTAATCGCCAAGAACATGTTTCAACAATACGAGAATGTTTTTAATGATTGGATTAACGAAGGTATTATAGTGCAAGTTCCTTCTTACGAAACGAAATCTTATGGCAATTACTTGCCGCATCATCCAGTCATAAAAGGGTGTAGTACTACAACCCCGATCCGTCCTGTATTTGATGCGTCAGCAAGATTAGAAAATTATCCATTTCTGAATCAATGCCTACAATGTGGACCCAACTTGATCGAGCTCATTCCAGATGTTCTTCTACGCTTTCGAGAAAGAAAACTTGGTGTAATTGCAGATATTAGGAAAGCTTTTTTACAGATCAGCATTTGTGAGAAAGATAGAAATTTCCTACGTTTTTTGTGGTGGAAGGACTTAATGGAAAAGAAATTAATGACATTCAGGCATACCCGAGTTGTATTCGGTGTGAAATGCAGTCCATTTCTTCCTTCATCTGTCATTGAATATCACATCCGAAGAGCTCCAGATTTCTCTGAAAGTTTTAAAGATAGAATGTTGCACAGTTTTTATGTGGATAATATCGTAACCAGTGTAAATAGCGAAGAAGAATTGAAACATTTCATCGAAGATGCGAGGATGCTCATGGCGAAAGGTAGTTTTGATCTAAGACAGTGGGAGTACACAGGTGATCGCCAAGAAACGCCAAACACGAATGAAACTAACGTCTTTGGACTTGTTTGGAATAAAGAATCCGACATGTTAAAGATCAACCTAAGTTGGCTACAAGATTTTGACACAGAAAAGATCACCAAACGCAGTATGTTGTCAGCTGTGCATAAAATATTTCATCCCTTTGGTTTTACGTCGCCAGTCATGATTTGTCCGAAAATAATGTTGCAAAAAGCCTGGAAATTAGGTTTTAAATGGGATGAAGTGATAGCTGGTGAGTTCCGTAAAGAATGTTTACTATGGTTTCAAGAACTAAAGTTTTGAAGGATATAGAGATCCCAAGATACATGAAAATGACTCCAGGAAACATAGAAGCGTGCGCACTTCACACCTTTGTAGATGGAAGTAAAGATGCTTACGCAACAGTTATATTCCTTAGAGTAGAAATTGGAAGCCAAGTCGAGTTAGTTTATATAGCAGCCAAATCAAGAGTTGCACCTTTGAAGAACGTCACGATACCAAGAATGGAATTATTGGCAGCAACTATGTGAACTCGTTTGCCGCAAACTATTGTAGATGCTCTCGGTTGGGAAAAGATGAAGATATATTATTGGAGTGATTCATCTGCAGTACTCGCTTGGATATCCAGAGATGTCAATTGGTCAGTATTTGTGAGAAATCGGGTTCTAGAGATCAGAAGATTAAGCAGTCCTTCATCATGGATCTATGTGCCAAGTGATAAAAATCCTGCAGATTTGCCAACTCGTGGATGTAAAGCGAGACAGCTAGCTGCCAGGAGATGGTGGGAGGGTCCAGTTTGGTTGAGAGATTCAGCAGAGTTTGAAATATATACGAACTCTAGTGATCAAGACTATGACGAAGATGAAATTCGGAAGGAACGAATAAAGTCAGTTTCCATGATAACGAATTCTGATGTTAAACAAGATGGTTGGTATTACAGATATTTCTCGAGTTATGTAAAAATCATACGGATGGTCGCATGGATATTACGTTTTAGACATAACTGCAGAAGTACCGAAGTGAAAAGAGGAGGAGTCCTGACGTCGTCTGAATTTAAAGAAGCTGAATTAAAGACTCTACGTATGATTCAGAAAGAAGCGTTTTTTCCCGAGAATGATAACAGATTGAGAACTTTACAAACATGGAAAGATGAACAAGATATAATTCGATGGGAGACTAAAAATCACAATCCAGTGAAAATACTTAACAAAGCTGCAATTTTGGATGTATCCTCAAGCAAGGAATCTCCTAGACACAGCAGAGCTGGAAGGATACTGAAAATTCCTGAAAGACTGAATTTATAAAAAGTGACTTTGACAATTTCTCTACGTTTAGAATTAGTTCTGATTATACAAGGTAATCAGAAGGTGGGAGGATGTTACGGAATCGGCATTATTTATTTTTGTTCAAAATCACGCGATCAGAGATGAAAAATGTAAAGGAAAACAATTGACTTGAAATGACTTTTATTATTTTGTTTTTGCGCATTCACATGTTATTGTCGCTGGTTAAAAAAGAAAAAAGGACAAGTTTTGATGTATTCTGTGGCAACTTCCTATATTTATGTAGATTCAAGTTAGAAAGAAAATAAATGCTGGTAGCTTGTTTTTTATGAGTTATTATTACTAAGTTTTGAAGTCATCTCACCGTAGGAGTATTCCATAAATAGTACAACTATACGAGCACAAAGGTGCTAATGTGAGTATGGTTTAAGTTTAAAATATAAAGTTTATAAAAAGTCTTTCATTCGTAGAATTTAAAAGTAAACATAAATCTGCTTTGCGTGGTACGTTTTGTGGATTTGTTATAGAGATAATTACAATGATTGCATTCAGTGACCACTGAATATTAATCATGTTCGGATTATTCACTTTCATTTGTTAGTTTCTGAACTCTGGGCTCCTCAGCTTGGTGCTATGTATACTTCTGGTAGCTTAAATACAATCTCTCTCTACGCTACATTATATTTCGTAATATACGTCTTCTTCTGTCAGGTCTACTGCAGTTTTCTATCTTCGTATTAAAGCAGAGTAAATACAGTCAAAAAATGTAATAAATTATTTGCACACAAAGAACTGATTAACTTTCATATTTAAAAGCAATGTGAATCATATAAAAGTGGATTTTCAAAACTGCAGTGTTTGAATAAAATTAAAATAATATCATTTTCACTGCCACTTCTTTTATTAATATACCAATTGCAATCATGTAACTGCTAACCAGGAAAAAAGCCCTCGATAACTGATTCGATAGAAAGATAAACCTCTTGTTTTCATCCAATCAAAATCTTCATAATCTTCTATAATCGGGTGCACAGGTAAGTTTGACGTCAAACATTAGAAGTGTTTGCAACTACATGGTTACAAATGTACCAAGGTTAGATATAAAACAAAGGTAATTATGAACCAAACTACATTCCATTAAATAAAGAGAATTTGCTGTTGACTGAATTATATTAGATCTTTCACAAAAATACTCTTTGAGGATAATAAATAAAGTCAGTTATACAAAACTTAATAACCCAGTACGTATTAATTTTTTTGATGCACCGAAGGTTTTTTTCCCTTTCTCTAATGAGCATAGTAGCAAGGAAAAATAAATAGGCTTTTCATTTTCAAAATTACATTATTCTTCAGTCTCTTGCCTAAATAAACCTAAAATCGTTAATTTTTCGCTAAGTTTAGTGGCTATGGCTGTGTGTCAGATTTTTGTCCGAGTATTGTCATTCCAAGTATTGCTTATTTAGAGAAATAAAATAACTGCTGATGAAAAAAAATCCCTGCCGCTCGGGCCTACAGGCGGAGGTAGATTTCGAAGTTAAGTACTAAATTCACCAACAAAACTTAAACCAAGATTAGAGATAAACCCAGTTCCTTCACCAAGAATGAGCTCTAGGGAGCTAAACATTTTGTGAAAATTCTAATATACAGGAATACACACAAGCATGTATATGAAATAGGTTTAAAAATGGCTAAAGCAAATTCAGAGAACCTCAAAGTGTTAAAATATGTTAAAATTTCCATAGTCTGGTTTTTATCATGTTTTAATACGTTTCTTCATACTCACGTGACGTTACATATTCACCTGCTGGTGTCCATTATATTTCTAATATGACGCAATATTTTGATTTTTTTTTAATTCGTCAAATTATTTATTTCATTTTGAGTTTTCGGGCGGAAATCTTGCTCTAGAAAACTTATGACGTAATATTCAATTTGTTTTCAATTCGTCAAACTTTTTATTTAATTAATTTTCGCGTGAAAATTTTGTAATAGGAAATCAATTGTTGTGGTGAGAATTTTATTGCTTTTTTTAATTGTTGGCAACTGCTATAACGAAAAATATTTATTTTTTTCTGTCATTGTTGTGAAAGAGCTGGTTTTATCAGAATCATGTTAAGACGGTATTCAAAATTTTGAACCCTCCCCATTTCTATTCCCTTGGGCCGATTTTGCCCATTTTCAATCCCCGCCGAGATATTAAACATCTCAAAGTTGTTGGCGAGTTTGAAGACGATTCGTGCATAATTGCGACTTTTATCGTGCGGACAAAATTTAGTACATACATACATACATACATACATATATATATATATATATATATATATATATATGTATGTATATATATATATATATATATATGTTTATATATATATATATATATATATATATATATATATATATATATAAACTTTTTAGGTGGGGGTGGTTTTGGGTTCCTGGGGTCGTATAATGTAAAGTTATGAAGGAATTTTTCAAAAGTCGCACCATGGTAACGACTGCAATAGGTAGTATTTCTTACGAAATCTAGCTAAAAACATAAAATACTAAATCTTCTTTTGTCCGTTTGCATCAAAATCAAAAACCATAAATTTTCTAATCGGCAAGTACGAATTTCATGTAATCTTCTCCAATCGGGATCACTGTTCACAGAGTCTCTTTCAAATGTAAAAGAAAAATCCAACAGTTCAGTAAATACGCTAATTAGCGGGTAACCTGATTGCGGAAGATAAATCCAATATCATTCAAAAACCAACAAAAAGTACGTAAAAACTGAAAAAGGGATGTCAAATTAAAAAGATCATCGAAAATTTATTTCAGTAAGCAATTTTTATTGTAAAATGTTTTCTTTTGTGGTATTAATAATGCATAATTGCTTGATTTTTCTTAAGAATAATCTTTAGAACATAACATTTGAAGCAGTAGACATTTCTAAGAGGGAAATTGGCGATATGTGTTAAAAAAAAAAGAGTGGACAATATTCGTTGATCTGAGTTTCGAGGTTATAAAAGTCACAAGTTTGGGGAAAACAAACCAGCATATTTCCGTAGAAAAGCATGAGAAAAATATTTCAAATGTCTGAATTTAAATTATTTACAATATGTGTGTAAGGGGGGGGGGGGCAGACATATTCACTAAAATTTAAATCCACTTTTATAATATTAACTTCTATTTATATAATTTACAATTCAATATAAAAATTTTTCCAAAAATGCTGTCTTACATTTGAAAAATCATCTATATACTGTGAACATCGATGGGGCTGATGTCACGTTTACGCCTTTTTGGATTAAAATCAAATTATTTGGCGACAAAAGTAAAATCAAAATAAAGAAACATGTAACTCATAAGTATCGTCATTTTTATAATTACATCTTCTAGTTTTTTCTGTAAGGGTTAGATAATAAAAAAAATTAATAAAAAAATAATAAAAAACAAAATAGTTACTCACAAGGAAGGTCTTCTTAAAGCGCATACTCAAAATATTTTTTGAAAAAGGAAATGCTAATAAAATTACTCATGTATGTAAAAAAGATCTCACAAATGCAGCGGTAGAAAATCTGTAACAGAAAATATTTTTTCGAGTATTTGGCGCGAACAGACGAACGCTCCACGCTATTTGGCGAACCAATACATTTCCTGGCCAAATGCAAGAGATTGAAACGCATTTATAAATTTCTTGTTAAATAAGTATTTAAATGCCTAATACTCTATCAATTTAAAATTAAACGGTGGATTAGTTTATTATTTCTTCTGTAAACTTATATAATATACTTGTGGGCTCTGCCCCCTGTAAGCTACGCTCGCCAACCCCCGTTCAGACACCACAGAATCTAAAAATAAAAAAACATGCTAATCTGATGGGTTTTAAAAATATTAGAGAAGATTAAATTATACTGAAAAAAGCTGTGCAGATCTCCCTGTAAACGGGTTTCCATTCAATACCCTTTGATTGAAAAAAATTAAGGGCGAATCAGTTGCTGTTAAGACATCCAATGGTTGTTTTCGTTTTTGATTAAAGAAGACCAGTTAAACATTTGAAAAGAAGCTAAAATAAAATGAATTAAGTATACAGAGTCTTTGTCTCCCGATATTTTAAAACAATCTCTATAATAATAGCTTAAATCATGTGACTATCATCAACGGTTCCCGGCGGAACACTTCGTTTTTTATACTCTAGGTGCCATTTTGATGCTTTAATGTTCTCCAGGCACAGGTGATAACTCGCCAAATATTATTCTATCCCCATCATTTCATCTATATTATAATAGTTCAAGTCATCAAATGCCATAAACAAATACGGTCTGATCCCTTCGCCTATCATATGAAGGTTTGGCACAAATGTCATATACGCAATATGTCATATACGCATTTACGCGAAATGCCATATTGGCGCGATTTTTTTCCAACGCCAATTTGGCGAACGCATCAACAGCATAAACAACAACATCCGGCTCACCATATCAAGCAAAATAACGATACTTTGGCGCCAGTTAAGTACCCGTTGCGTATATGACATTGGCGTCTGAAAAAAATCGCGCCAATATGGGGCCGTATATGACATCTGTGCCGAAAGAAAAAAAGCCGGGTGCAAATCTCGCCAATATCTTTTTTGCAACTCGCCAGTTAGAATTTTTTTATTCTTCGAGTGGTAAATTAAAACATTAATTTGAAGTTGAAATTAAATGTCCTGGTTTGTTAGATAATTTAATATTTCGCCAGATGTGAAATCATGTTTGCCATGATATTTTTTGTTTTACGAAAATTTGGCGAAAACCTCGTTTTCGAATACCAGTTGCATATGTATTTTTGGTACTACTTAGTTATCCCGTCGACCAAAAATGTATCGCGAACTTTAAGATTAAATGCCAATAACGGTTGATCGAAAATATCACATTCACTTGACTTTTAGCAAGTTACACATGTTTACGTCATCAAGTTATTTTTTATTCGACGTTTTATTTTTATATTTATTAATGTTATACTAATTTATTTGTTCTTTCGTTATTTAAAATAAAAACTTTGTCAATCTGTACAATTTGGCGATTTATATAATTTGCGAAATTGGTTGACGGAATAACTGCTTTGTACGTATTTTTTAATTATTTTCTATTATTTTCAAAAGGAAATGGCAAAAAAATAATTAATAACTATAGAACAAAATAATTTATATAAATTAAAAAAAGAAATAAAAGTAAATAAACATTGATTATTAAATAAACGACAATAGCCGGGTTACCGTGTCAACCAGAATAATGCCATTTTTGCGCGAATTAGGTACACCAGTGCGTATATGACATCTGTGCCTAATATTTCTCCTTTCGTTTTGTTTTTTAAAATAAACAAAGAAGTGAAAGCCATCCATTTGAATGTTTCATTTTTAAATGAAAGTTTTCTATTAAATGAAATGATAACGAAATAAAAAAAAAGCATTGTTCTTAGCATAGATTTAAAGGAGGCCAAACTGGTCGCAAAATTAATTTGAAATAGTAACTTTTTCTGAATTATGAAAAAAAAATATCTGTTATGATTAAAATTTGAGTTGCCATCATTAGAAAATGTATTTAAAATTACAAAAAAATTAATATTTCGAAAACTAATTCGAATTTTAAAATTCTAATACCAGTTTTGAGATCTGTGGATCAATACGGATTTTTGGTGTTAATTTCATCGCAAAGTATTCCATATTTTAGGAGAAATCGCCGTGAAACATAATCAGTTGTTTAATCAGTCGATTCAAAGAATCGATACACATTTCAGCCGTTTCATATATTCGTTTCATAAATTCGTTTCATTAGGATTTTATATATATAGGGTAGATACAAATTCCGTGTTGCTGTAATTATTTAATTTTATACGGTGTCACCGGCGGGAAAAGTTTTAATTGTATCTTGATTAAGAATGCTACCATTAAGCATTTCGATATTAAATCTTTGTTTCCATGTCAGTAATAGTTTTTTTCTTGTTGTCTCTGACACGAATAATATCGAAGTCAAATTGCCAGTGCTCAGAATCGGACCTTAATTTTGAGTTTGAAACAATTTTAATCCATTTAAATTTTGTTCTAAACAGCATAATCGCGATAGTTAAATTTCATTATATACACATATAAATGTATATGACAAAACTGCAGTTATAAAAATGTATTTATTTAAGTTAAACTTACTTAAACTAACTGTGTATGGCGAGTTGAAAAAGTTTTTCTTAAAGAAAAGTTATCATAGTATTATTCAAAATTTTGTTGCGTCGCCAACCAGCGTAAAATCACAAAAAATGAAAATTTCATTATTATTTTATGAACACTTCATTGAGGTTCTGACGATTCTTTTTTGTTTAATAAACATATATATCCTCATGAAAAGATTATTCTATAATTTTTTCAAATATTTCTCAGTTTGCGTTTATGGAGAACTTCCTTAATGTCATCTTACCAGTTTTTTAGCTGCATTTTTCTTAAAATGACACAAAAGATAAATCGCCAAATCTTATTTCAATTGCACTATTTAAACTGTGTAATTTAAGCATTACGAACATTTTCTTTCTTGTTTAAATTAAATATTTTCGTTTGGTAATATCATCACTCATTAAAACTGATTTCTTTTTTCTTTTACTCCCTTTTTTTAAATTTTAAATAAAATTACTAACAACTTTTCTTTTATTTTTCGAGCCGTTTCATTTTTTTCATCAACCATAACGTTCGCCAAAAAATAAAATGGTAACCTTATCGTCCAAAATAATAGAACTTTCCATCATAATTCTATAAATAACCTACGTAGAACAATGTGTTATAGCTTAAAACCTTCCCTGAAACGATACCTATCTAACGGTATAAGTTTCGACAAAATCCATGCAGTAGAACTCGAAATTTAGACGTTCGGAACGAAATTTCCGTTTGGATTTTATAATATAACTAGAAATATTTCCGGGCGGTATAACATCAACCAAAGCAACTGAAAATTCTATCATCTCTCCAGGTCGTAATTGAGCTCAGCAATTTTCTGCTCATGTGACAGTTGGAAGGAGGAGTTTAAAGTTAGTTTTCGCAATTAACTTTTCTCGATCAGTAAAACAGAGAAAACTTCGCAGCTAGTTTTTCGCTATTTCGCATGAAAATCTGCGGATACTCAGAGATGCCGCAAGCAGCGAAAGCGTAAAGTTCGCAGTGGCATTTTCGCAATCTCGCTTGAAACCCTGGAAGAGATCAATGGGTGTTGCATTTGTGAGCGTTCATTGTAAGAAAAATCGCAGAACTTTTTGTTATTCGACATTTGCCAAGATGTAAAAAACTCATCTGAGGCGTTTAAGAGATAGAAGAAACTAGGGATGCACCAAATATTCGGTATTCGGCCATACTACAGAATATTCGGTTAGGCGGAATATCAAACAATTTGGTAGGCTGAATATTCGATTTGGCCGAATATCAAACTATTCGGTATGCCGAATATCGAAATATTCGGCCAGACCGAATACTTAAAAAACCTTTTTTTATCAATTAAAGAAGCTTTAAAACTATCCTTTTCTTAAATAACAATTCAAAGCATAGATTTTTTTAGTGCCAAATTTACTTATAATTTATATATTTTTTATCAATATGGAAGTAGTGTTAAACATTATGTAAAATTTATTTAAAATTTATTTTTTTAATACTTTCAAACTCTGAAACTTAAAGGTATTTGGCAAGCCGAATATTCGGTATTCGGTTTACCTGTTTGCTGAATATTCGGTATTCCGCCAAAATCTCTATTCGGTGCATCCCTAGAACAAACTCATTTAATTTTAATGAAACTGGTTTCAAATGTCGTTTCAGATTATCAAAAAGAGGACACTCGATTGTTATGCGAAGAATTAAAGCTTCTAATGAATGAATACCATACAGGATATTCGGTTGAAATGTAGGTAAAAAATATCTAAATAAGATAGAACACATAAAATACATGTGTTAATAAAGATAGATGTGCTCATGTGTAACATGATTGTAATGGATGAGCATTCGTAGCCAGAAATTTTGGGTGGGGGGCACAAATGTTTATTAAATTTAATGCATACATATATATATACAGTGTGTCCGAAAAGTCTGGAAACGGTCGAATAACTCAAGAATACACGTCGGATTGAAAAGCAGAACAATACGTGTTACATATATTTAAAAAAAAAAAAGCTAATCAGTGATACCAAAGTTAACCCCAACTCCAATCCCCCAGGGGTTAGAGACAGGGTCCAACTTTGAAATCTTGAACGAGAACCACCATTTCTTTTTTGCAGATTCGGATTCTACGGGAACATCCCGAATGTACTTTCCGACTGCAATATGCAAATCATTCCCCCGGCCTGGCCCGCAGGACCGAAACTAAGGGGGGGGGGGCACAGGGGGTATGTGTCCCGGGCGCCAGAATGAAGATTTCGTTTGTCGATTTTTCTCACATATATGTTTAGCACTGTATTGTTAAAATCAACCTGTCTGGGTTATGCAAAAGCATAGAAGAATCTAAAGATGATATGGGATAAAGAACCTGAGTAAAGCAGAATTTTCTTCGATTCTTTTCTATTTCGTTTTCAAGATTTTTTAAATGAATGAATATTTGACAAAGCTTATTACGTTGTTCAGTGTTACATATTTTTTATTACATATTTCAAATTTGAAAATAATTCGGCTATTAGAAAATTAGTAACATTTTCTTTGTAAATATACTTTGGAGAGGAGGAGGAGGGGAGAGCGCCACAATCCATGCTTGCCCCGAGTGCAAAAAAGGTTAGTTTCAGTCCTGGTACAAAAAACAGTATAATGAGGCCCGACACTAGGAAAACTCCGTAAAATGAGGTCCGGCTCAACAATTTCTTTCAAAAAAGGAAGATATTTTTAAATTGTAATAAAAATTAAAGCTCATTAAAACCTGTCCTTGATATCCTGTCTTAAAAGGAAAAATGTCTTCATCCGTGCAGAAGGAATACAAATTTGTGCGAAAAGAATATAATACATTTGAAACATACAATGTGCCTCCTAAGAAGGGAACCTGTCGATAACGGATTTTTCTTCTTTCCTATGAAATTCCGTCTTAGACAATTTTACTTTATAGCGTTTTTCAGATTTTTACGTTTACAAGCAATGGAATATGGATTATCTATAACTTATACATTTACGCATAAATAGGGATTCATTAAAAAAATCAATATAGTTTTCACGAGTACAAGAGAGAGAAATGTAAAGAGGGGGAGTAGTTTGAAACGGATGTATCTGCACGTAGTAACACAGAATGCTTTTTTAACTCTTTCCGACATAGTTGAAAAGTGTTTATGATTTTGGTTTGTCTTCCCGTGTTAACTCGCATAAATATACAGTAAACATCCTCTAATCCGGCACGTTCAGGATTTGAAGCATTCCGGATTACGAAATTTTCCGGGCTACAGGATGAAAGTCGGAAAAAACGTGTAGAAGTTAGAATTAAACAAAAAAGTGACAGTAAAACATGTTTTTTATTCTTTAATTAGCTTCAATAAAATAAAAAATACTCAATAATGTAAAATAAAACATGAACATATATGTACATATCTATAAAATGAAAACGTGCACTATAGGTCTACACAGTAGACCTACATGTTGAAGCCATTTTAAACAAATCTGGAATATCAGTTTGTTTTGTAGGAGTCTTCTCTTATTTTAGGAAGTCATTCCGTATGATGTGGAGTTACAGGTGGTGACCTTATACTAGTGATGGGCGATTTCGATTTTTTAATCGATTTAATCGATACTATGACCAACTCGATATAATCGATACTATAAATTTTTTAATCGATGTCTCTAAAGGTCATATCATTTTCATTTTCCTTCAAAAATTTAAGGTCAAGTAGTTGCATGTCCAATCCCAAAACTTTCTTCTGTCTCATAAATGTTAAAATTTCAAAATTCGCTATCACAGTGTCAAATTTAAATAACCTATACCCATCATGAGGATCCAAAAGTATAGGTTCGTTGAAATATGTGTATTTAAAAAATATATATAAGAATCCCATTTTCCTAACAAATCATTGAATTTCGGCCCACACCCTCTTAGATGTCTGCAACGGAAAATCCCAGTTCAAAGGGCATAAAAGCGACACCTGCTGGGTAGTAGACACCCAAGCCTAATAAGGATCTATTTATACGACAGTGTAACAGAATATGAAGTTTTATTAAATTCCGTGCATTCGTTTTGAGATATGGCTATCATGAATATCATGAAAAAAGCAGTATAGCAACGCAGCCTATTATATGATTAACACGAAAGACTCAGAAAAAACAACTTACGTCAATGACTAACAGAATATTAAGTTTGATGAAATTCCGTTCATTACTTCTTGAGATGTTATCGCAAACATTGTGTAAACCCTGAAAAACAGTGTTGTATTCAGGGGCTGGTACGGGTGGACCCCCCCCCCCCGGAACATTGAAATGTCCCCTAGGGAGATTTGAGATTTTATGCTTAATGGACGAAAGTCCAATCCTTCCCCCCTCGTAACTCTAGAATGTTCCTCGCCAGAACCATAGAAATCCCCCACGGAGAAAAATGTCTGAATTCAACACTGTTGATAAAAACAGCATGGCAGCACAATTTGTTATATCATTTACACAAAAACCTAATCATGGATAACTTATGGCATTGTCTAACAGAATATTAAGTTTGATGAAATTTCCTTCATTAGTTTTTGAGATACTATCCCTAAAATTGTTTAAAACCTGAAAAACGTGTTGAATTCAGGGGGTGGCCCGGGCGGTGACATTCCTCCCCCCGCAACAAAGCATAAAATCTCAAACTTTCTGGGGGGCATTTGAGTGTTTCGGGGGGAGGAGAATGTCACCCCCCCGGGCCACCCCCTGAGTTCAATACGTTTTTGTACATTAAAAATTGATGAAATTTCGTTCATTAGTTCTTGAGATATTATCGCTAAAATTATTTAAATCCTGAAAAACGTGTTGAATTCAGGGGATGGCCCAGGAGGGTAGCATTCCTCCCCCCCCCCGCAACATTCAAATGCCCCCCAGAAAGTTTGAGATTTTATGCTTTTTGTACATTAAAATGTACAAAAGTCCAATCCCCTCCCCCTCTGAACTGTCCCTCCCGGAGAAAAATGTCTGAATTCAACTCTGCTGATAAAATCAGCATAGCAACGCCCCCTGTTGGGCGATTTATACCGAAACCTAATAAGCAGCAATTTATGCCAACGTCTAACTGAATGTGGTTTTATGAAAATCCGTGTATTAGTTCTTGAGATAGAGCTATTGCGAAACTCGGGAAAAATGCAGCATAGCAGCGCCACCTGCCGGTAGATTTACATCAAAACCTAATCCTCAACAACTTATGTCAACGTCAAACTGAATCTGAAATTTGGTGAATATTCGTGCATTAGTTCTTGCGATAGCAATCTTGCGGAAATCATGAAAAATGCAGCATAGCAGCGCCAGCTGTTGAGCGATTTTCACCAAAAAGTAATCAGCAGCAATTTATATGAAGGTCTAACTGAATCTAAAGTTTCAACAGATTCCATGCATTAGTTCTTGAAATAGACCGCTCACAATTTTTTTGTCAGAGACAAACAAATAGACAGACTGACAGACAAAAAATTTATAAAAATAGTCAAATCATATTCCAGACAAGAAGTTCTAACACTATAAATCCTTAGAAACCGGAAGTCGAAAATTTTCACGAAAACAACACTTTATTTTTCTAAAGACAAAAGAAAGCAAGAAAAGATGAACGCATCGATTCTGCCCTTGGATCAGAAACGGTGAATCGATTCAGTTCAGATTCGATGCCGATGTCGATTTTCAGATGCGATCTTCAGAATCGTTACTTTTTTGATTTACTTCAATTCTTTAGATGCAATGTCGTATCGTTATATTTTGATTTACTTTCAATTCTTTAGATGCAATGTCGAATCGTTATGCTTTGATTTACTTCAATTCAAATTGCATCGCGGTCGATCCACGATTCGGGTTGAATCAATTCTTCCAATTTTGCTGTTTTAGTGCCAGAATTGCTGTAAAATTTTGTATAAGAGCCTTTTTTTACTTTCTAGGTTAAATCAGTGTTGAATGCAGGTATTTTTCTCAGGGAGGGATTTATGCGACTCCGGTCGGGATTGGGTGGGTGGGGGGGGGGGGTTATTTCAGAGTTCCGTAATGGGGGGGGGGGTGCACATTTGTCCATTAAAAAGCATAAAATCTCAAAACTTACGGGAGGGACATTTCAATGTCCCGGGAGGGATGTCCTCCCGGGCTACCCCCTGAATTCAACACTAGGTTAAATCGTTATACTTTTGTTTAGAAGCCTAGTTATTCAGGTTACTAGTTTATTATATTGTATTTTTCAAGTTCGTCCCTTCTAATCTCTCCACCTTTTCCTCGCTAATCTTAATTTATAGGGCCGTTCAAAATTTGCATGCAATTTTTAAAATGTCCAATTCTTGTTCTATTTTATTATAAAGCCACATTTTGAAACCTTGACCAAAGATACTTTTGAGGTCGCCCCTCCGACCGTTTGGGGCTTACCTGCTCCCTCGGGGGGTGGGGGATATTTTTTGTTTCTTCCAAACCATATCGTATAACATATCGTTGGAAAGCTTTTAATGTGATCTTTCATTTTCTGTCTCTAGCCTTCCTTCTTTTTGATAAGGGTCAATCGTGCTCCGACTTTTGTATTGATATTTTTGACAGTAATTTCAAAGGAATATATATTTATTCTTTCGGATTTACTGTTTTAAAGGCAGAACTGCTGTCAAATTTCGCATAAGAGCCTTTTTCTTTCTAGGTTAAATTCTAATATTTTTAGTTTAGGAGCCAAGTTATTTGGATTACTAGTTTATTAAGCTGTACTTTTTCAGTTCGTCACCTATACTCCCCCCCCTCCCCCCCGATCCCAATTTTCTTAATTATGGTCCAATTTCAATGGGACCTTTTTTGACATTCTTCCCGAGTCATTTGTTTACCAACTAAACACTGATATTATATCTGCAGCTCTTGGTGAGCACTATTTATGAATGGTAATAACAAATTTCGTCTCTTTTCCATTTTAAACTTATCATTCTTGGTTTAAAGCCACGTGACTCAAGGTTCTCGTTAGTTAAGCCGTATTTTCACCCGTAAGTTTGTCAAAGTGTTTGTGTAAGTTGTATTATAAAAAATTCAGTCGTTTACAACCAAACTTACTGATTTATGATACTTTGAATTTTATGAAATTTCGGAGCTTTCCGAAACTAAAGGATCCCCTGTATGTTATTAATTTTTTTCAAGGGTGTAGGTATGAAAATACGTGCTAAAATGCTTTAAAACCTTTTTTTTTCAAATAATATATTTAACAATTTAAACAAAGTGATTCCCGAGAATTTTGTACTGTTTTAAAAGGGAACCACATCTTAGAATGTAAGGGGCGTAAAAATTCGAAACTTGGACAGAGCGATGCAAAAAAAAAAAAAAAAATTCTCCTTTCAGAAATTCGAAAAAATATTATCTTAATTACAAGCTGAGATATTAATTATTATTTCACTAATTGGTTTATTTCTATTAAATGCTTTTTTTAAAAGGCAGTCACGTGATTTTTTATAGCAGCATTAACGTTTTCTACCGTTTAGCGTGCGGTTCTTTGACGGCGGGCTGAGATAATTACTACTTTTTCAATATCAAAAATTTTATAAGTGTTCATATCACTATTTTCGAATAGTAATTTCACAAATATCTTGAATTCTTGCTTAAGACTACCACCTCCTAGACTAATGTATCTTCGGATAGGTTGTATAAAGGAGTTTCGTTTAGATACACTTTTGTTTTGAATAGACTGCGCTCCCTGGTGGTGGAATATAGAATAACAGACCGCGATTTCATTTAAAGTAGAAAATCTAACAAGGCGATCTGTTCGAAACTTTAAAGATAGTTTATAACACATAAGAAAAAGTTTAAAAAAGAATGGTGCGAAAATTTCGGAAGGAGGGGGGGGGGGGAAGGCCGCTAGAATTTTTTTTAAACCTTAGCGTTCCTTACCGTTTTAGGTGGGGTTTTTTGACGGAGTCCTGAGATAAATGCTACTTATTAAATATAAAAAAGTCAAAAGTTTAGTTACCACTATTTCCGAATAGTAATTTCGGCAAATAGCTTAAATTTTTGATCAAGATTGCCACACTCTTGAGTAATATATCTACTGATAGGTTGTTTAACGGAGTTTCGTTCACAGTTTTGTTAGGAATAGAGTGCGCACCCTGGTGGTGGAATCTGGAACCAACATAACGCGATTTTGTTAAAATTAGGAAATCTAACAATGCGATCTGTTTTAAGCTTTAAGATTGTTTATAATACATGATAAAAAATTATAAAAAAGAATGGCGCGTCACATTTCGGGGGGGGGAATAGAGGGGAGGGGCAGAACAAAATTAGAAAATATAACAGGGCGATTTGTTTGAAATTTTAAGATAGTTTATAACACATAATAAAAAAAAAATTAAATGATGAATGTCAAAAATTGGTGGTGGTGGGGGGGGAGGTGAGCGCGTTTTTCCGACCCGGTGGGCAAAGTGGGGGGGGGGGTACACCTATACGATGCTGTAGGCAGCGGGAACCCGGTTCGCGGTTCGTTCGCTTCGAGATTTCATATTAGGCGGAACCCGCTAGTTACTAGCTATAATGTTAAAGATTTCCAAGCAATATACATGTGCGCCCACTATCCTTCTAAGACAGTAAAATTAATTGATTTTTATTTCTTCTGAGAAAACTAAATTTTCACGTCTTGCAGCGACGATTTTTTTTTTTTTTAAATAAAAGAACTTTAATAAACTTTGCTAGTTACATTATTAAACTCAAATTGTAAGAATACTAAATCGGTTCCTATGGCAACGTGAATTATGTCCCTGAAAATTTAAATTTTAATTCAGGTTGGAAGAAAATCACAATGATTTAATTACAGGGACAGTCAAAAGTGTTCCGTTACATTACGGCCAATGGAAAAAATTATTTCAAGTGCATTTTAAGGATGTTACAGAGTTTCGAACAGAATGAAATTGATATGCACTTATGAAGTGTCCTGTTATAGTACGAGCGCACCACATTTGCCACGTTTGACGCGCAATTTCCAACTTGTATTTAACCGAGACCTTTCTTAAAAAATAAATTTAAATAAAATCTAAATTACAATATTAGTAAAATTACATCTTAAAACTAATAATTTAAAAGTTAAAAACTTTATTATTTGACTCAAAGGTCTGTAATAGCTTACGACTGGGCCCCTGACTTTGTCTACCCTCTAAATGTGAGGTATGGGAGGTGGTCGCTACGGCTCTGCTGATTCGCTAAGTTTTGAAATTAACATTTTTGAGCTTATCTGTGCGAATCTGTGACTATCGAAATATCGATTCAAGTATCGATTCTAGAATTTGGGAATCGATTCTTATTGTGATCGATTCAGTTTTATACGATGTCGATTTTAATCGATTCCTGAATTTTCCAGAATCGCCCATCACTACCTTACACACATGCCGATATATTATGCCCAGCACGATATCTATCAATCGCGCATTCGGATGTTTTTTTCGATATAAATTTTCTATGTACTCCTAAAATTCATCAAAATTATTTTGTTTATCTTACGCAGAAAAAAAATAAAAAAAATTGAATCTCATGATACACATTCATTATTTATTATTTGATGATGAAATCAATTTCCGTTTCAAGTTGAGCAATCTTTTTTGAAATGGAAAAAGTATTTAATTCTAGTGATAATTTTTTCCCTTTCAACAGTTCCGCAAATTATCCACAGAAACGTTTTTTGTCACCCCCGTTCTACCAGATTATTATAAACACCAGGTGGGATTGAACAAGAAATACTATTTTTTTCTCGAAAATCGTGCCGGATTAGAGGATGATTACTGTACTTCGATTGCCATGAAATTGATATATGTTATTGGGGTTTACTACGGCATGTTTGGTATTGAAACTGAAGCGTGTAGCACTTATGGTTCTTTTACAGAGACACTCAAAAGAATTTCGTTACGTTACATCCTATGGGGAAAATCGTTTGCGACGTATTTTAATGATGTTACACTCTTTTAAACGTATTCAAATTGATACATATCACTGAGGTGCACTATAAGGTGCTTACTCTAAAATATGGTGTACATAGAATGTAACGTTCATTGTTCATTTACAGGACACTCAAAAGAATTTCGTTACATGACGCGCTATGGGAAATATCATTCACAGCGTAATTTAATATATTCAAATTGATCCATGTCACTGAGGTGCGCTAAAGGAAATTACTATAAAGTGTAGGATTTGTAGTATGTATATAATGTACCGTTCATTTACAGGTACACTCAAAAGAATTTGGCTACAGTACTGTCTATGAACAATAATTGCTGGTAGCTCGTTTTTGTTGTGTTACGCATTTTTAAATGTAACTAATTATCTGCATATTAATTGGTGCATATAAACTCTATAGATCATATACAGGGCTGCTCAAAAGATCCCACTACATGTCTGTTTATTGAAAGAAATTGCTGAAGAGGGATTTTCAATTGCGCTATTGCTATGTATTTCCTGACTGAAGTAAATTTTAGCACATACAGTATATATACATAGTAGTATACAGTAACATACTACAGTATGTACACATACAAATCTATAGATCACATACAGGGTTACACAAAAGAATTCGGATATTTTGTTTGACTATGTACGAATTTCGATTTACAATGTTTTAGCTTACTGCAGAAAATTTTGCTATTTGCGATTTTTGAATTCATACCGATTTTTAATGTGATTATTTTCTGGTTTTACTGACAATTTGCGGCTATTTTTTCACATTAGTAAAAGCTATCCGAATTTAATCTTTCAGCTCAATATAATAAATTCTTTCTTGTTTTGAATAACATTTGTTCGTAATTCGTACAGACATTTTTGAAAATTTTTATGCTATTTCACAGATATTTCGCGTTCTACTGCAATTTTTTTTCACACTCATAAAAGAAATTCTGTTTTAATATTTTAGTCCAATGGTATTTTTTTCCCTCTGCAATTTTTTTAAATGTTAGCATTTTTTCATAATTTGCTGCGTTTTATCACACCAGTGAGATTAATCAGGTTTCAATCTTCTAATGCAATATAGATCATTTTGTTATCTTTCAATAAATGTTATATGAAATGGTATGAAATTCGTGCCGCAATTTTTTGCGATTTTTAGAGTTTTCTCGCGTTCATGCTATTTTTTACGGACCCGGCAAGACTTCCCGGGTTAGTTAGGATAAAATAAAACTGAATATTATTATTTAGGTCTTTAAGGGAAGTTCATTTTGAAAAGGTGTAAAATTAAAAACATTTTATGCTTTAAATAAATAAAATGTTTAATTTATGATCTTACTCTACGTTTTCGTTGAACATTTGAATTTTATTGTTTAAATATTAAAGTTTTTAAATATTTAATTTAGGTGTGTGTAATGGGTAAGCATGGATCTGTTTAAGAAGAAATTGGGTCCTTTAAAGTAGGGATGCACAACCTGTGGCCCGTGGGCCAAAAGTGGCCCGCGAATTTCGTCAATTTATAATTGGCAAAATTTGAGATTTTTTACCATAGATTGCATGAAAAAATCGTGACTTTCGTCAATTTGCCCCGGAAAACAATTGCAAATTACGTCAGTCAGTTAAAAATCGCGAATTTCATTAATCACTCGGCCGATAACATTTGTATCAATATAGAAAATTCCCAAGTTTCTAATTTCGTCAGAACATTTGTATCAATATAGAAAATTCCCAAGTTTCTAATTTCGTCAGTCGCTAGTTGAAAAATACCTCGAATTTCATCGATTGGGCGAGGAAAAATCGCGTGTTTCATCGATCGCGCGCGTAAAAGTCGCGAATTTTGTTGATCGTGCACAGGAAAATCGCGAGTTTCGTCGGTTTATCTGAAGAAAAAGTCGTGAATTTCGCCAATTTAACGCGGGAAAATTGCGAATTTCATCAGTCAATTAGGAATTGCGAATTTCATTGATTGAGCGTGAAAAATCGGGTTTCGTCGATTGGGCGCGAAAAAATCGCGAGTTTCTTCGATCGGGTGTGGTAAAATCAAGAGTTTCGTCGATTAGGCACGAAAAAATCATGAGTATCTTCGATCGGCCGCTGAAAAATCACGCGTTTTGTTGATCGTGCGCAGAAAAGTCGAGCGTTTCGTCGACCGCACGTTGAAATGTCACTGGTTTCGTCAGTTTATCGTTGGAAAAAACAGCGAATTTCGCCAATTTGCCGCGGAAAAATTGCAATTTTCGTCAGTCATTTAAGATATGATAATTTCACCGATTGGGCTCGGAAAAATTGCAAGTTTCGCTGATCGGGTGCGGAAAAATCCTGAGTTTTGTCGATTGGGCATGGAAAAATTACAAATTTAGTTTACCGGGTGCGGAAAAATCCCGAGTCTCGCCGATCGGGAGCGGAAAAATCGCGAGTTCTGTTGGTAGGGCATGGAATAAATGCAAATTTTATTGATCGGCTGCGGAAAAATCGCGAGTTTCGTCAGTTTATTGCGAGAAAAAATTGTGAATTTCGGCAATTTGTCGAGAGAAAAATTTCAATTTTCGTCAATCAGTTAAGAATCGGGAATTTCGTCGATCAGGCACGAAAAAATCGTGAGTTCTGTCGATCGGGCGCGGAGAAATCTCGAATTTCGTTGAACGGTCACGGAAAAATCGTGAATTACTTTAATCTGTTGCGGAAAAATCGTGAGTTTAGTCAGTTTATCGCGCGAATTTTGCCAACGGTTTCAGTCAGTTAAGAATCGTGAATTTCGTTGACTGGGCGCTGAAAAATTGCGAATTTCGTCGAACGGGTGCGAAAAAATTGCGAGTTCTGTCTATCGGGCGCAGAAAATTTTCCAATTTTGTCGATAGGCCGCGGAAAAATTGCGAATTTTGTCTATAAAGCGCGGAAAATTTGCGAAATTTGTCGATCGGGTGCGGAAAAATCGCAAATATCGTTGATCGAGCACAGAAAAAATCGTGAATTTTTTTCGATTAAGTGCGAAAAAATTGCAAATTTCGTCGATTAGCTAAGGTAAAATCGCGAGAAAAAGTTTTGAATTTCGACAATTCGTACGGGAAAAATTTTTTAATTTCGTCACTCAGTTAACAATTGCGAATTTCGTTGACTGGGCGCGGAAAAATCGCAAATTCCGTTGATAAGGTGTGGAAAATTTGTGAATTTTGTCGATCAGGCGCGGGAAAATGTAAAATTTTGTTGATCGGCTGCAGAAAAATTGAGTGTTTCGTCAATTTAACTTCGATCATCAAGTTCACTTTTTTTTTTTTTTTTTTTTGGCACTAGCCACTGTCATGCATATGTTTATTTTTTACCACTTTTAATATAGCACAATTTAATCCCCCCCGAATAAAGACAAGGAATATTTTCACTCTTTGAAAATAATTTTTGCTATATCTATGTTATATATACAAACATAAGCTGTTGATATATCTTTGTCAGCTGAATTGGATATGGTATGTAGTGGGTAGGCAAACCTAAAGGGCCACTCCTCTAAAATCTTGTTTTTTATAAGCCACAGATCTCCCCACCTCCCCGAATTAGAATTAGCGCTGTGTTACTGATGTGGCCCTCGACAACCCAAACATTTTTGTAAGTGGCCCTTCTCTTAAAAAGGTTGTGCACCCCTACTTTAAAGGATCCTTCACAAAATTTTTCATTTCAAAACAGGACCCTTCATAAATTTTTTCATCTCAAAACAGGACCCTTCACAAAAATTTTCATCTTAAAAAAGGACCTTTCACAAAATTCATTGGTCTTAAAAATAGGCTTTTTACAAAAAAATTTCCCGTTCTAAACTGAATCTTTCACAAATTTAATCATTTAAAAGTAAAATCTGACCTGTCACTTTTACATATATAAAGAAAAAATATGTATTTGACATACATATATCTTCTTAAAAATATATAAAAAAGAACCTTGAGTATAACGTTCGTTTCAAATTCTCAGAATTAGGACTAGATTTTTCACAAATGTAAAAAAGCTCTTCACAATTTCACAAAAACAGGACCCTGAGAGAAAAGTCTGTACAGATCCCTGGTAAGGTGGTGGTGGGAGGGGGGGTATAGATTTCTAGAAAAGGGCCTCAACCCCCCCCCCCCCTAGCCATAGAGCCCAAGTTACGCCTACGTATCGAATGTTTGTTTCGTATCACAAATTTTAATAGAATTTTAGAAAAAAAAATATTTTTTATGATTTGCTATTATAATTAATACAAAAATAGTTTTATCACTTCAGGCTAATTCCATGAAAACTTGTCATGTCTGTCACATACTACGATTTTTGCTACCAGTATTTTAGAACGGAAAATTGTGACTTAGTTTATCGGATATATCTCATCAATTGAATAACGCGACGCAAACTTTTCGAAAATAACGGTGGACAACAAGCATAGCGATTTTCAGTTGTGTGACAGACATGACTAGCAGGCTATGCCCGCTGCGCTGGTCAATATTTCCAAATGAACCTTGGATTAAACTAAATGGTGAATTTGAACTTGTATTTTAAACAATATGGATCTTCAGCTTGACCTTGCACATTACTGAAAACGATGCGAACGCCATTGCGATATAATGTTATCTTAAGCGTTGGACAAAATTTAGCAATTAAGAAGTAATTGTTTTAGTTGATTATAAACAGCGCACTTATGGTCGGGTAATGAGACCGTTATGACAACAGGAATTAATACCTCTGTAACTAATCAACATATAATGAAATCGTATATACTAACACCATTCCTAAAAGTCATGCAACAGGGCCACTTGTTACAAAATATGTTCTGTAGATTTTTTAAAAAGGCTAAACTTTCATAATCAGGTTCACTTAATTTTTGAACTTTTACTGTTGCTCTATAACTAAGTACCCTTGAACAATGTGTATACACTAAAACCTTTCCAAAATTATTACCTAACTAATTGTGGTATATCCTACGAAAGTATTATAAACAATCGGAATGAAATACAAATTTCCGTTGTAAATATATAGTAGACGATGATGATGCGATTTTGTGTAATAGAATTCATAGTAAAGTTTTCGCTTCAAACAAAAACGATGCTTTCAACATTAAAGCTAATACACCAATATGTGAAGTATCCGATTACGGAAGGTTAACTTGAATTCTCATGAGCAACTACTCAAAGAAAAGTGAATATGTGGCTTTTCTGATACTTTTATGTCAGCCGGGCGCATGTAATAAATCAATAAAGATTGTTTTCATAGCAAATTCTTATTTTATTATTTTCATTTAAAACACAAACCTTTCACTCATTTAATTTAAAATGCATGCCTTATACTAATTTCATTTAAAAAACTGAAAAGATAAACAATAACAGGAAATAATGCCATAATTAAAAGCAAAAAAATATTTTTAATTTACATACGCAAAATGTAACTACTGCTACTGGGAATTTTAAAAATGCTATCAGTGAGATGTGCGCACGGTTGTTATAAATGTACCCATTTATTCTTCTTATCGAGGAGCAATTTATAAATCGCACAATATTATTCCAATTCCAATTTCTTTCATTGAGGAACCTATGACCGGAAAAAATGGAAAAAGACTCTTGTAGATTCTTCGGATGACGGCATCTGACGCCATAAACCGAGTTTATATATATGAAAATAATTTTTAAGTCGTTACAAACATTGCTTTCATACTTAAATATTTTCATTGGTACTACATGTTATCCCGTCGACCAATTTCGCCAAATTATATAAATCGCCAAACCATTCGCCAAATTATATAAATTGACATAATCTTTATTTTAAATAACGAAATAACAAATAAATTAGTATAACATTAATAAAAATACAAATAAAACGTCGAAATTAAAATCACTTGATGACGTAAACACGTGTAGTTTGTTTAAATTCAAGTGAATTTGATATTTACGATCAACCATTATTGGCATTTAATCTTATAGTTTGACGATAGATTTTTGGTCGACGGAATATCTAAGTAGTACCTTTTCCATTTTTGTTTTATAACGCTAAATTCTCAGTAATTTTTTCCCTTTTATTTTACATAAAATCACTATTAAAAAAAAAAAATTAAGATGCTTGCATTTTTATTTCAAACTCGTAGAGCCGTTTTTCTTTTTTAGCCAAAAGGGTTGATTTGAATTTTTTCCGTTGCTAGAGAAACGGATGTAATGATAGATATTTTGAGGTTTAGATGCCAAAGACACCGCCAAATTAGAAAAATATGAAATGTGTCATGAACTGTTGGACTTATAAAAATTTATTTGGTAGCATTCGATTCGGCATACAAAACTACATTAAAATATGCTATCATTTGACGCATAATTTTGATATTCGATTTTTTTCCCCTCCCGGTGAAAAAACCATTAGGGGTGACACTTTAGAAAATCCTTTCTTAGCAGAAGTTTATGTCATAAGAATTATTTTTACCACGATTTTCAAGATTTTAGGTTCAGTAGTTTGCGCTGTGCGTTAATTAGTCCCCTAATCCAGACTTTATTTTATATACTATATTAGATATGCGATTTTGCTTTGAATCGATGATCGAAAATTAGTCCAATATCATTTGAAATATTACATAACAGAGTAGAAAGTACGAAGAAAGACGAAGAAGAAATGACGAATTACAAAAGACTTGTAATATTTTTTTTTTCAAAATGTTGAATTTTTCCATAGTAATAACGTATTAAAACATAAATTTCCTTAAAAATTATCTTTATTTCCTAGATTTCGAATCTGTGAATCCTATAAATGAAATTGGCGATATGACTTGAGAAAATAGATAATATTTGCTTAAATAAAATGGGTAATATTCGTTGATCTGAGTTCGAGTTTATAAATATCACATGCTTTCGGAATTACGGCGAAAAACATTTTAAAAAGTATGAAATTATTTTACAATATGTATGTGTGGCAGAAATTCACACTGAAATTTAAGTATTCGATTCCATTTTTAAAATATTAACTGATATCTATATAAGTTACAATTGAATATGAAAATGTACTCAAAAAATGATCTCTTTCACCTAAAAAAAACACCATTTTTGAGAACATCCTCAAGCTAATGTCACGCTTATGCATTTTTGGCTTAAAATCACATTGTTTGGCGACAAAAGAAAAATAAAAAATTGTAAAGAAACAAATAGTAATTACACATGTGACTCACAACAGAACAGAAGAGAACAGAACAGAAAGAAAATGTCGTTAAAATTTCATCTAATCAAATTTTCAGATTCGTTTCCATATCTAACGCAAGCGATAAAGAGCCAAATATTGCGTATCAAGTGTAATATTTCTTATTAAATTAATTTTTAAGCATTACAAATAATTTTCAGGTTTTGATTAAATATTTCCGTTTTTTAATATTATCACTCATTAAAACGGATTTTCTTCTTCTTTTTTTTTCATTTAAATAAAATTAGTAACAGTTTTTCTTTTATTAAAAAGCAGAAAAACCAACGTTTAAAATGCACAAATAATATATGAAAAGCAGCAAACAGCTGTTTCGAATCTACTAGCGAGATTCTTCTTGCCTTGCTTTTTCTAGCACGCTGTTCCTTTTGCACTGAAGAAGAATCTCGCTAGTAGATTCGAAACAGCTGTTTGCTGCTTTTCATATATTATTTGTGCATTTTAAACGTTGGTTTTTCTGCTTTTTAATATTGTTGCACAAAGGCTTTATTTGCTATTTTTAAGTTTTTCTTTTATTTTTCGAGGTTTAATAGCCGTTTCAATTTTTTTTTTATCAACGATGAATTTCGCCAAGAAATAAAATGGTAACCTTATCGCCCAAAATAACAGAATTTTCCGTCATAATTCTAAAACTAATATAGGTAGAATAATGTGTTATAGATTAAAACCTTCCCTGAAACAATACCTATCTAACGGTATAGTTTCCGTAAAAATCCATGCAGTAGAACTCGAAATCTAGGTGTTCGGAACGAAATTTCCGTTTGGATTTTATATATATATAATAGATAATAGAATAGATAATAGATTATATATATATATAATAGAATAGATAATAGATTATGTGTTATGAACTATCTCAAAGTTTAAAACAGATCGCATTGTTAGATTTCCTAATTTTAACAATATCGCGTTATGTTAGTTCCACATTCCACCACCAGGGAGCGCACTCTATTCTTAACGTAAGCGTATCTGAACGAAACTCCTTCATGCAACCTTTCCGTAGATACATGAATCGGGAGGGTGGCGGTCTTAACCAATAATTTAAGATAATTGCTGAAATTACTACGAAAAATATTTTAAAGGGGCTCTACGTGGGCCCCTAATAGAGTTAGAGGAAATCAGAAGACGGCAAAATAATCGCGGGGAAAAGTTTTCTTGGGTGCTTTGGAGCTGCTTTTGGCGCGAGATCTAAGCTCTACGACCAATAGGAGCCCAGATATTTAAGGAAATATGAAGTAGCAAAGTCCAAAATAATAGAATTTTCCGTAATAATTCTATAACTAATCTAGGTAGAATGATGTGTTATAGCTTAAAACCTTCCCTGGAACGATACCTATCTAACGGTATAAGTTCCGTAAAAATCCATGCGGTAGAACTCAAAATCTCGGCGTTCGGAACGAAATTTCCATTTGGATTTTATATATATACTAGCAGGCTATGCCCGCTGCGCTGGTCAATATTTCCAAATGAACCTTGGATTAAACTAAATGGTGAATTTGAATTTGTATTTTAAACAATATGGATCTTCAGTTTGACCTTGCACAATACTGAAAACGATGCGAACGCCATTGCGATATAATGTTATCTTAAGCGTTGGACAAAATTTAGCAATTGAGAAGTAATTGTTTTAGTTGATTATAAACAGCGCACTTATGGTCGGGTAATGAGACCGTTATGACAACAGGAATTAATACCTCTGTAACTAATCAACATATAATGAAATCGTACATACTAACACCATTCCTAAAAGTCATGCAACAGGGCCACTTGTAACAAAATATGTTCTGTAGATTTTTTTAAAAAGGCTAAACTTTCATAATCAGGTTCACTTAATTTTTGAACTTTTACTGTTGCTCTATAACTAAGTACCCTTGAACAATATGTATACACTAAAACCTTTCCAAAATTATTACCTAACTAATTGTGGTATATCCTACGAAAGTATTATAAACAATCGGAATGAAATACAAATTTCCGTTGTAAATATATAGTAGATGATGATGATGCGATTTTGTGTTATAGAATTCATAGTAAAGTTTTCGCTTCAAACAAAAACGATCCTTTCAACATTAAAGCTAATACACCAATATGTGAAGTATCCGATTACGGAAGGTTAACTTGAATTCTCATTAGCAACTACTCAAAGAAAAGTGAATATGTGGCTTTTGTGATACTTTTATGTCAGCCGGGCGCAGGTAATAAATCAATAAAGATTGTTTTCGTAGCATATTCTTATTTTATTATTTTATTTAAAACACAAACCTTTCACTCATTTAATTTAAAATGCATGCCTTATACTAATCTCATTTAAAAAACTGAAAAGATAAACAATAACAGGAAATAATGCCATAATTAAAAGCAAAAAAATATTTTTAATTTACATACGCAAAATGTAACTACTGCTACTGGGAATTTTAAAAATGCTATCAGCGAGATGTGCGCACGGCTGTTATAAATGTACCCATTTTTTCTTCTTATCGAGGAGCAATTTATAAATCGCACAATATTATTCCAATTCCAATTTCTTTCATTGAGGAACCTATGACCGGAAAAAATGGAAAAAGACTCTTGTAGATTCTTCGGATGACGGCATCTGACGCCATAAACCGAGTTTATATATATGAAAATAATTTTTAAGTCGTTACAAACATTGCTTTCATACTTAAATATTTTCATTGGTACTACTTGTTATCCCGTCGACCAATTTCGCCAAATTATATAAATCGCCAAACCATTCGCCAAATTATATAAATTGACATAATCTTTATTTTAAATAACGAAATAACAAATAAATTAGTATGACATTAATAAAAATACAAATAAAACGTCGAAATTAAAATCACTTGATGACGTAAACACGTGTAGTTTGTTTAAATTCAAGTGAATTTGATATTTACGGTCAACCATTATTGGCATTTAATCTTATAGTTTGACGATAGATTTTTGGTCGACGGAATATCTAAGTAGTACCTTTTCCATTTTTGTTTTATAACGCTAAATTCTCAGTAATTTTTTCCCTTTTATTTTACATAAAATCACTATTTTTTTAAAAAATTAAGATGCTTGCATTTTTATTTCAAACTCATAGAGCCGTTTTTATTTTTTAGCCAAAAGGGTTGATTTGAATTTTTTCCATTTCTAGAGTAACGGATGTAATGATAGATATTTTGAGGTTTAGATGCCAAAGACACCGCCAAATTAGAAAAATATGAAATGTGTCATGAACTGTTGGACTTATAAAAATTTATTTGGTAGCATTGGATTCAGCATACAAAACTACATTAAAATATGCTATCATTTGACGCATAATTTTGATATTCGATTTTTTTCCCCTCCCCGTGCAAAAACCATTAGGGGTGACACTTTAGAAAATCCTTTCTTAGCAGAAGTTTATGTCATAAGAAGTATTTTTACCACGATTTTCAAGATTTTATGTTCAGTAGTTTGCGCTGTGCGTTAATTAGTCCCCTAATCCAGACTTTATTTTATATACTATATTAGATATGCGATTTTGCGGTGAATCGATGATCGAAAATTAGTCCAATATCATTTGAAATATTACATAAAGGAGGAGAAAATATGAAGAAAGACGAAGAAGAAATGACGAATTGCAAAAGACTTGTAATTTTTTTTTTCAAAATGTTGAATTTTTCCATAGTAATAACGTATTAAAACATAAATTTCCTTAAAAATTATCTTTATTTCCTAGATTTCGAATATGTGAATTTTCCTATAAATGAAATTGGCGATATGACTTGAGAAAATAGATAATATTTGCTTAAATAAAATGGGTAATATTCGTTGATCTGAGTTCGAGTTTATAAATATCGCATGCTTTCGGAATTTTAGCGAAAAACATTTTAAAAAGTATGAAATTATTTTACAATTTGTATGTGTGGCAGAAATTCACACTGAAATTTAAGTATTCGATTCCATTTTTAAAATATTAACTGATATCTATATAAGTTACAATTGAATATGAAAATGTACTCAAAAAATGATCTCTTTCACCTAAAAAAACACCATTTGTGAGAACATCCTCAAGCTAATGTCACGCTTATACATTTTTGGCTTAAAATCACATTGTTTGGCGACAAAAGAAAAATAAAAAATTGTAAAGAAACAAATAGTAATTACACATGTGACTCACAATTACATCTGCTTGTTTCTTCTATAAGTCACGTGATGGGACAATTAGATATAAAAAAAAAAGAAAAGAACAGAACAGAAAGAAAATGTCATTAAAATTTCATCTAATCAAATTTTCAGATTCGTTTCCATATCTAACGCAAGCGATAAAGAGCCAAATATTGCGTATCAAGTGTAATATTTCTTATTAAATTAATTTTTAAGCATTACAAATATTTCTTTCAGGTTTTAATTAAATGTTTCCGTTTTTTAGTATTATCACTCATTAAAACGGATTTTCTTCTTCTTTTTTTCTTTTTTTTCATTTAAATAAAATTAGTAACAATTTTTCTTTTATTTTTCGAGGTTTAATAGCCGTTTCAATTTTCTTTATCAACAATGAATTTCGCCAAGAAATAAAATGGTAACCTTATCGCCCAAAATAACAGAATTTTCCGTCATAATTCTAAAACTAATATAGGTAGAATAATGTGTTATAGCTTAAAACCTTCCCTGAAACAATACCTATCTAACGGTATAGGTTCCGTCAAAATCCATGCAGTAGAACTCGAAATCTAGGCGTTCGGAACGAAATTTCCGTTTGGATTTTATATATATAATAGATAATAGAATCAGGGGTGCCAGCGCTGCGCCAGAAATGGCCGATTGCTACCACTAAATTTTATTAGCATTCGTGTCCTTATTTAAATGTCATAAATTCTGCCATTAAATAAGTCAAAAAATACTATTAAAATTTAGTGGTAGCAATCGGCCATTTCTGGCGCAGCGCTGGGACCCCTGAATAGAATAGATAATAGATTTTATATATATATAATAGAATAGATAATAGATTATGTGTTATGAACTATCTCAAAGTTTAAAACAGATCGCATTGTTAGATTTCCTAATTTTAACAATATCGCTTTATGTCAGTTCCACATTCCACCACCAGGGAGCGCACTCTATTCTTAACGAAAGCGTATCTGAACGAAACTCCTTCATGCAACCTTTCCGTAGATACATGAATCGGGAGGGTGGTGGTCTTAACCAATAATTTAAGATAATTGCTGAAATTACTACGAAAAATATTTTAAAGGGGCTCTATGCGGGCCCCTAATAGAGTTAGAGGAAATCGGAAGACGGCAAAATAATCGCGGGGAAAAGTTTGCTTGGGTGCTTCGGAGCTACTTTTGGCGCGAGATCTAAGCTCTACGACCAATAGGAGCCCAGATATTTAAGGAAATATGAAGTAACAAAGTCCAAAATAATAGAATTTTCCGTAATAATTCTATAACTAATCTAGGTAGAATGATGTGTTATAGCTTAAAACCTTCCCTGGAACGATACCTATCTAACGGTATAAGTTCCGTAAAAATCCATGCGGTAGAACTCGAAATCTCGGCGTTCGGAACGAAATTTCCGTTTGGATTTTATATATATAATAGACTAGCAGGCTACACCCGCTTCGCTGGTCCATTTTCCAAATGATCATTGATCAAACAAAATTATGAATTCGACCTTGTATTTTAAATTAATATGGACCTTCACCGGAAAAATCTTTCCGCATTTGCTGAATACTATGCGAACGCTATTTAGCTACTATAATATCTTATGGGTTAGGCAAAATTCGGACTATTCAGAAGAAATCCTTTTTACAGTATATATTTAAAGTAGAGGTTGGGAAGAAAATACGGCCATTGTGATAATCAGAAATGTTAAAATGTTCTCTAGTCACCACACTACTAAAAGGAGAGATAATTACAATGATTGCAGAGAGTGACCACTGAACATTACTTATGTTCAGATTATTCACTTTCGTTTGATAGTTCTTGAACTCCGGGCTTCTCAGCTTGGTGCTATGTGTATTTTTGGTAGCTTAAATACAATTTCTCTCTACGTTGCATTATATTTTGTAATACACGTCTTCTAGCAGGTCTACTGCAGTTTTCTATCTTCGGATTACAGCAGAGTAAATACGGTAAAAAAATGTAATAAATTGTTTGCACACAAAAAGTCTTTAACTTTCATTAAAAGAAATGTGGATCACATAAAAGTGGATTTTTAAAAATGAAGTGTTTGAATAAAATTAAAATAATGTCATTTTCATTACCATTTCCTTTTTATATATATACCACTTGCAATTATGTAACTGTTAACCTGAAAAAAAAAACAGTCGATAACTCATTATGATAGAAAAATAAACCTCTTGTTTTCATCCAATCAAAATCTTCCCAATCGTTCATAATCAGGTGCACAGTTAAGTTTTACGGCAAACATTGGAAGTATTTGCTAACTATATGGTTACAAATTTACCAGAGTCAACACACGTAAAACATACGTAATTATGCGCCAGACTACATCCCATTAAATAATCGCCAAAAATACTCTTTGTAAATGACAAACAAAGTCAGTTATACAAAACTTAAGAACCTAACACGTTGTAACATAACGAAATAATCTTTTTGATGCACCGAAGACCTTTTTTTCATTTCTCTAAAGAGTGCAATAACACGGAGAAATAAATACACTTTTTATTTTCAAAATTACATTATTCTTCAGTCTGCTGCCTAAATATACCTAAATTCGTTATTTTTCCCTCAGTTTAGCGAATAGGATTGTGCGTCAGAAGAACTTGCTTTATAATGATTTCTATTTTCATTTTTATCTGCATTTCAGGTACTTTTTTTCTTATCTACGCTAAAATGATAAATCAACAAATATTGTTCCACCAGCCACCATTGGAATTTCAAATTTTTTTCCCAAGTATTTATTTTTTAGTGACAGTAAAATAACTGCAAATAAAAAAAATATATAATACTAAATCTTCTGTTCTCCGTTTGCTTCATTATGAAAAAACATAAATTTACTAATAGCTAAGTACAAATTTCATGTAATCTTCTACAATCGCGATCACTGTCTGACAGTCACTGTCTGATCACTGATCTGACTCTTTCAAATATAAAAGAAACATCTAAATAGTTCAGTAAATACACTAATTAGCAGGTAACCTGATTACGGAAGATTAATCCAATATCAAAAACCTTAAAAAAACTGAAAATGGGATGACGAATTAAAAAGACAATCGAAAATGTATTTCAGTAAGCAATTTTTATTACAAAATATTTTCTTTTGTGGTATTAATAACGCAAAATTGCATAAATTTTCTTAAGAATAATCTTTAGTACTTAACATTTGAAACAGTAGACTTTTCTAAAAGGGAAATTGGCGATATATGTTTTTAAAAAAAAGAGAGAGAGAGAGAGAGGACAATATTTGTTGATCTGAGTTCGAGGTTATAAAAGTCATAAGTTTGGGGAAAAACAAAATAGCATGTATCCGTAGTAAAGTACGCGAAAAATATTTTAAATATCTGAAATTAAATTATTTATAATATGTGTGTGTGTGTGTGTGTGTGGGGGGGGGTAAACGTTTGCATTAAAATTTAAATATTTGACTCCACTTTTATAATATCAACTGCTATTTATGTAATATCATTATTTTTATAATTACATGTGCTAGTTTTTTCTGTAAGAGATACATAATAATAATAATAATAATAATAATAATAATTGTTACTCACAAGGAAGGTCTCCTTAAAACGCGTACTCAAAATATTTTGAAAAAGGAAATGCTAATAAAATGACTCATGTATGTAAAAAAGATCGGTAAAAATATAGCGGTCGAATCGCAGTAGAAAATCTGTAAAAAAATATTTTTTCGAGTATTTGGCGCGAACGGACGAACGCTCGACGATCTTTGGCGAACCAATAGGTTTCCTCGCCAAATGCAAGAGATTGAAATGCATTTATAAATTCCTTGTTAAATAAGTAATTAAATGCCTAATGCTCAATGAATTTAAACTTAAACTGTGGATTAGTTGACTATTTTTGATGTAAGCTTATATAATATATGCAAATTGCGTGTTACTTGTATTGAGCTATTTAATTTTATGCGGTGTCACCGGCTGGATAAGTTTTAAGGGTATTTTAATTAAGAATGCTATCATTAAACATTTCGATATTAAATTGTTGTTTCCATGGCAATAAAACTCTCTTGTTGTCTCTGACACTAACAATATCGAAGTCAAATTGCCAATGCTCAGAATCGGACCTTAATTTGAGTTTGAAAAACTTTTAATAAATTTAAATTTCATTGTAAACGGCATAAATACGATCGTTAAACTTCATTGTTACATATATAAATGTATATGACAAAACTGCAGTTATAAATATATATTTATTTAAGTTAAACTTACTTAAACTAACTTTGTATCAAGAGTTGAGAAAGTTTTTCTTAAAGAATATTTATCATAGTATTATTCAAAATTTTATCGTGTCGCCATCCAGCGCTAAATCGCAAAAAATGAAATTTTCATTATTTTTTTAGGAATGCTAAATAGAGGTTCTGCCGAATTTTTTATGGATATATAAATATTTATGAGAAGAATATTCTATAATTTTTTTCAAATAATGCTGAGCATGCGCTTATGGGGAACTTCCTTGATATCATTTTATCAATTTTCAGATGCATTTTTCTTAACCTGATGCAAAAGATGAATCGCCAAATATTATTTCAATTGCAATATTTCAACTGAGTAATTCTTTAAGTATTACGAACATTCTCTTTCATGTTTAAATTAAATATATTCGTTTTTTAATATTATAACTCATTAAAATGGATTTCTTTTTTTTCTTTTTTAAAGATTTTAAATAAAATTAGTAATAGTTTTTTGTCTTTTATTTTTCTAGGTGTAATAGTCGTTTCAATTTTTTCAACAACAAAAAACTTCGCCAAGAAATAAAATGGTAACCTTATCGCCCAAAATAACAGAATTTTCCGTCATAATTCTAAAACTAATATAGGTATAATGATGTGTTATAGATCAAAACCTTCCCTGAAACGATACCTATCTAACGGTATAGGTTCCGTAAAAATACATGCAGTAGAACTCGAAATCTAGGCGTTCGGAACGAAATTTCCGTTTGGATTTTATATATATAATAGATAATAGAATAGATAATAGATTTTATATATATATAATAGAATAGATAATAGATTATGTGTTATGAACTATCTCAAAGTTTAAAACAGATCGCATTGTTAGATTTCCTAATTTTAACAATATCGCGTTATGTTAGTTCCACATTCCACCACCAGGGAGCGCACTCTATTCTTAACGAAAGCGTATCTGAACGAAACTCCTTCATGCAACCTTTCCGTATATACATGAATCGGGAGGGTGGCGGTCTTAACCAATAAATTAAGATAATTGCTGAAATTACTACGAAAAATATTTTAAAGGTGCTCTACGCGGGCCCCTAATAGAGTTAGAGGAAATCGGAAGACGGGAAAATAATCGCGGGGAAAAGTTTGCTTGGGTGCTTTGGAGCTACTTTTGGCGCGAGATCTAAGCTCTACGACCAATAGGAGCCCAGATATTTAAGGAAATATGAAGTAACAAAATCCAAAATAATAGAATTTTCCGTAATAATTCTATAACTAATCTAGGTAGAATGATGTGTTATAGCTTAAAACCTTCCGTGGAACGATACCTATATAACGGTATAAGTTCCGTAAAAATCCATGCGGTAGAACTCGAAATCTCGGCGTTCGTAACGAAATTTCCGTTTGGATTATATATATATAATAGACTAGCAGGCTACACCCGCTTCGCTGGTCCATTTTCCAAATGATCATTGATCAAACAAAATTATGAATTCGACCTTGTATTTTAAATTAATATGGACCTTCACCGAGAAAATCTTTCCGCATTTGCTGAATACTATGCGAACGCTATTTAGCTATTATAATATCTTATAGGTTAGGCAAAATTCGGACTATTCAGAAGAAATTCTTTTTACAGTATATATTTAAAGTAGAGGTTGGGAAGAAAATACGGCTGTTGTGATAATCAGAAATGTTAAAATGTTCTCTAGTCACCACACTACTAAAAGGAGAGATAATTACAATGATTGCAGAGAGTGACCACTGAACATTACTTATGTTCGGATTATTCACTTTCGTTTGATAGTTCTTGAACTCCGGGCTTCTCAGCTTGGTGCTATGTGTGGTTCTGGTAGCTTAAATACAATTTCTCTCTACGTTGCATTATATTTTGTAATACAAGTCTTCTAGCAGGTCTACTGCAGTTTTCTATCTTCGGATTACAGCAGAGTAAATACGGTAAAAAAAATGTAATAAATTGTTTGCACACAAAAAGTCTTTAACTTTCATTAAAAGAAATGTGAATCACATAAAAGTGGATTTTTAAAAATGAAGTGTTTGAATAAAATTAAAATAATGTCATTTTCATTTTCAATACCATTTCCTTTTTAACTGTTAACCTGAAAAAAAAAAAAAAAAAAAAAAAAACTCGATAACTCATTATGATAGAAAAATAAACCTCTTGTTTTCATCCAATCAAAATCTTCCCAATCGTCCATAATCGGGTGTACAGCTAAGTTTTACGGCAAACATTAGAAGTGTTTGCAAACTATATGGTTACAAATTTACCAGAGTTAACACACGTAAAACATACGTAATTATGCGCCAGACTACATCCCATTAAATAAAGTCAAATTGCTGTTGGCTGAATTATAGATCTTTCGCCAAAAATACTCTTTGTAAATGACAAATAAAGTCAGTTATACTAAACTTAATAACCTAACACGTTATAATATAACGAAATAATCTTTTTGATGCACCGAAGACCTTTTTTCATTTCTCTAAAGAGTGCAATAACACGGAGAAATAAATACACTTTTTATTTTCAAAATTACATTATTCTTCAGTCTGCTGCCTAAATAAACCTAAAATTGTTAATTTTTTCCTCAGTTTAGCGAATAGGATTGTGCGTCAGAAGAACTTGCTTTATAATGATTTCTATTTTCAATTTTATCTGCATTTCAGGTACTTTTTTTCTTATCTAGGCTAAAATGATAAATCAACAAATATTGTTCCACCAGCCACCATTGGAATTTCAAATTTTTTTCCCAAGTATTTATTTTTTAGTGACAGTAAAATAACTGAAAATAAAAATATATATAATACTAAATCTTCTGTTCTCCGTTTGCTTCATAATGAAAAAACATAAATTTACTAATAGCTAAGTACAAATTTCATGTAATCTTCTACAATCGCGATCATTGTCTGATCACTGATCTGACTCTTTCAAATATAAAAGAAACATCTAAATAGTTCAGTAAATACACTAATTGGCGGGTAACCTGATTAGGGAAGATTAATCCAATATCAAAAACCTAAAAAAAAAAAAAAAAACTGAAAATGGGATGACGAATTAAAAAGACAATCGAAAATGTGTTTCAGTAAGCAATTTTTATTGCAAAATATTTTATTTGTGGTATTAATAACGCAAAATTGCATAAATTTTCTTAAGAATAATCTTTAGTACTTAACATTTGAAACAGTAGACTTTTCTAAAAGAAAAATTGGCGATATATGTTAAAAAAAAAGAAAAAAAAAAAGAGAGAGTGGACAATATTTGTTGATCTGAGTTCGAGGTTATAAAAGTCATAAGTTTGGGGAAAAACAAAATAGCATCTATCCGTAGTAAAGTACGCGAAAAATATTTTAAATATATGAAATTAAATTATTTATAATATGTGTGTGTGTGGGGGGGGGGGGTAAACGTTTGCATTAAAATTTAAATATTTGACTCCACTTTTATAATATCAGCTGCTATTTATGTAATATCATTATTTTTATAATTACATCTGCTAGTTTTTTCTGTAAGAGATACATAATAATAATAAAAATTGTTACTCACAAGGAAGGTCTCCTTAAAACGCATACTCAAACTATTTTGAAAAAGGAAATGCTAAAAATGACTCATGTATGTAAGACAGATCGGTAAAAATATAGCGGTCGAATCGCAGTAGAAAATCTGTAAAAACATATTTTTTCGAGTATTTGTCGCGAACAGACGAACGCTCGACGCTCTTTGGCGAACCAATAGGTTTCCTCGCCAAATGCAAGAGATTGAAATGCATTTATAAATTCCTTGTTAAATAAGTAATTAAATGCCTAATGCTCAATGAATTTAAACTTAAACTGTGGATTAGTTTACTATTTTTGCTGTAAGCTTATATAATATATGCAAATTGCGTGTTACTTGTATTGAGCTATTTAATTTTATACGGTGTCACCGGCTGGATAAGTTTTAAGGGTATTTTAATTAAGAATGCTATCATTAAACATTTCGATATTAAATTGTTGTTTCCATGACAATAAAACTTTCTTGTTGTCTCTGACACTAACAATATCGAAGTCAAATTGCCAATGCTCAGAATTGGACCTTAATTTGAGTTTGAAACACTTTTAATCCATTTAAATTTCATTGTAAACGGCATAAATACGATCGTTAAATTTCATTGTTACATATATAAATGTATATGACAAAACTGCAGTTATAAATATGTATTTATTTAAGTTAAACTTATTTAAACTAACTTCGTATCGAGAGTTGAAAAAGTTTTTCTTAAAGAATATTTATCATAGTATTAAATTTTATCGTGTCGCCATCCAGCGCTAAATCGCAAAAAATGAAGTTTTCATTATTTTTTTAGGAATGCTAAATAGAGGTTCTGCCGATTTTTTTATGGATATATATATATTTATGAGAAGAATATTCTATAATTTTTCTCAAATAATGCTGAGCATACGCTTATGGGGAACTTCCTTGATATCATTTTATCAATTTTCAGATGCATTTTTTCTTAACCTGATGCAAAAGATAAATCGCCAAATATTATTTCAATTGCAATATTTCAACTGAGTAATTCTTTAAGTATTACGAACATTCTCTTTCATGTTTAAATTAAATATATTCGTTTTTTAATATTATCACTCATTAAAATGGATTTCTTTTTTTTCTTTTTTAAAGATTTTAAATAAAATTAGTAACAGTTTTTTGTCTTTTATTTTTAGGTGTAATAGCCGTTTCAATTTTTTCAACAACAAAAAACTTCGCCAAGAAATAAAATGGTAACCTTATCGTCCAAAATAACAGAACTTTCCGTCATACTTCTATAACTAATCTAGGTAGAATGATGTGTTATAGCTTAAAACCTTCCCTGAAACGATACCTATCTAACGGTATAAGTTCCGTAAAAATCCATGCAGTAGAACTCGAAATCTAGGCGTTCGGAACGAAATTTCCGTTTGGATTTTATATATATAACGAGTTGGAACCCGTCGAAATTCGACGAACTAAAATGTTAGAAACGAACAGTCAGATCGAATTTATAATAAACCGACAAAAATAATTACAATAAAAAATTCATCTAACATTGGTTGTCGCACTCTTAAAACAAATAATATTTTTAACCTAAAATTACCAAAATATTATTTCCACAAACTTCAACTGCTTAAATTATTGAAAAATTAAACTCTATTAGAATACGTAATCAAGATGAGTAATTATGATGAAGTTATCGATTAAGACTTTTATGTTTGTTTTTATGGGATGAAAAATCAGTAAAAAGGATTTCGCTTTGTCACATCATAAAATTTTCCCCCATGAAATCTAAATTGTACGTTATTTTCACATTCGCATAATTTACATACGCACCACTCAAATTCACAATTTGAAAGTATTTTAACGCGCAATAGATTGTTAATGAATGTATTTCCAAACTTAAAGTCACGTTTGTCCGACTCAACTTTTCATGTGAATATTCGCACAACTTTAAGTTCTAATCTCAATACCCGCGAAAAAAAAAAAAATCAGGAAGTTGCCTTTAATTGTCATAGTATTGGCCATTTAGTATTGGTCAAATATTTAATTTTATCAAAATAAATGATCGTTTTGTTTTAAATATGACATAATTTTTACACACTGAATAATTTTGCGTAGCATCTCAAATTCAGTATCAGCGTAATGTACAAATATTGAAATGTAACTGATTTATGAAGAAGAATGCGTGTTTTTTTTTAATGTCTGACATCATTTTCTGTTCAAAAATTATAGAAAATTTACTTTTATTTGTATTGTGAAAATGGCATCAATAAGGATATAATCAATAAAAAAAAATAAACCATGACTATTTTCCCTTTACTTTCAATATACAGTACTTCAGTTGCCACGATTACAAAATTTGTATTAAAAACTACAAAAAAATTAATATCTCAAAAATAAATTGAGATATAGCTTTCAAACAAATTGCATTTAAAAGAGCATTTTTTTCCTTATACGACGATGTTAAAATTTAAAATGTGCGATGTTTAGAAATTTAAAAATTTGCTGTACATATAATTGCAAAACCGAAATTTATTTCAAATTTCAAATTGTTGCCATTCGCAAAATGACGTATGCGTTACGCACAGATATGTTTGTCCTTTATAATATAGATAATAGAATAGATAATAGATTATATATATATATATATATATATAATAGAATAGATAATAGATTATGTGTTATGAACTATCTCAAAGTTTAAAACAGATCGCATTGTTAGATTTCCTAATTTTAACAATATCGCGTTATGTTAGTTCCACATTCCAACACCAGGGAGCGCACTCTATTCTGAACGAAAGCGTATCTGAACGAAACTCCTTCATGCAACCTTTCCGTAGATACATGAATCGGGAGGGTGGCGGTCATAACCAATAATTTAAGATAATTGCTGAAATTACTACGAAAAATATTTTAAAGGGGCCCTACGCGGGCCCCTAATAGAGTTAGAGGAAATCGGAAGACGGCAAAATAATCTCGGGGAAAAGTTTGTTTGGGTGCTCCGGAGCTACTTTTGGCGCGAGATCTAAGCTCTACGACCAATAGGAACCCACACTGCAAATAGAAGCGTCTTAAATTTAGACACATATGTGACTGAAAAAGAATTTTAGACACTTAAGTGTCTTAATCTGAAAATTAAGATACTATAGATGTCTTAATTTAAGATACATAAGCGTCTTACTATGACCATGGTGTAAACGAACTGAGAATAATGTCTAAAATATCCGCAAACGTCTTATTTTAAGACACTTCATTGCTTTAAACGTGTCTTAATTTAAGACGTTTTGATTCTTCCGACGCAATAACCACCAGGGCGCACTAGCACTCCCAGTTGCGCATGCGTTTTAGATGTCTTCGTTCGAAGTGGTATACGTTGTAATTCAAACAAAGTTTGTTTTTATGTACGCGTGTATTTTAATTCGTTTTTTGCGAAATGTGAAGTACTGTGATTTTAATTCGTATTAACTTGGATTATTTATTTATTGAATACATACATCTGACGTGTGTGCTCGACATCAAATGTCTCTTAGAAGCTGTCGTCGATACAAGGGCGGGATAGACACAGAACAGAAGTAGACGACGACGGTTGAAGATTACACCCGGAAATTCTACAAAGCATGTGCTTAGTGTTAACTCGTATCAATTTATATCAATGATATTGTGTTATTCATCTTCGTCCTGTCAAAGCTGGCAAAAAAAAAAGAAACTTTTGTCTGGCGGGTCCTGTTTTTAGGATGAAACATCTCATTCTTTAAATATGGCTAGTCGGATGTATTATGGGATTACCTTTTAAACTGATGAAAGTCTTTCTCCCTCACTGTGGTTGTGGTAGTTTTTAAAATTTCAAATCGAGGAATATTTCTTACCTCTTGCAGCAACTCAAGTAAGTTTCTTTATAGTAGTAAAATTAGTGTATTTTATGATTTTATTTATTGTACTAAACAAAATCCTGCATGAAATTTAATTAGTTTTGAATCTGTTCGCAAAAAACCCCACTAATTCTAGAAGTATATATTTTTAAACTTATGACGTTCTTTTTTATTACACATTATATATTCAATGTCAGTTCTTAGTTTCAATGGATAATTTTTATCTCGTAGTAAATGACGGCCACAAGGAAGTAAAGAAAAAAAAAACTTTGAAAGATGACCTAATGCTTTCTTACTTCCTGGCATAAAACTGCAGATTAAAAAAAGATAAATAAAGTAAATGAGACTGGTCTATTATATGAAGCTGCCTGTAAAAATATACATATGTATTTGATTTGCAATCAACTCTAATACTGATTTTTTTATTATTTTTAATAAAAAAGTAATTTGAAATTTATAATGGGAAAAAGTAAAAACCCCTAACTAGATTTCGTATTTAAAATTGTGGTAACTTTATTTATATGCACTTATACGAAAAATACAAAAATGACAGATGTTACTGTATATATTTAAGACGAAAGAAGTTTGGAAATCATAAGTTATTTTTTCCTCATGTTTTTAATATAGAATATGTACTTATTTGTTTTTATTGATAGTTGAATAGCTTTTGTGAGTACCCTCTGATCTACATAAAAACTTGCCCATGTGGAAATATAAATTTTTTAAAAACATAATTTTTAAATAAGTATTTTCATTTTTTGGGGGGGGGGAGGGAGGGGGGGATTTTGCATGAATTTTTGTAAAGCTGATATCTTAAATCTTGCACTGATTATAATGAAAGTTTTGAACTTTTAGAGTAGGACAAGTTTAAAAACGCAAATATATTTAACAAAATACCAAAGTCATTTTTTCCCCAATGTTATTAAAGTAGAATATTTATTTATTTATTTTCATTATTCATAGTTAAATGGCTGTTGTGATTATCAAGTGATGTATATGTAAAATTGCCTATGTGGCAATATATTTTTTTATATTTTCATTTTTTTTTGGGGGGGGGGATTTTTGCAATTTTCGTACATCTGATATTTTAAATCTTTTTCCACATTCAACCGAGTATAATAAATATTTTGAACTTTTAGAGTAGGACAAGATTATAAAATATATATATATATTTATCTATGTACCTTAAAAGCACTTAATAGCGAACACTTCGGGACCGCGGAATTTGTCCGATAATTGGAGATGTCTACTTTTTTGAGGTAAAAATATACAAATATGTATGTCTGCTGATTAAAAAAGTATTCGTTAAATAGAGGTGTTCGCTATTCGAGAATGTCCATTAACCTCCACAACGGATACTCCCGAATACCGGACATCTCAATTTAGACAACTATAATGCAGGGTTGCGTTTTTTGCAAAAGTACTTCTTGATTAAAGGAAGGGCAAACTGGGAAGTGCCCCGTCCCCCTACGACTGTAGTGCCCCCAAATTTGATGTGCAATATTTGTAAAGCTTATATTTTAAATCTGTTTCGAAATTGTACTGATTATAATCAATATTTTGAACTTTTAAAGTAAAATAAGGTTAAAAACAAAATAAATTTTAAAAAATCTAATATTTAGATAAATATTTTTTGTTTTTTAATCTTGTTCTACTCCTGAAGTTCAAGATATTGATTATAATCAGTACAATGTCGTAAAAGATTTAAATTATCAACGTAACGAAAATTGTATACCAAAACTGAGAGCACCAAAAAAATCAGGCTGTATTGGGGGGGGGGGGGGGGAGGACCACAGCCAAATATTTTTCCAGGATTCAACGTGGTCAAACATGGCTACGTATGATGCTTACAAAAAAATGGATGCGATTCAGACGTTTGAAGTGTCTGAAATTCAGACGCAAAAAGTGTCTGAAAAAATTCAGACATTTTAAAATGTCTGAAAATTGAACACTCCATTTCAGACACTTAAGTGTCTGAATTTCAGACATTTTAATTTAGAGTGCAGATATTTAAGGAAATATGAAGTAACAAAGTCCAAAATAACAGAATTTTCCGTAATAATTCTATAACTAATCTAGGTAGAATGATGTGTTATAGCTTAAAACCTTCCCTGAAACGATACCTATCTAACGGTATAAGTTCCGTAAAAATCCATGCAGTAGAACTCGAAATCTAGGAGTTCGGAACGAAATTTCCGTTTGGATTTTGTATATATAATAGATAATAGATAGAATAGATGGTTCTAAGATGCCAACGGGCGTTGGAGCGGCTTTTGTGGTATTTTTGAAAGAAGATATTATCTTGGAGAAGAGAATTAGACTTAAATTGCATAATACGGTATACAACGCTGAACTTACCGCCCTAAATTCTGCAATTGAGTGGTGTAGAGACTCCACATACAATATATAACACATTTATTCAGACAGTTTGTTCTCAGTTCAAGCGCTTCAAAATCTTTTTCCAACGGACAAAATTCTTTGTAATATTTATACGAATTCACGGCTATTGAATAATAAAATTATTAATATAGACTAGATTAAATCCCACGTTGGCTTCCTAGGATATGAGCACGCAGACTATCTTGCCAAATCAATCATTGAAACTGGTTCATTAGATGTTGAAATAGACATTCCTATCCCTGTTTCGTTTGTGAAGCAGTTCTATAAAAGCAACATTATTAAAAATTGACAGAACTAATAGTGCTATAGTGATAAAGGAAGAGACACACATATTATTATTAAAACAGTAGATACTTCATTTTTGTGTTTTTCGAAAGTCCATCCCTATTTTATTTCTGCACATGGGGCATTTCCTACACTATGTACTCGTATTTTTTTAAGTACAATTGTTTCAAAAAGAAGTACATTGTTAAAAATAATCTACTTCAAAATGAGCATTTCTATGTACTCATATTTTTTAAGTACAATTGCTTCAAAAAATTAATCTATTTAAAAATGAAAATTTCTTTGTACTCGATTTTTTTAAGTACAACTAATTCAGAAACGAGTACATGATACTTTGAAGTTGTGTATACTTATAATTGATTTATAAATGTATGCAGAAATGAATACATACATTTTGTATTTTAAAGTCTTAATATTCATGTTTAAATCCTATGTGCTCAAAAATATGAGTTTTCTAATAAACCCTTTTCTTATACCGAATTGACAGTAGGGATTTCCAAGCTTTTATTTAAAGATATGTCTATCTTTCTTATAATTTTTAATTTATAATACACACTTTTCAAATTTATTTACGATATCATTAGAAATATTAAAGAAGAAAATTTTGTTTAAAAATTGTTTTATTAGAAATTAGAATATTTAAGAAAAGGAAAGTTCATCCCTGCTGTTAGCGTCTTCCGTCGCTGATTCATAAAAAGTGTCATGTGGAAGCAGCTGGTAACTGCTCTTATAGCACAGTCAGTACAATACTGATCTCTCACCTAGAGGACTCGGATTCAAATCACGGGGCGGCTCATACACAAAATTTCAAGAATTAAAATAGTAAATTCGTTGTTCTTTACTCCAAAAATTGTAGTTCTTCACAATTCAAAATTACCGTAATTAAAAATGGTGATTTGACGGTTCTCTGTAATTTCGCTTTTCTTTTCTTATAGTTTATGTGCGTTTCTATAAATACTTATTTTCGAGTTCCTGTATGTACTAAAAAAAATGAATACATGCGTTTTTCAAATTTAAGAGTTAAGTACATTTTAAGATCGGAAAGTGCTCAATAATTAGTACAATTTACTTATTTTTAAGAATAGTATTTTAACAGTGCATTTATCTTTATAAAAGGGGAAAAAGTCAAAGTGATAAATGCCTATGTGGAAACATCGGTGATGTCAAACATCATCTGTTTCGGAAGTGTCCATTGACTGGCTACTTCATTTAACTTTATTCGTAACCGGACACTTAGCTGGAACATGCGTAACATATTGTTCTCGAAATCAAATTATAACAAACTGAGACTTATTTACAACGAACTAAATAAACATTTTTCGTTTATAAAATAAAAATTTTGATTTTTGAGATATGTGCGACTGTGACTTTTACAGTAATATTACATTTGGTAATAAGACTTTCTACTGCGGCATTTGGTATAGATACTTTATCCTTAATTTGTTTTATGCAAAGTAGTATTTTTTCCTGGCTACTGGGAATTTTGACATTTTAATTCTTGTGTACTTGAGATGAATTACGTCTCTGGTAGTATAATAGATATTTTCTGGCTTTACTGAACATTTGGTGTTATCCTTACACTGTACTTTTGAACTAACAACGGACAACTTGACTTTACCATTGATTTATTAACATCTCATAGTCATATAGTTAAAAATATGATTGATTTTTTACTCTGTTTCTTCATGCTTTTGTTTTCAACTTATCATAGTCATATGTCAAAGTGTAAATGACTTTAATATTTGTTAACCTTTCCTTGTTTTTATTGTCATTTTTCAGTCATCTGTCATTAGTGTAAATAACTTTAGACTTTGCTTTATTTTATCCACATTTCTTGCACTAGGGCGCTTTTTGTGAGTTTTACTTTTATTATTTGTCACTGTATTTCTGGGGCTTTCCCCCTGCTGTGGTTTTGCTGGTCGCAGAGGATACTTTTCTGTCAGGGGTTCTTGCCTATGCCGTTTTTGATTGGCTCCCTGGCAAAGTGACGCTGATCCTGATCCTATAATGTTTTTTTATTATATAAGTCTAGCCAAAGCTGTGGTTTTATTGTTGAATTTGATGTCTGCTATATGTTCTTTGATCCTAGATTTAAGGTTCCTGCTTGTAATTACCATATAAAATTGCACTGTTTCATCCTCTTTGGTGAAAGGTATTTCATATACCTCTGACAATAGATTTTGTTCTTTTGGATCTATTTTGTTACAGACTATGTTATTTAATTTTAAAAAAGGTTTTGAAATAAGGTAGCAAGGTGAAATAAGGTAATAAGGTGATATGAAATGTGCATTAATAAAAAAAAATAATAATTTAAATTGTATATACATTTTTTGTGGGACATCATGTATATATTATTATTAGATAAATTATTTTATACATAAAAGCATCAACACGTCAAACGGAAGGATTAGAAGTATTCTTCACTGTAAAATATGGCAGAAATTATTTAGTTAAATATTATTTTAATTTTCAGAAAATGGAACTTTTCTTTAATTCTTTTCTTTAATATCACGTAAACGAAATCAGGTGTAGGAGCTAGTAAAAAAAAAATCTGCTCAAGTTATTTATTATTGCCAAAACGAAGATAAAAATTAAATCTTAATATAATTCTAATAAAATTTTACATGAGTGGTCTTGTAAATTTTATAAAGTTTAATTTATGACTCATGCTATTAAAGTATAGCTTGTCTGTTTACGACCAAGTTCTTTTGAAGCGCATTGCAATTATTTAAATTTATATTTTATTGAATTAGGAAATTTTACCTTTACTCATTTCGTCATAAATCTAGTTCTTCAAATTTATGACATTACAAAATTAATCTATTAATAAAAGCTGGTTGTGTGTTTGTATATAACATATATACTTCCGGGAATAGCATGAACTATGAATTGAAATAAATGCCAATTATTCGTAAAGATGCAATGATCTCTCAAATTTGTGAATATTTAAATTAGTTTCCGAGATAGTATTATTGTTTTTTGTAAATTTTAGTGAATTTTCTATAATGGGGGAATTAAATTACACCATTACTGTAAATAAACACAGAAAAGGGAAACAATAGCGATTGCTATATTTTTATCATTGCCATTTTCTCATTAAAATAAAAAAATGAATTTGAATAGATAGTAAAAAATAGTATATCTGTATTAAATTGCAATTTACCAGAAAATTCGAAGAAATAAAAACACATTTTTTGCATATTAGAGATTCATGAATAGGTGTATTCTAGAATCTAGAGAATATAAAATCATTCGTCAACAAATTGACATGTAGAGCTACAGAACCAATGAAATCTTTAAAAAAAAGTTTAAGCTCGTTGTATAAAACTGGGCAATTACTATAATCCATGTTTAAAAAAATTGAATTTTAAGTAAAACATGAACTTTCAACTAATTATTTCTGAAGGATTGAGACTAAAACTGTTCACAAAGTAGAGGTCTGCACGGGCCGGAATTTCCAGGCCCGGGCCCGGCCCGGCCCGAAGGAAAGCTATTTTGGCCCGGCCCGGTGTAAAAATTGAAAGTTCGGCCCGAGCCCGGTCCGGCCCGTTTACATTTTTACCGTTCTCGGCCCGGCCCGGCCCGGCCCGTACAAAAATCAGTGAAAACAGGCCCGGCCCGACTAAATGTCTACAAAAAATTTCGTTTTTTCTCGACATACAATTAAGATTCTTTTAATGAATACTACATGCATATTTATGGGAACATTTTACAGTATATTTTAAATTACTATGTGTTCGCAAAATAGAAAACACACAATAGTAAACGTTAACGATTACTTACAGTGTTTTAGTCAACGTCTCTACAGACGTTTCAAAATTTAAATAAGGGTTCATTAAAAGATTATTGTAGTTTAGAATAAAGGGTTAAAAAACATGATAACTTTTGAAGCTTATAATAAAAGGTAGATTTGTGAAAATATTTCTGTCATTTTTAAGGCTTTTCTCAAATCCAAAGGAGCTACATTTTGATACATTTATGAATTCATTTCTTTTCGGAAACGCATGAGATTGGCAGGTATTCTTATTCAGAAACCATGTAAATGCCGTTTTTTTTTTTTTAGATAAAAGTAATATATCTTTCAGAAAATACTGCCAAAGTTAGCGTTTTGAATCGAATTTCCGGAAGCGATAGCACAGGAAAGGAGAAAACGTACAGTCACGTGACAAGAGTCTCTGTTATCTCTGTACGTAATTTATGAAAAATGGAAACGCTATTTGATCCCAATTGCCTTCAATACTCAGCCTGTCAATTTTATGCCTTTATAGTTAAAATGAGTCAGAAAATGTGTCTGAGAGTTTCGCATTGTTGAGCAGTAAATATGAGAACCACCTTAAGGTACATTTCCAAAGATACTGTTAACAGAAGTTCATTATCGCTATTAATACTTTTACAAAACATAATGCCTGTGCTACACATCCTGAGAACGATTAAGACCAGTTCCGTCCCGGCACAAGTCTGCCGAAAAAAATTAAACCCGGGATCAGGCATCATGTATAACTGTATGATGCCGATCTCTACGATGGACATGTTACATTTCTGTATTGATGTTGTTAAACTCGCATCGGCTCGTAACGCACATTTATACTTCTCGAAAAAGTCATATTCATTGGAAATGACGTCGTATTTTATCTGCTCCTCTCAAATTCTTATATCGGGCCGACAGGCCCGATATAAGTTATATTAATCGGGTAAGGCCCGATTAATATAATAATATCGGCCTTATATTAATTATAAGGCCGATTAATTTTTTTTATCGGCCGGGCCCGGCCCTTCAGGCCCGTTCAATTTTTTTGCCGGCCCGGCCCGGCCCGTTTATTTTGTCTGTCGGCCCGGCCCGGCCCGTTTATTTTGTCTGTCGGCCCGGCCCGGCCCGTTGAAAAAATTGTCCTAATTCTGCCGGCCCGGCCCGGCCCGCGGGCCGGGCCGGGTACGGGCCTCGGGCCAAGCCCGGGCCCGTGCAGACCTCTATCACAAAGTCGTTAAATCTAAAATGCCTTAGCGAGGAGGTGGTGGGGGGAATTATATTTTTAAATTATTTAAAAGTCTGATTTTTTTTTTTATAAGTTCAACAAAATGACATCATTTTCATTCCACCAACTCCGAAATTAAAAGGGAAATCTTAAAAGAAAGGTATGCTTTCAACAAATGATTAATGAAACCACTAGAAAGGATTATTTTCAACGCGAAATTTTAACCTGCATTGTACAAATTATTCATTATTTGAAATTAATTATTAATGTAAAATTAATATTATAAATCTTTTCCAAATGTACAAGATAATTAGATTTCATTTCCCTACAAACAACTGAAAAATCTCATGCAATTTCAATGCAACACATCAGACACCTACGTAATATTATTTTATCATTTTATTCTTTGGAAAAATCCTTTTTTACATTTATAATATAAAATTTAAAGGCAAGATTTTGATAAACAAATAAATCATTAAAACCGTTATCGCTTTTTAAACAGTTTTATTGCATAAAAAAAATATTCCCGGCAGCTAAAAACATTAAATCTATAAGGGAAGTTTTTATTTAATACTGTAAAATTCATAAATATGAAATCGCAAGGCATCTAAAAAATTCCATTTTTGGCCATGTTTTTATTTTAGAAGGTATTGCATTTTATTATTTTTGCTGATACTATAAAAATTTTCTGTTTAAAGGGATTGTTTACTTTTCGTCAGTTAAAAAACATGAAAATGTCATTGTTTTTTATACTAATATATTACATACTTCCTAATACTCTCATACTCTCATTATACCATTATATATACGAGTTGGAACCCGTCGAAATGTCAGATCGAATTTATAATAAACCTACAAAAATAATTACAATAAAAAATTCACTTATTGATTGTCTAATTCTTAAAACGAATAATATTTTAAACCTAAAATGACCAAAATATTATTTCTAGAAACTTCAACTGCTGAAATTATTGAAAAATTAAACTGTATTAGAATACATAATCAAGATCAGTAATTATGATGAAGTTATCGATTGAGGCTCTTCTGTTTGTTTTTACGGAATGAAAAATCAGTAAAAAAGATTTCGGTTTGTCACATCATAAAATTTTACCCCATAAAACCTAAACTGTGCGTTATATTCAAATTCTCATAATTTATATACACACCACTCAAATTCACAATTTGAAAGTATTTTAACGTGCAATAGATTACTAATGAATGTATTTCCAAACTTAAAATCCCGTTTGCCCGATATTTCTTTTCACGTGGACATTCGCACAAACTTTAAGTTCTAATCTCAGTATCCGCGAAAAAAAAAAAAAAATTCAGAAATTAGCCTTTAGTTGTCATAGTATTGGTCAAATGTTTAGTTTTATATATAAAAAAATGATCGTTTTGTTTTAAATATAACATCATTTTTACTCACTGAATCATTTTGCCTAGCGTCTCAAACCCGGTATCAGCGTAATGTAAAAATATTGAAATGTAGCTGATTCATGAAGAAGAATGCGTGTTTTGTTTAATGTCTGACGTCATTTTCTGTTCAAAATTATAAAAAAGTTACTTTTATTTGTAATGTGAAAATGGCATCAATAAGGATTATAATCAATAAAAATAATAAACCATGATTATTTTTTCTTTACTTTCAATATAAATGGAGTACTTCAGTTGCCACGATTACAAAATTTGTATTAAAAACTACAAAAAAATTAATATCTCAAAAATAAATTGAGATACAGCTTTCAAACAAATTGCATTTAAGAGCACATTTTTTCCCTCTACGAAGGTGTAAAAATTTAAAATGTGCGATGTTTAGAAGTTTAAAAATTTGCAATAGCGAAAATTGTAAAACCGAAATTTTATTTCAAATTTCAAAGTGTTCCCATTCGCAAAATGACGTATGCGTTACGCACAGATATGTTTGTCCTTTATAATATAGATACTTTTTTTATAAAGATTGTAATTATTATTTTTGCATAAATCGAAATTTACATGATATAGCAATTATTTAAAAATAATATTTCATAGAAATTTTAAACATATATAATTGAAAAAAATAAACACACTATGTAATTTACATTGCGTTTTGTATGTTTTTTCAAGATTTCAAGATAAGTAAATCTAAAGTTTCCTTTAAAAGTTACATGCAAAGTGAGCATTAAAATTTTTTTATGTAAAAACACTGTCATTTAAATAACCTTTGATATTTTTATGGAATAAATTTTGATTTGTGACAAAATAATCTTTATGATCTTTTCTATCAATGATAAAAAAATTATATATAGTGATATATTTTTTAGGAAGTGCGCAATATGGGAATAAACAACCGCGACATTTTAAAATTTTTAAACTTTCGAGAAGTACAGTCGTGGAAAAAGAAAAAGGAAAAACCTCCTACTAACTCCTGAACAAATTACCGTAGGAAAAGTTACTGGTACCGAGCGATTGAAAATAAAGTCTACTTTTAAATGATGAATATAAAATTTGCTTAGGGGGCCATCTGCATATTAAAACGAATCTAAACTTCATTTTTTTCAATGGCAATACCCAATATTAACGAGATATTTCAAATCTTCAGTTAAAACTATGCCTAGACACCAAATTTCAAGTCATTTGAATGATATGTTTTTGAGATATAAACATTCAAAATTTAGTGCTTCTAATGTTAAATTACATTTTCATGTTTTTATTTATATCTCCTGAAATTATGCTCCTAATGTGCTAATTTTTTGTGTAGCAATAATACTAGTATACCCAAACATAAATACGTTGAGTTTGCAATTTTTATAATTTTATGATATGAATTAGGAATTATGAAATTAATATTCGAAAAAATTATGAATTGCAACCTACAATTTTTTGATGGATTTTGATTTATTAAATCTTGCTTTATGGAAATCCGAAATTTCACATTTTTCATCCAAGTAGTTTTCAAATTATGCTTAAAAAACGGCAAAATGATGGTTTGAGAGGCCGATTATGATAGAGAGGCCGATAAGTGACTAGCTACTTTGAAATTTCCTATGCTATTTTGTAACCTAGCAGACCTCAATGACTGCTCCAGTGGCGCTTAAGATGCCTTGATCAAGAAGGGGACTGACTCTCTCGGTCAACAATCGAGTACCGAACTTCAATTTGGATACAGCTCCTAAAATACGCTCGTTTTAAAATAATTAATTTCTCGGAAACTATAGTACGAATTGCATAAAAATTTGTTTTTCGGCTAATTGAAGGGTGTAGAGTTCTTTTATGCTGTCAAAATGGTGTACTGCTATTGAAAAAAAAAAAACAAAGTTATGGTTCGTTTTAATATGTAGATGGTGCCCTAAATAAACTTTATATTATATCATTTAAAAGTAGACTTTATAGTCAATCGTTTGGTACCAGTAACTTTCTTCTACGATAATTTTTTGCGGAGCCCTTTTGACACATGAATATATGATGATGAATATGTGTACCAGAAATATTATCATTGAATAAAATGTATTGCTTTGAAACTATATGAAGTTATATAAAATATATTGATACGTTTTACGATTTAATAGAAAAGTGAAATATATAACTATTATTTTATAGTGAATCCGATCTGTCTGGCTGTAAAGAATTCCGTTTTATACATTACCCGTTTTGGCAGGTTTTACTGTAATTATCTTTTACTGTGACTTTGTTTTATAATCAGAAGTAAATATCAAGTAAATAATTAAGTTACAACACTGTAAAAAATACCGGACTAAAATACAGAAATTGTACTGGCAATCGAGACGCCAGTAATATTTCTGTATTTTAATGGAAAATTTCCCCGCTAAATTCTAGAAAAACGGACATTTTTCTGTAATTTATGGGGAAATTTTCCGTTAAAATACGGAAATAGTATTGGCGTCTCGATTACCAGAACGGAAATAGTATTGGCGTCTCGATTACCAGAACAATTTTCATATTTTAGTCTTTTTTTTTTAAGTGTAATGTGTTACAGCAAAATTGCTTCAAGGAAATTTAATTAAAATAAAATTTCCTTATCCTTGCTCGTTAAACTTGTAAAGTTTTGTCAATTTGACCCAAATGGACTAAATACATTTGAACCAGAAAATGTATTTAATAAAATGCTTCTTGTTTCAATGTGGTATATACAGAAATATTTGCGAAAATGTGTATGAATTTACACAAAACCTTCATAACTCGTCATCATAATTGCTTTAACCCTTTATGTCCCGACGGGACTTTAAAGTACCATTGAAAAAACTTGTTATAAAATTAAGTTAATGCATCGATTAGTAGTAATACAGTTTAGAATAAGTTATAGATACTTCACTTTATCTTGTTCCGAAAGCATTATTAGTTGTACAAAACAAAAATATTTTTAAAAGGATGATTTATTTTTCATTTGTATCTTTTCATTTTTCTTGACGTTGAAAGGTTATAGGAGAGAAGTTTCAGTTAGGAAATATTTCTATATTTCTATTGTAAGAACATTATATTTGTACATTTCCTAATTCTATAAAATACTAAAAGAAAAAATATTTTAAATAAAAGATTTGAGTGGAGTTATAACTTTTGCACTCAATCCCTATAAACTCAAATTTAATTAATTAATTTTAATTGGCAAAATCTTCTAAAATTTATTAAATGATTATGTAAATCTTCTAATGTTGTTTCAAAAATTTGCGAAAAATGCTTTAGAAGTTGAAGTATTCATGAATTCTTAATATTGGATATAAAGAGTTAATTAGTAAGACTCAGTATCCTCATAAGTAAAATCTCGATAACTGGTTATTCATTAAAACGATGTGAATTATTATAGAAAATTTTTATTTCTTTAGTAATATTGGGTCAGTTAAAAAGTTTTACCCGTTTTCTAGCAAAAACAGAAAAGCGGAGAACACAAAAAGTTAAGCACCTGTGAATTCACGCATGTACCATCGTTAAGTATGACCTCTTGCCATATGTCTGGCAGTAAGTTAATCCTACGCCGTTAAAACTCCTCCGTTTTACAATCAAAATGCTCTTGTAACGCCATTTTTACAGTCCCTACATCATTGAACTTTCGGTGAGAAAAGGCGTTATGTAACGATCAAAAAATTTGATAAATCGAAGTTGCAAGATCAGGGCTATACACTGGTTGAGGTAAAAGTTCCCAACTAAGGCCCAGTAATTTTTGCCGAATCCTTAAAGCAACATGAAGCCTGACTTTATCGTGCTGAAGGAGAACCCCTCTGCGATTGATGAATGCTGGCCGCTTAGACGTGAGTTTTGCTCACAAATTGTGTAATTTTTGGCAGTAGAGGTCTGCCTTGATCATTTGGTTTGGTGAGATGACCTCCTATTTGTTTTTTCCCCTGGCATTAAACCATACACTGAGCAAAAAATTTTTGGAATGGAGTCCTCCTGTTTAGGTGGATGGGGTACCCTCTACAACATCGGCACATGGTCCTTTGATACTTCACATTAAGGTACAGTACCCACTTCTCACAATTCGATTAAAAAATGGTTCCCTACTGTTACAGGAAAGCAAAGAAACAGAGGTGCTGATTCTCTCTTCTCGTTGCCTTACTGTAAGCTGGTGTGATCGAATTTGGTGATGAAGCCAAGTGCATGCATCCGTCTTTTGACTGTTGTTCTGTGTACTGAGAACGTTTCCGCTAATTCTGCGACTGTTGAATGTAGGGAATTCGCTATGGCTGTGTCCAGAACCTCGTCAGAAACCAGTGATGGGCGTCCAAAACGGACATGATCTTTACAGCTCATTTCTCCGTCCCGCAATTTCCTAAACCAACGGCAGCAGGTGCTATCGTCTACAACATCTTCCCCATACACATGACAAATGCTGCGGCAAGCTCCGGCTGCTGTAACGACTTTATCATACTCGTACCGTAAGCAATGTCTGATGTATTCTTGCCAGCTTGCCATGTTGTTTCCAGTTCCGCTTGCCTTCTTCTGACAAATGTTGTGCCTATACATACTCTACTGCTCCACGCGTTATTGTCCACTTTCCTGTCCTCAAAACGCCAGCTGTAACGTCTGTATTCCACTTGACATTTACATGCGCTCAAAACGGGTAGAACTTTTGCACTCACCCAATATATATTAAAACTGAAAATTCCCCACCTTCAGGAAATTGCGTTTTCATTCGGCGTAGTGAGTTGAAAAATCTGTGTTTTTTTCCTTTTTTGAAAATCATTAATTCCTTACAGATAGATTGTAAAACTTCAATACAGTAGAGTCTCGATTATCCGAGTCCCGCTTAACCGAGTTTCCGGCTTAAGCGAATTATTTTCTTCTGATGGACTGATGGCTTCCATTATTATTAAACAGCCATTAAAAATGAAGAGTTCAGGTGAGGATGAAAGCGCAGACTTAAAAAGTTTGAACTCTGATTTTCTGGTCAGAATGGGGAAAAATGGCCATTTTTTTTTTCTTTTAAATAGCCATTTCCCCACCCCATTCTGATTAGAAAATCAGAGTTCTAACTTCTTACGACTGCTCTTTCATCTTCACCTAACATTTCATTTATAATGACTGTTTCATAATAATGGAAGCCATCAGTCCATAAGATGAAAATGATCCATACCAAAGGTATAAGTTAAATTGAAAAAAAAACCCCAATTTAATACTTTGAAGAGGCTACACCTGCAATTTTCAAGACACTAATAGAAACACACAGCTGCCAATTTGTACGGTTTTGTTTGTTAGCTCAAAAATTTAATAACAAATTTTGCTCTATTTAATTGTTGCAAATTGTTAGATTTCGGCGATTAAATTAGGCAAAATTTACTGGTAAGTTTTATTCGTAAGAAAAAAGCTTAGAAATTGGAAGCTATGCAGTAGCATAATACTGCAGCAAAAAACTGCAGTAAAATATACATTTAACAAATAAAAAACTATCAACGGCTTTTTCAAATAAACAATTTCATTCTCCGTTTTTCTTAAAAGTAACTAAAATGTACATCAAAGAAATTTTTCTAATGCCATAAAAATGAATGAATTAAGTGAAAATTTATATTTCATCTCCTTAGTTGGTGACGATTTGTATAAATCCGATTTATCCAAGTTTTTGCTTATCCGAGGTGAGCTTGGTCCTTATGAACTCTGATAATCGGGACTCTACCGTATCACATCAAATTTTATAATCGGTGTTTTTATGAAATAAAATATGATTAAATAATTTTAGATTCTACACATAAATCTTAAAACACATCACTATTATAAATCTGTGATTTAAATAATTACTTATATTGATTTATATCATAATTCACCATACATATGACCTAAAACTTCGATATCTCGACATCGAGTTTCATAAATGCCTCTTTTGAAATTTCTAAATTTTATATTATGTTACATTATTTTACTCAAAATATAGAGCTTATATTTTAATTTTCAATATTTTGAAATGTCTTGAATTCCATATCGAATTTAGTTTACATAGCAGAAAAATAAGTACAACTGAGAGACGTCTACAAGAAGAAGTTGGAATTGAAATGGGATTCCATGTGTTCTTTCAAAAGAAATAGTAAAAATTGAACTTGGTAAAGTAATCGGGACATGCCAAAGGATTTATTCGAATTTCATCTTCACTTTATAAAAAAAAAATGCTGACTTAAGAAAACAATAAGTTTGTGAGAAAATATATAGTAAGGCATACTTCCAAATAAAACGTAATAAAACGTAAAACTGCTTCAATTTGAAATCAAATATGTATGTTTTAACCAGAGATTTTACCTTATAAATACAATCCAATGAAGTAAAACCTTTCAAAACGCAATCGTTAAGGATCGAAAACAAATTCCGTTTTAGACAGATTTCCATTCTCTGCAGATATGTTCCTATGATTTTATGTCTTACAGGACCATGAAAATTTTTCTTTTAACAGTGGATTCCGTTATATATTGTTAAAAAAAAAAAACTTTTAAATTGACATGACAGTCCCTGCTCTAACATAGGCAATATTAGGGAGCTTTCATTACAAAAAGCTACCTATTGCAGCCGTTCGCAGGAAAGCAATTTCAAAAAATTTTGGTATATTTTCATCGATCATGACCCCCAGACACCGAAACCACCCTGCGTTCAAAAGTTGATATATATATATATATATATATATATATATATATATATATGTATATGTATATATATATATATATATATATATATATATATATATATATATATATATATATATATAATGAATATTTGCTATATTATAAATTTAATTTCAATTATTGGAAATAGATGACGATTTGTTATATATTAAAGTTTTACATATATATATATATATATATATATATGATCTTTGTCACACTGTAACTCTCGTATTTATGAACCGATTTGGATGTAACTTCGTGTATACATAGTGCGTACTAATGCCTCGACCGAGTTCGTTGGCCAGCTTCATCAGCCATCTTGTTTCAAAATGGCGGCTATTTAAATTTTTTAAAAAAATTTAAAATTTGAAATGTGGTACCAAAAAATTGAAAATTGAAAAATATTTTTTTCTCATGTGTTTGACTTTGATACAAAGATTCCGGAGCATTTTTTGTTTCGTCTATATCTTAAAAAATGGCCGAGTTATAGCACTTTCGTCTATATCTATATCTTTGTATCGTCTATATATAAAAAATGGCTGAGTTATCGCACTTTGAATTTCTAGCACGGCTGACATCTTGAAACGACCTGATATTTGTCACGCGATAACAGGCGTATTTATGAAGCGATTTGGATGAAACTTGGTGTGTACAAAGTACATACCAATGTCTCGACCGAGTTCGTTGGCCAGCTTCATTCACCATCTTGTTTCAAAAGGGTTACTATTTTTAAAGAAAAAAATAAATTTTAAATTTAAAATGAGTTATCAAAAAATTGAAAAATGAAAAAGATTTTTTTTATGTGTTTGACCTTGATACAAAGATTCCAGAGCAGTTTTTGTTTCGTATATATCTTAAAAAATGGTTGAATTATAGCACTTTGAATTTCTAGCATGGCTGACATTTTCAAACGATCTGATATTTGTCACGTAATAACACGCGTATTTATTAACCTATTTCGATGTAAGAAGGCATGTGGATGGTACATCATAATGTCTCGACCAAGTTCGCTGGCCAGCTTCACCAGCCATCTCGTTTCAAAATTGAGGCCATTAAATTAAATAAAAAATTATATTGAAAGTGAGATGCAAAAAAATTAGAAATTGAAAAATGTTTCTTTCTTAAGAATTTGACCATGATATAAGTATTTCGGAGCATTTTTTGTTTTGCTCTTATCTTAAAAAATGGCTCAGATATAGCAGTTTCAATTTCTAATGTGGGTGACATTTTGAAAAATCTGACTTTTGTCTGCGACAGTACTTGTATATATCAACCGATTCCGATGTGAGTGAGCATGTGCACAGGAATTACTAAGGTCTCGATCAAGTTCACTCGTTAGCCTCATCCACCATGTTGTCTTAAAATGGCAGAAACTTCAAGATATCGCCGAATTTGGCAACCAAATATAAGTTACTTTAAATAAAAGCAGCTTGGATAAAGCTGACTAATTTCGCGAAATTCTCATTCATAATGATTTAGCATTGATAAAATTTAGTATTGAATCTCCTATAATCAGTTTCCACTAAATTGCGCTTCGAGCGTTTGAATAATATAAGCTTGCTTTTTAAGAATAAGGAATATGAAAACTACCTCTTCCTCCCGGCACTGGCCAGAAGGACTTTTTTACGTTGGTGCCACTGTGCCCAAGTGGGTGCAGTAGCAAAAAGAAGTTCTAAAATGTAATTTTTTATAATGAAGGGCCTTGAGACTTGAAATGTGGCATGATACTTATGGCCCTTATAAGATATAAATGCTCTCTACGAACAGTTTGTAAAAAATTCGAAATTTAAAAGGAGTGAAAATGCGCGAAAGCGTCCTAAAAAATGTTCTAAATTACGATTTCTATAGAATTGTTAAAATAGAAATTTGAAATCAGGAATAGTAGATACTTATAAGATGTATCTGCTCTCTAAGAACATAATTGAAATTTCGAAATTCAAACGGTTCAAATGAGCGAAAAGTGTTCTAAAATCTTTCAAAATTACCACTTCTATAGAATCTCACGAAATATATAGCCGTTTTCAAAAGTAATGGTGGCAAATTGATGGTGATAGTCCATGCTGCAACACAGGCTATCTTTTATGTTGGTGCCACTATCAAAAGAGGGAGAGGGGATGCAGGAGCGAAAAACGTTCGGAAATTGTGGTATTTGTGATATTGAAGGGTCTGGATACTTGAAATTTGGCATGCAAGTTATAAGGTGTAAATGCTCTCTAAGAACAGCTTCTAAAAAAAATTTGTAATTTAAAAGGGTGGAATGAGCAAAAAGCGGTCCAAAAATTTCCTAAATTTTAATTTCTATTGAATTGTTAAAAATAGAAACTTAAAATATGTCATGATAGTTATTTATGACAGGTAAATCCTCTCTAAGAACAGTTTCTAAAAGATTCGAAGTTTAAAAACGTAAAATGAGCGAAAAGCTTTCTCGAAACTTTACAAATTACGATTTCTATGGAATATCAAGAAATACCAAACCGATTTCAATAGGGGTTGTAGACTGTTAGATTAGAAGCTTGGAATATGGCATGATGGTTAATTTTAAGATGTAAATGCATGCTAAAAACGGTTTCTAAATAAATCAAAACTCCAAATGAAAACTGAAATGTGCACAAAAGCTTCAAAATGCATTGTAATTTATCATTTATTTAGAAATAGTTTTAGTTCTTCTCATTTATTAAGTTTCATAATGCAGTGTAACATTGAAGTTTAGTCATATTGTGACTTAATTAGTAATTTTTTAACTATAAGTCACGGTATAATTCATAAATAATAAAAATAGGCACACAAATACCACTTGGCATATTTCAATTATTACTCGAGAAAACCCCCGGATTTTGCTAGTTGCTTTAATTTTTAATTTCTCAGAACGCATTGAAGGTAATAACCTTAAAATACGGAGTTAACTTAGGGTGGAAAATTTTATTTCATAATACTTTAATGAGTGATATTGCGTCTGGAATTTTTTTTCTTGCTTCCACAAGACATTTAGAATGTACTTATTTTTAATAGTTTCTATAGCAGTTAATTGAACTTAGATAAATAACTTGTCTGTAAGCAGTTTAAAAAATAGGTAATTTTTGCTGAAGAAAAAAAAAGAATACATCAAAGAGTTAAAGAACGATTTTTCAGTGCTTCACGCAGGCCCGTAGCTAGACCATATTTCCAGGTAGGGCAAAGATTTTTCCAGGGGTGGCAGATTATTTCTTCATTTTTTTTCTATCTCTTATTCGTAGCTCTTCAAAAATATGCATTGCAATTTTAGGGAATTTTTTTTTCCCTTTAAAATATAAGATATTTCTAAAGTCAGTACGAAATTTTTAAAGTTTCTTCAGAGACATAATAAAAATGTATTAAAGTTAAATAAGATATTTGGCATAACCAGGGCCGTAGGAATCGTCTCCCATATGGGGTGAGCAAAGCCAGGGGTCCAGTAGTAAGTTATTGTACTTTTGAGTAGAATAATGTCTTTTAACTTTTATAATTATTTTTAATAACATTTTAATTTGTTTTATCCAAATTCATTTTTTGTCAAAGATCTTGGTGAGATTTAGAAAACAGATATGCGCTTTCCTTCTATATCCACTATTCTTTATAAAGGTGCCCAGATGGAAGAGCTTTTGAAAGCTTAAATTCTATTTTTAAAATATAATGGTATTTTAGTCTTTTTTTTGTGGTGGGGGGTGGGCGTCCTATAAAGGGGAGAAACAGATGAAACCAAAAGTACAAAACTTCATTAATACTATTACTTCCTTCAACCAAAACAGATATGCACTTTTTTTCTACAGCCACCGTTCTTTTTAAAGGTGCCCAGATGAAAGAAATTCTGTAGGCTCTAAATTATTTTTGAATTGTCTTTTTTAGGGCCTTCTATAAAAGTGAGGAAAAGTTGGAATCCAAGATTCAAAACATTTAGGCCAAAATTTTTATTCAAATGTTTAAAAAATATGCTTTTTTAATCTCATTGGGGCCCCCCAATAAGTTTCAAAACTTTCTTAATGCCATTACTTCCTTCAAAAAAATTGTGCTTTCTTTCTATAGTCACTGTTCTTTTTAAAGGCGATGAAAAAAATTTTGCAGGCTCTAAATTTTGTTTGAATTGTGTTTTTGGGGGAGCCCTATAAAAATAAAGAAATGTTGGAAATCAAGATTTAAAACTTTTAGGCCCCATATTTTTTATTCAAATGTTTAAAAAATATGCTTTTTAATCTCAATGGGTCCCAATGAGCTTCAAAACTTCCTTAATAGAATTACTTCCTTCAACCAAAACAGATAATGTGCTTCCTTTCTAGCCACCGTTTTTTTTAAGGTGTCCAGATAAAAGAAATTTTGCATGCTCTAAATTTTTTAATCGTCTTTTTTTTTTGGGGGGGGGGGGGGGGAGGGAGGAGGGGCTATGAAAGTGCGGAAAAGTTGGAACCCAGGATTCAAAACTTGTAGCTGTCACTTTTTTTATTCAAATGTTTAAAAAATGTGCTTTTTAATTTCGTTGGGAGTCCCAATCAGGTTCAAAACCTCCTTAATACTATTACTTTCTTCAACCAAAACAGATATGGGCTTCTTTCTACAGTCACCATTCTTTTTAAAGGTGCCCAGATGAAAGAAATTCTGTAGGCTCTAAATACTTTTTAAAATGTCTTTTTTAGGGTCCCTATTAAATGGAGGAAAAGTTGGAACCCAAGATTCAAAACTTTTAAACCTCATTATTGTTATTCAAATGTTTAAAAAAATGTGCTTTTAAATCTCGTTGGGGTCCCAATAAGCAAGCATTTGTGTGCCATGCCTTTGCCACCTATCCCCTTACGTTCAACCTGTTTCTTTTTTTACGTTTCATCTCTCTTCTCTCGATAAATTACTAATGTTAATTATACATAAATTATATTCTGTAATTATTTAAATCTACTAGCTGAGCTTCGCTTGCTTTGCCGGTTGGTTTTTCAAAAAAAGAACCTTTTTTTTGGGGGGGGGGATTCCCCTTGGGGGCCCCACTGCCTTCAACAGCGTAAACCCGTTCGGAATATACCAATCTGATTCTTGAATTATTGTAATTTTTATTTCCATAAAAATGATAGTCTCCAGGTAAAAGTTAAATTTTCCAGCATCGTCGTTCATCTTGCTACAGGAGCCAATTTGTTATTTTCCCACCTTCATCTTAATCATGACAGCAGCAAAATCTACTGGATAATTCTTCGATTCAGAAAAACTTTCCAAAAGGTCTTCGCAAAACGCGAAAATAAGGGTATAAATCGCATAAAAAATTGGACAAAAATTCAAAAATTGCAGAGAGCAAAATTTGTCTATATTGAGCCAAAAGATTGAATGTGGAATTCTAAAAAATACTCTAAAAATCACATAAAAGGTTTGTAAAAAAAAATCAGAAATTGCAAACGATAAACTTTCTATATTGAACTAAAGGACTTAAACTTGATTCCTTTTAGGAATGTACAAAAAAAAAAAAAAAAAAAAAAAAAACCTCCGCGGAAAGCGAATAAAACGCCGCACAGGGCAAAATTTACTATATTGGGATAAAAGATTGAAACCGGATTCCTTTTACATTTTCAAAATAAATAAATAAATAAATAAATCAGTGGACTGGACATTTTTTTTCCGTTCAAACGCACACACGCAAAAAAAAAAAAAAAAAAAAAAAAAAATGTTTTGATTTGCCCATTTTTTGCAAAAATATAGAAAGTCACCAATCTAACGTAAAAATTACCCAATATCCTTCAATATAAAGATGCAGTTTCATCAAATCAAATCCCAATAGTGTTCCGTCAACTGTGTTGCATTGTACTTTTCATAATTAGAAACTGAACTTACGCATTAATATTTTTTCCTTCATAACACGAAAAAGTCGCGAATCAAAGATCAAAATTTCTAGAAATTTTCAAAAGACGAAAATTTCTTCAAATATGAGAAAAATCTCTTCTAATCACAGGAGCTTAAAAACGGGAAAAGCGTTTAAAATCGCATAAAATGTTTGCAAAAAATTCAAAAATTGCAGAGGGCAAAATTTTGTACTTGTGGCTAAAAGATCGAAACCTGACTCCTTTTACTAATGTAAAAAAATCCCGTCGGAATGCGAAAGAAAGTTAAAAATTACATAAAAGACTTCGTGAAATATTCAGAAATCGCAGAAGACTACTTTACTATATTCGGCTAAAATGGAAAGATAGATTGAAAATGGATTCCTTTTATGAATGTGGGGGGGGGGGGGGGGGGAAGCACGAAACTCGAAAAAACACTAAAAATAGCATAAAAAATTAAATTTAGAAATTTAATTAAAAAAAAAACCTATTTCGATGTGTATAATTTAAGGCATACAGGTATCCTTCCTGTCAAATCTCGTCGTGAACAGAAAAACATCTGGTCAGACTAAAAGAGAAAAAGAAAAAAAATGGACAGAAAGACTCTGTATGTCTTTATTATGATCTAGTAAGAAACCCATCTTCGTTGCCCACAGAAAGGTACTGTCTATCCGAAGCCTTTCTTTTTCAATTTGTATCCGGAACACTTGGGTGACAATTTTAAATTGGAGAAAACTGAAAAATATGAAAACGACATCCCAAAGGTAATTTTTTCGGAATTAGTAAATCTCTAAATATATATATATATTTAATAAAAGGCACCGTTCAAAGCAGAAAAAAAAGCTATTATAAGTGAGTATTTTCTGCTTAAAAAAATCTGTCTGGGCCATGCAAATGGCATTGTCAAACTGAAAAAAAAAAAAAAAAAAAAACAGAGAATACGAAAAGACTTCCATATTTTTTTATTTATGTGCAATATTTGGGGGTTTGTTGTGAAGGTTCATTTGCAAAGGGAATTCAGTTTGAAACTTTTTTTTTTTTTTTTTGCCAAATTTTGTTCTCTGCTATTTTTGAATTTTTCGAGAATTTTTAGCTGTGTTTCTGGTAATTTTTTTAACATTCGTAAATAAAAAATCCGGTTTCAATCTTTTAGCACAATATAGTAAATTTTGCTCGCTATGAACTTCGAAATATCTTTATCAATTTTTGGCATCCTTTCGCATTTTGCAGGGATTTTTTTTATATTGTTTTTCTAAATGGGGGGAATTCCCAGTTAAATTTTGCTAGTGCTTTGATTTAATTCATGTTGTAAGAATATCAAATCTGTTACTGTAATACCATGAACAAAATGTTGAACATTTTAATTTAATCCGGGTCGAAATAAAAATTTACAATAATTCAAGGTTTGTTTGATTCGAGATCTGAGCCGGCATAGCCCCAATGGGTGTACGCACATTGCCGAAAGCAGTTCAACCCAACTCTAAATTCGTTTAATTTGAGTTTCGTTTTGAAAAAATCAACTAGTGAAGCTCCGCTGGTGTTGTTATAAAATAGAACTCGGATAGCAAAATTAAATATAAATATTTCTCCAAAATCTTAGAGGGGGGTGGGGGGGGTGGAGAGATGAAAAAAAAGTTTGTGGGTGGCCTCAAAAGACCTTCCTACGGCCCTGGGCATAACGTAAATAAAATGTATTTCTTTTAATTAGGAATTGGAATCGAATATCGTTTTTCACTTTTCAATAAATGCATTACACTTTGAGTTGTAATTGATTTCTATCTTATGATTGTCTGTATCAGGCTGTCGCCTTGCAAAAATTGGCTTATATTGGCAACTTTGACGACCACTTTGGAAACTGATTTGCTTTTAAGAAAAAGTGCAGAATAGTTGAATAGTTTCATTAAACAATTCATTCAGTTTCTTCGTTCATTAATAAAAGCATCTGTAACATTTTTTAATTTAAGAATAAAAATGGCTTTATGAATGCGTCAGTAAGTAATAAATTTGGATTTGTAAAATCGTAAGTAACCTGACATATTGTATTGTTTAAATTTGAAATAATGATTGGTTTATTTTAGAAGCGACATTTTTTTTTAAAAATTTCAGTGGAATGGGAGACAGTGGAAGAGATGAAGAGACAGACCTTCCATTATCTATTTTGTATTTTCACATGGGGGGGGGGGGGGTGTCCTTTGGAGTTTGTTGTAATCGGACCAAGTTTCCACGAAAGAAGCATTTAACTGTCATGTACATCAAGTTAAATTTAAGGAAACAGTATTGTGGGCTGCTTCAAGATTAGTTTCAGAAGCCTTTGGTTTCAACCCCGCCTCCTAACGATAAATTACATATGGTGACAATTGTATAAAGAAAGCAAGCTTTAGGGATTTAAGGTAAACCCGATTTGTTGTTGAAGCGGTATGGGACAATTTCTACAAAGTGAAAAAGCGAGGCACGCACAATGGAGCAATTTTCGACAGGTCTGTTAAAGAGGGAGAGAAAAAAAGCTTTATAGATGAAATTTTGCTACTTTTGTTTCCAGTCTAGAAAGGAAATTTAGGGGTAGAGGGCAAGGTCTGGCATGGGAAAATGAAAATTTGATGTTGTATTACATAAATTTTTTTAAAGGGAAGTACTGAGTGAAAAAAATGATCAGAATGTCGAGCTTCATTCTAGGTTGGACAAGAAGTGGGGGAAAACTGGAAATTTAATGTTTTTATCGGAATGCGCTAGGTCGGGCAAAACATTTTCCAGGTCGGGCTTTGCCCGACCTGGCCTCCACCTGCCTACGGGCCTGGCTTCACGACGTATCTATTTTGCAAACATCTTTGTAATTTGACTACAGTTTTTTAAATTTCTTATTAGCAAATTGCTGATGCTGGTCAAACGTCAGCGAAATCCTTGCTTGGGATCGAAATTGTGCAAAGAGATCTGCAATTGTCTCTAAAATTGTGAACTATTCGTCATCGTTGCTGCCATTTCCAACGTTAATTAAATAGCGCATATACACGATTTCATTTGAACGAGTTTCTTAAAACCGCCTAGCGTTTCCAGTGACTTACATTTAAGATGTACTCGTACTTACATTTGCCGTATAATACACGAAGTTCATGCGAAGCATAAATAAATATATTTGAAGTTCTGAGATTGGTTCGTGTGTAATATTTATTCCCTCGTAAAAGTAACATGTGATATTGTATTGTATATTATGTAGTGATATAACGGAATAAGGGTGATGCGATGCTCTGGAGCCTCCAAAGATACAAAAAGATTTCTTTTTTGAGAAAAAAAAAGTTAGGACTACAAACGGATTGCATTTGGATTCCCGCCTTATATACCCTTTTAAAAGGGACATCAACCAGACTTTAGATTTTTTTTAAATTTTTTTATTAAAATCTTAGGGACACCAAAGCATCCGGACCCCTGAAGACTGGAGATAAGAAATTAATGAAAATCTATGTTAATCTCCATATATTCTTCACCTTATAATTTTTTTGCTCAGATTTCTTCAAAACGTTGATCAGAAATTGTATTCTAAAAACAGTAGAAAGTGTCTACAACAACTTTTAGAAAAATTAAAACGAAGTTCAAAAATAGAGATATGATATAAAAATATATTTGTAAAAAAAGCACTTTTTATTCTAGTAAAACAGATTCACTCAATTTCTTTATTCATAAAATAAAATATAAACGAAACATATAAAACTTCGATAATGAAATAAAGTATTCCGAGAAAGGATGAGACAGAAAATATTTGTTTAAAAGACGTGAGGAGAATACAGTTGTAAAGATCAATGACTGAAACAGATTTTAGATATGCTAGCACTATACTTTGAAAATTTTATGAATGTGATAACAGATGTTCTGAAATTATAAAAATGTCGCAAATGAAACAGAATTACTTTTTAAAAATGAAAGAAAATGAAAGTAAATATTTTTAATTCAGGAATTTTAAAAATGGTATCAGATGAAAATATGAATATGGAACTTAAAAAATATGAAGTCCATGAATGATCTAGAACTTAAAATATTTCTAGAAATAAATATCATTTCAAACCAAATGAAGATTTTGTTTGGAATAAGAAATTAATTTCTTTTTAAGAACATGGAAACAGAAAAGAGGTACCCTTCAATTAAAACACAGTGTCATTCGCTTATAATTATTAAAAAAGAAATCAACATATATCCAAATCATAAATTTCTATTATATATATATATATATATATATATATATATATATATATGTATGCATGTTTGTAGGCTTTATAGCAATTGGTGTTGTCCTTTGATCTATGGGAAAATCTTTTCCACAATTTCTTGCTGTTACTCCAATCATATATAAATCCCATTTCTCTTCCCTGCTCTATATACATCTTATTTCCATGGTTTCCTAGACTTTCCATTTTTAGGTGCGTTCGTAATCTCTATAATAATAGCCTAAGTCATGTGACTGTCATCAATAGTTCCGGGCTGACCGCTTCACTTTTTATATGCCAAACAGCCAATTTGGTAATTTAATGTTAGCCGGGCGCAGGTGAGAAATCGCCAAATATTGTTCCATCGCCATCATATCATCAGTATTATAATAGTCCATGTCATGCGACTGTCATAAACAATTTTTTTGCCAGGTAAATTAAAACAAAGCTTTGATGTTGAAATTAAACGTCATAGTGTATAGTATTATTTATTACTATTTTTTTTTTTCTTTTCTTTCCATTTTTTTTTTTTTTTTTTTTTTTTTTTTTTTTAAGAAATAAAAGAAAATTGAAAGTCATAAATTTTAAGTATTTCAGTTTTAAATTAAAGTTATGTATTTTAAATAAAATGAGTGAAAGTATTATATTTTAATTTAAAATTAATGAAATAAGAAAAATACGAGGGGTACAATGTTTGGCGATTTATGACCTGCACTCGGCTTACATAAAAATACCGAGTTCATGATTTCTGCATCAGAATCTTCCAATTTGGTGAAGAATTGATCAAGTAAATTAAATTATGAATAAAAGTAACATGTTACAATGCTTAGCATACATTTAAAGGAGACCAAACTGGTCGCCAAGGGCGGCTAGTTATATAAATACGCAGCACCTATAGTTGTCGTCTGGTCCGTCCCTCAGTCTGTCCGTATATAACCATGCAAAAACTACGCATCCGAATGGTTTAAAATTTAGTATACTAGGGGGCTCTGCCCCCTGCGAGCTACGCTCGTCAACCCCCGTTCAGACACCGCAGACTCTAACAGCACGATAATTTGATCGGCTTTAAAAAGATTTCGGAAGATTGAATTATAATTTTAATCTGAGAATTATAATCTGACGTAATTTTCTCCAAACTTTTCTTTTTCTTTTTAATATTCACGTAAAAATACTTTTGTTAGAAATGAAATATTATGATCATCTTAAAATATCAAATAAATGTCTCGAGCAATTTTTAAATTTAAACTGTTTTGCAATATTATTTTTTGTTCATTTTATATAATAAGTGTAATGTGACGTAAATGTGACGTAAATTCTCCTATTTAAGACTTCTAACGCATGTTTATGAATTTATTATTTTACAATATTCTGTCTCTTTTAAAATTCACGTGTAATTATAATTTTTATGACGTAATTTTCAATGAGTTCCTGCTTTTTATATTTTCTATTTATAATAGTCACATGTAAAATAAATTTTTAATTTGAAGTAAACATTATTGTTTGCGCTGTTTATACAACTGGCAACAGTTTAAATTAATAACATTTTCTAAAATTTGTAAAAAATATCTCTCGAAATGCTGAAAATTTTAATTTAAAATTGAAATAAAACCTTAAAAAATGAGTCAAATAAAAAAAATAAATACAATCTGCACACCGGGAACTTATAACGTATAAAATGATCTAAAAATCGTTAAATTCTCATGTATAGTTTTTGCTCCAATAAAACTTTTTTAATGGAACAATTTTGTCCAACTTTAGCATTAAATATCTCTTAAAATAATTCTTTGATTTGAAAACTGTCTGCATCAGCGTGTTTCTCTATAATACCACCGATTTTCATATTTTTGTATGCAACAGTTTTTTTAATATTAACGATTAAAGGCCATGCTTAAGCATTCAAATTGGATGTGGATCTACCCGGAATATCTACGCAGATTTTCATTGGTCCATTTCCAAATCAAAACTTTTTTTTATATATAGAATGATATAATAGTTGCAGAATTTTGTTGAGTTATTTCAAATTTTATTAAAATCGAATCAAACAGTGAAGAGATATTAATAAAAGTTTTCTTCATATAAAATCCTATCATACGTAATTAATTTAATGATATTCCATGATAGGTAACGATTCTAGGTCGCCATAGTGATTACGTCCTATTTAAGATGGAGTCCTATTATTTCCGTATTACTTAATTTAATATATAGAATCGTAATACATTTTGTATTCATGCACTTTTGCATATGAGTGCAACAGCTACTGCACCAAAATATAGAAATAGTTATAGTTTGAACACTCTTTATTTGTTATGTTTGACGTACAATTTCCAACTTATTTGGTTTATACACGTTAAAAAGAAATTTAAGTGCAAATGTAATGCAAAACATTGATGAATTGAATACTAGAGCCTTATCCAATGGCTTGATAAATTGAGTGCAGATGTTAAATTGAGTTGTAATCCATTTTTTGTGTAAGCCGATGTTTAAAATTTTTCACAGAGGGTGCTATCAGTGGGTAAAATGATTGCATTTCTTTTCATTCATAAATTGAGATATTTTGCATGTAAGTTTCTGATTTTCTTTCTGCCAGATTAAACATTAGAAGGCAAATCTTGTAAAAACGAAATGCTTTTACAAACGATATCGTTGAAAAGCAGTTTTACAAATGATGTCATTAATTACCGACATTGTAAATATGGTTTCTAATTTGAAATTGCTTATTTGATAAAATTAATGTTATGAATCGTTTTTAAACACAAGACTCTCTCCCGCTTTACCTCTAAACTATCGGAAGTATTATTTAACTCGTACTCATACGCGTTACTCGTACTATTTAAATGGAACACATCGAATTTCCATGCACTTAGTTTATACTAAAAGTGTTTTTAGTTATAAATTATTTAAATATCTTCCCATTCTTTTATTTTTGAGGCTATAAAGTCAAAAATTCCACTAAATATGTTTCATTATACTAATTAAAACAAAATAAAACCTCAGAGTAACACATGCCGAATACATTATTACAGAAATAAACCATTAAAACGTAAAAAAATTAATTTTGGTACTTGTATCCACGCGATGCAAATTTTATGAAAGCTCCATTATACATTGTGCATAAGAGAAATTGATTTTATTTCGAATGGAAGAGTTGAGGAACAACAATGAGATTTAGAAGATACTGACCCTTATTTAAGTACTATTTAAGAAAAATCACCTTTAACGTTAAATTTTCAAAGACACGTTCGCTGAAAGGTTAAAAAATACATTTATAGGCAATTATCATTTTACTGTTTTCGATTTAGGTGCTTCATATGTATACTTTAACAAAATCATTGATATCATCTATATTAGATATTTTGAATACAAATATTGAAAGAAAAAGGCTTTTACTGCATTTATAATTTTGCAAAAATGGAAACTGGATAGAAAAGATTCGTTATAGAAGAATATATTTCAAAAAGATCCTCGTTACTTGTCTGAAAATAAGCTTGACTGATTCTTTTCATAATAAGAGACAAAATGAAATGAGATATATAAAATGTGGATAGTGAAATAAAAACATTTACAGAGATGGTGAAAATAAAAATATTCCTAGCATTTGAATACAATTTCATTTTGGATGTAAATCGACTTCAAATTAAAGAATGGTTTGCGTATAAACACCTATATTATTTAAATACTTTTAAGCAGTATTAAAATTACGTTGCAAGTTATTTATTATAAGGCAAATATAATCAAAATTGAAAAAAAAAAAAAAACTCTGAACACTAATGCTGTTCTGATAAAGATGAATAGGGGAGACTAAGGAGGGTTGACCCACTTTTTGCAAAATGATTTTTTATTTTTTAAATATTGAACGTAGAATAAAGTTTTATGTAACATTTTATTCGTTATACAATCAGTTATCAAAATAAAATTGCAACATAAGTGTAACTTATAAGAAATTTGAAAAATGATTGATTTTAATCATGAAAATATAATAGGTCAAGGCTTCCCACATAGGGGAGGGTTGACCCATTATATGGGATGGTTGACCCACATTGTTTTGTATTGCGATATTTGTGAAGAAAAATAAAATCAGTTTTAAAAAAAGCAAAATAACATTATACTACATGCTTTAATTATTATAAAAGATATTTTTAAAAATATGATCTTAAAATAACCTGTTGAGACGCAATTTCAAGTCAGAGGAGATAAATTTTGTTTTAAACAGGATTTTGTCTGAGCAGGTATAATTCTATAGCAGGGAAAATGAAACTTCAACATTTAAGGCAGTATTCTGTTAGAGACGGGTTCCGCTTTCATAGTGTTTCATGTTATTATGTCCGGATTTAGGAGCCACTGTCCCTCTTTTTTTTGTCTCCTTGTCCTATTTTCGTGACACTCGATATGGCAATGTCAACTATATTACAATTCTAGTTGTCACATAGTTCGGCTTCATCTCACTGTAGTCACCCTGGTGAAATTTTTCTACATACCATCCTAAAGTTTTTTGATGGATGCTATGTTCTTTTGAAGCCGCATGAGCACTTAACTTATCATTAGCTTGATTTAAAACTTTGACGGGCAAAGTACTTTCATGACTAAAATGTTGAAATAAATGAGAAGTACCGGAATTCACGAACAAATTTATTTGGAAATAAGAAAAAGGCTATATTTCACATACATATTAAATGGAAAAGATTTTAGCAAAATTCTAGTGCCATTGTGACGTTTCGGAATTAAAATTAGGTGGTTTTATAAACATACCACTGCCCCTAAAAGCGTTAATACTGCTGCTTTCATCCTTTCTAGTCTTTCCTACTGTTTCTATTTACCTATTGTAAGTAATATTTAAATGAAAAAAGTTCCTATCAACTTCCTCATTTTCTAGCATTTTTTCACACATTTTTTCACTAGCTTTTTTTAGCCAGTTTAAAACATTTTCTTTTCCATGACACCATTTTACTGTAGCTTTACCGAATAAATTTACATTATTTTATAAATATAACAATTAACTTTTCATTATGCACAGTGAATAATAAAATTATTTCCGAAACCACTTGATTAACAGAGCCTTGAGCATCTGGTCAACCCTCCCTCACATTGACTGGGTCAAGCCTCTCTAAATAGACCTTTTCTAAAGAATAGCACATTGTTATATTAAGCCTAACTTACTGTACAATCTATATGCCTGGAATGAAAGCTCGATATTTCTGCATTACTTTAATCCTACTTACTTAAATTTCTATGATGTAATTTATCTGAAAAAAGCTTACAAAATGTTTCTAAAAAACACAAATTTTAGGTTGAAAACGCCTCACAATTGATTTTTTCCGCACCTATTTCAATTATCTCTATAAAACGAAGACTGTTGTTTGAGCATTCCAGTAGTTTTGGTTGACACCTATTGATAAAACTCTAAAATTCTTTTAAATATGAAAATTGATGGGTGGGGTAAGCCTCACGTATGGTCAACCGTCCCTAGTCTCCCCTATATATAATTTATGAACAACCGAGTAATTAATATTTTTTTTCTTGGGAGATGGAGCGGGGGAGAAGATGGAGAACCCGATTCAATTAACAGATTATGGTAATCTGGAAGAAATCGGACATAATATTTTCCAAATTATTAAAAGGGTACTTAAACTACATGAGAAAACAAATGGAAAAAAAAAAACAGAAATAAAGTTAAATTCTGTCTTTTTGTTACAGGATTTCAATTTAGCATCCAAGTTCGATATCTATGGTTATTCTGATCTTATGGTTAACCTTCCATAATCAGATTTTTAGCGACGTATTTGAGCAAATGTGATTTTGCGCAAGAGTAACAATCAAAATCTACAATACAATTGACAGTCATTTTAAAGGACATTGAACCTCTAATGACAAATGTTGAAAATGGACCTAATTATAGAAGTTTAATCGAATATAAAATTAAAGAAAAATAAGCTTTGTTTTTATTTTTATTTTGTTATGGGCAATCAGTTTCTAGTTGTAGTAGGTCTACCTCTAGTTAATATACATTATTGTAACAAACAAATGCCCTTCGTTGATTAAAAATTACTTAATTAAATTTAAAAAATCAAAAAACCCGACTGCGTAAAAAGCGAAGTAATTAATTATTTCTCATCCATGTGAAACTATTTTTTATATTACTTACCTATTTTTTTATTTACTTGTATTGATGACTTTTAAGTTGTGTTTAATTGTTAGTTCTTATCTATAAACACTGTTTTGATGAAACCTATATATGTCTATGAAGGTTAGAGTTGCAGTAAAGCTAGAGATTCTACCTACACAACTTCCAGGTTGTGTAATATTTAAACGGAGCTTCTGACTGTAAAATAGTCAATGAAACATCATCTTCAAGCCGTGCAGCTTTAGGCCTCAACCCTCCCTTCCCCCTTCAAGTTCAAGTACATCATCTTCATTTTGAAAGACCTATCCAATGATATGCCGCTCAATATGGTGCGTAATTTTTTTTGTTGTCTATACCGCCATTTTAAATTTATAAAAACAAAACCTAGCCTGTAACCATCGGACGATTAACATAAATCGATAGAGACCTCACTCATTAAAATCCATCCAGTCGTTGGGATGTTTCGAGGGTATAAAGAAATCCACTTACCCAGATACGCGTGAAACACATAACCCTCCTTTTCAGTCGGGTAAAAAGTCATAAGTCATTAAGTTGAGCTACAGTTTACAAATAGATTTAATTTAATAGTACATTTTTGTCTTGTTTGATGACATAACAATTGAAATTATGCAATATTTAGATGTGAATGCAGGAGCCATAAAAGCGAAACTAAAATCACAGGTCGTTGCAAAAAAAAAAAAAAAAAAAAAAAACATGTTTTTCAATTATGGAAAATTGAAAGAAATAGGACTTTATCTATAAAAAGTGTTTCCGTTCGAAATACTTCTATGTCACAACAGATTATATTCTGAGCTATTTTTAACATTTTCTAACAAAATTGAAAAGTGTTTATACATTTGGTTTGTCTGTCCGTCTGTCTACTCTCTAACTCCGGTAAATATACTCGGATTTTCATGCAATTGATAAATGTTAATAAGGACCACCAAGCCATGTTTTATATTGTATATGGAGTATATAGGATTAATAGTTCATTTACAGGGCACTCAAAAGAATTACGTAACATTATGGTATTATGAGGAAAAATCGCCTGCAGAGTATTTTAATGAGATTACGCTATCTCAAATGTATTGAAACTGATGTAAATCCCTGATTTTCACTATAAGATGATTACGATAGAATAGGGAATTCGCAGCATTTGTCGTTCATTTACAGGGACACGCAAAAGAAATCGGTTACAGCTCTGTCTTTGAGTAATGATTGCTCGAGCTTTTAAATTTAGCTAATTTTTTGCATGTTACTCGCTGTATATAAATTCTATACCTGATATGCACACAAAAGAATTCACGCACCGTTCTGCTTATTAGCGAAAATTGCTGAAGGAGAATTTTCAACTGAGGTATATGCATTTCATAACCAGGGATTGCCCAAGTTCACTGGCGTAGCTAAAGGGGAGCAAAGGGGACGACCGCCCAGTGCGCCGAGGCCTAGGGGCGCCAAATTGAGAGAGGTTTAAACCGAAATTATCTAGAATATTTTGACTAAATAAAATTGTTGATTTCTTTTTTGTGTGTGTGTGTTTGAATGCTTTCTTGAGTAAGATATTTTGTTATATCCAAATAATGAAGAAAGGTAACGCTTCTTTAAATGTTTCTAAGGATGATTCAACATACTTGGTACCTAAGATAATTATGTACCCGAATTGAGGCACAATGAAATTAAAAAGGGGGCGCCAAATTGAGAGGAGCTTTAAACCGAAATTATTCCACATACTTTGAAATTAAATAAGAATTGTTGAGCTTTCCTTTTGTGTATGTGTGTGTGAATGTTTTGAAGAAATTCAGTGAAGGTTGTATGATGGCGTTTAATTCGCCATGTATGATGGTTCAGGGTTCGATGGTATTGCAAGATAAAAAAAAACTCCAACATTAATAGATGACAGAAATAAAATCAATATTTATTCATTTCAGACGGAACAGAGAGTTCGTAAAAGAGAGCATATATTATATGGCGATATATGGAGAAGTGCTCCGTAACGTTATAAAGGAAATAACCAGCGGTCCTTTATCGGGACCTTACAGCAACCGAGCGAGAAAGCCAACTTAACTTTTGCTCACTGATTCACATGACTTCGCGTAGCACATTATCGCCAATTTACAAAGGTTTTTGGCGATGGAATGAAAAAAGACAAAGCATTGGCGGGAGGTTTAGCAGAATATAATGTGGCATCCTTTCCAGCCATAACTCACCGGGATGTAAAATAACCCTTCTTTATTTCATAAGAAACGCCGATATAAAATTTAGATTTTGTTTATTTTAACACCAACGAATTAGCTTAAATGTAATTGTGCAATCTTAACGGATATATGGAAAATGCAGAGAAAAGGCATATGTGCTAATGAACATGAAATATATTTGAGACCGCAATTCCCATAAAATAATTTTATTTTTGTTATTTCTTTTTAACCGTCAATTCTAGCTGCAAATAAGGATGACTTATTTACAATGCAGATAAAATACGATAAAAAGAAAGTGTAATGAAAAGAAAGGACAACTGCACTTAGATTTTTGTGTCTTTATTTGATTACTTTTAGACAAAGACCGTTAAGAAATAGGAATTAATTATGCGAGAATAGAATTTTGATAACTAGAAACTGAAATCATAAATATGTGTATTTGAACGTATTGAATTAAGTCCGTTGCGAAAAGGAGAGAAAAAAACATGTAGATAGAACTAAGTACTGTTTTAAGAAATGAATTAATTTAATGATTTCACTTGCATAAAAAGGGGGGGGAGAAAGAGCAATTTATTAAAAGTAAAAGAAATATGTTCGAAGTAGATTTTGAGAAAAGGAGAGCTGGAAACTGATATGTGCAGAGAAAGCTGCCACAGGTGGGAGAAAGAAGAAATCCATAATTGTCAATCGCTGATGGGGGTTTCGAATCGTCTAGCCTCCAGTTTATAAATTAAAAGGCCTGTCGATGACTTTGAGTCACATTTCTGGTATCAAAAGAACATTGTTCATTTGTATAGTAACTGACCTACCCGTAGATTTTTCCAAACGAACTGCGAATGATTAAAACTTCTATTCATATTAAAATTTAAAAAATAATAACCAATCTTTCAAAATGAGCCTCTGGGATGGGCCACACTGTCTTCGGCAGCGTAGAACGCACCTGTTACGCACGCATCTCTAACCACTAAAAACCTACATTCAAATTTACCGCTCTCAAAATGAATCTCCGGCACGGGTCCCTGCTTTCTTCGCCCCCGTATAACAGGCGTGCTGCGTACGTGCCTGAAAATCTGAAAAAAAAAGTTATATGAGTTGAAAGAAAAGAATTCGCAGGAAAAAGTTCCGCAGTAAAAGAAAAAAATCAGGCCCATGAGACCTCAGATAAAAATGTCCCCTGGCGGTGGAAAGTAAAACTAAAAACTGTAAGGCAATCGAAAACTAGGTTGAATGAGCAAAACCCATTTGAAATCAGGTCCATAGAACCAGAGATAAGAATGTGCCGTTAATGTTCGATAATTGTGGTAAAAGTATTTTTGAAAACATACTTTTAAATGTAAATAAAGGGGAGAAACTGTTGTAAACAAACTCTTAACTCATGTCACGGGACTCTTGACACAGAACTTCGATTAAATTGATGAAATACTTTTAAATTATGTTTTTTAGCATTTGGCAACGTTTACTAATTAAGTCGATTATCTACATGTCATATAATCCTGATCGATCGATTTTCGGAAATTAAATGGAGGGGGCGGCCGGAAAAGAGAATTCTTTTTAGTGCGGTTTTCAATGAATGTTCGTCCCTGTATGGTCCTTTCTTCGAACTTTTGTACTGTCGCCGTCAATTTTATTCAAAAAATTCAGAAATATTACCTAGCCAAAAATTTTATACACAGGTGTCAAATATTTTTTTGCATGTGCTCTGAAATTTTCAAATCTATGTATTCATTAGTTTTCTTAATTTTCGCTGATTAGTGAAAATTCTTAATTTCTTTCATTCGACTGTGGAATCAGATTCAGATGTGCGCGAGCTTTTGACATTTTGTGAAAAATAATCGCTTTTTGATGAGTTTTTAATTAATATTCTCGGCTAATTATCAAAAAATTCAATCTGGAGAATCTTGTAAGACTTGCCATAAATGTATTGTAAATAATGAACTAAATATTTTTTTCAGTAGCTAATAATATGGATCCAGGTCCACAACCGGAAATATTGAAGAACTTAACTTTCGTTGAGGAGCAATTAATTGCCCAAATTCATACAGTTATTACTGTTTATCGCATTAAAGGTGGTCAGCTCGGATACAGTGGGTAAGTTATTAATTTTCATCAAGATATTACAGAATTTTGTACTTTATTACCTCATTCCATAGATGCTATATCACAGTACATCTTTGTTAGAAGACAAGATGGTGAAGAATTCAAAGATTTTATAGTAAATCGTGAAAACGTTAAGTCTGCTTTAGAACATCTAAAGGAAAATAATCCTTGGTATTGTTATATTACTATTGATGAAAATAATTTGCAAAGTTTACCCGAAAATGAAAATATTTTCCAACGAATAATACTCAGTCAAGAGCAACAGCAGTTTTATTTACCATCAGTTGAAAATACTTTGAATTCTGTAGATGATCAGTGTCCATGGACAAATAATATATATGAATCTGGAGGCCCGAACGTGACCTTCAGATGTAATCGAGAGGCAATAAATAGTATGTTAGGTATTAAAGAAGGAAATGATGAATGCAGTGTCATTCCTTGGCCTCAGATAGATACTAAGCCTACAAATGAATTTTCATGTGATGGATATATTTGTAGAGCTTTTCGTACGTTATTTCCGACAGCAAGAGGTGATCTTAGAGATGCTAGAGTTCGTAAAATTACACCAAAAGAATACTTTAAATTTCTCATGATATATGGCGACGGAAGATTTGCACGGCATCCAAGATTTAGATTTTTTGCTTTCAATAGCATAATGCGTTGGACAGCATTACAAAATGAAATTACTTGTATTAAAAAAAATCTCGCCTGACATGATGTTGAAACAGTTGAAAAACTCCAGGAACGGTTGCAGAAAGATCCTACATTGTACAAGTCGATTTTATCTTTCAATGCTAATTTAAGATCATCTGGCTCTTATTGGTTTATCAAATCACAAGAGTTGTTACACATGGTTGAGGAATTGAGAACTCCTACTGTTTTCATTACACTTATTGCAGCTGATTTATATTGGCCTGGAATTTATCGCATTATTGATGCAGACTATGTTTACACTAATTGTAACCAAAATTCTGAATTCATCAGAAAATCAAAATTGTTGAATTGAATCCTTTAATCGTTGCTTACTTTTTTCATAAGCGGTTGGATTTTTTTATGGAACATTTTTTCAAGAAATATTTCAAAGTATAGGACTTTTGGTTTCGTATTGAGTTTCAACATAGAAGTAGTCCTCACATACATGGTCTCTTCTGGTTTGAAGATGCTCCTGATGTAAACAATCTTAGTTCAAATGTTGATGAAAAGATACGTAAAATTGTAAAATACTTTGACGAATTCATATCGACTTGGCAACCAGATCCTAATCAAGTTTATGATATACATCCATCTAAATTTCATTTTACGGATGTGCCTGATGAAGCTGCTGACTATAATCACTTAATACGTGCAGTACAAATGCATAAATGTTCTAAAGCTTATTGTAAGAGAAAGAAAAAAGATTCTTCTGAAGTCACATGCCGTTTCAAATTTCCCAAAGAATGTTCTCACGAAAGTAAAATTCAGTTCCATACTAATGAACCCGAATACGTTTTAAAAAAAAATATTCCTTATTTAAACAGTCATAGCTCACAAATTTTAAAAACTTGGCGAGCAAACATGGATTCCCAAAAAGTCATTACCATTCACGCAGTTCTAAAATATATTGCTAAATATGCTAGCAAAGGTGAACCCAGATCAGAAGGGATAAAAGATTTCATCAGACAAACAGTTCAAGTATCACGCGATAATATAAATGTCCAGCAGATAATTCAGAAGATTTTAATAAAAATGTGTGCTGAACGTGATTATTCTGCTCAGGAAATATTTTGGGTGTTAATGGGATGGCCTTTGTATAAGTCATCTCGTAAGTTTGTCACCATTAATTTAACAAGAAACGCATGGAAACAATTCGATATGAATAAGGAGGATGGAAGCATATCCGTTTCAAATATTTTGGAAAAGTACGAGCAACGCCAAGTGAGATTTGAAAATATGTCTTTGTAGAATTATTTCACAAACGTTTAAAAACACGTTGAAAATTTCAGTATCAGAAAAAAAACCATTTATCACCAGAATTATACCGAAATTGAAATATGATCCCAATAATGTGAATAATGAAGATTTCTATAAGCAACAAGTTATGTTGCATATTCCTTAGCGTGATTTTCAAATTATGAATCCAAATAATGCTTCATGGAAAGTTATATATGAACAGCATTTTCAGAATAATGAAATTCTGAGATTGGATTTGGAATATATGTTGCAAAACTTAGAAGATGAGGAAGAATTTGAAGAAATTGAATCTACTGAAATATATCAACCAATTGACTGGATTAATGTCGCTTCAAGACAAAATAATGCACAGGATGAATTAGATTTGGGCAGAAGGAACATTGATATAAGATATAACTGGCACACCATTCAAAGTCAAGATTTGTTTAATAAATTACAGAATTTTATTGAAAATGAAAAGGTTAAAGAGGGTGAAAAAAGTGGTTGTGTCACTGTTCATTCTAATTTGCCAAATTTCGTCTTTTCCCATGAACAGAAAAAAAAAATAAATATTTTTGAAGAACAGCTCAATTTCTTACAAGATCATAGGCGAGAAATTCCAATAAAAAGAATTGTTGTCATAGGAAAAGCAGGTTCTGGAAAAAGTACTTTAATACATTACTTCACTGCTCGATTAAATGAAACATTTGGTCCATCTTCTTTTCAATTGCTTGCACCAATTGGTGTTGCCGCAGTCAATATAAATGGATAAACGATTCATTCAAAACTTTTATTGGGACTAAATCAAAAGCTGATCTTAGTCCATATTAGATTGGTCAACTTCAGAAGGAGTTTCGAAATTGTAAATTCATAATTATAGATGAAATGAGTTTGATTGGATGCAGCCTTTTGCGAAAAATAGATTTACGATTACGTAGTGTTGTGCCATCGAAACAAAATAAACCTTTTGGTGGAATGTTCTTATATCTATTTTGAGATATCAAACAACTACCTCCAGTAAACGACAGGCCTCTTTACAGTGGCAAAAATCAAGGAAGTGAATTTCTTTAGGAAGGACAAATGTTATTTTCTTCGACTATACAAAAATATTTTTTTTTATCATCATCCTTCCGGCAAGATGAAACTCAACAAATATTTTGTTGCATACTTGATCGAATTAGCAATGGAGAATGCACTACTGAAGACTATGAAATATTAATGATTAGAAGCTCACAGTCTCTTTCAAAAAGCGAACAGCATTTATTTAAAGATGCAATTAGGCTGTTTTCAACGAATAAAGACGTAAAAGAATATAATAATGAAAAATTAAAAGAACTGCGTTAGCCTGTTGCCTTGATTCAAGCTCTTCATAATTGTACTAAAGCAAAGTTGGCTGATTCTGAAATGACAAACGGACTTGAACCATTTCTTACTTTATCAGTTGTGTCTAAAGTAATGTTACGTTCTAATTTATAGACCGAAAAAGGTTTAGTAAACGGGGCTTTAGGCTATATTGCAGATATTATTTATGAAGAAAATCATGGGCCACCAGACCAGATGCCGCGAATAATCATGGTTAAATTTGAAAACTACATTAATTCAACTTATGAGAATGGTTGTGTTCCGATTCCACCAATAACTAAATTCTGGAAAAATGGAAATATAAATTGTTCAAGAAAACAATTTCCTCTGCAGTTAGCTTTTACAGTTACAATTCATAAATCCCAAGGTTTAACATTAGATAAAGCAGTCTTAGATATTGAGGATAAAGAGATATCAGTTGGCTTAACGTACGTAGCGTTGACGAGAGTGAAAACACTTCAATGTTTAGCATTCGATAGAAAATTTCCTTACGAGAGATTCTACAATATCAAAAATTATCGTATACTAACATGCAGAAAAAAAGAAGAAATTAGAATGAAAAGTTTTACAGTTAATAATTCTTAGTATCAACCAGGGCAGAATTCAAATGTTTTTCCAGAAAATAGGATTTTGAAGAAGTAACTTTCTTCAAGCTCTCTTCGAGTATATTATTCTAAGATTGCTATCAAAGATTATTTGAAGTGAATTACAGAGATTGGAAACATACCTATTTCAAACCGTATGAGAAACCACCAGAGGCAATTGTAAAATGTAAAAGCATCTTTAAAAGAGATTTTAGTTAAAAATTTAAAAATATTTTGTAAAATTTTGCTTCGAAAATATTTTTATTTATACCAATCTTATATCATAAATAAAAAATTCCGAGCAAATTCTTAGTTATTTGGCTGAATTTACATTTCTAAAATTAAAATGCGCCAAAACATAAAATAACGTTCTTGCTTAATAAAAATGCAAAAATAATATAAAAAAATATTGTTACTTTCAAATATTTATCTTATTAAATAATGCTTCGCGAATCCAAACAAAGCATTGCTTTTGCTAGTATATTCTTCAATAATTGGCATTGGTTTTATTTTTTTAACTTTTATACTTTTTGAGAAAAATGTATTTGAAAAATAGGAGCGCCGGCGCATACTTCGCCGGTTATCTCAAGGACAGTTCAAGGTCAGGAGCTAAAAACACTCTATACTGTATTCTCATGGTGAGCCTTATTACCACACATGTTATTTCAAACATCGGCTGTGGGGGCCATTTCGCTATGCTTATCCGGCTAGAAACTTTAGCATGTTTAACTTAAGGTAAGAATTATATAAAGAAATCCAGTTGCAGTTGGCTTAATATATCCTTAATGCAGCAAACTTGTCCGAGGAGATACAAAAGTACCTTTTAAATTGACATGATTTTTATTATATATTTTGTTAATTCATACGTAATGCAAAATTATATCCATATTTCACTGATAAATGAAGAATTTGGGTATTATGTATATGAGAATTAGAAGTTTAAAGTGCTCTAAAAAACCCCTCAATAAAGCCCGAAAAAACCCGGGTTTTAGACTAGTGGGCCAGTGGGCTGGGTTAAAAAAAACTTGTTTTTTCAAACCCTGTTAATTACTGAACTAAATTTTGGCATGTATGTAGTTAATAGGTACAAATCTACATATCATATACAGGGCTGCTCAAAAAATTCAGATAATTTTCCTTTGTAGAGGGGTACAGCTGAAATTGGGTTTTCAAATGTGTTATGCGTTTCTATATGATTGTATTAGACATAATATTTTAACTCATTAAACGGTGCAGATTTGTTACATTATTCTGAATGTGTTGGAGAGTGTTTCATAATCTATGCTCGACGCATGATTTCTTCTTTCTTGTTAATGTTTTCGGAGAGCTTTTAATAACTGGTATATTTTTGAATGAGTCATGAACGATTACAGAGCATATTCTAATTCTCCTATTCCTTTCGATATCCTCCTATTCAAGAATTCAGATTTTCTGAATTTCTGAAATATTCCCATGGAAATAAATCTGAAATTCCAATAAATTTCTACGGCCATTTTCTACTGCCTTACAAATTTAGGCTCTTCCTTTTCTAGACCATACTACCACCATAATAAATCACATTCCAATTCCAATAGATGTCTACGAAATGTAGTTTTTTTCATTGCAAAGTAAAAAAAGAAAGAATCGAGATCATGAACCAAAGCTATTTCAAGAAAATAATGTTTAAAACATAAGCTCTGTATCAGACATGCTAAGTATTAGCGTTTGTATTTTTTTCTGATTTTTGAAGTCTGTTGTTAAAATGATATTTTTCCTAATAAATGCTGAATTATTTTCAAATTTAAAAAATGAAATTTTCATTTACCTTTCTTAGATTTTTAGAAAATAATGATTATACCTCGAGGGAATGTACAGCGTTTATAAATTATATATCTTTATACAAATATATAAAAATGACAAGTTTTTGCATCATGTAAACATTTAAATTTATATTTTTAAGGGATAAACTTCATTTATAATTTTATTTTGTATTTTATATATCCACTAAATATAAAAAATAATCTATACTTACAAGAAAGGTCTTCATACGGGCATACTCCGAAAAATCTGAAAAAATCATAGAATGTTCTTCGTATGAGGATAGATATGTTTATAAAAAAAATTTCGACGGAAACTCATAGAGTGTCCGTAAAAAAATAATTAAAATTTTGTTATTTGGCGATTTATCACAGGTTGGCGATGGAATAAAATTTAAAAAAAAAACTTTTTTGTGTCAAATACTCTTTAAGGTAAAAATGTTTCATGTTCAAATTGTTTAAATAAATTTTATTTAAATAACTTTAGTTTTGTCAGTTTTAGTTTATTTTAACTATTGTTTTGTTATATATTTATTTATAATGAAAGTTAACTATGAAATTTTATGAATTAAAACAAAATTTAAATTAATTAAAATTGTTTCAATCTCAAAATTAAGTAAAATTGAGCACTGTCGATTCAATTTTGTTGCTATGGAAACAAAAACTGCTCCGATATTGGAATGTTTAACTGCAGAATTCTTCACCTGGACTTTATTTTGGAATACACTTAAATATATGAAAATATATTTTTCAATATGAAAATATTTTTTATATATGAAATTATTTTAACAGTGATAAAATTAAATAAATGCAGCAATAAGCAACATAAATATGTAATACAAAAAATATATGCCTTAAACTCTCTGATTGTTTAAGTTTAAATTCGTTAAATACTATTTACACGTATTCTAAAAATCAATTAACAAGCAATTTTCAGGTGTATCCAAATTGCTTGCTTTTGACGAGGAAAAGTACTGCTCGCCAAATCGCATGACTCTTCCGTCTTTTCGCGCCAAATAGTGGAAAGTATTTTCTTTTTTTACAGACTTTTACTGTAATGCCGCCGCTAAATATGACAGTTCCTGTATTACATATATAAGTAGTTTAATTAGTACTTTTTTCAAAATATTCAAAGATATTCAAAATATTCATGCCGAATAATGAGACCTTCTATGTTAGAAATATTTTTAAGCGCTTTACTGTTTTTTAAAAATACAGAATAACTATGAGTAAATTAGAGTTGTTTCTTGCCCGAACTGAAAAAATCTGTTTCACTAATGTTGTTGAAATTTTTCAGAACTACTATTAAGATCTGAGTTTTCATAACAGCGCTCCATACCACACTGCCGTGCCAAAACTTGTGAGCTTTGATGTTCGTCTTTGAGCCTGTTTGTGCACTTGGTGAGATGTTTTTATCACTGTACAAAGTGCACTCAGACGCCCACTCAGCAATGTGCAATAACCTTTTTTAAGGGGACGGTGGACGTTATTTTTTTTTTAATTTTCATCATAGAGATATAAATTTTTGTGGAAATATACATTTCACCATAAGTATAAAAACCTCCTTAACCTCCTCAGTCCTGGTGTTGCCTGTAGCAGACACTAAAAAAGATCCTTGAAATTAATTTAAATGCTTCTAGGATTGCTATACTTACTTCTAGACCATTTCAATAAATGCTTGAATATCATAAGCATCGATATATAGACTGATATATCTTTGGAGATGTTTGATAGTAATTTTAAACTGTTTTTCGATGCCCCAGCAAATATTTCTCTCAAGACTGAGGATGTTAAAAGAAATTTCCCATCTTATTATAATTTTAAGATTTTTTTTTGTATTAAAATTTTAAAAAGGAATTTTAAAATACTGCATGCGTCATAATTATGGGGATATTTCCTCGATTCGGTATTTTAATCACTTAAAACTATATTACAAACAAATCTGTGCATCGAGTTTTTAATCCCTTGAATGCTGAATTTTTTTAGACTTTTTTTTCTGAGTTCGATATCGATTTTCATCAAAAATTTGCCTTTTAATAAGCTAAAAATCAAGTTTAATTATCTTAACGAAGTCGAATTTTTAAATGCACGCACGGTTTTATTGTAAGCAAAATATGGATTCGTCCATATTAATTCGGGAATTTAGATCAAATATGGACGCATGGAGCATTTCAAAAATCTAAAACGTTGAAAAATTAGTTTTGAGAAAAATAGATTTAAAGTATATTAAAGGGCCGAAAAATTGTTTGTGTACAAAATTCAAACGCTTGTAATTTTGCGAAAAATAATCGAATCTACATGCGGTTTTTCGCAAATGGCTCAAAACAAACTGGAGAATAATACAGGGTGTGTTCACAAAGTTTCAAGACTGGTCTGAGAATACAAAATTTATTAATCATTTTTGTACAGCGAACTAAAATTCTTCGAAATGGAATTGGCATCAACACGCCGCTGTCAGCATTTTTTCCATTGTTCATAGATTCCCTGGAAGCTTTCGCGCACCAGGCTGTTAAATGTCCTCGTCGAGCTTCCTGGATCGCTGGAATTGTTTCGAATCCCTTCCCTTTCACGTATTTCTTGTTCCGGGGGAATAAAACAAAGGTGCTGGGAGCGAGGTCGAGGCTGTAGTGGGCTTGCGAGGGTATTGCCACGTTAAACTTAGCCAAAACTTCGCGGCGGCAAGCGACATGTGAGAGGACGCATTGCCGTGATGAACAATCCAATCGTCTCTGATGTCTTGACATACGCGCCGAGTAAGGTCAGTTTTACGGTAGAGTGCTCCACCATTTGAAGGATCGAGCCCCCTACAGCCCGACTTTTCTCCTAGCGACCTTTTTTGTCTCCCCGGATCAAGAAAGACTTTACAGTGAAGCTATTCGACACGATTCCAGCGATCCAGGCAGCTTCGATTAGGTCCCTTAACAGCCTTTCGCGCGAAGGCTTTCAGGGAGCCTATGAACCATGGAAAAAACGCTGGCAGCGGCGTGTTGATGCCCACGGGTCATACTTCGAAGAAATTTAGTTCGCTGTACAAAATTGTTCAATAAATTTTGTATTCTCAGACCAGTCTTGAAATTTTGCGAACACACCATGCAATATGCACAAAAATAATTTCGATTTTGGGTAGATTTCCGCTCAGATAAAGGTCCATGGTCCCTTTAAAGTTATAGTATTTGTATCAGGCATAATACCCAAGGCAAATTTAACAACTCAGTATTGGAATCCAAGTAAGTGGTAAATTTAATAAATATTAGGAAATCCCATGGCTTTGCTCGCGTAATTTTTGAAATATCGCAAATGTTATTTGTGTGCCTATTTTTATTAGAGGAAATGATACTGCTATGGATAATTTAAAAATTACTAATTAAGTCAACGTGTGACTAAACTTCATTCTTATACTGCATTAGGCAAACACGAGACATAAATTAAGGAGAAGAACTAAAATAAATTCCAAATAAATGGTAATTTAGAATGAGTTTTGATAGTTTTGGGGTCATTTCATTTTTCCTTTGAAGTTTCAACTTTTTCAGGAATCGTTCTTAGCAAGCATTCACATCTTAAAAGTAACCATTATGTCAGATTTCAAGCTGCTTGTTATGCAAGCTTCTGCAACAACTATATTACATCAATAACAATTTTATAACTTTTTTGTTCCGGCACACTTTAAAATTTCTAAATTTTTAGAAACTGTTCTCTGGTTGTATTTACATCTCTAACATACCAGCCCTGTCAAATTTCAAGTTTCTATCCGTAACAATATCAGATAGATTATAGTTTAGAAGGTGTTTAGAAATGTTGCGCGCTCATTTCATCCTTTGAAATTTAGAAAAAAAAATTCTTAGGGAGCACTTAAATCTTAAAAATATGCACCATGCCAAATTTCAAGTTTCTAGGCCAGCAGCATCACAAAACTTGCAATTTAAGAACTCTTTTTGTTTCTGAAGCTTTTTAAACTTTGAATTCTGTAAAAAGTGTTCTGAGCGACCATTTGCATCTTAAAAATAACAGACATATAAAATTTTAAGTTTATATTCCTAACAATTCTAAATAAACCATAATTTAGAATTATTTATTTCCATTATTGATTTTTCTCTTATTTCACATTTTTAAATTTCGAATTTTTAATCAAATGTTTATACCGTGAGTCTGCATCTTAAAAGTAACCACTATACTAAATTTGAATTTTCTATACCAAAGTAATCCCCCTAAATTGAAATTTAGAACGTTTTCCGTTCATTTCATCTTTTTAAAATTCAACTTCTTTTTTAAACCTTTCTTAGCGAGAATTTACATCGTTAAAATAGCCACCATACCAAATTCCAAGCTTCTACATCAAATGTATCACATAAATAACAATTTTAAAACGTTTTTGCTCCTGCAATCTTTTAAATTCGGAATTTTTACAAAACCGTTCTGGGCGAGCGTTTACGTCTTTAAAACAACAGCCATACCAATTTTCCGGTTTCTACTGTTAATAGTTCCAAATAAATCTTAATTTAGAACGTTTTCCGCTCGTTTCACCATTTAAAATTTCGGATTTTTTTTAAAACCTTCCTTAGCTATCATTTGCATTTTTAAAGTAACCAGCATGCCAAATTCTAGGCTTCTATACTAACTGTATCACATAAATCGCAAGTTTAGAACGTTTTTTGCTCCTGCATCGTTAGAAATTTCGAATTTTTGGAAAACGGTTCTAGGCGGGTATTGACATCTCTAAAGTAACAACCCACGTGAAATTTTAAGTTGTTAGCCCTAACAATTTCAAAAATATCGCTATTTAGAACGTTTTCCTCTCGCTTCACCCTTTTAAATTTCGAAGTTTTTAGAAACCATTCATAGCAAGTACTTACATCTTAAATGTTACCACTACACTAGATTTCAAATTTCTAGCCCCAAAAATGCATATTTAGAACATTTTAGCTCCTGAAACCCCATTGAAATTTATTGTACCGACATAAAATGTATCTTATGTTGGAACAGAGATGGTCACCAGCATTTTGTCACGATTATTTTTTAACTCGGTTTGGTAGTTCCAGAGGTCATTCCTTGAAAACAAAAAAACAAACATTATTTCTTTATAATATTAGTATAGATGTAGACATAGGTATTAAATCGAATTACACGCTAAATTACTATTAAATAACAAAATTTTAGTGGATATAGCATATTATCATGTTTTTAATAATTTTTACAAATGTGTTCATTTTTTGAGAGAATGTTTATTGAAATACATTTATAAAAGTTTCATGCGTATTACATTAAAAAGTTATTTATAACATTAGCCAAATTACATGCATTAAATACAAGAGCGTAATTTTATCTTAAAATATATACCTGGATATACTTTAATGGAACACAGAGAACAATACAAATGATGGAAAGCCAAATTCTATTCATTTGTTAATAGGTGCGTTTGTAATTGTATAAAAACGAAGCACCTATAGTCGTTGTTCCGTCCGTCCGTCTGTCTGTCCGTCCGTCCGCATATAACAGAGCAAAAACTGCCCGGCCGAATGGTCTAAAATTTTAAATATATATTTGTTGCAAAATTTTGTCGAGTCATTTCAAATTTTATGAAACTCGGATGTATGGTTTAATTACAGGGATAGTCAAAAGTTTTCCATTACATTGTGGCCAATGGGAAAAAAATATTTCAAATCCATTTTAATGATGTTACAGCCTTTCGAATAAAATGAAATTGATATGCACTTATGAAGTGCACTAAAATATACATTCAGTACAATATGCGGTGCAAGCAATATTTACAAAACTAGTTATAGTACGAACGAACCTCAGTTGCCACGTTTGACGTGCAATTTCCAACTTGTATATATTAATAAGCGAATATTTTCATCTGAGTCTATGATTGTCTGTTTGATGGCGATGTCTACAGAAATCAATCGGGCATAGAGGTCTGGAAATTTTAAACCAAATGTATCGGCATCTCAGACTTTCGCGTTTTTTTTCTTGAAGAGGTTTTTTGTTATTTAAAAAAATGTACAAATTTTAGTGATATTTTTCGCGATTTCGGCGATTTTTTGACATTAGTAAACTGAACAGAATTTACGACTGAACAGAATTTACTGACTGAATTTTACGATTGCGCGTTTTAGCCAAATAAGTTATTTACACTATGTCGCGTATTAACGGGTGATTCGTGTTATATTGATTTTGTTTCTAAAAATTTATAGTTTACGATCGAAATTTTCAGGTAGTATTCTTAACACTTTCCAACAAAGTTGAAAAGTGTTTATGACTTCGGTTTGTCTGTCCGTCTGTACGTGCTCTAACTCCCGTAAATATACTCGGATCGTCCTGAAACTTTTGGATGTTAGTGACTTCTACCATAGCACGAACCCTATTGCAAATGAAGTTTGTAGCATGTTTAGTTCATTTACAGGGACAGTGAAAAGTTTTCCGTTACATTCCGGCCTATGGGAAAAATAGTTTAAAATGATTTTTAATGATGTTACATGCTTTCAAACATAATAAAATTGATATGCATTTATCAAGTGCACTAAAATATGCATTTTCTGTACAATATGCGGGCCAAAAAATAGTTATTATTCATTTACAGGGCCACACAAAAGAATTCCGTTACATAATGATATAGGGTTGGAGGGAATTTTTTCCGGCGTATTTTAATTATGTTAAACTATTTCATGTATAATGAAATTGATATACGTCACTAAAGTTTACTATAACTTAATTCATGGATAATACGAAATGCAGAGCATTTACAGGGACACACAAAAGATTTCAGATACTATATTGTACCTGAAGTATTGTAAAGTAGCGATGATTGCTGGAAATGCATTTTTAATTATGTTATGTGCTTTTATGTTTCACTATATTTATGCATTGTATATGGTGTGTATAAATGCTGTAATTGATATGCAGGGCTACTCAAAAGAATTAGTAATGGTTACTGGGTATGATTGCAAATTGCTTAAAGGTGATTTTTAAGTAAGTTAGGCATTTTTACGCTGAACTGCATTTAGTTCACTAAGAAATGTTTGTAAAACATATATAAAATGACATACAGGGTCACGCAAAGAATTGGATACATCTATAAATGATAAATTCTGGAAATGTGATTCCGGTAGTTTTAAGAGTGTTTTACTTTGAATGAAACTTTAGCTAAATAGTGGCGTGTAATAAAGGTACTAGGTAAACTACAGGGTTATACAAAGTTTTCAAGTATGTTTCCATATATTTGTATAAATTGCTGAAAGAGAATTTCAACCTGTTATGCGTTTTCTTGCTAAACTAAATTTCTCCATTATATAGTATATATATCAACCTACAGATCAAATACAGGGCTGTTCAAAAGAATTGGAATACATATTTGCTATGGATGGTAACTGCTGAAATCAGTTTTTCAAATGTTTTATGTTTTTCCTAAAATGTTTACTTAGTTCTCTTATATACCTTATTTCCCTAAATAACGAAGTTTTGTTAAAGCATTCAGGAAGTGTTGGAAAGTGTTTCATAATCTATACTTAACGCATGATTTTTCTTACTTGTTTTTTCTTGCGAGCATGAACTCTGAGTGGCCCGCGGGGACGTTTCGGGACAATTTTTTCTTATTAGTCTGGGGCTATTCTTAGGTAACACGGGGCAGGCTTGCTAGTAGGTATGGTACATATATAAAATTCATTGCAAAAGTAAAATTCATTAAGCGTGAGTTTTTCAGTAAATCTTGAAGTAAATTTTCTATGTATTTTCATTTTTAAATAGTAATTTAAAATCAATGTTTCAAATATAATGATTTAAAAAAAAACTAAGCTCTTACTATTTCATAACTTTAATTTTTTGAAAGAATATCGTGGGATTGCATTCTTTGAGGATTTAGATATTAATTGATTTTGTCAGAGCCAGAAAGTTTTCTTTTTTAAAATCTTCTAATAGCTAATGGAGCAGTGGATTTTTATCTTAGAAAAGCAATCTTACATGGGAATTCACTTTGGAAAAAGAAATAAAAATTTACAATATAATTTAGGATTCTTTTAATATCATGTAGCAAAGATAATGTATCAAAAATATTTCTGAATGCATCAGTTTCATGGAAGATATCTAAAAAGAGTGTTAATAATAAAATCTGTGACAGGTGAGATTAACAAAGTATTCATATATATATATATATATACTATCAATTCTCCTTAATGAAAATTTGGGTAATCTTTACGTCAGTTCATAGCCATTGAGAATTCTAAGTAACTTTGAAAAGTTTTGTTTAAGTCGAAATTTGGAACTGTTTTTTACAAAAATTCGATTTTTTTTAAAATTCAAGTGTTCTTATGTAGTTCTTTTTTAACTTTAGTTTTTGTTCTGCAGAAATATCAAATAGAAAAGTACAGTTAATATTTTTTGCTATAAAGGTGAAGTCGCACACCACGAAAATTTGTTTGTTGACATATAATACAAGTGATCTGTTTTAATGCTGCGTTATATACAGTGCCACATATTGCTAGTAATTTTGCTTATAGTTGTAAATAAAATATTAGCCTGAGACATACACTGTAAAAACAGAAAAATACTTCTTTATCTTCTAAGAAGATTAACCAAAAAATAACCTAATATTTCCTGAGTTATCCAAGATTCCAAAATGCGATATCTTCTTACAAATTCAGAAAACAATAGATTTCATAGATTTGAAGAACCATTTCTGAAACAAAAGTTTATTTTACTGCCCGTAACCAATGGAAATGTTTTCCGAGTAGTTTTATAATGTATTAATCAGTTTTCTCAAATCGATATCAACGTAAAATATCGATATTTAGAATGCTATCAATTCTCAACCAATCGTTCTGAACTGCGTAGCAGAATTTAAGCATGCAGGAGTTACAAATAATGGTCAATTTACACAGATTATTAAACATGTTTGTTGATCTTGTAAAGTTTTACTCGAGAATTTATAGCATCCAAAATACCGATATTTTATGCTGGTAGGGGTTAAGAAGATTCATTAATACAATCTAGAATTACTTAGAAACGTTTCTGAAAATTATGGACAGCAAAAAGACTTTTGTTTCAGAAATGAAAATCACAGAAATCTACTAGTTCATGAAGTTTCTGAAGATAAAACTTTTCAGAATCCTGCATAATAGGAAGAAGTATGCAATATTTTCATAAACTTTCTTGGTAGATTAAGAAGAATTATTATCTTATTCTACATTGTATAGTGTGTGCATCGTGCGAAAGTATTTGATACTAAACTTAATCTTAAAAGTTTGCAAAGGATGGCGTAAGTAGAACCGGCAGGTTTCGGGCGCTAGAACAGCCAACGGCACATGAAAGCCCTGTCCTTAGGTTTAAGAATAAGTAGATTTCATTTAGCCCAAGTGAAACCAACAAATGTGTTTTGTGCATTGAAGATGTCAAGTTTTGTGCCAACGAAACGCAATGGGCTGGAAGATTTAAATTTTTATTTCTATTTGAAGAAATCGGCGGCTGAAAATCATCGTTTCCTGACCAAAGCTTATGGGAATTAAGCTCCATCGACTTCAATATGCGAGCACTGTTTTCGAGGATTCAAAGATGGTGATTTTGATTTGGACGGCCAGTAGCACCCCGGTCAAATGAAAAAGTCTGCAATAGAGGAATTGGACGTATTACTGATATTTACTGCATGCCATCTCTTTGTTAGAGTTGTTTTAAAGTTCTAAAATCGTATGCACAATTTTTGCAAAGAACATGTGTAATCTAAATAAATACACTGTAAAATAAAATTTTGTCAACATACAGTAATTGTGACGACAGTACTATTCCTTTAATTTGTCGGGGTTTTTTTGATCAATTTCAGTCAAGTTTTCAAAGTTTTCTACATAAAGTGAGGAAATTCTCTATTTAATTCAATATACATTAAACAAGCAATACTTATAAAAACATGATACGAAAAGAAGAACTGCAACTGCCCAAACCACCACCTTTACCATTCAGCAACTATTGCAAAAGCCTAAATTTCAAGTATCGATATTTATTGCGTTCACCTAAGTACACATATTTCTGTGTAATATTCTGATCTTACACTTATTTCTGTGTAATATTCTTACATATAATTCTTTGTAATATTCTGTTCTTTCACAGAGCTGTTTTTAATTTGTATGCATACTTCTGTGTAACATTCTATTCTTACGCATATTTCTGTGTAATATTCTACTCTTACGTATATATCTGTGTATTATGTAATATCATGTTTCGATGTAATATGCAGAATGCACAGATATTTGTGTAATATGCAAAATTTGTAAAATTTACATTAACACATCAATTTGGATAAATTCGTACGATTTTCTAGTATTTACACATTACTTTTTGAAGGGACAACAAATTAGCTCTTCCATTAACCCTTAAATGCCGGATGTTGCTTTTCGGCAACATACCCAATTTAGGCTTCTAAAATACTATTAGAATAATTTTGAAGCTATAATGTCTAATGTTGCCAATAAAATACATTCTGAAAATATTATTAAATCGATTTTCAACATCCAGATGGCTACACTTGTGCTGTTTAAGAACAAAGATAGATTTATTCTTTCCATTGTTGCTACATGTTCTTTTTGTTTTGTTTGTAAGCTTGCGAAATACCCTGTTTTGTCCTGCAGTGAGCAAGTAAAATTTATTTCTTATCATAGCTCCTAAAATTTTTGTGTGTTTAATAATATAGAATTTTATGGAGGAAAATTATTTTGTCAATTAAAGACCAGTATTGCCGATTAGTAACAAACAGTTTTTAGCTGTAAACTATACTTAAAACAAAGTATGATTTTTTAAAGCATTTTTTCCATGATTTATTTAAAAAATGAAAGCCGAAAAACATTATTAAAATGATTTTTGGAAAATCAGGTATTTAAGGGTTAAGACAATAAACACACGTGGATGTTTACGACAAGAGTGTAAATGTTACGAAAAAAGTATAATTTTACAATTTTGCACATGTACTTATGTAAAAGTGACTAATTTATACATTTATTTTTTAGAGTGTACCTATGATTGACTAATGATTTTTTTAAAACAGTAATTGATTTCAAGAAGCTTCAGATATGCGAATGCAAAATTACAGCTCATTCCACCATGTAGCATTTGAGTTATCCCTAAAAAGCTCTCTACGCTGCAGTCTGTTTTTGAAAGGATAAAAATTGAATTTAGCATTAGGGGTTGCAAACTTTAAACGCGTTTACTTCCTAAACTACTCGAGAGGGCCCACTCAGTTCCGTGGTTAGCACACTGACCCCAAAATAGAAAACTTGGGCCAAGTTTGTAGGCTCGAAACCCGTGTGGTATAGCGAGGTGAATGTGCAAGGTGTTCAGGATTTTCCTTTTACGAAAACGATAAATTGGGTCTTTTTCTCTGCAAAATATCTGTTTGAAGGCATCTCTCCTCTTGAAATATAGATAAAACTGGTCAATGCTTAACAAAAATTCCCCACTCGACCGTGCGACTTCTGGTTTTGTATCTTTTAAGGTAAAGTTTACCCAAGAATCCAAATATGTTTTCAAAAATTAGATGTTAGTTTTGAAAAATGTAAAGGGTCCCATTCCCACGAGAGCACTCTACTGGAGCACTATGGGAACACCTGGCCCAATTTTTTTTAAAAAACCAAATGGGATCCCCTCGAATGTGTTCGTTTGTTGTTTATATTAGCACAAAGACCACATTGGGACATGCTGCTCTAAACAACGCAAATTTATTGGGTACCTGTTTTACAGTTTTCTCAAATTCCGACACGTGCTCGAAATAGAAAAAGGTGGATCATAGGTTCCCAACGGGGCGGTATCGCCCCCAGTGGGCGCTGGAGGCTTCTAGGGGGCGGCAGCGGATCCAGAGAGAAATGGAGGACGTTAAGATAGTCAAGGGGGGCGGCCGTGGCGTACCCACCTATTTAGAAAACTGATATAATAAAACTAGCTGGCCTCCCTCTCCACCCCTCTGGCGTTCCGCGGACCCTTGATAACCTTAAATATCCCTATATTAAATGTAAATCTATACAACGAATCTAAAGCTGGGGATCCCAAATTAAACTTCTTTTACGCACAAAATCGACGCAAAACTCTCCGAAAACAAAATTTTATTATAGCTGGCTAAACGTTATAGACACAATTCTTTTATGAATGTCAAAAATAGCTACAATATGCATTGAAAAAAATAGCTATGAATTCGAAAATCATGGAATGGAAAATTAGGTATGTTAGGCACTAAGAAGAACTAAAAGTAAAGTTCAGAAATGGATACTAACAATTTTGGCTTCAAAATCTATACTAGCTCTCTGCCCTGGACTGTGGGCAACAGTACAGCTTTAAATACAGCTTTTTTAATTGCTTTTCCTTCATCGGATTTGGCTAAGCTTGGGAAGAGTTCAATTGCTAATGTACTGTTTAAGAAAAGGAACAGACTGCGCATCACTTTGCGGTAATTTGTGGGTTGATGATAACGAAATTGGAACTCGACATTAACAAATTGTTAAAACTTTCCATCGCAATAGTTTTTTTTTTTTTAATTTCTTAGTGATTTTTTGCTTATTTTTAAATTTTGTTCAACAAATTAACATTTGATGGTCATTTTAATTACGTTCTACTTTGTGACTCCTAACAGATAGATAGACAGATAAAATACGTATTGGTAATATGCATCAATATTTCATTATCTGGTATAATTAACTATTATGGAAGAGGGGGGCGTTGAAATTTTGTTTTCTTATAAAGGGGGCGGTAGTCTAGAAAAGGTTGGGAACCTATGAGGTGGATGAACACTGTATATATATATATATTTTAAAATGAACTGGCTGATTTTTAAATTCAGTAGCAACTGCTGGCAGCTATTCAAAACTTTTTTGGAGGGTTATGTAAGATATTGGGTATTTTCTAGTGCGAATGCCGGTGTTAGTTTCCAAATGGCAGCGATAGATGACACTGTAAACAGTAGAAGCTACATCGAGATCCGATGTTTTGGCCTCTCTTTTCTCCCATCATTGATGCGAAGGAAGGAGGTTAAATATATGAGTTGGTTCCTAAGAACAAGATTGCATTTAGCGATTGAGACCAACGCAATATATTTTACCTTCTTATTTTGCATAAATGCTGGGGGAAGAGAGAGAACAAGAAATTTGCCCTCAATTTAGTGCCTATTGCTTGCAGCGCCATCTATCGCTGCTATTTCGAAGTGAAACTGGGAATCGCAGTAAAAAACACCTTACATAACACTCCTGCAAGAATTTTTTAAATAGCTGTCACCATTTGCAAGTTATTGAATTTTTAAATCAATCAGTCCATTTTAGGACACACGGTAAATAGTATAGGTAGGAAAAAATTTACATTGTAGGTTTACAAACTTAGAAAATTGGGGGTTTGGTTGAATTAAAAAAATAGCCCAAACTAAAACTCATGAACGTCTATACTTGTATATAATTTGCGTTTTTTTATGATTTATTTTTTTGCTTTTTAAAATAACATGTACATAACTATCTGTAAGATTCGAATTTTTTATATGCTAACTGATTTTGAGGATTTTAGATGCATATTAGGTAGATTTCGTAAGAAATACTACCTATTGCAGTCGTTACCATGGTGCGACTTTTGAAAAATTCCTTTATAACTTTTCATTATAGGACACCAGGAACTCAAAACCACCCCCACCTAAAAAGTTTATATATATATATATATGTATGTATGTATGTACTAAATTTTGTCCGCACGATAAAAGTCGCAATTATGCACGGATTGTCCTCAAACTTGCCAACAACTTTGATATGGCTAATATCTCGGCGGGGATTGAAAATGGGCGAAATCGGCCCAAGAGGGTGGAAATGGGGAGGGTTCAAAATTTTGAATACTGTCTTAACATGATTCTGATATAGCCAGCTCTTACACAACAATGGCAGGAAAAAAAAAATCCCTGCCGGCTCGCGCCTACAGGCGGAGGTAGATTTCGAAGTTAAGTACTAAATTCACCAACAAAACTCAAATCAAGATAAGAGATAAACACAGTTCCTGCTCTAAGAATGAGCTCTAGGGAGCTAAACATTTTGTGAAAATTCTAATATACACGAATACACACACGCATATATATATGGAATAGGTTTAAAAAAGAGCTAAAGCAAATTCAGAGAACCCCAAAGTGTTAAAATAAGTTAATATTTTCATAGTCGGGTTTTTATCATGTTTTAATACGTTTCTTCAAACTCACATGACGTTACATATTCACCTGCTGAGTTCCATATTATTTCCAATATGACGCAATATCTTGTTTGTTTTTTTGGTACTTCTTAGTTATCCCGTGGACTAAATTACTGTCGCCAAATTTTAAGATTAAATGCCAATAATGGTTGCATTTAATTAATTAATTGTAGGATTAAATGCCAATAATGGCTGCCATTAATTAATTAATTGTAAGATTAAATGCCAATAATGGCCAATAAAACCACTAATTCGACGTTTTATTTGTATTTTTATTAATGTTTTACTAATTTATTTGTTCTTTCGTTATTTAAAATAAAAATTATGCGAATGTGTATAATTTGGCAAGTGGTTTTGCGATTTATATAATTTGGCGAAATTGGTCGACGGGATAACTAAGAAGTACCGTTTTATTAAATTCGTCAAACTATTTATTTCATTTTGACTTTTCATGCGGAAATCTTGCTCTAGAAACTTATGACGTAATATTCAATTTGTTTTCAATTCATAAAGCTATTTATTTAATTAAATTTTTCACGTGAAATTCTTGCAACAGAAAAGCAATTGTTGTGGTGAGAGTTTTATTGCTTTTTTTGTTAATTGTTGGCAACTGCTATAACGAAAAATATTTATTTTTTCCTGTCATTGTTGTGTAAGAGCTGGTTTTATCAGATTCATGTTAAGACGGTATTCAAAATTTTGAACTTTCCCCATTTCCATTCCCTTGGGCCGATTTTGCCCATTTTCAATCCCCTCCGAGATATTATCCATCTCAAAGTTGTTGGCGAGTTTGAAAACGATCCGTGCATAATTGCGACTTTTATCGTGCGGACAAAATTTAGTACATACATGCATATATACATACATATAATATATATATATATATATAAACTTTTTAGGTGGGGGTGGTTTTGGGCTCCTTGGGTCCTATAATGAAAAGTTATGAAGGAATTTTTCAAAAGTCGCACCATGGTAACGACTGCAATAGGTAGTATTTCTTATGAAATCTACCTAATAAAAGTTTTTCATTATAGCAGTTGCCAACAATTAAAAAAGAAAAACAACAAAATTCTCACCACAACAATTACTTTTCTAATGCAAAATTTTCACGTGTAAAATTTAATAGTTTGGCAAATTGAAAACAAATTGAATATTACGTCATAAGTTTTCTAGAGCAAGATTTCAGCATGAAAACTCAAAATGAAATAAATAGTTTGACGAATTAAAAAAATAGGTATATTGCGTCATATTGGAAATATAATGGATCTCAGCAGGTGAATATGTAACGCCATGTGAGTTTGAAGAAACGTATTAAAACATGATAAAAACCCGACTATGAAAATATTAACATATTTTAACACTTTAAGGTTCTCTGAATTTTTTGTAGCCATTTTTTAAACCTATTCCATATACATGTGTGTGTGTGTATTCGTGTATATTATAATTTTCACAAAATGTTTAGCTCCCTACAGCTCACTCTTTGTGAAGAAACTGGGTTTATCTCTAATCTTGATTTAAGTTTTATTGGAGAATTTAGTATTTAACTTCGAAATCTACCTCCGCCTGTAGGCCCGAGCCGGCAGGGATTTTTTTTTTTTTTATTTTATCATTTCGAAATTTGGATAACTCATACATTGTACGCACCGCCCTGCAGTTCGAGTTACAAATAGTTTTTAGCTTCTGATTTTAATATAACTAGGGGATCGAACCCGAGCTCCTCGGGTTACAGAATATAGGTGAAAACCATTTTTTTTAAAAAACTCTAATTATTTTTTTACATGTAATATATATTTTAGATTGCTCACTAACATCAAAAAGATTTTTTATATAAAAAATATTAATTGTGCAATCAAATAAAGTTTTGAAATTTATTAAAAGCCGTACTTTCACATGTCACCGCATGCCAGGAGTTAATAACTCAAGATTTTTCGACTTACGTCAGTCGTTCCGATCATTTCGGTGCTTTAAGCGCGCGGTTCAATCGTATGTCTGTTAAATTCGTTTCTTATTTACATTATTTTATTTATTTTTCTATAGAGGAAGTTTTAATTTTGTTATGGAACATTAGACGGAAACAACTGCTCAATTTTTTACTTTGTTTTAAGGGCAATCGGATTAACCTTTCGTGATCGAGCTACACGTGATAGAGATAAATTTAAAAATAATTTATGCTTGAAAATCAATATATATATTACGCTATCGTACATGGCACAGAAATCGCGATTATTTCTTAATTGTTTAATGGCAACGCCCGAATAAAACGCATCTCATTGGTTATTGTGTAATATTTTAAAAAAATGGAATAACAATAAATAAATAAGAAAATTAATTAATAACTATAGAGGAAATCAATTTATATAATTAAAACAAATAAAATAAAAGTAAATAAACTATTTATTAATAAATAAAGAACAACATCCGGATTACCATATCAAGCAAAATAAGGACTACATTGGCGCCAGTTAAGTACCCCGGTGCGTATATGACATTGGCGTCAGAAAAAAGTCGCGTCAACGTAGTGCGTGTATGACACATGTGCCGTCTTTTATTCATCTAATTTAAAATACAATAAATAAATAAATAAATGAAGGTAATTTTCCTGTATTGGTACTTGGCGAAATAAAGAAAAGATCCATGGCGAGAAAAAAAAAATTTCTGGCAACCGATTTAATCAAAATATTTTTTTTTTTCAAATAAAACTACATAAAAGTTGCCGTGATAGCAAAGAGTTCGTACTTTTATGTTAGCTGGGCGCAATTCTCGCCAATAGCATTTTTTTTAACTCGCCAGCAGCATTTTTTATTTTTCGAGGGGTAAATTAAAACAATCCTTTGATGTTGAAATAAAATGGTTAATGGTATTGTTTATTCTTTTTCTTTTTTTAAAGAATTTTTTTTAAGTCATGAATTTTAAAGGTTTCATTTTTTAATTAAAGTTATCCATTCTAAATAAAATGAGTGAAATTATTATATTTTAATCTGAATTAACAAAATATGGGGAAAAAATCCGATGGGTACAATGTTTGGCGATTTATCACCTGTGCCCGATTAACATAAAAGTAGGGAGTTCTCGATTTCTCTATCAGAATCTTCCAATTTGGTGAAGGACTGAGCAAGTAAATTAAATTATGAATAAAAGAAACATGATACAATGCCTAGCATACATTTAAGGGAGACCAAACTGGTCGCTACGGGCGGCTAGTCATTTTAAAAACCATAATAACCCAGTCAATTAAGATACAATTTTCAAACAAATTGCATTTGAAAGTAGATTTTTTTCTCCATTTGACGGTTTAAAAATTGAAAATATGCGATATTTAGAAATTTAAAAAATCGCTGACATAGCACGTATTTTAATTTCATTTTTTTTTTTTAGTTTTTATGAGAAAATGACAACAAAAAGGTACAGAAATATAATATTTTCTTTCCTCCGTGATTATTTTCCCTTTACTTTCAATCATCCACGACTTTCAACAGAAATGGAGTTCTTCAGTTGCCACAATTATAAAAAATGTATTAAAAACTACAAAAAAATTAATATCTCAAAATTAAATTGAGATACAGCTTTCAAACAAATTGCATTTAGAAGAGCATTTTTTTCTTATACGACGGTGTAAAAATTTAAAATGTGCGATGTTTAGAAGTTTAAAAATTTGCAGTAGAGAAAATTGCAAAACCAAAATTTTACTTCAAATTTCAAAGTGTTGCCATTCGCAGAATGACGTATGCGTTACGCACAGATATGTTTGTCCTTTATAATACAGATACAGAAATATAGTATTTTCTTTCCTCCGTGATTATTTTCCCTTTACTTTCAATCATCCACGACTTTCAACAGAAATGGAGTTCTTCAGTTGCCACAATTACAAAAAATGTATTAAAAACTATAAAAAAATTAATATCTCAAAATTAAATTGAGATACAGCTTTCAAACAAATTGCATTTAGAAGAGCATTTTTTTCCTTATACGACGGTGTAAAAATTTAAAATGTGCGATGTTTAGAAGTTTAAAAATTTGCAGTAGAGAAAATTGCAAAACCAAAATTTTACTTCAAATTTCAAAGTGTTGCCATTCGCAGAATGACGTATGCGTTACGCACAGATATGTTTGTCCTTTATAATATAGATATTACAAAATAAAAATAATTATTTTATAATTCTATATAATCTCTTGAAAACGTTAGGAAATTGAGAATGGGTCAAGAATTCCACTGTTGATGCAAACTTATAATGGCTGCAAGCATCGGTGAAATCCAATCTGTCCTTCACAAATTACAGAATTTTTTGATAATCTTTACTGTATACAATCGATAGAAGTAGAACACTTGAAAAAGATAGGAATAACTTTGTGAAGATCTTTAGGAAGAACTTTGTTCAATTTATATACGAACTCGTAACTCATTATTCAAAACAATTAGCCATATTCTGATCGGAGGCCTCAACATGCGCATTACTTTAAAAACAACAGAACTATATTCCATATTATGATGCAAAGGGCCTTAAAAGTAGTTACGTTTTTATAGTCTTATTTTAATTATATTAACTGATTTCAAGAAAGTCTTTTAGTTCATAAACCATTTAATGGTTTCAATACTTTTATTAAATCCGAATGTTTGGGGCCTATTAAAAAGGATTAATAAAGAATCAAGTATATGTTAGCATTTATTTATACCCTCCTCTGACTAGAAATATCTGCTGTCCTGTCTTCTTTATTAATAAATGTCTCGTTTATTCAGCTCATCATAGGACTTTATTCAATAAACTTTTACTGATAAATTTAGTTGTTAAGTCCAAATTATCATATCTCAGTACAGTATATGGGCTTTTGGTCATTGTAGCTCCAACACTTATTCCGTTTATAACTCTGCCCCATAGTGAGACTTTTGGGTAGCAATACATTTTTAGTACTTTTCACGAAAATAAGTTTTGTGAATTTTTATTGTAATAAAATTCGTTATTTCTACTATATCTTACAAAAACTCACATATAACGTAAAGGATTCACATACTTAGCCTCTATTCCGACGAATTAATTCAAATTATATTTGTTTGTTTGGAAAGAAATATAACGCAGGATTGAAATAGAAGATATTTAAAAGAAAACAACCTTTGTTATTACATATAAGGTTAGTTGGGGTAACTGGAACCACGAGGTAACTGGGCCATAGGCTATTTTATAAAAAACTGTTGGTGTTTTTTAAGTTTTAGCTTTTGTGAACAATGCCCCTTAATCTCTACTTCCTAAAACAACGTGTATCAACTCAATCATAACTCTCACTTTGCTGTGATAGGTTGTCAAAAATTTACGTTTCTTTTTTAAAAACAACGTCTATATGGTTGAACTTCCTTGGCTGATTATTAAAATACTGTAAGTACTTTTATTAAACAATCTTTTTTTAAAGATTAAACATATAACTACATTAATATTATTAGGTATCTATACATATTTACTTCATGTTTCAAATGTAAGCCCGGTGTCCCAGTTACCCCATAAATTTTTCAAGAATGGGGGAACTGAGACATGTATCCGGGGTAACTGGACCATGCTGGATCCAGTTACTTCAGTAGTTATAAATAATTTTTTTGTGTTTCTCTTACTACGGGAAGTAAATTTCTCCATTGTTTTTTTGCTCACAATAAAGAAATGATAGAATACCTTATTAAAATTATGTAATGAAATTTAAAAAAAGCATATTGATTGGTATCAAACCAAATTTCTTGGCCTCTTGAGAGGCGGTGATGCCGTTATGGCATCACTTAATTTTAATTCCTAATTGCCACATTGGTACCTGAATTTTATAATGAAAATTTCACCTTTATTAAATACTCGAAAATATACTTTTACATGTTTTCAGATAGATTCTCTTGCAAATATTGGTATCAATAAATTATTTCAACATTTTACGAATGCAAGTACCTTCCCCCTGAAAGCGAGATAGCGAGACCTTGAAATTGTACTATACACAGGGGTCGCATTCTATAGGGAAACTTTTATCGTTCCTACCACTATTTTGAAAATAATATCTTCATCGCACCTTTCTGTAAGGGTTCTGGTAGGAACAATAAAATTTTCCCTATATAATGTGACCCCTGGATAAAGTACTTGAGTACTTACGTAGCCGTTTGTTCATAGAATTACCTTGCCATTTTTTCCTTAAAATACCCATGTGACTTTTATACTTATTATCTATACTAAAGTACATAAGTACTTCCTTAAGTTTTACGTTTTTGGTATAAATAAATTTAATATTTTCACTTTTAGTGCTTTTTTTAAACACATTGACAGCAAAGGTTTCCCTTACAACGTTGTTTATTGACATATAATTTACATAATCTGCCTGGTTTAAATTTTTTTAAGTTGTTTACACGTTTTCAAACAGGACCTGATATCCGATATGAAAAAATATGAACGCGTGTGGAACATAGACCCCCCTGGTCCAGTCACCCCATTTTTGGGGGGGCAACTGGACCCATGAGGAAAGAAAGATGAAATATGCATATTGTTGTATTTTTAAATACTAAAATGTAATTTTGAGCATTTCTATCTTATAGATGGAACCTAACTGAACACATTTACAGAAGTTGAGACTTTAATTCAAATGAACATTAGTTTTTTGAAGCTGAATTGTCAGAAGCTCCAGAGTCACATTGTAAAATCATGTCCCATTTGCCCCAACTAACCTTATTTAGTCAACCCTCGACTGTACCATTCTGTATTACATTTATTTAACTTTAAGAAACATTTGAACTTCACTTTAGAAGAATTTTTATGATTTTGTCTCAAAATATTCATATTGAATTTTCGATCTTCAGTGTTATCAGAACTTTGCTATTAAGCAACGAGTGCAATGACGTAAAGAGGTTTGATCTATATGTGGTTTCTAAGCCGGATGCAGAAAAAAAATCCACCTGAATGCAGATACATTCGAACAATTGACATGTTAATTTTTTGGTGGATTTTAAACATTTTGTCAACATTTACGAAAACTTTTGAAGTTTCGGGTTTATTAGTGACTTTTGTCGAGCTGAAAGAACAGAACAATTCATTAGCTATATATGCGTGTTTTTTTTAAGAAACGATTTTGCGATTTCAAGTGACTAAATAAATTTAATGGCACAGCTATTAGGAGTAGTTAATTATTAGAAAAGACATTTTTTGTAAAAAAATAAGGCGATGAAATCTCCTAAGTTGGACACTGAAAGGATCGTAAACAAGTCCGTTTTAGACAAATTTCTGCCTTAGCGGGTTTATTTTTCCATATACCGAGTGTTTCATTACCAAGTTACACAGATTTCGTAGGGTACATAAATTGAAGCGTTCACAACTACAATAGAACAAGTTCATTTTTTAAAAAATGAGGCAGTCCATTTAGAAGGTGTTTAAAATCTGTTTTATCTGCTCGCACAGTAAAATGCAAATAAACATATGACATATATGAGAAAGTATGTGAAACATTGTTCACTGTGATAGTGGATAAAACAGATTTTATGCATCTTCTAGATGGAACATCTCATATATATATATATATTTTTTAAATGGACTTGGTCTACTGTGGTTGTAAACCCCTCAATTTTAATACCACAATTTGTGAATAATTTTCGCCTTTTTTAAAATAAGAATTTTGTGTCACTAAACAAGGTCAATGTTACTATTATAAAACTTTGTACTAAAACCCAAGTACTCTACCTAACTATCTGTATAATAACCTATTAAAACACCTAGTCATTGTTTTTAATTTCTTTTACAGGAACCATGTAATTTTAAATTTGTGGGAGATTATCGTTAAAAACAGGATCAGTTTTGAATGATTTTAACTATATTCTTAATATCTTCACGAAAATAATTATATAAAATTCTAAACATTTTAGAATGTGGTTTTGACATATATTTTTCACATAACTGCAACAAACTCTTAATCAAGATTATTTTGACAAAATTAATTTATTAATTCTTTGAAGAAAAGCTAGATGTATTTAAGAAACTCAAGAAGAATTGAAACAGAATGAATCAAATACTGCTTTTTCTTTCCGTGCATCATTTCTGTATACATCAACGAAATTTCACTTAAGAAAGTTTCTTGTACGGCATGTTCCCAGTTCTAAGATCCATGCCCGTTTTACGTCAACAAAATAATTTTGCTTATTGAATATTGCGTCTGGTGGAACGGAATAAAGGAATTCTTCTAAGAAAATGTTTTAATAACATTTCTTGAAAGTATTGTTTAAAAAAAGCTCTCTGAACTTATATAAGGGAAAAATCTATTTAAAATTAAGTTATGATGTAAAGATAAAAACTCTCTTATCTTTAAAATCTTCAGTTTTTTTAGCACTGCTATTTCAGAGAAATAATCTTCGTCTTACTGAATCGCAATTTTCTGCCCAAGCGAATATGTCTATTTAAAATAGATGTACAGTCGTAGAAAAAAAAGTAAACACCCCCTACTAACTCCTCAACAAATTATCGTAGAAGAAAGTTACTGGTACCGAACATTCGGAAATAAAGTTTACTTTTAAATGATGTATATAAAATTTGCTTAGGGGGCTATCTACATATTAAAACGAACCATAACTTTGTTTTTTTTTTCCATAGCGGTACGCAATTCTGACAATACAAATGAACTCTACGCCCTTCAATTACCTTAAAAACAAATTTCTATGCAATTTGTACCATAAGTTTCCAAGAAATTAATTATTTTAAGACGAGCGTATTTTAAGGGCTGCATCCAAATTGAAGTTTGGTACTCGATTGTTAACCGAGAGAGCCCCCTTCTTGATCAAGGCACCTAGATTACAGGATAGCATTAGAAATTTCAAAATATATAGTCACTTGTATCATAGACCATCATTTTACAATTTTTTAAGCATAATTTGAAAACTACTTGGAAGAAAAATGTGAATATTTGGATTTCCATAAAACAGGACATAATAAATCTAAACCCATCAAAAAATTTGTTGGTTGCAATTCATATTTTTTTCGAATATTAATTTCATAATTCATATCATAAAATTATACAAATTGCAAATTCAGCGTATTTATGTTTGGGTATATTAGTATTATTGCTCAAAAAATAAGCACATTAGCAGTATAATTTCAGGATATATAAATAAAATTGTAATTTAACATTAGAAGCACTAAATTTTGAATGTTTATAATTCAAAAACTTATCATTCAAATGACTTGAAGTTTGGTGTCTAGGCATAGTTTGAACCAAAGATTTCAAATATCTCGTTAAAATTGGGTATCGCCATTGAAAAAAATGAAGTTTGCATTCGTTTTAATATATAGATGACCTACTAAGCAAATTTTATATACGTCATTTAAAAATATACTTTATTTCCAATCGTTTGGTACCAGTAACTTTCGTCTACAATAATTTGTTGAGGAGTTAGTAGGGTGTGTTTAATTTTTTCCCCACGACTGTACTTAAAAAAAAAAAAAAAAAAAAAAAACGGAAGATTTGGCCGCTGTGCTGTTCAATAATATTCATATATGAAAACGTATTTAGTATGTGGCAGCAAGTCAGAAAACGTCATTAAAACAAAACAGGAAATGGGAGAAAATAATTTTGAGTTTGGACCCAACAAATAATTTTGTGACGAAAATAAAATGAAGTAAAAATTTCTAGGTCGGAGTTCTAAGAAACTGGAAAAAAAAAACCCGTGTTAGACAGTTTCCTCTCAATGGATAAACTTTTCCGTATCATCGTTTAGAATTTTTTTCACTAAAAACGTGAAAATTTCCGTTTCCGGCACGATCCATTTTCAAAGGTTTAAACTGAATGAATACCTCTGCCAAAATAATTTTTAAAAAAATTGCTAGTTTTAAAAGTATAATCTTAACAAATAATATTTTTAACATAAATTTATTGCACTTTTGTTATAAAGTATTTCGGCAAAATCGTATATACTATAGTAATTCTTTAAAAAAAAAAAAGATGTTTTTAAGAAACACGAGACGATTTCAAATAAAATGCATCAAATATTACTTTTCCTTCGTTTCTTCATTCCAGTATATTTCTAGTGAAATCTCACTGGGGAAAACTTCCTATATAGCATGGTCTCAGAAGATCTTGAAAGATTCATGGCTGTTTACGTCAACAGAATGATTTTTTTGCTCACTGAATGTCGCTTCTAATGAGAAGAAATAAAAGAATTCGCTTTAGAAAATGTTTTAATAACATTTCTTGAAAGCTTTTTTAATAAAAGGTCCTTGAGGAGATATTTCTTAAGGGAAAGATCAATCTAGAATTAAGTAATTTTTCTTCTGGTGTCAGGTTTAAAACTATGCCAGAATATCAGTGCAATAGTATAAGAACCATAAACAGTAAACTTTATTGAATTAAATTTTAAAAAAATAAAAAAACCCGACTGCGTAAAAAGCGAACTAATTATTTCTCATCAATGTGAAACTATTTTTTTATATTACTTACCTATTTTTTTATTTACTTGTATTGATGACTTTTAAGTTGTGTTTAATTGTTAGTTCCTATCTATATACACTGTTTTGATGAGGCCTATAGATGTCTATAAAAGTTAGAATTGCAGTAAAGCTAGAGATCCTACATACACAACTTCCAGGTTGTGCAATATTTAAACGGAGCTTCTGACTGTAAAATAGTCAACGAAATATCGTCTTCATTATGAAAGACCTATCCAGTGATATGCCACTCATTAGGGTGCGCAAATTTTTTTTATCGTCTCTACCGCCATTTTGTATTTTACGGCCGACATTTTGAATTTATAAAAACAAAATCTAGCCTATAACCATAGGACGATTAAGACGAATCAATAGAGACCTCATTCATTAAAATCCATCCAACCGTTGGGATGTTTCGAGGGTATAAAGAAATCCACATACTCAGAAATAATAACCCTTCTTGTCAGTCGGTTAAAAATAGAAAGTAAATTATGCACCAAAGCATAGATTGTGAAACACTTTCCAACACTTCCCGAATACTTTAACAATATTTTGCTGATTAATAAGGTAAATAAGATACCTAAGTAATCGGTTTAGAAAACGCACAACATAATTGAAAAACAGGGTTCAGAAATTATCGTTTATTGTCAGAAAAGTATTTCAATTCTTTTGTGGAGTCTTGCATATTACCTACAGTTTTTTATACACTGTATGAAATGCATTGTATTAAGATAAAATTTAGTTCAGACAAAAAACATGCTTTAAACTACTGAAATCAGCCATTTAGAAATTATTATCCATAAGGGGATTTCTATCCAGTATTTTGTGTGACCTTGTATATGATTTTATTTATATTCTACAAACATCTCTTAGTTTAATAAATATAGTTCTGCTTAAAATACATAACTCAATTAAAAAGCACCTTTAAGCATTTTCTACTCATATTCAGTAATGCTTACATATTCTTAATTCTTTTGTCAAGTCACTGCACTGCCGAATTCTGAAGTCAAACATTTTTCAACTACGTTGGAAAGTGTTAAAACCGAGAAAGTAATTATTTCTTATAAAATTTATATTTTAAAAACTCAATTAATTGGGATATACGGATAAATTAAAATACATTGTATTTATATAATTTACTTCTGGTTTCCAACTTTTTGGTATACAGCATAAAAGCTAAATTATAAATAATGTGTACTTAAGTTAGTTATACCACTATCACAACATTTTCTTCTACATAGTTCTAATATGTTAATTTTTAACAATATTAAAAATTATGAAAATAAAGCATAAAAAATATAGTATAAAGAACAACAACGCCGGGTATTGGATATTAAAATTTAAAGTTAGATTAACATGTACCTTTTTAATCATTTATATCAGATATAAAATTTGGCGCATTTCTACAACATTTTTTAAAGCAAACAACTTTTGAGCCGACTTTAACAACGCTAATTTTTCTATGTACAAAGCAAAAGAAGAGTTGCGATTGTTGTTGAAAATGTCGGATGATAGCTGGTTATTAATATTACCGTTTGTTACTATTTATCGCTCTTTCGTTGATGTTCCACAACGCCTTTCTGTAACTGTGTTATCGACGGAGAAATTGCCGCTAGGAGCGATTTTCATGAGCTGTGGATAAAAAAATTGGGGGTATTCTTGATCGCAACACGCTTTGAGTTGAGACAACTTTTCACGAAAAATCGGTTCAAGTCAAGAGTTGGCTTAAAAATTGCCCGTAAAGCAGTTGAATCTGATAGCAACTTAACAAACAGGCAGAGAGACAGACATTTTCGAAAATAAGTCAAATGGTGTACATCCATCAAAAGATCGTATGTAGGCCACTTAAAACAAATTTTTAACAATAAAAATACGATTTTCAGTTGAATTTGACGCTTTGGAAGACATTTTTATGTATAGAATTTGGTATTTATCGAATTTGGTATTTATCGAATTGAGGTATTTATCGAAATTAGGTATTTATTGAAAGGTTCTGCTACTGGCTCTTGACATAGTATACTTACATATCGTTAAAACATGTTCTTTGATAAAAAATAATTGCAATTAATAAAAAATTAATGAAAAAAGCATGAACAAGTAATCTCAAAGATTGCGGGGAAGTTTATACTTAGTATTATTTTTTTTAATTGGAGATATTTTTGATCGCATCACGCTTTGAGTTGCGATAACTTTTCACGAAAAATCGGCTCAAGTCAAGAGTTGGCTGAAAAATTGCCCGTAAAACAGTTGAATCTGATAGCAACTTAGCAGACAGGCAGAAAGACAGACATTCTCGGAAATAAGTCAAATCTTGTAAATCCATAATAAGATCGTATGTAGACCACGTAAATACAAATTTTTAATACTAAAAATACGATCTTCAGTTGAATTTGACGCTTTGGAAGACTTTTAAAATTGAGTAGAACTGACACTAAACAAATACCTTTTATGCCCTCTCTCATTGCACGCATTCGTGCCACCGTCTAGTAAGGCTGTTAGAATTTATTTCAGTTTAAAATTGTAGGTTAATTAAAAGCCGTTCTGTATATAGAAGAAAGTAAAAATGCTATTTCTGCTCAAACGAAAATCGCAACTGAAATGATTTTGTAGGGAATGGACTCCAAATCTGAACCGAAGTATTCTATTTAAATTGAACGAAACTACATACGGAACAAAAAACAGCAGCTTTAAACAATATCCGTAAAATAATATTCGTAAATAATAATCGGAAAACTTTCTTTGGACGTGTTTTTTAAATTTAATTGTTTATTAATTTAATACCTATGAAAAGATACGATAAGATTACAGCTCATATATACACTCTCAGATATAAAACTCTCACTTTTGACGATTTAGCAATCCTTGAACTATATTTCGACGTTTTTGACAATCATTTCGTATCAATATTACGTGACTTTAAACGAAACGTAAACCCTCAAATATTTGAGGAAAGTGTTTTCTTACTCACGGTCAGATTCAATGTATTTTAAGGAAACAGTTGCGGTAGCTGTTTGAAGTAGGCGCTCTACTGTACCCCCTTAAATCCTGCAATTTTAGCAAGCAGATCTTTGCTTGTTTATGTTATTCCTGTCGCAATTTATTTAAAAAGCAACACTTTTTAGCGCTTTTCAGAAAATACTGATATATAGCAAGTTATTGTTTCAGCATTAGTTATTATTTTTGCTGTTAAAGTTTTTAAGAATGTTTATTATTATCATTATTTTCTGTTGTTCATTATGGTTTAATTCGAAAATAATAAATTTCCTGTGTGTTGCCGCTAGAAGCGCCATCTATGTGATTTGTTTTGAAACTTGTGAGTTGGGTTTGAGACGCCGATCCGAGGAGTAGTGTAAATATCGGCTCTCGTTCAATTTATTGTTTTGTGAATTAAAATTTAATTAGTAATACAGTCCGCTAATTTTATTTATGGTGAGTTGTGTGCACTGATTATTTGAGAAAGAGCTGTTGGCGGGAACACCTATTTCTGGTCCATCGAGCCGGAGTAAAGAACAAGCATTTATTTAATCGAGTATAAAGTGGTTTCGATTCAATGAGTATTGCAGTTACCCGGAGCCGAACAATTTTTGATGCTCCAGCTCCAGCTCCGCTCCTAGAGAAAATACCGTGGCTCCAGCTCCGGCTCCAACTCTGTTCCGACTTCGCGCTTTTAAGTTGCAGATTTTAATTTACACGTTTAATTTTTTGCTCACAAATACTTTCTATCTTCATTAAAGATCTGACAAAATGCATTTTTCTTCTCATCAAACTTGAAATTCTTGTTCAGAAAATATGACATCTTTTAGCTTTTGCTTTTAAAATAGAAAGTTTGGTAGAATTTTAAACACAAAAATCTTAAATTTCTTCTACACTTTTCAAACAGCCAAAATTGTACGACTACACATGTAAACAACAGGCGGCCATGTTTGTTTTCAAATAGTGTTGTCACTTAGTTCAAGTAGAAAGTACAAGTAAAGTAGTGTTGCCATTTTTTGAGAAGTTTTCCTTCCCTAATAATAATAATAAAAACCTAAAAAATGATATAATTAAAATACTGAATAATGATGTAATTAAAATATTTTAAGCCTAGAAATTCAAAAAACTGAAAAAAAAGATTTAAAAGAATATTAAAAACTAAAGGAGCCCTGGAGCTGGGGAAAATTTAGAGCTCCGGCTCCGGCTCCAGCTCCAGGAAAAACACAGCTCCGGAGCGCTCCGGCTCCGGGCTCCAGCTCCAGCTCCGGGTCCCTGAGTATATGTGTACCGAAACGAATTAAGTGCTTTCTTTTTTATGAGAATTTGTGCATTTCCTTTTTAATCTAAAACGTTATTATAATATTGCTTTAATAGAGTGGTGTTAAAAAAATATATATACGTTATTACGAAGAGTCTAAGTCAAGCAATTGTTTTGATTCAAGAACAAAAATAATTATGTTCTTTCAGTGCTGTGTTGCGCAATCATAAGTGATCATTTAACGCAGAGAATAACAAAGTTATTTCGAAATGCTGATTTTGAGAAGACAAATAAAATAAATAAAAGAAACCAAAACATTATCCTGCAGTTCAGCAGTTTGGAAAAAGTGCTTATCTTTTATTTTGGAGGTATGTGAGATTTATTTATTTATTTATTGTGAGCTATATTTATTAAAATGATCAAAAGCGCGAAAAAGGAAGACTATCAGAGGATAGCTTTTGAATTAGGGATTGATATTTCTGATATAAAATTAACTAATTATGATTTATTGAATTTAATAAAGGAAAGTGAAAAATATAAAGCAGATTCTAAATTGGTAGAAGAAATGGCCAATAATATTATAGAGGAGAGAAAAAATGAGGAAGCGAAGGTACTAGAACTTGAAAAATTAAAACTTGAACATACAAAATTAGAGCTTGAGTTGGCTAAGGCCCGAGCAGAAACCAAAAGTGAAAAATTAAATGATTTCCAGAAGGGAGAAAGCATAGAATCTTTAGACTCTCTCATTAAAAATATAAGAACACTTACAATCAAAATTCCGTCTAGACCGGAAGGTTGGGGGTATTTGTTCTCGTCTTTACAAAGGGCCTTCATTTCAAAAAATGTCCCAGAAAAATATAAATCGGAAATTCTTCTAAATCTGTTAAGGGAAAGGGCAACAAATGTTATTACATATATTAAGGATGGGGAATTAGAAGATTATTCAAAGGTGAAAGCTATAGTACTTAGAGAATTTGAGCCAACTCCCCAAACTTGTTTAGAACATTTTAGAAAAGCACAACGTCAACCCAATGAAACGTATGTACAATTTGCATCCCGATTAACAACGAGTTGGGATTATTATTTAAAATTGAGAAATGTGACAGATTTTGAAACTTTAAAATGTTAGTGATTTCTGATAAAATTTGTCAGAGGTTTATAAGGGTGTTACGTGTTTTATAAATGTTAGACAAGGAGATTCTTGGTTTCACCCAATTGAGTTATCTCGGGAGATAGATTTATATTACACATCAAAGGGAAAACCCGTGGTTGATAATTCTAGGTCGAATAATAAAAATAATTATTCCAGGCCAGTTTCTAAAGTTTTTCTAACTGATGTAAAAAATTCTAAATGTATTTTGTCATGTAATGAAATTCATCCTTTGCATAAATGTCCTGTTTATAAAAATTATGTCAGTGAGTGATAGAGTTGAGCTGGTAAAGACAAAAAATCTTTGTTTTAACTGTCTTATGAATCATAAAGTAGTCGATTGTAAATCTAAATTCATGTGTATTATTTGTAGGAAAAGGCACAATGTAACTTTGCATTTTCCTCGCGAACAAAAAATAAATAAAGTTGAAAACCAAGAGGTAATTTCACAGGAAATGAGTCATATAAACAAAGGAGATAATAAATCTAATTTGGATGTTTCGGCTCCAGTATTTCAGCCTTTCCCAGCTAATAATCAAAACAGTTTATTTTCAACGACATGTAATTCGGCTAATGAGTTGAAAGCTGTGTTACTTAGCACATTTGTTTGTTTAATAAAAGATGAATTAGGTAATTTTCATGAAGTACGAGGTTTATTAGATGTTGGAGCAAACTCTAACTTTATGAGTAAAAGGTTAGTAGACAAACTTAATTTGAAAAGGAAAAAGACTAACATTTCTATTTCAGGCATAAATAATTTATCGTTGAATGTTAGATCTAGGGTTAACACGACTGTTTCAAATAGAGATAAGGATTTTCATTTAAAATTAGACTTTTTAGTCGTTCCGAAAATTAAAGAATTTACGCCGTCTAGGCCGTTTGAGACTTCTATCCCATTATTAATTAACATCAAATTAGCCGATGAAAAATTTAATGTCCCAGGCCCGATTGATTTGCTTTTAGGTGCAGAAAATTTCTATGAATTTTTAAGACCAGGTCAAATTTATCCGCAAACATTAAATACTAAAATTGTGTTACAAAACAGTGTATTCGGGTATATTGTCAGTGGAAGCCTTCCGGCTAGGGGTGAAAGTAATATACATTATGGGTTAATTACAGATAATTTGGAATTAGAAAAAATAATTAGAAAGTTTTGGGAACTAGAAAACATAGAGAGAGAGTCTGAGATTTCTAAAACTAAGGAAGCAGAAATTTGTGAAGAACATTTTCTGAAAAATTATTCTAGAACTGAAAATGGACAATATATGGTGAAAATGCCGCTAAATGAAGATCCATCTTGTCTTGGCGAATCAGAACAAAAGGCAATGAATATTTTAAATTCATTATGGAAGCGCTTAGTTAGAGAACCTAAAGTTAATGATCTTTATAAAGCATTTATGGAAGAATATCTAAGTATGGGTCACATGGAAGAAGTGATAGAATCTGAAGAGCCAGAAGTCACTTATTATATTCCACATCATTGCGTATTCCGTACAGAATCAAGTAGTACACCATTACGAGTCGTGTATATTGCCAGTTCCTTAACTTCTACAGGAAAATCATTAAACAGTTTGCGGTTTAACGGAGGAACAGTCCAAGATGAGTTATTTTCTATAATGTTGCGATTTCGAAAGCATCTGTTTGTTTTTGTAGCTGATATTAAAAAAATGTATCGAATGATATTAATACATCAGAGTCAACGTGATTTATTACGAATAGTATTTAAACCTGAGGTGAATGAGCCAGTAAAAGTGTACAGGTTGTGTACTGTGATTTATGGCACAACTAGTGCTCCTTTTTTAGCTACAAGAACCTTAATGCAATTATCCAGAGACGAAGGAAATGAATTTCCTTTAGCTGTGAATGTGTTGTTGCAGGATATGTACATGGATGACATCCTAACAGGATCAGATGCTTTAGACACAGCTAAGGAGATTCAGCAACAACTGATATCTTTGTTAAGTAGAGGAGCCATGGATCTCCATAAATGGGCAGTAAATAATTTTGCTCTTTTGTGTAATAATTCAGAATCTTAATATTCTTTTTCTAATGAGACAAAAACTTTGGGAATATTGTGGAAGTCTCAACCAGATTGTTTTGGGTTTAACTTAATAATCGAGCAAAGCGAATTATACACTAAACGATCAGTCTTGTCACAAATTGCTAGAATATTTGACCCTTTGGGTTTGATAGGTCCAATAATTACAAGGACCAAGGTGTTTCTGCAAAAATTATGGTTGCTGAAAATAGATTGGTGTGACTATCTCCCAATGAAAGAAAATAAAGAGTGGAATGACTTTCTTACTTCCTTAAAGAGCGTAAATCTGATCAGTATCCCTACATGCATTCTTATTGATCCGTCTATTTGTGTAGAAGTACATGGATTTTGCGATGCATCTGAAATTGCTTATGGAGCGGTCATTTGCGTGAAATCTACTAATTCTTGTGGTGATTCTGCTGTTAAGCTACACACTAGTAAATCCAGAGTAGCTCCTCTAAAGCATGTCACTATCCCGCGTCTTGAACTTTCTGCTGCAGTCCTGCTATCTAAGTTAATGAAGAAGGTGTTAAGTGCCTTAAAACTAGAAATTTCTAAAACTTATTTTTGGACAGATAGCACTATTGTACTTGCATGATTAAAAAAGGAATCCAATGATCTTAAGGCATTTGTAGCCAACAGAATATCGATTATACAAGGTTTAACTTCGGTTGAACAGTGGAATTACGTACCTTCCAAGCAAAATCCTGCAAACCTTATTTCTAGAGGTATAGATCCCATCAAGATTCAACAGTGTGATATGTTGTGGTTCGGTCCAGCATTCCTGCAACAGCCTGAGGTGGTCGAGTGTCCTAATAGCAATCCTGCTGAAACCAATGAGCTGTTTTTGCGTGAATTGAAATCACCATCAGTGACTCAAGTATGTGCCTTAGTTAACACTCTTGAACCTTTAGACATCATTAATAACTGTTCTTCGTTCATCAAACTACAAAGAGTAGTTTGGGTAAAAGATTGGGGAAAAAGTTGGGAAAAATGGTGTAAAAGATTCATATATAACTGTAGAAACCCTTTATATCCTACAGCTGGAACTTTATCTAGCAGTGAACTCTCTTAGTCCTTATTGTGCATTGTAAAGAACATTCAAAGGACTTCATTCGTGAAAGAAATCCAGTGTTTAGAAAGGGGTACTGCTATCCCTAAAAATAGCAAACTGATAAACTTGTGTCCATTTTTAGACAGTGATGGCTGCATTTGTGTTGGTGGCAGACTGAAAAACAGTAACTTATCCGATCACCAAAAATTTCCTATGATTATCCCTGCAAAACATAATTTTACATTTTGTGTTATTAATTGTTTTCATGTTTTATATTTTCATGCAGGTTCAGAAACCACAATGTCTCTCATCCGAACTAAATTTTGGATTTTAGCTGGCAGAAATGTAGTTAGAAAAATCATTTTTAATTGTATTATTTGTAAGAAAATTAGTTCTAAAATTTCGCAGCAACAGATGGCTGATTTGCCAGCAGCAAGAGTAACGGTATCCAGAGTATTTACGCGCACTGGATTAGACTACTGCGATCCTTTCGAGATAAAAAATTCAACAGGTAGGAGTAAACAGGTAAAAAAGGTTTCTATTTGTATTTTTGTGTGTTTTACTACAAAGGCCTTGCATTTTGAAATTGTCAATGATTTAACAAGTGCAGCGTTTTTAGCAGCACTTAAACGCTTTATTGCGAGACGAGGCAAACCTTCTGATATCTTTAGTGATAATGGCCGAAACTTTGTTGGTGCCAATAAAGAATTAAGACCAATTCACAGATCTTTATTTAAGGATAAAAGTGAGGAGGAAATTCAAAATTATTTAGCTAATGAAGGAATTAAGTGGCATTTTAATCCCCCTTCAACCCCTCACTTTGGAGGTTTATGGGAGGCAAGTGTTAAATCACTTAAATATCATTTAAAGCGTGTTGTAGGTAAAACTATTTTAAGTTATGAGGAACTCTTGACTCTTATTATTCAAATCGAAGCTGTTCTTAATTCTCGTCCACTCTGCCCTCTTTCAAATGATCCAAATGATGAAGCTTTGACACCTGCTCATTTTCTTATTGGCTCATCTTTAATGACCTTACCTGAACCGAATTATACTGAATTCCCTATGAATAGGTTGAGCCGGTGGCAATTAGTTCAGAAATTGACACAACATCTTTGGAAAAAATGGTCATCAGAATATTTAAATAAGTTCTTAAATAGACCCAAATGGCATAAAGGAAGGGTAGAGATAAAAGAGGGAGATTTAATTTTAGTAAAAAATCCTGATAATTATAGCCCATTAAAATGGCATTTGGCAAGAATTGTTAAAATCCATCCAGGCCAAGATGGTATAGTTAGAGTTATAACTTTAAGGGATAAAAATGGCACATATAAAAGGCCAGTGGCCAAAATTGTTGTTTTGCCTCATGTGAATGAAACCACATTAACTACTTGAATTCATACATTTTATTTTAATTAAGCAAAATTTTTGTAGCGTAGTGTATTATTATATTTTTGTGTTTATATTTGTAAATTTAACATTTCATTTAGTGTATATGCTGAGAAAAAAATTGTATTATTGATATTGAATTCTAAATTGATATCGTATTTATAGTATTGAATGTTTGAAACATTCAAGGCCCGGCGGTATGCTGCCGCTAGAAGCGCCATCTATGTGATTTGTTTTGAAACTTGTGAGTTGGGTTCGAGACGCCGATCCGAAGAGTAGTGTAAATATCGGTTCTCGTTCAATTTATTGTTTTGTGAATTAAAATTCCATTAGTAATACAGTCCGCTAGTTTTATTTATGGTGAGTTGTGTGCACTGATTATTTGAGAAAGAGCTGTTGGCGGGAACACTGTGTTCTATAAATCGTTCAAAAAGAAAATTCGATCAATAAAATTTAAAAATTCCAGGACCTCTTTTTCATTTAAGAAATATATTCATATAACAATCAAATTAAAAATATGCATAATTGATCTCCCTCCCGTCTATAAACAGTAAAGTGCTAAAATCTTAACCATCTACTCAAATTGATAAAATCCCCCTCAATATACGCTTCAAAAAATTCGTTATTTCTGAGCATCAAATTAAACAGAGCATATTTTAAGCATTCATTGAGCAAAGAAAATTTCTCTAATTAGTTATATTAATAAAGCCATATCCTAATTATTCGTAAACCACAGGAAAACCCTAATAATAAATTAGCCTTATTAATTAAAATTTGAAGGAATTATAACATCATCGATACAATTACGATCCACTTTATAAAAATATAAGCACACAGTAGAAACCACTACAACCATTTAAAATTGCATCCAAGCAGGGGCTCAACAGCAAGATAGCTAGAGTAACGGACTCCCACACCGGAGTTCGGAAGTTTTAACCACCCCGAAGATAAAGATATGTGATATTAGTTTTCCCCTGTCGATAAATACAGATGCTTTTAAACTGTTTAATACATGGCACCACCAGCCCTTTTGACGAAACTTCTGACGAAACTTGTATCCTCAAACAAGCGCAGAAAGTTAGTTGCTCAATTTGACGAAATATTCGCTCGGAGCATTTCCCAGAAACGTTTTCGTCAAAAACGAAGAAAATTTCGTGAAATTTGAGTATTCATTTCTGAGTGTGTACAAGGTGACACAAATTAAAGTACACATTATCTAAAACAGAAATATAAAAACTGTTCATCAAAAAGTTATCACATTTGAGGAGTGTTGTAAGACGATAATGCCGATTTTTCCAGGCAAAAAAATTCTTCTGAAACCACCAACAAAATGGTGTGTGATATGTTTGTACACAATATATAAGATAAAGTTAACTCTTTTTCCGTTTAAAGAAGACAAAATATGTTCAGTATCATGGTCCCCATTCTCTGCTAACATTTGCAGACTTAACATAACATGTTCAATGATTGATTACAGCATGCGTCGGAGTGTTACTCACAACGCGTGCTGTGCGATCTTAGGTGATTATGGTAGATACTATCATTGAGACATCTCCAAAGCCAAAAACTATATGGATTCAAATTGGGAGATCTTGCAGGCTAAATCGCAGGAAAATGATGGCGGATGATTCTGTCACCAGAAAAATTTCATACGCTGAAAATAACAATTGAAATGCAATATTACGATTCCAGATGGTAGACGACATTGGTGGAATTCATATTGAATATGGTTTGTCCTCATTAAACAGAAAATTTGTGTAGTCCATGTTATATGTTGTGTGAAAACATATACTATCACATATCTTCTATTGGATGCTTTAGGAACTACTTTTTTTTTTTCAGAATTCTCTATTATCTCCTTACGATACTTCCAAAATGTCATGACATTCTGAGGAATAGTATTTGCTTTGATCCAGTCAAAAATGTTTACCCTAATTTCGGACACGTTGCGTATATAAATATATATATGTATATAAAGAGTGCCCCTGAAAGATTGAAACACGCTTTAATCTCTAAAATGTTGGAGATAAGCAGACAATGCAATTAAAAAAAATAATTCAAAATAAGGTAAGAAATAAGACTACAATAATAAAATTGTCATCCTATTAATTTTAAACAAGTTAAGCTTTTTAATTTTTCATACCTTCCATCTAGACAAAATTAGTCAGTTAGAAAGTTTTTCTGTTTCATCCAAAAAGATCATTACAGAAACCCACAGCCTGTATATTTAAAATTAACTGAATTAATAATAATGTTTTAAAAAAAATTACTAATTCTAGTTTTTCGTCATTTTAAAAGCCTGTTTCGTCAAGTGAAAACAGGGGCCCTATAAAAACAGATCAAGATATATTTAACTTAAAAATACAGTTACATGTGAGAAAAAAAAATCAAAAATGCATTTAAAATCAGCATTTCACAGGCATAGATCAAACAAATCGACAAATGTATTTTTTTTTAAATACTAGAGATACAATTCAGAAAAAGACGGCTCTACTAGACTACATCTAGCTGAGCAATCTCAATGACATGTTTTTAATTACCCCCTGTATTCAAGTACCGCGACTGACCTTACATAAGAATCTGTGATTGCATCATGAATTTAAACGAATTTCCCAAAACTATTTTCGCCTGTGTATTATCATTCAGTTTTATCTTTTTTGTAATAAGTCACAAATGTACAGTCTTCGAAAAAAAAAACATCTCCTACTAACTCTGCAACAAATTAATATAGAAGAAAGTTACTGATACCAATCGATTGGAAATAAAGCCTACTTTTAAATGACGTACATAAAATTTGCTTAGAAGGCCATCTACAAATCAAAATAAGCACCAACTTTCTTTTTTCAGCAGCAACACCCAATTTTGACAATACATTCGAAATCTTCGGTTCAAACTATGCCTAGAACCGAAATGTTTAATTATTATAAGTTTGTGGATTATAAGCATTCAAAGTTTAGAGCTTCTAATGTTAAATTGCATTTTCATATTTTTATTAATATCTCTTGAAATTATAATCCTGTTCTGATAATTTTTTGTGTGGTTATAATACTAAAAAAAAACAAACATAATTACACTGAATTTCTAATTTAAAAAATTTTATAATATGAATTACGAATTATGTAATTAATATTCTAAAAAAATAAGAATTGCAACCTACAATTTTTTGATAAATTTATATTTATTATGTCCTGCTTTATGCAAAATCTCATTTTCAAATTTTTCATACATGAAGTTTTCGAATTCTGATTTAAAAACGCCAAAATGATGTTTAAGGTGCCATATATGATGTGCAGAAAAGCATAATTGGAAAAAAATATATTTTGCTCATTTTATTGAAACGCTTGGGCCTACATTAGTCGAAGCATATTAAGCGAGTGATATGGTCATATTGGCAAGAAGTAATACATTACTAGAAGTAACATAGTCGTTCTGCGGCTTTTCAACAATCAATTACCCAACTTCAATTTGGATACAAACCCTAAATTAGCTCATTCTTAAATAATTTCTCTGAAACTAATTGTATGAATCTCATGAAAATATGCATTTAGCTAATTTAAGGGAATAAAATTTATTTTTATGGTGTCAACCATGGGTATTGCTACTGAAAAAAAAGTGTTGATTCTTTTTGATATGCAGATGGCCTTCCTAAGCAAATTTTATATACATCATTTAAAAGTGGACTTTATAACCAATCGTTTGGTACCAGTAACTTTCTTCAAGAATAATTTGTTGCAGAGTTAATAGGTGGTGTGTACTTTTTTTCACGACTGCACATTTCTAATTTGATTTTTGTTACTCATTCACAATGTTTAATTTTCAATTAAGAATAACTACCTCAAGTTTTAAGATACAGATATCCACTTTTTTTCTGATAATCTTCTTGGATGTAAAAGGAAAGAAAAAATAGTCGGATGTGCCAAACGAAATTTTTTCTTATATCTCATACATATTAATACTTCCAAATTAGCTATCACAGTACTGAAATTAAATGACAAACTATTCTTATCATGAGGATTCTAAAGGTATAGGTTCATTGAATTGCATGCATTTAAAAAAGAGATATATGCATCACACCTTTTAAACCAAACATTGAATTTCAGCACCCTACGTCTTAAAAGTCTGCAACCAAAATTCCCAAATCAAAGAGCATAAAAGCGACACCTATCGCGCTGTATACACCCAAGATTAATAATAATCGATTTATGTGAAAGTGTGACAGAATATGAAGTTTTATTAAGTTCTATGCATTAGTTTTTAAGATGGAACTATCACGAAAATCGTGACTAATGCAAAATAGCAATGCCACGTGTTATATGATTTACACGAACACCTAATCAGCACAAACGTATGTAAATGTATAACAGAATACGAAGTTTGATGAAATTCCGTGCATTCTTGACATAGGACTATCGTTAAAATGGTGTAAATCCTGAAAAATGCAGTATAACAGCGCCATCTGTTGGGTAATTTACACAAAACCTAATTAGCAACAATTTATGTCAACTTCTAACTGAATTTGAAGTTTGATGAAAATCCGTGCATTAGTTCTTGAGATACACTGTAAAAAAAATGGTAACGTTCCATGTAAAATCCAGGAACGTTTCGCCTTTTCTCGGGTTTTCAGAATAATTAAGCTCTTTCCTGTGAAATTCTGGTTTTCTCATCTGAAACGTTCCTGAACAAAAGTTGGAAACAGCAAAACGCTGCGGCCGCCATTTATTATTTTTTTGCTATAATCCGTTGCTCGCGCGCGAGTGTCGAAAAAGAATTCCTTAAATGAATGTAAAAAAATCAATATGGAATGCAAATAAATCAATAGACGACATAATCCTTTACGTCTCTATTGTCAAGACAATTCAGATGAAAATACAATACCTCCGTGACATCGCTAAGAGATTATCTCTCGTACTTGTCTGTGGAATGTTTAAGGAGCAGACCGTGTAAAAAAAAAATACACCTATTATTTGGATCTCCATTAACCAGGGGACCATCAAACATGATTCTCACCGATTTTGATTAATTTAAAGTATGTTTTAGAGTTCTTATCTCTAATTATTCTTGTGAAAGGATTTCTTCAAATGGGACTTAGATTTTCAGAAATTAGATGCCGAGGTTTAGCATACGTTTCAAATACCCATTAGTTTGCAGCTCTCAACGTGTCTTTCGTGGTGTGGACGCAGAAAGCTCGCACGCCACCCGTACGGCCCGAGTTCGATGCTACCTCTGGACTTTCTTTTTCTTTTTTAATTAATTTTATATTTTAACACTTTATTACAATTTGATTTAAATTTGATATATATTTGACACTTTGAATTGCTGCAAATTTGAATTTTTTTTTTCGGAAAAAATATACAATTACGTTTAGGTTGTTTTTTTTCATGAAAATTTATATGTATTTTATCTAACTTGTAAACTAACATAATTACTAACGAAAATCCAAAATATTTTATGTCTAGATTTTTTTTCTAATTATTATTTACATTTATATATTTTTATATTTTAAGCAAAGTTCAGAAACAATATATCATATATATATTTACTTTATTGAATTTTAACTGAAAATTTATTTTTTCGTGTAAATTATAAATAAAAATTTTGATGTCAATTTCAAAATATTTTTTCATTCTAACAAATAATGATAATAAAGCGAAAATTGTCAACTGGAAATGTAAAAATTGTCTGCGGATCCCGCATGCTGTGAAATGTCAGTAATGTTTTGCTGTCAACAGAAATATTCCTGGTATTTCGCAGGAAACTTACTTGCATTTCTGTAGAAAGTTTTTAACATATACAGTAAAGTTCCAGTCATTTTCAAGAAATGTTTCTTGGAAATAATGGGCAACTCAGCTGCCCATTCTTTCCCAGGAACGTTGCGGAATTTTTTTTACAGTGTAGAGCTATTGCGGAAATCGTGAAAAACGCAGCATAGCAGCACCACCTTTTGGGCGATATACTCCAAAAACAAATCAGCACCAATTTATATCAAGATATAACTGAATCTGAGGTTTGGCGAAAATTTGTGCATTAGTTCTTAAGCTATTGCCGAAATTGTGAAAATGCAGCATGGCATTTCCACATGTCGGGCAATTTACTCCAAAAAGTAATCAACGCCAATTTACATCAAGGTGTAACTGAATCTATTATTTTATTAAATTCCGTGCATTAGGAAATTTAGGATTCTTGAGATAGAGCGCCTACGAAATTTGTGTCACATACAGACAGACAGATAGACTCACAGACTGTTATTTCTAAAAAGTGTCAAATCGTGTTAAATTCCTTCTAAAATGCATAAATCCATCGAAAATCGGATTTTTTCTTATGAATCCAATACTTTCTTCTTGTAAAAATAGAAGGAAATAATATATATATATATATATATATATTTAATATTTAATAAAATTAACGATTAACTTGTATTTTAATTTAACCTACTCAGGACAATATCATATTAATTTCTAATAGAATATTATCTTACATGAGAATAAAATGCATAATGAGTGTATTTGTTATACCTAATGCTATGACAGTATGCATTTTAATTTGGTAATTTTTTTCCTCTATCCTTTTTAATCTTATTTCCTTTTGAATTTAATTGGTGTTCAATAGTTTATTTCTCGGTTTTCTGTGTGTGGTAGTCCCAAATTCATATTTTTTAGCTTTTTTATGGCTAATATGAATATGAAACCACCCACTTTATTTGTGGAACTTTAGGCATTTGGGACCTGAAGATTCTGTCTAAGTTCTACAAATATCCATTATTCTTTTTCTGCTCATTTTATTTATTTATTTATTTATTATTTTTGTTCGTAATTTGTAATTTTTCTGTTATTCAAGTTCTGCCGTTTTTTACTGCGTTTTTGGAATCTATGTTAAGTATGTTGGATGGAACTGTATTTCTTAATGTCATTTTATTCAGAATTTCACAGTTTTTGTTTGTGTTCGGTAATGTTTTTTTAATGGTTATATATATATACTAGCAAACCCCGCGGCTTTGCTCGCGTAATATTTGAAATATGCCAAGTGATATTTATATGTCTAATTTTTATTAAAAGGTACTCACTAAATTTTTATTTTATTAAAAGATAATATTTTATTTAATTAAAAGGTTTTTTTATTAAAAGGTACCTTTTACTTTTAGGAATAATTCAAAAACTACTATTTAAAACACAGTTTCATTAAACATCATTATTACACTGCATTAGGCAGAAATGAGACTTACATTAATAAAACGAAATAAAACTAAATAAATGTTAATTTAGAAAATATATTTAAACTTTTATGCTCAATTAATACGCTCATTTCAGTATTCATTTGAAGTTTTGAATTTTTTAGAAACCATCTTCTTACATCTTAAAATTAACTATCATGTCAAATTCCAAATCTTACCACCTCTCTCAACAAAGAGGGCTATGTTGAAAAAGGAACTGTCACCATTAATTTGCCAACATTAATTTTGAAATCGGTTTGTTATTTCCTAATATTCCACAGAAATGTTATTTAGAAAGCTTTTAAAGGCCTTTTTTAGAACGTTTGTTGTTTCTGTAAACCCCTGGTGGTAGAATCATCGGCATAAAATATAGCCTGTGTAGGATCAGAGACTGTTACGATTGATTCGCAACTATTACTTTTATAATTGGTTTATATACTCTGAAATTGCATAAGAATCGTAATTCAGGACTTTTTTAGAATGCTTTTCGCACCTCCCCTTCGCTTCATCCCTTTTTAATTCGAATTTATTTTCGACAGTCCTTCGAGGGCATTTATATTTTATAAGTAACTACCATGTCATATTTAAAGTTTCTAGCCTTTTCAGTAACACAGGAATCGCAATTTAGAAAGTTTTTAGCTCCTGGAACCCTCTGGTGGTAGTAGCAGAGACATAAAATATAGCTTATGTTTGAGCAGGTTCTATCACCAATAATTTGTCATCACTATTTTTTAATCGGTTTGGTATTTGATAAGATTGCACAAAAATTGTAATTTATAACGCTTTCTTTTTAAATTTCGAATTTTCTTTCGACTGTTTTTAGAAAGCAGTTGCATCTTGTAAGTAAATACCATGCCATACTTCAAAGTGTTAGACCTCTCAGTTGTGCAAAAAACGCAAATTAGAACATGTTTTGCTTTTGCAGCCCTCAGATGGTAGTGCAGCAACATAAAATATAACCTATGTTATAGCAGGGACTGTCACCATTGATTTGTAAACATTACTTTTGAAATAGCTTTGGTATTTCCTGAGATTGAGTAGAAATCCCACTTTAGAACGTTTTTAGAACGCTTTTCACGAATTTTCACCGCTTTTTAAATTTCTAATTTTTTCGAAACTCTTCTTAAACATCATTTATATCTAATAAATATGTACCTTGCCTAATTTTAAGTTGCTAGCCCCTACCGATCACAAAAATCGAAATTTAGAACGCTTTTTTGCTCCTGCAACGTCTAGGTGATTGTGATACTGACATAAAATAGCGTCTATGTTAGAACAGAGGCTGTCAGCATCAATTTCCTACCATTACTTTTGAAATCAGTTTGATTCTTCCTTAGATTGCTCACAAATCGGCATTTAGAGCGTTTTTAGAAAGCTTTTCGCGCATTTTGCTCCTGCATCCTTTCTGGGGTAGTGGAAACAGATATAAAAAATAGCCTATCTTGGAGCAAGATCTGTCACCATCTTTTTTGCACCATTATATTTGAAATCGGTTCAGTACTTCATGAGATTGCCTAGAAATCGCAATTTAGAACGTTTTTTACAACGCTTTTGGCGCATTTTGACCCCCTTTTAAATTTCCAGTTTTTTTAGTAAATGTCCTTAGAGATTCATTGATATCGTATAACTAACTACCATTCCAAATTTCACTATTCTAGGCCCTTCCGGAACGCAAAACCGCAATTTAGAACGTTCTTCTCCTGAACCCTCTTTGGGGTAGTGGCACCAACATAAAACATAGCCTATGTTGGAGCAAGGGTTGTCACCATCATTTTGACGGCGTTATTTTTTAAATCGGTTTGGTATTTCCTGAGATTGTGTGGAAACCACCATGTACAACGCTTTTTAGAACGCTTTTCGCGCATTTTCATCATTTTTAAATTTCGAATTGTTTAAGAACTGTTCTTAGAAATCCTTTATATCTAATAAGTAGCTAATATTTCAAATTTCATATTTCTAGGCCCTTCAGTAATGCAAAAATCGCATTTTTAGAACGTTTTTTGCTCCTGCACCCCCTTTGGGGTAGTGGCACCGGCATAAAACATACCCTATGTTGGAACAAGGGTTGTCACCATCATTTCGACACCAATATTTTTTAAATCGGTTTGGTATTTCCTGAGATTATTTAGAAATTACCATTTAGAATGTTTTTTAGAACGCTTTTTGTGCATTTTCACCCCTTTTAAATTTCGAATTTATTAAGAACTGTTCTTAGACATCATTTATATCTTATAAGTAACTAAAGTAACTAATATTCCAAATTTCATGTTTCTAGGCCCTTCAGTAACGCAAAAATTGCATTTTTAGAACGTTTTTTGATCCTGCATCCCCCTTTGGGGTAGTGACACCGACATAAAATATAGCCTATGTTCTAAGTTGGACTAACACCATCATTTTGATACCATTACTTTTGAAATCGGTTCGGTAGTTTCTGAGCTTACTTTCTACAAATAAACAATTTTTACCTCTTTATAATATTAGTATAGATATACGTAAATGTACCAATTTAGTGCAGGGAGGACATTATAAAATTTACTATTTCTCACTTGAAAGTTATTGTAATTCACATTGTCTACTTGTCTCCAATAAGATAACATATATGTTATAAATATAATTTTTTGATACAATTTTGATATAACTTATATTTGATTGAAAACGGGAGCTTTAAACTTAATTTTCTGAAATTCTATTAAAATTTATTTTATATTTCCCATTCACTTTAAAAGTATAGCGAGAAAACTTAAACATGACTTGTTATTTTTAAGAAGCGAAAACAGTAGTTCGTACAAAACATACTGTTATGAAGTAGTAAGATGAAACAAATTTAAAATATCGTATTGTTTTATGCGACAGACAAATAGAAACGGAGAAAATGAATAATTGTATTTCGAAAGTGTACCTCAACAAGACTAATTAGTTCTCTTTAAGTGTAAACTAATTTAATGAAAGAATGTGTAAATGTGAAAAAGATAGTTTTTTACCAAGTAAAAAATGTAGAGTTTTAATCTCACATTTGGCACATTACTTCCAGATAGAAGGAAAATGCTTATTAACTTCCAGGTCATGTTGCTAGGTGAAAATATCTTGTGCCTCCTCAGTCTCAAAAGAATACTAAAAGATTTATTTGCTTGCACGTGGATAGACGTTTTTACTTCTCCCCTGAGCTGCCTTAATGGACCCCAGAGGTGCAGAGTTCAACAATTCCCTTTGTAATGTCATTAATGTATTTAAATAGACTTGTTTGAACTTTGAAAAATAATTCTGAATGATTTACTCCATGTTTCTTGAAGAATTTCAATGGCATTCGCTGGAAAAACTCTTCAGAAAAAAAAGTTTTCCGCAGAAAACTACGCACATTATATTTTAGAACACACAAAATAATTAATAAAGCACAATTAATACAAATATTAATTATAATTTATTTGTTCATTGTTTCGAAACATTTAACAAATGTATTTCGTTACATTGATTTAAATCGTCATAAAATCTAATGAGAAAAACGTTATTCTATTAATTTACTTTGTAAAAAACGCAGGTGCTACTTATCTTTTGGATAGTATATATGCAACTTTGCTTTTCCTTATGTTAAACGTTTTAAAATGTAGTCTCATTATTTACTTTAAAAAATCTCATGCATATAAGTATATAAAACAATGATATCTTTTTTTTTATTTAATGCGCATCAAATCACGTTTAACTAGTTTCATTAAAAATTAATAATATATTGTATGACTGTTAACAATAGACTGCTCCACTTTATTACTCTCAACATAAAAAACTAAACCGTGATTTCTTAATTTTCAGAACAGAAAATATTAGTGAGTATAATTTTATGTTACTAAGAGTAACGTTAAAATTATTTAAAATTTCTGCTTTGTCTTATGCGACAGATATATAGAAAAAGCGGAAATGATGTTATTTCGAAAGCTTAACTATGCAATATTTAATAGCCCTCTTTAATACCTTTCGTAAATGAAAAGATCCAGCAGGGATAGCTACAAATTACTTTTCATACGAAGTAAAAATTATATAGCACTAATTCTGCTTGTAGTACGATTATACCAGTTAGAGTGAGGCTTCCTATTATCTTTCAGGTCATGTTGTTAGGTGAAACTGCCTTTTGCTTCTCCAGTCTCAAAACGATGCTAAACGTCTACATCTATAGATTTGTTTACTTCTCCCCTGCGCTTCTTTTCATGGGTCCGAGATGTGCAGAGTTTGAATAATTCCCTTTGTAATGCCATTAATGTATTTAAATACAGTTGTTTGAACTTCAAAAAATAATTCTTAATGAGCTACACTTCATTTTTCTTGTAGAATTTGAAACATTTGCTCAAAAACTCTTCAGATAAAATAGTGGCTTGAATAAAAAGTTTTCCTAACTCTGCACATTCGTATTTTACAACAAACAGCCACACAAAAGATTGAATAATGTGCAAGGAATAAAAATATCCATTACACTTTGTTTCTGGATGGTTTCGAAACATTTAGCAATTGTATTTCGTTACATTAAGTAATTTAAATAGTCATAAAACTACTGCAAAAAATGTTACTCTATTAATTTACTTAAAAAAATGGAGGTGCTACTCAGTTTGCATGGTATATCTGTATATGCACTTTGCTTTTTCTTATATTAAACTTTTTTAAAAGACGTCTCATTTTTTACTATATTAAAAACCCCATGTATATATGTAAAAATAAACTTTTAAAAAATTATGCACATCAAATCATGTTTAAGTGAAGTTTTATTAAAAATTAATAATAGACTGTGTGGTAAAAATAGACTGCCCCACTTTACAACTCTCAGATAATAGAGAAAAAAAAACTGAAACGTGATTTCTTGATTTTCAGAAAAGAAAATAGTAATGACGAAGAGAAATTTAAAAAATGAAATTTTAAATTGTTGCATTGTCTTATGCGATAGACGCATAGAAAAGCGGAAATAATTTTATTTTGAAAGCGTAGCCATGCAATATTAAATTCGTTAATTATATGAACCAGCAAGGATAGCTGAAAATTACTTTCCTTAGCAAGTAAAAATTATGTATTACTAATTCAACGTGCAGCAAAATTATTCCAGATAGAGAGAGGCTGCTTGTTATCTTTCTGGTCATGTTGTTAGATGAAAATGTCTTTTGCCTCCCCAGTCTCAAAAGGATACTAAAATTATTTCTACGTCGATAGATTTTGTTTACTTCTCCCCTGCGCTTCTTTTAATGGAACTGAGAGATGCAGGGTCTGACAATGACCTTTGTAATACCATTAATGTATTTAAATATAGTTGCTTAAACTTTAAAAGATAATTCTTAATGAGCTACCCTTCATGTTACTTGAAGAATTTGTATAGCATTCGCTCAAAAAACCCTTCAGAAAAAAATAGAGACTTCAATAGAGCTTGATCTTCTGAAAAAACATTTTTCCTGAAAGAACTATGCACATTACATTTTACAACAGTCACACAAAATAATCAGTAAAGTGCAAGGAATAAAAATATCAATTACACTTTGTTGATGGTTTCAAATAATTCAGCAAATTTATTTCGTTACATTTCGTCGTGATTTAAATTATTATGAAAACTACTGAAAAAAATTATTCTATTATTTTTTTTAAACACAGGTGCTAGTCAGTTTGGATGGTGTAAATACAACTTTTTAAGAAGTCGTTTCATTATTTACTTAATGTAAAAAGCCCATGTACGAGTATGTATGTATATAAAAAGTAACCTTTTTTTCAATTTAATGCATATTAAATCATGTTTAAGTGAAGTTTATTTAAAAATTAATAATAGACAATGTGACTGTTAATAATAGATTGCTCCACTATTTAACTGTCGGCTAATCCGCCCCCCCCCCCCCCCCCCACAAAAGTAGTTTCTTAATTTTAGACTAGAAAATTGTAGTGATTATAAATATATGTTAGGAAGAGAAAATTTAAAATAATTTAAAACTGTTGCATTGTCTTATGCGACAGCCAAACACAAAAGCGGAAATACTGTTAAATTGAAAGCCTAACCATGCAATATTCAATAACTCTCAGTGTACATTTCGTTAATGAAATGAACCTGCAAGAATAATGCAAATTACTTTCCTTACGAAGTGCAAATCATATAGTACCAATTCTTCGTGTAGCACAATTAATCCAGTTAAAGTAAAGCTGCTTATTAACTTTCAGGTTATGTTGTTAAGTAAAAATTTCTTGTGCTTTCTCATTCTCAAAAGGATACTGAAAGATTTATTTCCTGTTACGCGTGTGGATTGTTTTTTACTTCTCCCTTGCGCCTCTTTTAATGGATTCGGAAGATGTAGAGTTTAAATAATATACTTTTTTATGCCATTAATGTGTTTAATTACAATTGTTTGCATTTCTTGAAGATAATTCTTAACGAGTCACACTTCATGCATCATGAAGAATTTGAAAGGAATTCGCTCAAACAATGTTTAAAAAAAGGAAGTGGCCATGAATTAAATTTACGTTTTTGCTGAAAAGGTTTTCGCTAGAATAGTGTTCAAATTACCTTTAAAAACACTTACGCGAGAAAGATAAATAATATGTAAAAAATAAGGATCTTAATTAATTCTAATAATACTTCTAAATCTAAAGTATTAAAAAACTTAGCTATAAAGTATAGCTAAAACATATAGCTATAGCCCGTTTGATGTCAAATAAAAAATGTCTCATAGAAAGTGATATTATATTAAAGAGATTATTTTTTTTACATTTTTTCTTATGTTTTTTCAGGTGTTTTTTGGTGTTCTTTATTTTTGTCAAATCGAAATGTCTGTATTATAGTAGATGTTTTAACTACATATACATTTAAATCAAAGTACTACGTCATTTTAATGCACTTGTAGGAAGGGTATTAAATACGAAAAATGTGTATTATCTGCTCAGTATGCTGTCAGTTTCGGATGAAAAATTTTACAAGTGGGCTGAATCTTATAAAAGCAAAGTACACGTATTATCATTTTCTTCAATTCTTGCGCCGTTTTTTTGGATGAAACAATAGGAAAGAAAAAAAAAAGTTTTGTATAACGATAAACTATGGCAGGTTTTGAAAATGAGGTTTTTAAAATGGTCTGAGGCATTTTAAAAGTAGCCAGTAAATGTACGCTTATTCCACTTCCTATGTCTATCAAGTTTCATGCAAATCGGTCAAAAAGTGTAGATTTTTAAAAAACACACACTCACACATTGATTTCGATATATATAGGCAACCAAATCAATACAGATTTGTCCGAGTTAACCATGGAGGGGTGTTTGGCGGCTTTCGAGTATAATAAATAAAAATGCAATGTCCTAAATACATAGCGTTCGCAAAAACGAAGCTTTGTGCATTTTAAAGGTATATATAAATATTATACATACATACAATAAATACAATAACCGCAACTGGAGTGAAAAATTAGCCAGAGCTAGGAATCGAACATGGGACCACAGCGTTCTAGGCTGTTGTGCAACCACTGAGCCACTCCGGCCGATACCGGTGTCTGCAATTTTTCAATAATAAACCATGTTGGAGAAAGTCATCAGCCATCTATCAGACAGCATTGGATGACAGAACAACGACAATTAGATCTTACTATTACATTGATCTACCATATATAATATAATAAAACACACATACACAATAATATTAAAACATCCATACACACATAAATAACGCCTGCATTCAACTGTTAAAGGTATATGTAAATATTATACAGACATACATGCAATAAATACAATAAACCCAACTGGAGTGAAAAATTAGCCAGAGCCAGGAATCGAAACTGGAACCACAGCGTATTATGCTGTTGCATTTTACTTGTATGGGGCTTAATACTAAAGTTTTTACAATACAGATAATGGATGCTACATTCAAAAAAGTGAATCCTCCCCACTGATTGTGAAACTTTGTTTCTAAATGGAAACTTATATTTTCATTCATAAAAATTAAATCTACAATAATTACCCAGAAAATGACACTTTCTAAAAGCTTTTAGTCGTGACGTACGAATTGAAATTTTGTCTGAAAAGAAAAATTACTGAATATGCATGTCGGAGTTTCCTCTTAGTCCGCACAACTTCGAAGAAAATCCTTATTATTTATATGCTGCCACCACCGATATGATTACGTGATATCGGTCACGCACTGAGAAGATTGTTTAAATGAAAACCAACGCTTTCAATTAACTAAATTAACAGTTTATTTACACACTATTTACACAACAACAAAACACTATTTATTTTTACAAACTCGGATATAGATGATCCGGTTCAACATTAAATTGAATACAGTAAATGCTGGCTGTGTACTGTTAAACTACGTTAAATCACTCTCACTCTACACTAGGGTGGAGCGAAAAAAATTATTTTTTGAAAATCAAAAACGGGTAGGTGCCAAAAGTTGCCTTTATACTAGTACATTATCTGCGTGCAATATTACAGCTGAAAAAAAATGGCTTGAGTCAGCGCTTTTGGTCCAAAAGTCGAAATTTTGGGTAAAATTTGATATTTTTTCAAAAATGAAAAAAAAAATTCTATAGAGATGGTTATTATTTAAAAGTGTAATTTAAACCTTTATTATTAATGACTTAACATATTTAAACGATGAAACTATATCTTTGTTCTGTATAACTGGAACAAAACTGACAACTTTTGGTGAAAAAAAAGGCGTTTCCACTCTGTTGTGTCATACAACTAATTGTTATTTGGAATACGGCTCTTACGTAGTTGCTTTGAAATCTACCAAGGGGGTATCAAGTGGGAGTGACTGCATTTCATGACACAACAGTGCATAGCTTGACCACCCTTCCATCTGAGCACAATGTTTTATTTATATATTGAATTGTGATTTTTTATCAAAGACTGACATAAGATTCCTATGTATCAACCTAATCCATCTTTTCTTTGTATCCACAGACGTTGGGTGCTGCTGTGACACTTCTTCACGTATATTTCTATTGCTTGTGCATGATAAGGCAAGCAGAGTAATGCAGTGGAATTAATGGAATCTATTCAGCCCTCTAGTATCTTCACCAAAATTACATCCAGTTACTGCATAATGATTGGGAGTTCCGTTCCTACAACATTTAGGTATTTCATCTTTGAGTATGACATCATTTACTCTACCTTTTGAATTTTTTATATGCTGATAAGCTTGTTGTTTAATGTGATGGCGATTGTTATCAAAATTGCAATAAGAATTTGCTCTCGATGTGAAAAGCTACCATTGTCCTAAATAAATTTTTTTAGTATTTGTTTTTTGCCGATTTCTGTGATGTTTTGTAGCCGAGTAATTTCCCATAAGTTTTTAGATCAATTTTTTAGATGTGGATTTTATTTGGTGTAAGCCATTATGTGGCATAAACTTGAATTACATACTTTGTGAGTGAACCAGACTCTGATGGTCAATCAGTTCAGTGCTTATATAAAGGCGAATAATTTTATGCGCCGTTGTGGGCCATCTTGCGTAGGACAGGTTTCTTGGGTTCCTATTCGCTAGTTCTTCTGAGCAATATCTGGATGAAATAACTTTGCAGATATCTATCAGGTATTTCTGGTATGTGCTGAGTACCCTTTTCTTGATTTCATGAAATAATGTTTAAAAATTACTCTCTATGGCTTCAAAAATTGAAATAAGAAGAGAATAAGCACGTGGACAAAGATTTTCCTATTGGTCCGGCGCATCCCTGTGGGTTAGAATCTAATTTTTGCCAACGATTTTATCTAATAAATGATGCAGAGGAAATTAACTGGACTTGGAGGAGACATATGACCAATTGCAATGGTTCATTCTAAACATGCCCCTCGCAGAATGGATGACAACGACTAACAGAATTATCCGCCTTCAAATGAGCACTCACTGCCCACCAGAGTCTCTACGTTCACTCAAAAAGTACTATGTTATCCAAGTTTGGCTCCAGAATAGTTTACATTCAAATACGTGCCACAGCTAAAGAAGGGATCTAAAAACTCATGGGAAATTGGCTACACAAAAACAACTTGGATACTAAACAACAAACAAAACGAAATAAAAAAATACTGAAAAAAAGGTTATTTAGGACAATGGTTGCTTTGCATACACAGAGGAAATTCTTATTTCAATGCTCTCTGACGATTGCCATCACATTAAACAGCTAGCTGCTCAGCACATAATAGTCGAAAGATGAAAGTAAATGATGGCATACGCAAATCGGAAATATCGACAATCAACTTCGAAGCGGATAATTATATAAAACTAACTCATTGGAAATGTGTTGTGGTAACAGAACCTCTAATCAATATGCATTTATCGTGTGCAATCTTGGTGAAGATAATAGAAGGCTGAATAGATTACATTAATATCATCCGCACTGCATTACACTGTTTGTCTTCTCTTACACAAACAGTAGAAAAATACGCAAATGAGATCACAGCAGCAGCATTCAAAGTCTGTGGATCCAAAGAAGAGATGTACCAGGTTGATACATAGAAAACTTATGCCAGTCTTTGATAAAAAATCACAATTCAATGTATAAATAAAAAAATGAGTTCAGATGGTAGGGTGGTCGAGCTATGCACTGTTGTGACATGAAATGCAGCCACCTCCACGTGGTACCTCCTGGGTAGTTTTGAAAGCAGCTAGGTTAGAGATATATTCCAAACAACAATTAGTTGTATGACACAACAGAGTGGAAACGCCTTTTTTTCACCAAAAGTTGTCAGTTTTGTTCCAGTTATACAGAACAAAGATATAGTTTTTTCTTTTAATATGTTAAGTCATTAATAATAAAGGTTTAAATAACACTTTTAAATAATAACCATCTCTATAGAATTTTTTTTTTAATTTTTGAAAAAATGTCAAATTTTACCCAAAATTTCGACATTTGGACCAAAAGCGCAGACTCAAGCCATTTTTTTTCAGCGGTAATATTGCACACAGATGATGTACTAGTATAAAGGCAACTTTTGGATCCTACCCGTTTTTGATTTTAAAAAATTAATTTTTTTCGCTCCACCCTACTCTACACACGTTAAATTAGCTTTCCGGAGATCAATCTCGATCTTCCCACACATATGTGCTCTAAGCCTAAGCTCTCCGAGCCTCACTCAATCCTACGCTCTATCTCTACGAGCTATACACAGTGACTACCTTGCGCTTGGCGCTCTCGGCTCCAACTGAACCCTACGCTCTATCTAAGAGCTACGCACATCAACTCACTCTGCGCCTTGCACGCCAACGTTCAACTGACTCTCTCAGCAGAAGAGACTGCCTTCCAGCAACCCCTTGCTACTTCTCAACGTAACCCCTCAGGGTTTCCTACCCTGCTCGCATTCCAAGATCCTTTTCTCGTTCGTGGAATGTCTTTGTCTCCCCATCTTCAAAAGACATCTCAAAATGTCGGCACACCCCTCTCCAACCATCTTTTTAGGGTTTCGTTCATCTCACGAAACCCTATTCGTCTCGCTCCTCTGTCTGTCCGTCTGGCCGTCACAGAGCCCGTTCTCAGAAACTATACATGTTAGAGACTTGAAATTTTGGGTACTTATAGCTGAACACCTCACATCAAACAACAAATCATAAAATTTTGAAAAAGTTGGTAATTAACCGAATTACGGGCTAATTAACTTCTAAAATTAAGCAATCCACCTTTTTAACGCAAGTTCAAACGGACTTTCTCGAAATCATCCGTGTTTCTCCTAAGGGTTGCCAGTAAAATCAGCCGAATGCACGGTTACCACGGAGGAAATTAAGCCGAAAAATGAAGTGGAGATTTTAAAGCGAAATCGTATATCAGAAAATATAATTTCTGACTGGCAAAAGCTATCGGTTTAAACTGACCCTTTTCATCTTTTTGAGTAAGACAACATCCTACTGCCAGGTCTGAAGCATCGGCGTGAAGCTGATATTCCCGGCCTACGGTAGGTGTAGCCAAACGCGTCACATTACATAACTCCTCTAAGGGTATTAAATGCTTCTTCTGCCCTTTCATCCCATGGTACAGTATTTTTAACCTTCCTTTAGTTAATTCCGTTAAAGGTATAGCAATTTCTGCATAATTTGGAATATAAGATCGATAGAATCCCATTAATCCCAAAACAGATCTAACTTCCTTTTTAGTTTTTGGTCTCTTTAAGTCCCTTATGTGGTGACGATTTTTGATCATCACAAACATACACGAGATCGCGTGAAAGAAATAGGGTTAGTACAAAAGGGATAGAAATATTACCTCGTCATGGGTTGTGAAAATGACAAAATGAGGTAATATTAAAATTAATAAAAGAGAGAGAGAGAGAAAATTTGGCTATAAAAGAGCAAGCTGTGGTTCGAATTATTTAACGTTAATCCTGTATACAACCCCGCATATTTAATTTTTTAATGACATGGAAAAAGATATTTATATAATCAAAGAAAATTATTTTCTAACACATATGAGAAAAATAGAAATGATTGAAAAGGCTCCCTTATTGTTTCAATACACTTTTCTTTAAGGATAGGATACATATATGCGCGATCCTGAAAATAAAATATTCGCGTTCCTAAAATAATAAACTGCATATTAATAAATAAATTTTAAAGACCACAAGAAAAAAAACAGAATGCCAAATGCCGAATAAATTTATATTTATTTTAAATTAACCTGCCTTTTTTTTACGAGTTTTACATATAATAAAAGTAATAATATTTCATTCATCTGGCAATATTTCATTCAATTTTATACAAATCTTTTCTTTGCTTGAAAACTTATGTAAATGCTTAGAATAAAGAGGTGAGAGTCGAGTAGAGATAAAGAATGCTTTACTTTGTCCATATATTATTTTATTATTTTTTTATTTGATCATTAGATATGTCCACGTGAATTTAATTATTTGCTTATTATTCTGATTGACCATATTAAATTTTATAAATGACTTTTAATTACCAAAATATCATGAAAAAAAAAGTACCAGCACACAAAAAAATGGCGAAGAGGCTTCACTCACCCGTCGATCTGTAGATTGATGCATTTTTTATACCTTTCGCGCTCATCAGACTCTTGTCACAGGTGACATCTGCAGGGATTCGTATTTTCAGGCTATGGGCCAGTTGCATGGGCTCGTTATTAAAATTATATATTTGCCCCTTAATTTTAGGCCTTTTACTTCATTACTCTTCGGGCCGGAACCCATTCCACAGAAATTTTTTTATCTTTTCACATCCAACACTTTGCGTAAGAGTGACCACTCGAAATCGAAAATCGCTCCTTTCCCGTGTGGGGGGTTCCTTCATTTTCCCCCGTACGTGGGTAGCGATTGGTCAAAGTTCTGGGTTCACAAAAGCGCGTCTTACGATATACGTGTACGTGGTATTACTTCGATTCGTCTGAAGGTCGCCTATGAAGATTCGAGCATTTTCCCGAAGGAATATATTGTGTGCTGGCTGGTACATGAGAATAATATTTTAGTAAAAATAACAATAGATTGATTAATTTTAGAGAAAAAAATTTGATATTTGAAAAGGGCTTTTAAAAAGCAGCAAATCAAAACCTATTTTTAAATACTTAAATAAAGAATTACCTCAGATAAATATTATTAAAAAAAGAAAGATATTTCAAAAATTCTGGAGGCATATTTTCCAAAAATTCTATCGATTACTTTAAAATAAAATTATAAACAAAAGAAAATATTTAAATTGTGACATGTTGGATTTTTCTTTCCACCATGGCTCTAGAGAGTATTTAAAAATAGGTTTTGATTTGCTGCTTTTTAAAAGCCCTTTTCAAATATCAAATTTTTTTCTCTAAAATTAATCAATCTATTGTTATTTTTACTAAAATATTATTCTCATGTACCAGCCAGCACACAATATATTCCTTCGGGAAAATTCTCGAATCTTCATAGGCGACCTTCAGACGGACCGAAGTAATACCACGTACACGTATATCGTAAGACGCGCTTTTGTGAACCCAGAACTTTGACCAATCGCTACCCACGTACGGGGGAAAATGAAGGAACCCCCACACGGGAGAGGAGCGATTTTCGACTTCGAGTGGTCACTCTTACGCAAAGTGTTGGATGTGAAAAGATAAAATTTTTTTCTGTGGAATGGGTTCCGGCCCGAAGAGTAATGAAGTAAAAGGCCTAAAATTAAGGGGCAAATATATAATTTTAATAACGAGCCCATGCTCTAGGCCCATGCCAATGCCCCATAGCCTGAAAATACGAATCCTTGCAGATGTCACCTGTGACAAGAGTCTGATGAGCGCGAAAGGTATAAAAAAGGCATCAATCTACAGATCGACGGGTGAGTGAAGCCTCTTCGCCATTTTCTTTGTGTGCTGGTACTTTTTTTTCATGATATTTTGGTAATTAAAAGTCATTTATAAAATTTAATATGGTCAATCAGAATAATAAGCAAATAATTAAATTCACGTGGACATATCTAATGATAAAATAAAAAATAATAAAATAATATATGGACAAAGTAAAGCATTCTTTATCTCTACTCGACTCTCACCTCTTTATTCTAAGCAATTACATAAGTTTTCAAGCAAAGAAAAGATTTGTATAAAATTGAATGAAATATTGCCAGATGAATGAAATATTATTACTTTTATTATATGTAAAACTCGTAAAAAAAGGCAGGTTAATTTAAAATAAATATAAATTTATTCGGCATTTGGCATTCTGTTTTTTTTCTTGTGGTCTTTAAAATTTATTTATTAATATGCAGTTTATTATTTTAGGAACGCGAATATTTTATTTTCAGGATCGCGCATATATGTATCCTATTCTTAAAGAAAAGTGTATTGAAACAATAAGGGAGCCTTTTCAATCATTTCTATTTTTCTCATATGTGTTAGAAAATAGTTTTCTTTGATTATATAAGTATCTTTTTCAATGTCATTAAAAAATTAAATATGCGGGGTTGTATACAGGATTAACGTTAAATAATTCGAGCCGTAGCTTGCTCTTTTATAGACAAATTTTTTCTCTCTCTCTCTTTTATTAATTTTAATATTACCTCATTTTGTCATTTTCACAACGCATGACGAGGTAATATTTCTATCCATTTTGTACTAACCCTATTTCTTTCACGCGATCTCGTGTATGTTTGTGATGATCAAAAATCGTCACCACACCTTATTGCTCCTATTTTCTCCTCATCAGGTGCATGCGTTCCACCCCCAATTACATGACCTAAAAACTTAGTCAATTTCTCTCCAAATTTACATTTATCCAGCCTAATCGTAAAATTTCTATTTTTAAGTTCTTCTATAAGAGACCTAACATGCTCACAATGCTCTTCCCAGGTGTCGGAGAAAATGATGACATCATCAATATATGCTTGTGCATACCTCCGATGACCTTGAAGAACCTCATTCATATCTTTTTGGAACGTAGCAGCTGCCCCTGATAAACCAAAAGGCATAGTACGCCACTGATAAGTCCCATTATGAGTTGTAAAAGCTCTTAAATGTTTACATTCCTCAGTCATTTTAATCTGCCAATAACCCCTCAATAAATCAATCGAAGATAAATATTTAGCTGCCCCCGCAGTATACATGATTTCCTGCGAATCTTTCATAGGAAATGTTGGGACCTGCGTTACTGAATTTAAAGCTCTATAATCTATGCAAAGCCTAACATTTGCGTCTTTTTTCGACCCGCAAACAATTGGAGGACTAATTTCTGCATTTGACACTTCGATTAGACTTAATTCTAATAACTCCTGAATCTGTCGATCTACTTCCTCTTTATAAGCAACAGGTACACTATATAACTTTGGCTTTTTCCTTGCCACACCCGGTTTCAAATCAATACGGTGCTCCCGTACTTCTGCTGGTCGCACAGGATCCATAAATACCTCTTTATTATCCCTCAAAATGGACATTATATCCTTGACTTGACTATTAGATAACCCTTTTATTTCGAACCTTTCTATGTCCCGTTCTACCTCTTGTTCCCGGTTTAGAATAGGCATTTCCCCAACTTTTCCAAATTCTTCATCACCTTCAAAAACAATATTAACTATATTACACTTAGCAATCAATTCCCCTTTATTTTGATACAAATACTTATTGATACCATCCACCATCTCAAATAAGACTCTCTCACGCACTTTCACTTTTCTAGATAATTGACATTCTAGACATGATTTACAGAGTTTTTTAGCTTCTTTAGCCATACCTTCCCAATAAAAAGATTGCCTGGTTCTCTCTAAGATTTTCTTTGCCGCGTGATGTTCTCCCTCATTAGAAACATGCGCTGACTTTAAGTTTCCTTCTCTTTTGACCTTAGGCACTACTAATTTAGCTATAGCTTCTCCTACAAATTTATCTTTATGATACAATAAGTCCTTTTCAATATAATAACCCCTTTATCAATTTTAGCTAATTCCCAAGCTCTCTTTAACTCTTTACATTCCAATTGGGATTTCTTAAATATATCTGAATTGCTTATCGTAACATTACCATTTTCCTTTATTTCCATCTTTTCTGCATTCTGACTTTGTAAATTTCCCGATCTCGTTTCTATTGCGTAAACATTACCATTATCGCTGCTCCTATCTTTCTTTTTACTCGAGTTATCAATGCTAATTTCCGAACTTTCTAATTCTTGGGTTTCTAGCAATGGCTCCTCGCGATTAACCCCTAATAACTCATTAATCACCTCGGGATGTAAAATTACCTGCTCATTAATATTATCGGTCACCGCGCAAAGTACTTCCTGATGAATTATAATATTAGTTTGTCCGAGTTGCGGAATAGATAATGGTAACTTAACCAACGGTGATTTAACTGCCTCACCAAATAATCCTTGTAAATAAATACTACCCGCTCCTTTTAATTTCTCTTCCGGTATCAAATCTTTATGAATAACACTAATTTCTAATCCGGAATCAACCAATCCTTTCGCTTTTTGCCCATTTACACTAACTTCAATTTTCTCGAGTTTATTTAATTTCTCACCAATAACATTAGTTCTCTGTTCGGCCTTTGCCGATATCCTCGCCACAATAGCTCCTTTTAGGTAACTCTTTATTTCCTTTCACGACAATCTTATTTACACCCGCTTTCTGTTCACGCCCTTTACTAGCATTATTATTTCCCTCATTACCCACTTTATTACAAAAACGTTGGTAATGACCTCTTAAACCACATTTGAAGCATCTAGGAGCTGAACCATCACTAGGTTTTTTAAAATCAGTTTTCCTACCCGAAAAAGAATTAATCTCATTACTCCCGTTTTGCCTCCAATTACCACTAAATTTACTATCTCCCTCGGTTTCACTTTTTCACTGTTTACATACCTATCTTTACCCTTAAAACTTTTATACGTAACCGCATAAGACTTGTGTTTAGCGTCAAAGTAATTGTCACATTCTTTAGCAATTTTAGAAGCTTCTAACTATTTACTCCGCTGAGTTAACCCAATATATGATGCGGTTTCTTCATCTAACGTGTTTAATAACTTATCCATAATTATTAACTGATTGACCTTTTCATAAGAGTCCGCACCCTTAATCTTACAATAATTTTCCCATGTTGCTATTAAACGCGATACAAATAATACATGAGATTCATTCTGGTTTCTCCTAGCCTTCTTAAAATTTTCCAAACACGCCTTCGGTGTCGGCTCATGTTCCCTAAGAACTAACCCCTTTAATTCCTCATAACTCTCAATTTGTTCCCTAGTGGTACAAATTAACAAATTATCCGCCTTATCTCCTAACATATTTAGTAGAATTTCGGCCTGCTGGTTTTCCGGTACATTTTTAGTTTTGAATGCCCTTTCTAAACTGTTCAAAAATAAATTCCATCCTTCAGTCCCTTCTGGTACTTTGATAGACATAGTTTTAACACTTTTGATCAATTTTTCTATGTTACTTTCATTATTAGATTCCCTAGGCCCATTAGAGTTATTTGTTGAACCTTGTACCCTTAGCCTCTCCATTTCTAATTCATGTTCCATCCTCAATTTTTCAGACCTCCCTTCTCTTTCTCGCTCTAACTTTTCCCGCTCTAATTTTTCCTGTTTTTCTAACTTTTCGCGCTCTAATTTTTCCTGTTTTCCTAACTTTTCGCGCTCTAATTTTCCTGTTTTTCTAACTTTTTGCGCTCCAATTTTTCCTGTTTTTCTTCGCGCTCTAATCGCTCCGCAACAATAGTGTTAGATAATTCCTTAATAACCCCCTCAACATATTCCTCGCTATCCATTATCCTTTTCTTAAGCTGAAATCTGGTATCATCTTTCGTGAATTCAATCCCCAACTCTTCGGCTATTATCTGAAGATCCACCCTTTTTAGTTTCAATAAGAAAGCCATACCTTCACCGATTACTATTAACACTCTACAATAATATTTAAACCTGCTAAATGAACATTTCCTAAATTTCTACTTTAGTACAGTTACCTCCACTTATTATACTAATTAATATCTTTCAGATAATCGATGTATTATATTTCTAATTTAACCTACTGTATAACCTGATTTTCCTCAACCATTTATATCACACAATTTACTTCCAATAAAACAAAAGGTAAAACAATAATTTCGATTTGATTACTATGCAATACAGATTCCACTTTATAGAATTAGATAATAACATACAATTTACATAATAATACTGATACGTTGCAAATTGAATAAAAGTATTGATGCCAATAGAAACATCCAGATAAAGAAAAATTGTATAAACATACACATATAAATTTCTACAATTATCCTCAATAAAATATTTCCAAATTCAATACTGGTCTTTACACTTAAAACAAATAAGATCAAAACCTTCTCTTTTTTTTTCTCTTGTGAGCCTTTTTTTTTTGTCATTGTGAGCCTTTTTTTTCCCTCGAAATTTACTTCTAGCCAATTAAAATTCTAAGAAAATGTTCATTACTCGTTTGTTATCAACTCTTCAAGCTTAAAACAGTATTGCTTCATTTAAATATTACTTTAATAATAATTTAAATTTAAGTAAATTCAATTATTCTTTTCAACTATTATTAACACAATGCATTAATTTTGTTCACTACCATTATTAGTAAAAAAAAAATAGAAAATCAATATTAGTACAAGTTATTATGACCTTTTCTTAAAACAATAGTAAATATGGCTCTTAAAATCTCCTATCTATCTGAACACAATTATTTGATTGCACATAAATTATCTAGACAATTTATCTTAAATTACTATTAATTATACAACAACAATTACATTTGGTTCGAGAATGTCAGCAGACAGAAATGATCAAAACACCTTACCTTATACTTTATCTGCTGGGGTACTCCGCTGCTTACACGTAGTTCCGCGATGCACTCAATATTTCACACTTTTAAGTCACTTTGATGATATTCAACACTCAGGTTGTAATACACTGTAATTTGTTTCACTGTAGCGATGATAGGGCACAAACACTAATTCTGTTCGCTGCAACAACGATAGGGCACAACACTTTAGTTCGGTTCGCTGTAACGACGATAGGACACAACACTTTAGTTCGTTTCGCTGTAACGATGATAGGGCACAAACACTCTGTATTTCTACTCGACGCTTGGTTTTTATCTCTCTCAAATTTCGCTCGACGATCCGGCATTACCACGCAAGAATTCCACTGGGTGATCCGGCACTAACACACTGCAACACGGCTCGTTGGTCACTGGTCCAAGACGATTCTATCCCGTCGCTGCCATCAATTTGTCGGAGTTTCCTCTTAGTCCGCACAACTTCGAAGAAAATCCTTATTATTTATATGCTGCCACCACCGATATGATTACTTGATATCGGTCACGCACTGAGAAGATTGTTTAAATGAAAACAAACGCTTTCAATTAACTAAATTAACAGTTTATTTACACACTATTTACACAACAACAAAACACTATTTACACTTACAAACTCGGATATAGATGATCCGGTTCAACATTAAATTGAATACAATAAATGCTGGCTGTGTACTGTTAAACTACGTTAAATCACTCTCACTCTACACACGTTAAATTAGCTTTCCGGAGATCAATCTCGATCTCCCAACACATATGTGCTCTAAGCCTAAGCTCTCCGAGCCTCACTCAATCCTACGCTCTATCTCTACGAGCTATACACAGTGACTACCTTGCGCTTGGCGCTCTCGGCTCCAACTGAACCCTACGCTCTATCTAAGAGCTACGCACATCAACTCACTCTGCGCCTTGCACGCCAACGTTCAACTGACTCTCTCAGCAGAAGAGACTGCCTTCCAGCAACCCCTTGCTACTTCTCAACGTAACCCCTCAGGGTTTCCTACCCTGCTCGCATTCCAAGATCCTTTTCTCGTTCGTGGAATGTCTTTGTCTCCCCATCTTCAACAGACATCTCAAAATGTCGGCACACCCCTCTCCAACCATCTTTTTAGGGTTTCGTTCATCTCACGAAACCCTATTCGTCTCGCTCCTCTGTCTGTCTGTCTGTCTGTCCGTCTGTCCGTCACAGAGCCCGTTCTCAGAAACTATACATGTTAGAGACTTGAAATTTTGGGTACTTATAGCTGAACACCTCACATCAAACAACAAATCATAAAATTTTGAAAAAGTTGGTAATTAACCGAATTACGGGCTAATTAACTTCTAAAATTAAGCAATCCACCTTTTTAACGCAAATTCAAACGGACTTTCTCGAAATCATCCGTGTTTCTCCTAAGGGTTGCCAGTAAAATCAGCCGAATGCACGGTTACCACGGAGGAAATTAAGCCGAAAAATGAAGTGGAGATTTTAAAGCGAAATCGTATATCAGAAAATATTGGTCCGAGAAATTTGTAAATGGAATAGACAGACGCAGAAAAAAAATCTACTTTCATTTGGTATAAAGTTCACATTTCTGCGATGTGTATAAGTTAAAATATCCACTAAAAATCGATCGATAAAAATTTAATTTCTTTAATTGGAAAGACAAGGAAATAAAAAGATTTCAATTCGGCGGGAAAGCAGGTAGACATGACGACGCTGCGGTTTTCCATAATAGCATATTTTAATACGAAATTTTAACTTTTTAAATATTAAATTTTTTGGCATCCCGATGTTAAATTTCTCGCTGATTTCATTGATACCCATATCTAAGTCCTATCTTAATTACAAGCTGAAATATTAATTATTTAATTAATCGGTTTATTCCTATCAAATGCGTCGATTAAAATGAAGAGACGCGCTTATTTAGCCACGAATTAACTTAAATTAGGAAATCTAATAATTTGCCTGGGCTTTTTGAACAGCGATATGAGATAAGTATAACTCATTCATCATCAGAAAGTTTACTTCATACCACTATTTTCTACTAGTAATTTCAGGAAATATTTTGAATTAGTGGTTAAGACCGCCACTCAGTCTGTTTGAAACTTTAAGGTAGCTTATAACACATAAAAAAAAGTGTAAAAAAGAATGGAGTGTGATATTTCGAGGAGGGGGGGGGGAGCTATAATTATTTTTAAAATCTTAGCGTTTGTTACCGCAGCAAATATTTTAAATTCTTGTTTAAGACCGCCACCATCCCGACCCATCTATCTACGGAAAGATTGCGTAAAGGAGTTTCGTTCAGATATGCTTTTGTTAAGAATAGAGTGCATTCCCTGGTGGTGGAATGTGGAACTAACATAACGCGATAATAAATTATAAAGAAGAAGGGCGCGTCGCATTTCGAGGAGGGGTGGGGGTTGAGGGAGGTGCGCGAACAAAATCAGGAAATATAACTGGACGATCTGTTTGAAAATTTAATATGGTTTATAAAACATAACATAAATTTTTAAAATCAGGCCGCGTCAAAAATCATGGTGACCATCTGCCCACTCCCCCCCCCCAAGGGGGGCACTTTTCTAAATTTGGCAGATACCCGTCATGTGATATATCGTAGCATTTTTTTTGGGGGGGGGGCGAACAAAATTAGGAAATATAACAAGGCGAATATGTTTGAAACTTTAACATAGTTTAGAATGTGTTTGCCAAAATTTAGAAGGTATTCCATGGCGATAAATGTACTGGACGTTTTGAAAGAAAGTGTTTTGAAAGGAATATTAAACGAAACCCTTTGTGCGATGTATGATCACACTTACCCACTTGTTTTCCCTTCATTCCATCTATACATTTTCACCGGCTTAGATCCAGTTTTAGACAATGAAAGAATGTTATTTTGAAATTCCAGTACACGGGCCATACAATATATAATACATTAAGACAAAAATAATATAGAACCCGAGTTCTAATACCAGATGTTTCTCAGAACCTGACAATGCATTTTATATAAATCTTGGAAAATATTACCACCACACTTGAAGTACTAAAACTTTTAGCTATAAGGTATAAATATAAGATATAGCTGTATGGAAACGAAACAAGAAATGAAACGTAGCAACCATTTGTTTAGAATCAGTTTGTCACCACACTAAAAACGTCTCATAGAAAGTGGAGTCATATTTAGGAGATATTTTTTTTTTCATTTTAGTTTTGCCGAGAATATTTTTTTAGAATTGAAAAGCTTGTATTATAGTAGATATTTTAACATCAAATTCTTGTAAATGAAGATGGCTTTAACTTAAATGTCTCTTTAATGTACCTTCAGAAAATTTTAAATTTGTATATCAATAATGGACACTAATGGATCTGCTGTAAATGACGTGAAATTTGAATGCAAAAATATAAAGTGAATGTAAATTTTATTGGATTATAAAAATAGTGTCCATACATAGTTTTCTTTGTGGTAACTGGAAATAAAAAAATGTTTTTTAAAATTAAAAAATAAAAAAAATTGTATAAATTATGGCAAGTAACTGTAACAAGTCGGAAATTGTTCGTCAAACGTGGCAAATAAAGTGCTGTTCCTCATGTTCGTACCATAACTAATTTTATAAATATTCAGATCTTCGTGCAATACTGCACTCTTATGCAAAAATGCATGAATACAAAATTTATTACGATTATTAAATTCAGTAATACGGAAATAATATTACATCTTAAATAGGGCGTAATCACTATGGAAACCTAAAATCATTATTTATCATGGGATATATTTGAATCAATTACATATGATACGATTTAATAGAATGAAGAAAACTTTTGTTAATATCTTTTTAAGTTTTGATTCTATTTTCAAAAAATTTAAAATGACTCGACAAAATTCTGAAACGAATATATATATTTCAAACCATTCGGTAAGGTAGTTTTTGCGCTGCTATATGACAGACGGGCAGACAGACCGAAGGGCCAGACAACGACTATAGGTGCTACGTATTTAAATAATTACGATATATCCCCATAAATCATAATGTAACGGAATACTTTTGAGCGTCTCTTTAAATAAACTATGAACGGTACATACTTTATTTTCAATACCAAACATGGCATAGTAAATCTTAATAACATATATTAATTGCAGCGCAATCCAACTAGAATAACGCAAGTTAGAGTTCGGTCAGACAGACAATTTCATAAACAGGCCAACCAAATTCATAAACACTTTTCAACTATTTTGGAAAGTGTTAAAAACGCGCAATAGGTTGAAATTTCACTTTCAGCAAATTATACCAATAGACGGAAACATACTTGAATACTTTTTTACAGTTCTGTTTTTTAGCTACTATCTTTATACAGGGTGTCCACTCTCAGCGGTGTCCAATGGCTAATTCTTAAACCGTTAGTCATAGACATATAGTTCCAATTACAAAAGTCTTTTAAATCAGGTAAAGAAATGTTTTAAAAGGGATTTGGGTCAATAAAAACATTTCTTAAAAAATTACGAAATTTAAATTTTTATACGGTCCCCCGCTTCTATAAGTTATACTTAGTAAAATTTTCCTTTTACACTGACAGGTAATACCAAAAAAATCTCGTTATTCTACGATTAAAATTGACCGAGTAATAGCTGTTTAAAGTTGGAGCATATTTTTTGCTGCAAATTGGGGGTCATTCACAAATTTAGTCGAAATGTAATATTGTCAAATATATTTAAAAAATGGTTGAGAGTAAAATTAACATTGCAATATAAATTTGAAATCTTTAATCATTCTCACATATTAATGCAAAATATACAATTTGTAATAAACAAAGAAGAAAGAAAAATCAAAATTTTTGTTAAATAAAATGATGCTAAATTAACAGCCTCAATTCTTTACAAAATGATACGTATTTTAAAATATTATTAGATTACACTAGCCTGCAAAAGTTGGGTTATGTCATGTTTTTAGCTTTGATAACTGATTTTTATGTATTCTCTACCGCTGAATCCGAAATTGACCTTCATGTTCTACCATCATATAAAGATTTCGCGTAAATTTTAAAGTTAAAAAAAGAAAAATTGCGAAAATCTGATGCTATAAAATAGATGTGATTGTTCTGTTTTTAGCCTTTAATGATTGATTTTTATGTATTTTTTAGCGCTGAATCCGAAAATATATTCATTTTTAACCATCACATCAGGATTTATCGCAAATTGCCTCCTCCCCCATCTCATCGGACCAGTCAGCTGTTTAGCTGTAATAATCCCAAGATAAGTGAAAATATTGAATAAATTATTGAATAAAATAACATAAAGTAAAATAAAATAACATAAAAAAAGTTTTACATATGTTTTAAGTATGAGATTTTCGCTATATCTTAACTTACACATTTATAATTTGCAAAAAAATTCTAACGTGATAGTTAAAAATGAAGGTGATTTTCAGGTTCAGTGCTAAAAAGTACGTAAAAATCAATTATCAAAAGTTAAAAAAACACAGCGATCTCCTCTACTTTATAGTATCCGATTTTTATTATTCTTTAACTTTGACAATTTATGATTTGCGAAATATCCTGACATGATGGTTAAAAATTAATGTAATTTTCGGATTCAGTGCTAAAAAATATATAAAAGTTAAAACACCCAACAATAGCAGTCTTGTATTATCTAATCTAAAACTTTCTCTTAAACTTCTTGGCGGTAATCTATCTAAAATTTTTTGTGTTATCCTGTAAAATAAGTATAAATGGTAACTACCGAAAATCATAATAATATTAGATTGTTATCGGATTTGCGCCGTATGTAAAATGTAATCTTGATCGGATATTTGAAAGGGAGTTAAAGTGCGAGTACAAATTTTGAATTGGAAAAACATACATACGATCGTTGAAGTACAGTGCGTCTCATAAATATAAAGACACTGATATTTTCGAAATAATATTTTAATAATTCAGTATTCAAAATTATATTTATGCATATAACGAAAAGTATGTGCCAAGAAAACATTTTACAGTAAATTAAATTAGAATTAAATAATTTCAACTCGAAAATTGATAAATGTAAATAAATTTGCTGTCTCATAAATATAAAGACATTTTACATACATTTGAATTACCGTCCAATAAATAATCTATTCTTATTAATGATCGAAAATATTCTAGCTGGCATGCTTTTTATTAAGTTGTATAACTATTTTGACTTTATATCAAACCAACTTCGTTCGATTTCTTTTTTCAACTAAAAGACGTATAAAAATTGTCTTTCAGATGCATATACACTGCGCACAAGAATGCCACAAAGATTCTTAACTGGATTTAAATTAGGGTTACATGCGGGCCATACCGTGACATGAACATTGCTATCGACAAAGCATTTTTTGTGAGTCTTGATGTGTGAATCGATGCATTATTCTGATGGTACAAATAATTCCGACCACCAAGAGTTTCAGCAATTGGCAACAACTGACTATCAAGCAGTTCGATATACTCTTTAGATGTCTGTTTATCTTCCAGAAAAACAATATCTGTAGTTCTATTAAAAGAGAAGGAACCCCGCACCATAACAGAAACTCCCCCTTTCTTCCTACTGAAGAGGGTTCGAGATTAACGTCTTAAATCGTGCGAGTAGGAATTCCAACCATCTGCGCCATCCAAGTTAAATCTCTTTTCATGAAAAAATGTCTTGCATCCATTCGTCCTTTCGGTGCATATGATCTTTAGCCCAAATTAACTTCCGTTCTTTGTGTTCTTTTTTCAGTAAATAAAATCTGCAAGTATGTCGGCATACAGTGTTTTTTCTTTCTTTTATACGACGATGTATTGTATCCTTTGGGCCCGTACCATAAACTTGTTGAGAAACTTATCGGAGTGACATTTTTTGCGACGAAACAAGTCGCATGATCTTGCGATCGAGTCTTTCACTAGTTTTTCTCGGTCTGCCAGATCGTTTTCTCGAATATAAATTGTAAGTTTTTATAAAATTTTATAAAGTGTAGCTCTGATTCCACCAGATTTTTTACATATTTGACAAACTGTTAAGCCATTAGCTTTAAATTCACGTATTTTACAAATTTCATCTTTAGAAATTTCAATGTTCCACGGCATCTTTGCAATTGAAACAAGTCAAACAACTTTGCTCGTTTGGGTAAGTTAAAGAGTATTTCTGCTCGTGCGCATTAATCTTGTACGCGCGCATTTGAAAAAAATTTGCATATGAAGCAGTTTCAAGCTTGTCTTTATATTTATGAGATAGTGTATTTTTTTATTTTTTTTTTATTATTCGAGACGAAATAATTTTATTTAAATTAAAACCCCTATAAGAGATTTATTTCAGTGTTCTGAATATGAGGTATAAAATTTAATTTCTTTTAACTCAATTAATAAAATGTAATTTGCAAAACATCTGTGTCTTTATATTTATGAGACGAACTCTAACATAACACTTATAAAAATAGCATAATTTTTGTTAAAAGAAACAGTCGCAAACCCTGACAAAATAAAACATATGTTATTTTAGCCAATCTGAAACTTATTAAATGTTAACTTAATAGTGATACTTGTACGATTTTTTTCAAAGCGCAGATGCACATAAAACAAGGTTTTTGAATACTTTAAGCACTTGGTATGTGACCCCTAAAAGCCAAGCCGAACTCATTTGTTTTTAGAGCAGAAAAGTGGCGTAAGTCATGCATTTTTAAAATTCCATAACTCGCTCAATTTTAGTGTTATTTGAATGGGACTTTTTTTGTCTTACTTGTCGGTGTAATACGAAAATTTTGCTAAATATAACTTATAGGACCGGGGGACCGTATAAAATTTTTAATTTCGTAATTTTTTAAAAATGCTTTTATTGACCCAAATCGCTTTTATAACATTTCTTTACCTGTTTTAAAACATTTTTGTAATTAGAAATATATGTCTATGACCAACGGTTTAGGAATCAGCCATTGGACACCTTTGAAAGCGTACACACTGTACACTCCACTATTTAGCTAAAATTTAATTAAGACTAAAACACGCCTAAAGCTAGTGAAATCACACTTCCAGAGATTATCGGCTATAGACGGCCAATTATTTGCGTGACTTCGTATATCATTTTTTCTATATTCTATAAACATACCTTAGTATACTTAATGTAGTTCAGCGTAAAAATGCATAACTCTTTTAAAAATCACCTTTAAGCTATTTCCGTTCATTTTCAGTAATCCTTTCAAATTCTGTTGCGTATATATGATCTACAGCATTCATCCACACAACGTAATATGCAAAAATTCAGTTAAAATTAAAAAACTCCCATCACAACTAAAAATGCACTTCCAGCGATCACCATTAATATACGGTACTTCGGATACAATATAGTATCTGAAATCGTTTGTGTATCCCTGTAAATACTATGCAATTTCTATTATATAGGAAGTAAATTGTAGTAAACCTCAGCAACGTATATCAATTTCATTAAATGGGAAATAGTTTAACATAATTAAAATACGCCGCAATTAGTGTTTCTTCCTATAGCATTATATAACGGAAATTTTTGCATGGACCTGTAAAGACATAATAAATATTCTTTGCACCGCATATTCTACAGAATGTATATGTTAGTGCACTTCATAAATGCATATCAATTTCATTATGTTCGAAATGTTGTAACATCATACAATGAAGCTATTTTTCCCACTGGCCATGTAACGGAGTTTTTTTTATGTAGCCAGTAATTTTTCTCTTGTTTTAAAGCGTATGTATATTAAGTTTCGTGCAAATGAGCTAAAAATTACAGTTATGTAGCAGGAACATACACACAAACAATTACTTTTATATACAGAAATAGATTATGCAATGTGTAAAGCAAGGGTCATGCAATCACTTTAACAGTCTATGGCATCTATGTTCTATAATTATGCCTGAAAGACACGATTTTTGTCAGTTTTCTTTTTACGCTATTACTGCGCTGAATTATACCTGCCGAACTGTTTAGAAGGTGTAAAGACACAAATGTACCATTGGAGAGGATACATAACAGATTCGTTAGCTTTCTAGATCCCAATTAATTAAAATATGATCTCATTTCTGTTTAACCCCTTCGCAATGAGAGCTACTTGCTTAATTTTTAATCTTTAACCGTCGGTTTTTCAAAACATAATACTTTCAGTATTTGAATCGCGAAAATGTTTTGATTACATAATGTAATCATTAAAATTAAAAATAACTGGTGGCAATAATGAAGGATTCTGAGCACCTTAATTGGCTACGTATACCGTACTCTTTACCAAGGGGTTAATCGATAAGAAACAATCTAAATAAACATGGTTTAGCTAAAACTCACGAAAGACTTTCAATATTAGGATTTGTTTTCGAATATTTAGAGAAATACTTGGCAATATTTTTTAAAACTTCAAAGAACTTATAATGGAGAACTTATATGATCGCATATTTTTAGTGAAGGTTTAATCACGAAAACAATTCGGATACCAAACAACAAATTAAAGGAAAAAAATAATATTTGCGATCACACTGTAAAATAAATTGCTCCAAATAATCTGTAGCTGAAGCACATGACTATATGGATTTTGTACAACAATTGTGTTCATTTGTCACACAATTGTTCATTTGTCACACATTTGAACACACCTCGTGAGGAAACATAAGGTTTCTTTAAATTTCCAAGAAAGTTTTGCGTGTTTTTGTTTTGCATCCATAGAAACATCATACTAGAACCATAATGTAAATACATATATTAAATATTTAATGAAAGATGGGAATTTAGATGAAATATTTTTTAACTCAGCATGCACGAACGATAAACGTGTTTTTATACAATTTAGCAGTCATCTATACAGAACAACTCATGTATCAAGTCCAATCGAATGTCCTGAAGATTCAGAAAGTTATCGGCGGTATAGCTAGCCTAATTTCAGTGAATTTCTAAAAGTACCTGGATGATAAAGGATTTTCCACGAATTGCCATTTTTTATTAACTGACTTCCAAAAAAGGAGTTTGTAAATATTTCGCAACTCTCTTGAGCGAGCCTCTCTCAGCCAGACTGAATAGGCGCCAGTGATCCCATGATCTGACTAAAGAATTAGTATTAAAAACATTTTTTTCTTGTTCTTTTAGTTTAGTTTTGAAGTAGTAATGATAAAAGTTGAACGCAGCAGGCTGACTGTGTATATATTTTTTGTCTTGGTCTTCTAATAGAAGAAATGATGTTTTAATTTTAAATAGGAAATTTATCTCGAATATGAATGCTATTGTTTCATGTCTTCTTTATAGAAGAAAATAATTGCTGAAATTTGAATGAGATTATCTTGGATTCCCAGTGAGGAATATATATATATATTTAACAAGTATTATCCAAATGTTTCGCTGTAAATAGTTTGTACATATTTAAAAGTGTAAAAATAGAATTTTCAAAGTTTTTAATCTTCCTGTGTTTATTTATATTGAACAACACCTGCGCCACTTTCAGTCGTGAAATATGCTTGATGACTTTAAAAATGATATAAATTCAAAATCTTGAACATTGTTCTCCCAACTTTGATTTAATTCACAATAACGTGAAACTCGTGAAAACAAAAAGATTATTCATAATTTTTTGTGCCTCAAGAACCCGGAAAAAAGGTAAGAAATACTTTTATTATTCTGCATGACTGTTGATTTCTCGATAATAAACATTTATCATGATAATTTATTTTGAAAATTGAAATAAATTTAAACATGGATAAACAAGAAAAGCTTAAAAGCAAAAGCTACTGTTCGCACAGCTGTTACTAAATTAATCACAAAATGTGATACATTGTTAGCTGTTGATATTGATAAGACTGATTGCGATTCTTTAATGGAATCTTTAGAGCTCGTAAATGAAATGGAAGCTCTACTCAAGGAATTAGATTCCGAAATACATGAGCTAATTCAGGAAAAAAACTGAATATGAAAAAGAACTAAAATCGGTAGAAGAATATTCTGAAAAAATATCAAGTTTGAAATTTAAAATTAAGATGAGGCTTAAAAAATGTAAAATCGAAACTGAACCAAAAGTTTTACTAGAATCAAGTAACGGTTCAAAAATCGTTAGTAAACCAGTTTCGGCAGTGAAGCTGCCTAAACTTAACATAGAAAAATTTTCTGGTGACGCAAACCAGTTCTTAGAATTTTTTAATTTATTTACTAGTGAGATAGATTCAAACGAATCGTTATCAAAAATTGAAAAATTCCAATATCTTAAATCCTTGTTGTCTGGACCTGCGTATAATATTGTAGCAGGTTTTGAACTGACAGATCAAAATTATTCAACGTGTTTAAAGTTGTTAGAAGAAAGGTATGGGAAGCGGGAAAATATAATAAATTGTTACATGAACAAAATTTTAAATCTTGAACCAGTGAAATTTAGTAATAGTGTCACTTCGCTCAGTAAGCTGTACGATAATATTGAAACTTGTATAAGAAATCTTGATGCGTTAGGAGTAACATCAGGCTCCTACGGCCATTTATTACTACCCATATTATTAAGGTCATCACCAGAAAATTTAATACTAGATTTCCATTGAAAACGTGACCCCTATAAGGACTGTGAAGTGACTGATTTAATAAATTTTATTAAAACGGAACTAAGATGCCGGGAAGCTACTAATTTAGTAAGTAATTCCCAAAGCAAGGCTTATGAAAATTCTAGAACCAAATATGAAAATTCTTCAAGTAAATATCAAAATTTTCCGCAAAGGGAAAATATACCTTCAGCTGTTGCTTTAAATACATCTACAAAACAATTTTGCGTATTTTGGAAGTCTTTTGACCATGTAGGACTAAATTGTTTGAAATTCACTGATGAACAAAAACGATATAAATTAAAGAAAGAAGGTCGCTGTTACAAATGCTTTTATAAGTGGCATTTATCAGTTAATTGTAGAACAAAAATTAATCCTTGTGCCAAATGTGGTAACAACACCCATAGTTATTTGTTTTGTTTTAAAGAAACAACAAAAGAAAATCCTGAAAAAGAAAAGAAAGGTGCAATTGTACATATGATGTCGGAACAAAAATATAAACAAAATAAAGCTACATTGCTGCAGAATTGTGCAGTTTCTGTGTCTGCTGGTAAACAATGCTTGTTGGCTCGCGTTTTATGTGATAGTGGTTCAGAAAAATGTTTTGTGAAGAGATCTCTAGTGCAAAAGTTAAAAGTGAAGCCATTGCGAAGAGAAAATTTATTAGTTTATCCCTTTGGGCGGAGACGCCCTTATGAATCTTGTTATGAAGTTGTTGCTCTTATGAAGTTGTTGAATTATCCAGTGTTGTGCAACCTATCAACTCGATAAAGATCGAAGATCTTGTGGTTGATAATATAACTTGAGCGTCTGTAAAAACCCTAGAACCAGAATTTCTAGACATAATGAGAACAACAGGCTATAAGCCTGCTGATACAGGTCTTGAACAGGAAATAAATATTTTGCTAGGGTCTGACTTTTTGTGGAAATATTAAAGGGAATCGAGGAAAAATTGACAAAAGAGTTATACGTTGCAGAAAATATTTTCGGTCATACGGTGCAAGGGCAGATAGAGTCGAATAAAAAAGAAGTAGCTTGTTTGCGTGTTTCGGCTGATATTGAAAAAGCTTTTCTACAAACATCCATAGCCGAAGAAGATCTCAATTATCTTAGATACTTATATTATGAAGATTTCGATAAGGATAAAAATGTAGTACTCTATAGAATGACCAGAACTACTTTTGGTGTCACCTGCAGTCCCTTTATCCTCGCTTGTACTATTAAGCACCATATTAATAAATATAAAAACTCTCATAATAAATCATTTGAAATCCTAAATTCTTCTTTTTATGTTGATGATTTATTTTCAGGAGAAAACGATTTTCTAGAAGCTTTTAAATTAACTAAAGAAGTTGTTGATATTTTGAAAGAAGGGGGGACGAAGTTAAGAAAATTTGAAAGTAATTCTCAGGAACTTAGGAAAAAATGGGTTGACGAAAACATACCTATTTCGAGTTCCGAACCCCCAAATACTTCCCTAAAAGTTTTAGGACTCATCTGGAACAATACAGAACATAATTTGGGACTAGAATTACGACCATTGTTAGCAAATTTAAGCAACGATTCTTGTACAAAACAGAATGTTTTGAAAATTGCAGCTATGTTGTTTGATCCAGCCGGATTTATTTCCCCTTTTGTTATTCGTGTCAAATGCCTTTTACAGCAATTGTGCGTAATGGGAATATTATGGGATGACAGTTTTTGTGGTGAAATAGAAAATAATTGGCAAAATTGGCTTTCAGAAATCCCTGATCTCACATACTTGAAAATTCCCGACACTATTTTAACAACCTGATCATGGAAAAGGAGCATCTCCAATTGCATATATTCATTGATGTTAACCCTAATGCGTATGGTGCATTGGCATACTTACGGTATCCCATTTCTAAAGATAAATTTAAAACTAGTTTTCTAATGTCTAAGTCTAGAGTTGCTCCCTTGAAGAATTTAACTCTTCCTCGTCTTGAACTCATGGAAGCACTTCTTGGGGCCAGAATGGCAAAGTTTATCACAAATATTATCCAAGTAAATAATGCTATTTTCTGGTCTGATTCAGAAATTGTTCTTCATTGGCTTAAAGGGCCAAAAGAAAAATGAAAACTATTTGTTAGTAATAGAATTGCTGAAATTCATAATTTGTCTGATCCTAGTTTATGGAGACATTGTGATGGCAAACTTAATCCCGCAGATTTAATAACGAGAGGTTGTTCTGTGAAGCATTTAATAAATTCTCAAAAATGGTGGTATGGCCCTGAATTTCTTTCCTTGCCCGAAGATCAGTGATCTAGCGTTAAAATTGTTGCTACACAATTACCTGATGTTTCTAAAGAGAAGTCTCGAAAAACAACAACCATTTCTTGTGTTGTTCAAACAAATAAAGCTGATGAAATTCCCATTTTTAATCTTGAAAGGTATAGCTTCCTAACGAAATTGTATCGAGGTATGGGTATTTACATTTATTTCTAATATAAAATTAAAGGTAGAAAGAAGAGATTTTTCAGAATTATCAGCTGAGGAAATATTACATGCTGAAAAGTTTTGGTTAAAGCTAGTGCAGGAAGAAAGTTTTCCTGAAGTTATAAAATCCTTGAAATGTAACAAGAGTATCCCTAGAGAATAGAATCTTCTACTCATAAATCCTATGTTGTCAGATGAAGGTTTGCTGTTGGTACGAGGACGGTTACAAAAGTCTGATTCCTCATTTTATGAAAAACATCCTGTTGTGATTCCTGCAAAACATAAATTAACTGAATTAATTGTGAAAGATGCACATGAAAAAGTTTTTCATTCCGGTGTATCCAGTACATTAGTACAAACTCGTGAAAAGTTTTGGATTTTAAGATCCAGACAGTGCATAAAATCAGTCCTGAACAAATGTACAATCTGTAAGAAATTTAACGTACGCCCCGGTCAACAAGTTATAGCCCCTGTTCCAGGTGACCATATTAACGAAGCTCCACCTTTTTCAGAAACAGGTCTTGATTATGCGGGCCCCCTACATGTGAAGGGGAATGAAAATAAATTTTATATTTTATTATTTACATGTGCTATCACAAGAGCACTTCATTTAGAATTAGTAAAAGACATGTCATCAGCAGAATTCCTGTTAGCATTTCGCAGGTTTATCTCACGAAGAGGACTGTGTGCTGTAATTTATTCAGACAACGCCAAAACTTTCAAAAGAGCTGATCTTGAACTAAAAGAAATGTGGAAAGTAATCCACCATCCTGATGTTAAATTTTTTTCGGCCAATCACAGAATTTCTAGGAAGTATATTGTAGAGCGTGCAGCCTGGTGGGGTAGCTTCTTTGAGCGAATGGTTCGCTCAGTGAAAACTACCTTGAGTAAAGTTATTGGAAGATCTACTTTAACATTGAGTGAATTAGAAACGCTTCTAATAGAAGTAAGAGCTATAATAAACTGTCGTCCACTGACTTACACGTATTCCGAGTTAGAAGAAGCATCTCCTCTTACTCCTGCACATTTTTTAATCGGAAAACGTATCTTGTGTTTACCTACCATAAAAGTGAACGATTTAATTTTACCAGCAACGAAAGAATCTTCAGTGAAACGCTTCCATTTACGTGAGACTCTTCTAAATCATTTTTGGAAGCATTGGAAAAATAAGTATCTTCTCAACTTAAAATCTGCTCACTACACGGACCAGAATAAAACTTCAGACTTTAAAGTAGATGATGTGGCTCTTGTACATGATGAGCACTTGCCCAGAAGTTTGTCGAAGTTAGGAAAAGTTACTAAAACCTTTATGGGCAGAGACAGCAAGATAAGGTCTTGTGAACTGAAAACAAATAATTCATTTATTAAAAGATAAATTTACTGTATAATCTTGAACTCAGAAACTGAAAAAAAAATACAAACAAACTTTCAACTGATTTTATTAAGAGACTCAAAAAAAAAAAATAAATAAATAAAAACACTCATTTGACTTTTCTTTTAAAAAAAAAAGTACTTTTTGTTTATTAATATTTCTAATTTTTAGTTTAATTTTTTGTATTGAATATTCTAGAAAAACTTGTATAGATTTAAATTGTTCTTTCTATTTTTAGTTGCAGAAACCTGTCAACAATTTTTTTTAAATTGTTTTATTATTTTATTGAACTCGAGTATATAAGTATATATTTTGATTTGTATTGTATTTATGTATATTATAATCCATGATTTTCTAGAATAATTTTATTTCTACATTAATTATTTTGAATCCCCATTTTGATGAACCGTTGTTCACCGGGGGGGGGGGGGGAGTTTGTGGAATATTTCGCAACTCTCTTGAGCGAGCCTTTCTCTGCCAGACTGAATGCTATCGGCGATATAGCTAGCCTAATTTCAGTGGATTTCTAAAAGCACCTGGATGGTAAAAGATTTTCCACGAATTGCCATTTTTTATTAACTGACTTCCAAAAAAGGAGTTTGTGGAATATTTCGCAACTCTCTTGAGCGAGGCTCACTCAGGCAGACTGAATAGGCGCCAGTGATTTCATGATGTGACTAAAGAATTAATATTAAAAACATTTTTTCTTTTGTTCTTTTAGTTTAGTTTTGAAGTAGTAATGATAAAAGTTGAACGCAGCAGGCTGACTGTGTATATGTTTTTTGTCTTGGTCTTCTAATAGAAGAAATGATGTTTTAATTTAAAAAAGGAAATTTATCTGGAATATGAATGCTATTGTTTTATGGCTTCTGTATAGAAGAAAATAATTGCTGAAATTTTAATGAGATTATCTGGGATTCCCAGTGAGGAATATATATATTTAACAAGTATTATCCAAATGTTTCGCTGTAAATAGTTTGTATATATTTAAAAGTGTAAAAATAGAATTTTCAAAGTTTTTAATCTCCTGTGCTTATTTATATTGAACAACACCTGCGCCACTTTCAGTCGTGAAATATGCTTGATGACTTTAATATGATTTAACACGAATCATGAATTCTTCAACTATGCTCTCCCAATAATAATATCGTGGAATAAATGAAGATTATGCATTAGAGTTAGTATTTCAACACATGTCCACGTACAGCTTTAGAACGGATGCTTCGATTTTAATATTTTTTTAAAAATGTGAATGAGCTCGGTCTGATGTTTCTTACTAAAAAAAATATCTGAAGCTCCAATAAAAATTGAAATTACAAAAATAAAAATAATAAAATGACATTTAATGGATAAACGCTTATCAACCAGTTACTTTTAGTAAGCAACTGAAATTCAACTCTCTGCACTGCCGATTTCTGTCTGAATTTTTACAATATTCGACTGACCTTTTTATAGCAGTTTCAGTATATACACTGTAAAAAATGTGCAGCAAACTCTCTAGTCATTCGACCGTTTTTATAGAAAACGGTTACATAGCCGTAATTTAACTCTATACTGATAATAAGTTTGCCCATATTATGGTCAGAATAGATTTAAATTACTGTTATGTAATTGTTTTCTATGAAAACGGTCGAATGACTTGTAGACAGTGTGTTACAAATTTTTAACAGTGTACAGACTTCTAAATTATGATTGCTAAGACATTTTTGTTATCGTGAGCGCATGCACAGTTAAAAATGTTTTACACAAATGCTTATATTTTATCAAATATTTGATATATTTATATTCTGATTGTAGTAGATTGTTTTTTCTATACTTTTTCAAAATTCCTGAAGGTGCTGCGAAATTTCGTTGAAATCTCTGCATACTATAAACTAGACACGTGCTAAAATTTCTTGAAAATTTTAAGGATTCTTTTATGTCTGCATTAATAAATTATACGACCACTTTGATTTCGAAAATTATGAAGTAAATAAAGGATTTAATTATAGTTTAAACACATGAGATATCAGAGTATAACATATTTATCAAAATTAGTTTGCAATAATTTTGAATATAGCAATAAATAAGTATGTTGACAAAAATATAAGCAGTGACTGAAAAATACACTGTTAGCAAGTAAACTACCACGTCAGTCGCCGGGAACTGACAATGAACTTTCCGTTTAAAACGCGTCATTCACCGATGACTGATGTCTAAAATAGGATATAAAACTAAAAAAATACATATTGTTTTAAATAATTACAGAAAATTTATTTAAAATTTACCTACATTTTATTTAATGCAGGATTATACTTTCTTAAAAATTACTTAAAACATTGTAAATTTTTCAGCGCTTCAGTGTCAGTCACCGTAGCACTCAACGTGTTAACAAATTATAAGACCATTTGTTTAAAAACAAAATTAATATTTAAATTAATACGATATTGGTCCCCCTATTTTTCCTTATAATCTTAAACACTCTGTTTTTCATATGTGTGACCAGGTGATTAAATACAGATTCAGAAATATTGTGCCATTCTTTTACAATGGCTATTTCTAGTTCATTGGCAGATAAAAACTGTTTATTATTAGCATAGATTTTTCGACTTAATGCGCCCCAAATATTTTCAGAAGGGTTCAAGTCTGGAATTCGACTTGCCCATGACGAAACATGAATTTTGTCTTTTTTAAACCATTGCTGGGTGGATTTAGATACATGGCCAGATGCATTGTTCAGCTGAAACATCCAGTTAGCGCCACCTAAAAAATGTCCAAATGGTATCAAATGATCATATAACATAGCCTGATATTGCGCAGGGATCATACGTCCAGAAATTTGGGTTAAATTGCATTATCCATCATGACTAAAAGCTACCCAAACCATTGCTGATCCTCCTCCCATTTATCGGCTGAAGCATTGTTTCGGTTCCTTCCTCAAATCATGCCAATAGTGTTATAACCATCCGAACTGTGAAGATTAATTTATTTTTCATCTGAAAATATCACTTGTTCCCATTTCTTGTTTCATGACATGACATTTTTAGCCTATTTCAGTCTTTCTTCTTTATGTTGTTTCATTAACCTCGTTTTTTCAGCAGTTTTATACATTTTGAATTACTATTTAATTTCAGACTCTTTCAAACTGTTACGTGTGAGGTTCTTTCGCTGAAACGGAACGAAATTTCCCGTGTTGAAAGGCCATTTTGAGTTGATATTTGAAATATTTGTCGATCATCCCGTGCTGTCAAAATCCTTTTTTCTTCCAGATCGTTTAATTTTATTTGCATCTCTTTATTCTAATTATTTCATTGTGAATGATTTGTGATTCTTTTAGAACGCTTCATTAACCGAGCTCTTTCTCGTTCAGATTTACCAGCACCCTTATAAAACCAAATTTTTCTTACTTCGGTTGCACACAACTCTTTACCCTTACGGCATCTTCAAATGTATCGTAAATAACACTATCTAAAACTGTACCTTTGCTTCTCGGGAATACTTTCACGATATACAAACGCGTAAGTTTTATAATGATTCTGATGTGACGTAAAGATGCTAATTTCCTCACGTTGTCTTAAAATTTCTTAACAGTCACCTTGCTTACGTTTTTTAAAAAAAGATGATTTTTATAAAATATAACTTAAATTTTAATGTAGCAATTATAACAGAAAAAGATCTACGATCAATTTTAAGTACACATGCTAAAAGTTTGCATATTGTGTCTTCTTCTTCAGAAGTGTACCAATTCGTTAGTAGTCTTATAATTTTTTAACGCACTGTAATTCAAATAAATCAAAAAAGACCTGAAAGGGAAGCGATTTGTCAGGATTCCAGCGATCCAGGCAGCTTCGACGAGGTCCCTTAACAGCCTTTCGTGCGAAGACTTCTATGGGGCCTATGAACAATGGGGAAAACGCTGGCAGCGGTGTGTTGCTGCCCAAGGGTCATATTTCGAAGAATTTTAGTTCGCGGTACAAAAATGTTTAATAGATTTTGAATTATCAGACCAGTCTTGAAACTTTGTGAACTCACCATGTATAATTTCTTAACGCACTGTATATCTGCAATAAGAGACGTCCTATTCTTACACAAAGGCTGAACATAAACCTCATAGTTATATGCGACTACTACAGATCATTTGGAGCATTTTAATCTGCAGGGTGATCGTAATTATTTTTTTAATTCAATCTGATGTTGGCCCACTAATGCCCACTTGATCAAATGATCGCTGAAAAATATATGGTTGAATATGTTATTATATTTCTGATTTTCAGGAAATATTTGTCCTCTAGATATTCGAGTAAACGTTTAAAATCCAAAGTGTCCGGCGACTTTTGACCATACAGTGTATATGTATTTATAAATATACATAGTAGAGCCCAATTTGTACACCACAAAGGCAAACGTTCACCAACACTTTATAAGGGAATTTCTTGTTTCATTTAAGATAAAAGAATTCTGCGTTTAAATCAGGCAAAACTTTCTATAATAAAATACTGATAGAAGTTTGCACTTATGATAAATGTGAATGCTGGGAACATAATAGCGGAGTTTTTCTGCCTGTATATATATTTAAAAATATATGATTATTGAAATCGATACATATCCATTAAGTAATTAATCGAATTTATAATTTATTAAAATTTGCAAATATGTCTGAAGTGTATTATCACGCTGTATGTACCGGTTTCGATAATTTTAGTTTTGTTTACAAAAAAGGTAATTTTAAAGATGTTTTAGTGCAGATTTCTAAAAATTAATTACAGACTGGCTTGCTGTTTATTGCCCACTGACTTTATAACTACGATAAAAATAAAATTATAAAGACTGACTTCTTAATTTTAAGAACCAAAAATTGTATTTAGTACAAATAAATATTACAATGAAATAGAAAGTTAAAATAATTTTTACATCGTTTTATGTGACAAACGAATAAATAAGGAAAAAATATTTTGAAAGCAGAACTTGACAACATTAATTAATTTTCCTTATATGTAAATTTATTAAATAAAAGGAATCAGAAAATTACTTTTCGTACCAAGTAAAAAATATAGAGTTCTAATTTCATATGTAGCTTTTAGGTAGAATGAAATTGCTTTTAAACTTTCAAGTATTTGACTTGAAAGTTTAAAAGCAAACTAAAGCTCTGCTTTAAAAAAAAGATGTGAAAATTTCTCCTACCTTCCTGTTTTCAAAGTATACTAAAATATTTATTATCTCCTACTTGGATACATTGTTTTTATTTCTCTCCTGTGCCTCCTTTAATGGATTCCTGAGATGTATATTTTGAATAATATTCTTTTTAATACCATTAATGTATTTAATTACAGTTGCTTGCACCTGTTCAAGATAATTCGTAATGAGCCACACTTCAAGTAGCTTGAAGAATTTTAATGGAATTAGCTTAAAAAATGATTCAGAAAAAATAATGGCATGAATGAAATTTGCTTTTCTGGAATAATTATTTCGTTAAAAAACTATGCAAATTATATTTTTGAGTAGCCGCGCGAGGAAGAATAAATTATGTGCAAGAAATAAGAATCTTAATTAAACTTCGCTTACCAATGGTTTGGAAACTCTTAGTAAAGTTTATCATTTCATTGTAAATTTTAAACTAAATTCAAACTAGTACAAATAACGGTTATTTTATTGAGTGAATAAATACTCAGTTTGACTGGTAAACACGTACATTTTTTTATGTCATGTCAAACCATTGTTTTTCAAGATTTACATAATTGCACACACACACATACATATGCATACAAATAATAAAACATTTTTATATTTAACTAACAGAGTGACCCGGCTTTACCCGTGTTAAACGTGAGGGCCTTCCACGTAAAATAAAGTAAAATGAAAAATATGGCAATCCAAATAATGAAGCTTTGGGCTTTCTCGTCAATAAAAGATAAAACAAATATAGTACGAAAATGTGACGTTACTATGTCGCAACCATAGTACAATCCCTCAACATTAAGCATCAGAATGCGCGTTTATTTTGAAGGGTGTAAAAGAATAAAATATTATTTTAAAGGCAATACCAAAAAAAAAAAAAAAAAATTAATTAACCAAATGGCGCAGCAGTTCTGGTTACAGTTTAGTGTTAACAGTTTAGTGAAATTCGCGTTAGCATGCCATCTATCTAAATTTTAAAGCTAAAACATGTCAGTTAGTAGCGCTGAAATCATGCTGATGGCGACAACGGCCTAATCCATAGTGTGCTTTTGATGGATTTTTTCTTATTTTCTAAAAATTGTCCATTTTTATTTTTTACGTTGTCGAATAGAAAAAGTACTCTCAAATGAAATTTGTTTGAAAATTGTATCTCAAGTTTCTGATTTTTAAAATTTGTCTGCAACCAAATTAGGATACATGAACCCGTTAGCAGTTAATGCTGTATTATAAGGAAAAGTCTTGTCCATGAGTAACGCTGGCATCATATTTATGGTGACAATGACCTCATCAATAAATTTTGCTTTTACTGCAGTTTTTTAAACCTCGAAACATCGCACATTATATTTTTCCAACGTCGAATGACAAACAAAAAGTTCTTTTAATATTTGTTTGAAAAGTGTACTTCAGTATACTGATTTTATATGCATTTAAAAATAATTTTTAATCATGAATATTTTATAAATATGTGTGCAACCCAATTACAAAAGAGGAATCCGATTGCTCTTACAATGTAAATAATTCAGCTTTTTTTTCGTACAATATTCCACAACTAAATCAAAAAACGAAATTAAAATTTACAAAATAAATCCTTCTATATATAAAAAAAAAGTTTTGCTTTGGAAATGGACCAATGAAAATCTCCGTAGATATTCCGGGGAAATCGGCATCCAATTTGAATGCTTAAGCATGGCCTTTCATCGTTAATATTAAAAAATCTGTTCCATACAAAAATATCAAAATCTGTGGCATTATACAGAAATGTTTGATAAACACGCTGATGAAGACAGTTTTCAAATCGAAGAATTATTTTAACAGATATTTAATGCTGAAGTTGGACAAAATAGTTCCGTTAAAAAAGTTTTATTGGAGCAAAAACTATACATGAGAATTTAATCATTTTTAGATCATTTTATACGTTATAAGTTCACGGTGTGCAGGTTGCATTTATTTTTCTTATTTGACTCATTTTTTGAGGTTTTATTTCTATATTAAATTCAAATTTTCAGCATTTCGAGAGATATTTTTTAAAAATTTTAGAAAATGTTATTAATTTAAACTGTTGCCAATTGTATAAACAGCGCAAACAATAACGTTTATTTCAAATTAAAAATTTATTTACACGTGACTATTATAAACAGAAAAAAAAGCTTTAAAATTAGAATTAAATGATTACATGTTAAAAGCAGGAAAATTACGTCATAAGAACCTTTTTTACACTTGAATTTTAAAAGAGAAACAAAATCTTAAAATAGAAATCATTATTATGCGTTAAAACTTGTAAATGGAGGAAATTACGTCATATTTAAAATGGCCAAAAAATAGGGCAAAACAATTTAAATTGAAAAATATATTTGCGCGAGATATTTTGAGATAATCTTTTCAACTATTATCGTGAATTTGAATACAGCGCAAATAATATTTTCTTCTAACAACAAAAGTATTTTCACGTGAATATTAATAAGAGAAATAAAACTTTGATGTAAATTACGTCAGATTTGAAACGATACATTTAAAATTAATTATTTAAAAGAACTATCTTATAGCGCTGTTAAAAAATACCGGGAGGCAATGACACTGTTTACTTAATTCATTTTACATTAGCTTATTTTCAAATGTTTAACTAATTTTTTAATTAAATACGAAAACAGCCATTGTATCTCTTAATAGCAGCAGATTTGGTCTTAAAAATCCCCAATCCAAGGAAAATGAATGGAAATCCGTTTACAGAGAGATCGCTACTTTTAATTCAATATTTTTAAAGCCGATCAAATTAGCGTACTTTTTTGACTTTGGTGTGCCTCAACGGGGGTTGGTGAACGCAGCTCGTAGGGGGCAGAGCCCCGTAGTAAATAAATAAATAAATAAATAAATAATAAAAATAAATATATAAAACAAATTAAATTGAATTTTCTAAATTTCAGATTAATAAAGGTCGCTATAAATAGTTTAAAAAATCACGATTAACAGCTTGTTAATACTGAAGTGCCAAAAATTATTTTTGGTTTACCTTTTGGCAATTCTAAAATATAGTAAATGTAAAAAAGCTTTTAGTGTTTTAAATTAAAAGCGATTTTTTTTTCTGCGCTGTGAACAGGCTGTATATGGCCAGGCCAATTTTGCCTGAATATTCCTGAGTGGATTGCTTGATTATTCTTACACGGAAACTTTCATTCATGAAAACTAAATGTACAATGAATAACCTGAAATTGACGTCAAATTCCATAAGCTTTCAGTCCTGATCTCTAAACTTTAATGGTGTCACGAGGGGTCAAAGACGCTTCAGATTCCGGGCGTCTCCATGTATTCCTATGGCTGCAGGGGAATCGCTTGGAGCGCGAGCGTCTTTTTTCTGTCGGAGCATCTTTGACGCCCGAAACAAGGCGAGTAGCCAGTAACAGCCAATCAAATGCTTGGAAATCTGTTAATAGAAAAGCCTTTTCCGGAACAGCCAATGGAATGCTTGGAAAAGACGGACCGTGAGGCGGCTGTTGTCGCTAGACGCCTGGGATTCCAAGCGTCTTTGAGTCCTCGTGTAATAACACCATAAGCTTTCTTTTAAAAGAGAAGGTCCAACGTTTAGAAACATTTTCTAAATTTCATTTTCTATTTAATATAAATCTTAATCGTATAAAAAAAATATAAAATTTAATATAAAATTTAATATAAATCTTAATCTTATAAAAAAATCGTATTTTATGTAATCGTAATATTATAAACTGTAGAATGCTTTCATTGCATTTAAGGTATTGAAACACTTAGTTAAATGTGGTAATTAATGATATAGAATGCGAATAAAACAGGAAATAAAACGTAAGCAATATTTGTATTTCAGAAAAATACATCATTTTGACGTAATTACAGTAAAGTATTTCAGCTTTTAAAATCAGAATGCTGGTTTTCTTCAGAAAGTGTCTCAGAAAAATGCAATAAGTACACCCAAATTACTTTGCATTGACTGAAATTTTAGTTCGCGTGTCTTAGAAATAATGCCTTCATTTTATGGATGATAATAATACGAATTAATTTCAGAATATCAAAAGATTCACCTCAGAATAAAACATTATTAGAAAGTGGTGTCATTGCTAGCAAACGATTTTTTTTTTTTAATTATCTTTTTCCTAAACTGATTTCTTGATATTGAAACGACTTCATTAAAATAGATTTTTTAACTTCAGAAACACTCAACTAAGGTGCTACATCATTTGAACGCATGTTTAGTTAAAGTTTTACATATATGCGTACATAAGAAAAATGTGCATTTTCTTCTTTGAATGACGTCAATTTCAAAAACAGCAAAAATATAGTAAGGCAACCGGAATTTTTAATGGTTTATAAAACAAAGTACATGAGTTATAATTTTTTTTTTTAATTATTGAACTGTTTTTTAGATGTGTGGCAACAGGAAAGAAACGATTGAATTAGAAAATTAAAAAAGGAGATATTTTTATGATGTTAAATTATAGAAGGTGGTAGAAAGAAAGGATAAATAGGTGTCTGATGGTTTTTTAAAGTAGACAGCGATCTTTTCGATGTTTTAGAACGTATGTACATCAAGTTTCGTGCAAATAGGTCAAAAATTGAAGATTTGTATAAAGGACATACACTCAGAGAACGGCGTTTATATATATAGATACCAATCATATCATAATAAAATTTCAATAATTAAAATCTGACTACTCTTCTGCATGATCTCTAAAAAACAATTTCAATTTGTGTATGTGGAATTAGAAAATGCAGAAATAACTTAATTACATTATTTTAATTGATTGTACTTGGTTATGAAGTTTATTACAATTTTCTAGTTCCTTTTATTAAATAAATATAATTATATTACTTTAAATATTGCTTATATTGCTGTGAAACATGAAGGTTAGTGAACGTATTAACACTGGCTTGTTCGTGAGAGTTTTAAAAAGAAGAAAAAAAAATAGCGAAAAATAAGACACATTAATTTGTGAAGAATTAAACAATTTATGTATTTGAACAGTGGGTTAACGAAAATTAATATGGGCAACTGCCTATTTTATAATCATAACATGACGGAGAAGCAGTTTTGCTTTCTCTCATTAAACATAATTAGTAAGCTACGCTAAGTTTTGCTTAAAACTTGACTACTCCAACAAATAACATTCTAATAATGACATCGTCTATCATCATCTTGACCCGTGAATCTATCATGATTCGTGAACCTTTATACTCGATTGGGTTGAGAGGTTCTACACTTTCGATGATCATCTTTTACACACACATACATATATGTATACGTATTGTTAGACTTTATATGCCGATTTCAATAGTTTTAGTTTTTTGTAAAACATTCGTCTAAAAAATGATTACGTGCTACTTCATTAAAATTTAATTAAAGTCTGTATTTTTCCCATTCGGTAACTATAGTAAAAAATTTAAATTAAAAATGACTTCTTTATATAAATACTTTAAATACTATTATGAAGTAGAAATTTAAAATAAATTTAAATTCTTGTAGTATTTTGAGCGAATGGCGCATAAAACAAGAGGAAAATAAACAATGTTATTTTGAAAGATTAACTCAACAATATTAATTAGTTCTCTTTAAGTGTACATTTCGTTAACGAAAGAAACATGCGAATTACTTTCTCTTATAAGTAAAAAATATAGAATTCTAACTTCATGTTCAGCACACTTATCCCAGATAAAATGAAACTGATAATTAACTTTCTGGTTATGCTATTAGGTAATAATTTCTTGTGCCTTTCTATTCTCAAAAGACACCAAAAGGTTTATTTTAAAAGCGTAAAAAATAGCAACGTTAAAAGCACCAAAATTTTAAATTCTAAGCATACCGGTTTCGGTAGCATATAGCATACCTTCCACAGTGCTAAGGATGGCGGAAATTTGCTCACATATATAAGAGAGATGGGAATTCCAGTTAAAGGTTTATTGACCAATAGAAAAACAGAGGATTGCAGGCAACAGCCAATAGGAAAAAAGATGGAAAATGGAACCGAAGTAGTGAGAGGGGGGGGGGGAATTAAGAGAAAGAAGTTTTTATGTAATATTTCCAACAGTCTGATAATGGGGGAATAGCGAATTCACAATTAACAATATTTTTTATATTTTTATAAATATGAAATGCTTCAAAGAAGTTAAGTTCGTGTATAGAAGTAGGTTTAGAGATTATTTTAACCGAATTGAAGACAAAAGTATGATTAATCTCTCAGCAATGTTTTGCAATAGAGGATTTATTGATTTCTTGTTTTTTAATATATTGTTGATGTTCTTTGATACGAAATTTTAAGCAGCGTTTGATTTGTCTAATATAGGAAAAGCCACACTGGCAATTAATACGGTAGATACTCCATGAATTGGATAATTCAATAGGATCTTTGAGTTTGGAGAGGTGAGTTTATTGGTAGGGGCAAAAATTATATTGAAGTCATATTGTCTAAGAATTTTAGCAATGGGAAAGCTTGATTTAGAAAAGAAGGGTAACACAATGCTAATATTGGAAAGAGTAGAAGACTGAGGAGAGTTTGAGGAACGAGGATGCTGAAGTTTAAATAGAGCAGTATAAATTATAGAAGGGTTGTATCCTCTGTCAATCGCTCCTGCGATTGAGTTTTCGCTCCTACACCCGCTTTAGGGGTAGTGGCACCGAGGTAAAATGTAGCCTATGTTGGAGCATGGGTTGCCACCATCATTTTGACGCCATTATTTTTTTGAATCGGTTTGGTATTTCCTGAGATTGTGTAGAAACCACCATTTAGAACGTTTTTTAGAACGCTTTTCTCGCATTTTCACCCCTTTTAAATTTCGAATTCCTTAAGAACTGTTCTTAGAAATCCTTTATATCTAATAAGTAGCTTATATTTCAAATTTCATATTTCTAGGCCCTTCAGTAACGCAAAAATCGCATTTTTAGAACGTTTTTGCTCCTGCACACCCTTTGGGGTAGTGGCACCGACATGAAATATAGCTTATCTTGGAGCATGCGTTATCACTATCATTTTGACACCATTATATTTTTTAATCGGTTTGGTATTTCCTGAGATTATGTAGAAACCACCATTTAGAACGGTTTTTAGAACACTTTTTGTGCATTTTCAGCTCTTTTAAATTTCGAATTGCTTAAGAACTGTTCTTAGACATCATTTATATCTAATAAGTAGCTAATATTTCAAATTTCATATTTCTAGGCCCTTCAGTAACGCAAAAATCGCATATTTAGAAAGTGTTTTGCTCCTGCACTTTCTTTGGGGTAGTGGCACAGACATAAAATATACCCTATGTTCTAAGTTAGACTAACACCATCATTTTGATATTATTACTTTTGAAATCGATTCGGTAGCTCCAGAGATTACCTCTAACAAACAAACAATTTTTACTTCTTTATAATATTAGTATAAATTAGTATAGATTACTTAATACAATTTTTATGTTGTAAAGAAGAAGAAAATTATAAAAAATTATTAAAATTCGAAACGTCCCAAAAATCGGACGCTAGGCATAAATGGGTTAAAGATAATCCTTTATTGGCCACACTTCATGTGCCTTGAAAAGTTTGAATAAAATTCACTCAAAATGTTTCAGAAAAAGTTGTGGTAAATGTGTTTTGCTTTTGGTAGAATTTTTTTTCGTCAGAAAAGTATGTAAATGATATTTTGGAATAGACATGCGGAAAGAATTACAAATGTGCAAGCGGAAAGAATTACAAATGTGCAAGCAAAAAGGATTTTAATTAAACTTTAGTGATGTTTTGGGGGCTCTTAGAAAATAATTTCGTTTCAAAAAATGCTAAAAATCCAATTCGAATGAATGCAGTAAAAGTTACTTCATTATTTTCCTTTAAAAATGCAAATGTTTCTAACTTTTAGAAATATATATTTATATTTTTTAGACACTTTCACACATAATTTCTGAAAGCTGTTTTCACCATTTTTTTTTTTACTCTCTCGCGGACAAGCCGGTGTTAATGCGTTCACTAAGCACAAGGTACACTGCAATATAAGCATTATTTAAAGTAAACTAATTATAGTGATTTAATACATTTTTAATACATTGAAAAATGATTAATACTCTCTAGAATTACATTCATATTTGTAATTAAATTTTTTATATAACACTGGACAACAATGGTTTTGTCCTAGAACTAAAATTAGTTGATTCTAGATCAGTTTTTGCGCTGATTCCGAATATGCTTTCCGTTTATCTCCAGGTGGCCCAGGTTTGGAGAAATTTGCATACTTAAATTTATGCAAATTTAAGCTTTTTGTGTTATTTTATGCAAATTTTAGATACAATATATGTCACATCTGATTACGTTTTCTAGATAATGACTACTTGACTATTTGCTGTCACGATTTGCATATTCTTAACATTTATTTATCAGTTATTAAGCCTAATTTGCATATTTCTCAATGGTGTAATGTTTACATCACTATCAACTTTAAAATAGTTGCACCAGAAATGACGTAATGTTTTTCTAGACTAAAATTTTATGCTGATTTCAAATCTGCAGTCTTTTTACTTTCTTCTATCTTTACAAGAAGAAAGTATTGGATTCGTGAAAATTTTCGACTTCCGGTTTTCACTGGATTTATACGTTTTAGAATGCCCTGAACACGATTTGATGGGTTTTAGAAAATGTCTGTCTGTGAGTCTGTATGTGACAAAAATTTTGTGGGCGCTCTATCTCAAGAACTAATGCACGGAATTTCACAAAACTTCAGATTCAGTTAGACCTTGACATAAACTGGACCTGATTAGTTTTTGGTGAAAATCGCCCAAAAGGTGGCGCTGCTATACGGCATTTTCACGATTTCTGCAATAGCTGTATCTCAAGAACTACTGCACGGATTTTCATAAAACTTCAGATTCAGTTAGTCCAGGATATAGTTTGGTGCTGATTACTTTTTTGTGAAAATCGCCCAACAGGTGGCGCTGCTAGGCTTCATTATTCATGATTACCGCAATAGCTCTAACTCAAGAAAAAATGCACGAATTTTCATCAAACTTCAGATTCGGTTAGTCTCTGATATAAATTAGTGCTGTTTAAATTTTGGTGTAAATCGCCCAACAGGTGGCGCTGCTGTGTTGCATTTTTAACGATTTCTGCAAGAGCTGTATCTCAAGAACTTATGCACGGATTTTCATCAAACTTCAGATTTAGTTAGTCCTTGACATGAATTGACGTTTTATACATTTTGGTGTAAATTGCTCAACAGGTGGCGCTGCTATGCTGTATTTTTTGCGATTCCGGCAATAGCTTTATCTCAAGAACTAATGCTTGGATTTTCAACAAACTTCAGATTCAGGTATACCTTGATATCAATTAGTGCTGTTTATGTTTTGGTGTAAATCGCGCAAAAGGGGCGGTGCTATGCTACAATTTTTAAAATTTCGGCTATAGCTATATCTCAAGAACTAATGCACGAATTTTCATCAAACTTCGAATTGAGATATACTTTGATATGAATTGGTGCTAAATTGATGTTATTTCTTGTACTATTTAAATGATTTAATTGACGTCATTTATACAGAAGAAAGTTTTGTGATGGCCACAACATACTAGTTTCTTATGTCATGTCTAGTTTTTGAGTAAGATGAATTTCTACTTTTGCACGGCATTAACACAGGTTTGATATAAGATGCTTTTTAGGGGTGTGTAATTCATTGACAAGAAGGGGAACAGGCTCAGATTCATATTATCATTCAACAAAAATTTATAGAATCGGAAAAAAATAAGTAGTAGAGTCTATCTTAGCTAGCTGAAGTTTATCATGCAAAGTATCATAAAAAGCTATTTCTGGCTTTTTTGACCAAAAATAAAAATTTCACTTTTTTCGAAAACTAGACGTGATAGAAGAAAACAGATACAAGATTTGAAATCAGCTCAAAAAACTGGTTTAGAAACATATTAGCGTACACGTGCGGTAGAAATATTTGAGCGTTAAGAAACATTATTAGAAAAACATGAAAAATATGCAAATTAGGTACAATATTTCACAGTCACATGTCAGTATAATCTCAGAAACAACGTTTTTGTGAAGTAAATTAGGTAGTAATCATAACATAAAACAAAAAACCGTGTCTGATATTGCTTTATACCTTAAATTTGCAAATAATTGTATAAAATTTACTAAATTTGCATAAATTGAAATATGCAAATATCTCTCAAACTTGACGTGCTGGAGCATATCTAAAACTGGATTCGTTATCAGCACAAAAAAAAAAAAAAAAAAAAAAAAAAAAAAACCCGCATAAAAAACAAATAATTTCTGTTTTAGGACAGAGCAAAAGTTCAAATTTGTTGACCAGTGTAATGTTGAAAGTATCCTTTTTTAGCGTTTAAATCAAAATAAAGAGAAAACCACATTAGAATTTTGTCCTTTTTGCTAGACTGTCAGAGTCTTTTCATCTATAAGGATCAACCGAAACATGTTTTTAAGACCGAAATGGTAACTGAATTTCGGTAATATTCCTATATTCGACCGAAAACAAAAACGAAAACGAAAATGTTCAAAAAGTTCGTAAGTAATTAATACAAATAAGTAATAAATATAAATAATTATTAATTAATTATAAGTGTTTATTAAATATACATAATTATTAACTGCAAGTGTGGCTGAAGTTCGCTGTCTGTGCCTCTGACCAAAACGTTTTATTTTCATATAAAATAAAATGTAATTAATTCTTCAATGATTCAGATTGATTTTCTAATTATACGAATTTCATCTAATTAATATTTGTTTTAGCTACACATACCTCGAATTATCTTTTATAATGATTTTTTAATTGATCATATGTTATACTTAGAACTTTCTCAAAGAGTATTCGAAACACTTCTGCAGTTTCGAACTAAAAATTTTCTATTACTGTCAAGACTGTAGATTTTAATGGGTACCTGAAACGCGTCTTCAAAATTTAGTCCTATATTCATTACTTGCTTTATAATTCGCACTCATGTCTTGAGCCTGTCATGACTTATGTCATTATAAAAAATGAAGTTTATAGCAATAAATAAAGAGTGTCCATTTGAGCCGATACAGCTCAAATCAATCAGAAATGCTGAAAATTTCCGAAAGGAGAAACCAGATTTTTCAAATACTGATAGTTTCGGTTAAGTTTTGGTTTGGCAAAATTTTCGACAACAATCCCAAAATGAATTTTAAGCGAAACTCAGATTTTCGGCCGAAACCGAATTTAAGGTCGATCTCTAGTTTTATGTAGCCGTTTAGACGATTCTGTGTGGTTTGAATTGTAAATTAATTATAGAGTGCTTCACTGCTTACTGTTCCGATTGGTGTCAAATATGTATATGCTGTTTATCTTTGCTGTACGTAAAAAAATAAAAAAAATGCTGAATATTTTAAATTTTGATGTTGATTATTTTTCGATATATATTTTAATGTATAGCTTGAATTGTGTCACTTTAAAAGAGCATTGCATTCAACACTAACAGCAAACTTTTCAGGTTGCCAAAATAATTTGCAATGTTTTTCATTAGACTAACGTAAAATATAACTTTTGAAAATCATCTTCGAGTTACGCATAGTAGTACATTTTTTTGGAAGTCATTTTAAAGTTTACGATTAAACAATTGTTTATAATTGATAATAGGATTATTGCTTCAAGGGTTGTAATTAGTGTGACGTACATCTCACAATATTAGTATTTTGTTATATTAAAATTCGAATAGGTTTAAAAACTGCTTGTTATAAATTACCGTGTAAATTCTTTTGATGACTGAGTTTTATTAGAATCTGTGCTAAACAAGTGAGATGGTGAGTTTCTAACACAATTACTCTGAAATAATATTTTTTTAATTTTTTAAATACTTAATATTTATGGAGCAAAATTTTGATACAGAAACAAATTTTTATGTCAAAACACAGAGTATATAGAAGTGGTAGATAGTAGAGGAAAATGTCCAAATACCGGCTTTTCAATCTAGATCATACAATTTTCGAAATTCGTAAAATAAAAAGTGACATCAGGGTACCTTGAAATGTTTTACATCTGTTTAGAGAGAAAAAAACCAGTTTAAACAGCGTTTTCTATTTATAAAATGCAAAATTCCGAAAGTCTTCAAATTTTGAGTTTTGAAAATGGCGTCTAAATACCGGCTACCTAAGTTTTTTTCCCAAAAGATCACACAAATAGACAATTATTAAGCAATTAGAATATTATTTTAATAAATTTTATTGATTAATAACATTTCTTATGTACAGAAAAATGCGTAATTATTAATAAACATGCATTTTTGTCAAATTTATAAAATTCTTAACGACTATCTCTCACAGTCTTCTTTCCATTATATTTCTAATTTTGTTTTTTAACGTGTAAAAGCTTGCTGATTGAAATGAGAATTATTTGATCTGAAAAAAATCACAAACATAATATTACTCTCTGCATCGGTGCAGACGCTATAGGCCCACATATCGCATTCCTAGCATTGAACTCAGAATCACCTTTAACACTCTTGTCCGCCGAGGAAGCACCCATGCAGAAGACACAAATTGCATCATTTTCCTCTGTTTGATATCTTCCATTTTCACTTTTTAAAAATCTAATATCTGCCCCTTTCACCATTTTCCATCATCATTTTTCTTCTTTCTCTTCACATTTATTGCAGGCAATTTTGGTATGTCCAAAACATCTTTTTTGCGAAGTGATCCGGTAACCAGTATTGCCCCTGAAGAATTACGGCCACGGTTGCTTTTTTTCATATTGCGAAATGGAACTGGAACTAATTCTGAACCATTTAAATTAATTTATTAATTATGGAACTATTTAAAGTATTTTTTTCTGCTCTTCAAGCAGTGCAACCGAGAGAAGTCCAAATACCAGCTAGCCGGTATTTAGACCACTCTAGGTAGGCGGTATTCGGACCACTGCTATGTTTAAGTGAAAACCGGTCTTACTTATTCATATAATAAAATACCAGTAACGTGCGCGCTGCAATTGAGAGCTGAATTTGTCTAGAAAATAACTTCATGATCAATTCAAGACAGTATACGAACAGTATATTAAAAAAAAAAAATGAGAAACACATATCTGAAAAACTTTTGATGTTCCAGATTACGTCGTTTCGACACTTTTGCATATGCTATTTGTAAATGGCACAGACTTCAGCGACGTACATCTCGTAACTTTCTTCTCTCAATTAAAGTTTCAAATTCTGCCTATCGCCGCTAGCCTGTGCTGCGCTTAGTTCTCAGAACACCTAGTAGCCGGTATTTGGACCCTAGCCAGTATTTGGACCTTCACCTCTACAAGTTCATTCCATGCAATATTATAGAATAAACAATTTCATAGCTGTACTTCAAGGAACTGGAATTGAATTGAATATACGAGCGTTGAACATATTAGAAACTTATTAACAATAACAAATGACAGTGGTTTGATTTAATCCAAGTTTGAATCATATGCAAATACCTACTATTGAGGAAATTAAATACAAGAGTTTTGACATTTACTAATATTTGATTTGTTTAATGTATTTGATGTTAGTCGATATTCGTTTATAGGTTTGCATATATCTAGGGTTAACAGATGTTTTCCGAGAGACAAATAAAAATAGGATATATCTGACAAATTTAAAAATAAATAATATGTTTTAATTGAACATTAAAAACAAACACACACACACATACGCAGAAGATAAGCTCTGAGTAACCATAACAACATCCTCTCTCTAAATCCATTAGTGAAGATTCCACTAACAACGATCGCGCTATTCCGTTAACTAGGCTCGTACTGATAATGCGCCGTCATAAATACAACCCAATCCGTTAATTAGGAGTTCTGACTATTACGAATTGCAATAACTTGTTAGTATAAACAGTTTGCAGCTGTCATTATTACTTTGGCACAGGATCAAATTTCGTGGTGTTTCTCCATAAATAAAGAGGAAGAATATCCATCATGGAAACATATTTCTTAGCTCAGCAGAACATCATGCATAAGTATAACATTAGCCACAACTACGAATTGATCTTACTGAATAAGAATATCCGCGACATCTCACGGCTTTAGCTTTCAGTAACTCTCCACCATCAGCTACATTATTAAACGACAATAATTGAGCTCTTTACTGTTATTATGATGGCCTCTCTTCCTTTTGACAGAACGTCGTTTTTTAAGCAACTTCAAACATACCAAATATTAGCTCCATACCGCATGTCCGTAAATAATTACCTGCGGCGAAGGTATTTTTACGGCAATGCGGAGAGGCCAATGAACCAATGGAATGACATTAAATCGCGAAGTATATTATTAAAACGCAGAAGAAAAATGACGAAAGCCGCCTTCCCCTCCCTCCCCCCCCAAAAAAAAATAAATCACGAAAAGATTTTTTGAAAAAAGAATAAAAATAAGAAAATGGTAAAAAAGGAGAATTGCAGAACAGATAATTTTGATAAAATTCATATCTTCATTTAAGATTGAAATAAAAATGAAAAAATCCTTTAAAAAAATAAAAAATAAAACGTGAAGTGCTTTTTAAAATAGATTTTCAAAGAGAAATAAAATATTAATGCACGCATTTATAGATAGAAATGAATTTATTTAAAATGCATGATTATAATATTTTTTAAAACAGAAAAGAATTAAATAATCTTGGGTTCTAAAATTATGTTAAATGAGTAAAATTTATGGAATATTTTTAATTTAGCACGAAATTTAGTTTTTGTAATATATATATATATATATATATCAGGGCTGCCACAGGCGATTATTTTCATATTCTGTTCCCACCACTATTTTATAAAATGCATTTTGTAGTATATTTCTCTTGCAAATGTTGTCAAAGTATATCTTAAAGATTTTTGTTTGTAAGAAGTGCTGCGAAATAGAATTAAAAAATAGACGCCTGTGGCAACCCTGATATGTGTATAAGTAAGGATCTCATCCCGCTCGCTTCCTCGCATGGCGTTTCGTGAACTTTAGGTGGCGTGATTTTTAGAGTTGTATGGAAGGGTTCGTGGCCGATAAAATACACAGTAAATACGAAGTAAGGTTCTTGGGGCCTGGTTTATTATCTTTTGATGTACAGGACTCCATTGACAACCAGACCCGGCTTGGTTGATTACGATTCTCTTAGAATGCTCAATCAAGTGACGTGGATTTGCCTAGCAAAACATAGTTAGGTAAAGTCCACGTAAAATAGTTGCTCTTGACTATTTAAATGGCGTAATTAAAATTATTTCCAGCAGAGGGCATGGAAGCTGAGGTATTGAGTGACATGTGGTTAACACCCATACAATCCCTGGGGCTCGTTTACACACCCAGTCCTAACCACAAGTGCTGGTAAAAATTGCTGAGACGACACTTTCACTCTTAAAGATCGGCTTAAAATGAGATCTGAAAGTAATAAGATGTATAGCTGGAAAAAAAGTTACCAGGGGCAACAAGCTTTAAGAATCAGAATTAAAGTTTAAAAGAATATTAGTTGGCACTTTAAATTTTAAAATTTCAAATTTTAATTTGAAATTCGAGTTTTTGAAAAGGGGTTAGTCATCATCCTTTCATATCTCTCTGTATATATTATATACATAGCTATTACTATGCATATATTGAATTAAAAGAAAATACCAATGCTAATAAAATACTTCATTTTTTTAATCGTTCAGACATGAACTTTAGTTTGATGCCTCTATAGTGTGATTAAAAGAATTTCTTGTCCGATATTTCAACGTCTAATGTCAGTCATGCTGGGCTAAATTATCAGTAATAGGTTATGCAGGGAGTATCAATGTTAGAGGCGAGAAAGCCAACACTCCATATATATATATATATATATATATATATATATATATATATACATATATTTAATTTTAAGTGTCAAACATTCACCTAAATATTTAATTTTATCTCGAGATGAGATGACACATCTTGCAATAATTTTCAATATCATTTTCTCAACTACAGTGAAAACAAATAAAAAGCACTTTTCAATTTTATGTATTGGGGTTCATTATTTTCACATCTAAAGCTGAATGAGCTGGATTGACGTTGAAAAATAAATCTTTAGATTCACTTTGATGCTCCCGGTGACAAACAGCATAAAACGTCAAGTAAAATATATTGTGGAGGATACGGGAATTTTAAATTTCAAAAGAAAAGGGTAGTAATGGTAAAAATAAGGTAAGAAAATCTCGAGATGGTAACAACCGAAAGAATTGCTCAGACAGTTAGTAAAATATATATATTAGTAGAAAAGTGACTGACAGAATTAAATTAGTTCTAAATTGATTGTCCAGTCTTATAATTCAGGCAACTATCTATAAACTATAAAAAAATATTTACTTTTTAATCATTTATTACTGCCGGTGGCATGACACATATTTAAAAAAATTTTCACAATTGTTGAATCTGTTGACAGATATTGTGAAATATAATCTCCAAACAAGGACATTAAAACAATCAAGCTAAATAAATTGTTTTTTCATGTGTCAAATGTGATTTATAAAAGCAATCATCAAAAGTAATTATGATCTAAAGGAAGGAAGTGAAAGTGAAAAGTGATTGCACAATCATAAACAAACATTTTATTACAAACATTTCACGATACTTAAGAACTATGGACATTAATAAACTCTTATTTTAAATTACTATTAATATAAATATTGATACAAATAATTTGCTATTAAGAATTACGTCACTAATTTCCTGTTCTTTATTGCTGATAATATTTATACATGTTTTTCTCTATTCTCACTTGTAATCTTGACTCTCCAAAGGAGAGATGTAACTTCTAAAGCTTTATTAAATATTAATTTTTCTTTCTATTTATAAGTTTGCGCACAAATTTAACACAAAAAACATGTGTCTTTTAAATGACCTGGATGATCACACGTTCATTAAATGTGGATTAAATCAGAGATATGAGAAGATGATAACCGACTCGCACATTTCAGCACTGCTGCTGTGCTCGTTGCCACCGTCCTACGATACTCTAGTTACTGCCCTGGAGGCCAGAGATGAAGCTGAGTTAACCGTACAATTTATAAAAAGCAAGTTTACGGATGAATATACTCGCAGAGTAGATAATAGTGAAAATTCCGAAAACAGCAATAAAACCTATAAAACACAAGGTAAATTTAATCATTCAGAACAGAAAAGAGGCAGCAATAAGTACTGCTCACACTGTAAAATGAAAAACCACACAAATAAAGACTGCTGGTTTCTAAAAACGAAAAACAATAACAGTTACACTAATAACAGACACTATAAAAATAAAGACAATTCAACATCACTAGTTTATGAAGAAAATAATTTACATAAAAATGCGGAACCTGAAGAAAGAAAACACACAGTAAATGAAAACAACAGTGTCGCTTTACTAACCGAAGAGTCCGAAAATAAAGGCACTTTTATAGTGGACAGTGGCAGTTCCGGTCACATAGTAAATTCAAAAGAATTTTTTACCAAAATTACAAATAATAATGAAACAAACGTCACAATCGCTAATGGTAATAAACTGATTTCATATGGATCTGGAGAGGTAATAATTCATACCGAAAATAAAAACAAAGAAGTTATATTGCGTGACGTACTATACGTTCCTGACATAGAAACTCACCTGCTGTCAGTGAGTAGGGCAACTAAAAACGGTTGCAAAAAAAATTTGAAAAAGATAAATGTGTCATAATTCATTAAGGTAAGATTATACTTCAAGGTAAACTTAAAAACAATCTGTATGAAATACATGTTAATAAAGATGAAAATCACAAGCACTTTGCAAATGTTGCCTACAACTGCTCAAATGCAAATTGCATAGATTTGTGGCATAGGCGAAAGGGGCATAGGAGCTACGACACAATAAAGTCCATGTTATCAAAGGACTTAGTTGAGGGAATTAAAATCAACAACTGCAAACATAATGCGAAATGTGAGGTATGCATCAAGTCAAAAATCAGCGAGACCCCATTTCCTAAATCAGGTGCATATAGAGCTACAAAAAGGCTCGAGTTAGTTCATTGTGATGTATGTGGCCCTATAAATACACCCACAATTGGGGGGAAAATACTTCGTCACTTTTATCGATGTTTATACGCGATTTTGTGTAATTTATTTAATTGCAAATAAAACTGAGGCTTCAGAAAAATTGAAAGAATACATCTCAATGGTGAAAAACAAATTTGGAAAAATGCCTACACAGATAAGATCGGGCAACGGTGGTGAATATACGACTAAAGAAATAGAAAAATATCTAAAAGAAAATGGGATTCATCATCAGCTCACCGTAACATTTAACCCAAGCCAAAAGGGTGTCGCAGAACGTAAGAATAGGTTGCTACTAGATATGGTTAGAAGTATGCTAAATGAAGCAAATCTCCCGCACAAATTATGGAGGGAAGCCATATGTACCGCGAATCACTTACAGAACCGGCTACCTTCAAAATCGGTAAGCACCACACCCTATGAATTATGGATGAATAGGAGACCAAATTTGAAATATCTCAAAGTTTTGACTGTACTGCTTACGCCTACATACACAAATCAAAGAGAGGGAAATTAGACAATAGAGCGGAAAAATGAACTTTTGTCGGATACGACAGTCGCTCTGAGGCGTACAGAATCTATACAAGTGACGGAAGAGTAATATTGGCCAGAAGCGTAAAATTTATAGAAAATAAAAATAATTCAGATACTAACGAAAATCTAGATAGAAGAGAATTAATCGCGGAAACAAACAAATAAACACAACAGAAAGACACGAATGAAATGGAAATAGATCTGACACCAACACAAAATGAACTAAGTCCACCACCCGCGTCACAACAACAAATTCCACAAGTGAGAAGATCAGAAAGAACCAATAGAGGTGTACCGCCGGACAGGTTTGCTTATGCAGTCCGGCACGATCCAGTATATGTACAGTCGTGGAAAAAAAAAGTAAACACCCCCTACTAACTCCTCAACAAATTATCGTAGACGAAAGTTACTGGTACCGAACGATTGGAATAAAGTCTACTTTTAAATGGTGTGTATAAAATTTGCTTAGGGTGCCATATACATATTAAAACTAATCAAAACTTCATTTTTTTCAATAGCAGTACCCAAATTTAACGAGATATTTCAAATCTTTGGTTCAAAATATGCCTAGAAACCAAATTTCAAGTCATTCGAATGATAAGTTGTTGAATTATAGACATTCAAAATTTAATACTTCTAATGTTAAATTACATTTTCATATTTTTATTTATATCTTCTGAAATTATGCTCCTAATGAGCTAATTTTTTGTGTGGCTATAATACTAATATACCCAAGCATTAATACGTTGAATTTGCAATTTTTATAATTTTATGATATGAATTATGAATTATGAAATTAATATTCGAAAAAATTATGAATTGCAACATACAATTTTTTTGATGGAATTAGAATTATTAAGTCCTGCTTTATGGAAATCCGAAATTTCACATTTTTCTTCCAAGTAGTTTTCAAATTATGCTTAAAAAACGGCAAAATGATGGTTTAAGGGGCCGTCTATGATAGAAGTGAGTAAATTTTTGAAATTTATTCTGCTAACCTGTAGTCAAACAGGTTTCATTGACGCTTAAACGTGTCTTGATCAAGAAGGCGGCTCCCTCGGTTAAGAATCGAGTTCGGAACTTCAATTTGGATATAGCCCTTAAAATACGCTCGTTTTAAAATAATTAATTTCTCCGAAACTTATGGCACGAATTGCATAAAAATTTGTTTATAGGCTAATTAAAACGTGTAGAGTTCATTTGTGCTGTCAAAATTGTGTACTGCTATTGAAAAAAACAAAGTTATGGTTCGTTTTAATATGTAGATGGCCCCTTAAACAAATTTTATATACATCATTTAAAAGTGGACTTTATTTCCAATCGTTCGGTGCCAGTAACTTTCTTCTACGATAGTTTGTTGAGAAGTTAGTAGGGGGTGTTTACTTTTTTTTTCCACGACTATACCTAACAGTTGGGAAGATATGATGAGTATAGAAAATCCTATAGAAAAACAGAACTGGATAAAACCGACAGAAGAGGAAATGAATTCCCTTAATAAAAATGAAACCTGGTGTTTAGTTGATCCCCCACAAGGAGTAAGAGTAATTGGGTCGAAATGGTCTTTTAAAGCGAAATATGACGAATTCGGAAAAATCAAGCGGTACAAAGCGAGATTGGTCGCACAAGGATTTAGACAAAAATATGGAGTAGATTTCGATTAAACTTATGCGCCAGTAGTTTCCCCATACAAGTTTAAGAGTCTTCATAACTGCCGCAGCATACCACAATCTCAATATTAGGCAGATTGACATCAAAACGGCATTCTTACATGGTGAATTGGAAGAAAATGTTTATGTATCACAACCTAAAGGGTATATAAACACTAGAGAACCCAATAAGGTTTGTAAGTTAAAAAAGGCCCTATATGGACTAAAACAAGCTGCAAGAGCATGGTATTCAAACATTAGTGAAACACTAAAAGAATTAAAATTTAAACAGAGCAATGCTGATAATTACTTATTTATAAGAAAAGAAGGGGAAAACACGGTTTATATAGCAGTATACGTGGACGATATACTAATCGCAGGAAAAGATGAAAATATAAATGACATAATAGATAAACTAAAATCTAAGTACGCACTTGAAGATTTAGGTCAAATTTCCAATTACCTCGGGATAAAAATACAAAAGACTCACAACGGCTTTAAACTAAATCAAACAGCAAAAATAAGAGAAATTGCAAAAAAATTTAATTTAGAAGATTCTAAGCCATATGGTACTCCAATGGAAACAGGCTTTCAACGATTAGACAATGAGGAAACACAAATGCCAAACAACACTAAGTACCGACAAGCAATAGGCGCGCTGTTATATGTTGGTACAATAAGTAGGCCCGATATTTTAGTAGGTGTAAACATTTTGAGTAGAAAAAACGAAACGCCGTCTGAAAGAGATTGGAAAGGTGTTAACAGATTAATAAGATATCTCTATTTAACAAAAGACTTAAATTTAGTAATTAGCACGGAAGAACCACCCATTCTGGAAGTATATACTGATGCAGATTGGGGTGGAGATCTAAAAACAAGAAGATCGACAACAGGCAATTTATTCCTTTTAGGAAAGAATCCAATACAGTGGATAACGAAACGACAAACGTGTGTCGCACAATCATCTGCAGAGGCAGAGTTCGTTGCAGCGGCGAGCGCTACACAAGAATTAATATGGCTGCTAAAACTATTAGAAGACCTTGATATACCGCAAAAATTGCCTATAGTAATTTATGAAGACAATAAATCCTGCATAAAAATGATAGAATACGAAAAGTTTTCCAAGAAAACGAAACATATTGATATCAAATATAATGTGATTAAAGAGCTGAAAGAAGATAAAATTATTGAAATACGTTATTGCCCAAGCAAGTCAATGACGGCGGACATACTTACGAAACCAGAGCCCAAGTCTGAATTTCTATATAATAGAAACAAACTGAAATTACAGAACAATCCTCGTTAGGAGATTAAGGGGGGAATTGTTCACAGATATTGTGAAATATAATCTCCAAACAAGGACATTAAAACAATCAAGCTAAGTAAATTGTTTTTTCATGTGTCAAATGTGAGTTATAAAAGCAATCATCAAAATTGATTATGATCTAAAGGAAGGAAGTGAAAGTGAAAAATGATTGCACAATCATAAAAAAAACATTTTATTATAAACATTTCACGATACTTAAGAACTATGGACATTGATAAACTCTTATTTTAAATTACTATTAATATAAATATTGATACAAATAATTTGTTATTAAGAATTACGTCACTAATTTCCTGTTCTTTATTGCTGATAAGATTTATACATGTTTTTCTCTATTTTCACTTGTAATCTTGACTCTTCAAAGGAGAGATGTAACTTCTAAAGCTTTATTAAATATTAATTTTTCTTTCTATTTATAAGTTTCCGCACAAATTTAAGTTTTACAAGTCACACAAAAAACGTGTGTCTTTTAAATGACCTGGATGATCACACGTTCATTAAATGTGGATTAAATCAGAGATATGAGAAGCTGAAGACATAATTTCCCTTCCGGACGCAGATTACCAGATGATAAACGGATATACATAAATACAAGTTAAGCCCAATTTATCTTACCTATGTTTTGTTTTATATTGAGAAATAAATAGTTTATTTTGGAGGATAAAACCGAACATCACGCAAATACTGATAGCAAAGTTTAAATATTGCTATCAGAATCTTGAGCTTCAGTGCATAGAAAGTGAAAGCATCAAATTTGAAGATTTGTTAAATAAATTGAAACTTGTCAAACATTTTAAAACAATGTTTCAAAACAATGTCATTCTCCACGAAGAGCTACCCAAATTGTTATTTATTAATTTATCTGGTAACATATTTCATTCAGCTAAATACTAAAATAAACGCATCATGTATGAGTATTATTCGCGCTCAGGAAGTTCCGTACAATAAATATATAAATTATTAACTGTATTATTAAAAAAATCGTTGCTAAAAGAATAATAAAACTTTGTAAAAACTATACAACGTAGAGTTGGGTGCAGCTGTATGTACTAGAAAAGCATGAATGGGTATCCAGTAAAAGCTCAAAGAGATATGAAGCCTATATAATATCAAATATTGCTATTCTGTATAACTCTTTTTACCCGACTGCCAAGAAGGGCTATGTGTTTCACGCGCATCTGGGTATGTGGATTTCTTTATACTCTCCAAACATCCCAAAACTGGATAGATTTTAATGAATGAGGTCTCTATCGATTCGTTTTAACCGTCCGATGGTTATAGGTTAGGTTTTGTTTTTATAAATTCAAAATGGCGGCCGTAAAATACAGAATGGCGGTAGAGACGAAAAATTTTTTCATGCACCCTACTGAGTAGCATATCATTGGATAGGTCTTTCAAAATGAAGACGATGTTTCATTGGCTATTTTACAGTCAAAATCTCCGTTTAAACATTACACAGCCTGGAAGTTGTGTAGGTAGGATCTCTAGCTTTACTGCAACTCTAACCTTCATAGACATCTATAAGCCTCATCAAATCTGTGTTTGTAGATCGGAACTGACAAGTAAACATCACTTAAAAGTTATCAATACAAATAAATAAATAAAAAAAATAGGTAAGTAATATAAAAAATAGTTTCACATTGATGAGAAATAATTAATTAGTTCGCTTTTTACGCAGTCGGGTTTTTTGATTTTTTAAATTTTATTTTTACTTGTTTACTTTCTTCTATCTTCAGTAGAAGAAAGTATTGCAATCGAGAACTTTTTCGACTTCCGGTTACGACGGATTTACGCGTTTTAGGGGTCAGAGATCCCCAAAAACATGTTTATAGAAAATGTCTGCCTGCCCGTGTGTCGCCATTATATCATCGAAAAGTGTATGAAGTTATGCATAGAATTAAACCAATGTTTTTTTTTTAAGTTTTTGGATATGGCAAGCAGGTCCTCCCTGAATTTGGAAAAAATCCGCCCTTAGGGGGTGGCTGTAATAGCGATTTTTGTGCATTTTGAAAATTTTACCTTCGAAAAATGTAAGAAGTTATGCATAGAATTGAACCTAATTTTTTGTGCATTTCTTTTTGGCCATGGCAAGAAGATCCTCCCTGAATTTGGAAAAAAAATCCGCCGGTAGGGGGAGCTGTGCATTTTGAATACCGTACCATCGAAAAGTGTAGGAAGTTATACGTAGAATTGAACCAATTTTTTTCTGTATGTTTTTGGCCATGTCAAGAAGATCCCCCCTGAATTTGGAAAACATCCACCGGTACGGTGCGCTGTAACATCAATTTTTGTGCATTTTGAATATTGCACCATCGAAAAGTGTATGAAGTGATGCATAGAATTGAACCAAATTTTTGTGCATGTCTTTTTGGCCATGGCAAGAAGATCCTCCCTGAATTTGGAAAAAAAAATCCGCCGGTAGGGGGAGCTGTGCATTTTGAATACCGTACCATCGAAAAGTGTAGGAAGTTATACGTAGAATTGAACCAATTTTTTTCTGTATGTTTTTGGCCATGTCAAGAAGATCCCCCCTGAATTTGGAAAACATCCACCGGTAGGGTGCGCTGTAACATCAATTTTTGTGCATTTTGAATATTGCACCATCGAAAAGTGTATGAAGTGATGCATAGAATTGAACAATATTTTTGTGTACGTTTTTGGCCATGGCAAGAAGGTCCTCCCTAAATTTGTAAATATTCCGCCAAAAGGGGCATTATAATACGGTCGCAGACGATTAGCCGAAAACTAAATAGCCGACAGGACATTTAGCAGACAGCACTTAGACGACAGGACGTTTAGCCGACAAGTACATTTAGTGGACACGTACATTTAGCAGACAGGACATGTAGCCGACAAGTACATTTAGCCGACAGGACAAGTAGCCGAAACGTACGCATAGCATACAGGACAATTAGCCGAAACGGACATTTAGCAGACAGACAATTGGACGACAGGAAATTTGCCGAACGTGACAATTAGCCGACAAGACATTTAACCGACAGGACAATTAGCCGACTGGACAATTAGCCGACAGGACAATTAGCCGACAGGACAATTAGCCGACGGGACATTTAGCCGACGGGACATTTAGCCGACAGGACAATTAGCCGACAAGACATTTAGCCGACAAGACAATTAGCCGACAGGACAATTAGCCGACAGGACAATTAGCCGACAGGACATTTAGCCGACGGGACAATTAGCCGACAGGACAATTAGCCGACAGGACATTTAGCCGACAAGACAATAAGCCGACTGGACGATTGGCCGACAGGACAATTAGCCGACAGGACGATTAGCCGACAAAAATTAGACGACAGGATATTTAGTTGAGAGGACGATTAGCCTAGTTAGGTTATGGTTAGGATACTTTTAGGTTACGGATAGATTATAATTAGTTTACTGTTGCGTTAAACTTAGGTTACAGTTACGTTACGGTTAGGTTACAGTGAGATTACGGTTACCTCACAGTTATGTTACTTTTAGGTAACAATTAGGTTACGTTTAAGTTACAGATAGGTTAAGGTTATGTTACGGATAGGTTACAGTTAGATTACGGTTAAGTTACGGAGAGGTTACAGTTAGATTACGTTTCTGCTACGATTAGGTTACGAATAGGATACAGTTACGTTACAGTTTCGTTACAAATAGGATTACGGATAGGTTACAGTTAGATTACGGTTAGGTTCCGGATAGGTTACAGTAGGTTACGGATGGATTACAATTAGGTTACGGTTAGGTTACCGCCAGGCTACAGTTAGGTTACGGTTAGGTTACATTTAGGTTACAGTTAGGTTATAGTTACATCACAGTTAGGATACGGTTAGGTTATAATTAGGTTACGGTTAGCGTACCGTCATGTTATGTTTATTTTACGGATAGATTACTGTTAGGTTACAGTTATGTTACAGTTAGGTTATGGTTAGGTTATAAGTAGGTTACAGTTACGTTACGGTTAGGTTACAGTTAGATTACGGTTAAGTTACGGATAGGTTACAGTTAGATTACCTTTCTGCTACGATTAGGTTACGGATAGGATACAGTTACGTTACAATTTGGTTACAAATAGGATTACGGATAGGTTACAGTTAGATTACGGTTAGGTTCCGGATAGGTTACAGTTGGTTACGGATAGATTACAATTATGTTACGGTTAGGTTACCGCCAGGCTACAGTTAGGTTACGGTTAGGTTACATTTAGGTTACAGTTATTATAGTTACATCACAGTTAGGATACAGTTAGTTTATAATGATTTACGGTTAGCGTACCGTCATGTTACGTTTATTTTACAGATAGATTACTGTTAGGTTACAGTTATGTTACAGTTAGGTTATGGTTAGGTTATACGTAGGTTACGGTTACGTTACGGTTAGGTTAGGTTACAATTAGGTTATGGTTAGGTTACGGTTATGTTTCATTTCCGTTACAGATAGGTTACGGTTAGATTATGGATAAGTTAGAGTTAGGTTACGGGAGTCTATGTCATTTAGCCGAAAACCAAATATTCGACAAGACATTTAGCAAACACCAATTAGCCGACAGGGCGTTTAGCCGACAAGTACATTTACCCGACAAGTCAAATAGCCGACAGGACGTTTAGCGGACAAGACATTTAGCCGACAGGACAATTAGCCAACATGATATTTAGCCGACATGACAATTAGCCGACAGGTCAAATAGTCGACATGACAATTAGCCGACAGCTCAAATGGTCGACATGACCATTAGCCGACAGGACAACCGACAGTTCATACAGCCGACAGGACATTTAGCCGACCTGACAAGTAACTGACAGGACAATTAGCAGACAGGTCAAATAGCTGACAGAACAATTAGCAGACATGTCAATTAGCCGACAGGACAACTAGCAGACAGGTCAAATAGCCGACATGATATTTATCCGAAACATACATATTGCCGAAAGAATTTAGAAGACACATTGATATGGGTCGTTGATATACCAACAATGTCAACCTCAATAACTCGTGACCATCATAATTCAACTTTTTAGCTCACAGCCTATCAAAGTCAGAGAGCTGATGTGCCCGCCGTTCTGTATGTATGTAAGTATGTACGTATGTATTCACGTAACGAGGTAACTCTTGATAGAAATATCCGATTTACTTCAATTTTTTTTTCTAGGTTCATTCTGGAAAGGTGCTTCCCTGGTTAGTTTGGGGGTTCATTGGTTAAAGATAAAGGGGGCTAGTCCCTCACTTTAATTTAGATAAATGGGTTTTTCATGCAGAATTATTCGATTTGCTCTAAATCTGATATACCGGTTTATTATGTTAAGGAGCTTCCCTGAATAGATTTGGAAGTTCATTAGTTAAGTATAAAGGGAGGAAAGAGGGCTACCCCCCTTAATTTAGATAAATGTTTTTTTCATTCAAAATTATTCGATTTGCTCCAAATTCGGTATACCGGTTTATTATGTTAAGGAGCTTCCCTGATTAGATTTGGAGGTTCATTAGTTAAGAATAAAGGGTGGATAGGGGAGCTACCCCCCCCTTAATTTAGATAAATGGGTTTTTCCTGCAGACTTATTCGATTTGCTCCAAATTTGCTATATCGGTTTATCATGTTAAGGAGTTGCATTGATTAGATTTGGAGATTCATTAGTTAAAAATAAAGGGGGGAAAGGGGGCCACCCCCTATTAATTTAGATAAATGGGTTTTTCATGCAGAATTATTCGATTTGCTCCAAGTTTGGTGTACCGGTTGCCTTTATTAGATTTGGAGGTTCATTAGTTAAGAATAAACGGGGATAGGGGAGCTAGTCCCCTTCACCCCTTAATTTAGATAAATGGGTTTTTCATGCAGATTTATTCGATTTGCTCCAAATTTGCTATATCGGTTTATCATGTTAAGGAGCTGCATTGATTAGATTTGGTGGTTCATTAGTTAAGAATAAAGGGGGGAAAGGGGGCTGCCCCCTTAATTTAGATAAATGGGTTTTTCATGAAGAATTATTCAATTTGCTCCAAATCTGGTATACAGGTTTACTATGCTAAGGAGTTGCCTTGATTAGATTTGGAGGTTCATTAGTTAAGAATAAAGGGGGATAGGAGAGCTAGTCCCCTCACCCCTTAATTAAGATAAATGGGTTTTTGATGCAGAGTTATTCGATTTGCTCCAAATTTGCTATATCAGTTTATCATGTTAAGGAGCTACATTGATTAGATTTGGAGGTTCATTTGTTAAGAATAAAGGGGGAAAAGGGGCCAACACCACTCCTTAATTTAGATAAATGGGTTTTTCATGCAGAATTATTCGATTTGCTCCAAATTTGGTATATCGGTTTAACATGTTAAGGAACTGCCTTGATTAGATTTGAAGGCTTATTGGTTAAGTATGAAAGGGGGACGGAGGTTAGTCTCCCCCATTAATTTAGATAAATGGGTTTTTCATGCAGAATTATTCGATTTGCTTCAAATTTGATATACCGTCTTATTCGGGTCTATGTAATTTAGCAAACAACCAAATAGCCGTCAAGACATTTAGCAGACAACAATTAGCCGCAGGACGTTTAGCCGACAAGTACATTTAGCGGACACGTACGTTTAGTTGACAAGACAATTAGCCGACAGCGACAGTTAGCCGACAGAGACAATTAGTCGACAGAGACAATTAGCCGAACGGACAATTAGTCGACATGGACAATTAGCCGACAGGACAATTAACCGACAGTACGTTTAGCCGACAGGGCAAATAGCCGACAGGTCAAATTGCCGACAAAACAATTAGCCGATAGAACGTTTAGCCGACAAGACGATTAGCCGACAGGATATTTAGCCGACAAGATAATTTGCCGACAGGACATTTAGCCGACACTTAGGTTAAGTTAGGTCACAGATTACGTTTAGGTAACAATTAGGTTACGTTTAGGTTACAATTTCGTTACAATTAAATTATGGTTATGTTACGGTTACATTACGGATAGGTTACAGTTACGTTATAGTTAGGTTAGGGTAGGTTATAATTAGGTTACTATTACGGTTAGGTTATAATTAGGTATAACAAACAAATTTTTAAAAAAGTAACATTTTCCACAATAAATATTGTTTGAAATGGGGTTTTTTGACGGATAACTCCGAAAAATATTATTTTTTAAATATAAGAATTTAAAAGAGGGGATGCATGAATTAAGAGTGTATTCAGGTGGCGAAAGAGTGGTCCGACAGGGGGCAATTTTTAAAATTTTTTCGGACCAGTTATGTGATATATCACCGAAAAGACCACTTTTTCATGTTATAATTATTTCTTCTCCCCTCCCCTCAATTTAGCTCCCCAGGGGGCACTTTTCGAACTTTTTGAAATCGTAGCGTTTTCATCATTTTAGATTAGATTTTTTTACTCAGCCCTCCTATAAATATTATTTTTAATATATAAAATTTTAAAGAGTGGGGGGTTATTGCAGAGGGGCGCGAGAGTTGGTGCACCGGTGGTGCTTTTCCAACTTTTGCAGACACGCTTCATGTGATATGTCATTGAAAAGCACTATAGCCACTATTTCATATTATATACCTCCCAAGTTCCACCCACCCCACACTGGTTTGCCACCCCAAGGGGGAGCGCTTTTTTGAACTTTCTTGAAATCGTAGCGTTTTCATCATTTTAGATCGGAATTTTTTTATGTAACCCTCTGATAGATAATGTTTTTAATGTATAAAAATTTCAAAGAAAGGGAGGGTCTATTCTGAGGGGCTCGACTCCCTGGAAATGCACTTTTCTAACTTTTGCCGACACCCCACATGAGATATATCAATGTGATAAAGCACTGTGATCACTTTTTCATATTATACACTTCCCACGTATCTCCTGCCACTTTTCCACCCCAGGGGGGCACTTTTAAAACTTTTTTAAAATCGTAGCGTTTTCATATTTTAGATCAGAATTTTTTTACGTAACCCTCCAATAAATATTATTTATAATATATAAAAATTTCAAAAAGGGGGGAGGTGTTTTCCGGGGGGCGATATAGTTTCCTCCTCGGGGGGCACTTTTCTGACTTTTGCCGACACCACTCATGTGATATATCAATCGAAAGCACCGTGATAACTGTTTCATATTATACACCTCTCACGTCCCCCCCTCCACCTTTCCACCCTAGAGGGTACTTTTTGAACTTTTTTGAAATCGTAGCATGTTCAGCATTTTTGATCAGAATTTTTTACATAGCACTCCAATACATATTATTTGTAATATATAAAAATTTCAAAGAGGGGAAGGGTGTATTCCGGGGGCCGCGATAGTTGCCTCCCCGGGGGGGGGGCAATCCCTGACTTTTGCCGACACCCCTAATGTGATATATCAATGGAAAGCACTGTGATTACTATTTCATATTGGACACCTCCCACGTTCCTCCCCTCCCTTTGCCACCCCAGGCGGGGGCACTTTTTGAACTTTTTTGAAATCGTAACATTTTCAGCATTTTAGATCAGAAATTTTACGTAGTCCACCGTTAAATATTATTTATAATCTATAAAAATTTCAAAGAGGGGGGAGGGTGTATCCTGGGGGGCGCGATAGTTGCCTTCCCGGGGGCACTTTTCTAACTTTTGCCGAAACCCCTCATGTGATATATCAGTGGAAAGCACTATGACCACTATTTCATATTATACACCTCCCACGTCCCTCCCGCCAATTTGCCACCCCAAAGGGGGCTCTTTTCAACTTTTTTGAAATCGTAACGTTTTCATAATTTTAGATCAGAATTCTTTTACGTTGACCTCCGATAAATGTTATTTATAATATATAAAAACTTCAAAGAGGGTGTATAACAGTGGGCGAGATAGTTGGCTCCCCGGGGGCTCTTTTCTAACTTTGTGGACACCCCTCATGTGATACATCAATGGAAAGCCCTGTGACCCCCTATTCCATATTATACACCTTCCACATTCCTCCAGCCAAGTTGCCATCCCAAATGGGGCCCTTTTTCAACTTTTTTTAAATCATAGCGTTTTCATCAGTTTAGATCGGAATTCTTTTACGTAGTTCTCCGATAAATATTATTTATAATATATGAAAAGTTCAAAGTGGAGGGGGGGGGGCTTATAACGGTGGGCGCGATAGTTGCCTCCCCGGTGGAGGGCATTTTTGTAATTTTCGCCGACATCCATGTGTGATATACCATTGGAAAGCACTGTGACCGCTATGTCATATTATACACCTCCCTCCCATCCCCCACTCTGCCCCGCCGGGGGCAATTTTCTAAATTTTGCCAACACCCCGCATGTAACACATCATTTGAAAGACCTGTGATAACTTAATCCTGTTACGCACATGCGGTGTCCCTCCCTCCAAATTGCACCCCGGGTAACACTTTTGTAAATTTTGCCGACACCCTTTACGCGATATATCGTTTTAAAGACCTGCGACCACTGTTTCATATTAGGCACCTTGCGCGATCCACCAATCAACATGTCTCCGTGGGAGGCAATTTTCAATATTTTGCCGACAACCCTCATGTGACATGTCGTTGGATCGGCCTGTGACCACTTATTCATGCTGTGCTCTTTGCACGCTTCTCGCTCCACTTTGCATGATGTGGAGTTCCTTTCTAAGTTTAGACGACAACCCTTATGGAACATGTAGTTGGAGAGGCCTGTGGCCACTTATTCATGTTATGCATTTCCGGTATCTCTCCTCTCACTTTGTACACCCTCCCTGGGAACTTTTCTAACTTTTGCCGACACCTCTCATGTATTACAACTTCTTCTCTGTTGCGCCTAATAAATAACATTCTCTTTAATGTTCCCAAGTTATAGGATTAGAGAATTATACTTTTAGTTATAATTTTAGTTATAGGTATAGAGAAGTTATAGGATTTTTATTTTATTATTATTATTATTTGAATGCTTTATAATTAAATTAAATTTAACACTCAATAATATTTTGAAAAGATAATGATTTTATATTTAAAATATTTTGCATGCAATTATCAATTAGATAAATTGAGCTGATGTACAATTTTCGTTATATTTTCTGACCATTATCAAGAATATATATGTGTGTGTGTCAGAAAGAAAAGTTTGTCATTATTTTCCGTAAAAAATAACACGGAAAGAAAGAAAAATATTCGTATAAGAGCTATAAAAGAAATTACCTTGATATCCAGGTTTAATATTTTAAAAATATATAAAAATGTAAAATAAAATTCAAGTAATAAAAAATATATATTATAAATCGTTAGCTCCACCAAGTTTCAAATTTAGGTTTTTAGAGAATAAGGCAGATAAAAGTAAAATTCATAGCAGCTTTTAATCTTCATGTTGTTTAAAAAAAAAAAAAAAAAAAAAAAAAAAAATGAATGAAAATAAATATTGTTATTAAAAAAACAAAACAACAACAAAAAAAAAAGGTAAGAAAAATCATGCGTTAAGCATAGATTATGAAACACTTTCCAACGCTTCCTGTATGCTTTAACAAAACTTCGTTATTTAGGGAAATAATGTTATATAAAAGAACTAAGTAAACATTTTGGAAAACGCATAGAACATTTGAAAAACTAATTTCAGCAGTTACCATCCATATAAAATATGTATTCCAATTCTTTTGAACAGCTCTGTATTTGATCTGTAGGTTGATATATATGCTATATAATGGGGAAATTTAGTTTAGCAAGAAAACGAATAACAGGTTGACATTGCTCTTTCAGCAATTTATACTAATAGATGGAAACATACTCGTATACTTTTGTACAACCCTGTAGTTAACCTAGTACCTTTATTACACGCCACTATTTAGCTAAAGTTTAATTCAAAGTAAAACACTCTTAAAACTACTGGAATCACATTTTCAGAAGTTATCATTTATAGACGGCCATGTATCCAATTCTTTGCGTGACCCTGTATATAATTTTATCTATGTTTTATAATTTTATCTACAAACATTTCTTAGTAAACAAAATGCAGTTCAGCGTAAAAATGATTAGCTCATTTAAAAACCACCTTTAAGCAATTTACAATCATATCCAGTAACCATTACGAATTCTTTTGTGTAGCCCTGTATATGAATTACAGCATTTATACACATCATATACAATGCATAAATATAGTGAAACATAAAAGCGCATAACATAATTAAAGATGCATTTCCAGCAATCATTGCTACCGCACAATACTTCGGATACAATATAGTATCTGAAATCGTTTGTGTGTCCCTGTAAATGCTATGCACTTCGTATTATACATGAAATAAGTTATAGTAAACCTCAGCGACGTATATCAATTCCATTATACATGAAATAATTTAACATAATTAAAATACGCCGGAAAAAAACTCCCTCCATTCGTATATCATTATGTAACGGAATTCTTTTGTGTGGTCCTGTAAATGAATAATATGTATTCTTTGTAGCGCATATACTACGGAATGCATATTTTAATGCACTTGATAACTGCATATCAAATTTATTATGTTTGAAAGCATGTAACATCATTAAAAATCATTTTAAACGATTTTTTCCGATAGGCCGTAATGTAACGGAAAACTTTTGACTGCCCCTGTAAATGAACTAAACATGCTACAAACTTCATTTGCAATAGGTTTCATGCTATGGTAGAGATCACTAACATGCAAAAATTTCAGAACGATCCGAGTATATTTACGGGAGTTAGAGCGCGTACAGACGGACAGACGGACAGACAAACCGAATGCATAAACACTTTTCAACTTTGTTGGAAAGTGTTAAAAAGAGGCCATAGTAAGTAAAAATAAATTCTCTACCCGGCATTTTTAGGTAAATTTCTGATAAAAAGCAAGCATAATTGGTTGTAAATTATAAACTAAAAATTCTTTCACTTCATTGAATAGGTTAGACTGACAGCACCATCTATCGCCTTAAAGAAATAGGAATCACTTATGCAATACAGAAATTCATCACGTAATTCGTCATTCAATAATTAATTTAATAGCAACTAATTAAAAATTCAAGAATTATTCTGATGAAACATTCACGTTATTTACCGTCAAATCCTGACGGGCACTATCTTGTAGATGTTTAAATGTTTATCTACGGATTAGAGACATTGCCAAATATCCTCTACAATCCTGCATTCTCGCGGTTTACCTGGGCCATCACGATTCTTTGTTCAAAGAAACACAATGTCCTGGGGTTTACTTACTTTTCTGGTTGTTGCGTAGGCACTTAAAAAAAAATCTGAATACTTTTCCTCAGTTTAGATTTTGGTTGTTTTCCCTAAAAACGAAGCTATTAATTATGAAATGATTTACTATTGGTATACTATCGCAGATATGTAGCACAGCTCCTAGCTCCTTCTGATTTATGGCATGGACACTTCGAGGAAACATTATTTTTCAATGCGGCCACAGAACAGACTTAAATTAATTTTATATTTTAAAGTGACATTGATCAATTGGACTCCTGGAAAGTTTTGAAATAATACTTTTATTGTATATGAGAATATTGTTTTCTAAATATAAGATAGTTTGAAAATATGTTTTACTCTAAAAAAAAAAGAAAAGGCAAATCATTTTAAGCATGTGCAATTGCGTTCTAAAACCTGGCAGTAGATTATTTGCCAGCCTATATAAGTAATCGAAATTTATAGGTACTTTATACAAAAAATTATATTTGTCAATATCAACAAATCTTAAACGTAATGCCCTAACATTTTGTATAAAAAACACCATGAGTGTCATAATAAAAATTTTTTCTTTCATTATATACATTAACAGAATAGAAAACATTGTCTCCGTGAAAATAATAACATTTGCGCCCGGATGCAATCTTGAGTGTAACTGTAACACACACGAATAAAGAATTTGTAAAAGATTAAAAAATAAAAAAACATACTTAACAAGAATTCACTATAAATCTGAAATATTTATACTATCATTGTTTGCTCAAAAAGTGTTCAATTTTGCTAGTTACTTACAATAAATACAATTTTTTATACACTATATAATAAAATATAAAAATAACGTGATATCTGATCTCAATACCCCGAGATGAAATTAGAAGAAACATAAATTAAGTAATTTATTTATTGAGGAAAGTATCAAGATCTTATGTATGAAACATAATGTGCAGATTGTAGCAGTGGGCGATGTAGAAATTTCTTAAATCGATTTATCATCCATTTAACATCGCGATGTAGTTTTAAATCACGATTTAACACCGATTTTATACTTTAGAAAATGGATGCCTATTTTTTTATTTTTAGTAACACAATACGGTCTTTATGCACCCCCCCCCCCCATCCTCCGATATTATATAGTATACTTATCTTTTAATTTTTCAAATACCTTTGAAAAGAGGTATATTTTACTCATTAAAAAGTTTGAATGCTTGAAACACTCGTTTTTTGTTTCTTTTTAATTAGTGACCTTTTTTAATACATTTTATAAACTCATTCTTTAAAAAATAATATAAAAGAAAATTATTTTTTATTATCTGACTTGTTATGGCCGCTAGAATCTCAATTCCGTACGAGGGGACGACGACTTTCCTTTACACACTGAAATAGCACATCATTGCTAACAACATACACATTTTTTTTTTTAAACAAACACTTAATTAAAAAGTTATTGAGGCAAAACCAAAGGAGATTCAATAATGAATCTAACTGTTCATTTACAATAACGAGAAAAGTAGTAAAAAAAAAAAATCTTTTCTGATTGTGTTCAGATGTAGCTGAAATAAAAATCTTTAATAATCTTTTATCTTAAAATATTTTTTTTATTTTGTCACATAATAACTATTTTATTCTTTTTGCTTTCATAAAACGAACAAAATATCTTTTTAAAAATCTTAACCTTCCCCCTCCCCCTGCTTAGAAAAGAAGTAAGAAATTTGTATAAATAAATATAAAAAAAAAATTATATCCAATATGCAATATGTCAATAATAATTTTTATATAGGTGATTCAATGTATGGAGAATTTGTGTTATAATAAACGAGAAATTTAGAAAGACCAGTTCTAGTAACTATAATTAGGTAATAAAATGACATAAACTTTATTGATAATAAGTATTAAGAAGATCTAAAAAAAAAACGCTCAACTTTCCAAAACTTTCTAAAATATTCATGGAGACATTTTTATGCATAAAAACATTAAAATAAAATCCTTTATATCTAACTTCCTTTTATCAGTGATTTATTTATTTTGTTATTTATTTTTGACTAGATAATCGTAAATTTAAGAGCTGTTTATTTTTATTCCACCCTAACATTATTTATTCCAGACAGTGTTGCGCCAACATATGCGTATTTGGCGGAAGCATGAAGCAACAGTTGAAAGGAGGAATCAATCATCATGTTTGGTCATTTCTTTATTCATTTCATTTTCTTCGGTTACTAACAAAAAAGAGCTATTATTTGATACCAATTTAGCCATGCTAATAAGTCTATTTTATACAAATAAAGCATATTATGGCATTAAACTGGATTATTCCTAATTTTCTCTTGTTGATCAAGTTGAATTTAGACACTTTACTCCGTGAGGGATTTCTGTGGCTACGGGGTGTGGGTGGAATTTGCACTTTTTGACCATTGAAAACACAAAATCTCAAATCTTCCATGGGCACATTTATTCTCTGGGGAGAATGTCTCCCCCGGGTCACCCCATGAATTCAACACTGTTAATGATTTAAAAAAAATTAGGACTGTTTATCTTTCTGATTTAATTAAGAAATTTAAACATTTAAAAACGGGATGTAAAAAATTATTTTGGAGAAACTATTATTTGTATAATGAATGCCATTGCTGGATCATATACACCTACGTTTACAAATGAACTGAAAATTTAATAGAATAATATTAAACTAGAGAACAGGAATTCTGCTTTTTCAGAATTTAGTGTCGCCCCCAGCATTTCCATTACTTCATTTTCTTCTGATGGACTGATGACTTCTATTATTATGAAACAGCCATTATAAATGAAGTGTTAGGTGAAGATGAAAGAGCAGCCGTAAAAAGTTTGAACTCTGATTTTCTGGTCGGAAAGGGGGAAAAAATGTCTATAACTTTTTTTGACGACTGTTTTTTCATCTTCTCCTAACACTTCATTTATAATGGCTGTTTCATAATAATAGAAGCCGCCAGTCCATCAGAAGAAAATAACTCGGTTAAGCGGGACTCTACTGCAGTACAAAACATATTTCAATTTTAAGACTTAAAGCACACGTTTTATTTTATGTAAAATGACGTCATTCGCATCCGCTTAAGAATTCCACATTTACGATCTACTCTTAAACATCTACAGTAAAGCATGCATAGCACATCACTATCGCGAAATTATGCACAAATGCAAAAAAATATTCCGTCATTCAAAAAAAAAAAAAAAAAAAAAAAGGAAAGCGATCTAATGATTTATAGATATTTACAATTAAATATAGTATATAATAGTTCCATTGTTTTAACAGAAATCATTCGTTTATATTTTTTTTCAAAATAGCACGTATTTTAATTACATTTCCTTTCGGTTGTTGCGAGAAAAGGGCAACAAAAATGTATAATTGCTATTTTAAAACTATTCTTCCTTTACTTTCTACAGAAATCGAGTTCTTCCGTTGCCAATATTAAGCAAATGGCTCTAAAAACTACAAAAAAATTAATATTTCAAAAATAAATGGAGATACATTTTTTAAACAAAATACATTTAAAGGAACTTTTTTTCTCCAATACGACGGTATAAAAATTGAAAATGTGCGATGCTTAGAAGTTAAAAAAATTGCTAAACAGTATTTAATCGTAATGCTTTCTTTTACGGCTAGCCTCTGTAAGATAACGTTATTTTTTGGACACAAAATAAGCTGAGAGAAAGAAATAGCATACCGTACCGGAGGCTAATAACATTTTGTTTTAAACGTGATATATAATTTTAATTGTTTCACCTATTTTCAAGTTTATTAAGAACTTTTTACGTTTCACCCTCATTCCTCTATTTGTATTAACTTAATTTTTCTATAACGGTTTCTTTGTAATCAATAATACTCTAAAGTTAAAAAATATATGTTGAGAAAATTAGAATTATTTGAAAAAAAAATATTTTTAATTTAATTTAATATTTAAAATTTAAGAAAAGCATTTATCGAATATATGGTAAGCATATAGAATTTTTCTTTAAATTTGAAGCTAGGTTCTCCTTTATATTAATAAAATTGGTTCTTATTTAATATTATTTTAGGTAGCTTTCTTTACAAAAAAGCTACCTATTGCAGCCGTTCGGAGGAAAGCGATTTCAAAAAATTTTGGTATATTTTCATCGATCATGACCCCCAGACCCCGAAACCACCCTCCGTTCAAAATTGATATATCTATCTATCTATCTATATATATATATATATATCTGACCTATGTCACACTGTAACTCCCGTAATTATGAACCGATTTCGATGTAATTCGGTGTGTACATAGTACATACCAATGTCTCGACCGAGTTCGTTGGCCAGCTTCATCCGCCGTTTTGTTTCAAAATGGCGACCATTTAAAATTTTTTAAAAATATTAAAACTAGAAATGTGGTACCAAAAAATTAAAAATGGAAAAATATTTTTTTCTTATGTATTTGACCTTTATACAAAGATTCCGGAGCAGTTTTTGTTTCGTCTATATCTTAAAAAATGGCTGAGTTATAGCATTTTGAATTTCTAGCGTGGCTGACATTTTGAAACGTCCTGAATTTTGTCACGCGATAAAAGGCGTATTTATGAACCGATTTGGATGTAACTTCGTTTATACATAGTGCATACCAATGTCTCGACCGGGTTTGTTGGTCAGCTTCATCCGCCATCTTGTTTAAAAATGGTGGCCATTTAAATTTTTAAGAAAAATTTAAATTTGAAATGTGGTACCAAAAAATTAAAAATTGAAAACATATTTTCTTCTTATATGTTTGACCTTGATAAAAAGATTCGGGAGCAGTTTTTGTTTCGTCTATATCTTAAGAAATGGCTGAGTTATAGCATTTTGAATTTCTAGCGTGGCTGACATTTTGAAACGTCCTGATTTTTCTCACGTAATAACAGGCGTATTTATGAACCGACTTGGATGTACCTTGGTGTGTACATAGTTCATACAAATATCTCGACCGAGTTCGTTGGCCGGCTTCATCCGCCATCTTGTTTCAAAATGGCGGCCATTTAAAAAAATAAAAAAATAAAAAAATTTAAATGAGATACCAAAAAATTGGAAAGTGAAAAAGATTTTTTTTTTGTATGTATTTGACCTTAATACAAAGATTCCGGAACAGTTTTTCTTTCGTCTATATCTAAAAAAAATGGCTGAGTAATAGCATTTTGAATTTCTCTTGTGGCTGACATTTTAAAACGACCTGATTTTTGTCACGCGATAACAGGCGTAACTATGAACCTATTTGGATGTAACTTGGTCTGTACATAGTACATACCAATGTCTCGACCGAGTTCGTTGGCCAGCTTCATTCGTCATCTTGTTTCAAAAGGGTCGCCATTTAAAAAAAATTTAATTTAAAATTCAAAATGAGGTATTAAACAATGGGAAAATGAAAAAGATTTTTTTTATGTGTTTGGCCTTGATACAAAGATTCCGGAGCAGTTTTTGTTTCTGAAAATTTGTTCTTTTGTTTATATCTTAAAAAATGGTTGATTTATAGCACTTTGAATTTCTAGCATGGCTAAGATTTTGAAACGATCTTGTATTTGTCACGCGATAACACACGTATTCACCTATTTCAATGTAAGAAGGCATGTGGATAGTATACATCAACACCTCGACCAAGTTCGCTGGCCAGATTCATCAGCCATCTTGTTACAAAATGGCGACCATTAAATTAAAAAATATATATATATTTAAAGTGAGGTGCAAAAAAATTAGAAATTGAAAAAGGTTTCTTTCTTAAGTATTTGACCTTGATATAAGGATTCAGGAGCATTTTTTGTTTGTCTTTACCTTAAAAAATGGCTCAGATATAGCAGTTTCAATTTCTATTGTGGGTGACATTTTGAAAAATCTGATTTTTTGCATGCGACAGCACTCCTATATATTAACCGATTCCGATGTGAGTGAGCATGTGCACAGCAATTACTAAGGTCTCGACCAAGTTCACTGCTTAGCCTCATCCACCATGTTGTCTTAAAATGACAGGCACTTTAAGAAATTGCCGAATTTGGCAGCCAAATATATGTTACTTTAAAGAAAAGCAGCTTGGATAAAGCTGACTAATTTCGCGAAATTCTCATTCATTATATTGATAAAAATTAGTATTGAATCTCCTATATTCGGTTTCCACTAAATTGAGCTTTGTGTGTTTGAATGATATAATTTGGCTTTTTTTAAATAAGGATTATGAAAGCTACCTCTTCCTCCCGGCACTGGCCGGAAGGACTTTTTTTCATTCTTGTTAATAATGTTTGCATTTGTCGTCGTAGAATGTATCCAGCCTCAGCTAGGGATCTAACGAATTTCGGACGATATTCAGTATTAAGCAGAATAATGTAGATATTTAGAGGAATAAAATCAGGGTAATACATTTTAAGGTAGATTTCGTAATAAGAAATACTACATATTACATTTTTCCAACATTTTTGCAGATCTACGCCGATCATGAAACCATAGAACACCAAACCACCCCCAGTTCAAAACTTTATCTAACTATCTATCCATATATATCACTTTTTTATGGACACGATAACTTCCATAATTCTGTACAAACCTCTTCCAAACTGATCAAGGCCATACCATACAATCAAGGGGCAGAAAATCTCGGTAAAGTTCGTTAATGGGCAAAATCGACTCAAGGGGGTGGAAATAGGGAAGGATTTTGTGAAAACAGAAAAAAACAATAACTTCTTAATTATAAGGAATATCAAATCAGTTTAAAGTTATTATTACTTCTAGGAAAAGATCCAAAAAATTATGTATAACAGGTTTTTGATATCATTAAACATGGGCTCAAGGGGCAATAAAAATAGAGATTTAAGAAGAAAAAAATTCATAACTTCATCAATTCACAAGATATAAAACCCACTTAAATTTATTATAAATCCTCTTAATCTTACCTACAACTTTTATATTGACAAGTTTTTGATAGTACCAACTCTTACAGAAAAAAGGGAGAGGGTTAAAAAGAAAAAAATTGCAACTTCGTCAATTCACAAGATATCAAATCCGCTTAAATTTATTATAAATCTTCTTAATATTATCTACAACTTTTATATTGGCAAGATTTTGATAAAACCAACTCTTACACAAAAAAAGGGGGTTCAAGAAAAAAATATCGTATTAAGGCTGTTCTCAAATCCATAGGGGCAACTTTATGACATAAGTTTTAATTCCTTTTTGTTCGGAAACGCATGAAATTGGAAGGTGTTGTTATACGGAAACTATGTAATTGAAAGACATTTTCCGTTTTTTTTATAAACACAATAGATGTTTCAGAAAATACTGTCACAGTTTGAACCAAATTTCCCAACAAAAGGAAAAAAACACTGAACGAAGGGAGAAAAATCCCTTGTAGTAGGTCTGCCAATTTTATACAATTACGTTAAAAAATCTGTAGGTCATTGTGTCAGAAAATATCATCCTTGTTCAGCAGTGTAGTTGAGAACACAGCCTTAACATGATTCTGATAAAACCAGTTCAGAAAAATGAAATTAAAAACTCGTCAAAAGCGACCAGAAAAAATTGTCAAACTGTGTTTATCTCTAATCTTATTTAGCCTTTTTGGTGAAATTAGTACTTAACTTCGAAATCTACCTGTGCCTGCAGGCCGAGCCGGGAGTGATTTTTTTCTCTTTCTTTTCTTTTTTTTTTAAATGATTTTCTCAAATCCAAATTGGCTATTTTCTAACGCATTCATATAGAACCATTTTTATTTCTTACAAGCACAAAATGTACAGCTATTTTCATTCACATACTAAACAATCAAATTCAATTTTTTTGTGTGAGACTATTTTAAGAATCCATAATCTGCCTATTTGTCATACGTTTTTATAATGAAGCTCCTAAAACTTCACTTATCGGTGAGAATTTTAACTATTTTTTTTTTTTCATTTTGCGCAAAAATATCATTATTTGATAAATTTTATAATCATAGCAAACGCGGCAGCGTTAAGCTATAATATGATTAAGAAATAGAAAATGCAAATGACTTTCTTAAATTTCTGGCGAACCAGTTGACATACGACAATGTTTTTTCTTTTGAAAGGTAGAACTCGACGAGACGAATAAACTGATAGCATTTAAAAAATTACTGTAGCTTTCAGTAGTTTTTTATTTAATCTTAAACGAAAAAATGAAGACAAAAAATTCAACAAAGCGTAGCTAACGTTCCAGTGGGTGGATTAACTTCGTTTTTGTTTTATTTTGATCCTCTTATTAAAACTTAGAATAGGTTTTTTTTTCATCTTTGTATGTTTGACGGTCGATGAGAAAATCGAAATTGTCTTTTATAATGTCCCCATAAAATTATAGAAATCTCTCCTTTTCATTTTCTAATTTTTTAATTCAATAATTTATTTCGTGTTGCCACTCCCTAAAAAGCAGTACAATAATTTAAAAAAAAAGGATAACACGTGTACTTTTGTTTTTATAAGTCAATAAAAATTGAAATTCAACTGACAGATTTTTGTATTTGTGAAATCGACGTCAACCTAAGCAGATAATGCATAATTGTCATAAATATATATATATAAACTTTCTTGATTAATATTTTGAACTGGAGTAATAGACACAATGGAGCACAAACGAGTTGATAGGAAAAAGAAAAACAGGGTAAATCCCAAGCTTCTGTTCAGGAGCTAAATGTAAGGTTTATTTTAATTATCATCATAACATCCTGACTTACACAAGCGATAGTTATGCAGTAATATAAATACTTCACATACTAAGCATACCTTAAAAAATACCATTCCATCTATTTTTAATAAGGAAGAGATGTCATATACGCACCAGGGTACATAACTGGAGCGATAATGGCGTTATTTTGCCTGATACGGTAACTGAGCTATTGTTGTTTATTTATCAATTATTTTTTTTATTTACTTTTATTTTATTTTTTAAAATTATATAAATTGTTTTGTTCTATAGTTATTAATAATTAAACTTTTCATTATTTATTGTTATTTCCTTTTTAAAATAATAGAAAGTAATTTAAAAATAGATATGTAACTGCTATTCGAAAACGAGGTTTTCGTCAAATTTGCGTCAGAAAAAAAAAACGCACCAAACCCGTTGTTTTATATGACATCTGTGCCTTAAATAATTAGGGTTTCGTTTAACTTTAGGTACTTTTGCTTGAGATATTGTCGAAAATGTACAGCAAAAATATATGGTACTATTTGATTATCCCGTCGACCAATTTCGCCAAACTATTCGCCAAATGATACAAACTGGCATAATTTTTATTTTAAGTAACGGAAGAATAAATAAATTAGTAAAACATTGGCACAGATGTCATATTCGCCCCATATTGGCGCGATTTTTTTCTGACGCCAATGTTATATACGCAACGGGTACTTAACTGGCGCCAAAGTGTCGTTATTTTGCTTGATGTGGTAACCCGGATTATGTTGTTTATGCTGTTGATGTTTTCGCCAAATTGGCAACCGAAAAAAATCGCGCCAATATGGGGCGAATATGACATCTGTGCCAAAACATTAATAAAAATACTAATAAAAACTTGGGCACAGATATCATATACGCTTAATATTGGCGTGATTTTTTCCGACGCCAATTTGGCGAAAACCTCGTGGCACAGATGTCATATACGCTCAATATTGGCGCGTTTTTTTTCTGACGCCAATTTTCGAAAACATCAGCAGCATAAACAACAATATCCGGGTTACCATATCAAGCAAAATAACGATACTTTGGCGTCAGTTAAGTACCTGTTGCGTATATGACATTGGCGTCAGAAACAAATTGCGCCAATATGGGGCGTATATGACATCTGTGCCAACCTCCTTAATATATCATCTGTATCCGGGTTACCATATCAAGCAAAATAACGACACTCTGACGCCAGTTAAGTACCCGGTGCGTATATGACATTGGCGTCAAAAAAATCGCGCCAATATGCGGCGTATATGACACCTTTGCCAAAACTTGAATTAAAAATCACTTGATGACGTAACAAACATGTGTATCGTGTTAAATGTCAAATGAATGTAACATTTACTACCATCCATTATTGTCATTTAATCTTATAGTTTGGCGATAATTTTTTTGTCGACAGGATAATCAAGTTGTACCAAGTATGGTACAGATGTCATATACGCACCACGTTGGCGCGATATTTTTTCTGACGCTAATTAGGCGAAAACCTCGTTTTCGAATACCAGTTTCATATATATTTTTAAAAAGAGATTAACAATAAAATTTAAAAAGTTTAATTAATAACAATAGAACAAAACAATTTATATAATTTTAAAAAAGAAAATAAAAGTAAATAAACAATTTATTAATAAATAAACAACAACATTCGGGTTACCATATCAAGCAAAATAAGAAAACTTTGGCGCCAGTTAAGTACCCCGGTGCGTATATGACATTGGCGTCAGAAAAAAATCGCGTCAACGTGAAGCGTATATGACATTTGTGGCGGTTCAAGTACACTTCGGAACGTTACTTCGAAATCGATGAGTTTCATCGCCAAAATCGCCAAGATGCCTAATGATCATCGCTATTGAATATATAAATAATGCCATATTTGCAAACTTATAGGTCAAAATATAAGAGGAACCTCGGTTCACGACCGCTTCTCTTTATAACCAGTTCGGTTTATGTCCAACTTCGGTGATCAAAATTTGACTCGTTTGGCGTGCAATATCTCGGTTCCCGACCAAGGCTGCCGAATAGTTCAGTTCGCAACCCTCACATAACTCTTGTTATTAGTCAAGTTTTGAGTAAGGTGTGCATATCAGAGTGCTTTGTGTACCTTTATTACTGTAAAAAAATTAACTTTTTGTTTTACTTTTACTCAGGTTTGCGCTAATTTTAGCTCTTATTATGGCTTCTAAGAATGAAAAAGTGCTTAGTGATAGCAGTGGTAAGAAGCTTAAGCGAATTACTGTTCAATAAAAGAAATTGTGGCAAAGCATGAGAACGATGTTAGTATAACCCGTCTAACTAAACAATACGATGTGGCCTAAACCTTCGATTTCCACGATAATCTACAATATATGTTACGCTATCGTATGTGTCACAGAAATCGCGATTATTTGTTAATTGTTTAATAGCAACGCTCGAATGAAACGCATCTCATTGGTTATAGAACAGCATTTAATGCATCACACCTATAAGAAGGGTTACCATATACGGGACCCTGTTCTGTCGCAAAATACCGCTAAGTTTGTCACCAACTTCGTGATATATCGCCAAATTCCTATAAACTTCCATTGTAAACTAATAGGGTTTACTTGTTTAGGGAGAATCAACAAACTAAGATATTTTAATTCAACAAAAACTAACATCAGTTTAAGGAATTATATTAGTTATATTTAAGGGATCCCAAGTAAATTAAATTATGAATAAAAATAACGTGAATTTGATTAAAAAACCTGGAACCTCTTAAAACAATGTGCATAACTTGGTTAAATAGTGCATTATTGTGCGAAATAAGAAAAAAAGTATTGGGAATATTTAAAGCAACTCAAGTTTATTTATATTCAATATGTAATTATCAAAAAATTTAAATGACTAGTATTAAAAAATGCTCTGACGAGCACCAAAAAAGGCTAATATGTTTAAGTATGAAAAAGGGTTTGACAAGTGCTTCTAATAGAGCATGAAAAAGGACAAGGGGTCCCTTCTTGGCTGCAGCTCACTGTCAATGCCAACTTTGAAAAAATCATATTTGCGCTTTTTTCATATAAAAAAAAATCAGCCACAGTTACGATAAAAATGTGTAGTGTAAAGACACAACCAGTAAAGACGCAGCCTGATTAAACATGAATGTAAGGCGACATAGTACCAAAAACCTTAGTTCCTACAGCGTATCACACTCATGTAGGGCCACCAAGCACGCCCGCAATGTAGAACTGTACAGAAAACTGATTTGTAGTGCAGTGCAGACTGTTGCAGCACTCTGCACAGGAACAATTCCACATGTGCACGCATAACATTATATTCATTGATTGTTGAAATTAAAAGAAAGTGGCTGTGGCTGTACAATGTACTATACAGTACAGCAATGCATGTAAATTATAAACGAACATTAGACGCATACACCTTTAATACGGAAGTACAAAAGCACAGTGTGAATGTGCGCCGAGGTTCAAAAATCAAAAGCATAATATGAATGTACAGTGTAGTACAATTTATAGAGAAATAATGGTACACAGTGCACTGTACAAAGTTGCATTGCAGACGCATGCGCAGTACAACAGTGCAGTTAACATGTAAAGCGCGACGGAAAGTTTTACTAAAGTACCGCGAATTTATTTTATATGGAAAAAGCGCAAATATGATTTTTTCAAAGTTGGCATTGACAGTGAGCTGCAGCCAAGAAGGGACCCCTTGTCCTTTTTCATGCTCTATTAGAAGCACTTGTCAAACCCTTTTTCATACTTAAACATATTAGCCTTTTTTGGTGCTCGTCAGAGCATTTTTTAATACTAGTACAAATAATGTTCCGATACAACAGTTTGTTGAATTTTCATGATTTTTTTGAAAAATAAACGGATATGGGCAATTGGCATTAAAAAAAAATATTTTATGAACTGAGATAAGGATTACTACTGCAATTTGTTTATGTAGAAAAAGGTAAGTCATATAAACAAGGTTTTTTAACAAATAATAATCTCTTTGTGATGTTTCAACATATTATATTAAACGTATAAAACAGTTAGACACATGAATAACGAAATCTATATCGAATTAAAAATAAAAAAATCCCTGCCGGCTAGGGCCTACAGGCGGAGGTAGATTTCGAAGTTAAGTACTAAATTAACCAACAAAATTTAAATCAAGATTAGAGATAAACCCAGTTCCTCCACTAAGAATGAGGTCTAGGGAGCTAAATATTTTGTGAAAATTCTAATATACACGAATACACACACGCATGCATATGGAATAGGTTTAAAAAATAGCTAAAGCAAATAGTCTGGTTTTTATCATGTTTTAATATGTTTCTTCAAACTCACATGACGTTACATATTCACCTGCTGAGGTCCATTTTATTTCCAATATGACGCAATATTTTGTTGTTTTTCAATTCGTCAAACTATTTATTTCATTTTGAGTTTTCATGCGGAAATCTTGCTCTAGGAAACTTATGACGTAATATTCAATTTGTCTTCAATTCGTCGAACTATTTATTTTATTAATTTTTCACGTGAAATTCTCGCAAAAGAAAAGCAATTGTTGTGGTGAGAATTTTATTGTTTTTTTTTAAATTGTTGGCAACTGCAATAACGAAAAATATTTATTTTTTTCTGTCATTGTTGTATAAGAGCTGATTTTATCGGAATCGTGTTAAGACGGTATTCAAAATTTTGAACCCTCCCCATTTCCATTCCCTTGGTCCGATTTTACCCATTTTCAATCCCCGCTGAGATATTAGCCATCTCAAAGTTGTTGGCGAGTTTGAAGACGATCCGTGCATAATTGCGACTTTTATCGTGCGGACAAAATTTAGTACATACATACATACATACATACATATATATATATATATATATATAAACTTTTTAGGTGGGGGTGGTTTTGGGTTCCTGGGGTCCTATAATGAAAAGTTATGAAGGAATTTTTCAAAAGTCGCACCATGGTAACGACTGCAATAGGTAGTATTTCTTACGAAATCTACCTAAAAACAAACTGTGCGGTATGAATTTTTTGCTTGCTTTTTTTTTACTTCCCTATGTTACAACTAAATTTTATACAGTGCAATTTTATATCACACTAGCTGACCCACCCGGCGTTGCCCTGGCCCATCATAATAACCTTAAATAAAAGTCAAGTTTGTATGATTTTATATCCTTTGAAAATCTTTTAAATGAACCTAGTTTCGGTTGTTCCATTGCATTCCACAGCGTCTCGTGTGTTTCCAACAAACGTCTTTCCGAACGAACCTGTAATCTGGGTCCCCGCTACCTAACACAGCATGTGCCGGAAGTGCTCCGCACGTATCGTAGACAATCGAAAACCAAGTCTAGTGAGCCAAACTTCGTAGTAATCAAGCCCATAGAACCGGAAAAACGAATGCATCATTGATGTTCGAAAATCTCGTTAACTGAAGTCTAAGATAAACTTTCATAATCACAGAAAGTAGTATTTTCACAGAAAGTAGCTGAATTGTAATCTAAGTTAAATAAACCAATTCCCGTTGAAATTGGGCCCTTATAACCCGAGGAAACAATTTATCCTTACGCGGTGGAAAGTTGCCTCCATCCTCCTCTGTAAATTTCACGGTCTACTTTTAAAATTAACACGATATTATTTAATAAACGGATGAAATCCCTTTTCTAAAGTTACCTTTAACCCTTTAGTGCGCAGGGACAAAGAATAGTTTTTTAAATTTAATAGATTTTTTTTTTATTCGTATATACCTAAAACACACCAGGAGATAAAAATAGCAATATTTGTTTTAATTAATAACAGACATTCCGTATTTAAATAAAGCGAAATTAACCATTGAAACTTTCTTGTGTAAAGTCAGATTCTCTGGAGTACGTAATTTCTAGAACGTATTCTATCATGAGAATTAAGGGGTTAAAGGTTAAGTTTTATAAAATAAATAATTATATAAAATAAGGTATTTGGAGACATAGGTATTAAAACATTTACTGATTTGCAATATTTTAGTGTAAAACAGCCACACAACAGTAGTTATTATTTGCATTACAGATGCGCAACAGAAGAAAAGATTGCCGTATTATATGAAAAATGTATCTCTGATTTTTTTTTTTTTCCCTGTGTAATAAACTTTTCAGAGAGTCATATATAATTTTTTTCGAAGCAAAATAAAAAATCGCGCATTTAAGGGTTAACGTAACGCGATTTTTATTTTTAATTTACGGATGTAGTGAGTAAACGTAAGCTGTTGCCGAAAAAGGAGATTAATATTCGAAAAAGGTGGTAGCTTGGATATAAAGAAGCACCGGGCAAAGCGGGCAGGATATTAACTGGAATGTAGTTGGGTAAAGGAAAAATTTTTAATAGTTTTAAAGTAGCTGTAGGACGCAAGAACTATGAAGTAGAAAATTGTAATAGAGTAAGATCGTTTTTAAAGAAGCTGCAACAAAGGCCCCAAGAAGGAGATTAATATTCAAAAATGGTGATAGCTGAAGTGAGAAATTTTTTTATCGTTCATGGAGTTGCTAGAAGACTTAAGAAGTTAGGAAAAAAAAGCTAATGAATCGGGTTATTTTTAAGGGAGCTACAATAAAGGGCCCAAAAGAGGCCAACTGATAGTTAAGAGCACGGCCCTAACATGAAAATATGTTAAAAGGTCTTAGATCTTCAATTATTCAAAATTAGCCATAGAGTTACGAATTATTGCTTAGAATAATAATTTAAAGAAATGAGCCAAAAATTGGGTAAATGCTTAGATGATTGTCCTAGGGCCCAAATAAAATATGAGGGTGTTGGTCCTGGGAGAAGAATCCAATACTCAGTTTTAAAATTATGCACTGAGAAGGTGAGAAAATTAGAGGGTGAAAAATGCATGGCGCACAAAAAATTCAAGGGACCTACGGGGGCCTAGGGGGGAGAATGGAGCAAGGGTCTTAACTGGGGTGTAGAAATGGGAGAATAACTAAATGAAAAAAGGATACCAAAAATGAAGATCGGATTAAAAGGAAGCAATTTATTAACAATTTAGGGCGCAAAAACTTCAAGGGGTGCTGTACCGGGTCACTGGCTGCCAGGGTCTTAACTGGAATGTAGAAATGATGGAATAACTAAATGGAGAATCGGCCCCAAGAACGAAGAAGATCGGATATAAAGGGGGTAAGTTATTAACAATTTAGAGCATAAAAACTTAAAGAGGCACAGGGGACCCGACCCTTAAAAAAAGAAAAATCTGATTGTCAGTTGCATAAGGACATGTCTTGGACTGTTCTCACCTAAATGTTCAGACTTCTACGTGCGGTAGATTTTGCTAGTCATCAAACGCAGACACACAGACACTCACGCACTCACATACACATAGACAGAGCGAAACTTTCTTTTATTGGTATACGTTTTATTCAATTTTCCTCACTAAAAACTGGTTTGTCGTTAAATCCGATCTCGCTGAAAACTTATTCTACAGTTAAATACAAACACACTCTTAGTAGCTGACGAGTTATTGAGGTTTTAATACATATGTATAAAATATTAATGATGATTGAGTAAAAGCACTGATTTATGAAATTGATGAGCTATCGATATTATAGTGCCCCCATATCAGTAACAAATAAATATTACTTCTTTCAACAAAAACAAAGGTTTATAAGGCTGGCGAATCACTGATCTTTTAATATATAAATTACATAAATTCGATGCGCAAAAAGACGAATTTGTGAGAATGTTGTTATCAAGATTGGATATATATAATTCATTAATGACATTCGACTTAATAGAATCACAGATGATTAAGGATGACGACTTTTCGAGGTTTTTTTTGGAAATCATACAGAATTTATATCAAACTGATTAAAATATAAATTTAAAGAGATGGCGAAGTAACTAGGTTTTTGCGTTTAGAGAGATCGTTTGGGGATAACTTGTTATTTTGATTTTATTGCGGATGTAAAGAAAATTAATTATATTCTATTGCATAGAAGCACTGCTTTATGAGGATATAGAGTTATCAAGGTTTTAACCACAATGACCAATCATAATTGTTTAAATAAAAACATAGATTTATATCTTGAGGATTCATCAAGGTTTAACCGTATAACTTGTTATTCGATATATAATAAAAGAGATTAATGAATCTTCAAGTTATCCAGTTTTTAGAGCAAATGTATAAATAATAATATTAACTAAATACACTTATTTATGAGGATGTCGAGTTATCGAGGCTTTAATATATAAGGGTAATAATAATGACATTTTATTAAACTAGCTGGCTTCGCCCTCTAGCGCGCTCATAATTACATCGGGGCCTCATTATGCTAATATCGAATAAAACGAATGTCGAATTCATATGAAAATTTTCGTTAGGTGCAGTAGCGTAGCTAAGTTGTTTGCCGCCCGGGATTTCATCCGTTTATTAAATAATATTTCGTTAATTTTAAAAGTCCGTGAAATTTACAGAGGGGGGGGGGGGGCAACCTTCCACCGCTTAGGGGTGTATTCTTTCCTCGGGTTCTAGGGGTCCGATTTCAACGGGAATAGATTCATTTAAGTTAGATTACAATTCAGCTACTTTCTGTATTATGAAAGTTTATCTTACACTTCAGTTACCAACATTTTCGAACATTAATGATGCATTCATTTTTCGGGTTCTATGGGCTTGATTACAACGAAGTTTGGCTCACTCGACTTGGTTTTCTATTATCTTCGGCACGTGCGGAGCACTTCCGGTACATACTGCTTTAGGAGCGGGGACCCAGATCACAGGTTCTTTCGGAAAGAGATTTGTTGGGAACACACGAAAGGCTGTGGAAGGTAATGGGACTTCCGAAACTAGGTTCATTTAACAGATTTTCAAAGGATATAAAATCACACAAACTTGAGTTTTATTTAAGGTTATTATGGTGGACCTGGACAACGCCGGGTGGGTCAGCTAGTGTGATATAAAATTACACTGTATAAAATTCGGTTGTAACCAGGACTTAATTTGCGCCGGAGCCCAGTGCAATAACGCTTCCGAAAAACCGAAGCTTAAATTATCTTTACCTTTCCTTCCCATCTCCAAGCTTTTGCATTCTTTTTACCAAAACACTTATATGTGACGTAATGTGTCGCACACGTAAGAGATGGAGATAAAACGTACTCAATTTTTATATCAGTTTTTAGGCTTAGACTGACTCGAGCTCAATCTGTATTGCATTTAAAATTTTATTTATTCATGTATTGAAAAAAAAATCCTCTTTTAAAATTACGGATTATATTCCACTTCAAATCATTTTAATGCTATTTTGATCAGAATGAAGGGGAAATAGAAATCGTGCTTTTCTATTTCAAATTTATATCGGCGACGTGTTGATATGGCGCCACTCAAGAGAGTGAGCAATAAATTTGCTTTCAGTTCGATTTTCTTTTGTGACAGTAGGATATTTTTTTATTGGCTGGGTTTTCTTTTTATTATTTCGATATCTAACCTGAAAAGAATATTTTCTGTTTTATCCAACAAGCATCAGCTTGACGTTTTGTTTGTTCGAGGTTTTTTGTCTTCTATTGCGTACGAGTATAAAATCACGTTAGTGATTTTTCTATTTATTTTGTATCATGAGCGGTACCCACGCTAAGGCTGCCTGCACCTATACGAAGTCACTTTCCTTTCTATAAAAGCATAGATTCTTTCCGATAACGTTGTCAAATTTTTAATTTTATCTAATTTTCAGGGACACACCGCAAAACATTGTTATGCGGAAGGAAATGATTATAGTTAGATATGCACCTTTTACAGGAAATTGTAAAACATTGTTTCATTCTTCAGCATATAAATATTCATTTCTGTAATTTTCATTCATTTTTTCTTATAAATGCATAGCTGCGAACTATCCCTTTTTTGTGTTAACACCATTTCCTAATCATAATCGTTACCCTATTTAATCGCAGAATTCTGCAATTAATTAACATAAAAAATAGGCACGGATTTTTACTATTCAGAAGAAGTGATAACTAAAAAGTGGAATAGTTGACAGCTAAGTATATGCTGATATATATATTTAAAATTTTTATTTTGCTAAAGAAAAAAATGCTTTTAATTTTGCAATTAATGTACGAAATATAAATATGCAGAATACAGGGGCAAGGGAAAGGGGGGGGGGAGTGGAACGGTACAGTTGTTGTACCGGTAGCGCAGAATATTAGGGCTCCGGAACTTTTTTTTGTTAGAATTTAAGCCCTGGGCGCAGTAACCTAATTGTAACGTAACCTTAATCTAACTCTACCATAAACATTACCTAACTGTACCCTAGCTGTAACATGTTACCTAACCATAACCTAACGGTAACCTAACAGTAACATACCTTCTATCTAATTATAAACAAATTATCACCTGACCGTAACCTAACTGTAACCTAATTGCAACCTAACCTGAATCTAATTATAACATAACCGTAAACTAACTGTAACGTAACTATAAACTATCGGTAACTTAACCGTAACGCAAACTAATTATAAGCTAAATGTAACGTGACTGTAACCTACCTGTAACCTATCCATAATCCAACCGTAAACTATCTGTAACGGAAATGAAACATAACCGTAACCTAACCGTAACCTATCTGTAACGGAAATGGAATATAACCGTAACATAACCGTAATCTATCTGTAACGGAAATGGAACATAACCGTAACCTAACCGTAACCTAATTGTAACCTAACCGTAACGTAACCGTAACCTACTTATAACCTAACCCTAACCTAACTGTAACATAACTGTAACCTAACCGTAATCTATCTGTAAAATAGACGTTTCATGACGGTACGCTAACCGTAAACTAATTATAACCTAACCATATCCTAACTGTGATGTAACTATAACCTAACTGTAACTTAAATGTAACCTAACTGTAGCCTGGCGGTAACCTAACCGTAACCTAATTGTAACCTATCCGTAACGTACTGTAACCTATCCGTAACCTAACCGTAATCTAACTGTAACCTATCCGTAATCGTAATTGTAACCAAACTGTAACGTAACTGTATCCTATCTGTAACCTAATCGTAGCATAAACGTAATCTAACTGTAACCTATCCGTAACCTAACTGTAACCTATCCGTAACTTAACCCTAATCTAACTGTAACCTATCCGTAACCTAACGTTAACCTATTTGTAACTTAAACATAAACTAATTGTTACCTAAATTTAATCTAACTGTGACGTAACCGTAATCTAACTGTAACCTAACCGTAAGCAAAGTTTAACGTAACCGTAAACTAATTATAACCTAACTGTATTCTAACTGTAACCTATCCGAAACCTAACAGTATCCAAACCAAAACCTAACTGGGCTAATCGTCCTCTCGGCTAAATATCCTGTCGGCTAAATGTCCTGTCGGCTAATTGTCTTGTCGGCTAATTGTCTTGTCGGCTAATCGTCTTGTCGGCTAATTGTCTTGTCGGCTAATTGTCTTGTCGGCTAAATGTCCTGTCGGCTAATTGTCTTGTCGGCTAATTGTCCTGTCGGCTAAATGTCCTGTCGGCTAATTGTCTTGTCGGCTAATTGTCTTGTCGGCTAAATGTCCTGTCGGCTAATTGTCCTGTCGGCTAAATATCCTGTAGGCTAATTGTCTTGTCGGCTAATCATCCTGTCTGCTAAACGTCCTGTCGACTAATTGTCCATGTCGACTAACTGTCCTATCGGCTAATTGTCCTGTCGGCTAATTGTCTCTGTCGGCTATCTGTCTTGTCGGCTAACTGTCGCTGTCGGCTAATTGTCCTGTCGACTAAATGTACGTGTCGACTAAATGTACTTGTCGGCTAAACGTCCTGTCGTCTAATTGCTGTCTGCTAAATGTCTTGTCGGCTATTTGGTTGTCTGCTAAATGACATAGACCCATTATAATAGCGGTCTAATTGTCTTTTGTCTAATTTTCTTGACATAGTATTAGCGGTCTAATAGCAAACTAATAGCGGTCTTTTGTCTAATTGTCTTGATTTTTCGTAGTTCTATTGTACACCGGTGGCCCGTGAATCGACGGGAACTTCCCATTCTGATAAGCCGACTATTCGCGAACAGCTGATATACAACAGAATAACGAAAAACTATGTCTTTTAATAAATACCATGATCGAGATTAACTTGTTTTACTCTGATTAACTGACTGACGCAGAAGTTTAAGATGAAAGTGAAAGCTGATATGGTATTGAACTAATCGAAAAAAAATATAGATATTTGTAACAACATTTTGAAATATTAAAATATATGAGATAGAAGAAAGTTTTGGGATTGGCACATCCAACTAGTTTAATCTCATCCTAATCTGTTTTTTGATGTACTTAATTCGGTACTGACAATAAAAGTAGTGCATATTTAAACTTCATTTAGCATTTCCTGAAACTAAATTTAGCGTAGTAATAATATTTTCTTTTTACAGTGTAGCTAAAATAGAACCCTTGTTTAAAGTTACAACTTGGCATTGTACTAAGCACGTTTCGAAAGGAGGTCGCAAAGTTGCAACGTTGCCCTGTTCCGTGCCTTGTTTTTCGAGATAGGTTAATTAACTTTTAAAGGCACGGGAGGTGTATTGACACATCCACTCAATGCAAACTAGTCGCCAATACTATTGTATTTATGTTTTTAATTCTAATTAAATGTGTCTGTTTTTAACAATTTGACCTTAATTATTTTTATACTGATACTGGGCAGTGCGTTCCGCAAATATATTATTAAAAGTTTTTATCTAGGCTTTAAAAGACGATGGTACATAAAGTATGTCACCCCTGTCATTATGTATGTCCAAACTGTCCGTGTATTTAAGTGTTAATATCTCGGCTAATTACCGACGATTTTATTTTTAAATCATTATCAACAATGCTTTTGTACTTCTGCTACGATAGGTGCCTCCAGCGATCTTCAACACCTTTGCTGAATGTCCGGAAATCGAAATTCGTGTGTATCAGAAAAATGCGATTTTCTCAAAAACTATGTGAACTGGGATAATCGCTATTATTTTCCTGCAAGGTTTAAATTGACGTCTACTACCTCTTATTTTTTCATAATTTTAGTTTCTTTAGATTCGGAAATAGATGGAGGGGGACATACATTTTGCACTACATTTTCGACGATATCTGAAAATATAATACCTAAAATTAAAAGAAATGTATTTTTCAGTTCAGTGTTACGAAAGCTTTCACACGATTCTCCACACGATATGCAAAGAATTTTTTTTCAAGTAACTTAATTAGCCCCTCTACATTTTTTCTAAATATATTTGTGAATGTTTAATAATCTGTAAATATGTGAGTCAATAGTCTTTATTACTTCCCCCAATTTGAACTTTCTACATTCCATAGTTTACGAGTAAAATGGCTGTGAAAGAGAGACAGACAGACACAGGAGTGATATTATAATGGTTCAGTTTTTCCTTTTTAAGTACGGAATCCTAAAAACGTGCATATTTAAAGGTAAAATATCAAATCAAGAAATACTTAAAATGGATATAAAATGGTTATTTAAGGGGTCTCAGGACTCTTAAAATTGGAAAAAAAAAATGAAAAAAAAAGACCATTTTCAACATTTAATATCTTAAAATGTATTTGATTTTAAGACACAATTTTAATTGGAATAAAATATATAAGTATGCTCTTTCCTTTCATGTATTTAAAAAATTATAAGATGCAGAATGAGCATTTACAGGGGGCTCCAAACTGTTAGACATTTCACAAGCAAAAAATTGGCATAACAGCTTACGCGTACGATTATAAAATAAGTATTGCAACTAGAATAAAAATTTTGGTGCCTACTTATCCTTCAGATTGTAATAATTACCTTGAACCTAAATAAATCTGTATTTAAAGCTTTTTTATATTTAATACAAAGTTGTATTTAGCTAATAGAAAAATTAAGAAAATTTCAATAGTATAATCACCTAAAAAAGTATTGTTTTGAACAATAAAAAGGAAATTTTAGGTTCAGTTTATACAGACTAACATGCTACATATGTTTTGAAATTTCCATGAAAAAATATTCATAAGTTTTTGAGATATCGTGCGCGTTATAACCAAAAATGTCATTTGGAGAAAAATGGCTTCAAAGTTTCCGAAACGACGCTTTAGCTATTGAACGTGTATAAATGTAAAAACCATAACTTCAGTTCTAATGGGAATTTCAAGGAAACAATTCTATCAAAATGTTCAGAAAAGATAGGAGTTTGACATCTAAAAAAGTTAAAACTTCGAAAATTTTAAAGCTTTAAGAATCTTGAGACTGAGGAGGATTGACCATAGAGGATGCTTGACCCATCCTTCAGGTTTCATATTAAAAATAATTTTTGAGTTTTATCAATAATTGGCAACCAAAGCTACTGAAAGGCTCAAACAATTGTCTTTGTTGCAGATAATTGAAACAGGTGAGGGAAAATCAATTCTGAGGGTTTTCAACTTGAAAAGTATATGTTTTAGAAACATTTTGTAAGATTTTCTAAGATAAAGTAAATCATAGAAATTTAAGTAAGTAGGTTTTAAGTAATGCAGAAATATTGATCTTTAATTCCAGGCATAAAGATTGTACAATAAATTAGGCATAATCATATGCTATAAACGTGGCTATGTGAGGTGCATTTACCCAATCAACGAGAGGGTGGGTTGACCAGATGGTCCCTTAATTAAGTGTCTTTGGAAATCTTTTTATTTTACACCGTACATAATGAAGGATTAAAGTTTATATTTCTAAAATAATGTAAATTTATTCTGCAAAGCTACAGTAAAATGAAGTGAGAGAAAGGTAATATTTAAAATTGATTAAAGGATGATGTGAAAAATTGCTATAGAACCCAGAAGAAATTTAATGAAATGTGAATTGGAAAGTTAATAGGAACTTTTATTTCATTTAAATAGTACCCATAGTTGGTAAACAGAAAGAATGGAAAAGATTGGAAAGGGCGAAAGCCGCAGCCTTATGAAATATTAAGTGTTCATGCCTCTGCAGAAGAAGATAATATTTATCAAAATACTTTAGGAAGGTATATAGACAATTTTTACCAAGATGGACATAATGGGATGAAGCCAATCTATGTGACAACTAATGTTGCCAGGTCAAGAGTCACATAATGTGGCTGTTTAAAGCGGAACTTTCCCCTGTTCCTTGAATTTCCTCTAAGCAGGTATTTTTACACATCACATTTTCCAAAATAATTTTTAATAATAATTAAACCATGTAGCATAAAGTTATTCTGCCTTTTTTAAAGCTGATTTTATTTCCCTTAACAGATATTTCAATATAAAATAAAATGGGGCAAGCTTCCCATATAATGGGTCAAGCGTCCCATGTGTGGGGAACTTTGATTCATTATTAAAATCAATCATTTTTCAAGTTTCTTATATATTACACTTATGTCACAATTTTATTTTGATAACTGATTGTATAACGAATAAAATGATGTATGAAACTTTATTCTAGGTTTAATATTTTAAAAATAAAAAATCATTTTATAAAATATAGTTCAACCCTCATCAGTATCCCCTATCTATATTTTATATTTTACATAAAACACAATAATACTTCAGCATAACAGTAGGCTTATTATTTCCATTACAGTGATACACTCTATATACAAGTTTAATCGTAAATTGAAACGAGAACTTCCGCATTAATTTCAAAACAATCAGAATTAGATTCTCGTAATAGTTGAAACATCGGATAGGCGATTTATAGGTAATCATATTACGTATGCGTTATTTGAAGCTTAAATATTCATTATTCCTACTATAAATTACATTAAACAGTGAGAAGAGAAGTGATGACAGCATTAATGTGTTTTCCGAAACATGCTAATATTTGGATTTATTTCAGCGTATTTATTTCTTACTTGTCAAACGTTACAGCTATTACTAATTACGTCTTGTTTGTTTCTGTATGTAGATTTTTCTGTATATTTTGAAATAGTAGAAATAGGTAAATAGAGCTGCAATTATTATTCAGTCCTGTTTTGTTATTTTTTTAAGCGACTCAAAAAATCGCTAAATTTTATAATAATTATTACATTAACATACACATTAATATCGCGTTAAAAACGGTAGACCCTTTTTATTGTTATTTTCAGTCATTATTAAATTAATATCGTAAACAATTAATTTAAAATAAAGAAGGACAAAAAATCATGCATTCAGCATAGATTATGAAACGCATTCAAAATATTGTAAACAAGAATTTACAGTTTATTAAAGTGAAAGATATCTAAATAAACAATTTAGAAAATGCATAACGCATTTGAAAACTCAATTTCTGCAATTTCTATCGATAATCAGAAAAATATCCGATTTTTTTTCTCCAGTCCTATATATTATTTATAGATTTGTATTTATACTACATAGTATATTAAAAGTTAGTTCAATAGCACAGTTGAAAATTACCATTCAGTAATTTCAATCAATAAACGGAAATGTGCTTCATATCCTTTGCGTAGCCCTGTATATGATATATAGAATTTATACACACCAAATAATGTGCAAAAAATAGTTCAATTTTAAAACGTGTACCACAACTGAAAATGCACAATTCACACAATGCACAATGCGCAAATGCACATTCAGTAATTCAATCAATAAACGGAAATGTGCTTCATATCCTTTGCACAGCCCTGTATATGATCTATAGAATTTATACACACCAAGAAATGTGCAAAAAACGGTTCAATTTTAAAACGTGTATCACAACTGAAAATGCACTTCCAGTAATTATTCTTCATAGGCAGTACTACAGCCAAATACTTTTGTGTGTCCCTGTAAATGAAAGATAAATTATATGCAGTTTCTACAGGAAGCGTCTTGTCGTACACTTCAGTGATATATATAAATTTTAAAGTGTTTAAAATAGTGTAATACAATTTAATTACATCGCAAACGATTTTTCCCCCATGGTCTGTAATGTATCGGAATTCTTTTGAGTGTCCCCTTAAATAGACTGTGAACGCTACACACTTCATTTTCAACCCTGAACATTAAACCCTAATAACATATACCAATTTCATGGCAACCTGACTATATTTACGCGAGTTAGAGCACGGACAGACAAACAAATAGACAGACAGACAGATATAAAAATAGAATTCATGGACGCTTTTCAACTAAGTTGGAAAGTGTTAAAAATAAAAGCTTAATTATTAAAAAAATAAAATTAATTATAAAAAAATTAGTTTTCAAAATATTTCAAGTGAAATTTGATATTTAAGATAATTTGAAATCAATTCTAGATTTCTCTTAAATCAGCACCTTAATCAACATTAGCGTGATCACTTAACATCATCACACTTATTACCAAGATGATCATCATCGTTATTATGCATGTACAAAGATTCTTAAGTTTTAAGTTTTTTAATCTCTGACAACTATATACAAGTTTTATTTTATTTACAATTTTTTTGTTTGGTTCCATTAAGAACTACTACTTTTTTGCTCACATGCTATCAAAACCTGAGAGTTAATGTGCACACCGTTTCTGTATGTATGTATGTATGTACGTACGTATGTATGTAACGTGATAACTCTTGATAGAAATATCCGATTTGCTTCCATTTTTTTTCTAGGTTCATTCTGATAAGGCGCTTCCCTGATTAGTTTTCGGATTCATTGGTTAAGTATAAAGGGGGAACGGGGGGTTAATTCCTTTCTTAACTTAGATAAATGGGTTTTTCATACAGAATTAACCGATTTTCTTCAAATTTGGTATACAAGTTAATTCTGATAAGGCGCTTCCCTGATTAGATTTGGAGGTTCATTGTTTAAGTCAAAAGGGTGGGTGGGCTGTGGGGCTAATATCCCCATAATTTAGATAAATGAATTTTTCTATCCGATTCGCTTGAAATTTGTTATACCGGTTTATTTCGATAAGGTACTTCCCTGAAAACATTTGGAGGCTCACTGGTTGAGCATAAAGAGAGGAAACGGGGGGGGGGCGATAATCCCCTTAATTTATTTTTCGAGGGGCATTATTCTCTGAAATAAGAGTATAATATACAATTAGTGTGAATAGCCTGTGAGCTCAATGCCATCAGTTTAACTGAGCACTTTTCTGTTTTATTTTAAAATTTATTTTCAGCCATAATAATACTTTCCAATAAAAAATAAATATATTAAAATTCAAGGATTTAAAATAGAACTTCGGCGCCACAGTAAAGAAGCTTAAACTCAAAATATCTCTGAAAAGGAATTAAATTTTCTTTTTCCTTTGGAAAATATAGCTAAATCTCAAATATTGTGGATAGCAAATTTTATAAAACTAGAGAACAGGAACTCTGCTTTTTCAGAATTTAGTGTCGCCCCCGATGAAAAAAAAATATATATGTACATAAATATAAATATAGTAGAGTCCCGATCATCCGTGTTAATCGAACTTATACCTTTGGAATGGATCATTTTCTTCTGATGGACTCATGTCTTTCCATTATTATTAAACTGCTATTATAAATGAAGTGTTAGGTGAAGACGAAAGAGCAGTCGTAAAAAGATAGAATTCTTGATTTTCTGGTTAGAATGGGGAAAAAAGTGGGCATAATTTTTTTTTTTTTTTTTTTTGATTTTTTTTTTTTTTCCCCAAACTTGGCACAGTTAAAATGCTATTGCAAACACATTTATAGATTATTAACTAGTCACAAATATTTTAAAGAAAAATTTAGGGGGTTAATTAAATTACTTGAAAAATATATTTCGTATATCGCGTGGGTTATCACTCGAAAGATCTCGTAACACCGAACTCAAAGTACAAGGTCATCGAAAAATAATGCCTAGATTAAAAAAAAAATCATAACATCGAAACCTTTTCTGTTAAATGAGTAATTCTTTCACTACACGATAACTGGTGAACGCAAGTTTGGTTTTAGCTCACCAGAATTCGTTTGCGTGTCTGTATTATGTGCGAATTAGTTGCGCAGTCGTCAAGGTCAGCCGACGCGCCAGACTGCAGTTGCTCAGTGAGATGTTGACCGTGCAACAAAAAGCACAGTGCATGATTTGGTATGCGGGTTATTTCATGACAAATGTATTGGATCTTTCTTTTTCGAAGAAAAAACCATGTACTGAGCAGCTGCAGTCTGGCGCGTTGGCTGACCTTGACGACTGCGCAACTAATCCGCGCATAACACAAACGCGCAAACGAATTCTGGTGAACTAAAACCAAATTTGCGTTCACCAGTTATCGTGTAGTGAAAGAATTACTCATTTAACATAAAAACTTTCAATGTTATGATTTTTTTAAAATCTAGGCACTATTTTTCGATGACCCTGTACATTTGTTATAATTTTAGGTAATATATTTTTGTGACATAATAGAAAATATAAGGTAAATATACGCTTGCTCTTTTCCCCTCACCATACTTAGATTAAAACATTAGAAATAAACTAGACTAAATCACTACAGGTCTGTCAAGTATGAACCAGCTTAAATAAATTTTAATCAACTGTAAAAAAAAAAAAAAAAAAAAAAAAAAAAAAAAAAAAAAAAAATTAAAAACTGTCGAAAATTGGAAATGATTAAATTTAAATGGTGAAAGGAAAAAAAGAAATCCAAAAATACAGGGTGATTATAAAAACAAAATTGTCGATATGTGAGCCCCTACGGACCCTACCGTTCAAAGAAACGGGATGCCTTTAGTATGCGGTAATTTTATAGTATGTGCTCGCGAAGGAGGTAAAGAGAAACTATGGAGGTCTCATACTTATGGTTACACTGACAAAATTTCACAAATTTCAAATGACAGCATCCAATATTTTTCATTACAAATTGATTTTTAGAGTGAAAAACAATAAAAAAGCGTTCAAAAACCAATTTTACATGTAGAAATATCAGCATAAAACACAAGAAAAAGGAAAAGAGTAAGAAGAAACAAAAGGTTTTAATTTTATTACAAAACTTTTAAGTGTTTTCTTTCACTAATGACGATAAACGGCATACTGAAGAGTTGTGAGTAATAATAAATCGCGGCATGAAGACAATGCAGAATTTCCATTTGCCGGCGTTTTTCATGTCAGATTCACTTAGCGGATTTGGTAAGTATATCTATAATTTTAAACACCTCAAATGATAAAATCCCATACAAGTATATTGGGTTGGCACTGCCGGCCATCAAAAGGCGGTGCATAACAAAATCACCAATTTGTTCCCTCTGCTCACGTAGAGCACGAAATGGTTTTCGCTGAGTTTGTTTTATGTCACCATTTCTACAGAAAAAAAATAGTTTTTTTTAAAATTATATATGGTTTTCACAGGGATGATCATTTTTCGAGCTGAAAAACAGGATGCTGCTATTTGAAATTTTTGAAATTTCGTCCCTGTAAACGTAACAGTAAGACCTTGATCGCTGTTCTTTACTTTATGCTCGAAAACATGCCACAAAATAACTGACACCCATTTTTTTACGATACGATCGATAGGTGCTCATATGTTGTATTTTTTTTTGAAGTGAAAACTTCTTTAGGCGCGTTGAGCTTTTTTTGAGATGGAGAAAAACCACTGATTTGGAGACACTGTTACGTAACCGACATGCTAGCATATTGGCACATAGACACTAACGCGCCAAGCGGTGAATGACAGGAACTTTTCTCTCTTCAGCTCAATCCACAAAAGAAGAACGAAGCTAAAACTCACTTTTTTTCCCGGCGTTCACACAGGAACGCACACAAAATTTACATTTTCGTTGCAGTACGCTGTTGTGTTTATTGTTAAAGACAAATACTTGAAACTTTAATTATTGAAGTGAAAGCTTCTTTGGGCACGTTTGGCATTTTTTGACATGGGAAAAACCGTTATTGTAACCGACACCTCTGTATATAAGTATGTACATGTATTGTGCATAGTTCGGTATGAGGAGGGCGGGCAATTAATTGTTATTGATTGCTTAATCAATAACAACAATTTACAGGCAAGCGCGCCGCATGCTTGCCTGTGCGCTATTGGTTCCCAAAATACACGTACAAGAGTTAGAAAAAGGAAATCTCATCAAAAACATTTCATGTAAAAATTAGCCAAGTCTCGTGACTCTTGCTAAAATAAAACTACCTTGCTCTAGCAAAATAAAATTATCTTTATTCGACAGTTGTTATTTATGTCAATAGTTGAAAAAAAAACAGGCAAAAGTGAACTATTCGATCAAATATCGGGTAAGTTTAGCAGAAAAACTCTCATGTTTTTTTTCAATTCGTGTTATTTTTGCGTTATGATGTATGTCTATGGTGTATGTTATTGTATAATAATGAATAAAAGAACACTACATTTAAAAGTATTTCCTACACAATAAAACATTTCCTGACGATTAAAAAAACACACAAGTAATTGTTGAAGTTTTCACTTCTATTGGCACTCCCGGAGTGCCACTGTTTTTTTTTTCATCACCCTTTACAAATATCGTATTACAAATATGCAATATCATGCTTTTTATAGAGTGATAAAAAGATTTTAAGCAATTCAAAATAACTTTAAAATATTTTCCATAACATATTTACGTGTTAAAAAATCAGTTTTATTCAAATAACAATTATACATTCATAATTTCATACAAGTGTAAACGCATTGAATACTACATTGATTTTACAAAAATTGAAAAAGTTTATTTCAGTTAAGGACACAACGATTTGATGATTAGTTATATTTAATGTGTTATAATATTGTAAGTATTTGAAGTAAGTACTTTTAATATTGTAACAGAATTAAGAAATGTTAAAATCTTTAATTAAAATTTCATAATGACAAATTTCTTAATCATAAAATACTTTTTGAAGTCTTTTGATATACTATTATATAATCTCCTTGAGAGTATTAAACAACGTAAAATGGTAAATTTTTAAATTATGTTAGCTTATTATAAGCTGTCTGCTGCGAAAGACAGCGAGTAATAATTGATTTGAAATTTCAAAACTTTTCCAGACAAATCAGTTTAGATTCGATTAACTGTCTTGTGAAAAGATGGAGTATTACTGCAATAATACAAAAAGTGTTACTGAACTTTCACGTCATCATTTTTGGTGTTGCAATGTACCCAAAATAAGGTTTTATATTGATAAAGCTAAAATTAAATGTGTTTATTATTCAAATATTAAATGTGTTTATTATTTTAGCACTGAACCTTTAAATTTTACAAAATGTAATTTTAATGCAATTTCTTTAAATAACAGTACTTAAAAGTATATGTATTATACAGAGTGTAATATGTTACCTATCGCCGACCTATAATTTCTCAACCGTTGGCCGTAGACTTATAGTTATTACATAAACGTTTCAAATGAGGTAAATATTCATGCAGTGGCATTATTTAAAGTAAAAAATCAATTTCATAAAAATTACGATATCTAACTTTTTATACGGACCCCCAGTTCCTATAGTTATATTTAATAAAAGTTTACACATATCATAACAGATATAACTCAAAAAGTTTGTCATCTATACTACAAAAATTGACACATTTATTAAATTTCAAAGTTTGAAATTTTTGCATATGATTTTTTCTTTCATTGAGGTATCAGTTTAAAAGATGAATTAAAGTAATGCGAGATCAAAATCAGTGTGCAATGTCCTTTTTACGACGAAACCACTTTTAAAGGTATCGCTAAATCGGGGAATCGCCAAAGAGGGTTATTTTATCTAAAACTTTGAGCTAACTTTTAGGGGTCGGATACAAAGCGATGAATAAAATACAGTAGCACTCAAAAGTATTTTGACAAAGATAATAATTCACTTAATTGAAAAGAGTAATAAAATACAAAAATCAATCATTTATTTTATTTAACCATATTCAATGTTTTAATTTTAATAAATTAACAATAAATATTAATAATATTAATAAAATTATATTTATATACTATATATATATATATATATATATATATATATATTTAAATTTTGCCATTTTTGGCTGACATTTTCAAACAATCTGGCTTTTGTCATGCTGTAACTCTCGTATTTATAAACCGATTTCGACAAATTTTTCATATGCATAGTACATACTAATCCCTCGACCAAGTTCGTTGCTCAGTTTCATCCGCCATCTTGTTTCAAAATGGCCGCCATTTGAATTTTGTGTACACGTTTGGAATTTTTTAGGCTTCCTACTTTCTCTTTAAAATGACCTATATTGTTAACTTTCTCTGTGTACTCTTTAAACTATCTTCTGATGTTTCTAACATTCTGTTTATAATTATACATAAGAGATTGCATTTTGTGAAACGTAGCATTTTTTATAAGTATACAATGTTAGAAAACATAAAAAAAAAATCAAAAATTTCAATGGCTGCCATTTTGAAACAAGATGGCGGATAAAGCTGGCTAATGAACTTGGTTGATACATTAGTATGTACTATGCAATGCATATGGAAAATTTCATCCAAATCGGTTAAAAAATTCGAGAGTTACAGCATGACAAAATTCCGATATAAATATATATATATATATATATATATATATATATATAGTATATATATAATTATATTAATATTATTAATATTTATTGTTAATTTATTAAAATTAAAACATTGAATATGGTTAAGTAAAATAAATGATTGATTTTTGTATTTTATTATTCTTTTCCTCGTCAATTAAGTGAGTTATTATCTTTGCAAAATACTTTTGAGCGTTACTGCATTGAAATTAAACAGAAAAATAAACATCAATTAATTATAATATAAGAAAACGGTCTACTATAAAAAATGAATACATCAAACGCCGGAATCTACTAGAGATACTACTCAAAGTGTTCTCCATTGGTGACAATGCACAATTGAATGCGTGACAGTCCTGCGTCCTGGACAATTTAGAGCATAGTGGGTGTGCAAATTGTGCGACAATCAAGGATGATGCGCAGCTTTAGATAAACCAGAGAAGTGTTCTATATCACTTAAACCTATGCCTTGATATAACCCCAGCGATAGAAGCCCATGGGAGCCAAGTCTGACGAACGCGGTGGCCACTCTACCGTACCACCATATCCAGTGATCTGTTGACCGAATTTGGTGACCAGACACGCCCGGACGTTTGATGTTTTATTGCCACATCACGTTGAAACCACACCCGGCATGCATATCTGAGAGGCAGCTCTTCATACTAGTCACGTACCGTGTTTTGTAGCAGCTGCAGGTAACGATCGCTCATTAAGGTTCCATCGTAGAAGTAGGGTCCAACGATCTGGGTTCCCCATATACCGCACCACACGTATAGTATTGTGTGGGCGATGTGCAGGTTTTCCAGAGACCAGTAATGTACATTGTGCACGTACACAGTGCCACCCCGTGTAAACATTGACTCATCTGTCCACAGAATGTCACAAAGGAACGACGGATTTTTCTCTAAGGTGTTCAGCATGAAATTACAATAATTAAATCATCGTGCGTGGACACCCAGCATCAATACTTGCACCAGTGTCGGATGGTATGGATGCGCATCATGTGCATGTAACAAATGCCAGAGTTGCTGACCACATGCCTCGCTTATTTCCGCCGTGCTCAGTTGTGGAATTTAAAGGGCAAATGCCAGCACCTCCTCCGGCGTCACTCGAACATTACACCTTGCCCGTCTAGTTGTTCTGGGTCGTGGTGAAACAGAGTTGGTCTCTGTAAGATGGCGCAATGCATCAGTTATAGTTTCATGCTTTGGATGTAGCTCCGTAGGGAAACGTTCTGAATAAACACTCGCACCCTCTCTGGCATTCTTTTGACATTCATCATAAGTTAGTATCATTTCGGCATATTGCATGCATGCGTAGCTTGCTATTACGATCTCAGCGCTGACTAGCATAGCCACTGCTAGATGGCTCGTCTTTTATCACTAAACGTGTCATGCTTTACGTACTAATGTAATTTGCATCAGCCCAAATTTTCATGCTCCTTATAGCTCTGTTGGTCGTTTGCATTCCACTGCCATTTCTTTAGTCCCTGGTAAGTATGTTTTATTTTCCGGTTGTCGATTCTACCTACTTTGACATTTGAATGTTGTTCGACCCATAAAAGTCAGCTCAAATTTTTAGATAACAAAACCCTCTTTACGTATTCCTCGATTTGGCGATACCGGCTAAAGATAGTTTCGCCACAAAAGGACATTGCACACTGATTTTGATCTCGAATTACTTTAATTCCTCTTTTAACTGATCCCTCAATGAAAGACAAAATCATGTGCAAAAAATCTCAAATTTTGAAATTTAATAACTGTGTCAATTTTTGTAGTACATATGTCAAACGTTTTGTGTTATATCTGTTATGATATGTGTAACCATTTACTAAATATAACTATAGGGACTGGGAGGACCGTATAAAATGTTAGATTTCGTAATTTTTATAAAATTGATTTTTTATTTTAAATAATGCCACTACATGAATATTTACTTCATTTGAAACCCCTTTTTTTTTAAATTGGAACTATGTGTCTACGACCAGCGGTTGAGAAATAAAAGGTCGGCGATAGATAACATATTGCACCCTATATATACATATATGTTACCGTGAAAGACCAAATTTGGAGAATGTCGACTTTCAACGGTGAGTGTCAGCATATACCATAAACGTCGGTGAAAGTCCGAATATTTGATTATATTCTTGTACATTCTGACCATCACCGATGTATGTCGACAAGCACATATACGTTCTGGTGAAGGGCGAAAAGAGAAGCTGAGGTCAATAGAGAGGCAACAGCCTGTCGGGGAATCCTTTGTTCTGCTGCGCGTCAGTCAGCTTTGTCAGTGTTGTGCAAGGGTTGAAGTTGCGCACAACGTTTTCTTAAATTTTATTTTTTTAGTCGATACTCTAATTTATATTGAATGGACACAACAGTGAATCTCATGATCTTTATTTATTTATTTTTTAAAGTTAAATGAATTAATTGCGAGTAAACGAGAAGACAGTTGCTTTTATTTTTCGCAGGAAAAGTGCCCTAAAATACTTTCTGAAGCGAGTTTTGCTAAAACTAAGTACAGCACACCTTTGGAATAAAGGACGATTAAAACGTTTCGGCTTTACAAAATTTAATGATGAAGAGAAGTTAATTGTACCATTAAAACCAGGAGAAATGAGTATATAGTATTATCTTACCAATGATGAATTGTTCAGTATACTATTTGAAACTCACACCAGAATAGGCCACGCTGGAAGAACACCTATACTTAAAGATTTGCTAGTTAATTATAAAAATATTACATATGAAATTGTAATATTGTATTTGAGTTTATGTAAACAAAGTTAAAATGAAACATAGTGCACCTAAGAAAGGTATTGTTGTGAAACCAATTTCCAGTTCTAGTTTATATGAAAGACCTGCATTCACATAGGGATGGCGAATATAAGCTCATAATGGTGTATTAAGATCATTTAACTAAGTTCGTTTCGCTATGACCTTTAAAAGCTCAATATTTTTAACATATGGTGCTCCAGCTACATTGCAATCAGATAAGGGTAGGAAATTCAGTAATCAAGTCATATCCGAACTATGCGCTATGTGGAAAGATGTTAAGATAGTTCGTGGAAAACCTAGTCATACTCAAACACAAAGCTCAGTTGAAAGGGCCAATCAGGATATACAGAATACAAGAACTGAATGGATTAACGATAGCGATACAAATAAATGGTCAGATGGTTTGCCCTTTGTTCAATTTGCGAAGAACACTACATACCACGGAGGAATACCTAAAAGTCCTCATGAACCCATGTTTGGCGTTAAACCAAAAAAGAGGCATAATATCGCCTTTTTTGCTTAGTGCACAAATTCCAAATATTGAAACCGAAGAACTCGAATAAATTGCTAGTACTTTTGAAATCGAAGAACAGCTTGAACAAACTGTAAAATCTGAACAGTTGTCATACAGAAGACAATATCCCAAAGAAAAATATTGAAAAGGATATGGAACCTACCACGTTTTCATATCAAGCCCCGACTGAACACCACGAGCTTTTTTCTATAAAAAGAGCGGTCGCGAAATTGAATCACGACACCACTGCAAGGAACAAAAATATTACGAATCTCAAACAAAAATCTCCTCCTACTCAAGTTGGTGATACCGTACGAATAGAAGTCCCTCAAGTCGATCCTGGTCGTACAGATGGTTGAAAAGTGCTGGCAGTTGTTGCTAAAATAGAATACTCCGACTTTTATAATCTAGCAAATAAAAATGGTAACCTCAAGCAGCTTTATACCCGTAATCAGATCGTAATTTGTAAAAAAAGTTACTTTTCACAGATGAGATTTCTTCTCAAGAAATGTCGATGAGAGAAGCAGCTGCATGTAATTGGAGAAATCGAGGGCAAGACGATACACATTGTCATTGCAAAAGGCAGTGTTCAACAAATAAATGCAGTTGTAAGTGCAAGGGACTACTGTGCAATTTAAAGTGTCATAAAAGTTTAAGTTGTTGTAATAAGTAAAATTCCAATCACACAATTAAGTATTTTTCTATTGGTATTATTTTCTTTTGCAATTTGTAATGTACTATTTGTTTTAAGTTCAACAGTTTATTTACATGTGCTGTTACATAAGCTTTCTCCTATTTTTACATATGTCGTAATGTGTTTTAATAATAAAGTAGGATTTATAGAAGAAAAATCCACTACAATATAAATGCCAAGTTCTTTATTGGCTAAACTTAAAAATAAATTCTTAATGCTTAACAATTGTCCAAGTACAACTGCTATCATTATTAAGAAAATAAGCAATAGCAAGCATCTGTTCTTCTTCTCACGCTAGATTATAAAGCTAAATGTCCAAAAATACCTATCTCAGGCTGCCTTTTAAATCTACCACGGCATTTAAATTGTCTGGGATTAGTCACAAAGTGAAAGTATTCTACAGAGTGATGAACCCCTCTCTTCACCGGGATTGGTGACTCCTTTCAGCAAGAAAGGTGGAAACGTTACGTCGCACAGTGGAGTATTTGACCCAAAAACCTGGTCAAAAAGGCAAAAATTAAAATTTCGTCAACAATTGTAAAAATTATATTTTTTAATAGCTAACTAATTGGTGCATCGATCTATGTCTATTTTAGGAACCTGAGTTATATATGGTGGCTCCGGGCCTCAGCTGAAGAGGAAGTTTCTTCGTGAGAAGACGTGGTTTTTTGTTGTTTTTTGGCTTTGTTGTTATGTTTAAATATATTTTTTTTGCGGCTCAATGAATTGTTGAATTGAAACAAAACATGGCTTACGTGTTTAACAAAGGTCAGAGCTTAGTGTTAAACCATGTGTTAATTTAAATAGTTTAGTTTTTAATGTAATAAAAAAATATTAAATGTGTAAAAAGGTTATTTTTAAAGCGTTTTTGGCTCTAATTTATACATATCGAAAGCTTTTTAAATATGTGCCGTGCTTTGCCGCGCCATGTTTGAGTTATAATCGTATTAGTTATAGTCTTGAGTGTCAATTTCTGCAAAAAAATCTTGCGCATGTTTGTGCCATTTTTTTATAAAATTTTTTTTCGGGATGACTATTTAAATGCCCCGTTTTGCAGCCACCGAATTGCAGAGATAAGAACTATATATTTACTGTCGTATTGCAGGTTTATAGCTCACAGACTATTACCGGAGAGCTTTTGCACCTACATATTATGTCTGTATGTATGTACGTACATACATATGTATGTATGTACGTACGTACATATGTACGTATGTAGGTACGTACATACGCACGCAACTCGACATCTTTGATAGAAATATCCGATCTCCTTCAAATTATATATACGTATTTATTGAAAAAGGGTTCCCTAATTAATTCTTGGGACTCATGTGTGTAATATAAGAGGAGAAAGGGGGGAATTAACCCTTCCGAGGGCGATGTCCTTAAAAAGGGACACCTAATTTTAATTTCAAAGCTGACAAACGGCAGCAAGAAAATTTAATTAAAATTTTCCTTTTATAATGTACGTGAAAATAAGCAACTTCATATTTTCTAATAACTTCTTTTATAAATTATGGTATCAGTCCATTATTTCATCAGTTTAAAGAAAGAATTACTCCGCGCCGGAAAGGGTTAAAGTCTCTGTTAAGAGATGGTAAATTAATATATTTTTTATACGGGCGGCTTTTGGCTCCTGCCGCTGTGACAATGTATTTAAGCACAAGAAAAAACATAGCAATGCGGCTTGTTTCTATTTTTTTCTTTTCCATTTCTTTTATATAATTTTTAAATTCTCGAGATTATGTTAAAAAAATTTCAGAACCTAAGTGATAGTGATGCCAATATCTTTCAGAGCTCCTGTGTACCTATAAAACTAATTACTAAAGTAAATGGGAAAAAGAAAACCATATGGCAAATCCCAAGCCCCTCCTCCACAAGATTCTGCAGACCAATCCGCATCCGTTTTCTACAAGAAACATCAGATGTTACAAACGAAGAAATTCGGTATATTGAGGACCAAATAAGCGTGTTGAATAAAACAGAAGTACAAATTAATGGTGATGTACTAAAGGTTAAACACACTATGCTACTGACAATGGTTGATGGAAAAGTGTGTAATGCTGCAACTGGTACAGCATCAACAATGAGGTGCTACATCTGTGGTTTAACATCAAAAGACTTTAATAAATTAGATAAGAGTTTTCCAGAAAATCCTGATACTTTGAAGTTTGGTCTGTCAACTTTGCATACTCGTATACGGTTCTTTGAGTCAGTACTTCACTTATCATACAGAATCCCAATTCAGAAGTGGCAAACAAGAAGTGTAGAAGCAACGAAAATTGTAGAAGACACCAAGAAGAACATACAAAGAAAGTTCAAAGACGAACTGGGACTGATTGTTGATGTTCCGAAACAAGGTTTTGGAACATCAAATGATGGAAACACAGCTAGACGCTTCTTTTCAGATGCAGAAACTGCCTCAAGAATCACTGGAGTAGATATAGAATTGATTAAAAGGTTTAAAGTAATATTAGAAGTAATAACAAGTGGACATCGTATTGACGATAAAAAATTCCAAACATATGCTGATGAAACAGCAAGACTGTATGTCAGTCTTTACAACTGGCACCCCATGACTCCAACAGTGCACAAGGTATTGGTTCATGGTGCCACTATTATTAAGAAAGCACTCGTACCCATTGGTCAGCTATCAGAAGAAGCCGCTGAGGCCAGAAACAAACGTTTTAGACTGTACCGTGCAAAGTACTCAAGGAAGTCCAATAGAGAAGCTTGCAATAGAGACGTGCTGAATTGGCTGCTTTTAAGCAGTGATCCATTTGTAAGCTGCTCTAGACAAAGATCAACTAAAAAGAGCAAGCCATACAGTAGTTAGACCTTGCAACTTCTTCTTCCAGCAAGGTCTGATGGCAGTCCCGATAAACACCAAGAAGAAAGTGATGCAGAAGATGAAGAAGAGTTCTGAGGAATCATTTGAAACTGGTAATACATTAAATACATTCAAAAACTAGCAATCTGTACTATATAGACTCCACTTTACTGAACCTACTATTAAATATAACACTATTAAACATAAATTAAATGCAAGAATTATTATTATATGTAATTTAAATGTAATAAGCATTAGTAAATGTAAATAATAAGTTTTATATATAGTAAAATTAAATACATTTAATTAAACATTAATAGTGAATAAGACAAACCTATCAACAATTACTTTCCCAGTAAAGTCAATGGACTTGTGATTTATTCGTATTTTTTAAATATGTACTTAGTAAATTAATATTTTAGCTTCTTTTTTCTTTGTGCTCTTCTTAAATGATGACTCTTTTTTTTTCTTAATTGTAAAAATATTTATAAAATATATATTTATTAATATGTGAAGTCTTAAAATCTAACTTACACTTCGTCAGCTTTTAAGATATAAAATATTAAACTAAGCTATGGATTTGTATGCATAGGTCATAGTATGCTAAAAGTTAGCTCAGTGAAACGCATAGCACAATTAAAAATGTCCATTTCGTGAATGGAAATGTACTTGAGAACTTTTGTGCATCCCTGTATATGATATATAGAATGTATCCACACCAATAAATATTTAATAAAAGCTGTCCCATTTTAAAACGCCAACACAACTACAAACGCACTTCCAGCAATTATTGGTCATAGACTTCAATACTTAAATTTATTCTCCCGCCATATTCTTTTGTGTGTCCCTGTAAATCAATGATCTATTAAATGCACACCATATTCCACAATAAGTGCCTTAGTACACATTAGTGATATATATAAATTTCAGCACGTTTAAAAGTGTGATATCATTAAAATACAGAAGAAACGATTTTTCCCAATTGACTATAATGTAAGGGAATTCTTTTGGGTGTCTCTGTAAATGAACCGTCCAGGCTATAGACTTCATTTACAATGCCAAACATTCCATAGTGATACCCAATAACATCTAAAAATTTCAAGCCAATCGGACTATATTTACATCGAAAAATATTTTTGACCGGGATTTCGGGTCAAATACTCCACAAGGTGCGTCGCCCTTGTGATGTTTTATCGCGCCTGAAATACGGAGAAGAAAATGCAAATCTCCGACATATTCAAATGGTGAATGTCGAAATTTGCCTGTGTAAATGAGAAATAAGGATATTTAGCATATATTTTGGACATACACCAAGCGACCATGTGAATGTTGATAGTCACCGGTGAAAGTCGACATTCTCCAGATTTCAGTCCTTCACGGTAATATATATATATATATATATAATACTAGCAGGCTATGTCCGCTGCGCTGGTCCATTTTTGCAAGCGAACCTTGAATCAAACGAAATGATGTGTTTGATCTTGTGATTTAAAGAAATAAGACCTTTAACTGAATGTCCTTCCGCAGTGCTGAATCGATATGAACGCCATTGTGCTATTATATTTTCTAATGTGCAGACAAAATTTCAGCTGTCACGGTCTAACTCTTTTACATTATCCTCACAGTAGGATTTGGGAAACTATGATAGTACAATATACGATATTTCATTTTGTATCAGAGCATTCTCGTTAAAAAGAGCCAATTTGGTGAGGGTTCCGATCACAGAATTTTCCTCATCTATATTTTAAAATTATTTAAAGAAAATGTATTTTAATGTCTCAGTGCCAACCTGAAGCTATAAACCAGTTTTTTTTATTGTGTATTGTCCCATGTTATATATTATAGCATTCATGCTGCAATGTGCAATCTAAATGCTTAGTACTTTTCTGGTATTGCAACACCATTGTCGCCAAGCGCAATTGTTGGCACCAAACGAAGCATTTGAAAAAAAAAAATAACATTGTTGGCGCGAAAGTTATCATTTAAAAAATATATCATTTCAAAATTACAGAGTTTCGACAACTATTTTATTAAATGAATACATATATATACTGAAAATAAAAACACAAATAAATATTATACAATAAAATACTTTATTTTAAATAGCAATTTAAACTACACAATGAAATTGTGTCTCTTAGCAATGCTGTAAACATTTCCATTTTTGAATCAGCAAAAAATGAAATTATAACTTAATTTTATTTAATAACAAAAAATATTTTCGACTGGAAAAATAGTAAATGAAAAAATGCATGGTTACGACTAAATAATAAGTGAAGCCAAAAGTGATTCACGTTCAATAAATAGCAAGTTACAACGTTTGGCGCAATTAGGGCATCAGAAAGTGAGATTTGTTGCCAAATGGTATAATTAGTTATGAAAACAAACTTGATGGATTACTTTGCTTTAATATATTTATTTTAAATGTATGTATATTATTAATGTTTTTTCATACATATTAAATGGGTTTCGATATAAAATTAGATAATTGGCGTTATTACGTTAAATAAAATGTAAAAAAAAAAAAATGCTTGTGTATATGAAACAGTGAATAGGTTGTCAAAAATCTATTGGCAAATTTCCTTTTCCGCCAAAGGTGTTTTTCCTATTTCGTCAAGGTACCGATATTGAAAAAGTACCAAAAACTCTTTGCATGTTCAGGTTTGAAATAAATGACATAATAGCAAACATTTTGGTATAGTGTTGATGTAATGTAAATGTTGCAAAATGTCTCCAAAAAATTGTCCCAAATTACCCCAATTCTCTTTAAAATTCGATTATGGAATAGGTTCGCTTTAAAAACAAAGAATCAATTTAACTTATTTTATTAAGTTAATTATCATCAAACCACGGCCGATAACATATGCCATTTGTTTGTAGACTGGATTATATAATTTATTTGTACCAAGTATTTCAATTGTCTGTAGACTCGATTATGTAATTTATTTCCTTAATTAATGCATACTTTACAAACTAAACCTACTTTCCAATTTTCCTGATTTTTTTTTATCAATGGTTACAGTTAGATGTATATATGTTTGTCACTGTCACGGTATTTTAGTTTGATCAGCGAAATATTATTATAATATTCAATATTAGCACTATTTCTGATAGTATTAACAGTCATAGAGGCGGTCTTTTTTTGGTCACCAATCATTTTTTAAAATTATTTCTGTGATAGGTTGCCTCAAAAATCTCAAGGAAAAACTGTACTTTTATGTAGCCGGCCACATTTGATAAACAACAAACCATTGTTCCCATTGCCATTCATTTAAAATATAAAGCTTTCACTCTTTTAATTTAAAATACACACATGTTAAATATACATATTACATACATTTAAAATAGTTGCTTTTCACCCATTTCATAAAAAATTCAAAAGGATAAAAATAACAAATAATGCTATAAACAAAAATATTCTACTTCATCATCAATGTATTGTTTCTAATTTACACTTGTGAAAAATAAAATATGCTACTGCCCTGAAAAAAAAAATGATATTGGCGAGATTTGTGCCCGGCTAACTTAAAAGACCGTTAAAATATTCTCGCGTAGCTGGTTTCTACGAAATTTGTAAGTGAAATCTAAAACGAAAAACTTTGTGAGGAAATTGCATTAGTCAAAACAGAGACCACTCTGACGCCTATATTAGTGAACAGTCAAGTTTGATGTCAAATATCGGTGAGGAATTGTTTGATTAAACCCATTTAACGAATATTTCTCCCCAAATCGACGATGGTTAGCCAAATAGCAATGCTGTCATTTGAGATCTGTCATAAACGGGTTCATCTGATTACATAATTTTTCTATACTTTTCCAGTATAGGGGCCTTGTCGGGTTTTTTTTTAAAGCAGGGCGCAATTTGGACTTCAAAAAGTGAGATTTGTGGACAAATGATATGAACAGCTAAAAAAATAAATATGATGAACTCTTATGCTTTTTTACCTATGTATTCATAAAATAAACTTTTGAATGAAATTTCTTCAATGATTTTTCTATTGTTATTAATATTCAATTTAATTCGGTTTTTTAAATAAAAAGACATAGAGGGCTTCTTTATAGTAAATAAATTCTATAATTATTGAACAAAAAATACTCATTGAAACTTTACTTCTTCCGTATTTTCTGCATCTCGCCAAGGGATTGCCAAGGATCGCCAAGGATATTGGAAAATTACCAAAATTTCCTCCATTAATATATAACTAAGCAATGTAGAACAATATATTATATGCTAAAATTGTCTTTGAAAAATTACCAATCTAACAATGGAAACCAAAAAAAACAGTATATTAGAACTTTTTAAAAAGGTAAATTTTGGTAATTGGGGTCACCAGATTACACAATTCTCCCCATAGCTGTATAGCTGAGCAAGGTAGAAGAATATGTTAGATACTTAAACCCTCCCTGTAAAATTATCTGATTAAAAGTGCAAGATCTATCGAAAAACATTCGGCAGAATCTTTTCAAAGGATTATTTTTTCATAATCTGGTTCATCTCATTAAAGAACTTTAAACCAGAATTCAATACCTAAGCAACGTAGACAGCGTAATGATATGTTATATTCTAAAACCTTCCAAAAAATTACCTATTTAACAGTTCAAGTTTAGCAGAACTTGAGTTATAAGCAACCGTAGCGAAATTTCCATTTGTATTATATGTATATATATATATATATATATATATATATATAATTCCATTTGTATTATATACAACCTGTGGCCAGAAAGTTCGGTGAATGAATTTTTAATTTCAAATACAGTATTGTACAGCATCAAATACAATTTACTGTCCTTCAAAATAATCCCCATGGCTGGTAATGCACTGTTAGGAACGAGTATATAATTCCTGAAAACTCCTGTAAAACAGTTCTTTCGGAATGGCTTTCAGCTCGGCCGTCACGGCGGAGTCCGTCGTCGCCTAAAAAAACCAAGGTACGGTCAGAAAAATCGTGCATAAAGACGGTATTTTTCGCATTCTTTGACTCTAATGGTCTCATTCACAAAGAATTCCTCCCTGTGAGTACCACATTGAATGCTGTTGCCTAGGCTGATGTTCTGAAGCATTTACTGCAATGGATCCGTCGCGTTCGCTCTGAATACGCCACACAAGGCTCCCGGACTCTTTTCCACAATAATGCCCGGCCACACACCGCCTTGATTGTACGGCAGTTTCTAGCCGCGAATGGAGATGTGACACTTGATCACCCACCTTATTCACCTGATTTGGCACCTGCAGACTTCTTCCTCTTCCCCAGATTGAAGTCAGCCCTGAAGGGAAAGAGATTTACGGACATCACCGACATTCAACGCAACGTGACGGCCGAGCTGAAAGCCATTCCGAAAGAACTGTTTTACAGGAATTTCTAGGACTTATATACTCGTTCCCAACAGTGCATTACCATCCATGGAGATTATTTTGAAGGACGGTAAATTGTATTTGATGCTGCACAATACTGTATTTGAAATAAAAATTCATTCACCGAACTTTCTGGCCACAGGTTGTATATACATATATATGTGTGTGCGTATGTGTGTGTAGTAGAATTAGATTACTCCAAAAAGGAATCCGCTTGAAAAATCGCTTGAAAAATCCGCTTGAAAAATCACCAATATTGTAAACGTCGCTCAAACCAATGCTACGCTTATGCCTTTTTGGCTTATAATCATATTATTTGGCGATAAAATCAATATCGTAAATAAACATACAACATCTAACTCACAAGTACCATTATTTTAAGTCTAATAATGGATGCGTTTGATAAAAATAAAAAGTAAATAAAAAAAGAATCCAAAACAAAAACAAAATTGTCAGTCTAATATTGTCTTATCAAATTTTTTGGCGCATTTTTCTTAACCTGGCGCAATAGATAAATCGCCAAATGTTGTTTAAAACTGCAATCTTTTTTTTTTTTGAATAAATTTTTACGCATTACGAATATTCTCTTTCTTGTTTAAATTAAATATTTTCTTTTTATAATATTACCACTCGCCAAAACTGTTTGTCATTTTCTCTTTTTCTTCTTTTTTTTTCTTTTAATTAAAATTAGTAACAGTTTATTCTTTTATTTTTCAAGGTGTAATAGCCGTTTCAATTTTTTTTTTATCAAAGATAAATTTCGCCAAGAAAAGTAATGGTAAACCTTATCGTCCAAAATAACAGAACTTTCTATCATAATTCTATAACTAATCTAGGTAGAATGATGTGCTATAGCTTAAAACCTTCCCTGGAACGATACCTATCTAACGGTATAAGTTCCGTAAAAATCCATGCGGTAGAACTCGAAATCTAGGCGTTCGGAACGAAATTTTCGTTTGGATTTTATATATATAATAGATTAAATTTATATATTTTTAACCATTTAATTTACATATGCCCACCTTCAAACCCTTTTTCTTTTCTTCCCCGTAACTCAACATTTAACTGTTTCTACGCCTATTCTATTACCTTTTCCGTATCAAAATTCATTCCATTTTAGAACATTTTATTGCTGACATTAACCTTGTTTTAACTTTTGAGGGGACGTATTTCAAGAATTTTTGCGCCTATTTCAGTATCTTATTACATCAAATTTTCCCATTCGCCATTAAACAGTACCAGCAAGTGCGTTGAATTGTTGACACTGTCTTCTCAGTGTGGTATTTTGTGCCTTTGTGTTGATGACCCATTGATCGATAAAGAGAATGCACGCTCTCAGAGAGAAAATTGTGTTGTTTCTTCTTGTCATTCATCTCCGGGGAGTCATTAATGAGTTCTGGAATATTATTTCATGTGATTATGGATTCATTAAAGAACTCATAGACAATATCGAGTTATGGAAATATACAGTTATGGAGGAATGATAAAATTATGAATTGCGGTGAAAGTCTTTCCAATCCTTTTATCTATTGAAGTGGTTTTTCGTGTTAATCAATGCCTTCCTGTCAAGCGTGTAGATGTAACTACCCTAATAAATAATGCTTTCAAGTGAACTGCCTGCTTTTTTTCTATTTTGGAAACCCTGCTGTGCATTATTTCTTCATCTTTAAACAGAACTCAGATTTGCTCCTTTAATAAAGTCTGGCAAACTCATTAATAACAAGGAGAAGAACAAAGAATTTTGAACTAAAAGAAATATTCGTTTTCTTGAAATTAAATGTCATCACTTAAAAACAGTCTAATTTGGGTATAAGAAATTAAAATTATACAAATCCATAAGAATCAATAGGATTTGTGGTGTAAGTCGTCACATGTATGTATATAATACATTTTAACATTTAATTTCAGTTTATCCATAACAAACCTTAATTTTAATATATTAATTAATTATTATACAACAGCAAATTATTAGTATTTCATCGTAAGATTGAGAATAGACAGCCTGTTTGGATAATGCAGCATGGCCCATCTTGAATTGATTACAGGGAGGGGGTTGGGAGTCTTATGCATGAATAAAATCCTCTTTATGAAAGATGGAGCGCCTCCACACATTGCTTTGCGAGTAGAGCAGCGGCTACTACAAAGTTCACAACAGAAAGAGTCATTAGTCGTTGCTTTTCAAATTCATGGAGGCTTCTGTTCTCTAATCTGATTCCATGAGACTTTTGACTATGGGGATGCTTAAAGTCTAAGATCTATCTCCCGGATCTGGTTACGTTGAAGGATAACTTATCACAGGCTGAACTGGACGTTATTGCAGACATGTTACTTTCTGCTGTTGTGAACGTTGTGCCAAGAATGCAACGTGTCTATAGAAACGACGGCCAGTTTGAACCTGACTTGAATAAGCTAAATAAAAATTAATTTTGTTTCAATATTAATTCAACATTTTTAAAAACTGTCTGTTCTATTACCCAACTCCACATATTGCCGTAGCGGTGACCTTTGGAACTATTTGCTTTCCCGGAATCATCCGTCCTCCGTTTTTTTAATCATCCTACAAAGTTTGGCTCCATTCACGCAAATAGATCGCGTTACAGATCACTAAGGTCTGTGAATTTAATTACGGTCACCTTGTATAAGTTTTAATAAACTAGGCTGCTAAATCGTTTAATTTAGCTGCTACATTAAAGAAGACTTTCTGTTCTGTACGAGATTATTATATTCTAAACCATGAAGAATATTCCAGTGGCAAATTTAGCAGAGCGTATCTACTAGAAACATGGAAATGATTTTATTTCGAAAACAATCGTTCGTTTTATAATTTTAAATGATATTTTCATAAAAAATGAAAAACAATCGCGAAAAAATCAAAATCGTGGTGCGGATTCCGAATAAACATTACTGTAAAGAGGACAAAATTTTCTATATTGGGCTAAATGAATGAGCATGATTGTTTTTATGAGTGGATCAAAATCATCGGGTAACTTTGGAAATCGAGGAGAGATGCAAATTTTTCCGTTTAATATAAAATAACAAACAAGTGGGTAAGTGTGATCACAGATCGCACAGAGGGTTTCGTTTAATATTCCTTTCAAAACACTATCCTTTTGCAAAATCTGTTAGTTCTACATTTCGCAACCAGGGGTTACACTCTATTCTAAAGAAACCTGTATCCGAACGAAACTCTGTTTTACAAACTATCCGCAGATATATTAGTCGAGGGGATCGGGCCCATAGCACCCGAGATAAGTAGACGCCCCTAGCGGTAAACATGGTAACTAAAATATGTACGGCTATAGTGCATAATAATAAAGAGTGGTCAAAGGAGTGTCGGCAAAAGTTAGAAAAGTACACCCCGGGTGAAAAGAGTGGAGGTTAGAAAAAAAAAAACTTAAACTACACAAGTTTAGAGCCCATGGGGGGTAAATATAAGACTTTTTCAAAATTATATAATTTGTCGTTTGATATGAGGTGTCTAGCTATAAGTATGCAAAATTTCAAGTCTCCAACATATATAGTTTCTGAGAACGGGCTCTGTGACAAACAGACAGGCGAACGGACCGACAGACAGACGGACAGACAGAGGAGTGAGACGAATAGGGTTTCGTCAGATAAACGAAACCATATAAATCGAAAACCCGAGCCTTAGCTATGTGATATTAATAATAAATTGGTGCGACAAATAAATTATGAAAAGGATTGTTACGATCGCAAATGGCATACTGAAAAATATGAATACAGAAAAGTGCGTTGTGAGTCACAAATAACCCGCAGCATAATTTAACTGCGTTATTTTTTTTGAGTAATTTTTAAAATAAAATATGAAGAGAATAATTACATATAAACGGTGAGTCTTACTTGAAAGCTGTGCAAATGTTGAGGAAAAATGAAGAATCAGATTTGGTGAAAATAAAAAACGTAGGGCAAAGTAGGGTTATGACGCTCAGAAGGGTAATCCCGCTCACCCAATATCTCTAAACAGAATAGAATTGAAAACGTGTGATCGTATCGGCAACTAGCGAACTTCATCGTAAGTTCCCAGTGAGGATATAGTGACCGTCGGAAGAAAAGTATTTTTGTGTCCTCACGTTATTAGTTTGCAGTTGTTTTATTATAAAATTCTACACCATCTAACTTGAAGGCAAGTATACATTCTTATTTTCAGATATTAATTTACTCATTATGTCTACAAAATATATATATTTATCAGTACTTTCATGCTTTTATTTATTTTTGTAGTGCGTTGTTACGCCAATTATAATGCATTAAAACCCAACATGGCGATAATGGGTAATGGCGGTCGCGTGGAATTCCAGAAGAAGTGTTGCGAGTGGGCAACTTTTTTTAAGTTCAAATTTATTGATTTTCACCACTTTTTTCTAAAGGTAAAATTCCCCTGTTTTGCCCTTAATTAATATGTCACTAAACAAGGAGAATTTTAAGATTTCAAAAAAGTGATGAGAATCTAAAAACTTAAATTAAAAAATGTAGTGTAGCCACTATATGTGTAACATAATATGTGTTCACAATATGTGTAAAGTGGTCTCAAAAAAGTCTGCAGTGGTGTGAACAGCTCACACAATTACATATGTGACTTTTGTCTTACTTAAATGTTGTATTCAAAATCTGAGCGCAATTACCCTACCATGTCGAACATTACTGCTCAATCGATGGTTATTTAAATAAAACGATAAAGAAAATTTCTTAAACTTTAATGCAAATTAGTTGATTTCAAACTGTTCCTTATGCTTTGGAGTTATACAGTACAGCCCCGATTATCCGCGGAAATTGGGTGGCAAGGGCACCACGGATAACCCGAAAAAGACTGAAAATGGGGTGCAAATACGAAAAAAAAAAGAAAATTCAACATAAAAACTGTGCTTTAGTGTACAAAAGACATAATAAAACGTTTAATAATACATACATATGCACAGTACATCCAAAACCTTTTATTTACTTCAAAATCACTAAAACAAGAAACAATGCCATACATACTGAACAAAAAGCGCTGAGTTACAAAATTAAAAAAAAAAAAAAAATCAGTCACTTGTTTTTGCTTCTTGCTTTGGAAACACTTTTTCTTTATTCTAAATTATAAACTATTGTTTTTTCTTTTAGTATGGAATAATTTTTCTCTCGAAAATGAAGTTATTCTTGATATGCTCTCCTGGAATTTATCATAATAGCCTTATATAATTGATAAATATTTCAACTGCTGTGTTTATGTTTGGTTAATAAAATCAAGAAAAGACACCAAGACATTATATGTGACATTTCAAACATGGAAACCGAATCTAGAAATATTTTTCTATTACTTTTAAATACATGATTTTTTTCTGTTTATATTTATTAGTAGGGCTTATTGTATTTTCCTTGCTGTTGGCTTGATTTAAAAAAAAATCGCTTCGCGGATAATCGAGGCTTTACTGTACTTCGTTAATAAAATATTGATTTTTTTGTCTAAATTTGACTAGCTATTCATGTTTTCCCTTAAGTGAGCGTCATTCCCATACTTTCCCCTATTTATTCAAATCCATTAGTAGCAGAAAGGTTAATGAAGATTTCGCTCTTGTTCTCCGTAAATCATGAGTTGACAATCATTTTTCAAATAAAAATCTTGAAGCAATTCTATAGTCCTTTAATTTAATTGAACTAAGGCAGCACTGATTAAATCATTATTAAGGCATGACAAGCAAATCCAAATCACTATGAATATCGACTTTAAGGATGAGAACAATAATTTTTAACAAGTTTCAAATTGGTATTCGAAAAACAAGCAAAGCCCACATTTCACCGAAGCTGAAACTTGACATCAAATTAGCATCACACCATAACAAAATTCTGAAGTAAAAATTAACGAAATTTGCATTTAAACAAAATCTATTGGGCTAACAATGTTAAAGAACGTAAACATTTAAATTGATTAGTTAATTTAAATATTGTCAAAGTGCCAAGAAATCAAATGAGAAGCTGCAATTAAAGAAAGAATTTTTTATTCGTAAAGAAAAACAAAACACGCCTCTTTGAAGAAGAGCTACACGTGACAACTTCAAAGAAAAGCTCCAAATGGCGCATGCGCAAATCAAATAAGAGCGAGACTATAAGCACAAAAAAATAATTACAAAAAAACCCCGAGTAAAATAAGCACCTCCTTTGAAAGTCTCCTCTAAAATGCCGTAAAAGGCAAATACAGAATGACGCGCTGGTCGGAAGGAGAAGCCTATGATAGGCTTAATATATCGCGTTCGCAAGTGGAACAAAATACGTGACTGAAAATACATAATAAGATGGTAAAAGCTGAAAAGGAACAAAAAAGTATAGCATTTAAATACTGTGAGAATTTATCTCACAAGCCAGTGGCATTATTTTCAAGAAGTTACTTAAACTTTCATTCATAAAGCTAAATCTTCAATAATTATTTGAAAATGACGTCATTTGTAGAGGTTTCATCCGTGATGTTAGTCAGGAACTTTTGTTTGGAAGGAGAAAGACCTGACTCAAAAAAGCTATTGCTATTTTTAATTTCTTATATGATACTATCTGGCCTGCCGGCGTTGCCCGGGCCCATGATAATAACTTAAAATCAATGTTGAATAATTTTACATATTTAAACGAAAGTCATTCTAAACGATCCCAATGTTTGGGGAAGGGAGGGGTCGGGGGGCACTGATTCGATAGCATAAAGCCTCGATTTTTTATTTTCAAATGAAAAACTATTCAAACATCCCAATCTATCAGCGGATAAAACCCCCATGAAAATTCAATTTATTATATTTAAATATATTGCATTTAACTACTCATTTTCAAAGTTTTACGTCATCTTTAGTTACCCTCAAAGTTATCTTTAATATTGACGCTTTAATTAATTTGCTGGCGTCACCCGCTCAAAATATCCATCCTCCCCTCTTCAAGATTTTTCTGTGTTATAAAAACAATGTATCCGAGGAGTATATGAAATATCAGCGTTAAAAACAAAGATGTATAGTACTAAAAATGCTTTCAAGAAGGATTGTTCTATTTTTATTTTTAGAATACCATCAAATACATTTATTTTTAAAAAATACTTTCTTTTTTCATATTGTTGTCGCAGCCTGCGTAAGAAACTCCCGAAAAAATATTAATATTTAGTGGTAAAAGCGCTTTTAAGAAGACGCTTTTTTTTGTAGTTGTTTCATTTTGGCTGGTTTAATAATATGATAATAAAAATAATTCTTATTCTCAGAACTCTTTGAAATGTTTTCCAGTTAAAAATATAACGATTTTACAGCCCGCGTAAAAAGATTGTTAAAAAATATTGCGATCTATTTGTAAAAGAAATATTTGTTCTTGTTGCTTTTTTTTTTTTTTTTTTTTTTTTTTTGTCGTGTTTTTTACATCAGATCCTTTAACATTAAAAAAAAAAGTTCTTAAAGTCCGAACTCTTTGAAATTTCCATTCGTTATATAAATAGGACGGTTTCAAAGCACTCGTAAAATTTTCGTAAAAAAACATGCATATTTAGCCGTGAAAACATGAGTCAAAGCCGTACCGAAACCGCACGCGTTCAAGCGTTCCGACCGAAATTTTGGCAAACTTAATTTTTTTTTTTATATTGGGGAGACAGTAAGGCAATGTCGTATTTTACATTAAATTTAAACAAATAAATTTTAAGAAGTTTTTATTTTTAATCAATGATGTAATTACTCTCGTTATCAACAACATTTTGCCATCTAATTTGGAAATGTTCAATCCCGGATCGATAAAATTCAATCGGTTGTTGAGCAAAATATCTGGAGATGGCAAATTTTCATTTTTTTTCCCAAGTAGAAAGTGTTGTAGTAATAGGAATAAATGGAAATCCGGGCGAGTATAGTGGGTGAGGTAATACCCCACCCCAAATCATTAATTTTTTCCAGGGTTCGTCTTGCACAAAGCGGGTTTGGCATTATCGTGTTGCGCTTTTTCTGTTGCTAATCGTTGTCCACTTTTCAATTAAAGATTGATTTACTTCATTCAATTGTTCACAGTAAAGGTCTGCATTCACAGTTTGTCCAGATTTTAGTGCTTCAAAATGAACAAATCCGTGAATACTCCATCAAACACACAAACGCGTCTGTTTTGGGATGTAAGACTGGCTTCGTGGCAATTCATTCGGATAGAGTCACTGTCTTTTGCATTATCACAGAGAACCCATTTTTCATCTCTAGTGATCAAGCTATCAAAAAACGCTTCTGTATTGTGCCATTGAAGCACTAAGTTGAACGTGGTGGATTGGTTAGCTTTATTTTCTTAGGAAAAATTATGCGGGCCCCAAACACCTGCACTGCTTACTTTACCAATCTGCTGCAAATGTTCTGGATGATCGACCAAGATTGGTTAAGAGTGTTTGACAGTTCTTCTGTTGTCTGACACAGATTTTCTTACACTTCCACCTTTGAACCGTCATTGGCTAAAGTTGTTGGTCTTCTTGATCGATACGAGTAGGAAAGATACCGGATCTGAACTTAGAAAACCACCTTTGGCATTTACGATCGTCTAATACACTTGGATAAACATAGAAAATGTTTTTGGTAGCAACTACTGCGTTACTACTCTTGTGAAACTCGAAAAGCATATAATGTTTATATGTACCTCCTGTGGTATTTTGTTCGCCATTTCACTTAAACCTGCCAAAAAAATTTAAGAGTTAATTATTTACAAGTAACCATGTCACTTTAACATTAGTCTTTGACAGGACTTTGAAGTACACAATGAGTTGATAAATGGTAAAAAAATATTGACATGCGAAACAACAACATTACTTTCGTGTCCCCCCCCCCCCCTAATACTTCTGCTCGCACAAACGTTACGAAATTTCTATAGGGAATGTAAATGCAGTGCGTTAAGAAGGTGTGAAAAGATTCTTTCAAAATACCAACGTTTAGTTACTTTTAGGGAAGAGAAAAAGCGGAGAGTGTCTCGGGAGGCACGAAGTGACGTGCATTGGCGAACTTTTTTCTGAAGGTTTAAATTCGTATTTTTCATAACTAATTATACTGTCGTACAGAAGAAAGTCGCAGCTTTACGAGTTTTTTTTCTCCCTAATGATTATTGAAAATGTCCAAAAAATGTGACATAAACATACAAATAAGTAATTTATATATTTTTAATTTTTTTTTAAATTAGTATAAAATTCACCGAAATATTGCTATTTTTTAAAAATTGTTTAAATTTAAAACTATTAAATATAGATACATTTTATGAATTCCATAATAAATAAAATAAATGTTATGCAGGAACGTAAGTTATAGGTATAAAAAGACAAACAATGCTGAAAATTCATTAAAAACATAGTTATTCATAAATTAAAACTGTGTGTGTAACTAAAAACCTTTTCCATAAATCAACATCGAATCATCCACTTGCTTTGAATATGTATTTAAAACAGAATTTAAAATTTTGAGGTAATTTAACCTTTAACTGATGTCTCAGAAATTGTCACATAACTAGTGTGAAGTGGTCCGTGAGACCGCTAAATTGAAAGATGAATAAAAGCGGCGATTAACTCATAGGATGTTGTTTTTATACTAAACTTTTTGTACAGGCAGTGGCGGATTTATGAAGTAAGGGGCCCCTCTCACAGGAGCTTTTTTGGAGGCCCCCCATCTGAAAAATTGGGCATATTTATAATTTTAAAGCAATAAACAGTCATTAATTAATTAAAATTTATTGAAAGCATTAATTGTTAATTATACAAAATTCACTTTATGCAGGATACCCCACCAAGACCAAACTGTGCACAACCAGATTCTTCGCTTGGAGTACATAAAAAAATGCCCCAAAACGTTTATCACTATGACGCATAATTTTCGAGAAAAATGCGAAAGAAGAGTACGACATGTTATCCGGTGCAAGAAAACTTCATCGGAAACATGAAATTGGTATTTACGTATGTTTGAGGACGAAGAGGAGCAAACTGCCCACCGCGCATATCGAGGTACGCATTCGCGCGCCGTAGAATGGCTCATTGCACACAAAAAATAGCTATCAGATGCAGCCTTTTAAGTATGATTCAAACGACGGCTTGACATCTTCATACATGTCATACTTTTCTTTTGCATCTCCTCGAAAACTATGGGTCGTAGAGGTATAGTTCGTTGGTCTTGTTTTATGTTCTTTAAGCGAGGAATCTCACTGTGCAGAGTTTGTGCTGTCTTGATGACACACCCTCTATTTAAATTAAACCATATCTAAACGCATATTTAGAAACGTTATAAAAATTTTCGTCTGGCTTTAGCTGCAGCAAAATTGTCTATGACTTCATCGTAATTTACAAAGCTTAGAGAATTACACTCAATGTATAATATTGCAAGGTTATTCAAACGCACTTGAGAAAGAGTTGATGGTAGATAATTTTTCACTCTTTTAAGAGCACTAAATGATCTTTCTCCACTTGCATTTGATACGGGTAATGTGAGAAACATTTTCAGAATGCTTTCCACGTTTGGAAATGTTTCTTTCAAACCGTCACTATTCACCAGCAATTTATACCACTTTTCTGGCTCTGCCGAGTGCTGATCTTGCCCCATTACACTAAGAAAATGACGGAAATGCTTCAGTTCATCGGTAAACTGTTTTCCATGTATATCATTCATATATACTTTTGAAATGAAACTGGTGTTAGTTTTGGGGGAATTAGGTGGTTCATCAACAAAAACTTCTTTGAATGCATTAGAAACATATTCTAATTTTTCTTTTCTTTTCTCGAGTTCAACTATTATGCGTTTCCCTGTCATACAATACAGTACATTTGATTTATTAAAAATAACAACAACAACAAAACTATAGAATATGTATACAAGTATAAAAAATATCACTTTTATCAAATTTAACTGTTGAATAACTAAACATCTGAATGATTAGAAAACTGTCTGTTCTCAAACCTCTTATTTATTTATTTATTTTATTTTAAAACATTTTCTGGGGAGAAAAATGTTAAATTTAATTCCCCAGATGTTCTTCGGCAACTCCTAAAAGTGATTAAAAAAAAAAGAAAAGAAAGAACTTGTTACCATACACAGATCATTTTAACAAGCCAATTTACGAACTGTTTCTTTACTTCCGCATTTAATAATGAGTGCTATTGCAGCCCTCTTGAGTAACTCTCTAAAGCATATGTTCTAATAACTAAGATTTCATCACTAATATGTAACTAAAAGGAACATCTGAACATTTTGACTTTTGCCAGACACCTTTAATTATTATATATTTTTTCTACGCTGCGAATATGTGTTTTAGCAGCTTTATGTATACTCACTCTTAATCATGTAGCCTCTCTGTTAACACGGAGTTTCTTATACTCCAGTAATATGTTTAATTATAAGTATTTAAAGCTAAAAGTTGAATCTTTCTTTATCGTAAAAACACACAATACTAATTCATATTACATTATATCTTCCCATGGATTTAGCGGATTCATATTAAGCTCTCAAAGGATACTTCAAAGGATAAATAATGCTTCACAAAATAAAATAAAAATAATTTCTTCAAGAAGCTTTTGGATAAATCCCTGACCACGCCACACCGATGAAGTTATACGTCATCGCGATATTGATGAATCCCAGGTAAGAGCATTTTACCTATTTCCATTTCAAAAGCAGCATAGCCACAAGAGATTTTTTCTAATTGTTTAAATATGAGACAGCGAATTCCTGCTATCGAGAATGGGGTGCTTTTGGCTTGATAGGCCACTTAAACTCCAACAAAAAGATTAATGAGACAGATAAAGTGCTCATGTTTAGCGAAAAAGAAGAAAAATTTTATATAGTGGCTTAGATTATAAATATTAAAAATATTCATGTTCTGAATAAAAAAATAAAAAGATGCTGCATTGAATAAAATTATGAATGTTATTGTACCAGAAATATAAAGGTGAATGAAAAAGAAACATTTATATATTTATGTTTTATGTAATGAACATTTAAATAATTAGTGAATGAACAATTTGTTGGTTGTGAGTAATAATAATAATAAAAAAGAAATCGTTCATTTTACATTTTACAGTAAATAAATAAATAAAAAGGAAATAGGTTGGTCGCATAAACAAATAAAAATAAACATGGCAGGGATAAAAGAAACTCAAATAGTAGAAAAATTAAATTCGACAAACTACGCAAATTGGAAATTTCGCGCAGAAATGATTTTAATAAAAGAAGAATTGTTTGATGTAATAACACAAAATCCCCCAGATCCAATTAACACGGACTGGACGAAGAGGGACCGTAAAGCACGTGCAATTATCAACTTGAGTATTGAAGACTCACAGATCGTGCATGTAAAGCACTTAAACACTGCCAGAGAAACCTGGCAAGCTTTAAAAACAATTCATGAAAGGGCTAATCTCTCAAGCAAGTTATATTTGCTGAGAAAATTATACGGAGCAAAACTCCCAGAAAACGGCAATCTAATAAAACACATTACACATATTTTAGAACTTGTTGATAAACTTTCAGCCATAGGCGAAACTATTAATGACTCGCACATTTCAGCTCTGTTACTTTGTTCATTACCACCTAGCTACAACACCTTAATTATAGCCCTCGAGGCCCGTCCAGAAAATGAACTTAATTCAGAGTTTATAAAAGGAAAACTCACTGATGAATATACAAGACGTTTAGAAAACACAGATCAGAGCGAGAATTCCTCAAAAGCGTTTAAAACGCATAAAAGGTTTCCGGCTGAACACTATAATAAAAAGGACAAACAGTGTACATACTGTAAATTAAAAAACCATACATACAGAGAGTGCTGGCATCTTAAGAACAGAAACACTTACTCACCGTCACAAAAACAACAGCCGCACAAATCCAAGTATTACACATCATCGTTATGTTATGAAGACGCAAACTATTATAGAGAAAACAAAAACCGTGAAACAGAACCAATTCGGATTAACAAAACACAGGGCAATTCAGGAAAAGGCAGCGACGCAGCTTTTTTAGTCCAGAAACCAGGAAAACAAACCTGGATAATCGACTCAGGTTCATCGACACACATTCTAAACAGTAAAGATGCATTCACTAAGTTTAACGACACTGAAAAGACGACAGTCATCATTGCCAATGGAAAAACGCTGAATTCACACGGTACAGGTGAAACGACATTTAAAACAAAAACATCCGATGGAGGGATAAACACAATCACATTAAAAGAAGTATTATACGTACCAGAATTAGAATCGAACCTCATATCGGTAAGCAAAGCAACACAGAATGGCTATAAATTAATTTTCGATAAAGAAAAATGCACGTTATCCCGAAACGGGAATATTTATCTTGAAGCAAGAATGAAAAATAATTTATATCAAGTCGAATTATTAGAAAGCGCTGAAACTAATAAAGTAAACATTGCACATGAATGTAAAAATAAAAATTGCATAGAAGTTTGGCACAAACGGCTTGGCCATCGTAACTATAATGCGATAAAAGAATTAATAAATAAAAACTTAGCAGACGGTATAAAAATAAATAACTGTAATCATAATGCATTATGTGAAATATGTATCCAAACAAAAATAAGTGATGCCCCATATCCGAAATCAACAAACTGTCCCAAAACAGGCAAAGTGCTCGATCTGATACACACGGACGTGTGCACATCTATCGGTACACCTACTATCTGGGGAAAAACAATGTTCGTCACTTTTATAGACGACTATTCAAGGTTCACAGTAATTTACTTACTTTCGCATAAAAATGAAGTTCACGAAAAGTTAAAAGATTATGTAGCCATGGTGAAAACCCAATTCGGCAGATTCCCTAAAGCTATTATATCCGATAATGGAGGGGAATATTTAGGTAAACAAACGGAAGAATACCTAAGGGCAAGAGGTATCCAACACCAGTTTACTGTACCATTTTGTCCGAGCCAAAACGGCGTAGCGGAAAGAAAGAATAGGTCATTATTAGATATGACTAGGAGTCTACTCTCCGAAGCAGGCTTACCTCAAAAATTCTGGGGAGAAGCCATAAATACCGCCAATCACCTGCAGAATAGGCTACCAACCAAAATAACAAACAAAACACCGTTCGAAATTTGGTTCAACCGAAAACCCACCTTACACTACCTGCGTACATTCGGCTGTAAAGCTTATGCCTATATACAAAAACATCAGCGAAACAAATTAGATGATAGAGCGCAGGAAGGAATACTTGTGGGGTATGACAACAAATCAAAAGGTTACCGTATATTTACAAAAGAAAACAAAATAATAATAGCGAGAACAGTTAAATTTATAGAAAATAGTGAAAACAACTTAAAAGAAAGCGAAGAGGTAGAAAACTCAGACAATGACAACAACTACATTCAAACAGAGTTAAGTAATTCGGACGAAGAACCAACCGCGTCCAAACAACCCGACGTAGAACCGAGAAGGTCTCAGAGGTCAAATAGAGGAGTACCACCCGACAGATACGTATGTCACGTAAAAACAAATGACACATTCGAACCAACCGATTTTTATGACATAGCAAACATGAACAACCCAGTAGAAAAAGAAAATTGGCTCAAAGCCGCTCAACAAGAAATCCACTCATTAAAGAAAAATAAAACTTGGGACTTAGTGGATCCCCCACCAAATAAGAAAATTATTGGTTGTAAGTGGATTTTTAAGAGAAAGTTAGATAATTTAGGAAATGTACAAAAATACAAGGCCCGTTTAGTAGCGAAAGGATATAATCAGAAGTACGGCGAAGATTATGATGAAACCTTCGCACCCGTAGTTTCACACACAACAATCCGCACATTTTTAGCCTCAGCGGCATATAAAAATCTTTCTGTTCAACACATTGACATCGACACTGCATTTCTTCACGGCGAAATAGAAGAAATTTTCATGAAACAACCAGAGGGTTTTATAGAAAAAAATTGTGAAAACAAAGTGTGTAAACTGAATAAAACAATCTACGGCTTAAAGCAGGCAGCTAGAGCCTGGCACAAAAAGATCGCAGAATCATTAAAAAACATGAATTTTGTGCAAAGCACTGCTGACTCATGTTTGTTTACTAGAAGAGAAAAGGAAAATTTCACTTATATCATCGTCTACGTTGACGATATTTTAATCGCGAGTAAAAGTGAAATAATTAAAGATGTAATAAAACAATTGCAAAATGAGTACGGAGTAAAAGACTTAGGCGAAATAAGTCAGTACCTAGGAACCAACATAATCAAAACGAATGATGGTTACAAATTAAACCAAAAGTCAAAAATAGAAGATTTGGTTAGAAAGTTAAATTTAACAGATGCAAGACCTATTGGTACACCGATGGAAGTAGGTTTCTATAAATTAGAAGATAGCGACAATTTACTTCCGAACAATACAAAGTTTAGGCAAGCGATCGGTTCGCTCTTGTATATTGCCACAGTCACTCGACCCGACATTATGGCACCAGTAAATATACTTAGTAGGAGAAGTGCAACGCCACGCGAGAAGGATTGGAAAGCGGCAAAAAGAATTATTATTTACCTCAATTGCACAAAAAACCTATGCCTAACAATAAGCAAAAATAAACCACCAATACTCATCGCGTATGCTGATGCTGATTGGGCTGGGGACACTAATAATAGAAAATCAACCACCGGAAATATTTTTTTTCTGGGTGATAATCCCATTCAATGGACTACAAAATTACAGTCAAGCATTGCATATTCTTCCGCTGAAGCGGAATATGTTGCTGCAGCAACCGCAGGACAAGAAATTTTATGGCTATTAAAACTGCTAGAAGATCTTAACTTGTATCAAGTAAAACCTATTTTACTTTACCATGACAACCAAAGCAGTATAAAGATGATAGAAAATGAAAAATTTTCGAAGCGGACAAAACACATTGATATCCGCTTTCACGCCATAAGACAATTAAAGGAGGATAAAATTATCGAATTAAAATATTGTCCCACGCAATACATGATTGCTGACTGCTTGACGAAGCCCACACCCAAACCTCAACTTTTGTGCGACATCAAGACTATGAACTTGTTACCTTATCCATCTGAGGAGATTAAGGAGGGGTGTTAAATTTAATTCCCCAGATGTTCTTCGGCAACTCCTAAAAGTGATTAAAAAAAAAAGAAAAGAAAGAACTTGTTACCATACACAGATCATTTTAACAAGCCAATTTACGAACTGTTTCTTTACTTCCGCATTTAATAATGAGTGCTATTGCAGCCCACTTGAGTAACTCTCTAAAGCATATGTTCTAATAACTAAGATTTCATCACTAATATGTAACTAAAAGGAACATCTGAACATTTTGACTTTTGCCAGACACCTTTAATTATTATATATTTTTTCTACGCTGCGAATATGTGTTTTAGCAGCTTTATGTATACTCACTCTTAATCATGTAGCCTCTCTGTTAACACGGAGTTTCTTATACTCCAGTAATATGTTTAATTATAAGTATTTAAAGCTAAAAGTTGAATCTTTCTTTATCGTAAAAACACACAATACTAATTCATATTACATTATATCTTCCCATGGATTTAGCGGATTCATATTAAGCTCTCAAAGGATACTTCAAAGGATAAATAATGCTTCACAAAATAAAATAAAAATAATTTCTTCAAGAAGCTTTTGGATAAATCCCTGACCACGCCACACCGATGAAGTTATACGTCATCGCGATATTGATGAATCCCAGGTAAGAGCATTTTACCTATTTCCATTTCAAAAGCAGCATAGCCACAAGAGATTTTTTCTAATTGTTTAAATATGAGACAGCGAATTCCTGCTATCGAGAATGGGGTGCTTTTGGCTTGATAGGTCACTTAAACTCCAACAAAAAAAAAATGTCACTATCATGAAATAAAATTCATCCCTACACGTATGAAATTTTTAGAAAATTTGAAATAAATTCACTTTTTATTTTATGTTATTGTATTTTCTTATTTGTAGTTTATTATTTATATTGAAGAAAAAGAAAATACAATCAAAAGGTTTTTTCAACTACTTATATAGATAGCTTATGATTAAGGGCGGTTGTTCATATATATATAAACTTTTACTGAGAGTGGCCTTTGGATGTAACCGAAGAAACAAACAATAAAAATAAAATCCAGAAGAGCAGAAATTTTAAAACGGGTGAAATAAAAGCAAACGACTGAGATATTTATAAAAAAGTTGAGATTTTTCATTATCTGGGTTTCTCAGAGTGAAGGAGAGGACATAATTTTAGGACTTGCCTCAGAAATCTTTCCGTAAGCTGTTGCAAAAGTGAAAAGGTCCTCCACAGGGCCGAAATTAATGCGGGGCAGAGGGGGCATGTGTCCCGAGTGCCAGAACGAAGGGGCGCCAAATGAAGGATTTTGTTTGTCGATTTTTCTCATGTCTATGTTTAGCACAGCATTCGTATTGTTAAATTTGTCCTGTCTGGGGTATGCCAAAGCATAGAAGAATGATGATATGGCATAAGGATCCGGTATAAAGCGGAATTATTTTCGATTCTGTTTTCGAGATTTCAATGAATCAATATTTGACAAAGCATATTACATAGTTCAGCATTACATAATTTATGATTATATATTTTAAATTTTTAAATAAGTCGGCTATTAGAAAATTAGTAAAATTATCTTTGTAAACATATGTTGCGGAGTAGGAGAGGTGGGGACGCTAAAATCCATGTTTGCCCCGGGTACAGAAAAAGCTAGTTTCGGCCCTGGTCCTCCAAAGTGGAAAGTGCAACCGACATTGAAAAAGTACGAAAATAAGTGGTTAAATCGACCTCAGATATGCAAAAATGGGGGATGGGGAAATTATTTAAAAATGTTAAAATGCAAACAAAAAATTTGGAAAGAACGGTGCCATTGGTTTAACTTCAGCTTCCGAGTGTCGCCGCGTTACTAGCGTGCCACATCTCAACATTTTATCTCTTTTTTTGTTATCCCCTCCCTAAAAAATCAGATAATGATAAAAGCTTCACTTTTTAAAAAAATCACATTTTTTCTTATTTTATCCTCTGTAAAATCTTTGTATTTAAAGATTTAAATTTCTTGATTAGCCCCCTAAAGGGGGCCTCCGTGGCCGAGTGGTTAAGACGCCACGCTGCTAATCGCTTTAGAGCGTAGGAGGCTTGTCGGGTTCGACTCCCGCTGGCTCCATTGCACACTCTTTGTGGAGCTCCCGGATGTAAAAATTCTCTGTGTTGTAAATTTCATTGTGCTATCTCGTCCCTGTATATCGACGATGACTTATAAGCGGGCCTTGTTGTCAAGCACACAAGTCTGATGTATGTGTCCAATAAAACAAACAAACAAACAGCCCCCTAAAGACCACTCTTTGTAAAAGTTAAAAACATATGCAAGCAGCTTGCCTTCTATATAAGGGCGATTCTCAAAAGGTGGACACTGGACAGAAGTCATAACTTTAAGCCTTTCAAACATAACTTTAATTATCATTGACTATATATACATTTTTTTTTTTTTTTACATTGAGTTTTTAATTTTATTCAGAGACAGAAAATGACATAATTTTTTGTAAAAGCTTTGTATAAATATCTTAAAATTTTATTATTTTGTGCTAAAGAGGCCAATTTCGGACATTCATAACATTAACTGCTCCAATGTACCATTAAGAAAAAGAATTTTAACTTTTTTCCAGGTGGTTCTAATGGTAAACAACGAATGCATAAAGGAAACGGATGATTTTTTGATAATTTCGTTAAGAGATGGCAGGCTGATTTATTGCTTTTTTGAAGATAGAAGGACCTTTCCATAAAGAATTTTTCTGTATTTTGTTATGTCCGAAAGTAACATACGTAACAAAGCATTTCATTTTATTATTATTATTACTGGATAACAAAAAGTTAATTATACATATGTATATGTATACAGACACATTTACTACATTCTTAGTAGAATTTTTTAAATACTAAGATCAACGCCCAAAATCTGTAACGTACGTGCGAAAAAATGTCCAAAATTTGTAACGTACACAACTGCTAATTACATGCTTTAATCATTAATTTTCCAGAATAGTTGCTGTCTTTTAATGTTTGTGTATAATTTTTAGACATACTATTAAAAATATTTATATATTATATTTATAGACAAACTTAAAAAAAATTGGCCTTAAATTTGAAAAATTTAAAAATTACATATAGTTAACGTTTAATGATCCCACCTTTTGAGAATCTCCCATAAGATATTTGTCTGGCGGGTGAATTGATAGATTTTATTTTTCTTTTTAATCCTCAGTTGTTCCCCCGCAAGAATATTTTAGAGTTCCGGCGGGGAAATTGCACTTTTGTCCATTAACTAAAACCTTTCGAGGGGGACATTTAAATGTTCCGGGGGGGGGGGGGGTTGTCCTCTGAATTCAACATTGGATTAATATATATATATATATATTTATTTTTTATTTATTATTATTTTTTTTTTAAGCACTCATATCTAAATAAAGGTAAACAAAGCAAATTCATTTACAAATGCTTTTATGCATTCTATAGTACAGATAAGTAATTTCTTTACATGGAAATATTTTTATTAATTTTGGGATTAAAGATATTTTTTGAAGTAAAAGAAGAAGAAAACAACAAAATGACAACAAATTAGTTATGAATAATTTATGCTTCCTTGAGCTACCTATAAATATTATTTGTTAGTGATTAAATTTTACAAGAATTATTTTTGGATATAATGGAACAAATTTAAAGGGTGAGTGCAAAAAAATTTAAAACCTCAAAAATAAGGATCACTCTAATATTCAATCAAATAAAGCTAAGTCGTCCAGTCATCCCGTTTTTTAACGACATCGGGTTAAGAAAAAAAAAGTTATTATTTATAATTTGTAATTTATGTGTCTCTGTAGATGAAAATTATTTCATGTTTGTGCTTGAAAGTGAAGTTTTTTAAATACGGAAATGAAATGCAAAAGATTTCAATTCGTAAAATTGTTCAATTGTACTTAAATGAAGATAAAGTGTACACAAATAAAAAATACAAATGGAAACCTACTAATTTAATTACAACAGAGCAAAGGTTTTCACGAGCTATTAAATAAATTTTGAAATGCACGAAACAATCTTACGAATTGAATACATGATATATATAAAATTATTAATAGTAACAGTTATGATAATAGTAACCGATTTATAATATTTATGAAATTTCAGAGCAAAAACATCAAAACTAAGACGAATAGACGAAAACAAATCGCTACTCTCATCAAGTTGCACGACAAAAAGTATTTCTCCTATTTACTCGGATATCTCTCCAGAATTCAGGGAGCATGGGGATGGGATCATTTCCGTTAAATTTTAGGTGACCCCAGTAGGCAAAAGTTATTTTCAAAGGTCATTCATAGTCCTATATTGTAACCTTGAGGTAATACGTTATCTTTGTTCTTAGAGCTGACCCAATATCCCTCAGGATACATAGACACAGAGGCGATATTGTCTTCACTGATGCTACTATAATTTCTTGCTAAGTATAGGAATAAAAAAAAATTGCATAAAAAGGTTTTGAGCATTATCTTAGGCAAAAAAAAAAAACAAAAAAAAAAAAACAAAAAAAAAAAAAATCTTTACTTTTATGGAAATTTTGCAAGAAGAGAAATTATCTTAAATAATCGCTAAATATTATTGAAGCTTTCATGAATTTTCATAAAAGTGACTTTAATCAACAAAATAATAAAGCATTTAGAGAAATCTATGTTAAATGACATTAAAATGAGAAGAAAGTTTACATTATTAACGGAATTTTGATACTGTCATAAAACTTGCAAACAAAATTTATTCAGTAAAATTGGAGATAATTGATATTAAAAAAATAATAATAAAAGGAGATGATTGCTTGAAAATATGATGGAAATGTGGAATTAACTATGTATACTAATTTATTTAAATTTAGTTTTAAATTTATTTATGTTTTACACACTACATATTATTTTACACATACGGTTCCTTTTGCGCTTCCCTGTAGAAAAACATAAAATGTCATATGCAACATTTTCTATGGATAAGATGTTATTGGGCACCACAATAATAAAAAAAATCATAAGTATAAATTACTTATTAATGTTTGGATAAGGTCTAAAAAAAAAGTAAAATCAAATTTCGACGTATAAATTTTACTTTCAAACTTCAATTTATGTGAAAATTGTGAAATAAGTGAAAGGGGGTTACTCAAAATATTTAGTTGACTATGGATTTACTAGTAGAAAAGCAAATATGTTAAGAAAATATTTGTGCGAAAGCCAGTTACACTAGAAAAGCCCACCTATTAATAGTTTCAAGTATTTTCACCAGAATAAATAATCAAGGAGTTTGTAGATTTTAAAAGGAAATATCTTAACAGTTAATAAATGTCAGGAATTATTCACACCGCAGACGACAAGAATTGTGAGATTTGGTACAGATTATAGTGGGGAAGTGTCTGTGTCTGATGGTCCCGTTAGTGATACAAATGGGCCTTTAAAAATTGTATTAATAAATCAACTTACTGAATTATTTTTTTAGGGTATTACAAAATAATTTAAAATTTAAATGTATATTAACAGAGTACAGAGAAAAAAAAATTGCGCCTGCCGTTAAAAGTTTAGAGGTAAGATAATAATTTTTAGCTGCCCCGGGGCAGCTAAAGCTGAAGGCCCTTACCTTTTCGTCATCTTGGACACTCGATAATTGCCCTACTTATTGCTGATAATTTATTAGCAAGTTAAAAGTTAAATAAAAAAGAAAGAAAAGGCCTTTTCTTAGTGCTGCGCAAAATTTAAAATACACAAATTATACGACTCGGGGTTTGACATTTTATTTTCCTTACTTGTTAATTATTTTAACTTGCAGAATTTACACAAAAGATGATTATTTCAATCAATATTTTTTTATTATTTCATCGAAAGACAGGGCCCATGACGGACCGTTTAAAAATAACCGACCTTCTGTTATTTGTACCTTCCCAGGGCCCAATCTCGTCTATCTACGGCTCTGGGGAAATCACTGTTCTGGGGGCGCCCCTTTTATTTATCCATAGAAATTGTTCCCGAATAATGTGGAAGTGGCTAGTACTAAACTTCATACGTATTTTATGTATGCATAAATTTCGTACCAGTTACTATCCACATCTATATACAGGGCATCACAAAAAGATGATCACAACTTTAAGAAAAAATACCAGCAGGATAATAGTAGAAAAAATGATATTTTGGTTGATAGAAGTATTTGTTTGCAAACTTTTACTTTGCATATCTACGTTTGTTACAAGATGGCTAAAAGAGAATGCCCAGATTTTGTCATAATTTAATGGTTTTAACTTACCTCGTTATGATAAAAACATCAATAAAGAATTTCTCGTGAAAACAATAGAATAATAAGTTGTTATAATAAAATGTTATTCATTAGTTCGGATTTTTTGTGTGTGGGTGGAGGGGACCTGGGTAGCAGAGAGGGGAAGGGGAACCGCACTCCCTTTCTAAATGTTTAAAAATATATGAATTTTAATCACTTTTGACCAATTTTATTCATTTGACACCTATAATGAAAATCCTGATTATTCCCATGGGGGCCCCGCAAAAAGGGTGTCCAGGAAAGCTATCCCGCATGTCCCTGCATTAGTCAGGCCCGACCGTTTCCACCCTTCTCTTTGCGACCCACTCCCTTACATATCCTTTGATATGCATAGGGTACAGGACCCGACCAAGCCAAAGACAGGACCAGGAGGTGATGTTCATTCGGGTCCTTGTCACAAAAGAGAAAATAAAAACTGTTTCTCAGATATGAATATATAAATAGAGATTTAGATAACCTTTGTTTTTAAGTTTTTCCTACTCTAGAAATACAAAATATTGATTATAATCAGTAACAAACTCACAATACATTTCAAACATCAGCTTTCTGAAACTGCATATCATGTTTGGGCTCCCCCCCCCCCGAAATCAGGAGTCGAAGAGACACGACCCACATGTTTAATAACATATGCTATCCTGATTTTGGGCCCCCCCCCCAAACTTGGTATGCCCTACATCTTGGTATGCCCTAAAATATTGATTATAATCAATAACAAACTCACAATCATTTCAAATATCAGCTTTCTGAAACTGCATATCATGTTTGGGGCCCCCGAAATCAGGAGTCGAAGAGACACGACTCACTCGACCCATACGTTTAATAACATATGCTATCCTGATTTCGGGGGCCCCCAAACTTGGTGCCCTAAAATATTGATTATAATTAACAAACTTACAATACATTTCAAATATCAGCTTTCTGAAACTGCATATCATATTTGGGGACCCCGAAATCAGGAGTCGAAGACACACGACCCACATGTTTAACAACATATGCTATCCTGATTTTGGGGGCCCCCAAACTTGGTATGCCCTAAAATATTGATTATAATCAGTAACAAACTCACAATACATTTCAAATATCAGCTTTATGAAACTGCATATCATGTTTGGGGACCCCGAAATCAGGAGTCAAAGAGACACGACCCACTCGACCCATATGTTTAATAACATATGCTATCCTGATTTCGGGGGCCCCCAAACTTGGTATGCCCTAAAATATTGATTATAATTATTAAACTCACAATACATTTCAAATACCAGCTTTCTGAAACTGCATATCATGTTTGGGGGTCCCCGAAATCAGAAGTCGAAGAGACACAGCCCACATGTTTAATAACATATGCTATCCTGATTTTGGTGGCCCCCAAACTTGGTATGCCCTAAAATATTGATTATAATTATTAAACTCACAATACATTTCAAATACCAGCTTTCTGAAACTGCATATTATGTTTGGGGGTCCCCGAAATCAGAAGTCGAAGAGACACAGCCCACATGTTTAATAACATATGCTATCCTGATTTTGGTGGCCCCCAAACTTGGTATGCCCTAAAATATTGATTATAATCAGTAACAAACTCACAATACATTTCAAATATCAGCTTTATGAAACTACATATCATGTTTGGGGACCCCGAAATCAGAAGTCGAAGAGACACGACCCACTCGACCCATATGTTTAATAACATATGCTATCCTGATTTCGGGGGCCCCCAAACTTGGTATGCCCTAAAATATTGATTATAATTAACAAACTCACAATACATTTCAAATATCAGCTTTCTGAAACTGCATATCATGTTTGGGGCCCCCGAAATCAGGAGTCGAAGAGACACGACTCACTCGACCCATATGTTTAATAACATATGCTATCCTGATTTCGGGGGCCCCCAAACTTGGTGCCCTAAAATATTGATTATAATTAACAAACTTACAATACATTTCAAATATCAGCTTTCTGAAACTGCATATCATATTTGGGGACCCCGAAATCAGGAGTCGAAGACACACGACCCACATGTTTAACAACATATGCTATCCTGATTTTGGGGGCCCCCAAACTTGGTATGCCCTAAAATATTGATTATAATCAGTAACAAACTCACAATACATTTCAAATATCAGCTTTATGAAACTGCATATCATGTTTGGGGACCCCGAAATCAGGAGTCAAAGAGACACGACCCACTCGACCCATATGTTTAATAACATATGCTATCCTGATTTCGGGGGCCCCCAAACTTGGTATGCCCTAAAATATTGATTATAATTATTAAACTCACAATACATTTCAAATACCAGCTTTCTGAAACTGCATATCATGTTTGGGGGTCCCCGAAATCAGAAGTCGAAGAGACACAGCCCACATGTTTAATAACATATGCTATCCTGATTTTGGTGGCCCCCAAACTTGGTATGCCCTAAAATATTGATTATAATTATTAAACTCACAATACATTTCAAATACCAGCTTTCTGAAACTGCATATTATGTTTGGGGGTCCCCGAAATCAGAAGTCGAAGAGACACAGCCCACATGTTTAATAACATATGCTATCCTGATTTTGGTGGCCCCCAAACTTGGTATGCCCTAAAATATTGATTATAATCAGTAACAAACTCACAATACATTTCAAATATCAGCTTTCTGAAACTGCATATCATGTTTGGGGACCCCGAAATCAGAAGTCGAAGAGACACGACCCACTCGACCCATATGTTTAATAACATATGCTATCCTGATTTCGGGGGCCCCCAAACTTGGTATGCCCTAAAATATTGATTATAATTAACAAACTCACAATACATTTCAAATATCAGCTTTCTGAAACTGCATATCATGTTTGGGGGCCCCGAAATCAGGAGTCGAAGAGACACGACCCACTCGACCCATATGTTTAATAACATGCTATCCTGATTTCGGGGGCCCCCAACTTGGTATGCCATACATCTATTAAAATAGCTGTAAAAGGTCTCTAACAAGGTTCTTTTTAGTTCAGAGCAAAGTACGTTTGTCTCCCTTAAATCCCACCCCATCCCTTCACAAATGTTCACAGTCTTGATGATAGATAACAGAAAAAAAGATAAGGAAAACCTAAAATGTTTCTGGAAATAACAGATAACAGAAAAAATATTTTACTTATTACATGAAAATGATGTAGTAAAAGTAACTGAAAATACAAAAATCTTTGATCAAAGTCACTTTTTCTCTTTGAACTTAAAAGAAGATTTGGGGGCCCCTTGGATGCGGGGCCCCCCGCGATTGCGACCATCGCGACCCCTTAAATCCGCCCCTGTGTACAGGAGTGCCATAATTAAAATTCACCTATTCAAAAGTTTCTGGTGTTAGTATTAATGTTCCAAACGAAACAAAATTTCAGTAATGTTTGTAGATAAACTGAAATTTGCAAGTTAAACTATGAAAATTGAAAAAAGCACCGGTTTGTGAGACCGGTAACAGCAGTTAAAGGTTAAGTATTAATTTATTGAGTTATGCCAATTTTTTCACAAAATTTTACAGAAATATAACTTTTGAGAAAAATAAATAATTTATAAGAAATATAAAGTTTATAAGAAATATAAATGCTTAAAAAGCTCCAGGATCATAAAACTCACCTTTGTTCCTAAAACTAACTTTTTTAATTGAAATTTTGATTTAAATTGATCGTTTTAAAATCATACAAGTATCTTAATCCTGTATCACTGAAATTGAGCCCAATAGAAGAGTCGGAGTAACGTAGAAAAATAAAACCGCAAAATCTAACCTTAATAGGCGCCAACGCAGAGGCCTTCCCCATTGTTACCAGCCGTTGGCGCCTATTGCAAGCATTGGTAGTCCTAAAGACGCCATCTTGAATATATATTGATATATACTAGAAGGGAGGAAGGAGACGAAGACAAAAGGCGGTATGACATTCGTTAAGCAGCAAAAGTATAGAATGTCCTTTTCAATCGCAGAGAATTACAATTAATTGTATTTTTTATTTTAAAGCCTTAGTTTACACCACTTCCTGCCTTTTTTTCCTGCAAGATATATTAAGACTGTATATACAGTAGAGCGCCGATTATCCGAACAAGTCGGGACCAACCCTAGTTCGGATAAATGGACAGGCAATTTGACGGATGTTCCTGACTGTACTGAAATCTTAACACTTTATCCACGTTTTAGACTGACAGCACTAGTTAATGCTGGCATGTTTAAAAATTGATTTTTGTCTTTTTAATTTTTTTGTTTACTTTTTATTATCATTTTCTGAACTCCAGAAATTATAATTTCAGCAAAAGAACTTTCGATTCTTGCTTGCTTCAAAGAAGACATTCTTTTCAATGCTGCCATATCTCGAATTCTTCTTAAATACGTTAGTTGAAAAGGAACAGCATTCTTCTGTCGTTCGAGCCATTTCATAGCTGTTTCCAAACATTCAAAGGCTTCGTTATGTGATGGACCTTGATCATTTTCAGAGCATTCGTTTTCAATTTCTTTTCGTCTTGAATATCATCCACAATCTCATCATCATTTAAAATCTGATATCCAGGTCTAATAGGGTGTTTGGATAATTGATAGCTCATAAAAAAAAATTGAGAGAAATAGGCTGTTCGGATAATTTTAAGTTCGGTTAAAAAGTATTTTTTGAGAGAAATTGGCTGTTCGGATAATTGGAAGTTCGGTTAGTTGGAGTTCGGATAATCGGCGCTCTACTATATACGTAATAGACCCTCCCCAGGGGATCCATCCCGTCCACGCTTGTGCCCGGACTTTGTCTGCGTAGACGAAAGGGGCCCGACCCCCCCCCAGTAGCCCCACGTGAAAGACAGCATTCAGGAAAAAGGGACGGCAGGGTTGTGTTCTAGCAAAATATATCATTAGTATGCAAGTCACGTATTATACAAAACATAACGTCAACAACAGCAGCGCCACCTACATATATATATATACATATGCAATAAGACTCTTCAATTCATTATGCCTTTACATATCCCAGGATACAGAAACTGTGGTCCAGGCACAAACGTAAAGAAATCAGACATCGCTAGTGTTCCCGTAAATGACTTGGATAAACTGTGCAGAACTCACGATCTCGACTTAGAAAAAAGCGAGCTATCTCAGAAAGAAGCAGATCAAAAATTCATAGACAAAGCCTCTCAGACTGGACTACTTGGAAATGCATTAAGTGCAATTCTTTTTGGTAAATCATTAATATCAGAAGTTCAACCTGGAATAGAAAAGTACCTACCCAGACATAAAGAAAACAGTTTCGTATTTTAACATCCAGATTTAAACAAGAAAGCTCTATCAGACAGTCCAAATCCATTTAAACCATCTAAAACTTCTACACCATACAGAAAATTGCATAAACCAGATAAAGCAGCATTATTTCGATCAAGAGTAATCGGAAAATTACCTGTAAAATCCTCTGCAAAAGTCTCTGGATTTGTTTCTCAAGACCACCAACCATCCAAAAAAAGAAAACTACCGTACACAGAACTATTTAACAAAAAGTTAAAAAGTATACCCCCAGAACAAAACGAAGAAGAAATGGCTAACGATTAAGCAGAAACAGCTAACATCCCCTATCCTCATTCATCAGGTGGAGCTCCCGAACCACCCTGCAAGATATAATACGATATACGATAATAAGATATAATTATTTTTTAAATGGAAACATTTTCTTTAATAAAAACTAATGTACAATGATTATATGGAAATTACGTCCTACCAGTCATGACGTTTTGTTTGAAAAGAGAAAGAACTGACTAAAAAAAAAACTATTGCTATATTTCATTTCCTATTTAAAATCGTAGTTTCTATGAAATCGTAGGAAATGTTACCACTTCATCTAAAGTATTTAAACACTTATCTACAAGGTATATCTATAATGTATACTTGTAAAATAGAAACGAAATAGGAAATAAAATATAGCAACCATTTTGTTTAGAGACAATTTGATGTCACACTGAAAGCGTCTCAGTGAAAGTGACGTCATTTTTAGTAGATTATTTCTTACTTTTACTTTTCCCCTTGAATTTTTTTCAATAAATTAAAATGTCTGTATTATAGATGTTTTAATTCCGAATACATTTTAATGAAGTTACAATGGATATTTTAACCCAATTAAATTTTTTTAATTTTATAGCACATTAAATTAGCACGGATAATGGCGCATTATCTTCTCAGAATGACGTCAATTTGGATAACGAATATAGAGCTATTGAGTCTGATTTTTATTAGCTTATAGGAATATTGTTCATATGCAGTTTCTTTTTCTTGCAACAGGAAAGAAAAATATGTATTCGAAATAAGGAAAAACGTATAAAGAGAAAATATGGCAGTTTGTAGAAAAAAATAGAGGGTAAAGAGTGGTCTGAGAAATTTATAAAATTAGTAGTTTTACTCTTGTTCTAATACATATGTATATCAAGTTTCTTGAAAATTGGTTAAAATGTGTACATTTCTGTAAAGAACATATACTAAAACACAGATTTTTATATAGATAGATGAGCGTTAATATATTACGCTTCTAAATCTTTTGATTTGGATTCTACATTAAAAAAAAAAACTTTTTATTCTCTAAGAGAAGAATACCGTAAACAATAGTCCATTGTTGGATTTAGTAGACCGTAATTACCAGAAACATGGAAAAGATGCTATTTCTAAAACGGTCGTTCTTTTTGTGATTCTCATTGATCAGAATGCCGCAACTTGACAAAATATCAGTTATTTTGTGTATTCCCTTTTGTTAAATTTTGTAATTTATTGTGCTTGGTTAATTTAGGAGAAAAGCGAGCGATAAACTTCCGCTTTGACAAAAGAATTGTTTGTCATTTGCCTGCCGGGTATGCGATTTTAAAAATGTAACAGAAAATCGATGAATGTTTCTTTGTATAGCTTATATAGCGTCGCTGATACAAGCTTTTGAAATTGCATTTTATATTACAATATTTACGAGATGCCGTGTAATGCGATGGGAAGAGATTGAATTTAAACAGCCATTTTGCAGTCACAATCGCAGACTATAAAAGAAAATATATATGTATACTCAAACCATAATTTTTTAACGGGAAGTAATAAAGTAAATTCTTAATTTAAAAACTGAAAATTAAGTTTTCAAAAGATTAAGGTAATGTTTGATAAATTTGAAAAGCGTTTGAAATTTTTATTTGTTTTAAGGAAGGGGGGACTTCTTTTAATCAAAACTGTAAGAAGTAAATAAAAAAAAATCTTTTCATTCTTTAACTAGTATTTTATAATTAGCTGAGATATTATTTAAAAGCTTTTCGAAAATGTATACTTTTTTCTGAAAATTGGCAAGCGCGACCACGCTTGCTCGTCTTTGCTTTCTGTCACGCGTAGAAGGGAAGCACCAAAGTTTCTTTCTTTCTTTTTTTTTTTTTTTTTTTTTTTCAGAATATTTTAACGCCCATTGATCGGTATACGGAAGAAAAGGAATATATACTCTTAAATATCGTACATTTTTGTCTTAATCGGCGCCATAAGTTCGAAATAATAAGTTCGTCGTAAGAATAAGTTCGTCGTATAGTTGTTAATCTTTTGAAAATTTTGTGTTCAATAAGGTTCATTTTCGAGTTTGACATTTTGTGCGAAGCTGCATTAGGATTTGATTTCAGAGATACCGAGTCACAAAAAATACATATTGAAAGCTAAGCCTTCTTCTCTTCGTCGGTGTAATCCGTTTAAAAAATAGAAATTTAAATCCTTTTGAACATATTAGCGACTGCGGGTTACTTCGCCCCTTTCGAAGACGATATTTTTTTAACTCTAAAAGTAAGTAAACGTCGGTACACAATTTTTTTAGATCATCTCGGCAGACAAGAATTACATGACCAAAAAAAATTTTTGAATAGAAGTATAAAAAAAAAATCTGAAAAGTTTTCTATGAAAACTTAAAATGCGGTCTGTTTCTGCGCAGCTTCGGCTCATGTTTTCACTACTAAATATGCATATTTTTCAAGAGATTTTAAAGAGAGTTTGGATACAGTTATACTTATAATCGTTTAAAATTTCAAAGAGTTTGGACAACAAGAGCTATTTTTTAAACTATGAAACGACCTTACGTGAGAAACAGAAAAAATATTGAAAAAAAGAAAAGGGAAAAAGCGTTTTTATTTTTTCCTTGAGAATTTGAAAATTAGAATGCACGAAGGTTAGCTTTTTTCTTGAGGAGAGGGTGGGGGCAACGTCATATCCGTACGAACGACATGTAAACGAAAAGACAATTCAGAAACTATATTAAATTATAAGCAGAAGTTCTCTTATACGTCCATTAAAAATATTTCAAAAATATATATTCTAAAAACACACTCAAAATATATATTAAACATTTAATTGCTAAAAAGGACGTCAAACGTTAATAAAATACATAAAAAGATCTTAATAATTTGACATGTTTCGATTGAATTTACTCAATCATCATCAGAAAAACAAATAAACACAAAGATGGAAAATGACAATAAACTATTGCAAATGAAATTTAAAAATAAATAAATAATTTATTTATTTATTAATAATTATTTATTTTTAAATTTCATTTGCAATAGTTTATTGTCATTTTCCATCTTTGTGTTTATTTGTTTTTCTGATGATGATTGAGTAAATTCAATCGAAACATGTCAAATTATTAAGATCTTTTTATGTATTTTATTAACGTTTGACGTCCTTTTTAGCAATTAAATGTTTAATATATATTTTGAGTGTGTTTTTAGAATATATATTTTTGAAAAATTCAGAAACTTTCAGATAAAAAGTACCTGAGATCGAATCATGCGCATTCACGTCCCTCGCTAAATTCATAATCGAATTTTTTGTTTAACACAAAATTTTCATTTTTAGAAAATAGATGTAAAAACAAGTGGGTAAGTATGATCACAGATCGCACAGAGGATTTCGTTTAATATTCCTCTCAAAACACTTTAATACTTTTGAAAAATCTGTTAGTTCCACATTTCGCAACCAAGGGCGCACTCTATTCTAAACAAGCCTCTATCCGAACGAAACTCCTTTTTACAAACTATCCGTACATATAGTAGTTGAGGGGATCGGACCAATAGCAGCCGAGATAGGTAGGTGCCTCCTGGCGGTAAAAATTGGAACTAAAATATGTACGGCTTGGTGCATAATATGAAAGAGTGGTCAAAGGAGTGTCGGCAAAAGTTAGAAAAGTGCACCCCTGATGAAAAGGATGGAGGTTAGAAAAATTGTTAAAAACACAGAAGTTAGAGCCCAGAGTGGTAAAAAGACTTTTTGAAAATTTATGATTTTTCGTGTGATCGCAATTGTGTTGCTATAAGTATGCAAAATTTCCCATCTCCAACTTATCAAGGGGCTGAGTTAGAAAAATTGCTTAAAATATACAAGTTAGAGCCCAGAGGGGCAATATAAGACTTTTTCAAAATTTCATGATTTGTTGTTTGATGTGAGGTGTTCAGCTATAAGAATCCAAAATTTCAAGTCTCCAACATACATAGTTTTTGAGAACGGGCTCTGTGAGGGACAGACAGACAGAGGAGTGAGACGAATAGGATTTCGTCAGATGAACGAAACCATAAAAAGTAATAATGAAACGTTTGACATGTTTCCTTATTTTTTTTTTCTTTTTGGATATATTCACTTTATCCATCCCTTAAAATAAATTTCACAATCAGAAATTCAAAAAATAAAGTATCAGAATAATTGAGCATTACGAAAATACTCCGTAATAAAATATTGTTTCTACATTTAAAATTTCAATTTCTCATAATGCTTTTTATAGTAACATTCTCGATCATTCCCAGTGTTTTGTTTCCTATTTAAACAGAAGAATAATAAAATTTTGAAACAAAATCGGAAAACAAATTTCATTCGCTAATTCTCCGAATTGTTTAAAAATATACTATTTTACTTAATTTTTCTTTTTTCTCTATTATCATTGATAGTAAAACATAAGCAATTTCCTCCGTTTTATTTGTTTCCTCTGAACTGAAAAATAAAAATAATTAATAATATTAAAAATTTTCTTTCAGTATCCTTATTGTTCCCTAATTCTCGAAATTGTTAGAAAACATCTGATAGATGTCGTTCAGAAAGGCAGTTGTGTGTTTGGCTGCAACTAAATTATTTAGATCAAGGCCAATTTACACTGGCTGATTCCGTTCACGAACATTAAATTAAACAATGGATGAGCCTGTTGGGATTTCAAGTCATAATTAAAAGTTACGACATTTCGAAATTTCATTTCTCAAAATAGGACTGACTGAAGTAGAAAAATATAGAGATAAATTTCAATTTCCGAATAAGTCGTAAGTTATAATCCGTATGATTTCAGTAATAAGCAGCTATTATCTATTTAATAAGCGTAAGTTCCAGAGTATCACATAATTTATCAGTTAAGTAATTTAAAATTAGCTACCTAAGGAAAAAAAAAAGAGAGAGAGAGACCTTTAATAAGATATGCATTTAAAAAAAGAGATATTGTAGTAGGCTTACCACAATGGCGATCTTTATCATGCAAGCTTGGCCAGGGCACATGCATTCGTTTTCTATAAGGGTCAATTTAATTATCTAAATGAATAAAACTGATTTTTAAACATAATGCTTATGCAGTTGAGAAAATGTTCAATTTCATAGAAATTTGATAGCTTTTCATAATGCTGTCCTCTTGCAAACGTCATTTTATTGCATTTCGCAAAGAAATAATGAATAATAAGATTAATAAATAAATTAGGTCATAAAATTTAGTATTGTAGTTTAGTACTTGAAAGGAATCAGAGCCATATTAGAGTTTTAAAACAAACATTAACTTTATTTCGCGGTTTTGTTTCTTTCAATTAGACATTCTAATACAGTTGGTAAAGTATTTATGATTTTGGTTTGTCTGCCTCCCGTCTGTCCGTGTCTTATCTCTCGTAAAAATACTCGGATTATCATATAATTGATATATATATTTGAAGATTATTAGGGCATGTTCTCTATTAAAAATGCAGTGTGTAGTTCGTTTTACATTTATAGTTCGTTTACATTTCACGAACATTCAAAAGAATCCCATTTAATTGTATCCAATGAAACAAATCGTGTGCGGTGTATTATAATGATGTTACACTATTTAAAACATAATTAAAATGACATGCATTTATTAAGTGCACTAAAACAGGCATACTGTAGAATATGGTGCGCGCAGTTATCATTCATTTACAGGATCACTCAAAAGAATTCGGTTATATAATGTTCTACAGGGAAAAAAATGTTTAAAGCGTAGTTTAATAGTGTTATACCTTTTTCAAACATTTTCAAAATTTATTTACATTGTTGAGATGCTCTACAAGATGCTTCCTGTAGAATATGATGTGCATAGCAGTTATTGTTAATTCATAGGGACACATAAAAGATTTTGGTTACAGTACTGTATTCTTTGAGCGATTAAAGCTGAAGTTGCTTTTTCAGATGGGGTTCAGTGTTTTTATGTTTAACTAAATTTTTGCATACTACGTGGTGTGTATAAATTTTATAGATGATATACAAGGCTGCACAAAAAATTCGTAAGCATTACTGTTTATGAACATGAATTACTTAAGAGATTTTATTAATCGATTTATGCGTAATTTGTCCGTCGAATTTTATTTAGACTTTTGTTGAATATATATGAATTCATATACAGATATACGTAATGTATCGGATACATTGTCGTCTTACGGATGGTAATTTCTGAAAGCACGTTTTCACCTGAGTTGTGTGTTCTTTTCCTGAATTAAAATTGAGTTTTATATGAGGAGTACATAAAAAATTGTAGATATACAGAGCTGTACAAAATTATTTCAGTGCATTTCCTTCTGTTAGTGGAAATTTCTGATGGTGGATTTTCGACATTGTTGTTCGTTTTGTAACTAAGCTAAATTTTTGAACATTATACATATCAAGGTTTCTTTTTTCTTTACATTTTGCAATTCTCTCTTATCCATTCATCACACAGTATGATTTTAATTACCTCTGTAATTTTCAATATAACATTTTTAGCATTTTATATGGGGCCTTAATTTTGTCAAGTAGAAAGGCAAAAACTATACACTCTCAGAAATTCTTTCTTCAATACACGGAAAATTTCCTGGCAGCAGTGCCACCAGAATTTTTCTGTTAATTGACGAATAACTATTTATTTTTTCTCCTTTATAGAAGGTAAAATATGTCAATTGCAGAAAGTGGGGGAAAAATAAAATTTGTTGACCTTGGAGTCGAACCATCTACGTTTGTGTTACGAGATGACTACTCTAACGACTATATAGTTGTACACTGTACAGAAGTGAAACACTTTGAAGTAAAAATGTTTGCTTCAGATGGTTACGGACGAGAGATTAATTACTTTAAAAAGCTTTTAATTTTGAAGTTATTTCCTAAGATATTGTCTTTAATGTGATTGTGACTGGGGTTTCAATACTTTAGTATTGGTGTATGATAAAAATAGAGAATTATAAATATATTTAAGTAGATTAGTAGATGTAAAATACGAATATCATATTTTTATCCGATAAATGTTGTTCTTTTTTGAGTAAAATCATTTTTTTTCCATTTAATGTTGAAATTAAAATTTCTTTCAAATGTGTTCATTTAAAATATATTTTAAATGCGAATATTCCTTTATAAACAACTATATATTCAGCGTTATTTAACTTTATTCAACTTATCCAACTTTAAAAAAGTAAATTGTGAGTACTTTTGCATGAATGAGAAAAGTAATTGTTATTTATTTTTAAATTGGAAAACATTTTTTCTTTTAGGTAGCTTTCATTACAAAAAGTAAAAAGCGTCCTATTGCAGCCGCATCACTTCCGGAAAATTTTGGTATATTTCCACCGATCATGACCCCCAGAACATAAAACCACGCTCCGTTAAAATGTGACTTTATATATATCTGATTTTTGTCAAGCGATAACTCTCGTATTTATTAACCGATGGAATTAGTTGTATACATAGTAGTTGTGTCAACCGAACTATTGTCTCAACCGAGTTCGTTGGCCAGCTTCATCTGCCATCTTGTTTCAAAATGGCGGCCATTTAAAAATATTAAAAAGCGATGCGAATAAATTGAAAAATGAAAAATATTTTATTCTTAAGAATTTTACCTTAATACAAGGAGTCCGGAGCATATTTTGTTTTGTCTTTATCTTAAGAAATGGCTGAGATATAGCAGTTTGAATTTCTAGGGTGGCTGACATTTTCAAGCAATCTGATTTTTGTCATGCTGTAACTCTCGTATTTATAAACTGACTTGGATGAGATTGATTGTATGCATAGTACATACTAATGTCTCAACCGAGTTTCTTGGCCAGCTTCATCCGCCCTCTTGTTTCAAAATGGCGGCCATTTGAACCGTGCACTACCGCGCAATGCTTAAATATTATTAATATCCGTTAGCTTTAAATTCTCGCCAAGCTTGGTAACACTTGGCGAAATATCACCAAATTTGGCGACCAAAATAAATATCCATAAATGATGCCAACTTGGCTATAGCTTACTAATTTGGCGCAATTCTGGTTTAAATTCAGTATTGACGAATATTCTGTTATCGGATTCGTCGCATTTTAGCTTTCTAAAATATGAGTAAAATTAGCTTCGAGTAAAATTTGCCAAAATTTTAAAACCACGAAAAATGAAAGCTACCTCTTCCTCCCGGCACTGGCCGAAAGGACTTTTTAATTAAATTTGAAATCTTAATTTATAGATTTTTTTAAAAAAAAAATTGGATTTTACTATTAATACAAGAATGCGTGCTAGGAATAAACGGAATTTCTCTTTTTCAGATTTTTGGGACGAATTCACGGAGAAAATATGTCTCCTAGGAGTACGGAAATTATTTGGTGAAAAATGGGCAATAATTTAGTTGATAATAAATAATTTGACAAATTTTATGGCATTGCACCTTTTTTCAGTGGCCATTGTTGTGGCTATAAATTCTAGAGTCGTGTTGAATTGATAATTCAATTTGATTGTTATTATCCTTGTACAGAATATCAACTAACAATTTATTCATTTTTTAACCAATTCGGATAGTTTTTTACAATAGCAAGTAAATTTAAGGTATAAGAAAATGTATGATTTCAAACAAGTCAAACGCTTTGGAAGCCATATAATTGTTCTGGAATTGCATAGAGAAATTTCTGAAACAGGATTTACGGCTAAAGTTACCGATTTTGTATGGAATGTCATCTTTTGACTTTTTCCTCTCACTACACTATGGAAATCAAATATTAAACTTCTAGTAGATTTGTTACATTTTGCAGCTGAAAACTTTTTTACGTCAACAAAATGATGTGTTTCAGTGCCATTTTGAGTTTGAAGTTAAGCTATTTGTTTGCTATTTGTATTTATGAATTATTTACGGACTTTAAAAACATTTCTAAAAACACTTGTATTAGTAACACTTGTATTTCATTTTTGCAAAATCTTATAAAAAAAAAAAAAACCAGAAAAGTATTAAAAATTGCATAATTAAAAAAATAAAAGTTCTTATTCCGTAGGACATAAGAGCCTAAATTTTCAGTTCTTTTACACTTTTTCAAAAATGACTACTTAAAAGTAAGCAAAATATACTGATTTTTTGAGTATTTTCTCGCCTTATGCTAGATGCGAATTTTTAATCCACAATTTTGAAACACGAGTCATACTCATATGTTTTTGTAATTAATGCTTTGTTTTTTGAATCCCATGATAAATCGCTACAGAACGATAAATGTAAATAAAACTAGACGTATACATGGGTGCAAATTACTACGATTTTTAGCCACCAGTAATTCCTAACGATCTTCTTCGGTCTATTTGTATGCTTATTAAGATGAAGAAAATCTTTAGAAAATACCGATGGCTTTTAAAGTGTAGATATTTTATTCTTAATCCTTTAGGGTAAAACTTTCTATATTTTAACTTATATATTCATTAAATAATTTCTCTTACAATCTATAACATATAAAATGGAGCAAGATAAAATTATGCATATTTATCTATATTTTTATTTTAAATTCCACAATTTATACTACAGTAGCGCTCAAAAGTATTTTGACAACCTTATATTCTCTCTTATTTTATTTAATATAAAAATGTAAAAAAAAATATATTCCCTATAATTGAGAACACTATGACTGCAGTTATTCAAATGTATCAAGTTTCAACTTGTTTGTTTACATTCGGCGCCACCGAAGAAATATGACTTCTCCTTAGCTCAAAAGTATTTTGACAATTAGTTTGCATTTAATTGTTGAAGGTGTCAATGGCGCTATAGCTTCGGTTAGTATTTATATTGACTTATTGCGATTATATTTAAGAGCCGAAATGTAAAAAATATTGAAGTGATTCTAAAAAAGCCGCTGTAAATTCACTTAAGAAAGGTAGACTGCAAGCAGAATTAGCTCGTTCTTTTAACGTGTCTCGGCAACTTGGTATTACATGGAATAAAGTTTTTAATAAACAGAAATACATCGAAAATAAGTCTCATAGTGGCCATCCGTAAAAAACAACTTGCAATGTTGACTGTATTATAAAAATGATATCTACAAGTGATTGTCGTAAATCCGCTGTAATAATAAAAAATGAATTGAATGAAAAATACGGCATAGACATACACGTTTCATCAGTCAAACGACGCCTAAACCTCTATGGCTTACATGGCAGAAGAACAGCAAAAACACGTTTGTTATCTACTAAGAATAGGAAGGCTGAAGTTGCATTTGTAAAATAGCATAAACCTTTCAGGGCAAAGCAATTCCATTATTAAAGTGTTGAAATTAATGATTGACACCGGAATTCTGGTTTAAAAAAATTCGGTTTATTATGTGTGTGAAATATAGCTTTTTCTTATTTACAAATAAATTTGTTTTCAAATTCCTATGCCGTAATTTTCTTTCAATTCATTTTTTATTATAAAAGCGGACTTAAGACAATCACTTGTAGATATCATTTTTATAATACAATCAACATTGCAAATTATTTTTTTCGGATGACCAGTATGAGGTTTATTTTTGACGTAATTCTGTTTATTAAAAACTTTATTCCATGTAATAACAAGTTGCCGAGATCCGTTAAAAGAACGAGCTAATTCTGTTTGCAGTCTACCTTTCTTAAGTGCATTTACAGCGGCTTTTCTAGAATCACTTCAATATTTTTTACATTTCGGCATTTAAAAATAATCACAATAAGTCGATATAAACACTAATCGAAGCTATAGCGCCACTGACACCTCCAACAATTAAATGCAAACTAATTGTCAAAATACGTTTGAGCTAAGGAGGAGTCTTCGGTGGCGCCGAATGTAAACAAACAAGTTGAAACTCGATACATTTGAATAACTGCAGTCATAGTGTCCTCAGTTATAGGGAATATATTTTCTTTTACATTTTGATATTAAATAAAATAAGAGAGAATATAAGGTTGTCAAAGTACTTTTGAGCGTTACTGTATTATAAGATATAGTTCGAGAAATGCTATTGAAAATGAAACACGATATACAGGGTGTATTGGGAATGATCATTCAAATTTGATGGGCAGGGAGAAAATTGCAAAAGAAGGCAATTTCAGATGGGAAAGTATAAGCGCAAATGATCGGATGACGTTGTAGAAGGCGCTGTGTATCCACAATTTCTGCTAATGCACAGTTCTGTTTGACAGGTCAAGCCGGTCGCCATTCAACTATGAGACTCTGCAGAATTAACATGAGTCATTATACGTTAAATGAATATGCATATGTACATCTAAATTACGGTGCTATAGGGGGAAATGGTCGAAGAGCTGCACAATTGTATGCAGAACTCTGCAAGATAGCTTCCTCTATTGGAACTCTCCGTGCCGATCGGTTGAACCCACTATCATGACAGGTGCTAGTAACCGATCCAGTTTCCCACTGTTATTGATGAACACGTTTAAACATTTTGTCCTGAGGTTTGGGACAATTGGAGTAGCGTTTAGCATACGTTTGCCCAACACCTCGACTGCTGTCCCCTTCTGCATACATTTGCGCAACTCTCAGACTGCCGTCTCCTACCGTACGTCCTCCCGCTGTAAGTTATATTCATCTAACGTATAATGATTCATGATACTTCTGCAAAGTCATCTTGTTAAATGACGACAGGCTGGACTTGTCAGAGAGCTTCGTAAGCAGAAATTGTGGATACCCAGCGATCTCTCGTCATGCGTTCGTTTACACTCTCAGAAAAAACTGTAAATTTATGAGCGTTTGCCATTCAACTTTCACGAAAACAGCCTTAGTTGATGAAAAATGGTCTCATCCATTAAATAAGCGGCCTTATTCCTTAGATACTTAGCAAATTAAGAGCAATTCACATATTTTTACAGTTCTAGCCCATGTGTTAGTAAAAATACGGATTGGTAATTGGATATGGATTTTTTTTACGGCGTATGACTGGAATCTTTGCTGTCGGTCTCTGCTCGTAGTTTACAGGGATATTTTTGTGTGTGTATGCCCATACTTTTCAATGTGAAATTGCCTTATTTTGCTATTTTCTGTCTCATTAGCAAATTTGAACGATCATTTCTGATACACCTTGTATTTTTAAATCTTCCATATTCACTGCTGTAAAAAAGAATCCCTAATTACATAAGCACTCAATTACTGGGGCTACAATCAATAAACTTATTAGTTATCAATAAAAGTATCACACATCTTTAAAAAAAAACATATTAGAAAAAGGGAATTTTGGGCAACTCTTTGTTATGCGTTATTTCGTTGTAAATAATTAAAATTTCTTTACGCTAAAGCAAGCCAATACATTTTTTTAGAAAAGAAATTCGCTTTGCAAAAAAATTAAAATGAGGGAAAATAAATAATTATCAAGGGAGCCATAAAAATGTCTTTAAGAAGAGAAAGAAGTTGGAAAAACTTGGAACAAAGAAAAAAAAATCAGTGTCTCAAAGGAGTCATACGACCATACTTTCCCATTAATTCGGTAAAATATTAAAAATTTCCATATATTCAAAACAAAATAATGGTTAAAATTCTCGTTAAGAAAAAGAATATTATTTAATGTTGCATTAAATTACTTTCGTTTGGGAAAAAAACTATTGTTTATAGCGATTAAAAATTATGTGCAATCTATTGTATATTGAGATAAGAAACTAAATATCTACTTTTTGAATACCTTCAGAATTATATGTATGGCATAACGTTTTTTGTAGAATTTTATGTTGAAGGATTATTTTAATTGGAATTCTTGAAGTGAAGAGAATTAAACAGAATAATGAATAAATGAATTAAACAATCTATTATCAGATCAAAACAAGATAATTCAAACAGCTTTAAATGCTACCACTAGAAAGCTCCTACAACACACCTTGTAAACAGTAGTTTTGATTGTAAACAAGATGGCTACAAATGCAACACGAGATTTTCTTTTCATTTGTCAGTTCAGTAAAATTACGATTTGTTTTCTCTGTTTGGGTTCTTATGTAAGCCTGTCTTCATCGAATATTAATTGGATTTACAGTAGCGGACAGAATTGTGGAAACCTTTTTGTAAATGTGTATTTTTGAAGTTTAATAACACCATTTTCACTTTAAGTATGAATTATCTTAAGTACCGTTAACTATTATACCAATGGAAAGAAAATTCGATCAAGAATGTAATGCAACACATTTCACGAAGGAAGGTTTATTAAACCAGCAGTTATAAAGAAGAAAAGTGAAGCAAATCGAAAAATGAGATATACAAATAATTATCCCAATCTCGGTGAATACTTAGTTGGGTAACGTTTACTCTTAATGTTGTCCTGACAACGCTTTTACATACTCTGAATTAAGTCTTTTAGTTCTGAAGCTATTATAATGCGATACTAAGATTGAATTATTGCTTCTATTAATTGAATTTTATTGTTGGGTTGCTTCTGTGTAGCAAGTTTCTTTAGTCGACAAAATAGATTTTCAACTAGGTTAAGGCTTTTCCAGGGTCCTTCCAACATTGGAAAATTATTAGTTTGAAACCAATTTTTAAACAATTTAGCAACATGAAACGGAACCGAATCCTGTTGAAATAGATATGCTTCATTAACTTGGAAAAGATCACGTTCGGAAGGCTTCAGTTGGAATTGAAATATTTAATTATGTATTTTTGGACATTCATATTCCCATTAATCGCACAAATTCTGCCCACACCTTTTGATGTCATACAACACCATATGAGGACAGTGACTGGATGCTTTACGGTATGTGTAATGCAATTAAGATGAAATTTTTTTTTCCGATTTTTCTACTTATGCATTTTATGCCATTATTATTATTATTGTACCGCTGATCAGGCCCCCTACCTGCTGGGAAATATTCCGAGCTTAACGAATTTTGTACCTGGCCGAGGGGCGAAATTTACCCGATCGCCCCATGGCGGATATCTACTTGATTAGCACTTTGAACGTCATGGCTGCATTGCTATTTATTTTATCACTTTTGTTACAGTGTTGGCCTGTTTTAGATTGCTATTAACTACCTTGATTGGATTTGTTTGCACATTGTCGAAAAAGGAAAAAAAATAAGAGGTGGGACCTCGCTCTTGCACAGAACTCATACGAGTCGCCTATACATCTGGTCTGCATTCGCACTGAAAAACGCGAGAGGAGTACCTTTATTGACTTTGCCTAATGGTAATATCAACTATGCTTGCTAATATGGAGTATGATAAGCTAATATCTTTATGTCGTTACTATGTATTACACATAAAAAATAGTTATATTTTTAACCATTTGGAAAAATGGTTATTGTCCTCGTCAAAGTAGGAAATCAAAAGCATATCTGAGTGTTTTTATTGGTTTAATCATCATTTTATTCGTTTCCTGATTGGTCTATACAGTAATATGTATTTCCCTTTACTTTCAACAGAGATGGATACATTCTGTTGCCACTATGACAAAAAAGTAATAAAAACTACAAAAAAAATTAATAACTCACAAACAAATTGAGATACAGCTTTCAAAGAAAATGCATTTAAAAGTACATTTTTTTCTCGATACGACGGTGTAAAAAGTAATATTGTGGGATGTTTAGAAGTTTAAGAATGAAATTTCATTTAAAATGGGCCGTCAGATTTCTTGTGAATCTGATGATGGAAAAGCCTTTTCCGGAACAGCCAATGAAATGCTTGGATAACACATAAGTTTCAGGTGGATAATACGTACGAGTCGCTGGCGATTTTTGTCGCTTGGAATTTTTATGTGTAATAACACTATTAATGTTTAATTCATGGCTTACGTAATGTATGATCAACTCCGTGCGATTTTTTATGTCTTAAATTTTAATCTTCGAAAAAAATCATTTTCCAAATGGTCATTGTAATTTGTTAAATTGCTTTTTTTTTTATTATTATTATTATTCCTTTTGTCGCAGTTGATTGTGCTAGCTGTCAGCCTTTGATGTTGGCATAAAGTTTGTCTCTCTCGTTTGGTTTTTGGTCACGCTTCTTAGTTTGTTCTCACTAGAGCTTTTTCTTTTCTTTTCTTGGTAGCGGGTTCTCTTGTCAGGGTTGCATTTTATGCCATCACTACTAAATAGGGAGATTTTGGTCTTGTCAGACCAAATAACATTGTTCTCAGCTGTCCAGTTATCCAAGTTTAAGCTATTCATAGTGTGTTAGAGAGATAAAAATGACTTTTTTCGTGGCATTCTAGCATTTAAACCATACAATTACAATCTTCGCCGAACTGTCATTTGCATCCAAAGTCAGATTGGCTTGTGCTTTACACCTTGTATTTATCCAGATGACTTTTTTCTGTCATCTATGTACAGTACGTTAATTCTTCTATCATCCCTTGCAGTTAAATACACATTCCTTTCTTTAACAGTTTGGTTTTGAAATGTCATAGTCTCCTTATATTACTTCAAAAATTTAGATATGCTATATTTGGTTACATTTCCAGTAATTTGTCTTCTAATTTCTTCATAAGTGTAATCTTTTTCATTTAATAGTATTATTTTGCATGGCTTTCTATGTGGCCAGTCAAATACCCCCCCCCCTCCCCTTATGCCACTTCCTTATTTTTCTTATATTTCACATCCAACTCTAATATCAGTAGCATAAACCACTGACAAACTTCTTCCTCAGAGTTGTCAAATGTCCTCAAAAACATAGCAACAAAATCTGAGTTTGACTGTCACCTGACTGACTCACTATCAAAGCAGAATGACACTCGATTGGCTCTCTAAACAGTCATGCTATTGGCAGCATTCAAATAAAGGAAAGCTACTTAATATTAATCTAAATAAGTTGTATTTTTTTTTCTTTTTTTGTCAATTTATCAATTTTAGTCACTACTGCTGCTATCTTCTAGACCAGCCATACTCAACCTGCCGCCCTCCTGCCATCGTGTGCCAACCGAGACAGAAAGTCATTAATTTTGAGATGCGAAAGATAACTAATTTAGTGTGCTGCGGCTGCAATTTCTGGCTCCAGTTCTGTTTAGAAATGATGTTTAGTACTGGGAAATTCTGGATTTTTATATTAAGCATTATTCTAATTACAGGGAAAATACCGATTATATTAATTTATTACATCACACTGATATAATATCCATCTTCAGAACTTTGTGAAGCCCTGTATATAATTCATAAAAGTGTTATATACTACATAGTACGGTAAAATGTAATTCAATTAGGAAACTCATAACACAGCTCAAAAATTTCCTTCAGCACTTTCCGTTAATAAGCGAAAAGTAGTCGAATTCTTTTGCGCAGGCGCATATGATCTGAAGAATTTATACACACCAAGTAATATGTAAAAAAAAAATTATATAGTAAATATTAAAAGCACATACCACAATAGAAACACACTTCCAACAGCTATTTCTCATATACAGTTCTGTAATCGAATTATTTAGTGTGTCCCTCTAAACGAACGATAAACGCTATGCTCATCATATTCTACAGTAAACATCTTGTTGTGAACCTCAGTGATGTATATCAATTTCAATATGTTTGAAAAAATGCAACATCATTAAAATACACCGAAGATTTTTCTCTATAGACGATAATGTAAAGGAATTCTTTTGAGTGTCCCTGTAAACAAATTATAAACACTACACACTTCATTTTCAGTACCGAACATGCCATGGTAAACTTCAACATACATCAATTACATGAAAATCCGAATATTAGAGTACGGGCAGGCGGCCAGACAAACCGATTTCATAAACACTTTTCAACTATGTTGGAAAGCATTAAAAACAATCCCTCATTATATATTTTTAAAAAAAACAACTTTTCTTTCTTTAATCAATAAATTTATAAATTATTAATAAAATTAATTGAATAGATTAAAAAAGGTATTGGAAAAATATATTTTTAGTATTTATTTTTTCTGCATTATTTAGTTGAAAATAAGATTAAAAATAAGTCTGCATTAAAATAAATAAATAAATAAAAGTAGTTATAAAAACATGCTTAAGAGGAGAAAAATTTTAAACAAAGAAAAAAAAATCCATGTCTCAAAAGTATTAGGTAGCATACTTTTCCATTTAAAGCGTAAAATACTTTTTCTGTCTTCAAAAAGCAAAACACTGAATAAAATCATCCTTTATAAAAAGATTATGATTTGGTGTAGCATTAAATTACTTTCGTTTGCAAAAAGGTATAGTTTATTAAAAATTATGTGCATTCTCTTGTATATTCTGATAAAGCATTAATAAAACACCAAATTTTTTACACACCTTGAGTATCATATGTTTAAAGACTTTCCTGGAATTTTATGTGCATTCAATATTTCTCTTGGAATTTATAAAAGGAATAAAATGATTAGAAATTTATTAAATAATAAAATGAGTATATTGATTAATGTAATAATAAACAATTGAAACTACCTATTATAGATAAAAGTTGAATAATTTAAATACACGGACGTTCAAAAATCTTCCATTATTTAACGGAAAAACTATAAAATATTTTGAATCTTGCCTAGTATGCAGCAGCCTTTTAACAGATTCCAACAAAGTTGAAAAGTGTTTATGGCTTCGGTTTGTCTGTTCGTCAGGCCCTCTGTACGCGCTCTAACTCTTATAAATATACTTGGATTGCCCTGAAATTTTTGGATGTTATTGACATTTACCATAACACGATCTCTATTTCAAATGAAGTTTGTAGCATGTTTAGTTCATTTACAGAGATAATCAAAAGTATTCCGCTACATTACGGCCAATGTGGGAAAATCGTTTTAAATGATTTTTAATGATGTTACACGCATCCAAACATAACAAAATTCCTATGCATTTATGAAGTGCAGTAAAATATGTATTCTGTAAAATATGCGGTACAAAGAATAGTTATTATTTATTTAAGGGACCACACAAAAGAATTCCGTTACATAATGATATGGGGGGGGGGGGGTGTTGTTTGCATCGTATTTTAATTATGTCAAATATTTCATATAAGGTGTCCTGGGGTAATAACGCCACTCTAAGGTTCTACCAATTTTCATGGCTTAGTTTTAGATTTTTTTTTCAAACAAATATAGGATTTGATACAGCAACTTATTGGCTATTTACATGTATAGAAGAAAGAATATTTTAGCAGATATGTATTCATAAAAAGAAATGGGGTGATTTTTTTTACCAATTCTATTTGGCGTTATTGCCCACCTATGTGGGTAATAACGCCATGCAAACAAAACTATAAAATAAGATGGAATAATGACATGCAAACTGTCCAATTTTAAAAATGCAAACTCTACAGCCTTAGAAATTGTCAAATTTCTCTTACTTACCATTAATTGCGATATCAGGACGCAGTAATAATCATTTGATATTTTATTCTTCTGACATGAAAAAATTAGCAGCACTTAGGGCATACGAATTTCTCTTTATACTTTTTGGTTTTCAACAATGACAATAATGCTCTCTCGTGTATAAAATAAAAAACAAACCCTCTTCGAATGTAGTTCCAGCACTGAAAAGAATCAACCGGAGAATTTACGCCGTTGGCATTAATTGGATGGCGTTATTACCCCGGTGTACTTATTGCGCGGTATATTTTAAATCACAAAGTGCCCTGCAAACACATTCAAAATCTTGCACAACATTTTGAAAGTACATGAAATACACTACAAATTTATATAATAAACAAAGTATTTCCTAATAAATATATAGTCTTCAGATCACAGAACGTAACTCGCAATTTTTAGATATGGCGTTGACTCTTTAGTGCTTCTTCCAGCGATAAGGTCTACAATTGGAACAAATTAACTTTTAGCGGTTGTTTGTGATTCACATGACTCTGAACCCTTCTGCGCAGAACCTGTAGTCGTAATCTCCCAGATTCATTCATAATTACGCGTAATATTAGCACTTGGCGTTATTACCCACCTTGGCGTTATTACCCCAGGACATCTTATAATGAAATAAAATCTCTACGTCGCCGAGGTTTACTATAAGTTATTTAATGTATAATACGAAGTACATAGCATTTACAGGGACACACAAAATATTTCAGATACTATATTGTATCAAAGGTACTGTACATTAGCGGTGATTGCTGGAAATGCATTTTTAATTATGATATGCGCTATTATGTTTCTCTATATTTATGTATAATATATTGTGTGCATAAATGCTATAATTTGTATACAGGACTACACAAAAGAATTCGTAAAGGTTACTGGTTATGAGCGCAAATTGCTTAAAGGTGGTTTTTAAAGGAGTTATACATTTTTACGCTGAACTGCATTTAGTTTATTAAGAAATGTTTGTAGAATATACATAAAATGATATACAGGTTCAAGAAAAGAATTGGATACATGCCGTCTACGAATGATAATTCTGGAAATGTGATTTCAGTAGTTTTAAGAGTGTTTTAGTTTTATTTAAATTTTAGTGAAATAGTGGCGTGTAATAAATTTACTAGGTAAACTACAGAGCTGTACAAAAGTATTGAAGTATGTTTCCATCTATTAGTATAAATTGCTGAAAGAGAAATTTCAGCCTGTTATGCGTTTTCTTGCTAAACTAAATTTTCCCATTATATAGTATATATATCAACATACTGATCAAATAGAAGGCAGTTCAAAAGAATTTTAATACATATTTGGCTATTATTTAGATAAGGACGGTAACTGCTGAAGTAAATTTTTTAAATATTTACTTAGTTATCTTACTTACCTTATTTTCCGAACTAACGAAGTTTTGTTAAAGCTTTCAGGGAGTATTGGAAGGTGTTTCATAATCTATGCCGTACGCATGTTTTTTCTTTCTTGTTAATTGTAATCATGGAGGTTATTACGCGATATCAGATTGTGATGTCTGGGAACGTCTAGATTAATTTCTCTTTCGATTCTGTTGACGCCAACGTCACGTGGTATGCGGGCGCGCGCGGAGAGAGGGGTGGATTTTTTTTTTTTTTTTTTTTCAGAAAAAGGGATTTTGGAGAAGTGTAGACGAACCGTGCATAGTTGGCCGGCGTGTTTTTTTGATTTGTGAAAACGGAAGTTTATGATTTTAATAATATAGTGAAGTGTGGCTTTTGGGAGTGAAATATAAAGGTGGTGTACATTGCATCTATGTAAAACCTGTATATACTGTATATAGCGTGGTGTCATCTGTGTCGCATTTATGTATTCCCATAAATAAACTATAATTTAGTGTTGTGAAGAAAACTAGTGATCATTTTAACGAGGAATACACCACCAGGTATGGTCAGCGGAGCTCGGCGCCGATATTTCACAGATTTTCTGAAAATTTATTTGGGTTCATAACAGAAACAGTTTTTGTATCATATTTAGAAATATCTTTGGATGGCCTATAAAATCGTGTAAGAGCTGCGTGAACTAATCATTCTGCATCTAGTATGAAATGAAGTAAGCTATCGTCCAGATATTACACATGAAACTAGCGTTAACTCTTTGAACATTTGTAAAATTTAATTTGAGTATAATGAAATGTAATTTACTCGATTAAAGTAAGGGTTTCCTTACCTCATAAATTTAGATTTAAAAACAATACAAAAATTATTATATATATGTAAAGCACCACTCAAAAAGTTTTTCAATAGCACAAAGTTACCAATGCGTAAAGTTGCAATTTAAAATATTATTAATCAAATAACGATTATATTCAGATAATAATTATTAATGAAAAATTACCAAATTTATGAAACATTCTTAATGAATTATGCAAGTAATATCTATCAATCTTTGCCCGTATAATTCATTAATAACTTTGATAAAATTCATAAAATTTTAATATTAATTATTATTTCATTATAACCGTTATCTTATTAATAACGTTTTGAGTTGCAACTTTACGCATATGTAACTTTGTGCTATTAAGGGGACAGTAGGGGAAGACGGGGTACAATGAAACACGGGGTACAATGAAACATTACTTGTAAAATCAGTCAAATTTGTCACAGAGAGTTGCAGTTTATATATATGTTATACAACTATATGTTCCAATTACTGATGTGATTTGGATACATTCACACTTCTACAACAGTAGCAATAGAAGATTATTGCTTTTATGCCATTGAAAGTAACTTTCTTTACTAAAAGTAATTTTGTTTATTTTTCCTTGTTTTTATATGTAATAATTATTTTTTTTATACATTGTTATCTTTGGGTTGTTGTCTTCATACCTCCAAATCCAAACTAAAAAAAATAAATATTAGAAGTTTGAAAATAAATTTTTATTTAGTAACCTCAGTGCGGGGTACAATGAAACACTTGCAGACGGGGTACAATGAAACATGTTTTATTATAGTAATAAAAGTAGTAAATAGAATATATTAGAAGTAAGAGTAGGAAAACAGAAAAAAAAGAGCTTTGTTCTAACCAGGTCAGTAAAAAATGCTCTTGTTAAGCAATTAAGAAATAGAAAGAGAAAAAAAGCTGAGAAGGGATTGTTTTGTAAACAAACTCTGCCTGCTACAGACTCTGGTGATGATCCAGATTTTTTTCCAGGCCCAGCTGGTCATCGAGGTACTAAGAATGAGATATTCACACACAACATGTATGGCACAAGCAGTATCCGTATAAATGAAAACATAAGGAAATATATACTGTTGGAGAAATCATACATTTAAATGAAATCAAATGTGAAATACTTGATATAAAGACTCCAACCTAGTTTTTTTTTTTTTTAGAAACTTACATTTAAAAAAAAACTCATTCTGTTGAAACTACCACCTCATATTCCTTCAGGATCAACTGAAATATAAACAGAAATGCTAATTTTTGAAACTGACTTGCGCCAATTTAATGTAAAATGAAAGGTATTTCTTAAACAAATAGAATTTTCTTATTTTTCATCTTAGACTATAATATTTTTATCAAGTTCCTTATTAATCAAGTTTTGTTTTTGTATTTATCTCATTTTTCATAAAATAAACTATACTGGGTGAAAATTGCTTCTATCATTTGGAGTGTTTCATTGTACCCCTGCATACGGGGTACAATGAAACACTGTAAGACATTTATTTTTTGTTATTTTTCAAGCATAAAGATATTGTTTAGAACCTAATAAAAATTTATTTAGATGGGGAAAATACAAGATTAAAAATATGCATTAATTATATTTTTGTGCATGCAAAATTGTGGATAGGAAAAAAAAATTAGTAAATTTTGTTTCATTGTACCCCGTCTTCCCCTACACCTTTAAAATGGTCACGAAATCGATTTTTTGATTTTTACATTTTTAGAAAGGTGTTTGTATTCTGAATTAGAGTTGTTACCGATTTCTTAATTGTGTGGTAATTATTTACTGAAATATTAGGGAAAATGTAGCCATCACTTCTTCATTTTTGATTAAAATGCCCTGCGACAACTGTCATGGCGGCTTGTTTGCATTTGTTTTCGCGCTTTCACATTATTGCAATTTTAGAAATATGCTAAAATGCGCCAATTGCTTTTAGTTAAATATTTTACAAAATAATAAGAAAGGTTTAAAATACTAACATAAATTTCCACTTTCGCAAAATTTGTTTCCTTTCATGGTTTTGCTCTGAAATGTAATCAGAAAATTGATTAGCTGTTTAGTTTTATTCGCTATTAAGTGCTTAATATGAAACGAAACTGTTTTTTTCCCAAGAGCAATACTTTCCTAATTTTCTACTTCTTAGTATTTATCAGCATTTATAATGAATAATAATGCGAAATGTGCTTCAGAACATCATCGAAGAAGGAGTCAGTTTAATGGTAATAGCTATACAAAATGCAATGACAATAGAAATATATCCTAAGGTGCTAATTTATCTTACAGAAAACTAAATGTAGTCCATTCTATAGCGATTTTGTTTCAATCCGGATTTTTGTGCCACAAAGTATGTGAATCAGATATCGAAATATGAGAATCCCTAACAAATGGACTATATTTTACATTAAATATTTTCGTTTTATAAAAAGTGCATATTTAATCCACTCTGAACAAAATCTCGAAACAAAATTTTAGATTATATGTTTAAAATAATTTTTTTGCAATAGTAAATGTTACATTTTTACAAACTACATCTATTCATTTTTTACGCACGTTTCTATATTCCACAGCATTTTACAAAGAATTTTTTATTTATTATTTTAAAATAGAATCTCATTTTATTTTTTATACTAAATAAGTTATGTATATAATTATTAATTTTGTTTCTTTTATTGTATATTTTATATTTAAAAAATTCAATTAAATCTCAATGATATCTCAAAAATGTTTGAAATATAGTTTTAAAATTTTTTCCTACATAAATGTTTATGTTATCATGAAAATGAACTAGAATTATAAAGCTGTGTTCAGTATGAAAAACATTTTAAGAATGAATGTATGTAAAAATTGTAGTTTTTCTAATTTTTCTAATTAAAAGTTAATTACTCTTTATCTAATTAACAGATTGCAAATATTCTAGTTCAAAATTATAGGTCAGAGTGTTATGTTTCTATATTCCATAGCATTTTACAAAGAGTTTTTTATTTATTATTTTAAAATAGCATCTCATTTTAATTTTTATACTAAATAAGTTGTGTATATAATTATTAATTTTGTTTCTTTTATTATATATTTTATATTTAAAAAAATCAATTAAATCAAAATTCAATTCAATTCAAAAATTCAATTAAAATAAATTAAAGAATTTAAGATAAAGTTTATGGAAATACCATGAAATTAGCACGAGACATCGTTTTGAATTTAATTTGTTATCGTAGAACTCAGAATATAATTGTAAATATTTTTCGATTGGTAATCTAAAATTGTTTGAAACTTTCCACAACTACTGATGATGCTGCCCATTGTCGGACTATTGGCAGCCTGGCTTCGGCTACAGTTTGTAAATTAATTTTAACTTGTATAAGTTTTTTTTTTTTGTGTGTGTGTGTGTGTGTGAATGTTTCGTAAAAGGTTCTGGCTGGGCTGAGTTTCTGCTTGCCAGCCCCTGCATGTCGGGGAGACCCCGTGTGGACGTAAATAAGTCTAAGCTGGATCTCTGATCAGGTGATTTGATCCACTTAGGCCGTCAAAGAATAATCTTTTAAACACAGTCCAATATCACCCAAATATACTCTAAAATGTCTGTGCTTCTAGAGTGGTTATCTTAAAAAAACATGCTAAACTGATGACAAATTTTGCTTGTTTTATGACCGTTAAAGGAGTACTGTACCCTATAAAAGCACTTTTTGAGTTGTACTTTACGAATGTGTAATAATATTTTTCGTCATGTTCTTAAATCAAGAGTTATGAGGTAAGGAAACCCTCTAAAACGGTAACTACAACCGTATGAATTTAAGCCCATCCTTTTCAATCATCCTTAATTTATCGCATTCTGTTCTAAAAACCATCAGTCATGACATTATATGAGCACAGGACCTTTGTGTTTGTCGGAACGATCAAAAACGCCTCCTATTTCAAAGTACCAAACGTACAAATTATGATAAGAAAAACTTGGACTTACACTGTCAAAATTTAATAATTAAAAATCTTACGATACTCATCAGCGTACATGTAAATAAAAACTATATTAAATTTGTTATCCTCAAAGCGCCCAGTTAACTCGTCCTACTTACAGAAAAATTTCTTATCTTCCAGCAATGTTTGAAAGATTAAAGAGAATTTTCAATAGATTCAGAATTCTTCTTGTTGCCTCCCCCTCAAATAATCTGTTTGCAGCTATTACCAGAAAGCAAGATCCTCTACCAATTTTATTCCATCCTGGAGTTTACGAAATCCCTATTCAACTCAATACTGGTCTATTAACTTCATATATTGGAATGACAAAACGATGGCTGTTTGAAAGGATTAAAGAACATAAAAGTGATTTAAAATTCAATAGACTATCTACAGCTTTATCTAGATTAGCATTTAAAGGCAGTGTCAAGGCAGTTTATTTTGACAATGTAAAAATTATCTCTTAATATTCCAACCCACTTAAAGCCCTTATACGTAAATCCATAGAAATAAGTCTAAGAAAAAACGGGGTATGCAATGACAATATTTCATTTCAAATTTCTAATGTTTGGTTGAATATTTTAAAAGAAATACATTCGTAGTGCTTATTTCGAGTTTTCCTAGTTTCTTATTGTAGTGTGTTAACCTAACAACAGATGGCGCCATATCCAACGCAGTACTGATTTTGGTTGTGTTAATGATCAGTTACCGTAATGTTTTTAGTTGTGATGCCGTGAAAGTTGGAGACTTCGCTCCGAGGAGGTCAAGGACTCTCTCCCCTGAAGATGGCTCGTTAGAAAGAGCACGAAACGTTGGGAATAATTTGTAATGTATTTTTAATATAGTTTTTATTTACATGTATGCTGATGAGTATCGTAAGATTTTTAATTAGTACAAATTATGTTAAATTAAGATTTTTTTTTCTCTTTCTGCCCAAAGTATACATTCTTAACTATAAAATTCAGAAAAATAAATGTTGTATATACAAAATTAATATTTAAATTTTTAATTTAAAAATTCTTCTGACTAATGCGTGAATTAAATTCATTAAGTGCTCCGCGCATGATAAAACACTAAACTATGCATATAGAAAACAATTTTTAAACAAAATGGAATTATAACACACCTACGTCTAAAATAAAACTAAAATATACACAAAAAGTTTTGACTAAAATCTAATTTTAGCACAAAATAAATTAAAACATTTATTTATTTAAGTTTTTCAAGTACAAAAAACAAATAACCAAAATATGTGAATTTGTTTGGTGCGCAAAAATCCCAAATTTACTAATCTGAGAAAACGCGTTTAAAAGTTACAATATCTATACCCCTCAAATTATACTAACCGTCTATAAATGATTATAACTCAAGAAATTATGCAGATTTTTGAATGTGTTTTTTTGCTTATTGTTGAGAAATTAAAAAAAGATTCAGAATAAAGCAAGCATCGAAAATTGGTTTTTTGAAAGTTTAAAGGTCCTGTGCCCCCTTAATATAAACTGTCGTTCTATAATCCGTAAGCTTATAAAATATTAATAAAATGATAAGAAATCTTTTAGTAGATTAGAAAATAGCCATTTTTAAAAATCTTCTGCTCTCCTGTAGTTTGATGAAAATAATTAAACATTCTTTAAGTTAAAGTACTTTTTTTTCTTTCAGAGAGGGTATTTGTTCTGCAAAAAAATTCAAAAGGAATAAAATGAATAATTACCAAGGTATTCATAAAAATGTGTTTAAGAGAAGAAATGAGTTGGGAAAACTTGGAACAAAGGAAAAGTGTCCATGTCTCAAAGGAGTCATACAACCATACTTTACTATTTAAAGTGCAGAATATTAAAAATTCCGATACATTCAAAACAAAGTAAATACATCAAAAAAAGTCGTGAAAGAAAAGATAATCTTTAGTGCAGCATTAAATTACTTTTGTTTTAGTAGGATAATAATTTATAGTGATTAAAAATTAAATGCATTTTATTGCATATTTAGATAAAAATTAATAAAATACTAATCTTGAGGATTATTTTCCCTAAAACACCATGAAAATTCGTTATTTTTGACAGAACGTTTGTAGTACATAAATAGTACTGATGTATATAACAAGTAACTAAAACTCTGTGTTATCAGATTGAAATAATACAGTTTAAATACAGACGCATACAAACACAACTCACGAAGACCAGAGTGGAAAATACCTGAATCGAAAGCATCATGTTTTCGAAAATTAAATGAAAGTGCCACTAAACTACAGCAGAAGTTCAAAATCTTGCTCCACTCCTCAAGAACACAACAAACGATTGCTGAAACCGAAGTTACGTTTCTGAAAATTTCAAGAAGCAAATAGTCCCTTTTACTTCTTAACCGTTTATATTAAATCTCGAAAATTTATTAAAAATTGAGATTGTTTGATTCTATTTTGTCCTAATGGCTTCTCAGTAAAAGTAAAAGCTTCTTAAGTTAGTTGGTTGATAGGTTGGTTAGAAGATAGTTGGTTACAATAGAAGATAATTTTATAAACTGCGTCACAATTGTGAGTTTTTTCGTACTGTTTTGATTAAATACATAAATACAGGTGGGCGCTCACTTTACATGTCCAATTTCGGGGGTTGTAGGAGTTCTTTATTAGTGAGTTTAATCTAAGCATATCTATATAAAACAAAAGCATGAATACATTATATTTCCTTAACCTTTTTTGCTAAATTTTTTTCAATAGTAAACGGTTTCTACTCACCTAAACGGATAAAAGCATAAGTTTACAGCTTGTTAAGATATCTGCTTCGGCCTCATTCTCACTCAAAGACCGTCTAGATATTTAAAAAACTCTATGTAACTATGTGACTTTTGTAACCTGGGCAACTAAATAAAAACATTTTAAAACATTTGAAGTTAATGTTAATTACATGCACATGCAGTGTTATAAATTATGCCAAATTGAATGTAGTGCATGAATTTTTTTCTCATGTTAAAGAAATTTAATAGAATTCAACTTGCAATATTTAAACAAGAACGAAAAATAATACGTCCAGCATACAGTATGATACACTTTTCAACGCATTCAGAATACTGTAACAAAACTTCACAGAAATATGTCTAAATAAATAATTCGGAAAACGCATAACGCATTTGCAAGCCCGATTTCTGCAATTACCATCAACAGTTGTAAAAATATCCGGTTTGTTTTGTAGAATCATGTATATGATCTATAGGTTTGTGTATGTATACTACATAGTATGGTAAAATTTAGTACAGTTAAACGAATAACACTGTTGAAAATTCTCATTTAACAATTTCCGTCAATAAGCGGAAATGTACTTGAGAACTTTTCTGCAGTCTTTTATATGATGTAATGAATTTATAAACACCATTTAATGTACAAAAAATATGAACATTTAAAATCGCGTACCACAACTGAAAACGTACTTCCTGTAATTATTGTTCGTAGGCCGTACTGAAGCCAAATTCCCTATAAATGAACGACAACTTCTATGTACACCATATTCTACAGTAAGCGCCTTTGTAAAACACCCCTGTGATATATGTGAATTTCAATGTTTAAAATAGTGTAATATCATTAAAATACACCGCAGACGATTTTCACATATAGATCGTAATGTAACTGAATTATTTTGAATTTCCCTGTAAACAAACCGTAAATGATACACACTTCATTTTTAATACCGATCACGCCATAGTTTATTCAAATATCATGTACCAATTTCATAGTGATCGGACAATATTTACGCGAGTTAGAGCACGGACAGACGGCAGACAGACAGACATACAGACAAACGGAATTTATAAACATTTAAAAATATTTTGGAAAATGTTAAAAACTATGTTGGAAAGTGTTAAAAAAACCTTAAGGATAAAGTAGTACATGTTATCTACTATAGCGAATAATTCAAAATAGAAGTTACGTCGATTTTCTCATAAACCGCTCATGATAGAAACCAAATGTAAATACACCTATAGTGGACCTCGTACTAGTGGTGGGCCACTAATTTAAAAAAAAAAATGTATTTCTGACAAACGACTGAAAGAATATTGACTAACATCCTTAAATATTAACTTTCCATGAACTGTTTGGAATAATTTTTTTTTCTACTTGTACATTTGTTTATTTTCTACAGTGTCTTTAAAAACAGATTATTTGGCAAATTCTTAGAGATTTCCTTAAGCGATTAATTTTTATTTAAAACATAGCTTGTTTAATATTATGTTTTATTTAAAATTAAACATTACAATTTAATTTTAAATTATAAATTACAATTTTATTTAAAATTACAAACTATTTACTACTACATTGTAAATAATTTGTTGGATAATCCGAAAACATAAAGAATCATGCATCAGAAATTCACTAGACCCACTAATGGAGCATAGAGAAAGGTATATTTTTTATTTTTAAAATTTTTCGAAGAATATATTTTGAAACTTTGAATATTTATTTTGATACTCGAAAGTTAGGACTAGGATTAAAAAAATTATATGGGGCATTCTCACAATTTTTTGACTTTTGGGAAAAAAAATCTGGCGAAATTAAACTTGCTAAAATAACATTTTATTCTAATAGACGAATGCCTTAATGATTCAAAATAAAGAAAAAATGGTCAGCAGCGAAAATTTTTTATTTAACTGAGGTTTAGGTTAAACTTGCGATTTTAATTTTCCTTACCATTTTACCCCTATAACTTTTTATTTTCTTCTAAATTTTTAGTTATAATGAATTATCATAGTACCCACAGGACATTCAAATAAGAAATAATACAAATGTAGTACTTTTAATACAGAATTTTTGTATAACGTTGTCTTAAAGGGGTGTTAAAGAAGGGACGGTAAGGTAAAAAAAGGGACGAAATGATAAAAAAAGGGACGAAATGGTAAAAAAAGAGATGGTAAGGATGGAACGGTAAGGAAAATTACCACCTACTTTTAGGAAAATCATGTTAAGACTAAGTGATAGCCACAATGTTAATTGATTTTTCGAAACTGTTGTTAACAATGGATTAAATTATTATTATTATTTTTTTAATTTACCTCGAAAAGTGGAGGAATAAACCTTGGGGACGGTAAAACTACCAATAAAGCCACGGTGCTTGAAATTGATATTTAAATGCTGATTTATATTCTGCAGTAAATTTCCTGTCAAAGAATTTTAGATATTCTTCTCTGGCATACTTCTGCATGAGCAAAAACGTGAAAAAAATTCTGTCGCTGCATTTGAAGTGATTTTCTGTATAATTTTAGAAGAGGGATAGTAAAAACTCTAAAACCCAGTTACATAATTCAAAAAATAATATCAACCCTAAAAATGTGTGCAGGTTAATTTTTAGCTACATATTTATATAAAACAATAGTTCTAGTTTTAAAAAAAATTACATCGAATTATTTTCATTGAAACAATTTTATCCAGACAGCTCCAAACTTCAAAATCAGCATCAGGGGCAAGGAACGGTAGATTAGTTTTCCATGTGTTTGGACCCCCAACATCGCCCAAAACTTATTTATCTCGTTAATATTGTTGTGCAATCATGCAATGGGATCTTCCCAAGTATATGAAATTATAAAAACACAAAAAAGTGTATTAAATAAAAAATTATTATTCAGGGACATGAAAGTTAAAAGATTGTGAGAATGCCTCATATATCTTCTGGAATTTACTAACTCTTTAATAATAATTAGATAAATGTCCTTGTGTGACCCAGTACTGTTGAGTTTATCTTACTTCTAATTACAAACGTTATTCAAATTAAGTATATCTCTGAGATATGGCATTTTTTTTATAACGGACTCTGTAAGTATTAAATTACAAAATTTCATTTGTAACACTTTCAAACATAGTTTCAAAGTGTTTATGAACTAGGTTTGGCAATCCATCTGTCCATGCTCTAACTGGCGCAAATATACTCGGAATAAATATAAGTTTTATATTTCAGTAAATCACACACTGGAATGATCTCTATTAAAAATGAAGTGAGTTACATTTATAGTTTGTTTACAGAAACACACAGAAGATTTGCGTTACATTGTGATCTATGGGAAAATATCGCTCGCGGTTTACTTAAATTCCTTATTTACATATCACATTTTATTGTATGAAAAAATAAAATTTCTTAGTACTATTCTACTAGTGTTGGAAAGTTTTATAATCTATGCCTGAAGCATTATTTTCCAATCTTGTTTATATAGAATTTATTTCAATTTAATTTTTTTAAATCTTCCGCATGTAGGAAGAACATTAACAAAATTTTTAACAAAACCTACCGAGTTATGACAATTTGAATTTGAAGTATTTTCAACGTACTCTGGCACTAAAAGTTAAAAGAAAAAGTTAAACCCTGAAGTTTTATAAAATTTAACGAAGGTTTTGTTTAAAAAGAAAGATATTCCTTTTTGTCCGTAAAGATTGAAGAGATTTGTACCGCGCTGAAATTTTGGAACAAATGTTACCGTGAGAAAACAAAAACATTAGAGATTACAAAATTTTGCACTTAAAGAATAGATGAATATTCTAACTATTCTTCAGAAAAATTAATTTTACAATGAAAATATTTCAAACGATTAAATAACATTTAACAAAAACTAGATGGATCTGCCAAACCCAAAGCTTTATTTTAAATCATACATCTTAATAATTCAAAATTATTTTTTTATGTTTTGATTATAGAATTTTTACGTTTAGATTAGAAGTTTTTGTCCAAGCTACCGCAACTTGCATTACTTCAGTAAAGAAATATTTTGAATTATACATTGGTAAACTGCATCACACATTGTGATGCAATATCGCATACATCAAAGCCTGGTGATGATACTCTCCATTAATTTTGAAATGAGTTCGTTGAATGCAGTAGCTACTAAAAAACTTGATACATTAAAAAATAATAATAATTGGAAGAACAAATTAAAATATAAAAATAAAATTTAGTTCCTACATTGCTTAAGCCCGAGAAGGGGCAGACATTAAGATATTTCATTCCCTTAGTTCTACATTTAATGCTAATTTTTTTTGACAAATAAAGTAAGCCAATTGAAGATTAAAAAATAAAAATAAAACTCATACAATAAGATATTTAAAACATCCTAAAAAATGAGATTCCGTTAAAATGAAATTGAAATAAATATTAGACATTTTTTAAAGTTTTTTATTTTGCATGCATCTTATTTTATGTGTAATCGTCATAAAAATAACACAAAATCTGCAATAAAAATATTTTCAATTAAAAATGGTTGAAGTCTTTTGGCAGAATTTTGTCCTATTCAGGGAGGACCTGTTGGCCATAGCCAAAATCATACAAAAAATTTTTTCTTTAATTCTATGCATAAATCCATACACTTGTCGATAGTACAATAATGAAAATGGCACAGAAACCGCTATTACAGTGTCCTCTTCTGGCAAAATATTTCCAAATTGAAGTAGTACTTCTTAATATTTCTAAATTGATGGAGGAACCTCTTGTCACAGCCTAAAAGATTCACAAAAAATTTGGATCAATTCCATCTATAACTTCATGCACTTTGCAATGGTACAATGGCGACACACAAACATTTTGTATTAACATGTTTTTTGGGGAGCTCTGACTCCTAAAACGTGTAAATCAGTCGAAAACCTGAAGTCGAAAAAAATTTCGATTATACTACTTTCTTCTATTGAAAATAGTAGAAGGTAAAAACGTGGAGAGAGAATTAGGGGAAATATAGTATGATTTTTCCTTTTTCCCATTAACTGGAAATGATATATATTTCTGATTATTTCTTAATTAATGCTATGATATATGGGATTAAGAATAAAATATCGTACATATAGTAGATATTCTCTTATAGAAGCTGATACGCTAACAAAAAAAAAAATTCATCTTTAAAATTGCAGTAAATTTGTTCAGAATATAAATCTTTTCAATTTTATATCGCAGAAAATTTCAAATGAATACTTTTTATCCTTCTAAAATAGCAGTTATGTCCAGTTTAAACTATTAACATTTACCGAAAGACATCAAACGACATTTCAGGCAGTTCTACTCTGAATATTTTATTTAAAATCTTAATAAGCATCACTGCAGTTATTAGTCCTAAAATAGATTCACAATTTAAAGACCTTGTTCATTGCGCTTCGAAGGATTTCTGACTTTGAAATTAGCTTCAAGTTTAATGGAATAATTTCTCTACTTAGAAGTTTATTTAAATAGAACAGCGGAGAATTACGCCATCGTGAATCGGTATTGTGTCAGTGTTAAAGTAGAATATTTTGAATTATTTAAGCATCTGCATATTTTATTGTCTTGTCTAGTACACATATCTAAGATTTAGATCATAATGTAAGCATATTATTATGACGACTTTGTTACACATCTAACGTATAGTTTTATTTTATATGAATATGTTAGATAAATATTTCCTGCAATTATATTATTTCTCATGCAATATTTAATTATTTAATTTTAGGTAAAAGGATGATTTTTCTTTCTAGTCTTTATGCTCTTAAAGAAACTAGGGTATCCAACCCGGGCTTCCTGGGTTTCAGAACATAGGTGAAAACCATTTTTTTCTATTATTATTATTATTTTTTTTTTACATTTCGTATTATATATCTATATTATATATATTATATATATATATATATATTATACGACATGTTTACTGATTTTTGTAAGTATAGCACGTATTTTCAGATTCAGCCAGTTGAGGAGACCTAGAAATTGGTTTGAACTCAACTAGCCCCATCCGCGATGTTTATCTACAGCTAAGAGAGTGGGGCAGCAGAATTTAAAATAGTCTTACTATAATTTTAAAAGCCCTAATAATGTAGTATTTAATATAGTAGTTAAATCTAGCGATTTTTGAGAATAATAAAACAATTATAGCGTAATAAAATAATGGTAGGTAATAAAAATTAATTGAGATAATGAAATAAGTATAGGTAATAATAATAATAAGTATAGGTAATAAAAATAATAAGTATAGGTAATAATAATAAAACAGACGAGCTGAACGCTTTACAAACGTATAACACATAATTTTTCTTTAACAATAACACTAATTCTATAATTGTTTTAAAGTAAAAGTTTGATTAGTTCTATAGCTCACCATCATCGTCACCATCGCTTCCTGGGTTTCAGAAAATAGGTGAAAACCATTTTTTTCTATTATTATTTTTTTTTTTTTTACATTTCGTATTATATATATATTATATATTTATATTATATGACATGTTTACTGATTTTTGTAAGTATAGCACGTATTTTCAGATTCAGCCAGTTGAGGAGACCTAAAAATTGGTTTGAACTCAACTAGCCCCACCCGCGATGTTTATCTACAGCTAAGAGAGTGGGGCAGCAGAATTTAAAATACTCTTACTATCTATATTATAAAGGACAAACATATCTGTGCGTAACGCATACGTCATTTTGCGAATGGCAACACTTTGAAATTTGAAATAAAATTTTGGTTTTTTAATTTCTCTACTACACATTTTTATACTTCTAAACATCGCACATTTTAAATTTTTACACCGCCGTATAAGGAAAAAAATGCTCTTTTAAATGCAATTTGTTTGAAAGTTGTATCTCAATGCAATTTTAAGATATTAATTTTTTTGTAGTTTTTATTACTTTTTTTGTAATCGTGGCAGCTCCATTTCTGTTGAAAGTAAAGGGGGAAAAATGAAAATAGTAGATTGCTGCCATTTTCTCATAAAAACCGAAAACAATTGAAATTAAAATACGTGCTGTGTCAAGAATATCGTCTGTTATAAAACCCAGTGAGTTTTGGCTTTATTTCGTTTTTATTTATCAATTAAATGATTTTGCTGTGCCGGCTCCATTGCGAAATATTAATAAGCAATTTGCACATAAAAAAGGTTCAGAATTTCACTCCCGCTAATTTTCTACAACGAAATTAAAGCTTCATCAATAAATGAATAAAAGAATAATATATTAAAAAGCATGAATTTAACGTATATGTAATAGAACAATTTAAATTTTTAGAGCCGAATTGGGAAAAATATGTGCTTTTAAATGTAATTTGTATGAAATAGAGTTGCTAGGCAACTGTTAAAGTAAAAGAGAAAAAATAATCTATATATTGAAAACACAAGATAGCTTTTTTAGACATCTTCCCTGAACTTTCTAATGTACCAATTTTGCTAATAATTCTTTTTTTAAATGAAAGCTGTTCATTTGTAGATGTCCTCGCACTAGCTATTTTTCTAAATATTTCCACTTTTATATTTTTAATTTAATTTGAAAAGATTTTTTTTTTTTAATTTCATCAAAATGGTAGCAATCGTATTATTTCCACTGTTGCAGAAAAAAAGAAATATTGGGGTTTATTTATACGTATTGATACCATTTACTTATTATAATTAAAAATAACTTTATTTTAAGTCTGTACAGAAAATGACGTCACTATTTAAAAAACATTTTCGCTCATAAAGCTAATGTTACAATATATTTTCATTCGGCAGATACCGAATTTGAGACACTTGACGTAATGCTTCAGTAAGTGCCATATTTAAAAGAAAACAATTCTTTACTTTGATAAAACTATATATTTTACCACGAATACATCTAAAAGACATCAGTTTCTGGAATTTGTACTTCGCGGTACTGAAATTAGAACCTCAAGCCAAAAGAATACATTTTCACATGCAAAGTTTTACCTGACAAACGGAACTTCACCTTTGAAAATCTATCTGTATTATAAAGGAAAAATATGTCCAGGCGTAAGGCTAACGTCATTTTGAGAAATGGCAACGCTTGACGATTAAATGTCGGTTTTGCAGTTTTTGCTACAGCAATTTTTTGAATTTCTAAACATCGCTCATCTTCAATTTTTACACCCATTATATAGGGAAATAATATCTATTTTCAAATGCAATTTGCTTGAAAACTTTATCTTAATTGATTTATTTATTATGTCTTTTTAAATAATTTTCAAGCATAATGTTTTTTTAATCTATATCCATTGAGTACAGGCTCATTTACGAAATAAGCCATTTGTACTTAAAATAATATAAATAATTCAGTATTTGTCCCTGACTAATTTTTTATAGCGAAATTAAAACTTCATCAATCTATTATATTAAAAAGTGACTGTCCGTTTGTATTTCACAGCTGTTCCTCCTAGAATAGGGAATGTTGGGTGATCAAATTAACTCCAGTTATCCGCATGGGTACGAGGATGTTAAAAGTGGTCGTAGAATTTAAAAATTTGATTAGTTTTCGAGATATAAATTTTTACGTTATTTTTAATGACATTTCTGTAATGATGGAAACTAAAATTGCTCCATTTTTCTGGATAAAAGAGAGCAAAGGGAAAATTACAAAGATTATTATGTATCATTGTTTGAAATCATTTTTAAATGGAAATTAACGTTTATTTGAATAAATAGTGAAAAAATTATTGTAGTTTTCAAGAAAATTTCACGAAATACACACACATATTCAAGCTTCAGGAATCCGTTTATTTTAGAAAAACAAATTTGACTCTCGACTGGAACATTGAGATAAATTCTGTTGACGTCAAAAAGAAAAAAGAAAAAATAAACATGGTACGCTATTTTCATTTAATTTAATGTCGAAAAGTAGATTTTCAACTATTGCATTAAGATGGCTAATAAAACATTTCAGAAGCGGACATTAAAAATTAAATGTTACAGCGAGAAAAATAATAATTCTCTAAATATTTATTTTAATTCATAAATATAAAATACTTCTGAATAAATTCGTCCAAACAAATTCATTTTTATATAAGTTGACCCAAATGACATCATTTCTGCCAACTCCGAAATTCGAAGCAAAATCTTGGAAGAACGAAAATCTCTAGGCAAATAAAGTTATAGAATATGTGCATTTTTATTGGAAAAGCTTTTGAATTAAATTGTAAATATAACTTATTATTTGAAATATTGTATTTAATAAAATTAATATTGTAATGGCTTTCTAAATTTACAATAAAGTTAAGATTGCCTTTTTCGCAAAAAGATCGATTGTCTCATGCAATTCGAAAGCAACACCACGCGTTGCTATGCAACTAGTAATTTTAAAAGCCCTAATAATGTAGTATTTAATATAGTAGTTAAATCTAGCGACTTTTGAGAATAATAAAACAATTATAGCGTAATAAAATAATGGTAGGTAATAAAAATTGAGATAATGAAATAAGTATAGGTAATAATAATAATAAGTATAGGTAATAAAAATAATAAGTATAGGTAATAATAATAAAACAGACGAGCTGAGCGCTTTACAAACGTATAACACATAATTTTTCTTTAACAATAACACTAATTCTATAATTATTTTAAAGTAAAAGTTTGATTAGTTCTATAGCTCACCATCATCGTCACCATCGCTTCCTGGGTTTCAGAACATAGGTGAAAACCATTTTTTTCTATTATTATTTTTTTTTTTTACATTTCGTATTATATATCTATATTATATATATTATATATTTTTATTATATATGACATGTTTACTGATTTTTGTAAGTATAGCACGTATTTTCAGATTCAGCCAGTTGAGGAGACCTAAAAATTGGTTTGAACTCAACTAGCCCCACCCGCGATGTTTATCTACAGCTAAGAGAGTGGGGCAGCAGAATTTAAAATACTCTTACTATAATTTTAAAAGCCCTAATAATGTAGTATTTAATATAGTAGTTAAATCTAGCGACTTTTGAGAATAATAAAACAATTATAGCGTAATAAAATAATGGTAGGTAATAAAAATTAATTGAGATAATGAAATAAGTATAGGTAATAATAATAATAAGTATAGGTAATAAAAATAATAAGTATAGGTAATAATAATAAAACAGACGAGCTGAGCGCTTTACAAACGTATAACACATAATTTTTCTTTAACAATAACACTAATTCTATAATTGTTTTAAAGTAAAAGTTTGATTAGTTCTATAGCTCACCATCGTTATCATATAATAGGACCTGTGGAGGCATTTGGAAAAGTCTTTGATTGTTTTCAATCAGTGTTATGCAGTTTATAATTTTTTTTATAGTCTTGGTTGTTTTCTGATTATTTTGAACCATGAAGAGAGCCATCGTTCTGGAGATTCCGAGATGGCATATTGATGCTAGTGTGCACTCCGTTACGTAGTGCAGCGAGATTCCTCGTTTTCTACACGTGCAGTAGCCCGAGTCAGCTTTTCCGAACTTTACCAGATAGTCTGGAATAGTATGGATTCTGAGATGGTATACGGATGTTAGTTTGCATTCCGTTATGTAGTGCAGCGACGTTCCTCGTTGCCACTGGTGCAGTAGCCCGAGTCAGCTTTTCCGAAATTTACCAGATATTTTGGAAAAGGCCCGTGATTTGTAGCAAATAAGAAGAGATTTCTGTGTGATAGTAATATCTCCTCTTTGACAATAGGTAGTAGTGAATATGTAAACCTTCCTCCATGATCAGAATCCCAAATTCTCTGCCATTCCTATTATATTTGTAATTTTAGTTGTTTGAGATGAGATGGTGGGAAAGGTAGAAATACTTCTGGTAAGTTAGGATTTATGATTGCTTCTTTTGCCTTTTGATCCGCTGTCTCGTTTCCTGCTATTCCGGAGTGTCCCTTTTATCCATTTTACTATTATCTTTTTATTTGTATTCTGTAGTAATTTAATTATGTTCTGGACCAGTGCTATTTTTGTTGTGCTGTTTTCAATGGCTTTTATGCTCGAGAGGCTGTCTGAGCATATTGCACTTCCGTACTTGCTATTTCCCATCCATTCCACTGCTCAAAGTATCGCTAGCATTCCACCTGGAATACGGTGTTTTTTATCCTTAATTTTGTTTGAAATGTGTGGCTCAAAATTGAGTTTCCGTATGCACAAAACGCTAACGCCGTCTCTTCTTCCATTTTAGAGTCGTCTGTGTAGATTTGTACTTCCATTTGAAGTTTTCATTTGCCTTGTGTAGGTAATTTTTGTAAGGACATGCTGATGAATTTGGGGATTTGCCTTGATAAATTTCTAGTCTAAATTCCTCTACTGGTGTCCCCAATCTGAGTACTTTTCCAATGTAGCAATCTGAACTACTCTGAGATGCAATCGAGGGATTCCTGTTAAGGCACAAAGTGCAAGGTTTGCCGTTTTTCTATATGCACCCCGCAGAAAAGAAGGCACTGGGCCTGTATTGAGGACAGTAAGCGAAGCCCATGAGATATCTGTAGGTGGTCGTACCAAACCGCTGCTCCATACGTTATGTTTTTTTTTTCTAAGATTGTTATATACCAGATTTTTAAGATGTTTTTATTTATTCCTCCTTTTTTTGATGTGAATTTTAGTAGATTCTGGATTATTGAATTCAGCTCTGTTCTTTTATTTCTTTGGTGAGGCAAGAATGACAGTGTTTTACCTAGGATTAAAATGGAGAAAGCGATTTTTTTTAATTTTAATTAATTTTTCAACTACATTTCAGCAGTGATATTACGCTTGAAATTATTGAATATTGAAATTATTGAATCTTGTGCTGCAGTAGCAGCCTTACCGACTTATATAAGTGAGAAATGCCAAGCTGGACATCGTCCTTGTGGTTTAGTGGTAGAGCACTGGAGATCTATTCCAGGGACCCGGGTTCGATTCCCGGCTTGGACATTTTTCACTAAGTTGGTTTACGCTTTGTAGCAATGTGATGTTTCACATCATTAATATTCAATCGATTTTTTTTAATTCAAAAAATTCTTGCATGTTTTTAGCATATGTCATACTGGGTTTCAACCAAATTTAACGCGTTTCAGAAAAATTGGCAGTAGAAGCAATGAGTAGTGCAAGTGATACATACATATGTTAACTATTTTATGAAATATGAGCAATTGTATAAAATAATTTTTATCTGCACATGCGCGAACGATAAGAGATATTTTTTTGCACAAGGTAATAGTCAACTATGGAGCAACTCAAAAAAAAATATCCAATCAAATATCGCGAAAATTCAGAAAGATATCATCGATAGAGTTAGCTGATTTTTAAATGCTCTCTTAAAGCAGCTGAATGATAAGGGATTTTCCACAAATTTTCATTTTTTATTAACTGACTTTCAGAGTATTTAATGAATATCAATGAATAAACTTGGAACAAATGCTTCGATTTTGATACTTTTTTTTTTAATTATGGAATAGGCTCGTTCTGATGGTTATCCAAGAAAAACTAAAGCATCAATATTTTTTTTTTTTAAAGTACCGTAATAAGTATTAACTACGTAACTACGCAGTAAGTATTTTCAGCAATTCAATATCTTTTTAGAGCTTATTTTTAAGAACATAGACAATTAAACTAACTATAATCGTAATTAAAAAAATTCAAAAGTTAAAAAGCTAAAAAGCTAGTTGTTAAAAAATGGTACGTTTATTTCACTGTGAAAAATAGCAGCTTATTTATGTAAATAATAGTAAATAAATTTTAAAATTAGCTTAATTTTATGGTCTATAAAAGTTCCAAATTTAGTTATTATTATTATTATTTATTCATTTTATCTTTACTTTTGATAAAATACATAAATATGAAAAGATTCGTAGTTAAAGAATTGTATTTATATAATTAAACTGCATTATATATAATATATTAAACAAGAAAAAAAAATGAATTAGGAAAAATATTACTATGTAGAGTGTAGACAATCTAATTTAAAATCAAGAATCCCAGACAAAATCGTACCTATCTATCTATATTATAAAGGACAAACATATCTGTGTGTAACGCATACTTCATTTTGCGAATGGCAACACTTTGAAATTTGAAATAAAATTTTGGTTTTTCAATTTTCTCTACTGCAAATTTTTAAACTTCTAAACATCGCACATTTTAAAATTTTTACACCGTCGTATAAGGAAAAAAATGCTCTTTTAAATGCAATTTGTTTGAAAGCTGTATCTCAATTTATTTTTGAGATATTAATTTTTTTGTAGTTTTTAATACCATTTTTCTTATCGTGGCAACAAAAGTACCTCATTTCTATTGAAAGTGATTGAAAGTAAACGGAAAATAGTCGAAAATAGGAGATACTTTTTCTTTTGTTGCCATTTTCTCATAAAACCTGAAAAAAAAAGTTGAAATTAAAATATGGGCTATGTCAAGAATATTTTTTGTTATTCCGTGATAATGACGTCATATGCACACTTTTCTATAGACGAAGTTTAAGACTGGATTGTAAAAATGGATTGCTTTAGCAAATGCAAATGGCGTCATTTTATAAAAAAGCGTGTATTTTAATTCCTAAACCTGAATTATGTTTTGTAGAAGTGCGTCATTTTCACAGCCCAGCTGCTTTGAAATTCTTCGCAGGTGAAAATGCTTCACTTTTGAAAATAATGTAATAGAAATTCCACACTGATAAAACGCAATGTTTTACAAAAAATTAGAGTATCTTTATAAAAGAGAGGTGACATGCAAATAATAGCGATTTATATTACAGAAATTGATGATTCTCGGCTGGATGGATTTGCTTCGCCGAGTTAGACAAGCAAACAAATAATTCGTGGTTTAAAATAATATCGTGTTCCTGAAGTTTTTGTCGAAAATTCTCTCGAATAATAAAATTTAAATGCTATTCTTTAGGACATTCTACTATAATTTTATCAAAATAACATAATTTGCTTAATTTAATTTTTCCTAATTTTATATAATCTATATATTTAAAACACAAGTGTGTTTTTTAGTCATCTGCCCTGATGTTTCTGCTGAACCAATTTTACTAATATTTTGTTTTAAACTGAAAGCTCTTCCTTTGTAGATGTAATCGCACTACCTGTTTTTTTTTTAAATATTCCCACTTTTATATTTTAATTTTAAAAGCATTTTATGAAATTTCTTCAAAATGATGAAAATTCGATAGCTTTCATTATTGCAGATAAGACAGAAATAATGAGGTATTTTTAACTTTAATCATGCTATTTTCTGATAAAAATTCAAAATTGTTGATAAAAATTGTTGTATAGGGTTTAGTGGCGCAAAATCCCATTATGTGCAGAATATTATATTAGTGGCATAATAACGGAAAATGACATACTGCTTTTGAAAAGACGCATTTTTCCTCATAAATTTTCTATATTGTTTTTCCTTATGCATTTGTACTGATACTAAGTTTGAGACACTAGGCGAAATGCTTATTTAAGTGAAAATGAAGTCATATTTGAAAGAAAACGATCATTTTCTTAGATAAAACTAAACATTTTAACAGAAATGCGTCTAAAAAACATAAATTACGGAAATTTTTATTCTCCGGATTTGAGATTAGAATCTCAAGTAAAGAGTGCGTCTGTTGCAGACAATCATGACTTCAAGTTTTGAGTTAAAATGATTTTTAAATGATCAAACAAAAAACAAATTTTTTTTTAAATGATGAATATGGATATGAGAAGTGCGTATGCAAATTTTGAGAAGGTGAAAATTGCTGTTTCCATTCCGGAAATCCAAACATAAGAGCCTCAATTGATAACCACATCCTAATAAGTGATTTTTATTATAGTTTACCGATTAAGTATCTATATTATAAAGAACAAGCGTATCTGTGCGTAACGCTGACGTCATTTTGCGAATGGCAACACTTCACGATCAAATTTCGGTCTTGAAATTTTTGCTAGTGCAATTTTTTGATCTTCTGACCATCGTACATTTTCAATTTTCGTTGCACAGGGAAAAAAATTACTTTCAAATGCAATTTGCTTAAAAACTGTATTCTTTGACTCATGTATTATATTTTCTAAAATAATTTTTAAGCATGATTTTTTTAAAAGTTTATCTTATCACTTGCCGGTTTCAATACATAATAATAATAAACCTTCTGCACATAAAGCAACAAGCATTTTTCAGCATTTTTTTCTGACTATTTTTGCATAACGAAATTAATACTTCCTTTAAAAACAAATAAAAGAATAATATTAAAAATCCCACCAATCTAACATATTTGTGAAATGCAAATTTACGAAATTAATGCTTCTTTTATAAACAAATAAAATAATAATATTGAAAAAACACAAATCTAACATATTTCTAATCGTACAATTTAAATTTTTAGGTAAATAAATTGGATTTTTTTTTTTCAAATGGAATTTTTTTTGCAAAGTTCACCTCAATTTACTGATTGTTTATGGTTTAAAAAAAAAAACAATTTTAAAGCATGAAATATTTTTTTAATTTATCTATATCGCGCGGAGCCCGATTAAGAAAGATTAATCCGTTTGCCATTAAAACAACATAAATAGTTCATCATTTTCTTACGGCTAATATCCATTAAAAAAAAAATAAAAAAAAAAAAAAAAAAAAAAAAATCCCTATGAATAAATAAATAAAATAATATAAATAAAACGCAAATTTACCAGACATGTATAAGCTCTGAAATTATCAGAACAGAAAAATATGCCGTAAGTAGCAAAATCTTGGTAAAATATCTCTTAGCATGCGGCTAATAAGAAAATATCACTTTTGATAAATTTCAAAAATTTATTTGATTGTATAATAATTCGTATTTTCCATAGGAAAAATGCTTTTTTAATGTAAGTGGTCAATCTAAAAAATGTATTGCATATAAAAAAATTATTAATTTTCAATTTAAAATTTTTTTTTCACCTGTATTCTTTAACCCGGGAAGCCCGGGTACGATCCCCTAGTACTAATAAAAAAACAAATCGCTCTGTGTGTGTGTGTCTGTCGGCGACGGCTAGCGAAATCTACCGCACATAGAAGTCTGAAAATTCAGGAGTCACTAGTCCAAGACAGGTCCTGATGCACCTGAGGCTCAGATTTTTAATTTTTTAAGGGCCGAGGCCCCTTTAAGTCTTTATGCACTAAATTGCTAATAACATGCCTCTTTTCGATCCGATCTTCTTCGTTTGGGGGGTGAATTTAGTGCACCCTGTCAAGGGGCCCAGTACTGGGCCCCTTGAAGTTTTAGTGCACTAAATTGTTAATAACATAACTCTTTTCTATCCGATCTTCTTCGTTTTGGGGTTGCACTCTCTTTTCAGTTTCTACCCATTTCTACATTTCAATTAACCCTTTGTTGCATACGTCAAAACTATCAAATACCCAACGTTAAACTTGTTATTTCCTATTTGCTAAGTTACCCGGCTTGTATTGCTATCTCAATTTTTCTACTGAAAGCAAAGATGTCACAGAGTAGCATAAGTTTTGAATAGGAACTGTAAATGAAATAGTTTAGATAGGAGAAAAAATAACATTTTTGTCCACTGTAGTGGACGGTACGCAACAAAGGGTTAAAACCCTGGCAACCTTGCAAGGGGCCCGGTACAGGGCCCCTTGAAGTTTTAGTGCACTAAATTGTTAAAAACATGCCTCCTTTCTATCCGATCATCGTCGTTTTTGGAGTGAATTCTCCTTTCAGTTTCTGCTCCATTTCTACATTTCCAGTTAAGACCCTGGAACCCTGTCAAGGGGCCCAGTATAGCGCCCCTTAAAATTTTAGTGCACTAAATTGTTAATAACATGTCTCTTATCGATCCGATTTTCTTCGTTTTCGGGGTGTACTCTCCTTTCAGTTTCTATCCCATTTCTACATTTCAGTTAAGACCCTGGCACCCTTTCAAGGGGCCCGGTACAGGGCCCCTTGATGTTTTAGTGCACTAAATTTTAATAACATGCCTCTTTTCTGTCCGGTCTTCTTCGTTTTTTGGGTGAATTCTTTTTCAGTTTCTGCCCCATTTCTACAGTTCAGTTAAGACCCATGAACCCTTGCAAGGGGCCCAGTACAGGGCCCCTTGAAGTTTTAGTGCACTAAATTTTAATAACTTGCCTCTTTTCTATCCGCTCTTCTTCGTTTTCGGGGTGAATTCTCCTTTCAGTTTCTACCCCAATTCTACATTTCAGTTTAGACCCTGGCACCCTTGCAAGGGGCCCGGTACAGGCTCCCTTGAAGTTTTAGTGCACTAAATTGTTAATAACATGCCCTTTTCTATGCGATCTTCTTCGTTTTTGGGGTGAATTCTCCTTTCAGTTTCTACCCCATATCTACATTTCAGTTAAGACCCTGACATCCTTGCAAGAGGCCGGTACAGGACCCCTTGAAATTTTAGTGCACTAAATTTTTAATAAATTGCTTCCTTTTTATCCGATCTTCATTTTTAGATACATTCTCCATTTAGTTATTCTCCCGTTTCTACACTCCAGTTAAGGCCATTGGCCCGTCTAGGGATCCCGTAGGGCCCGTTCCAGGGCCCATTAAATTTTTTGTGTGCCATGCGTTTTTCACACTATTTTTTTCACCTTCGCAGTACGTAATTTTCCCCAAGTTTTTGCACATTTCTTTTAAATTATTTTCTAATGATCCCTTAAAAATAGTCCGATTATTTCCTCGGGTTTAAGGGCCCAATTTCAACGGGATTTGCTGCCTTCAACTTTGATTACAATTTATCGACTTTCTGAATTATGAAATTGTATCTTAGACTTTAGTTATCAACATTTTCTAACATTAATGGTGCATTCTCTTTTTTAGGTGCGTTCGTAATTATATAAATACGTAGCACCTATAGTCGTCGTTCAGTCCGTCCGTCCGTCTGTCCGTCCGTCCGTCTGTCCGCATGTAACAGAGCAAAAACTACCCAACCGAATGGTCTGAAATTTCAAATATATGATTGTTGCAAAATTTTGTCGAGCCATTTCAAATTTTATGAAAATCGGATGTATAGTTTAATTACAGGGACAGTCAAAAGTTTTTCTTTACATTACGGCCAATGGGAAAAATTATTGAAAGTGCATTTTAATGATATTACAGCCTTCCGAATGATCTGAAATTTTAAAGATATAACTGTTGCAAAATTTTGTTGAGCCATTTCAAATTTTAGGAAAATCGGATGCATAGTTTAATTACAGGGACAGTCAAAAGTTTTTCTTTACATTACGGCCAATGGGAAAAATTATTGCAAGTGCATTTTAATGATATTACAGCCTTCCGAATGGTCTGAAATTTTAAAGATATAATTGTTGCAAAGTTTTGTTGAGCTATTTCAAATTTTAGGAAAATCGGATGTATAGTTTAATTACAGGGACAGTCGAAAGTGTTCCGTTACATTACGGGGAATGGAAAAAATTATTGCAAGTGCATTTTAATGATATTACAGCCTTCCGAATGGTCTGAAATTTTAAAGATATAATTGTTTCAAAGTTTTGTTGAGCTATTTCAAATTTTAGGAAAATCGGATGTATAGTTTAATTACAGGGACAGTCAAAAGTTTTTCTTTACATTACGGCCAATGGGAAAAATTATTGCAAGTGCATTTTAATGATATTACAGCCTTCCGAATGATCTGAAATTTTAAAGATATAACTGTTGCAAAATTTTGTCGAGCCATTTCAAATTTTAGGAAAATCGGATGTATAGTTTAATTACAGGGACAGTCAAAAGTTTTTCTTTACATTACGGCCAATGGGAAAAATTATTGCAAGTGCATTTTAATGATATTAGAGCCTTCCGAATGATCTGAAATTTTAAAGATATAACTGTTGCAAAATTTTGTCGAGCCATGTCAAATTTTAGGAAAATCGGATGCATAGTTTAATTACAGGGACAGTCAAAAGTTTTTCTTTACATTACGGCCAATGGGAAAAATTATTGCAAGTGCATTTTAATGATATTACAGCCTTCCGAATGGTCTGAAATTTTAAAGATATAATTGTTGCAAAGTTTTGTTGAGCTATTTCAAATTTTAGGAAAATCGGATGTATAGTTTAATTACAGGGACAGTCGAAAGTGTTCCGTTACATTACGGGGAATGGGAAAAATTATTGCAAGTGCATTTTAATGATATTACAGCCTTCCGAATGGTCTGAAATTTTAAAGATATAATTGTTTCAAAGTTTTGTTGAGCTATTTCAAATTTTAGGAAAATCGGATGTATAGTTTAATTACAGGGACAGTCAAAAGTGTTCCGTTACATTACGGGGAATGGGAAAAAATTGTTGGAAGTGCATTTTAATGATGTATCAGACTATGCGCTTTATGAATTGCAAAAAAGTATACATTCAGTACAATATGGGGTGCAAAAAATAATTATAAAACTAGTTATAGTACGAACGCACCTCATTTGCCACGTTTGACGAGCAATTTCCAACTTGTTTTTTTGATTCTGTGGGCTTGATTCCTACGAGGTTTGGCTCACTCAACTTCGTTTTCGATTATCTCAGGCACATGCGGGCACTTCCGGTAAATGCTGCCATAGGTTGTGAAGTTCTAGATTACAGGTTCATTTGGAAAGAAGTTTGATGGGAACACATTAGGCGCTGCGGAAGTCAATGGAGCATCCGGAATTAGGTTCATTTAAAATAATTTCCAAAGATATAAATTCATATAGACTTAAGTTTTATTTAAGGTTATTATTTAGAAACCCCGGCCAACGCCGGGCGGGCCTGCTAGTTAAAAATATAAAGGTACATTTTTAATAAACCATGATATATTTGAAGGAGAAAACAGCACTTATGTGCTACAAAACATACATTTAATTCATTCTTTTCGTAAATTTCAATTATTATAGATGTGTTTTAAATTGCGGTTCGAAAATTATTTTGAATATTTTCCTTCTGAAACGAAAGTATTAGCGGGACTCGAAATCACGTAGAAAAATTTCAAATCCAGCATGCTTCCAACCATGCTACTGCGCCGCCTGCCAAAGAAGGAAATTTCTCCGATTGTAAACTGTTGCGTAAACTTTGCCACTTATTTTTTCACCCCCCCCCCAATTGGAGATTGCGCTTTATAGGCTGTCATATATTTAAATACTAACTATACTCTATCGATATACAAACGTTCATCGCATTCGGTGACCCCAACTTCGGGACCTTCCCTTGTAAGTGATTTTCTTAAAAATTGTCTAAATCTAGATTGTCATGATTCGGAGATTTGGTCAAAAAGTTGGTTGATAAGGAATTTAAGGTTATTGCATCTAGACGAGAAGGTAGAAAGTCACTCGAACTTTATCATAATCCAGTCAAATTGTCAAAAATAGATGCAAAAATTCTGCTAGAAGATTTTATGTTTTTAATGTGTTTATGGGGATGCTAATAACAGTAATTGGTTGTTTTCCAACAAAATATCTCGAGGCTAAACTCTTTGGAGCCCAAAAACCGCGAAATTTTCGGGCTTTTTTCAGTTTTTTGCCTATAACCTGAAAATTATAAAATTTTTGTGTACCATGCTTAGTCACAAAAAGAAAGAACATTAAATTCTCTATAAATTTCATAATAAAAACGTTTTTCTAAACTCATTACTAAGCGTGCTACGGCTGTCTGAAAAATACACTTTTTTTCTAACTTTGTGGAAAATCTCAAAAAACAACATTTGACATCAGTTTTTATTCATTTTATCCTCTTTAATGTAACTTGTTTATATTACAGGTTTTTGCATGATAGCAATAACGGTTAATTACATCGGTTACATTGTAAAAAAAAAAAATTACTACATCGTAATTTTATTTATTTTTTTTTTTTTTTGTATTTAGAACTTAAGTGGAGAACATTAATAGTAGGTATTTACATGAATGTTAGTAAGAGTTACGGTAAGATTTTTAATGTATTTAGTAACTTCTGTATGTAGTGCTAGCGGGTTGATGTGTTTGGTCCGTCAACCTCAGTTTGAGGAGAAAACGAGCAGTTTGCTTGATTTTCAACAGCTTTGATATTCTTTGAGCTTGTTGCGACATCATCAACCTGGTTGTCAACGTCATCGTCGTTGCTGGTTTGGTCGATGGTTTCTGAGGCATCAGCTCCATCATCCTCTTTTTCTCGGTAAATAATGTCGTCCACATTTTCGCAGTTGACCCCGTTACAGTTTTTGCAAATTGCTGAATATTTGAGTCCTGATTTTTGACAAAAACATGTCTTGCTGCACCCTTTTATACAGGCACATGAGACAACATGCTGCAAGGATTTAGGTGCTGGGTTTTTGCACATTTAAACTGGCTGAAAGAGACCGTCAGACCTACGAACCCAACCCCATTTTTCAGGGGGATGTTGTTTCCTAGCCAAGCTTGTATCTGATAATAACATCGGAGGAAATGATGCTGCTCAGAATCTTCGTGCATATGTTGTATCGCATCCTCTGATTGCATGAGTGAAAAAAACATTGTTTTAATTACATTTGTATGACATGGTTGAAAACCACTTTGTTTCGATGTTACCCGTGCCTGGATTTTGGAACAAGATATTTTTGTGTTGATATCCCAAGCTCGTCATGATCAAGAGAAAACCAATGTCTTCTCCGACAATACTACACTTTCAAAGGCTTCGGCTCTTGAAATGGCTGAGGTAACAATCACGACATCAGCGTCTTCTTCTGTCAGGTCAGCTTGAATTCTGATATTTTGAAACTCTGTTTTGAGAAGTGAATGAAGCGATTCCTATTTCTTTCTTTGGCTAGAAATTTTTCGTGACGAAAGATTTTGATTGACACTAGTTTTTGTTTTATTGTGCTATCGTCCTTTTTCGTACTAAGCTAAACTATGTTGAATATGTCAGTAATGTTTTTGTTAACGATTTTTTTTATGTGGTTACTATTAACTAATCGATTTAATCATTATTATCCAACTATATTTGTATTACATTATTCTGTTAACATTTTTTAACTAATTTTGTAGTCATATGCCATTATGAATGAAAAATTAATTGAATTGTAAGAATAAATATAAATCAGACCATCCTACAATTCAATAATGATCATGAAAATTTCAGCAATGGGCACCCTACAAAAATAATTATTTTTATTCAACCCTGTGATCGTCGCGCCCGATGCATTCACAGAGAAATTGCCCTGAGTTCTACGATTAGGGGTTAAGCATAAAAGGTGATAATACATCAAATAAAATATCTGAACTTAAGATACAGTTATACTAAATTAAAAATATTATAATGTGTATATTTATAATCTATAATAATGTCAAGTTCACGTGATCTAATGCTACAGCAAATGCGCCGTTAGTATTACACAACTTTCCCAAGATTTTCGTATTACCGATCTGAAACAAGCCGTTTTTACATTTGATGCGCATGTGTATAACTTATTTTTGGCAAAAGGGGAAATTTTAAAGCAAACTAGAAAAGATTTCTTTTTAAACTATCAAAAGTAAGATGTGGTAGAAAAACGGAAGAAATTGTCATACGGACACATTTAACCGTACACCTAATACCTAAAAAGCGCTATAGACAAAAATCGTACAACTTACGAGAAAAACGTACAATTTGGCAACCCTACCTTCTAGCTACTCCTTAATTATCTCGTCACTCCTTACTCGTCAATAGGTACAGTCGTGGAAAAAAAAGTAAACACCACCTACTAACTCCTCAACAAATTATCGTAGACGAAAGTTACTGGTACCTGACGATTGGAAATAAAGTCTACTTTTAAATGGTGTGTATAAAATTTACTTAGAGGGCCATATACATATTAAAACGAATCCAAACTTCATTTTCTTCAATGGCAGTACCCAAATTTAACGAGATATTTAAAATCTTCGGTTCAAAATATGCCTAGAAACCAAATTTCAAGTCATTCGAATGATAAGCTTTTGAATTATAGACATTAAAAATTTAGTACTTCTAATGTTAAATTACATTTTCAGACTTTTATGTATATCTCCTGAAATTATGCTTCTAATGAGCTAATTTTTTGTGTAGCAATAATACTAATATACCCAAACATAAATACGTTGAATTTGCAATTTTTATAATTTTATGATATGAATTATGAAATTAATAATAGAAAAAATTATGAATTGCAACATACAATTTTTTGATGGATTTAGATTTATTAAGTCCTGCTTTATGGAAATCCAAAATTTCACATTTTTCTTCCAAGTAGTTTTCAAATTATGCTTAAAAAAACGGCAAAACGATGGTTTAAGGGGCCGTCTATGATAGAAGTGAGTAATTTTTTTTTAAATTTATTCTGCTATCCTGTAATCAAACAGGTTTTATTGACGCTTAAACGTGCCTTGATCAAGAAGGCGGCTCTCTGGGTTAACAATCGATTTCGGAACTTCAATTTGGATACAGCCCTTAAACTACGCTCGTTTTAAAATAATTAATTTCTCGTAAACTTATGGCACGAATTGCATAAAAATTTGTTTATAGGCTAATTGAAAGGTGTAGAGTTCATTTATACTGTCAGAATTGTGTACTGCTATTGAAAAAAACAAAGTTAGGGTTCCTTTTAATATGTAGTGGCCCCTTAAACAAATTTTATCTACATCATTTAAAAGTAGACTTTATTTCCAATCGTTCGGTACCAGTAACTTTCTTCTACGATAATTTGTTGAAAAGTTAGTAGGGGGTGTTTATATTTTTTTCCACGCTGTACAATTCATTTCCACAGTTAGTGATGAAAAGAAATTTTTTTGGGATGGGAGGCAAAAAATAAGTCACTTTCTGTAAAGTTGAAAAAAGTGTTATTTTCCAAAAGCCATAGCGCACTTACTATTGGGTATAGAAAAACGTTTTTATTATGCAATTTGTAGAGAATTGAATTTTCTTTCTTTTTGGAATTTAAGTATGGTACACAAAAATTTTATAATTTTCGAGTTATAGGCCAAAAACTGAAAAACATTCGAAAATTTCGTGGTATTTTGGCTCTACAAAGTTTAGCCTCGAGATATTTTGTTAGAAAACAATTAATTCCTGTTATTAGCATCCCCATAAACACTTAAAAACCATAAAATCTTCTAACAGAATTTTTGCATCTATCGGCTCTATTTTCTGACAACTTGACTGGACTATCAGTAGTGAAGAACTTATCAGTAAAGAATATTTTCGTTCGAACGAACGGATTTTGACGCCGCCCCCTTGTCCTTAAGAACAGAATGTTTATGCATGACACCTTGTTTGTTGTATGGAGATTCGTACTGGGATAATTTCAGCTTGTGAATTTGGATGTTTTAAATTTTACTTAGAGACTTTTACTTAGCGCTGCAAGAAAATTGTGTTTTGATTTTTATTCGGGGTACCAAAAAGAAAACACAACTGATGTGCAGAGATTTTTAAGGTGGAAGGAGGTTCGTATCGCCGCTTCTATGAACAATTTTTTAAATAGGGTGACCCAGCCAGTAGTTTATCAAATAAGGTCAGTGCTATAGGGTTTTGATTATATTTCCTTCCTTTTAAATTCTAGAAGTAAACTAACATGATTGCTACAACCCTTAATAAATATCCTATAATGGGCAAAAATGAAATCTGCTGAAATTAAATACCAACAAAATTATAAATAAATAGTTTCTTTAATTGCCATTTTCCCAGTAGTTGATCAGTGGAAGAAATCAATAGCAAATTAAAAAATTAGTCTTTAAAACATCATACTTCAGCTGTTATTAACAATAATCCATATAAAACTATTTTTTGAATTCAGCAAGATGAAAGTGCATTGCTTTAACTTACTGTAATTGCCTCCAACTATTCAAAAACTAAATTTCTACATCTTCTAATTAAAAAAAAAAAATCATAAAATGGTTTCTCTTAGAGTAGGCAGCTGAAAACAATGTGACAACAGGTGCTCCAACATTCAAACAAAAATATTATGGCTAGTGCCACGTGTAAAATACATTTCCTCCTGAAATGACGCAATATTTCAAATATTTCATCAACTACTGGCGTGGTCACCCTATGCTTAGCTGTTCTCTGTTAGTTGTAGAATTTAAAATAAATTTAAATGTGTTTCTGTAAGCTTTTAGAAGTTTGTCAAATATTTTATAATTGCCGAATTTCGTATTGTAGCTGCATTGAGCGCCTAAAAGTGAAGCTGTTTGAAGAGAAAATTCAATGAATTTGTTATAAGAAAAAGTCAGTACATTAATAACATGCTAGTTACGAATAAAGGTAAATGGGATTAATGAAAGCGTGGTCTGGGCAGTCATTTGCAACAATTATGACTGATCTATTTCTATTAATAAATGTGTGTTTACTGTTGTCGATATTAAAAATTGAGAGGTTGTTGGTGACAAGAAATTGAATGAGATAATCCCCCCACACGGAGCGGTTCTCCATAAAAATTATATACCTGCTAAGACGTAAAGTTGCACGAAATGGAATTTTTTTCTGGTTCCTTTGTGATTCCCTCTTGGTCAGTTTTAATACATTTAAAACTTGAAAGAATATATTCAGAACTAGCTGTTTAACCGTTCTATGCACGGAAATTCATGAATTTAATTCTAAAACCAAAATTAAAAATAACTAGGCATTCGATTTAGTAAAATATTTTTCTACTACTGTGCCTTTTTTAAAAAATATAATTTATCATGTTACTAGGGCAGCAGACGATAAAATGATATCTTTGGAATAAGGGGATAAATAGAATAAAAAGTTTTGTTGATGCTTGTGATAAAATGTATTTCTTTATTTTTAAAAAATTGTAACAAATAAGTGCACTTAAATAATCTCTAATTATTTGCATGCGAGATAAAAGAGTTATCGCAATACCCGCTAAAGCTTCATTTATTGCAGCGTGGCGTACTTAATATGTATATCTCTAATAATTTTCATCTGAGATAATACAAAAAAATTATCGTAATACCCGCTACAGATTTTTAGTATTGCAGCTTGGCATACGTAATATGCAATGCGCCTTGAAATAGAAAGATAATTGTTGTGGTAAGAATTTTACTGTGGATTTTTAATTGTTGGCAACAGTTATAACGAAAAATGTTTAAATATGATTGGAAATTACTGTTAAATTGGTGTTTTTTTATTAATTAAAAGTGAACTATATGTTATTCCGATTCCGGATTACTTTAGTTTTCTCGGCCGTGCTTTAATACACACGTACGTAACATTTCCCAATTCTGGCATCCAAACTGTGGATTTGTATAGCATTACAGACAGACAGACAAATTTTCATTTTTATATATTAGGTATAAGCTTTTTAAAATTCATATACCAGAAAGTTTATAATGAATACTTTATATCCTACTAAAATAGCAGTTATATTCAGCTCAAACTAGTTCATTTACCGAAAGACATCAAACGACATTTCAAGCAGTTCCTCTCTGAATATTTTATTTTAAATCTTAATAAGCACCACTTTAGTTACTTTATTCTAAAATAAAAGCAGAATTTAAAGAACTTGTTCATTGCGCTTGGAAGGATTTTTGACTTTGAAATTAGCTTCAAGTTTAAGGGAATATTATCTTAACTTAGAAGATTATTTCAATAGAGCAGCAGAAAATTACGCCTTCGTGAATCTTATAATGTTAGTTTTAAAGTAGAGAATACTGAATTATTTAAACATCTTTAGATTATGTTGTGTAGTACACATACCTATAGTTTAGCTGATTAAGTAAGTATTATAGTATCGCTATACGTTCTTTATTATCTGAAGCGTAAACATTGAACTTGTTATTCTGTATGAATATACTGGATAAATATTTTCTGCAATTAAATTATTTCTCATGTAACGTATAATTATTGAAATAAAATATCGATTACTTCTAAAATAATTAGGTGATATACATTATCTGAAAATAAGGAAAATATTTTTGAATTAGTGGGAACTGTGAAGTTTTACAAATTTAAATAAATTAAATGTTACCAATTTCGTTCCTTCATGAATTAGATACGTACTTGAAAAATTAGAGTTTGTTAAAATAATTACTTTGGCTATTTGACCACTCTTTAAAGTTTATTCAGATACTTTTCAAATACTCTGTAAATGCCTTTTGTAATCGATATAGATGACTGAATTAAATTAAATTAAAACATTTTAAATTAACGTTAACTATTTGCAAAATTGGGAATCATGACATACGTTGACGGAGAAACTTGATTTTTATTTGTTTTCAAGCTGTTAAAGGAATAAAAAATGTATTTTACATTGAATAAAAATATCATTAACGATAAAGTGTAAATTATCTATTACCTAGGCGTATTTTACGATTATATAAAATAGGACATTTAAAAAAAAAATATTTCTTCAGATATTCTATGATATACAGCAACTAATCTGCTAAAAATAAATCACTAACTATAAAATTGAAACAATTTTTTTTTTTCAGAATATTACATTTTTCAATTACATTGATAAACAAGAATTTTTTCCTTGGCAAATTTTAACAGATTTAAGTAACCACACCCTTGGGAATTTAGGAAATATTCACAAAAAGGTGAAGTTGGTTTCCGTTTCAGAGATATCTGTGTTTAAATATGTCTCATGTTATTTTATTGCCTTTTAAAATACTTTGTTTCTACAGTCCAATGACCCTGAAAGTGAACAAATATCTGCTACTTATAATACATCTCGGCGCTAATAAGATTTGTTTCGTCCATGTGAAAAATGCAGCACAGAAGCGCCACCTGTTGGGCGATTTACACCAAAACATATTCAACACCAATTCATATTATGAACTATTTTAACTTTGTATAATTTTTATAGGAGAAGGAGAAAGCAGAAATATATATAGATAGAACAATACAAGGTTCGTACACATTTCTTTCAATAAAAATCAAGGACATTTAAAGACTTTCAAGGACAAAAAAAAAAAAAAAATGTAAGAACCTTACAAATTAAATAAACTAATAAATTATAATATGCATTTTTTAATGTAGGATTTCATTTTTGTAAATACAACTTTTAAACATTGAAATGGCCGGCAAGGGGGGGGGGTGGGGATTTCAGTGTGTAACAGTAGAAATTTAGAAGATTTTAAAATAAAAATTACAGCAGACAAAAAAACTAGTCGGATGTGCCAATCCCAAAACTTTCTTCTATCTCATACATGTTAATCTACAAAATTCACTATAAGAGTACCAACATGAAATGGAAATCTGTGCCCATCATGAGGATTCTAAAAATGTGAAATTCCGTGCATTAGTTCTTGAGATAGTTCTTGAGATTAGTTCTATTGTTAGTGTAAATCTTGCAAAATGCAACATAGTAGAACCTCCTGTTGAGTGATTTACACTAAAACCTAATCAGCAACAGCTTGTGTTAACGTCTGACTGAATCTCAAGTTTGATGAAAATCCGTGCATTAGTTTTTGAGATAGAGCTATTAGACCAGGGGAAATGTACATTTTACCTTGCAACAGGTCGGGTAAAAGATTTTTTTTTCTAAATAGTTTATAATGATGCCAACATAGAAAAACCAAGTTTTCCACCAAAATTTCTTAAGGCTAAATTTTCTGTGGCCGAAAAACAACAAAATTTTGGGACATTTTTTGATTTTTGGAAATATTTCGAGACTCGTTGCCGTAGCATATTATTTGTCAATCACAATATTAAAGAAGATAAAATTCTCTACAACTTTCATAGTTACAACTTTTTTATACACTCAACAGCAAGCACAGTACGCTATTTCAAAAATGGGACAATTTTTTAAATGTTCTTAAAAACCGTGAAAAACGTAGTTTTGCTTCGATTATTCAAATGTTCCCCGCAAATTTAATTGTGTATGTAGACTTCTAAAAAATGTTAGCATTAAATTATCTATTATTTGCACGCTCACGTCTTTATTTTCATCTCAACAGACATTTTATATGCAATAAATTTATATAATTTTAAATGTAGAGCAGAGTGTAGATGAATAAGACAATTTTCATATTTAGTCAGTAACTTTAAGTGTATACAATGCTAACTTCAAAGCATTGTTTAAAAGAATTTTTTCAATCTATCGTAACTTATTGGCACGATAGTTTCAATTAAAAAAGATTTCTTGGTTAATTTTAATAAATTTTATAATGCATACATATTTTTCCAGGTATCAATGGAATAGGTGGGTCATTTTCAAAATCTGCCCATGTTTTGGAATAACAAAATCAAATTTTTAGAAATAATCAAAAAGTTTTAATTGTTTGTAAATAATTACTTACCTCATAAACATTAATATACAAGCATCAGCAGATACCAAATTACTAATTTAACATTTTAAAACTAATTTTTAAATTTTAACGCACTTGGTATAATGATATGAGTGAGCACGGTAATGATAAATTAAGCAAAATATTTTCATTTTTCCCCAGGCATAAATGGCAGCCATTATATCTTCTGGCCCATACAATGATTTTCTATTTCTCATATACTGAAAGCAGATTAAGAAATAAAAGTTCATTTAATTATCAATTAGAATTGGGAACGGTAATGACTTACAAAAGAATACTCACCAAAATATTCAAAGTCTTTGTTTGTTTTATTGAAACTATAAGGCTATTTACTCTATTCACATAAACCTGATAACAAGTTGACTTTTAAGAAGTACATTTGCCTTGATAAAAAGGCATGTGCTGTCCTCTAAAAAAATCCGGAGGGACTTTTTGTCAGAAGCATGGTAATGACACTCTTTCTTGGGACACGGTTTAAAAAAAATTATTTATAGATAAGTTTAATTAGTGAAAATAAATATTTTTTTAATAAGTAGCATCTTAATAAATAAAAATGTATAAAAAAATTATAACCATCTGTCTTTAAATAGAACTTTGTCAAATCTTTACCTAATAAACTGCTTGTTGGGACAACCTACGGTAATGATATTTTGACCACAAAAGAATGTATTTCTTATTTTTAAATTTTTTATAAATAATAATATATCTGTAAATTATCATTAAAAAACATGATAGTTAAAATGCAATAATTAAAATTATGATATTTAACTATTTTTCTTTGCAAATGTGAAAGGACAATAAAACATGAGACTTTTTTTGAAAATCACCCAGGTATGAAAATTTGCGAAAAACATATTTTATTCCCCACTACAATGGTATATTTTATTTACCAATTATTTGTAACATATGTTTTACTGTTTTAAAGATATGAAACATTGAATCGTAGTTTCATATAGAATGGGGGGGGGGGGACTCAAAAGATAAATATCTTTTATGAAAGAAATACTTTTACCTTATAAAATAGCTACAATAAAAATGACACCAGATTATTTCACTAACTAATGTTATGCACTTATATCTTGTAAAATTTATAAATTCTGTTAATAAAATATTTGAGATCACTAGTTTTATTAAAAAATATTTAAAATATTAGTTTTAAAATATATTGTCAATTTTTTCCCACTTATATCAATAAATATAACAAGAGATTATATCATTTTAGCATGTAAAAATATGTAAAACCTTAAGATTATCTATTAATTGCTTTAAAGCTCAAACAGGATACTTTAAATTTCACAACGAGTTCCAAAAAGTTTTCCAAAAATGAAAGTGTCTGAATATATATATATATAAATAGGCAACCAAACACGAAAAAGTACAAAAGCACACAACATTAGGTATTGATCTCAGGTATCCCATGAAAAAAAAAAAAAATTTAAAAGTAACAAAATGCAAGCGAGATATTTGTTAAGAACGCTCCCATAGGCTTAATGTTACCTTGCGAATGCCTTCGTGTGACTAATTTAGTCCTATAATTCATATAACTTTGACTTTAAACGCCTCAATACGACAACTACCGTAAAATCCTTGAAAATGAAATTTGTATATACGGAATTCAGTCTTTAAAGAATAGTATATATTTTTTCAAGAGAAAGAATATGAAAAATTATACCTGCTAAAATGGAAAACTGTTTAAAGCGGGATATATTTCGGTTCCTTTCGGTACGGTTTTCAAGGTTTTAATGAATCAATATTTGGCAAAGCTGATTACATAGTTCAGCATTACGTATTTAACGCTTACACATTTAAAAATTTCAAAATCCGGCTATTAGAGATTTATTAAAATTTCCATGGTAAATTTTCTTTTTAAAAGAGGGGAGGTTAGAGGGGGCGCCAAAATCCATGTTTGGCACGGGTACAAAAAAGGCTAGTTTTGGACCTGAAACACATAATTTACTGCTACTAATGTACAAAAGTTGACATCCACGATAAAATCCGTGGGAAACATTTGAATAATCGGGGCAGAACTGCGTTTTTCACGTTTTTTAAGAAAATTGAAAAAATTGTCCTATTTTTGAAATGGCGTACTGCGCTTGCTTTTGAGTGTATAAAAAAGTTGTAAATATGAAAGTTGTAGAAAATTTTATCCTCTTTAATATTGTAACTGACAAATAACATGCTACGGCAACGGATCTCGAGATATTTAAAAAAGATCCCAAAATTTTCTTGTTTTTTGGCCACAGAAAATTTAGCCTTAAGAAATTTTGTTAGAAAACTTGGTTTTTCTATGTTGGCATCATTATAAACAATTCAGAAAAAAAAATCTTTTATCCGACCTTTTGAAGGTAACCCCCCTTTTTTGGTACATTTCGCCTGGACTATATTGCGAAAATCGGGAAAAATGCGCACAGCAACTCCTCCATCGGGTGATTAACACCAATATCTTATCATGAGCAACTTGTGTCAACATCTAACTAAATCTGAAGTTTGATAAAAATTTGGGCATTTTTTCTTGAAATAGAGCTATTGCGGAAATCATGCAAAATTCAGCATAGCAGCATCACCTGTTTGTCGATTTCCACCAAAACATAATCAGCCCCTATATTTATCAAGGTATACATGAATCTGAAGTTTGGTGGCTTTCATTCAAGACGTTGTGCATTATTTCTTAGGGAATAACAAAGCTACAAATTACAAGTGTATAGTTCAAAATATGATAAACAATTTTAAAAAGCTAAATTGTCATATGTCATTAAAGCTTCATTTCTTGCACTCTCACATTGACTTTTTCCCAGATAATATGGGAGCAATTATCTATGAGCATGATGGACCGTTTCACCAACAAATTTCTGCTATGGAGTCTCGTTATCGATCGCAATGGAATGTAGCAATGCTTGCCGATTACTGTTCGTTCATCAAGACAGAAGATACTGAACATAAATATAAACGCAAAAATATGTACTAATGTACTCAATTTAATGCACTCAAATTGTGTTCAGCCAAAAAAAAGTGCGTGTAAAATATGTAGAACATGTGCATAAACGGTGTACAAGTATACTCCTGGTAAATTTAACATTTATGTATTATTATTATGCATTATTGTACGATCTCCTAAATTGTGATTTATCGTAATAATCTATAAATACATATCATTCGTTAAAAAAAAATAAGAACCAAGTAAGAATTTCTAATATTTTTATTTACTCAAGAGTGTGTATAATTGAAATATTAGCTTTAAATTTAAGGGAAAAAAAATAAAAAGTTTTTAGTTTATCAGTATTATATGCACCAGAAAATTTCTACGTTTCATCCTCCTAAAATAGCTGTTACACTGTCAGAAAATCTCTTATATACACAAAATTATTCCTCATTTTTTAACAAATAATATCCTCATTCTTAGAAAACGTGTTTTATGCGTGAATTCTTCCCGAAAGTTTGAAAAAAGATAGAAATTCCATTCATTCCTAGCACGCATGCGTGTTGGCTTTATTAATACTAAAATTCGAATTCATTTTAAAAACGAAAAATCAAAAATTCTACAAATTATGAATTCTAATTTTATTAAAAACAAGTTGGAAATTGCTCGTCAAACGTGGCAAATGTGGTGCTTTCGTACTATAGCTAGTTTTATAATTATTTTTTGCACCCCATATTGTACTGAATGTATAGTTTTTTGCACTTCGTAAGTGCATAGTCTGTAACATCATTAAAATACACTGTAATAATTTTTTCCCATTCCCTGTAATGAAACGGAAAAATTTTGAATATCCCTGTAATTAAGCTATACATCAGATTTTCATAAAATTTGAAATGGCTCGACAAAATTCTGCAACAATGATATATTTAAAATTTCAGACCATTCGGAAGGCTGTAACATCATTAAAATGAACTTGCAATAATTTTCCCCATTGGCCGTAATGTAAAGAAAAATTTTTGACTGTCCCTGTAATTAAACTATACATCCGATTTTCATAAAATTTGAAATGGCTCGACACAATTCTGCAACAATCATATATTTAAAATTTCAGATCATTCGGAAGGCTGTAACATCATTAAAATGCACTTGCAATAATTTTTCCTACTGCCCGTAATGTAAAGAAAAACTTTTGATTGTCCCTGTAGTTAAACTATACATCCGATTTTCATAAAATTTGAAATGGCTCGAAAAAATTCTGCAACAATCATATATTTAAATTTCAGATCATTCGGTTGGGTAGTTTTTGCTCTGTTATATGCGGACGGACAGACGGACAGACGGACTGAACGACGACTATAGGTGCTACGTATTTATATAATTACGAACGCACCTAAAAAGTAAATAATAATAAAAAAAAACTAAATCACAACAAAGAAAAGAAACGTTTTCGAAATTAAAAATAAATAATAATTTTCTCATTCATTTAAAAGTATTCACAATTTATTTTTTAAAGTTATAAAAAAATATTCGCAATTAAAAAATATTGTGAATGAACACATTTATAATAGGTATTTTCATTAAAATATTAAACGGAAAAAAAATCGATTTTACTCAAAAAAGGGAAAAAATCTAGCAAGAAATATAATATTCATATTTTACGTTTAACAGTCTACTTAAAAATGTATTTATAATGCATATTTTTATCCTTTTTCAATACTAAAGTATTAAAACTCCAGCCATAATCTCATTAAAGAATAAATATTCCCGAAATTAACTTCAAAATTCAAAGCTTTTTAAAGAAATTAATCAAGCCATACCCATCTGAGGCTAACATATACAGAGTGAATCTAAACTCTTGGGCAAAACTTTAAGGTATTGTACACATCAAGGCAAAGAATATTAAACAGCAAACTAAGAATACCAAACGTCTTCCGAAGGAGATAGGCGACATTAAAGTACAGAATCCAAAATTTCAAATGATTATAAAAAACGGAAAAATTGGTCGATCCGTTTGCGGTTTTCGCTAAAACTCGCTAAAACTTATATCGGTATTTTCTTGAAATTAAATTTTAAAGATAAAGTTCAAAAAACGTCGATAGAGGGCGCTTTAGTCTTTGGACTAACGAACAACTATTTTTTTTAACGTTATTTTTTGTATCTCATTCAATGTTTTCAAAAGCTTAGACTTAAACAGAAATTTTGAGCTCAAAATCTGAATCTTTGGGAGTGATTAAGTAGCGCAAACTGAACTGTGTTCAAGAGGGGGGGGGGGGTGTTCAAATGTCAACGCCTGCACACAGTTCAGTTTACGCTACTTAACCACTCCCAACGATTCAGATTTTGAGCTCAAAATTTAAGTTTTTGAAAGCATTTAATGAGATACAAAGAATAACGGCAAAAAATAGTTGTTCATTACTCCAAAGTCTAAAGCGACCTCTATCGGCATTTTGTGAACTTTATCTTTAAAATTTATTTTCAAGAAACAATAGTATTAGCGAAAACCGCAAACGAATCGACCCATTTTTCCGTTTTTATAATCATTTGAAATTTCGAACCCTAGACTTTAATGGTGCCTACCACTTTCGGAAGAAGTTTGGGACCCTCAGTTTTCTATCTAATAATGTTTGTCTTGATGTGTACTATCACCCCTTAAAGTTTTGCCCAAGAGTTTAGATTCACCCTGTATACTTCGAACTCTTCCCTAATGTACAACTGTAGCCGAGTGGTTAGACTAGTGGTATCGTAACACTAAGGACCTCGCTCGATGCCAGTGTCAGCATTTTTTATTTTATCCCCATTTTCTTCCGTTGACGTATAGTTTAGCTTTTGTAACGGAGGAAAAAAAGAAGCGGATATTCGTGTATTAACGCAAAAATCCTGGTAGCACTGCTGCCAGTAAAATTTCCGTGAATTGAAGAAAGTACTTTTTTTTACAGTGTAGGTTTTGTTTGATGCTTTTTTTTTTCTCCCGGTCTCCGAAATTTTGCCTTTTGAGACAAGTTACATTATAAAAAGATTTTGCTTTCATAGATTTTACTGCATATTAAATTTATAAAAATTCATCGAATAGCATTTCATGTCGTTCTTCTTGGAACATCTATATTATAAAATATAAGTCCGCGAGTAACGCTGATGTCAAATCAACAGTGGCAACCATCTTGACGATCATTTTCAATTTATCGAAATTTTTTAACTTATAAATATCGTATCATTTCAATTTTCATATCTTCGAATAGTAAACAAAGTGTACTCTCAAAAGTAATTTTTTTGTAAACTATATCTCAATTTACTGAAATTTTATGATTTTAAGATTATTTTTTAAGCGTGGATTTTTTTAATGTATCTAAAAAATAAACGTGCAATATGATTACGAAAGATTTATCCGTTGTTAATTAAAATAGTGTAAATAATCCAGCGTTTCTTTGTTTCCTTGTAATATTTCGTAACTAAATTATCAAACAAAGTTAAAACTTCTGAAATAAGTAAATACATGAAATACGAATTTAACAGACATGTAATTGAAATATGTGCTACACTAAATAAAATAAAAGAGGTTGCCATAGACACAAAAACCTTTCGCCGTTAACTGCTGCCATGCAGAAGATACGACAGCTCCAAAAATACTGTTTGGTTTCACTGTTGGGCAATTTGAGAAAATATATCAAATGTAAAAAAAATCTATTAGAGTTTGTAATTAAAAATGAGTTTTCATTTACATTTGCTGTACAGTTTAACCCCTGTAGGCCATGTTTGATCGCCGTGTTTGATCGCCTTGTTTTATTTTAAATCTTAATAAACAAGACTTCAGTAATTCTGTCCTAAAACAGATGAAGAATTTAAAGAGATTGTTCACTGCACGCTTGGAAGGATTTGTGGCTTTTAAATTAGCTTCAGGTCTTAATGGAATAATTTCTCGACTTAAAAGTTTAATTAAATAGAACAGCCAAGAATTGCCCTATCCTGAATAGCATTGTTTCAGTTTTAAAATATACTACGCTGAATTATTTAGAATGTCCAGATTTTATAGTCTAATACACATATCTGAGATTTAGATATAGCAAAGCAAGGACGTTATGACTTTATTCATCATTTAAGCATTAACACCGAATTTATTATTCAATATGATTATACAACATATTTATTACCCGCAACTATATTATTTTTCGCGAGAGATTTAATTATTGAGTTTTGCATCTGTTTCTGAGACATGTTTCTATTGTTTAAAAAATGGTTTTTGTTATTTAAAACGGCAAATAACAACGAGAATATATTCAAAATAATAAGACTGCTTTGAAAATTATTGTGCGTTTTTTCCCCCAGGAAGTATCGTTTACAGTATCATATTTTAAGTTCCAAAATATTTAAAATTAAACCAAATTTGTAAAAAAATTGTGAATTTCAAGTTATATTCAGTATTAGATACCTTTACATTAGCAGTTAATCTGTTGAACAAGAGAATGAGCTTTTAAAATGTTCTCGTTCATTGTGACAAATTTCTATGAATTCCCGCATTCTATATGTATCGAAAATTTTAAAATTAAGTCCAACCACCGAAATAGTTTTTTTATGCTCTATTGGCATTATGAGAATGAATTAGAGCAAGGGTTGGTAAAATGATAAAGATAATGGCATTGTTATGCTATTCCAAAGCTGTTGTGTAACCTGACATTCGACTTATAAAACACGAAATTTAAGGATGTATGATACAAATATTAAAATTTGCAATTATTGATGTAATTATGTATAAAAAATACAATTCAACTTTCATACCATTATCTGAAGGCTTGTGAGATCTTTCTTCAATGCAAAAGCAAAAAAAAAAAAAAAATAATAATCGAAAAAGAGTAGAAACAGCTCACGTATGGTATCTTCTTGCACATGTCTCTATTCCTGTTGTTTCCTTTAGATTAATTAATTCGTATTAAATACTTATCATAACACAAAAGTAATTTGCTCGTCTTTTTTAATGTCTGAGGGCCAATAGAAATTTATTGAAAATAAATAACATTATTATAAGACTTTTTTTTTATGAAGCAGGAATGATGATTTAAATTGATAAATCTGTATAATAAAGCAATCATAAACGTGTTCGTCAGTAAATCTAAGTTAAAAGATATCATTAGATATCACGATTTGAGCCAACTTTGTTATCGCACACATCTTCGCTTACTAAATATCACAAAATTTCAACCTTCACAATATCGTGTAGAACAGAACATGCACTTTCAACTAGTTTGGCTATAAACTGTAACTCTATTTTCTGATTTTTAAGAGCTTTTAAAATACTTTTCAAGTTTGCATTTTTTAATCTACCGACGTGGAGATGTGACAGTTTGCTACAATAATGCAAAGTAAAAATTCCATTAACATAAATAAAAACTTCAATTAAATAGGATAAAAAAAGAGCTAGTGGCAGGATTTTTAGAAGGGATGACAAATCGCTTAAGCTTAGCTAGTGCGCCTTCTTCTGGTTTTATATTAACTATGGAGTGTTCCTAAAAAATTCCAGGGAATCTGCATGTTAGAAGATTAACAATTCTAAATTTGCATTCATGGCCAAATTCTTCAGTTCAAATATTCATAGTTCAGCAGGGTAAATTTAAAAATGAATTGAGATAAAAAAAAAAAAAAACACGAATTAAATATCTTAATTTTTAGCCATAAACCTAATATGGAAAATCTATCAAACGTGGGCAGTAAATATAACTTTGCTGTTTTTGTCATTCAGGCATAACATGAGAATGGACGATAAATTTAATTTTACATAAAGATATGTTAATTAAAAAAGTCAAGTTCAATATAAAACTAGTCGCCGGGGGCCACAGTAATACTTACCCATCATGGATATACATAATATAAAATATGAAAATAAAACATATGTAAACTATTTATAAAATGCATTGCAATTCCAAAATAAAATTTAAACGTATTTGCTGTCAATTTGTTTGGCAGATAGAGTGTTTAAAATCGTTGCTTCATGACGTCATAAACTTTAAATGTTGTATTACTAAATTGCGCAAAAGAAACATCCTTATAACGCCAAAAATGATAATCATATTAACTAACAGTTTACTGTTTCGGATTAAGCGCCTCATTTCCAATTAAAATATGTCTTTGAATTGAAATTTCAATAAAATATACACTATAACGAAAAATCGAAGATTGTGGAAAATGGGATTACAAATATCTTGGCAACTTTTTATACGATAGACTTAATTCCTTATGCAAATTTATGTTTTTTTATTGTCTTATTCCCTCTTTAAAATAAACAATTTTGGAAATTTTTATGTATCTTTTATTATAATGAATATTTCGAGAATCCGAAAAAATAGTTCCGGATAATTGAAGTTACTGAAATTTAATAGGCTTCTTCTAATTATCACGTACTAAGTACAGACCAAATTTTATGTCTATCTCAATTTGTTCCGGAGATAGAGTGTTTACAGACACACACGCACAGACAGACGGACGGCATTTTTTATTTTTAAATATATTTTTCAGAATCTCCAGTCTCTGAAACGTGTGAATCCGTCACTTTTTTTTTCAATTTTTAAAATGATTATAAGACTTACCCTATACTACGTATGATAGGTAAGTAATAAGCTTGGGATTTAATTTATTAATTTATAGATTTCTAGTTTCTTCTCTTTTAAATTTCTATTATGCTTTTATAAGTTTTTGGAAACTCTAATCGAAATTGATAAATGGTCTAGAAAAAAAGATTTTTTCTTTTTTTAAACAAGTAATTTTTTCATTCTATTTCAAGATAAGTAACTTTTTTATTCTTTTTTAAAAATAAATAACTTTTTATTCTTAAAATGAAGAAGAAATTGAATTTGCGAAATATGCTTCGGAAAACCAGATTACCATTTTTCAAAGAATGTTCTTAACACTTTTGACAGGTTAGAAAGAATTTCGAGAGAAATACTAAGTAATAAAAAATTAAACAAGACTTTTTAATTCTAAATTAAATTTAATAAAAATCCAACAAACACATTTTATTGTTCATTAAAGATAATTGGTGGCCAAGATAATTATTTCTTCAAACTATATTTCTCACGAACCCTTTATTGAATTTTACTTATGTTTTTTAATATAGCTTTCTATTATTTAAAAAACTAGGGGGCTCTGCCCCCTACGAGATACGCTCGCCAACCCCCGTTCAGGCACACCAAAATCCAAAAAGCACGCTAATTTGATCAGCTTTAAAAATATTGAATTAAAAAAAAAACAGTACCGATCTCTCTGCAAACGGGTTTCTATTCGTTTTCCTTGGATTGGGGATTTTTAAGACCAAATCTGCTGCTGTTAAGAGATACAATGGCTGTTTTCGTATTTAATTACAAAATTAGTTAAACATTTGAAAATAAGCTAATGTAAAATGAATTAAGTAAACAGTGTCATTGTCTCCCGGTATTTTTTAACAGCGCTATAAGATAGTTGTTTTAAATAATTCATTTTAAATGTATCGTTTTAAATCTGACGTAATTTACATCAAAGTTTTATTTCTCGTATCAATATGCACGTGAAAATACTTTTGTTGTTAAAAAGAAACATTATTTGCGCTGTCTTCGCGCTCAAAAGATCATCTCAAAATATCAAATAAATGTCTCGAACAAATATATTTTTTAATTTAAATTGTTTTGCCATATTTTTTGGCCATTTTAAATATGACGTAATTTCCTCCATTTACAAGTTTTAACGCATAATAATTTTTTTTTTATTTTAACATTTTGTTTCTCTTTTAAAATTAAAGTGTAAATATAGTTCTTATGACGTAATTTTCCTGCTTTTAACATGTAATAATTTAATTCTAATTTTAAAGTTTTTTTTCTGTTTATAATAGTCACGTGTAAATAATTTTTTAATTTGAAGCAAACATTATTGTTTGCGCTGTTTATACAGTTGGCAACAGTTTAAATTAATAACATTTTCTAAAATAAGTAAAAAATATCTCTCGAAATGCTCAAAATTTGAATTTAAAATAGAAATAAAACCTAAAAAAAATGAGTCAAATAAAAAAAATAAATGCAATCTGCACACCGAGAAATTATAACGTATAAAATGATCTAAAAATGATTAAATTCTCATGTATAGTTTTTGCACCAATAAAACTTTTTTAATGGAACGATTTTGTGCAACTTTAGTATTAAATATCTCTTAAAATAATCCTTCGATTTGAAAACTGTCTGCATCAGCGTGTTTATCAAACATTTCTCTATAATACCACCGATTTTCATATTTTTGTATGCAACAGTTTTTTTAATATTAACGAAGAAAGGCCATGCTTAAGCATCGAATTGGATGCCGATTTACCGGTAATATCTACGCAGGTTTTCATTGGTCCGTTTCCAAATCAAAACTTTTTATTTTATATATAGAAGGAAAAGTGCTGGTTACGTAAAATCTCAAATAATAACGGAAACACGTTCAAAATACAAAATACCTTACAAAATAACCGAGGATTTTTTTTTTCGTAAATATCTTTTACAGTATCATATTGTTAGCTAAAAAATATTTAAAGTTAAACTTAATTTGTGAAAAGTAAAATGCAGTTCTTAATTTCAAGTGAGGAACAGCATATTCTGTATTAGATATCTGCACATTACCGGTTAATCGGTTCAAAAAGAAAAGCATGTGTTTTTTAAAAGTTCTTGTGTTGATAACTAAGTGTGACAGCATACTTGTGATGAACAAATATGAATGAATTCCCGCGTTCTATATGTGCCTAAAATATTTAAATAAATCCAACCAGTGACATATACACTGCTCAAAACAATTAAAGGATATTTGAAGTTTTATATAAAATAAAGATATAAACGAAATTTTTTTTGCCGAAAATAGAAGAAGAGAATCACAAATGCAAATTTTTCTGGTTTTCAAACTGTGGAGTATGCAAATTTTGAGTTCGACGTCAAAAACGTCGCTTCAGCGGCAGCGAATGAAATTTGACTTTCAACTGGATAAAAAAGAATGAAGACAAGGATGATCGGCATTCAGTGATTGCTTTGTTTCGATGAGTACGATGTCTCAGCGAAGTCATTTGACAGATTCAGAAGCTTTTAGAATTGTTGGTAGGTTAGAAGGGGGCCAAACTCAAGCCGAAGTAGCGCAAGCCATTGGAGTGTCACAAAGTGTCATTTCCAGGATCTGGAACCGTTTTTTGGAGAGTGGATGTGCAGTCCGAAGACCAGGGCAAGGTCGTAGACGGGCAACAACGCCCAATGAAGATCGGTATTTAGCGTTAACAGCTCGGAGACACCGAACCATGAACGCTACTCTTCTTCAACAACACCTTCTCTCGGCTACAGGCACCACGATTTCAACTCAGACTGTCCGAAACCGGCTCCATGCTGTAGGTCTGTATGCTCGCCGACCGATGGTATGTGTTAGATTAACATCAAGGCATCGTCGCGACCGCAGGGAGTGGGCAACCGAGCATGTCAACTGGAGGAGAAATGAATGGAGCAATATTCTGTTTTCTGACGAGTCCCGTTTTTCTGTGCATCCGGATAATAGGCGTATTTTCATCTGGAGGGACCGTGGCAGTAGGAATAATACTGCGTTCGTGCACGAAAGTGTCAGATTTGGCGGTGGAGGAGTGTTGGTGTATAGTGGCATCTCCATTGACGGGCGCACTGATCTCTACATCATTCGAGATGGAGCTCTGACTGGTCGCCGATATAGGGATGAGATCCTCAGACCTATTGTAGTCCCTTACGCTGCAGCAATCGGAGATAACTTCATTTTAATGGACGATAACTGCAGGCCACATCGTGCAAACCTGGTGGAGGATTTTCTTTTCGTGGAAGGAATCGTTCGAATGGAATGGCCAGCGTGTTCTCCAGACATGAATCCAATCGAGCACGTTTGGGACGCTCTAGGAAGACGAGTTTCTGGCCGCCAACAACCCCCACAAACTCTCCAAGAACTGGAAAGAACTCTTCTGGAAGAGTTGGGCAGAAAACCGCAACTCGTCATTAATAGCCTAATTGAGTCCATGCCTCAAAGGTATTCAACGTTGCTGGCCGCCCGTGGAAACCATACCCCCTACTGAAAATGATTTTCTTTGAAGAAAACACCTTTTCTTATTCTTTTTTTCTCATATGCACAAATTGTGTTTTTTTCCTTTAGTACACAAATGCGCAATAAAATGCATTTTTTTCTGCCAAACATGTGTAATTTATTCTCATATAACCTACTATGTCTGTCGACCATGTATCAATCAGCTAAACAGTTTACCAGATACAAAATCCACCTAAAACTGCAATATCCTTTAATTGTTTTGAGCAGTGTATTTATGCTCTATATGCATTATGGTGAAAGCATTATATCCAGAATTTTTCAAATGATAAAGATAATGGAATTACATGCTATTTAATGCTGTTATATTACCCATATTCGATTTATAAAACCTGAAATTTAAGGACGCACGTATATAACTATAATATTTAACTTGCAGTCATCGATGTACTTATAAATAAAAATAAAATAAAACATACATATACTTGTGTTAAGGCCTATGAGACCTTTCTTCGATGTAAAATGAAAACATACTCGGCAAAGAGCAGAAAATGCTCATGTATGGTACGTGCTTTTATATATGACTCCATTTCTTTTCGTTCTTAAAAGTACTTTTCTCGTCTTTTTAATATTTGAAGATCCTTAGAAATTGAAAATAAATAACATTATTTTATGATATTGCCTTACTGTTTTTTTTATGAAGCAGTAATGATGATTTAAGTCTATAAATGTATACAAAAAAGCATGCACAAACGTATCCATAAGTAACTCTTAAGCTCAAAGATAGCTTAACACGTTAAACGCGACGCCGCACAGTGGTCCCAAATCGCGATCATATGACCAAAAATCAGAAAATCGAAGTTCAGTATTTCGAAATGAAATAAATTCGACATTATTTAGAAATATTTGAAAATTTGTATTCTTTAATATTTTGGTTTTATGAGCTCACATGAATTCGCATTGCTTATGTGAAGTTAGGAGTTTTGACCGTTTTCTGCTGTTGCGTGAATTTCAGGCAAATTCGCTGCATTCACACCCTAAGACCTTTTCACATAGTTTGTAGTTTTTTTCTTTGCACTTTTCTGAAAAAACATTAAATTACATATTTAATTTGATTTTTCGATTGCAAAAATCTCAAAAATTAAAAAAGGGGAATTTTTTTAAAAAAAAATACATAGTTTTAAGGGATTTTTATACAAAAAAGTGATATATAAAAAAGTCCTTCCGAGTTTCTCGGTCTTTTATAGTACAAAGTGTAGAATGAAGCTTCTAAAATCATATCCCAAGAGATTTATTGTGACTTTTTGCGACTTTGTGAGAACCAGTAGTTTGATGTTGGGCATTTGGTATTGCCAGTATTAGTCCAAAATCAGTAATCGGGTTTAAAGTCAATCTAATTTTTTCACTGACACAAACTTGTCAGTGTTTATATAATGCAACATTCTAAATAACATAACACTGTCAATTTCACTTTTTTAATTCGAGAGGGGGGGGGGGGGCTTAAGAATTGGGGATATATATTTTATATACAGGGTGTAATATGTTATCTACCTTTAATTTCTCAAACGTTGGTCGCAGACATATAGTTCCAATTACAAAAACATTTCAAATGAGGTAAATATTCATGTTGTGTCATTATTTAAAGTAAAAAATCAATTTCATAAAAATTACGATATCTAACTTTTTATACGGTCCCCCAGCCCCTATAGTGATATTTAGTAAATGTTTACACATATCATAACAGATATACCACAAAAAGTTTGACATATGTACTACAAAAATTGACACAGTTATTAAATTTCAAAATTTGAGATTTTTGCAAATGATTTTGTCTTTCATTGAGGGATCAGTTTAAAGATGAATTAAAGTAATTCCAGATCAAAATCAGGGCACAATGTCCTTTTTACCGCGAAACCACCTTTAGCCGGTATCCTCAAATCGGATATCGTCAAAGAGGGTTATTTCACCTAAAAATTTGAGCTGACTTTTAGTGGTCTTATACAAAGCAAAGAATGAAATATTGAAATTAAACAGAAAAATAAATATCAATTTATTATAATAACAGAAGACGGTCTACTATAAAAAATTAATACATCAAACGCCGGAATCTACTAGAGATACTGTTCAAAGTGTTTTCCATTGGTGGCAATGCACAATTGAATGCGTGACAGTACCGAGTCCTGTCCACGTTAGAGCATAGCAAGTGTGCAAACTGTGCGACAATCAAGGATGATGCGCAGCTTCAGATAAACCAGAGACGTATTCTCAGTCACATAGACCTATGCATAGATGTAACCCCAGAGGTAAAAGTCAATGGGAGTCAAGTCCGGAGAACACGGTGGCCACTCTACCGGACCACCATATCCAAGGATCTGTTTACCGAATTCAGTGGCCAGGTACATCCGGACGTTAGATGTTTTATGCGGAGGGGACACCACCATGTTGAAACCACACTCGGCATGCATGTCGGAGAGGCAGCTCTTCATACTTCATACCAGTCACGTACCGTGTTTTGTAGCAGATGAAGGTAACAATCGTTCGTTATGGTCCCACCATAGAAGATGGGTCCAACAATCTGTGTTCCACACATACCGCACCACACGTGTCGTACTGTGCGGGCGATGAGAAGGTTTTCCAGAGACCAACGATGCACATTGTGCACGTTCATAACGCCGCACAGCCCATGTAAGCATTGACTCATCTGTCCACAGAATGTGACAAAGGAACGACGGATTTTCCTCTAAGGTGTTGGGCATGAAATTACAAAAGTCAAATCGTTGTGCGTATTCATCCAGCATCAATGCTTGCACCTGTGTCGGATGATATGGTCGCGATAAAACAGAGTCGGTCTCTCTAAGATGGCGCAATGCATCAGTTATACTTTCATGAGTTGGATGTACGTCCTTAGGGAAACGTTCTGAATAAACACTCGCAGCCTCTTGCATAATCCCAATTTTCATGACGTTATAATTCGTCTGGTCGTTTGCATTCCGCTGCCATTTATTTAGTCCTTAGTATGTTTTATTTTCCGGTTGTCCGGTTGTCTACTTTGACGTTTGAATGCTGTTCGAACCATAAAAGTTAGCTCAAAGTTTTACATGAAATAACCCTCTTTGGTGATTTCCCGATTTGGCGATAGCGGCTAAAGGTGGTTTCGCCGTAAAAAGGACATTGCACCCTGATTTTGATCTCGAATTACTTTAATTCATCTTTTAACTGATCCCTCAATGAAAGACAAAATCATGTGCAAAAATCTCAAACTTTGAAATTTAATAACTGTGTTAATTTTTGTAGTACAGATGTCAAACTTTTTGTGTTATATCTGTTATGATATGTGTAAAGTTTTACTAGATATAACTATAGAAACTGGGGGGCCGTATAAAAAGTTAGATTTCGTAATTTTTATAAAATTGATTTTTTATTTTAATGACACAATATGAATATTTACCTCATTTGAAACGTTGTGCAATTGGAACTACATGTCTACGACCAACGGTTGAGAAATTAAATGTCGGCGATAGATAACATATTGCAACCTATATTTTGCGTAATTTAACATATTTTTGCGTATTTAACATATTTCACCCTGTATAAACAATTTTCTCCTTGCTTTTTTCGTTGATATCAAAAATAATATTGAAACTTGACCTTATATATAGCATAGTTTATATATATATACTAAATTCTACCAACATGCATGTATGTATGGGAAGTTCAATCAACTGGAAAACATCATTGAAAGTTTTAAATTTCCTGATTATTTAAAAAGTATATTTTACCTATTTACAAATATTTTTTTTTCCAGTTTATTATATGAATGTTAATTTAATTATATTAATTTATATGCACATTTAAATTTTAATGAATATTTTAATGTAAATACTTATTTATATGGTTTTCATACTTATTTACATTTATTCTGATTGAACAAAGAATCAATCTCGTAATATTTTTTAAAGAAAATTTACAGTCCACCCTTTGCGCTTTTAGATCTGAAACTCGATATGGTTGTAGAAGTATAACCCGACATTGAGTAGTCAATGAGCTCTCCTCATTTCACACCCCGCTATCCCTATCTCTGATGTTCATTCATCCCCCATCACCTCTTCATGTGGAAAGAAAGAGTTTCTACACCTTCTATGAAGAAAACCAATGTATTACCAATATTTATTGATTTTAAATGTGTATAAGCAATACGAACGAACAAATTAAAATAATATATGAAAATTTCACTCAACCCTTGAGATGAAATGTTGCAGTTACTTGAAATGTATAAATCCACTTTTTTGAAGGTTTATTTAAAAAACAGATTTTATTTTATTTTTCGATAAAAAGATATAAAATTGTTTTATATTAAAACAACGCAGATTTTGTTTGTAAAAAAAATTAAACTTTTAGGGATGTTAGAAATTTCATACCAGAGAAGAGAGGAGGGTGGGAGAAACGAAAATTTCAAATATACAAGAAAATTACATAGGTAATTATTTATTTAATATTACCAAAATAAAGTAACAAAGGCAAATTCTTCATTTTTTATTGGAATTTCAAAGGTTTTATTCTCAGTGTAATAGAGAGAGGCAAAAGAGGGGGGGGGGGGAGGACCAAAATTTTTTAAGGTAATCTAATGAATTGAATGATTTTACTATTAATTCATGGTAAATAGATGTCGAAAACGTAAAAAATAGTAATAATATTTTTATATTTCCTTCCTATACGGGCAAATGGAAAAAGGGGAGATGTATGTGTGTGTGTGTGTCACGCGTGTGTGTGTGTGTGGGGGGGGGGCAAAATTTAGCTGATTGACTATTTATGTATTTTATTAATTGCTTATACTCTTTATTGTCATAATAATGTTATAATACTGTTAAATGATGTTGTAGTAATGTTATAATATTGTTATAATACTTGCAATAACATTAAAAAGAGAAAAAAATAAGATTTTAATCTGTATATTTTCAGGAAAGGAGGGAGAGGGGGCATAATATTTCAGGGGAGACTGAATTAGATGATTTGTCCTAAAAAAGTGAAAATATTCACCATAATCAAAAGTGGAAAATTCTCATTTCTATAAAAAGAATCCTGTAAAAAAAGAAAATTAAAACTTAATAAAAACTTACCCCCCCTCTATTGCGCCTCCTCTCCAATCTCTTCCCCCGGAACCCCAATTACATTTAGTTTAAAATTCCAATGTAATATCATTTAGAATGTTATAAAATTAAAAATGAATAATATACAACCAATAGGAAAGCCAGGAATGATTTTTGGCCACTCGATTGCGATTTGGGACCGTTGTGCGCCGGTCCCTGGGCACCGACATTGATCTTTCTGTTTAGGCGAAGCCGGTCCCTTTAATGCGTTAAAAACATTTTTCACTTTTTTAGCTCACAGGTTATCAAAGCCTGAGAGAGCTCATGTGCCCGCCGGTTCTGTATGTATGTATGTACGTACGTAACGCGATAACTCTTGATAGAAACATCCGATTTGCTTCAGTTTTTTTTCTAGGTTCATTTCGATAAGGCGTTTCCCTGATTAGTTTTGGGGGTTCATTGGTTAAGTGTAAATGGGGCCTACACCCATCCTTAATTTAGATAAATAGGTTTTTCATGCAGAATTATTCGATTTGCTCCAAATTTGGTATACCGGTTTATTATGTTAAGGCGCTACCCTGATTAAATTTGAAAGTTCATTAGTTAAGTATAAAGGGAGGAAAGGGAGACTACCCCCTTATTTTAGATAATCGATCTGCTCCAAATTTGGTATACCGGTTTATTATGTTAAGAAGATGCCTTGATTAGATTTGGAGGTTCATTAGTTAAGTATAAAGGGGGAAAGGGGGCTAGAACTCCCCCCTCTTAATGTAGATAAATGGGTTTTCATGCAGAGTTATTCGATTTGCTCCAAATTTGATACACTGGTTTATTATATTAAGGAGCTTCCCTGATTAAAGTTGGAGGTTCATTAGTTAAGTATAAAGGGGGAAAGGGGGGCTACCTCCCTTAATTTAGATAAACGAGTATTTCATGCAAAATTATTCGATTTGCTCTAAATTTGGTATACCGGCTTATTTTGCTAAGGAGCTGCCTTTTTTAAATTTGGAGGTTTATAGGTTAAGTATAAAGGGGTCGGGGTTTAGTTCCTCCCCTTAATTTAGATAAATGGGTTTTTCATGCAGAGTTATTCGATTTGCTTCAAATTTGATATACCGGCTTATTCCGATATGGCACTTCCTTCATTAGATTTGAAGGTTCATTAGTCAAGTATAAAAGGGGAAATGGGGGCAAGTCCCCTCCCCTTAATTTTGATAAGTGGATTTTCATCCAGAATTAACCAATTTACTTTATTTTTTTCTCTATGTTAATTCTGATAAGGGGCTTGCCTGATTAGATTTGGAGGTTCATTAGTTAAACATATAGAGGGGGAAAGGGCGGTTAAACACCCCTTAATTTAGCGATATGGTATTTTCATGCAGACGTGTCTGATTTGCTTCAAATTTGGTAAACCGGTTTATTATGTTAAGGAGCTTCCCCGATTAGATTTGGAGGTTCATTGGTTAAGTATAAAGGGAGGAAACGGGGGCTAAACTTCCTTCATTTATTTTTTGAGGGGCATTATTCTTTGAAATAACAGTATAATATACAATTAGTGTGAATTGCCTGTGAGCTCAATGCCATCAGTTTAAGTGGCCACTTTTCTTTTTATTAATGTATCTCTCTATTCTAAAAAAAAGTAACTACCGCTGTCACCGCAGCCGCCGGTTTTGCATTTTTTGTGACCAGAGGTCTTTCTTCGTTAATATTAAGAAAGATATTGCATAAAAAATATGAAAATTGGTGGTGTTATAGAGAAATGTTTCATAAACACGCTGATGCAGACAGTTTTCAAATCGAAGATTTATTTAAAGATTATTTAATGCTAAATTTCGACAAAATCATTCCATTAAAAAAGTTTTATAGGAGCAAAAACTACACATGTGAATTTAATCATTTTAGATCATTTTATACGTTTGAAGATTCCGGTGTGCAGACTGCATTTATTTTTTTAATTTGACTCATTTTTTGAGGTTTTATTTCTATTTTAAATTCAAATTTCCAGCATTTCGAGTAATATTTTTTACATATTTTAGAAAATGGTATTAATTTAAACTGTTGTCAACAGTATTAACAGCGCAAACAATAATGTTTGCTTCAAATTAAAAATTTATTTACACGTGACTATTATAAACAGAAAAAACCTTCAAATTAGAATTAAATAATTACGTATAAAAGCAGGAACTTATTGAAAATTACTTCATAAAACTATATTTACATGTGAATTTTAAATGAGAAATGATATTGTAAAATAATAAATTCATTAACATGCGTTAGAAGTATTAAATGGGAGAAATTACGTCACATTTACGTCACATTACAGCTATTACGTAAAATGAACAAAAAATAATATTCCAAAACAGTTTAAATTTAAAAATTGCGCGAGACATTTATTTGGTATTTTGAGATGATCGTTTCAACTAATTTTTTTAGGACAACGCAAATAATATTTGATTTCTAACAGAAGTATTTTCACGTGAATATTAAAAAGAGAAAGAAAAATTTGTTGAAAATTACGTCAGATTGAAAACTATACATTTAAAATGTCTTATTTAAAAGAACTTTCTTTTCGCTTTGTTAAAAAATACCGAGAGATAAAAACTCTGTTTTCTTAATTAATTTTATATTAGCTTATTTTGAAATGTTTAACTGATTTTATTTAACCAGAGACGAAAACAGCCATTGTATCTTTTAACAGCAGCTGATTTGGCCTTAAAATTCCCCAATCAAATAAAAATGAATAGAAACCCGTTTATTGGGAGATCGCCACTGTTTTTTAAATTATAATTCAATCTTCCGAAATATTTTTAAAGCCGATCAAATTAGCGTGCTTTTACAGTTTGCGGTGTCTGAACGGGGGTTGGCGAGCGTAGCTCGTTGGGGGCAGAGCCCCCTAGTTTTATTAAAGCATTTCAAACATAAAAAGGATTTTTCTTCACAAGAATTACAAATTTTATTCACAAATTTTGTACAAATATATATACACAATTTCTGTGTATGCTGTCGCTTAAACAGAAATTAAAGTAAAATTAGTGTCGCGTTTAACGTGTTAATATTGTCGCCCCGGTGATCGCACACATCTTCACATCTAAATATTCAAAAATTTCAACCTTCATGTTACCGCGTGGAGCAGACTATGTACTTTTCAATAATTTGGTTACAAACTGTAATTCTTCATTTAATATATTTTTAAATAATTGCTAAATTTGTTTTTTAAATCTGTAAACGAGGGTGTGTGACAATTTGCTACAATAAAATAAAGTAAACGGCGTAGTAACATAAATAGAGACTTCAACGAAAAAAGCTTAAACTGGAAAACAGGAATTCTACTTTTTCAGAATTCAGTGTCGCCCCCGATGAAAAAAAAATATATGTGTATATAAGTATAGATAGCAGGAAACATATTTCAGTTGTAAGACTTACATCCTTTTATATAAAATAAAAGTGTGTTTTAATTCTCATCCGCTGTAGAATTCCACGTTTACAAACCTGTCTTAAACAACATGTACAGAAAAGTATGCATAGGACATCACTATCGCTGAATAACACACGATTACAGCAAAAAGCGATGTTGTCATTCAGGAAACTCGACCAAAAAAATCGGTTATCTAATGATTCGTATACCTTCATTTGTTTGTAACACTAATATAGATACTTAAAATTAAATATAGTTTATAATATCTCATGTTTTATTAGAAATCATTCATTTATATTTTTTTCAAAATAGCACGTATTTTAATTACAGTTTTTTTTTTTTCAGTTGTTATAGAAAAATAGCAGCAAAAAGATATAATTACTATTTTCCAACTACTTTTCCTTTACTTTCTACAGAAACGGAGTACTTCAGTTGCCAATATGAAAAAAAAATTCGTTAAAAACTACAAAAAAATTAATATCTCAAAAATAAATTGAGATGCAGTTTTCAAACAAATTGCATTTAAAAGTACTTATTTCCCTGTACGACGGTATAAAAATTGAAAATGTGCGATGCTTAGAAGTCTAAAAAATAACAGTAGAAATTGTCCCGTGCAATGGATACATCTTTTTGTTTTACTGCTGGCTTATATAACGTAACGTTATTTTTTTAGAGACGACAATTTAATTGCTGGCCGAAGGAAATGGCATATTGGGAGCAAATAAAGAGAAGTGTCAAGATTCTCATAAAGGATGACAAATCACTTAAACTTGGCCAGGTCACCTTTTTTCTGGTTTTCTATGAAGTATGGAGTGTTGCTAAAAAATTCCAGAGATTTTTTCCAATTTTGCATTCAGGACAAAATTCTTCAATTCAAATATACATAATTCACGAAGGAAAATTTGAAAATGAAATGAGGAGATAAAATTAAATACATCATTACATCTCTTAATTTTTAGCCATAAACTATATATGCAAAATTTATCAAACTTCAGTAATAAATATAACCTTGCAGTTTTTCTCATTTAAGCATGATGAGGAATGATAAATTTACTTTTACATAAAGACATGTGAATGAAAGAAGTCAAGTTCTATAAGTAAGCTTGGATGTTAATTTATTATTTTATAGATTTCTATTTTATTCCCCTTTTAAATTTCCACTCCGTTTTTATAAGTATTTTAAAACTCAAATCCAAAATTATAAACGATCATGAAAATAATTTGGATTAAATAACATTTTTTTTCTTTTTACTTACCCATCATACGTAAAAAATAGGGTAAGTCTTGTAATCGTTTTGAAAATCGAAAATTTTTTTGACGGATTTACCCGTTTCAGACACTGGAGATTGCGAAAAACATTTTTAGAAAAAAAAATGTCCGTCCGTCTGTATGTGTGTGTGCCTGTAATCGCTCTATCTCCCGAAGAAATTAAGATAGAGACTTGAAATTCGATGTGTACTTAGGAAGTAACAATGGGAAGAAGCCTATTGAATATCAGTAACCTTGATTAACAGGAACAATTTTTTTCGGACTCTTGAAATATTCGTTCTGATAAAAGGTATACAAAAATTTTCGAAATTGTTTATTTGAAGGAGTGAATATAAAAGACAATAAAAAAGCACAAATTCTGCATCATGAATGAACTCGATCGGATAATTAGTTGCCGAGATATTTGTAATTCTTTTTTTCACACTCTTCGATTTTTCATGACCCTGTATTTCATTCAAATTTCAATTCAAAATTATATTTTAATTGGAAATGAGACGCTTAATCCGACGCAGTAAACTGTTAGTTAATACGATTATAATTTTTCGAGTAATAAGGATGTTTTTTTTTACGCATTTCGGTACTACTCGATTATCCCGCAGACCAAAAAATTATCGCCAAACTATAAGATTAAATGCCAATAATGGCTTATCGTAAATGTCAAGCGTTTAATGCCTCTCCATACCTATAAGGGGTTTACCATAGGGGGGAACCTGTTCAGTCACCAAATACCGCCAAGTTTGTCGCCCATTTGGCGGTATATCGCCAAATATGGCGGCCAAAATGAGTCGCCAAAACTGACGCCAAATTGGCGTTACGTCTAATATTTCGCCAAATTCCCATAGACTTCCATTGTAAACCAATAGCGTTTACTTGCTTATAGAAAATCAACAAATTGAGATATTTTAATGCAGCAAAAAGTAATTTTAGCATAAGGGGTTATATTAATTATATTTAAAGGAGTCTAAATAAATTAAATTATGAATAAAAGTAACATGTTACAATACTTAGCAAATATCACATGTTTTATTTCATATTTTATATTATCTATATCCATGTAAGTATTACGGTGGCCCCCAACGACTAGTTTAAATAAGTAAGATTTTTCTTCTCTCTCTTTGCTCTCTAAAATCAGATTACGATTTTTTAAAGCATATTCTTCAAACCTTTCATAGCTTAAAGAAATTTTCAAGAGAAATAGTAAATAGATAATAAAATTAAGCAAGATGTTTTAAGAGTAAGTTAGTTTGATTTAAATGAAACAAACTGATATTATTTTTGATTAAGGACAGCGAGAGGGTGGGATAGTAAATTTAAAATCCGAAAATATTTCACTTAGACATTTTTGCTTTTAATGGGCGATTGAAGTATAAAATACTGCAAATGATATTGTGTTATTTCTAATTGCTAAAAAGGTGTAATATTGAAGCTTTAAAAACAGTAAAATAGTTTTATTTGACCGTTGACATATTTGCTATATTGGATACATGTTTGTTACATGTCATGTTATATTGGAATGACTAGCAGAAAATTTAAATAAAGAATAAAGGAGCATGTAGCTGATATTAAATATAATAGAAAAACCGCAGCCTTGACAAGATTATATCAAGAAGAAATTATCCATATAAATTTCAACGAAAGTAAGATAATTTTTCCTTCCAACTAATATTATCCATCCATTATTAGAGAAACAAATAGAGATTCTAACACGTAAAAATAACACATGTAACGATACAGCATCATTCAACTTCCCAAAACTGTGGTTCGAGGTACTGGATGATTTCGAAAATAGAAAAAAAAACATCCAAGTAAAATAAAAAAAATCCCTGACGGCTTGGCCTACAGACCCAGGTAGATTGAGAAGATAAGTACTAATTTCAACAACAAAAACTAAATCATGATTAGAGATAAACCCACTTTAACAATTTTATCTGGCCACTTTTGAACAGTTTTTAATTTCATTTTTATACACTGGTTATCAAAAATTAAGGAAAAGTCACAAAATGCTAATTTTCAATTACGCGACTACTCAAAAGGAAATAATATAATTCGAGTAATTACTATCTCTACTACACAGCTAGCCCATATAACATCTGATTCATGTCACAGATGATCACAAGTTTCACAGTCACTACCGTGAAGCAAAAAAATAGGAAATTCCATACATCTCATTATGAGTCTCAAATGATCACTATATGTGACTCCACTAAGAAGTCAATGTGACTGCTGCTTTGTGACGAGTCACCAGGTGACTTTACAATGCAGTTAAACTGTGACTCTCATGTGACTGTCATTTTTAGACTCAATTTCATAGTCATCATGAACGTTGCATTATGATAAGTCACCAAATAATATCATATTATAGTCACATGGAGACTTTTCCCAAAAGAGTACAATGGTGACTACTCAGTAGTCTCCCTGTCACCTGAAAGTCGTCATGTGACTTTAATGTTACATTATTTGGTAACTTATCACAATGCAGCGTTCACGATGACTTTGAAATTGAGTCTACAAATGACAGTCACACGAGAGTCACAATGTAACTACATAGTAATGTCACATGGTGACTCGTCACAAAGCAGCAGTCACAGTGACGTCTCAGTGGAGTCACATATAGAGAGTATAGTCACATATATATTTGAGATTCATAATGAGATGTATGGACTTTCCTATTTTTTTGCTTCACCGTAGTGACTGTGACACTTGTGACCATGTGTGACATGAATGAGATGTTATATGGACGCTGTGTTGTAGAGATAGTAATTACTCGAATTATATTATTTCCTTTTGAGCGTTCGTGTATTTGAAAATCAGCATTTTGAGACTTTTCCTTAATTTTTGATAACCAGTGTATAAGAACTGGTTTTATCAGAATCGTGTTAAGGCCAGTATTCAAAAAATATTTTTCCATGCTCAACAACTCGAAAATTTCCGACACATTTTCGGATTCATTTTTAAAATGAAAAACATGAATCTTGCTGACGTGATTTTTTAAGACATTTATAAGCGACCTATGTATAAATATTCTTTTTTCAGTCTGACCATATTTTTCGTTTCCAACACAATCACTTCGAGAAATTCTGTTCAAAATGCCCACTTTGACATCATTTTTAAAAATATATTCTGCCTCTATCAAAAAATCAACCATTACGGCACATTTTATAATTTCTGAGTAAGATATCCTACCAATTGGATGCGTTTTAAAGCAAAAATGAATTTAAAAATGAGTCAGAAAACAAGCAGTTTGGATTTGAGTACATCCTTCATACGATATTTTTTTCGTCAACCTCGATGTAATTTATATTTATTTTTTGCTGTAAGCGTTGGTCCTATCAAAAACTTGTCAATATAAATGATGTAGACAATATTAAGAAGGTATAATAAATTCATGCGGATTTGATATCTTCTGAATTGACGAAGTTAGGGATTTTTTTTCTTCTTTTTTCTTCTACCCCCCCCCCTTTTTATTTTCTTTATCTTTTTTATTTTCTTTATTTTTTATTTTTATTTATTTATTTATTTATTTATTTTGCATTAAGAATTGGTCCTATCAAAAACTTGTCAATATAAAAATTGTAGATAGTATTAAGACAACTTATAAAAAAATTAATTGGATTTGATAGCTTGAGAATTGACGAAGTTGTGATTCTTTTTCTCCACAAAACCCTATTTTTGCGCCCCTTTAGCCCATTTTTAGTTTTATTAAAAATCTGTCATACATAAATTTTTGACCAATTTTCTGGAAGTAATAATAACTTTAAACTGAGTCGATATGTATTATAATTAGGAAGTTATGGGTTTTTTTTTCGTTTTTCACAAACCCCCTCCCTATTTCTACCCCCTTTGTCCGATTTTGCCCATTAACGAACTTGAACGAGATTTTATGCCCCTTGATTTTATGTATCAGTTTGGAAAAGATTTGTGCAGAACTATGGAAGTTATCGTATCCAGAAGAAAGTGTGTTAATTCATTCACAATATTGCGGTTTTTGATGATGGTCGGTAATGTTTAATTAATGGTTATATATATATACATGTAATATATATCATACTATATATAATGTTTATACTGAGTTTTTGAATTCTAGGGGTCATGATCGGTGTAGATCTGCAAAAATTTTTCAGACGTTCCAACATAAGGGAGAATGTAATAGGTAGTATTTCACACGAAATCTACCTAAAACTAGAGATGCTACAAGTTAAAAATATACATTTTATTTAAAATTTCTTAGTACATTCAAGCTTTCCCAAGCTCTTCAGAGAATATTTTAATAACTAATTTCTGTTTATTTATACAAATACGGCACTTATTTTTGAAAATGAGATAGAACCAATAAATATTAGAGTTGAAAGTAGAACTAGCAGTTTCTTATATTGAACTTAATTAGAGAATATATCTAATTTATTCAATATTCTTTAATATATCTTTAATATTCTTCAGTTAGTAATAATATATATTTTCTTTAATTAAGTTCAATCCAAGAAACTGCTACTTCTACTTTCAACTCTAATAATTATTGGCTCTGTCCTTTTCAAAACGAAGTGACGTATTTCTATAAATAAACAGCAATTAGTTATTAACATATTATCTGATGAAGTGCTTGGGAAAGCTTGAAGGTACTAAGAAGTTTTAAATAAAATGTATATTTTTAACTTGTAACATCTGTTTTATTACTTTAAAAAGTCCACTGTTTCACTTAAACGGTGACTAAAGTTCATTTAATATTTTTCTTTTTACCAAATGAGCTCCAAATTTGCCAATATCAATTTTATCAGAGCTTAGTTTTATGTAAAAGCAAGTTTAGTGGCTATAATATATTCCAAATGGCTTTTAGCAAGGAACTCAGATTATATTTTTTAAAATGGCATTTTCTGAAAAATGATGTTTATGATTATAATACAGATTTTGATGCTTTGCAAAGGTTACAAAAATGTGCTAAAGGTCTTAATATTAAAACTTCAATGTTGAAAAAATACTCAAAAATCGCCCCTTTTCACTTATCCCTATCCCTAATTAGTAATTTAAAATATGCAATACTTTCCCACATTGGATTAAGTTATTTGAAATGTCCTAGTAAAATATAAATATTAAAAAAATAATAATTGAAAATTTGTGTTCTATTTTTATAAGTAATTATCTATTGCATCGTTTTTAAGAATTCTGCTAGATTTTATTTTAATATAATTTATTTTCATATAATTTCTTCCTTGTTAATGAAAAATATTACACTTTGTATTCTTGTCTTATACTATAATTAAACGGTTTTAAAGAACATTATTTACTTTAATGTAGTAATAGGCTTAAAAATAAGAATGTTCTAAAAGATTTAACACACTTCTAAATCTTATTTAAAACAAATTGGAAATTGCTCGTCAAACGTGGCGAATGAGGTGTGTTCGTACTGTAACTAGTTATATAAATATTTTTTGCACCGCATATTGTACCGAATGTACATTTTAGTCCACTTCATAAGTGCATATCAATTTTATTCTGTTCGAAAGGCTGTAACGTCATTAAAATGAACTTGAAATAATTTTTTCCCATTGACCTTAATGTAGCGAAAAACTTTTGACTGTCCCTGTAATTAAACTATACATCCGATTTTCACAAAATTTGAAATGACTCAAGAAAATTTTGCAACAATATTTAAAATTTCAGATCATTCGGAAGTCTGTAACATCATTAAAATGCACTTGCAATAATTTTTTCCCATTGCCCGTAATGTAACGGAAAGCTTTTGACTGTCCCTGTAAGTAAACTCTATATCCGATTTTCATAAAATTTTAAATGACACGACAAAATTTTGCAGCAATTATATATTTAAAATTTCAGACCATTCGAAAGGCTGTAACATCATTAAAGTGCACTTGCAATAATTTTTTCCCATTGCCCGTAATGTAACGGAAAAATTTTGACTGTCCCTGTAATTAAACTATGCATCCGATTTTCATAAAATTTGAAATGACTCGACAAAATATTTCAACAATTATATATTTAAAATTTTAGACCATTCGATTGGGTAGTTTTTGCTCTGTTATATGCGGACGGACGGACGAACAAGCGGACGGACAGGCGGACAGACGGACGGACTGAACGACGACTATAGGTGCTACATATTTATATAATTACGAACGCACCTAAAAAGACAACTTGTAAAAAGTTTTTATGAAATATAACTTGAAATTTCCTAAAATTCATTACATGTATGTAGGTGAAAGTAGGGTAAAACTTTATCATTCATTGACCTTTGCAGCAAGAGCTTCCAACAGAATTTAATGATACTTTGGTTAAATACGCTGCACTTATTAGGTGCGTTCGTAATTATATAAATACGTAGCACCTATAGTCGTCGTTCAGTCCGTCCGTCCGTCCGCATATAACAGAACAAAAACTACCCAACCGAATGGTCTGAAATTTTAAATATATGATTGTTGCAAAATTTTGTCGAGCCATTTCAAATTTTATGAAAATCGGATGCGTAGTTTAATTACAGGGACAATCAAAACTTTTTCTTTACATTACCGCCAATGAGAAAAATTATTGCAAGTGCATTTTAGTGATGTTACAGCATTCCGAAAGGTCTGAAATTTTAAATATATAATTGTTGTAAAATTTTGTTGAGTCATTTCCAATTTTATGAAAATCAGATGTATAGTTTAATTACAGGGACAGTCAAACTTTTTCCGTTTCATTACAGGGAATGGGAAAAAATAATTGCAGTGCATTTTAATGATGTTACAGACTATGCACTTGTGAAGTGCAAAAAAATATACATTCAGTACAACATGGGAGGCAAAAAATAATTATAAAACTAGCTATATTACGAACGCACCTCATTTGCCACGTTTGACGAGCAATTTCCAACTTGTACTATAATAGCACAGTAAGCATAAGATTTTTGTTTATCATATGTTTCTTAATAAGGCATTTCTAGAAAAAGTCAAATTCCCCAGTCTTACACCGACAACTAGAGAGGGTGGACATAGTACAGGTAATGAAATAATTTCGATAATGATTTTATTTGAAAATAGTTGGATGTGCAAATCCCAAAACTTTCTTCTATCTCCTGCGTTTTAATATTTCAAAATGTTGTTACCAATGTCAATATTTCATTTCTATTAGTTCAATGCTATATCAACTTTGACTTTCATCTTAAATTTCTGCTTCAGTCAATTAATCGGAGTAAAAACGAGTTAATCTCGATCATGATATTTATTAAAATCCCGAATATTCGCGAATAGTCGGTTTATAAGGATGGGAAGTTCCCGTCGATTTACGAGCCGCTGGTGTACAACAGAACTACGGAAATTCACAAAAAACGCTATTATAGTTCCCCTTTTCGGTGGAATATTTCCAAATTTAGAGAAGTCTACTTCCCATGGCCAAAAACACACACATAAAATTTGGTTCAATTATATGCATAACCTCAACCACTTTTAGGTAGCTTTCATTACAAAAAGCTACCTATTGCAGCCGTTCGGAGGAAAGCGATTTCAAAAAATTTTGGTATATTTTCATCGATTATGACCCACAGACCCCGAAACCACCCTCCGTTCAAAAGTTGATATATATATATATATATATATATATATATCCATATATATATATATATCTGACCTTTGTCATACTGTAACTCTCGAATTTATGAACCGATTTGGATGTAATTTGGTATGTAGATAGTACATACTAGTGTCTCAACCGAGTTCGTTGGCCAGCTTCATCCGCCATTTTGTTTAAAAATGGCGGCCATTTAAAAATTTTTTTTAAATTTTAAATTTGAAATGTGGTACCAAAGAATTGGAAATGGAAAAATATTTTTTTCTTATGTATTTGACCTTTATACAAAGATTCGGGAGCAGTTTTTGTTTCGTCTATATCTTAAAAAATGGCTGAGTTATAGCATTTTGAATTTCTAGCGTGGCTGACATTTTGAAACGTCCTGAATTTTGTCACGCAATAAAAGGCGTATTTATCAACCGATTTGTATGTAATTTCGTTTGTATATAGTACATGGGAATGTCTCGACCGAGTTCGTTGGCCAACTTCATCCGCCACCTTGTTTAAAAATGGCAGCCATTTAAATTTAAGAAAAATTTAAATTTGAAATGTGGTACCAAAAAATTGAAAATTGAAAAAATATTTTTTTCTTATGTATTTGAACTTGATACAAAGATTCGGGAGCAGTTTTTGTTTCGTCTATATCTTAAAAAATGGCTGAGTTATAGCATTTTGAATTTCTAGCGTGGCTGACATTTTGAAACGTCCTGATATTTGTCACGTGATAACAGGCATATTTATGAACCGATTTGGATGTACGTTGGTGTGTACATAGTACATACAAATATCTCGACCGAGTTCATTGGCCAGCTTCATCCGCCATCTTGTTTCAAAATGGCGGCCATTTAAAAAAATTTTAAATTTAAAATGAGATACCAAAAAATTGGAAAATGAAAAAGATTTTTTCGTATGTGTTTGACCTTAATACAAAGATTCCGGAACAGTTTTGGTTTTTGTCTATATTTAAAAAAATGGCTGAGTTATAGCATTTTGAATTTCTATTGTGGCTGACATTTTAAAACGACCTGATTTCTGTCACGCGATAACAAGCGTATTTATGAACCAATTTGGATGTTACTTGGTCTGTACATAGTACATACGAATGTCTCGACCGAGTTCGTTGGCCAGCTTCATTCGCCATCTTGTTTCAAAAGGGTTGCCATTAAAAAAAATTAAATTTAAAATTTAAAATGAGGTATTAAAAAATTGGAAAATGAAAAAGATTTTTTTATGTGTTTGGCCTTCATACAAAGATTCCGGAGCAGATTTTGTTTCTGAAAATTTGTTCTTTTGTTTATGTCTTAAAATATGGTTGAATTATAGCACTTTGAATTTCTAGTATGGCTAACATTTTGAAACGATCTTGTATTTGTCATGCGATAACACACGTATTCGCCTATTTCCATATAAGAAGGCATGTGGATAGTATACATCAACATCTCAGCCAAATATAAGTTACTTTAAATAAAAGCAGCTTGGATAAAGCTGACTAATTTCGCGAAATTCTCATTCATAATGATTTAGTATTGATGAAAATTAGTATTGAATCTCCTATATTCGGTTTCCACTAAATTGAGCTTCGTGTGTTTGAATAATATAAGTTGGCTTTTTTAAAATAAGGAATTTGAAAGCTACCTCTTCCTCCCGGCACTGGCCGGAAGGACTTTTTGATAGTACAATATTAAAAGTGGCACAAAAATCGGTACTACAGCTTCCTCTTCCAAGCGGAATTTTTCCAAGTTAAGGAAGGACCTACTTGCTATTACAAAAAACATACACAATAATTTGGTTGAATTCTATGCATAACTACATACACTTTTCGATGGTGCAATTTTGAAAATGGCAGAAAAATCGCTATTACAGTGCCCACTACCGGCGGCATTTTTCCAAATTCAGGGAGGACCTTCTTGTCATAACCAAACACATACGCAAGAAATTTGTTTCAATTCTACGATTAACTTCATACACTTTTTGATGGTACAATGGCGAGAGACACACGGACATACGGGCAGAAAGACATTTTCTATAAACATATTTTTGGTGATCTCTGACCCCTTAAAACGTGTAAATCCGACGAAAGCCGGAAGTCGGGGAAAATTTCGATTATAATATTTTCTTCTATTGAAAATAGAAGAAAGTAAAAAGTAGCAAAATATATTTTTTCATCTCTAAGAAACTAAATTAACAATATCTGATAAGACTAATGATTTGATATTTAAAGAGAAAAATATAATTATCTCCATTACAATTTGAAATTTTTTAAGGAAGTTCACCTCTTTATCAACTTTATAAAAATCATAATCACTTTCGTCCATGTAGTTTTGATTGCCCTTTCTTCAAACAGTGTTACCGGATTGATTACCAACATCCGTTTTTATTACACGTATGATATCTGGTGTTATCCCAAAAGAATGGGGATTGGAAAAGAAGGCGTAAAATACCCTTTCCAATGAAAGCAACAGTTTTATCGAGGAAAATAGACGAATATTATAAAATAATAATAATATAAAAAGTTCCAGTAATTGAGAATTATGAAAAATTTTGAAAAGTAATTTTCTTTAATGTTAAATAAACTTAACACAGGCACTATATATACTATAGAGATATCGTATTGGGCTTTTTTGTGAGAAGAAAAGGTATAGAGCTAAGTATTTACACTTATTAATCACTAGAGGTATTCTCAAATTCAGTCAAAACTGAGTTATCCAATTTCGCAAAGTATGTTACTTACTCTACATTACTCAAATATTTAGAAAGTAATAAATATTCACAGAAACATATATAAATACATATTATATATAGTACAAACATTTTAAAAGATTAATTGTAAAATGCATTTAAAAATAATTCTATGTTTAAAAAACAAATTGCTACCGTATAACATTTACAAGCTTATACCTATTCATAAAGATAGAAAAATACATATATTTACGGTACTCAATTTTATATATACACAGAAGACAGAAATACAATGTATGAGTAACTAGTCGGATGTACCAACACCAAAACTTTCTTCTATCTCATCCATGCTGATACTTCAAAATTCACTATCGCAGTGCCAAAAGTAAATGGCAATCTATATGCTGATCATGAGAATTCTAAAGATATGAAAGTCCGTGCATTAGTTCTTGAGTTATTACTATCGCTAAAACTGTGTAAATTGCAAAATGTAGCATAGCAACGACGCCTGTTCAGTGATTTACACTAAAACCTATTCAGCAACAACTTATGTCAACGTCTAACTGAATCTGAAGTTTGATGAAAATACGTCCATTAATTTTTGAAATAGATCTATTGCGAAAATCTTGAAAAATGCAGTCTAGCAGCGCCACCTGTTATGCGATTTTAAAAAAAACATAATCAGCACCAATGTTTATTAAGGTGTCCCTGAATCTGAAGTTTGATAAAAATTCGTGCTTGAGATAGAGGCATTACGGAAATCGTGAAAATGCTGCTTAGCATCGCCACCTGTTGGACGATTTACACCAAAACGTAGTTAACAACAACTCATATGAAGGGCTAACAGAATCTGAAGTTTCATAACAATACGTTCATTAGTTCTTGAAATACAACCATTGCGTAAATCGTGAAATATGCAGCATAACAGCGCCACCAAGCGATTTGAGCGATTGAGCGCATTGCACCAAAAAAATCATCAGCACCAATTTATATCAGGGACTACTTGAACATAATTTTTATTAAGTTCCGTACATTTGTTCTTGAGATAGGGCGCCCGCAAAATTCGTGTCAAATACACACAAAGTCGCGGACTATCAGATGGACATTGTGAAAAAACATGTTTTTCGGAATTTTTCTGACCCTTAAAACGTGTAAATCCGTCTAAAACCGCAAGTTGAAAATTTATCACGAATCCAATACCTTCTTGCAAAGATAGAAGAAAGTAAAAAGTATATGATGCCAACCTTTGATAAATTCGGCTCCCAAATTCAACGTTTTAACCCTCTCTTCAGCCCGAGCCTCATATGAGGCTCCTACTCCGAATTGCAATATTTGAGAGAAAAAAAAAATATTTTTGTTAATTCCTGCACCTAATAGTGATAGCATATGTCGATAGATTTACTAGTATGACTTTACTTATGTTTCAGCATTTAATAATAACAATATTAATAAAAGTTTTATTAATTATTAGTAGAGCATTGGCGCTTTTTTTAATTCAAACATATGTTTCACTCGTTAAATTTAAATTAGGGATTCCTTTTCCGAATTAGTAATTTGCGATAAAAGATAAAAAATACTACTAATTTTTCTATGTTTGTTTAATCTGGTTATAATACATTTTTCAAATGTCTTAAAAAATTCTTCCTTAGACATGTTGCGTGTTTTTCATACAAAAATAAACTCCATTCGTTAGGTTTCTTTAAAGAACACATTTGTTAAATTTCAGTAAACTGTAACTTCTGTGATTTCGATAGCTACTTTTAATTTTATACAGATAATATTTTTTTTATTCATATGAGTATAAAAAGGAGAATTTTATGAAAATAAACGGCTTTCGCCAAGTACTTTATTTTCCTTTTTATTTGTATTTGAAGATATGGACTTCATATTTACTTAATATGTACATCAAAGTTACATATGTAACCGTTAACAGATTTTCAAAGAGAGCGTGTTCGCGTACTCTATTTTTCACATACTGAACGTTCAAATGCCGGAGGAAAAAATGCCCGGAACTACCAAGAGACAAAAATCTGGCTAGAGACATACTTATCTTTGAAGCTATGCTCTTGAGTGAGAGCTTACGTTTTGAAGACATGCTCATACAGAAGAGAGGAAAAAAGAGACAAAGAGAGACACATATGTTCTCTTTGAAGACCTGAAACTTAATGTGGTTTTTCTTTCATACAAATCTCACATAAAGGGGCACGCTTATCTATAAATCGTGTTAAATAATAAATTTAGAAAGAAACTAACTTCCATGGCCATAATAAGCAAAAAAAAAGGGCAACTTTAACCTTCTCATTTACAAGCATTCCAGATATCGTGGAAGCAATAATAAATCAGTATAAAACCATTCCTTTTATTAAATATAAAAGATATATTTCTTTCAAGTATGTTTGAGGCACTTTATGTCGAGGCATGACTTTGAGATTCCATCATAAAAAAATTAATATAAAATTTATTTAATATGTCCATTAGTAACAATAGAACTTATATTTCATACAACTTTAAAACTTTGTTTTATCTCATTTCACGATAATATCTCTCTATTCTAAAAAAAAGTAGCTCCCGCTGTCACCGCCGCCGCCGCCGGTTTTGAATTTTTTGTGACCGGAGGTCTTTCTTCGTTAATATTAAGAAAAATAATGCATACAGAAATATGAAAATTGGTAGTATTATACAGAAATGTTTGATAAACACGCTGATGTAGACAGTTTTCAAATCGAAGAATTATTTTAAGAGATATTTAATGCTAAAGTTGGACAAAATCGTCCCATTAAAAAAGTTTTATAGGAGCAAAAACTATACATCGGAATTTAATACTTTTTAGATCATTTTATACGTTATAATTTCCCGGTGTGCAGAATTAATTTATTTTTTTAATTTGACTCATTTTTCGAGGTTTCATTTCTATTTTAAATTCAAATTTTCAGCATTTCGAGAGATATTTTTTTACTTATTTCAGAAAATTGTACTAATTTAACCTGTTGCCAAACTGTATAAACAACGGAAACAATAATGTTTGCTTTAAATTAAAAATTTATTTACACGTGACTATTATAAACAGAAAAGAAAAACTTTCAAATTAGAATTAAATAATTACGTATAAAAAGCAGGAACTTATTGAAAATTACTTCATCTATAATTACACGTGAATTTTAACAGAGAAAGGATATTGTAAAGTAATAAATTCATTAACATGCGTTAGAAGTCTTAAATAGGAGAAATTACATCACATTTACGTCACATTACACTTTTTACGGAAAATGAACAAAAAATAATATTGCAAAATAGTAGTTTAAATTTAAAAATAGCGCGAGACATTTACTTGATATTTTGAGATGAACTTTTCAACTATTTTTTTTTGGACAGCGCAAATAATATTTCATTTCTAATAAAAGCATTTTCACGTGAATATTAAAAAGGGAAAGAAAAGTTTGGTGAAAATTACGTCAGATTAAAAAAGATATATTTAAAATGTTTTATTTAAAAGGACTCTCTTTTCGCTTTGTTAAAAAATACCGGGAGACAAAGACTCTGTTTACTTAATTCCTTTTATATTAGATGATTTTGAAATGCCATTGTATCTTTTAACAGCAGCTGATTTTTCCGTAAAATTCCCCAATCAAAGAGAAATGAATAGAAACCCGTTTATAGGGAGATCGCCTTTGTTTTTTTAATTATAATTCAATCTTCCAAAAAAATTCAATTAAAGTCGAACAAATTAGCGTGCTTTTAGAGACTGCAGTGTCTGAACGGGGGGTTGGCGAGCGTAGCTCGTAGGGGGCCGAGCCCCCTAGTATATATAAACAGACGTTTTCTTAATCATAAATAGAATAAAGAATATATATAGTCTCACTCAAGCATTTAGTTTATCGAATCTCTCTATTCTAAAAAAAAGTAACTACCGCTGTCACCGCCGCCGCTGGTTTTGATTTTTTTGTGACCGGAGGCCTTTCTTCAATAATATTAACAAAAATAATGCATAGAAAAGTATGAAAATCGGTGGTTTTATACAGAAATGTTTGATAAACACGCTGATGCTGACAGTTTTCAAATCGAAGAATTATTTTAAGAGTTATTTAATGCTAAAGTTGGACAAAATCGTTCCACTAAAAAAATTTTATAGCAGCAAAAACTATAGATGGCAGTGTAATCATTTTTAGATCATTTTATGCGTTAGAGTTTGCCGGAGTGCAGATTGCATTAATTTTTTTATTTTGACTCATTTTTTCAGGTTTTATTTCTATTTTAAATTCAAATTTTCAGCATTTCTAGAGATATTTTTTACAGATTTCAGAAAATTGTACTAATTTAAACTGTTGCCAACTGTATAAAAAGCGCAAGCAATAATGTTTGCTTCAAATTAAAAATTTATTTACACGTGACTATTATAAACAGGAAAAAAACTTTCAAATTAGAATTAAATAATTACGTATAAAAAGCAGGAACTTATTAAAAATTACGTCATAAAAAGTATACACGTGAATTTTAAAAGAGAAAGGATATTGTAAAATAATAAATTCATTAACATGCGTTAGAAGTCTTAGGAGAAATTACGTCATATTTACGTCACATTATAGTTATTACATAAAATGAACACAAAATAATATTGCAAAAAAGTTTAAATTTAGAAATTGCGCTAGACATTTATTTGATATTTTGAGAATTAATTTAAAATGTCTCATTTAAAAGAACTTTCTTTTCGCTTTGTTAAAAAATACCAGGAGACAAAGACTCTCTTTACTTAATTCCTTTTATATTAGCGTATTTTGAAATGTTGTTACACGTGTATACGTCATCAAGTTATTTTTATTTCGACGTTTTATTTGTGTTTTTATTAATGTTGTACGAATTTATTTGTTCTTTCGTTATTTAAAATAAAAATTATATCAATTTGTATAATTTGGCGAGTGGTTTGGCGATTTATATAATTTGGCGAAATTGGTCGACAGGGTAATCAAGTAGTACCGCAGCGGATTTGGCGTTAAAATTCCCCAATCAAAGAGAAATGAATAGAAATTCGTTTATAGGGAGATCGCCACTGTTTTTTAAATTATAATTCAATCTTTCGAAATCTTTTTAAAGCCGATCAAATTAGCGTGCATTTAGAGTCTGCGGTGTCTGGGCGGGGGTTGGCGAGCGTAGCTCGTAGGGGGCCGAGCCCCCTAGTGTATTAAAAAGATCTACACTCAAATAGGTCTGACAAATATACCCCTCCCCCCCTTGCAAACACAGAGACACACGAAACTAATTTATTATTTACTTTAGATTTATAAAACTTGATAAATTTAACAATATATATATATTATTTGCTAATTAATCTAAGTAGATCTAAATATTTTACAAAAAACTCACTTAACTATTAAATTAATAATTTAGTTTTAATGAAAGAATTCATTTACACATTATTATCGAACATTTTTCGCATAAATTTGCTAATCTATCTTTAAATATTAAACAGGAGAGATAATTACTGATGTAGAAATTTTCTTACTGCACAGTTTGGACACAAAGGAATAAGATAGAAGTGTATCTAGTAAACTTACTTTTTCATCTGATGAAAATCCTTCTCCTAATACTTTTTTAGGCTAATTCACTCTCACGCGAAAACACCCACTCGCTAATGTTAATCCAATATTAGAATTTTTTAAAAGATGTCTCGTTTGTATTTCAATATTTTTAATTAATTTTTTTTTTTTTTTTTTTTTTTTGCGTTGCATTGCATAGCTGGGGTCGATCTCTACAAAGACTTTTTTTCTTTTGAAGATATATATTTTTATTTTATTTTTTTAACGAGGGTGTTTTCACATTCAATACCGGATCCGAAAGAAAAGTTGTCCTAATTAAAAATAAATTCAAACAAAATCGAAAAAGTACAAAGCGGCCTTTGTAGAGTTCAACCTCATCTATTAAATACAAAAAAAAAAAAAATCTTTTAAAAATATTGAAATGCAAAAGAGATATCTTTAAAAAATTCCGGCATTGGATTAACTTCAGCTAATGGGTGTTTTTGAGTGACTGAAGCAGCCTCTTAAACCTGGAACGGAAGAATGGATCATTTTTACTTCTTGTGATAAATTAAGAGAAAAACATTTCCCGAAGTCTTGCATTTTGTCTTTGAAATACCTGGAATTTGTGGAAATAATCTATAAATAAACTAGTACAGTGTAACTTCAAAAATCTGGCATCAAAACCATTTTTTCTTTCCTTTTTCTATTAGATTCTCAAGTTTTGGGAGAAGAAAAAGGGCAATTCTTTATGAATTAAAAACTACAAGCTCGAAAAAAAAAAAAGAATATTTGACTTACTTTTTTTTCCTTTTTTTAAGCATTTGTCGAGGCAATTATTTTGTGAACACATTTTCTGGGTGCTGCACGGTTATTTAGAAAAGGTAACAACTTTGACGAATGCATAGCACAATATATGGCTATATGAATTTTCGGCAACAGCGACATCAATGATGAGGGGGGATTTCAGACTTTCACATTTTCCGTGAAAATACCTCAATTTATGAGTTGACTGAACACGCAAAATCTTAAAATGCATTACGTGTCGAAAAAAGCGATATAGATGATTGGCTAAGCATTGAAGAAAATGCAGTAAGAAAGAACAATTTAACGGACAGCAGGATCGCTGACGCTGTACTAAATAGAACCACCCATAGTGCTATTAGCAACTCAGAAGATGAGAATGAACAACCGTCTGAAGAAAAGTTGTCGCTAGAAAAATGCATAAATTTGACTGGAGAATTTATATATGCTTTAGATAAATAAGACTATTTCCGAAACAGACATTTTTCATTTCTATAAAATAAAAATTGTTAAAGAACGGACAAAAAAAATTGAAGCAAACAAAAGTTGACATCGATGTTTCCGAAATTACAAGAGAAGAAATTTCATTATTAGATTTTTTTCTGTAACATAGAAAATATTAAAGTAGGATTTTTAATATTTTATTATCTTTTTCTTATATAATTATCACTTATAATGAATTAAATTATGGCTAAAGGCACCGTTAAGATTGTAGTACTACTTTTGATCTCTAGATCTAGATCCTAGTCCCTACTTTTGATATTCCTTCAAAAATCGGGAATTTTCAAAAATCCGGCACAGTCTCTGATCCGATAATGCAGCATTTTTGAAATTATACTGTAGGGGAGACCGGGGTTAGTAGACGCAGTTTTTAGTTATTGATTTTTATTATTTTTTGTTTCTAGAGATGGGCAACATCGTTCCTTTTAAGGAATCGTTCCAGCCGGAATCGTTCACCGAAAGGAACGAGTTCATTGGTGTCGTTCCTTTCGGAATCGTTCCGAAAAAAAGGAACGAATCCGAGAAAAAAGAACGATTCCGAGAAAAAAGGAACGATTCCGAGAAAAAAAGAACGATTTTGAGAAATAAAGGATTCCAAGGGGAAAAAAACACTTCCGAGATAAAGAGAACCACATGCAATCCATAATATTTTTTACTAATTTATTTTCTTATGTACCCATTCATTTTCTTAGGCATCCAGTCGCTTTAATTTTGTAATGTTTTGGACAGATGATTTTGTTTTTAAGAGTTCATTTCATTGATCAGCGTGTGCAATTAATTTGCAGTTATTTCTAACTTTATGATTTATGGTATAAAGCATAATTCCTCTTGGAAATTTAAGGGCGGTGCAAGGTCTATTCGATTTTCAGTGTAATCATTGGTTTCTCTTGAAAATATGTCGTCAAATGACCGTCCATTTGTATTATTATTTTATATAGTGTGTCTTTACTCTCAACGATGTTCAGTGGCTAAGTCCTAAACCGTTAGTCATAGACCTATAGTTCCAATTACAAAAATGTTTTAAATAAAGTAAAAAATTATTCTGAAAGTCGTTTGGATCAATAAAAATATTTCTAAAAAAGTTACGAAATTTAATTTTTTATACGGTCCTCCGCCCTATAAGAGATATTTAGTAAAAATTTCCTGTTCTCTTAAAAGAAAGACAAAAAAAGTCCCATTCATCTAACACTGAAATTCATGAAGTTATACGAAACTTTGAAATGCAAGACTTATGCCACTTTTCTGCATCCGAATACACATGAGTTTAGCCATGCTTCTAGGGGTCGTAAACAAAGTGCTTAAAGTATTTGAAGGATTTATTTCATGTGTAGCTGCGCTTTGAAAGAAATCGTATTACGACAGATTTTTGTAAGGATTTGAAGCTGTTTCTTTTCATGATTTTTTTAACAAAAACTATGCTATTTTTATAAGCTTTTATTTAACCTATTAACCGCCAAAACTATACGTAGGAATTTTCAAATTTCTTGTTGAAAGTCGTTTGTCACCACAAATTCAGAAAGGTAATTTCCGCTTTATTAAAATATCAAAATTTCTGCCAATAAATAAGGCAATTTTTTTAATTGTAAAATAGTGGTGACAAAGTAATTAATGTAAGCATGAGCAATTATTTTGACCGTTGCGTGAACGCAACACCAGCGGGTAACGGGTTAACTTGAAACGATCGTATGTATGTCTTTCCAGTTTAAAATTTGTACTCGAAATTCAACTCACTTTAAAATATGCGATCGAGGTTAAATTTTACATATTGACGTAAATCAGATGACAATGTAATATTATTATGATTTTCAGTGCTTACCATTATGTACTTATTTTACAGGGTAACACAAAAAATTTCGGATAGATTACTGTCAACAAGTTTTCTAAAAAGTTTTAGATTAGATAACACAAGACTGCGATGGTTGTGTTTTTTTATTTTTTAAATTATGTATTTTTAAAATTATGATTTTTATGTATTTTTTAGCACTGAATCCGAAAATTATCTTCATTTTTAACCATCATGTCAGAATTTTTCGCAACTAGTAAATTTCAAAATAGTAAATTTCAAAATTGAAAAAATAGCTAATACTATAAAATAGAGTCGATGGTTGTATTTGTTAACTTTTACGACTGATTTGTATGTGCTTTTTAGCACTGAATGTAAAAATTACCTTCATATTTAACCATCATGTTTAACTTTGAAATTTGCCATTTACAAAAAAAGTCTAACTAGTATGTTCAAATTTATAATGCAATGTTAATTTTACTATCAACTATATTTTTTATATATCTGAAGATTATTTATATTTCTAGTAAATTTGTAAATGACCCCTATTTCGCAGCAAAAAATATGCTCCAAGTTGAAACAGCCATTACTTCGGTCAGTTTTAGTCGTAGAATAATAGGACTTTTATTTGTCTTACTTGTAAGTGTAATAGGAAAGTTTTACTAACTATAACTTGAAGGACCGGGGGATCGTATAAAAAATTAAATTTCATAATTTTTCAAGAAATGATTCTATTGACCCAAATCACTTTTTAAATACTTCTTTACCCCCATTTAAAACATTTTTGTAATTGGAACAATATGGCTATGACTAACGGTTTAGGAATTAGCTATTGGACATCGTTGAGAGTGGACATCCTGTATAGGAAATTTTATTATTGCTCTGATATTTGTCACCAGGGTCTAGGAATTTTTAGTCTCATAGATTCCTCTTCAAAATCTACCTCTAGGTAATCTTAATTTCATTTTTCATTCTGAATCTCATTTTTCATTTGGATGGCCCTACTGGTTTGGATATGTAACTAGTTAAAGCAGATTACATTTTTGTTCCAGTGTCCGTACTTTCAATAACTTTATGCCCTTTATCGTCTTTCTCCTCAGCTCCCTAACTTTACGCACACAGGATATTTCGCATAATTCATCAACATTATTATCACCGCCTTCAGGATCTGGTTCAGAAGTGAAACACCCTATTCTATAGCAATCATCTTGTAGTGCAATTCAGTGATATATATCAATTTTAATGCATTTGAAATAGCTTAATGTCATTAAAATGCGCTGCAAACGATTTTTTTCCCGTTGACCATAATGTAACGAAATACTTTTGAGTGCCCCTGTAAATAAACTATTAATGCTACACTCTTCATATTGAATACCAAACATCCCATGGTAAACATCATTAACATATATCAATTGCATGGGAATCCGAGTATATTTACGGGAGTTAGGTATATTACACACTGAGACCACACAACGACACAAAGCGCAACATGAAGTGCAAAAACCGGTCGAAACAAAGAACGAAGTAGTTGCAAACTTGTTTTAAACCAGTTTTTCTAGCGAATTCAAGCGACATGTCTTATGTGTCGCCTTAGTGTATGACTTGCCTTAGAGCGTGAACAGACGGTCTGACGGACAGACAAACCGCATTCATAAACACTAACTTTATTGGAAAGAGTTAAAAAGTAAAGCACGTTTTTGCACACTGTCTTTCCTGAGTGTATGTCTTGTCTTTTACCCTAAAATCGCTATTTGTGAACTGTTGTTAACTACGTAGAACTTCAATAAACTTACAACTCTTTTTGAATCTCCAATTTCACGAGAACCTACCGGAATTTCTCTAATTTCACACCCTCATCCGCCGTCACCCTCTCTTCACTTATATGATACAGAACCTCAGTTCGGTGTGAGTGAATTGCAATGCTAATATGTTTGTTTGGATTGGGATCTTTGGAGCTTCATAACTCATGAAGTCATGGAACACTTGTGTTACACGAAAGGGTAGAAGTTCCTTCAGATGATTTGTAAACAGATTCATTAGCAGGGCTATGGCTAGTGATATTTATAAGATAATATTATATGCATTAATATTATAATATATACGATTTTATTCATATATAGTACATATTATCTCCGCCAAAAGATATAGTGATTCACTAAACTTCAAAGTTCTATTTCTTTAAATTTGAAATTTGCTAACATTTTAACTGAAAAACGGTTTATTGGTTTAATTAAATTAAACAAATTAAAAGTATGTCCATTATTATTACAGAGTGTAGTACTATATAAAGAACTATCCTTTTGACGATGTTTCGGCCGTTGAATGAAAGATATCTGTTGTAAACGTATTATAGATAATACCAACCTTAATTTTTTGAGAATTTAACTATTTTTTATTCGGAGTTAAACTTTTTATTGTCAAAACTATTTAAAATAGATAAAACATTTTGTTAAATTCGAACTTTTCAGAAAACTTTATGTAATTTAAGAAAAAAAAGAAAATAAATAAATAAATCTTCTAAGTGAAAAGAATAACAATAAGAAAGGAAAATACATAAAATTTAGTATCGTATTTGCAGTAAGTTTTACCTCAATAAAAACGGAAATTTGGTATTAGGCTTGAAACATTAAATTTAGTTTAGCATGAAGGGAGCCTTGATTTGCTCGAAATTAAACTCAGATATGTATTATCCATCACCACAGTAACAGGCATTAATCGTGGCATTGAACTCGGGATTTACGAGTATCAATAACGATCAAGAAATCTGAATTATTATAAGAAATTATTACGATAAACGATTTTTTTTGCTTTTATTTTACGTTGAATTAAAACAAAGTCACAGTTATTTAAATTCTAATTATTTAGCAAGAAATGGAAGTAAAATAACAATTGAAAAAACTGTACAAAATCACAACGTGCATTCTTTGGAAACCAATAAATAAATTCGTATATTGTAAAAATTTTAAATGCAATATTAACCTTCCGCATACCAGACCGGTGCAACAGGACCCGATAGATACATTCAAATTGATTTTTCACATTTTAAAAAATGAAAATTTTGTAAATATGTGACTTTTTCTGGAATGTTCTACTCAAAAGAATAGAACATCCCAGAAAAAACCCATATTTACAGAAATTTCAGTTTTTAAAATAAATTAGAAATATCATTATAAATGTACCTGTCGGGGCCATTGAACCCCTCTGGTAGGCGGAGGGTTAACATAAATCTATTAAACCGAAACAAGCATAAAATATGCAGCTTTATATATGTCGCAGTGTTGGAGAAAGTCCGATAATCTATATGTAGCACGTGATTTTTCTTTCCCGTTTTTATACTCAAAACGGCCATTAAGAGAGCGAACCGCGGTTAAATTATTTCAATCCCACTCACCACTGTTACTGTTATCTTATTATTAGACATTATGCTTTTTGAAATGTTCATTATCTTAAGAAAGAAAGAAACGTTTTACAAAAATTCCTTGTTCTAACAGATTTTACTCTATGTAATAAACCTCAATGTAAGTTGATTAAAACAACAATCTTAGGGAGTTTCGAGATTTTTTTAATCATCTTCTTCAGGAGAGAAAAACAAGACGCCAAACTGTGGAAATAAAGTGGTACTCGAGCGCTCGTAGCTGGTCATATATTTATTTTGACAAAGAGGATTCTCAAATTGAAATTATGTTTGAGGAAAAAACATGAAATAGTGAAATATGCATGAAAGTGCGTAACTCTACAATTATTAAAATAATTGAAAATCAGTTATTATTATCCTATTAAAATGCAATTTTTATGGCCTAGTGATATATTTCTTACATTATTCAAAACTGTTTCTAGTCAGATTTAAAAAAATATTTTTCACTAGTAATTAAACAAGCATTTTCTTTGTTTTTCTTAAGGCTGTTCTTAAGTGATCTGCTCAACAAGCGTAAAACGTTTTGACACATTTACAAATTCATTTTTTAACGGAAAGATATAAAATTGGAATGTTTGACCATGGAAGCGATTTGGAATCGAACTGTGTTTTCCATCTTTTGATCAGTAAATTACCTATTGAGTTATAATCGATTTTGATCACGTGACAAACATGTTTTTCACCCATTTTTGAGAAATTATGCCTCTTTCGCGCGGAAATTCGGTTCAAAACGCCCACTTTGACACTATTTTCTGAAAGGCCTATTGCGTTTGCAAAAAAACGGAAAAAACAGCTCGATTACATAGTTTCTGAACAACAACACCTGTTCGTTTCATGCATTTCCGAATAAAAATAAATTAAAACTTTTGTCACAAATTTATCCTTTTGGATTTGAGAACAGCCTTAAGAATTCATTTAGAAAAAAATCATTTCGTATGATACATTTACCAATTAGAAAATGTATTATAGTGTATTAAAGTACGCATGGTGTTCCATTACCCTCGGGGTCCAGGTACTCAATCTGTAAAGCATGTAAAGTTTCTGGGTTCGAATCCCTTCTCGGGCACTTTTTCTCTCAGGTGTAAAAAATCCAATTCGTATAAAATATTTTTTTTAATTATTTCTTTCAGATTAATTTAGCACAAGAAGATGAAATAGTAATGTTTATTAAACGCCCTACTCCGCCCCGCACTTCAATTTCTTTTTTCTTTCTTTCTTTACTTTACTTTTTTTTTGAGGAGGGGGGGGGGATGGCACACACATTAGAAGGATATTTTGGCAATAAAGTCAGCTTTAATAGAATCAAAATCTGTTATTTTGAAATAAAATAGCGTATTTTAATTTATTAAAACTGGCCAGTCTACAAGAAAAGGAACGGTTCCTCGGATTCGGTCCTTTTTGGAACGATTCCGAAATGGACCGATTCCGAGGAACCGTTCCAAAAAGGACCGAATCCGAGGAGTCGTTCCAAAAAGGACCGAATCCGAGGAGTCGTTCCAAAAAGGACCGAATCCGAAAAGGACCGATTCCTTTTTACAGAATGGAATCGTTCCTTCAGTTTCACTGCCGGAATCGTTCCTTTGGAGTCGTTCCTCAACAAATGACACATCTCTATTTGTTTCAGTTCTTTAACAAAATTTAACTGCACTTTTAAAGAACGGATATTTGGCTATAAATACCCTGAGTTTTGAGTTTGTAGCTTTAGTAGTTTATGCTTAGTGGAAGCCTAAAGTAAAAGGAAAATTGTGTGCCAACCTACCCCGTCACGGGGCAAGTTGCCTATACATATGGGGTAAGTTGGTCGCTTTATAAAAATTTAAATGAAACTCAAATAAAACACGCCGTTAAGAGAAATCAATTTCCTTATTACCAGTAAGTTTAAACAAAGGCGTTATCGCCGTACAATGCAAATTCTAAATTATACAGACATAAATATAATGAATAAAACATTAACACTGAGTAACTTCTATCCTACTCGATACCATCATCAGAGTTATAGTTGCCACAAATAAAAAATAGAGTGTCTCCGTTTGGGCAAGCCTCATGTGCCCAAAATCTTGCATTGCAACCACTTTTTCCTTTGTTTGCTGTATTTCAAGCTACCAGAACACACCAGACACCAAGCCAACTTGCCCCGTGTTCAATGCTCCTACTAGGCCCATAAAAAAATTCTTCACAAAAGGGAGACGTAACCTTCTAAACATAAATAATCCAAGTAAATCACATATGGGATCGGTACAGTTAATCATACACTAAAAAAAACTGAACAAGTTAAACCGCAATTATTAAAATAAGTATTAGAAATTAGAAAAAGAATGAAGCAACAAAAAATTACTTATGAGTGCAAAAAACAGAAACATCGTAATAAATGTCCTCTAAACGTAGGTAACGGTGCAAAACTACAATGAAGATTGCAAAAAGCAAGAAGAAAGGTATTCTGTGACAGGTTGCGCAATTTATCCACAAACAAGCGATTTATGAGGACTGCTTACCTTTGTAGCCAACTAGCCCCGGTCTCCACTATGTGGAAAAATGTCATTTTTAAGGCGGAGTTAAATGAACCCCAATTCTTTCGATGAAGCGGATAAGAGCGATTATTCCATTCCAGGGTAATGAATCTTCATCGGTAGGATCTCTAATTCTCTTCTTCAATGTTAAACCTATGGGCATGTGATGCTTTCTTTTTTTTTTTAACCCATCACTGCACGATTTTTTCTATTTTTCTTTAAACAAATTATTTGAAATTTATATATCGGTCTAATAGAGGGAAAAATAGTAAAAAAAAAAAAATTATATTTCAAATTTTCAGTTAAAATTTGATATTTTATGGCGTGTATCCTATGTACACAATTAGGGTTTTAAAATATTGTATTGCTATATTTTACAACTATGAGCTTAATTTAATTTTATCTACTTAACACACTGCAACGTTTTTTAATTTGATCGAATTTTTTTGTGCTTCCGAGGAGCAAATTCTAATTTTTTGTCAAATGCAGCCATCTAACATGGACAAAATAAGTGTTATTCCACTCTTTGGACATTTCTTGATCAGGGATAGAGATCATATTGGCCAAATTCATGGCATATAAGAATTAAAGTGTTTTTAGGTATGTGGCACGTGGTGCAGTGAAGGGTTAAATATCTCCTCAGGAAATTAATATTTTAAGCTTCATTTTTCTGTGTAGTATTCATAAAGTATTCCACTTTCTTTATAAGTTATCGAAATATTTCCAAAATATATACTTAATTTATTCTTGTACGTGTTAAAATCTTAGCTAAACTGAATAAGATTATAATACTTCAAATAAAACTAAGCATATATTTTTAAAATATTTTGACAGATAAAAAAAAGGGAGACAACCTTCAAGGAGAGTACACAGAAAAATAAGTTACAAATATTATTTTCCTGAGGAGATTTTAAAAACACGAATGGGTCATTATAAAAATAAAAGTGCCCAGTTAAACTGATGGCATTGAGCTCATAGGCTAATCACACTAACTGTATATTATACTCTTACTTCAAATAATAAAGCCCCTCTAAAAATAAATAAAGGGGGGTGAGGGGAATCCCCCCTTTCCCCTATTTATACTTAACCAATGATCCTCCAAATGTCATCAGGGAAGCGCCTTATCGAAATAAAACGGTATACCAAATTTGAAGCAAATCGGATAGAAAAACCCATTTATCTAAATTAAGGGCGGTATAGCCCCCGTTCCTCCCTTTATATTTAACCTATGAACTTATAAATCTAATTATGGAAGCGCCTTATCAGAATAAACCGGTATACCAAATTTGAAGCAAATCGGATAGAAAAACATCTATCTAAATTAGGGAGAGTGGGATTAGCCCCCCGTTCCCCTGTTTATTCTTAACCAATGAACCCCCCCAGAACTAATTAGGGAAGTGACTTATCAGAATAAACCTAGAAAAAAAATGAAGCTCCATACATACATATACATACAGGGTGGCGCCATCTTATATGGGACCGTGGGGCCCGAGCTCATTTAATAATTTGCTCTTCCAACCCAACCAATTTTCATTACTCTAATTTCGTACTTATTTATCTTTCAGCCGCTGAAAAGAAATTATTTCGTTGACGTTCACAAAATTATTTTGTTCTAAAATGCGGTAAAGATAGCAATAACAGACACACAAGGATTCTAAAACAAAACCTGCCCCCTCCCCCCCCCCCCTCCATTCTAAAAACGTACAATCAATTTTCTCGCAAAAAAGAAATTTCCTGGGTGTTCGGGAATTAATTTTTCTTCTTAAAAGCTCTAAATTTGCAGTTATTATTCAGCACTGTCAACTTTTGGGGCTAAAGGATCTTTCAGAAAATGCACAAAAAACGCTATTTCGATTCCAAAACGCTTCAAAAGTCATTTCTACAAATTTCCTACTTTTTACGTATACAAGTGACTACATACTTGTGAGCCTGTCTGAAACTTCGTGTTGTTGAGTGGAGAGGAGAAAAATATTTCTTTTGGGAAAGCTTTAAGTGGAGAGTTTGACTTTTAAATGTAGGTTTGAGCACTAGGATAGAAATATTTTTTCTCCGATTTTAATAAAATAGGCTAAATGTATAAATATTGAAATCACGGAAAAAATTGAAAACATTTTTTGTATTCCACTATGTCAAAGAAAGGGCTTAAAATCAAATTACTATTTCAAACGTGAATAAGGACAGAGGGGAAAATTCGTTTTAGCGGATGTTTGTGATGCATTTATTGGAACATCTGCAGTTAGATCATATTTGCAACATTCTGTGCTACTTAAAAAATGGGTTCAAAAAGAATTCGTTAAGTACTTATAAATAGGAAAGGTGCGGAAAACACTGAAAATTAATAAAATTTAAAAACTCAGTATGTTTTGTCCGTAAAAGTTTTTTTTTTTTATTCGCGTCCTTAAGATTTCCTTCTAATGTCATTATTTTTATAAATATACATTATATGAAAAAAAGTGTATATAAAAATTAAATTTCGTATTTTAATGTGCATGAAGCCTCTTTTTAAATAAATGCCTTATCTGAAAGATGTACTTTATTTGTATACTTTTGGTTATTTGCAGTATCTTTCTGTTATCAGTGGTTCAAGAAATTGTATCTATTTTGAATCATGCGGTATAGTTTAAGTACGTGGTACTATTAATACAAGCATTTCAGTGTATTTGGATTAAATGCCCATTTTTATATATTTTTAGTCTTTTACTTTTTAATTTTCTGTCAGATTCATGACACGATAACAAATATTAGAGTCCATATACTAAAGACCCCATGAGAATATAGTTAAATATAATCGCAACTTTATATTCTACGCTAACAAAATTCTAACTTATTATAACTTGAAATATCATCTTTTTACAAACTTTCAAAGAAAGCAAAATGGCACGGTAATTTTACTTTAAAATGGTTTTGATCCCACCCAATATTTTTCAAAAGTTGGCGCTACTGTATATACATACATACATAACCGGCGCACAGTGGAGTATTTGACCCAAAAACCTGGTCAAAAATGCATAAAAGTTCGTCAATAATTGTAAAAATCATATTTTTTTAATAGCTAACTAATTGGTGCATCGATCTATGTCTATTTTGGGAATCTGAGTTATATCCGGTGGCTCCTGGCCTGAGCTGAAGAGGAAGTTTCTTTCTGAGAAGATGTGGTTTTTTGTTGTTTTTTGGCATTGTTGTTATGTTTAAATATAATTTTTTTGGTGGCTCAATGAATTGTTGAATTGAAACTAAACAGGGCTTACGTGTTTAACAAAGGTCAGAGATCAGTGTTAAATTATGTGTTAATTTAAATAGTTTCGTTTTTAATATAATGAAAAAAAACATTAAATGTGTAAAAGTATTATTTTTAAAGCGTTTTTGGCTCTAATTTATACATATCGAAAGCTTTTTAAATATGTGCCGCGCTATGCCCGGCCATGTTTGAATTATAATCGTATTAGTTATAGTATTGAGCGTCAATTTCAGCAAAAAAATCTTCCGCATATTGTTGCCATTTTTTTATAATTTTTTTTTGGGGGGGGGGGGGGGATGACTATTTAAATGCTCTGTTTTGCGGCCACAGAATTGAAGAGATAAGAACTATATATTTACTGTCGTATTGCAGGTTTTAGCCCACACGATATTACCGGAGAGCTTTTGCATCTACATATTCTGTCTGTATGTATGTACGTACGCACATATGTACGTATGTACGTACGTACATACGCACGCAACTCGATATCTTTTGATAGAAATATCCGATCCCCTTCAAATTGTATATACTTATTTATTGAAAAACGGTTCCTTAATTAGTTCTTGGGGCTCATGTGTGTAACATAAGGAGAGAAAGTAGAGAATTAACCCTTTCGAGGGCAGTGTCCTTAAAAAGGGACACCTAATTTTAATTCCAAAACTGACAAACGGCACCAAGAAAATTTAATTAAAATTTTCCTTTTATAATGTACGTGAAAATAAGCAACTTCATATTTTCTAATAACTCCGTTTATCAACTAAAAAGAGCAAGCCATACAGTATTGAGGCTCTACAACTTCTTCCAGTAAGGTCTGATGGTAGTCCCGATAAAAGCCAAAAAGAGAGTGATGAAGAAGATGAAGAGTTCTGAAGAATCATTTTGAAACTGGTACTGTATTAAATACATTCATAAACTAGCAATCTATAGTATATAGACTCCACTTTACTGAACCTAATATTAAATATAACACTATTAAACATAAATTAAATGCAATAATTATTATTAAATGAAATTTAAATGTAATAAGAATTATTAAATGTAAATAATAAGTTTTATATATAGTAAAATTAAATACATTTAATAAAACAATAGTGAATAAGACAAACCTATCAACAATGTCTTTCCTCTTAAAAACAGTAAATAGTTAAGATTACAAGTCGCTCAACTTCCAAACTCCCTTCGGTAATGTTAAGTCAATGGACGTGGTATTTATTCGTATTTTTAAAATATCTACTTAGTAAGTTAATATTTTAATTTCTTTTTCTTTGTGCTCTTCTTAAATGGTGACTCATCTTACTTACACTTCGTCAGCTTTTAAGATATAATATATTAAACTAAGCTATGGATTTGTATGTATACTTCATAGTATGCTAAAAGTTAGTTCAGTGAAACGAATAGCACAGTTAAAAATGTCCATTCAGCCATTTCCGTGAATAAACGGAAATGTACTTGAGAACTTTTGTACAGCCCTGTATATGATCTATAAAATGTATCAACACCAAGTAATATTTAAAAAAAAATTGTTCAATTTTAAAATGCCTATCACAACTACAAACGCACTTCCAGCAATTATTTGTCATAGATTTCAATAGTTAAATTTATTATTCAGCCATATTCTTTAGTGTGTCCCTGTAAATGAACGATATATTCCATGTACACCACATTCTACAATAAGTGCCTTAGTGCACCTTAGTGATGTATATAAATTTCAGCACGTTTAAAAGTGTGATATCATTAAATACAGAGCAAACGATTTTTCCCCATAGACCATAATGTAAGGGAATTCTTTTGGAAGGCTCTGTAAATGAAGCGTAAAGGTTATAGACTTCAATTACAATACCAAACATGCCATAGTGATACCCAATAACATCTAAGAATTTTAAGGTAATCTGACTATATTTACATCGAAAAATATTTTTGACCAGGATTTCGGGTCAAATATTTCACTGTGCGGCGGGCACATTAGCTCTCAGGCTTTGATAGCCTGTGAGCTAAAAATGTACAATTTCATCATCATACATTTTAATTTTGAAAGCTTTTTCGAAAGCGTCTATATTAATTTCTGAGGTAGCCCTTATTTTTGCTAATCTAATAATATTAATATAGCCGTAAAGATCATACATTTCAATTTCAAATCCAAAGAACTGTGTCTGTGGGCACAGTACTCGTATATCTGTACATGGCATGTACACATATGTGATGTCTACAGACATGACAATTTCAATTATTTCATCTTTTAAAAAGAACTAATTTTAAGCCATACTTTATAAAATTGATGTGATATATTCTATATATTGTAGATTTACATTATTTGCAAGTATTGATAACAACATACGCTGTTTAATCTCTCTCTTTTTTTTTTTTTTTTTTTAGAAAGCACAGATGCGATCCTATGATCTTGACACCCTACAAAAGAGACCAAACAGCCACATACACACTGCACGAAACATTCCAGTGGCTTCTTTAGACAAAATGGCTGCAAAGGAGTTTAGATTAGCATTTAAATTTCACTGTGCTGCAATCTGGTCGATTTTAATGGAAATTTTCGTTTTGTACACAGACAGGACACAAAAGTTAGTGACAATAACAAATTGAGAAAAAAAAAACATTTTGCTAAAAGCAAGAAAAATATACTATTAAATTACAAAAATACACCACTTTTGTGTATTAATAAAAATATTAGCTGGATAATTAACTTTAAAAATGATGTTCTTAGATTTGTACTTGTAAAACCAGAATAGGGACAGTTTACAGACATGACACATCACAGCCTGTGAACATACTTAAAATATTTCTTACTTTTCTACATTTTCTCATATGATAATGTGACTAAGATTTGTTTCTTACTCCTTTCAATTTCGTTTTTGATTAAAAGCATACTGAATGAACAACAATTAGCAGTGACAGTATATTCCACGTTTTTTTTTTTATGCATATAAAGATACGAATGCATCACGTGTACTTAGGTTTAACATTAGCAAGGGGAATTTGAGATATCACTAATGAACTGTCTTCAGCTGATTAAAACAAATATAGTACCGTCTCAAAAGTTTATGAACTCTATATAGTTAAAAATAATTGAAAAAAAAATATATGACGCCAATTTACAATAAATACTCGACATTTAATAAAAATCAAATAAAATAAGCAGTTTTTGTTGGTTAAAATAAAAATTACAATAAATTTTTTTTATTTTACTTTTTTTCTTGAAGAAACACTGTCTCAAAAGTTTAAGCGTTTATGCAAGTTTTCATACAAACATGGGATTGGACGTGTGTAATGAGGTAGTATGACGTCGTTTTCCAATTTTATAACAATATAAAAGTGAAAAAATCATTTCCACTAGTTTTAAAAATGATGAAAATGTAAAAAATTGACAAAAGGTGAGATTTAAAATTTTTTAAAAATGAAATCGCAAAATAAAACTTTCTCACTTTGCAAAAAGTTTAAATTGATCAAAGCGACGATGTATCTATATCAAGTACTCGAGAAATGATAATTTCAACAGGAAACTAAGATGTGGGCGACCACCTGTGACGTTTGTTGAGACGGATCGGAGGATATGTAGACTTGTGTTTAGATAAAATATGCCCATACAGGAAATTAAAAGTAACCTCGCGGTGCAGTTGTCCAAAGGTATTATACAAAGATTTATAAAAGAATGCGATTACATCATACTAAAGAAAATGGCTTGCAAACCATATCTCAAACTACGGCCACTAACAGGCAAGAATGGACTGGGCTAAAAAACACATGCCCTGCGGGTGACAAGTGGCTTAATGTTTTATTCAGTGATGAGAAAAATTGGAACATAGATGGCCCTGATAGGTGGGACATGTATTAACATGATATGCAAAAGGTACCAAGAAGTTTATTTTCAATAGGCAGCAAGGTGGTAAGCCTGTTATGGTTAGCGGGTGGGAGGGTTTCCGATTTCAACAGCCTGACCTCTCTGGATTTTCTGAAAGGAAGACAAAATTTCCAAAAATACCAAGAGACGCTGAACCAACATTTCATTCCATTCGGTGATATTTTTTGGGGCGGATGGGTGTGCGTGGGGGGGGGGGCACTCCTGAATGGATCTTTGAACAAGGTAATGCCTCAATCTACAGAAGACATACTACATAACCGTGGTTTTAACAAAAAAATTAAATTCTTGACTTGCCAGCTTTATGTCCTGGCATAAACCCGATTGAGAATGTCTACGGCATTTTAACCCGTCAGGTTTACAGCAATAGAAAACAGTATGACTCTCTTGAAGAATTTAATGAGGCCATACAGAAAGTACGGTACTTTTTGCCTACAGAAACAATACAAAAACTAATAATTTCGATGAACGCGCGTTTATTTGACCTAATCCGAAATCGCGGAAAAATAACTTGTATGTAACTGCTTAGTAAAAATGATAAATGTAGTGGTATTGCCATTGGGGGTAAACTTTTGAGACAGTTTTGGTTGCACTTATTTTAAATTATATTTTTTACAAATATGTAATTTTTTTTCAACTTTCGATATAAATGAAATTGCGAAAGCCACAAATAAAAAAATGCTCTTTAGTTTAGCTTTTTATTATTCATTAATATCAACATTTTATGCTTGCTCTTAATCTTTTGAGACGGACTATACCAACTCAAATATTACAAGTTAGGACTTTAAGGCGATTGATCAAGTGCTTTTCTTTCGTTATGTGTCGTGCTTTTCTTTCGAATTTTTCTTTCGTTACCTCTGCTGTGTCAAGTTACATATTATCCCGGAATAGAATAACATTCCGATTGGTAGGTAGCGTTTTTAGAACCGATGTGCGATAATATTGAAATTAATTGCATATTTAAAATGTAAAGAAAAAAACTTTTAAATTATAAATTGCACAATTCATCTTAAAACATAAGAAAACCCAGGTCACTGACTAGTAGCTATTTGTATTTCTCATTGTAACCCCCCCCCCCCTCATCCAGTTACTATTGACATGTTGCCTTGCGAATAACAGTGCTGTGGGTCTTCGGGTCGTGGTGAAAGCTGCAGTAAATAGCACAATGACTAATGAAAAGAAATCTTCCATGTAAATTTCGTAATTCCTTACATAGGAAAAATATACAGCAGTAAAAGAATATACCAAATTAAAAATGTTTTTAGGATGGCTGTAAAATGAATTGCAATACAAAAAATAAAGATATGTTCTACCATTGTATCCCGTTCATAATATCCTAAATCTTGACTTTTCGTATAAAGACAAGTTATTTTAAATACAGTCAAGTACTTGCTTTTTGTTAAAATGCGAAAAACTAATGAAACTTTAATCTCCATAAAAAATTAACATTATTATATGAAATTATACGAGAGTCGTTTCCGAAGAAAATGGACATTTATAATATCCTCTAAATCCGTAAAATTGTTTTTGGGAGCGTTGTCAGTTTTTACTTCAATGGAACAGTTTCACTTTTTGCTCGTCTTTTCATATCAGACCGTCTTGTTTAACTTTATTGACTTATTTTTTTTTAATCTTGTGCGATTTCCATACTTGAGAACTCGATAGTGATCATTTCTAAACTGTACATTCAATCTTGAGACAGTAAAATAATGTTCTATGTCAAATTTTAATAGCTTTGCCATTTTCATTTGTTGAAAGTTTAACACTTGCACTTTGTACAACCGCACTAGATTTGTGTTTATTCATAACGCTAGTGACTAAATATGTATGAAGAATAATAAGGAGGAAAAAGTATTTTAAGATCGTAAACAACTTAATATTATCATGAATGGCATAACAATCTCTCTATTCTAAAAAAAAGTAACTACCGCTGTCACCGCCGCCGGTTTTGATTTTTTTGTGACCGGAGGCCTTTCTTCGTTAATATTAACAAAAATAATGCATAGAAAAATATGAAAATCGGTGGTTTTATACAGAAATGTTTGATAAACACGCTGATGCAGACAGTTTTCAAATCGAAGAATTATTTTAAGAGTTATTTAATGCTAAAGTTGGACAAAATCGTTCCACTAAAAAAGTTTTATAGCAGCAAAAACTATACATGGCAGTGTAATCATTTTTAGATCATTTTATGCGTTAGAATTTGCCGGAGTGCAGATTGAATTAATTTTTTTATTTTGACTCATTTTTTCAGGTTTTATTTCTATTTTAAATTCAAATTTTCAGCATTTCTAGAGATATTTTTTACAGATTTCAGAAAATTGTACTAATTTAAACTGTTGCCAACTGTATAAAAAGCGCAAGCAATAATGTTTGCTTCAAATTAAAAATTTATTTACACGTGACTATTATAAACAGGAAAAAAAGTTTCAAATTAGAATTAAATAATTACGTATAAAAAGCAGGAACTTATTAAAAATTACGTCATAAAAAGTATACACGTGAATTTTAAAAGAGAAAGGATATTGTAAAATAATAAATTCATTAACATGCGTTAGAAGTCTTAGGAGAAATTACGTCATATTTACGTCACATTATAGTTATTACATAAAATGAACACAAAATAATATTGCAAAAAAGTTTAAATTTAGAAATTGCGCTAGACATTTATTTGATATTTTGAGAATTAATTTAACATGTTCCATTTAAAAGAACTTTCTTTTCGCTTTGTTAAAAAATATTAGGAGACAAAGACTCTCTTAAGATCAAAGATTACTTAATTCCTTTTATATTAGCTTATTTTGAAATGTTGTTACACGTGTATACGTCATCAAGTTATTTTTATTTCGACGTTTTATTTGTGTTTTTATTAATGTTGTACGAATTTATTTGTTCTTTCGTTATTTAAAAGAAAAATTATATCAATTTGTATAACTTGGCGAGTGGTTTGGCGATTTATATAATTTGGCAAAATTGGTCGACAGGATAATCAAGAAGTACCGCAGCGGATTTGCCGTTAAAATTCCCCAATCAAAGAGAAATGAATAGAAATTCGTTTATAGGGAGATCGCCACTGTTTTTTAAATTATAATTCAATCTTACGAAATCTTTTTAAAGCCGATCAAATTAGCGTGCATTTAGAGTCTGCGGTGTCTGGACGGGGGTTGGCGAGCGTAGCTCGTAGGGGGCCGAGCCCCCTAGTAGATGTAAAAAAAATCTATTGATCTTTTTAAAAAGTCTCCTTTATATTTGATGCTCTGTCGTAAGTTTATCATGTATAAAATGTATTTTAAAATCAATATTAAAGCATGAATCATTAAAAAACACCAAATTTCCTTTAAACCACAAAACATTGTCAGAAAATCCAATGCGTGAAATGAAAAATTCACACAAAAATATCAAAATGCTTTATTTTATAAAAAGGGGTATGATGAAAGAAAACAGACATGATTAAAATGATACAAAATTGCACTTTAAGACAAAAATCAAAGTAAAAATTAAAAGATTAAACATTTATTTCTTATTATAGCAATGAAGTAATGGCAATTTATGTTAAAGTTAATTTTAATGTTAAATATAAACTCATTAGTGATCAGATGTACTTTTGTGAATGATGATCACTTTTAAATGTTGATATCCATTTTTTCAAGTAAGGAATATTATTTAATTTTTAATTTACAGTCTCAGCAAATCCTAGAAGAAAATTTTTGCGTTTATAATATTAATATAATCAAAAAACGTTCGTATGCTGTTTATTCTTAGGAGAGTGATTTAATAGCTGATTTTAAAAGGTTAAAGATTAATTTCGTAAATTAAATATAAATTTTTAATGCCGATACCCATAGGTGCAATAATGTAAAACGTCCTCTATTAAATAACTATCAAATATAGATAGTGAAATTTTGAGTCTCGTCTTCTAGCTAAGTTGAAATAAATAAAACAAGGAGTATCAATTATTGCTTGGTAACACACAATCCAATTACTTTGAACAGAGTTTTCGTTAGATAAATCTTCTCAGGGTCTCAATATTGTAATAGATGAACAGAAACAAAGATGTGAGGCAACTCTACAGCTTTCAAGTATAACATGTAGAAAAATTCTGATGCACCAGAAAATAATCTCTTTTATACAGTTATTTAAATATAGACATATTGATATTAAATGATGATGCAGATCTTTAGTTGTGAGTTTCATGTGTTCATTGATTATTTTTCCTATGTGTAAAAGCATGAACCTGAAAACAAAAATTATCATATTGCATGCACCTGAACATTTTGTACGCAGATGAAGTGCTATTTACAAATGAACAACTATTTAAAAAGCAAAATTATAGTATAAACAGCTCCTGTAGAATGGATTGCACGTCTCAATTCTATGATGGTTTGGAGTGGGGTAACATGAGGTAAAAACTACTTATTTTCGGTAAGATGCTATTAAAATGGGTCAAACATATTGTGAAGAACATATCGTTTAAGAAACTGTAAATTATGGGTCCAAAAATATTTCAGTATTCTTTTCAGCAGAAGCATGAACCAATCCATCAGGCCAAAAACCAGATGCACAAACATTTTCATTACCCTACAAATGTTCAAATTAATTGCATGTTTAAAATACAAAGACTAAAACTTTAAAATTATAAATTATACATTTCAATTTAAAGCATACGGAAACCCAGGCCACTGTAACTAGTAGCTTTTCGTATTTCTCTGAGTAACACCCATACAGTTAATAATGACAAGTTCCCTTGAAAGTAACAGTGCTGTAGGTCACCGGTCGTTGCAAAAGCTGCAGCAAATAACACAATGACTAAGAAAAAGCAATCTTCCATGTAAATTCCGTAATTAGCTACATAGGAAAAATATGCAGCAGTAAAAAAATATAGCCAAATATAAACATAATATGTTTTTAGGATGTCTGTAAAATAAATTGCGATACAAGAAAGAAATACATGTTCTAGCATTGTAACCCATTCATAAAATCTTACACCTTCACTTATCGCTTGAAGACAAGTCATTATAAATACAGTCAAGTCCTTGTTTCTTGTTTTAAATACCAAAAACCAATGAAATAGTCCTCCTGATAGCAGTGCAGCACTTTTAGGCGCATCTGAAGAAGTTAAATAGCACAACGCTGTTAATAATATCGTTTCTAAATGGAGCTGCTCCTCTTCAAAATCAGGCAATCGAGAGAAGTTAATTACAGATGCTACGAAACTTATTGCGACGTCGAATAAAGTTTTAAAAATTAAAACACCCATTTCAAATATTGTCTTTTCCAAAAGAGCACAATATGTCATAGTCGGCCTTTCAGTCCTGGAAAGAATATGTCGTAAAATTAGCATATTCATTATGTAAAAACATTGATAAACAACAAATCTATGCAAATCGCAAGTTTGGCGCAAATTTGACACAATATGCCGTTTCTGAGATAAATTTTAGCTTCAGAAATCAATCTTCAAATTATTTGAGAAAGAAGTTTAGCAATTAGCTATACCAGGCGACCCGAAATAAAAACACCTGATTTACAGAATGTAGGTAAAAATAGTTTATTAAAAAGTAATTCATTTTTTGCATTTTGTATATTTTTTTTATTGTCCACTAGCTACGACAAAAAAGTATTTACGATATTTTCTTATTAGCTGCATGCCAGCTGTTAATTGCAAAAGATATCACCATTTATAGCAAACTTTTTTACTTAGATTTTTTCAGTATTTAAGTGTGTATCTCGATTACATGTCTGTTAAATTAGTTTATTATTTATTTATAAATATAATTAGAATACAGTTTTATTTAATATATAATAAGAAATATATATTGTGAATATATGTTTATTTGTGAATTATATTTAATTTCGTTTTTGCAACTAAGTTACGGAAAATTACACAAACAATTCCTGAATTATTTAAATTATTTTAAGTCCAAGCGAGCTAACCTTCCTTTATAGGATTACACCTTTTAAAATATATTGCATATTTTAAAACATATATAAGTATATAAAAATATTTTTAAATATTTTTAAAATCCTTAAAAGAATCATAAAATTGATGTTTCAAAAAAAAAAAAAAAAAAAAAAAAAAAATTCGCATTTGAAAGAATTTTTTTTTCTATTGACTGTGTAGAAATAAAAAAATTGTGCGATCTTTAGAAGTTAAAAAATTTGCGATGAAATGAAATTGTTTGCTGAGGCCGCGCTGCCACCGTCGATATGATGTCAGCATTATTCACACACAGGTATTTGCTTTATAGTATACTAGCAAAACCAGCGGCGTTGCACGCGTAGTCATTTAAATATGCCAAATTGTATTTGCATGCCTTTGAAATAGATGTGGAATTATTTGACAATTATGTAAAATCACGATTTATAACGTTTTCTGCTCATTTCACCCTTTTAGATTTCTTTCTTAGGGAGCATATGTAACTAAAAAGTAAAGACTAAATCAAATTTCTGCTAACTTCCGTATTGCAAAATCATAAGTTTAGAACAATTTTAGCTCACACGCTATCAAGCTGAGAGCTAATGTACCGCAGGTTCTGTATCTATGTACAGTCGTGGTTAAAAAAAAAAAAAAGTAAACACCCCCTACTAACTCCTCAATAAATTATCGTAGAAGAAAGTTACTAGTACCGAACGATTGGAAATAAAGTCTACTTTTAAATGATGTATATAAAATTTGCTTAAGGGGTCATCTACATATTAAAACGAATCATAACTTAATTTTTTTTTCAATGGCAATAGCCAATTCTGACAGCATAAATGAACTCTACACCTTTCAATTAGCCTAAAAACAAATTTTTATGCAATTCATACCATAAGTTTCCGAGAAATTAATTATTTTAAAAAGAGCGTATTTTAAGGGCTGTATCCAAATTAAAGTTCGTTACTCGATTGTTAACCGAGAGAGCCCCCTTCTTGATCAAGGCACCTTATGAAGCCTGTTAGATAACAGGACAGCAGAAGAAATTTTAAAATATCTACTCACTTCTATCATAGACGGCCCCTTAAGCCATCATTTTGCCGTTTTTTAAGCATAATTTGAAAACTATTTGGAAGAAAAATGTGAAATTTCGGATTTTCATAAAGCAGGACTTAATAAATCTAAATCCATCAAAAAAATTGTAGATTGCAATTCATAATTTTTTCGAATATTAATTTCATAATTCATATCATAAAATTATAAAAATTGCAAATTCAGCGTATTTATATTTGCGCACATTAACATTATTGCTACACAAAAAATTAGCACATTAGGATCATAATTTCAGGAGATATAAATATGAAAATGTAATTTAATATTAGAAGCTCTAAATTTTGAATGTTTATAATTCAAAAACTTATCATTCAAATGACTTTAAATTTGGTGTCTAGGCATAGTTTGAACCGAAGATTTGAAATATCCGTTAAAATTGGGTATTGCCATTTGAAAAAATGAGGTTTGAATTCGTTTTAACATGTAGATGGTCCCCTAAGCAAACTTTATATACATCATTTAAAAGTGGACTTTATTTCCAATCGTTCGGTACCAGTAACTTCCGTCTACGATAATTTGTTGAAGAGTTAGTAGGGGGTTGTTTACTTTATTTCCACGACTGTACGTATGTATGTACGTACGTAACGCGATAACTATTAATAGAAATATCCAATTTGCTTCAAATATTTTTTCTAGATTCATTCTGATAAGTCGCTTCTCTGATTAATTTTGGTTGTACATTGGTTATGTATAAAGAGGGGACGGGTGCTAATCTCCCACGCACTTAACTTAGATAAATGGGTTTTTCATGTAGAATTATCAGATTTACTTCAAATTTGGTATACCGGTTAATTCTGATAAGGCTCTACCCTGATTAGATTTGGAGGTTCATTGTTTAAATATAAAGGGTGGGACGGGGACCTAATACCCTCTTAATTTAGATAATGGGTTTTTCTATCCGATTTGCTTCACTTTTGGTACACCAATTTATTCTGATAAGCCGCTTACCTGATTAGATTTGGAGCTGCACTGGTTAAGTATAAAGGGGGGGGGGGAACTGGGGGCTAATACCCCCTTAATTTAGATGTGGTTTCTCTGCGATTTGCATCAAATTTGATATACCGGTTTATTCTGATAAGGCGCTTCCTGGGGAGATTTGGAGGCTCATTGGTTAAGAATAAAGATGGGAAAAGGGATGTGGGCTAATCCCCCTTAATTTATTTTTTGAGGGGCATTATTCTTTGAAATAAGAGTATAATATACAATTAGTGTGAATAGTCTGTGAGTCAGTTTAACAGGGCACTTTTCTTTTTATTTTCTCTTGTAATCATTTAAATTTCGAGTTTTTGAAAAAAACTTTTGTGCGTGCATTTGCGTCTTGAAATTTAACATGGATGCAACTTTTTAGTCACTATTGTTAACCGTTTAGCAGAAATTTGAATTTAGAACGCATTTTGTGTATTTCACACTTTTAAATTCCTAATTTTCTTTAAAAACTCTTTCGTGCTAGAATTTAGGCCTTAAAAGTAGCAGCAATGTCATATTTTGAGTTTTTACCACTAACAGTTACACAGAAGTCGGAATATTAGAAGGTTTCTGGAACATTTCAGACTGAATTCACCCTATTGCATACCGTGTTTTATAAAATCCATTCTTAGCTAGCATTTGTATCTTAAAGGTAACCGCCATGCTATATCATAAATATGCACTAACTTAAACATTTTCAAGTTGTTTTCTATTTTTATATAGATATGGATCCCTTAAATGTTATTTATGTTGGGTTAGGGAAGACTGTCGAATTCCGAACTAAATAGAAATTCAAATTTTTCTAATCAAGGCTTTTGTTACGATATAGTATGAGATTTTTCGATATATATATCAATAGATACATATCTTGATATATATCATGATATATATCCGATATCTATATTCAAAATATAATGATTTTTGATATTTTCAATATTTTCCTATACTTCATATTTATTTTGAAAATAATGTGTATGATATTTTTATATTTTTTGTCAAAGCAAGTTTAAATAATTGTTTTAACTTTTATTGGATGCATCATTCTGCAGATAAACTTTTGCGCTTAGCAGTTACGTTTTTAGGCAAATCAATAAATATAGTTTGTGAAGCTGTATGTCTGAAACTGAATTTGTAAATGTAGATAGAATAATTATGGTTGATAAATTGATGAAAGCAATTTTAAGATAAACTGTCTAATTTGGAGAAAGAGTTATTTACAGTTTCATTAAAAATAATATATTCTGGTTTTTATTTAGTTCAGTTTAAAATTCTATAGCAGGTCAGGGAATAAAAAAAAAAAAAACAGGCCATCTTACATTTGTTTAAATTTTTCCATTAAAAAATATTTTTCTTAAAATTTTGCTGCATAAAATAAAGTTTTCTCGAATGATATTAAATCTTATAGTTTGTTTTTTGATGAATGTAAAAAGCAAATTGTGCCTTTTTTCAATTCGTTGACCGCGAATTATGTTATATAAGTGAAAAAAATATTTAGAATATTGTTTTATTAAGTTTCATGTTAAGTTCAACATGTTTTAGTTTCTAATTTATATTAAGTCTCCAAACATTTATAATAAGTTAACTTTTGAAAGTCTCTGATACAGGGGAGAATGGTTCACCTTGGGATACTTTTATTCCTTCTTTTTTTTCAATTTTTTTTTTATATTGATCAATTATCAAATTTTTACCTGGCATTTATTCAAAACCTTTGCCTACATAATTAAATAGCTTTTGATCTTATATCAATTATAGAAAAATGTAAAAAAAAAAATATTTATTAAACTTGTGCTTTGACAAAAGTTAAAAAATTTAATTGAAATAATTACAATATACATACATGGAATTGTTTGTTCAGGAAAAGAAATTTATTTAAACTGATAAAGATACCTATCTATTATAAATTTTCTAAATTTTAGGGATGCAACGAATATTCGGTTGATATTCGGTAATTGGCCTTGTTATTCCTTTCCAGCTTTTTTTTTCATGCTCCCAATTTGAAGGAATGTTCTTTTTATTTGCTGAAACATATTCATAATCAAGGGTACGCGCATCATTAATTATTAGTCCATACTTCGAAGCTTGTAAAATGTAGTCTACCAAATTTCCTTCCTCATCATCGGTGAATATTTTTCGACTTTGTATCTTTGATATATACTTGAAGTTAAAATTTGGCTGTTTACTTTTTTGAAAATTACTAACATGACCATTCAGTGAGGTCTTACTCACATTGCAGACTGCAGCAGCTTTCCTAAACACATTTCACCTGATAAAATTTGTGCAGAAGCTTTCTGAGTTTTGTCAGCACTAATTGCTGCATTTTTTTTATATTCTAAATTTCTAATCCTTGCCATTGTAAGCCTAATGAGTTCCTAAAAGAAATATTTTGGATAAAAGTTAGCTAGGCATAACTTGTGTCCCAAGGTGCACCATATAACCACCATGAAATTTTAGAATGTCGTGATGTTAGGCTTAGCACTAGAAATATTACAATATATAAGTTTTATAGAGAAAACTTTAAATTTCACTATATTACCTTTTATTTCAAAATATCTTCAATCAAATCCCACTTTCAAACTTTTACATGAAAGTTACTAGACATGTTTGCAAAATAAACATCTTAATAAATGATTGCTGCTTCATCAATGGAATTAAAACATGTCTGAAAGTTAGATCGTGCTGCCATCTATCTGCATCTTCAAGAGCTAAGAGTTAATTTAAAACGTAGCGCAAAATATAAACCTATGTCAAGGTGTATCATATCCTAATGTGAACCCTTATCCCCTATAAAAAAATATCGGATATATATCAAAATATCGGATATGTATCAACATATCGGACATTTTCGAAGATATAATATTTTCGAACCCTGTATTGTAAGGGGTAATCCCTCTCTCCTTCCCCTTTTTGTGTGTTGTGACAGTGAAGTGGATTGTAACACCATTTGAACTCATTCATAGTGTTTTAAATAATGGCTTTTCATCACATCAGAATCAAAGTCCTGCCTTTTATTCTAAAAGCCAAATACCACAAGCTATAAACATAATGCAGCGCCACAAATTAGAATATCAGAACAAATTAGCTAATATAAACCGATCATTAAAATGTTACATAAAGAATTTTTCTTTGCATTTAGTTGTTAAACAGAAGTTAGATATGGAATCAGTTGGTTAGGGAATTTTTTTCTGTTTATAAGGTAAAGTATTCTCTTAATTGTTTCTTCTAAAGATTACAATAGCATAATAGAAAATTCGGATTTTCTGTTCTAGTAAATAAACTTAAAATAATTAATACAAAATAAATTCTAGTAAATTTCTCCTAGGTTTAAGGTATTTTCATGTTTTGCATTTGACAAACCTTTTCTCTGATTAAAAAAATTAACAGCCAGATTCTGAGAAGAATTTTAATTAAAAAGATAAAATCGTGCATTTTAAAAGTGAAATAATTCAGATAGAAGGAAAGAATACCGCACTCATTAGTATTAAATAAGAATTTTTAAAATTGGAGTATAAAAACCTGTTTAATGATAAGAAAAGCTTTTAGCTATTTTTGTGTGCACACAATATGGCCAAAGATGACCGGTCATTTTCGATTTAAATGTTTTGTTAAATATCTAGAAAAATACATGAAGAATTAACCTGAAACTGTAGGTGTGTAAACAGTATAGTATAGGTCATAAATTTCCACGAAAATTTTCCCCCGAAAACCCATAGGGGGACTGTCAACAAATTGAAACAATTAGGTAAGTGTGATCACAGATCGCACAGAGGGTTTCGTTTTATATTCCTTTCAAAACACTTTATCCTTTTGAAAATTCTGTTAGTTCCACATTTCGCAACCAGGGGCGCACCCTATTCTAAACAAACCTCTATCCGAACGAAACTCCGTTTTATATACTATCGGTAGATATATTAGTCGAGGGGATTGAGCCGATAGCACCCGAGATAAGCAAGTGCCCATGGCGGTAAAAAGTGGAACTAAAATATGTAAAGCTATGGTGCATAATACGAAAGAATGGTCAAAGGGGTGTCGGCAAAAGTTGGAAAAGTGCTCCCCGGGTGAAAGGGCGGAGGTTAGAAAAATTGCTTAAAATACACAAGTTAGAGCCCGCAGGAGTAAATAATATAAGACTTTTTGAAAATTTTATGATTTGCTGTGTGGTCCGAGGTATTCAGCTATACGTATTCAAAAATCCATGTCTCCAACTTCATTAGGGGCTCTTTTAGAAAGAATTGCTTAAAATACATATGTGGTAGCTCAAAGGGTTAAACGTAAGACTTTTTCAAGATTTTATGATTTGTCGCCTGGCCTCAGGTGTTCTGCAATAAGTATGCAAAATTTCAAATCTGCAATTTAATTAGGGGCTCAGTTAGAAAGAATTGCTTAAAATATACAAGCTGGAGTTGAAAGAGTTAAACATAAAACTTTTTCAAAATTTATTATTTGACGTGTGATCTGAGGTGTTGAGTTATAAGTATGCAAAATTTCACGCCTCCAACCTAAATATGGGATCACTTAGAAAGAATTGTTTAAAATACACATGTGGGAGCACAAAAGGTTAAATGTACGACTTTTTGAAAATTTTATGATTTGTCGTTTGATGTGAGGTGTTCAGCTATAAGTATGCGAAATTTCACGTCTCTAAACTAATTAGGAGCTCACTTAGAAAGAATTGTTTATAATACACATCCGGGAGTCCAAAGGGTTAAATGTACGACTTTTTCAAAATTTTATCATTTGTCGTATGATGTGAGCTATATCGTATGATGTGAGTCGTTTGATGTGAGATGTTCAGCTATAAGTACCCAAAACTTCATGTCTCCAACATAATTAGGGGCTCACTTAGAAAGAATTGTTTAAAATATACATGTGGGACCCCAAAGGGTTAAACGTATGACATTTTCAAAATTTTATGATTTGTCGTTTGATGTGAGATGTTCAGCTATAAGTATGCAAAATTTCACGCCTTTAAACTAATTAGGAGCTCACTTAGAATTGTTTAAAATACACATGCGGTACCCCAAAGGGTTAAATGTACGACTTTTTCAAAATTTTATCATTTGTCGTATGATGTAAGGTGTTCAGCTATAAGTACCCAAAATTTCATGTCTCAAACATGTATAGTTTCTGAGAACGGGCTCTGTGACAGACGGACAGACAGACAGACAGAGGAGCGAGACGAATAGGGTTTCGTCAGATGAACGAAACCCTAAAAAGACGAATATCTTTTGGATAACCCTGTAATAACTAAGGTAACAAAAGATTTCAAACTCGAGATTATTAATAAGTGGCTTATTGTAATATACTGTGTTCATTTTTATGAGAATAGCATGTATACCCGTATAGAAATTAAGGTTTTTATAAAAGCAGTCCCAAATTTCGCCAAGTTTTTTGCTTATAATTTGCAGAGTTCTTAATATAAAAAAAAAGTTCTTTCAGGAAATATGACAAACAACATTGTACACAATACTCTACAATCAGAATTAACAAATAATAAAAATTGGATGAAAAATGAGCAGGTTTACTAAAACATATCACTGCGCATGCGCGAATGCAATCAAAATATAATATGCATAATGTATGAATTAAGTATACAGAGCAACTTTTTTGAAAGTCTAAAAATCATAGCTTGAAAATTATCGTCGATAGAATAAGCTCGAAATCCGTTGTTCCCCAAAAGCAGCAAAAATATGAGGGGTTGTGAAAATATCTGTTGATCACTGCCAAGATAGCATACATAATATTGCACGTACGGTCGTGGAAAAAAAAAAGTAAACACCCCCTACTAACTCCTCAACAAATTATCGTAGAAGAAAGTTACTGGTAGCGAACGATTGGAAATAAAGTCTACTTTTAAATGATGTATATAAAATTTGCTTAGGGAGCCATCTACATATTAAAACGAACCAGAACTTTGTTTTTTTCAATAGCAGTACGCAATTCTGACAGCATAAATGAACTCTAGGGTCAGGTGGGGTAAAGTGGTCAGGCGGGGTAAAGTGGTCATAATTCATAAAAAGGGCTAAAATCATAACTAATATAGAAATTTGAATAATTTTCTTTTAATTTTAGATTTATTAAGTATTGATCAAAGTTTCCCACTCAAAAAAACATTTTTAGTAACATATTTGAGCCACTGAGCCCTCATTTTGTCTGTCTTTGTTACACCTTGTTCTTTTAACTCTTTAATTAACTTTTCTGCTGCATTTTGTTTATCCCAAATTTTGTTAAATTGGCAGTTCAGAAAGCTTTTCACATATCTCAAGAACATATTTTCATTTATAGCTAAGTTATATTTATCACAGATTTTATTTTATTATAGTTTTAGTTACATGGGGTAAAGTGGTCATAGGGTTAGGCTTAACTTATAGATATTTGATCTGAGTTAAATTATTCAATATATACAATGCCAGTTTATTAAATACTAATAATTATTAAAAACTAACTGCAAATAGTTATTTAATAATAGTTTATAATATGGGGGTTAAAAAATGTTAGGTTTAATTTTTAATAGGTTCAGAATAGTGAATGAATTAACTAAGTATAAACACGAATTGCTTGCAAAGGTTACATCAACTAATTAAAAAACCAACACACTAACTACTTTTTCTAATACCTATACTTGTATTATATAAGAAAATGGTCCACAAGAAAGTCCTGAAAGAATTTTTAATGTTGAGGAGGCTGGAATGGATATGGATAGCTAAAATAGTTCAGTTTAAAAAATTTTACGCAATGCAATGCATTATATAAAATTCAGAAACCAAAGGAAAAATAATGTTTAGTGTTCCTTTTGGTATATCAGCTAGTGGTTATTACATTCTTCCATTCGCAGTTTATGAGTGAGTATATATATGAATTATGGATAAAGGGTGGTCGTGCAGGAGCATTGTATGAATCATGGAATCTTGATAGATGCAGGATTCTGTACTTGAATCTTGGATGGATCATTTTATTAAGTAGATAGTACAACGAAAGCTTACAAAAGCCTGCCCTTTTATTTATGATTGTGATGGACATAAATGAATTATGACGCTGTGAAAAATAGCTATCGACAATCACATTATAATACTACCTCATACTAGTCATAGTCTACAACCATTAGATCTAGGTGTATTTTCCCCCATTAAAAAAAGCCTGGAAAGGAATTTTAAAGAAACAGTGTCAAGAAAGCCGACTGAAAAATATGTAAAAAAAATTAAAATAAGCTACATTGGCAACATTATCTACACTCATTTCAGATGGGAATAGAATTGTTAGACATAGTTTTAAAGGAAAAGGAAATGTGTCCAGTCCAAGATCGGGGTAGTATTGACAGAAAAAACACTTGCATTATATCTGCAAAAATAACAAGAGGAATGGGATACTTAAAAGTTGCTTAAATTTCCAAGAGGAAAAAAACAGCAACAAAATATCCCTAGTCAACATTCTCTTTTGAATCCATTTATAATCGCTAAAGATGACATCTCAAACCATATCTATAGGACCTTGAGTGTTGCTAAGATATGAAATGAAGAAATCAATAAAACAATTTATTGGGAAAAAACATGATTATTTTTCTTAAAGTATGTTCTAAAAAGATCCAAATTTGGCAATCATTATACTTTCCCAGAATCAGATGTGATCAAAATCCTTGAAGAACCAAATTTTAACAACAAACAATTTTAGCATTACAAATTTACACTTTAATAAAATAAAATGGCAGACAACTTATTATAAAGGTTGTTTAAAATGTTTGTAAATAATAAAATGTCACGTTTTATTCATTAGTTTATTTTTTATTACACTTTTTCAATGTGACCACTTTACCCCATGCACTACTCACTTTACCCCACCCCCTGGGGTAAAGTGGTCATAAAAGCATGCTTGGAAAAATATGTTATAAAAAGGTGTTATTCCCCAGAAATATTTCTGAAATGGATATGGATGTACTCTAGAGTAATGTAATGTAAAATAACACCCAAAATTTTAGAAAACATCACAGAAATTCTGATGTTTATATCCTCTGAAAGTTTGAAAAGCCTGTTTTTATATCCACTTTCCCCCACCTGACCCTACACCCTCCAATTAGCCTAAAAACGAATTTTTATGCAATTCGTACCACAAGTTTCTTAGAAATTAATTATTTTAAAACGAGCGTATTTTAAGGGCTGTATCCAAATTGAAGTTCGAAAATCGATTATTGACCGAGAGAGCCCCCATCTTGATCAAGGCACCTTAAGAAGTCAATGAATCCTGCTAGATTACGGGACAGAAGAAATTTCAAAAAAGTCCTTCCGGCCAGTGTCGGGAGGAAGAGGTAGCTTTCATATTCCTTATTTTTAAAAACCAAGCTGATATTATTCAAACACACGAAGCTCAATTTAGTGGAAACCGATTATAGGATATTCAATCCTAATCTTTATCAATATTAAATCATTATCAATGAGAATTTCGCGAAATTAGTCAGCTTTATCCAAGCTGCTTTTATTTAAAGAAATTTATATTTGGTTGACAAATTCGGCGATATCTTGAGGTTCCTGCCATTTTAAGACAACATGGTGGATGAGGCTAACGAGTGAACTTGGTCGAGACCTTAGTAATTCCTGTGCACATGCTCACTCACATCGGAATCGGTTGATATATACAAGTTCTCTCGCAGGCAAAAAATCATATTTTTCAAAATGCCACCCACATTAGAAATTCAAACTGCTATATCTGAGCCATTTTCTAAGATAAAGACAAAACAAAAAATGCTCCGGAATCCTTATATCATGATCAAATATTTAAGAAAGAAACCTTTTTCAATTTCTAATTCTTTTGCACCTTACTTTAAATATAATTTTTTATTTAATTTAATGGCCTCCATTTTGAAACAAGATGGCTGATGAAGCTGGCCAACGAACTTGGTCGAGACATTACGATATACTATCCACATGCCTTCTTACATCGAAATAGGTTAATGAATACGCGTGTTATCACGTGACAAATATCAGATCGTTTCAAAATGTCAGCCATGCTAGAAATTCAAAGTGCTATAATTCAACCATTTTTTAAGATATATACGAAACAAAAACTGCTCCGGAATCTTTGTATCAAGGTCAAACACATAAAAAAAAATCTTTTTCATTTTTCAATTTTTTGATAACTCATTTTAAATTTAAAATTTAATTTTTTAAAAAATGGCAGCCCTTTTGAAACAAGAGGGCGAATGAAGCTGACCAACGAACTCGGTCGAGACATTGGTATGTACTATGTACACACCAAGTTACATCCAAATCGGTTCATAAATACGCCTGTTATCGCGTGACAAAAATCAGGTTGTTTCAAAATGTCAGCCACAATAGAAATTCAAAATGCTATAACTCAGACATTTTTTTAGATAGAGAAGAAACAAAAATTGTTCCGGAATCTTTGTATTAAGGTCAAACACATACAAAAAAATCTTTTTCATTTTCCTATTTTTTTGGTACCTCATTTTAAATTTTAAATTTTTTAAAAAATTTTAAATGGCCGCCATTTTGAAACAAGATGGCGGATGAAGCTGGCGAACGAACTCGGTCGAGAAATTGGTACGTATTATGTATACACCAAGGTACATCCAAATCGGTTCATAAATACGCCTGTTGTCGCGTGACAAAAATCAGGTCGTTTCAAAATGTCAGCCCCGATAGAAATTCAAAGTGCTATAAATCAGCCATTTTTTAAGATATAGACGAAACAAAAACTGCTCCAGAATCTTTGTATCAACGTCAAACACATATAAAAAAATATTTTTCAATTTTCAATTTTTTGGTACCACATTTCAAATTTAAAATATTTTTTAAAAAATTTAAATGGCCGCCATTTTGAAACAAGATTACGGATGGAGCTGGCCAACGAACTCGGTCGAGACATTGGTACGTAATATGTATACACCAAGGTACATCCAAATCGATTCATAAATACGCCTGTTATCGTGTGACAAAAATCAGGTCGTTTCAAGATATCAGTCAAGCTGGAAATTCAAAGTGCTATAACTCAGCCATTTTTTAAGATACAGACAAAACAAAAAATGCTCCGGAATCTTTGTATCAAGGTCAAACACATAAGAAAAAAATATTTTTCAATTTTAAATTTTTTGGTACCACATTTCAAATTTTAAATTTTTTTAAATGGCCGCCATTTTGAAACAAGATGGCGGATAAAGCTGGCCAACGAACTCGGTCGAGATATTTGTATGTACTACGTACACACCGAGTTTCATCCAAATCGGTTCATAAATACGAGAGTTACAGTATGACAAAGATCAGATATATATATATATATATGGATATATATCAACTTTTGAACGGAGGGTGGTTTCGGGGTCTGGGGGTCATGATCGATGAAAATATACCAAATTTTTTTGAAATCGCTTTCCTCCGAACGGCTGCAATAGGTAGCTTTTTGTAATGAAAGCTACCTAATATCTAGTCGCTTCTATTATAGACAGCCCCTTAAACAATCATTTTGCCGTTTTTTAAGCATAATTTGAAAACTACTAGGAAGAAAAATGTGAAATTTGGGATTTACATAAAGCAGGACTTAATAAATCTAAATCCATCAAAAAAATTGTAGGTTGTAATTCATAATTTTTTCGAATATTAATTTCATAATTCATATCATAAAATTATAAAAATTGCAAATTCAGCGTATTTATGTTTGGGTATATTAGTATTATTGCTACAAAAAAATTAGCACATTAGGAGCATAATTTCTGGAGATATAACTAAAAATATGAAAATGTAATTTAACATTAGAAGCACTAAATTTTGAATGTTTATTTTTCAAAAACTTATCGTTCAAATGACTTGAAATTCGGTACCTAGGCATAATTTGAACCGGAGATTTGAAATATCTTGTTAAAATTGGTTCTTGTCATTGAAAAAAATGAAGTTTGGATTCGTTTTAATATGTAGATGGCCCCCTAAGCAAATTTTATATACATAATTTAAAAGTAGACTTAGATAATACATTATACATATTATACTTTGATTGCATTCGCGCATGCGCAGTGAAACACGTTTTAGTAAACCTGCTCATTTTTCATCTAATTTTTATTATTTTTTTATTCTGATTGCAGAGTGTTGTGAACAATATTGTTTGTCCTATTATCTGAAAAGAACTTTTTTTTTTAAGTTAAGAACTCTGCAAATTATAAGCAAAAAACTTGGCGAAATTTTGGACTGTTTTTATAAAAACCTTAATTTCTATGCGAGTATACATGCTATCCTCATAAAAATGAGCACAGTATATTACAATAAGCCACTTATTAATAATCTCGAGTTTGAACTTTTTTCTACAGTTTTTACAGGGTTATCCAAAAGACATTCGCTCTGTTTCAGTTCGTTAACAGTCCCCTGTGGGGTTTCGGGAAAAACTCTTCGAGGAAATATATGACGTATACTATACTGTTTACACAGCTGCAGTTTCAGGTTAATTCCTCATGTATTTTTCTAGATATTTAACAAAACGTTTAAAATCGCAAGTGACCGGTCACCTTTGGCCAAAAAGTGTCTAACTTAATAAATCAATTCATTAATGAAATACAGTTTCAACGTTTTTGTGCCTTTGTAGTTTGTCATGAATACATTCACTGTTAAGAAATATTGTTAACATATCCTGTTGCTTTAATTTTCCAGACTTGACAGTCCTTTCCACCGATTAAAAAATAACATGTCTGTATGTTTTAGATAAAACTAATTTATTGTAAAAGAGTTTTTAAAACATTTTCAATTTTTTGACATGCGGTAAATCTATTCGTTCATGAGCAGTAATTTTAACACATGTTATGGATATAAAACAAGTTGAATAGGTTCATTCTCCAATATAACATTTATATTGGATAAAATAGTAGCAATTTGAATCCACATTGAATTGGACAATAAAACCTATTTACTTATATTTGAAATTAAGATATTATGTAATTCGATTATGAACAATAAGTAAATTTAAATATCAACAACAGTTTAAGCAAGTTAAGAGTTTAATATTGCAGAGAAAATCTAGGGGAGAGTAGTAATGAATGGGCCATTAACAAAATATGAAAAAGTATTTGCATAAAATTATTTTAGATGCCACCAATAGATGAAGTTATTTGTTCTTCCAAACGCATCAAATTTTCCATTGTTTGGGAGAAGCCATTTTTTCACTAAAGTAGGATGATCAAGAATCTGATTGAAAAGTAATTTCTTTTCCCTTTTCAGTAAAATAAGCTAAAAAGTATCTATTATTTCATTGCAGATATGTGTATTAGCAAGTCTTTGCATATCTGTAAACTAATTTTAGGATGTATTTAGATGTTATTTGAATTTAATGTATTAAAAAAAGCTTAATATATTCCAGAAGTATAGGTGGGGCTGAATTGGTCACTATATCATGGTCATGAATGGGACACTTTTGCCCTGATCATGAAAGTATGGTTTTTCTTTCTTTTTTCTGATTTTTTCTTTAATATGAAACATAACTGACTGTGATGTTACTGTCTACTTAGAATATGTTTATAGTGATGTCTAAAATATAATTTGCACATTTTCACCCTAAGAAATATCAGTTATTAGAAACATAAGTGAAATTGTATAAATGATTAAAGTGAACTGTTCAAGTTGTTGACCACATCTACCAGTATTTTTCCATTTGATATAAAACTAGAATAATTGTTTATACTCTGAATCTGATGTGTAGAATAAATAATACCAGAAATTTACACTAAATAGTCAATTAATACGCAGTTCCAACCCTGTTACAACCATATTAATTTTGAAAAATATAAATTTCGTTAAATCATAATGCGTATAATCTATTATTTTTATGTATATTTTATGTTCTTTCTTTCTTATTATGCATTATTTTGTCATTATTCTGCTATAATTATGTGCTTTAATAATATCACTTTTGATGTTTATAAATTTTGATAAGCATTTTGTATTACTATTTCAGTATGCTTTGATCATATCATGTCAAATACCATTCATTTTGTAATATTTGGTGAATAAAAGATTAATTCCACATTTTTTCATTGAATTCATTTAGTGGCCCATTCATTACATTCAATGGCCTATTCAGCCTCATGGGTGGGGATGAATGGACCAAATTTCTATATTTTTATTTTCTATTACCATTCATTATAGACATTTTCTAACCCAATTTTTAAGAGACTTTTTTATATAACCAAATACGTAAAGTAACTGAAGAGCCAATTCTAAGCCAAAAAAAAAAAAAAAAAAAAATTACAAAAAATTACAAAAATTAAAAACCAAAAATTGGCTCATTTATTACCACCGTCCCCTATATACTATTTACGAAGTATTTTCAGACTTTGATTTAGTTTTTTAAAAAAATCATCATTATTTACTCATATGATTAATTTAAATACATTCCATATTCTGACATTTTAAATACACCTCAAAATGTTTTGATAAGCTACTGAAATTTAGATTTTTAAAAGGTTAAAATACGTTTTTGATGTTCACATTTAAAACAAAAATATCAAAATGTTCATATTCTTATAACGAACTGGCTATAATTTAAATCATGTAAATATTTACCTTTGTCTGTAGATACCACAATATTTGCAAGATGGTATTTCACAATCTGTACCAATAGTAGATCTGGCAGCTTTGTCATACTTTTTGAAGCATTCCTTACTATTTTGTAAGGATCTTTTGTCTTTCATTTTTGTAAAAACTTCAAAATTAAATTCTATTAAACTATACTGTAAAATTTTATAAAATAAAACACTTGTCTATTATTTTGAACTTTTTGAATTTGTAGTGTTGTTTCGAAATCTAATAAAATGTCGAAAAGAAGCAGTTTCATGTAGATTAAAGTTATAGAGAAGATATTATATTTAGGTTTGGATTCAGGCAAATTTTGCAGTTTGAGAAAAAAAATTGTATTGTTTGTTCAATTATTGGCCGACATCCAGATAAATATTTTGCTGTCAGCGAAACGAGACTGACCAATCAATAGCCTGTATTTTTGTGAACTTTTCGCTGTTTGCAAAAATGCTGGCTTTTGATTGGTCAATCTCTTTTCGCTAACAGCGAAAAATCTATCTGGAACCGGGCTATTGTCTTGTGTTTAAAAATTGCGACACCAGCGTAAATTCATAACACACGAGGCTAACGAAAAAGACAGGCTACCGCAGTGCATCCTACACTGTTAAAAATATCGTGAAAAATTACCTCTTTTTTTAAAGGCTATCTATTTTCTGACCAATAAGAATGCTACATAAACGCCTGTGGAGCAATCTCATTGGTCAGAAAATCGATAGCCTTTAAAAACAGAGGTAATTTTGCAGTTGTAGAAAATATCTTGCAGATGTCGCTGCGATCTGTATATTGCAGCAGCATCATTGCGCATTTAAGGGATACAATATTTTAGCACTTTTTTAAGTATGGAGGATATTCCATCTACGTTATGATCACGTGCTCAAGTTAAAAACTTCTAGCGTAAAGAAGGGAAGGCTCTGTAGACGTGTAATGCAAATCCCCGCTAGCCAATGAAACAGTTCATGAGGCAAAGCAGTAGCAGCTTCCCTTCTTATCATTTAGATGTTCCTTGGGTAAATTACCGGTATCACGTGACTTATTTCAGCCTCGAACCCATATTTGGAAGATCCTCTATTACAGGGATAGCTGATTTCCACACTATGTACTCTAGTCGCTATAGTATTACTGGAATAGCCGACTTCTACACTATATATTCTAGACGCTGTAGTACCGCGGTAAACGCATAACCCACATATGACGCCATGTGTTCTACCCAGAGGGTTGTTATAGCGTCTAAAATATATAGTGTGGAAATCGGCTATCCCAGTAATACTTAAAAAATTGCTAAAATATTGGATCCCTTAACCCTTTAGCGGGCGGTGTCCGCAAAAAAGGACACCTAATTTTAATTCCAAAACTGACAAACGGCACCAAGAATATTTAATTAAAATTTTCCTTTTATAAAGTACGAGAACATTTTTGTGTGGGTGTTGTACACTGTTAAAAATATCGTGAAAACTTACCTCTGTTTTTAAAGGCTATCTGTTATCTGACCAACGAGGACGTTACATAAACACCTATGGAGCGTTCTCATTGGTCAGAAAATAGATAGCCTTTAAAAACAGAGGTAATTTTTTACGATATTTTTAACAGTGTACTCAAGAACTTAAGTCTCACCCCCCCCCATTCTTCATTTTTTGCACTGCTGTCCAAGGAATCCCATCTTGTTATATACCCAAAGTGTCCTGTATCCGGGGATGTGGGACATAGGTCCCGGGCTCCTTGGCCAAAAACTCTTTGTATCGTAGTAAGGGAGTTTTTATTTTCTAATAAATTCGTTTGCAAATTCTGCTGTCAGTCCACCATTTCATCATTTTACAAGCAGACTTAATCAGTGCCGGAAAGGGTTAAATGCCAAACGATGTTGAAATCCAAGGAGTCGATCGCAGTGACATCTGCAGGATATTTTCTAAAACTCCAAGACGGTTTGGTCTAGACGCTTTAATAATACGATGTTTACATTGAAATTTGAAAACACACCACAGATGTTGCTGCGATCGGCTCTTTGGGATTTCAGCGTCGTTGCACATTAAAGGGATACAAATTTTTTAGCATTGTTTGGATAGCAGATTTCTACACTATTTATTCTAGGCACTGTAACTGCTGTATCGGTTGAATGGGCTATATTCCAAATCTGGGTTCGAGGCTGAAAAAAGCCACGTGGTACCGGTAATGGAGGATATTCGAAATATGGGTTCGAGGCTGAAAAAAGTCACGTGATACTGATAATTTACCCAAAAAACTTCTAACTGATAAGAAGGGAAACTGGAAACTACTACTGCTTTCACCGATGAACTGTATCATAGGCTAGCGGGGATTTACATTACATCTACGTAGTCTTCCCCTCTTTACGCTAGAAGTTTTTACCTTGACCACGTGATCATAACGTAGATGGAATATCCTCCATTCACCCAAAGAAATTTAACTGATAAGAAGGGAAGCTGCTACTGCTTTTCCCACGAACTATTTCATTGGCTGGCGGGGATTTGCATTGCGTCTACGGAGCTTTCCCTTCTTTGCACTAGAAGTTTTTGCCTTGACCACGTGATCATGACGTAGATGGAACATCCTCCATTTGGTTAGAACATACACGAGTCTGAACGCGTTTTTGCATATAATTAGTTAAACTAGGCTGGGATCCAGATAGATCTTTGGCTATTTCCGAAACGAGGCTGAAGAATAACTAGTCTGTATTTTTGCGCAATGTTTGTTGTTTTCGGAAATTTTTCAAAATATATAATTGATCAATTTCGTTTTAAAATAGCAAAAAAGCTATCTGGATCACGAGCCCACCGTGTCTGAGTGGCTCAGTCACCACACCACTAATCGCTTAGAGAGCATATGTGGACTGTGAGTTCGACTCTCGCTGGCTCCGTTGCACACTCTTTGTGGAGCTTCGGGTTATAATTCTCTGGTGTAAATTTCCTTGAGACTATCTCCTCCTTGTATATTAACGACGACTTATAAGCGAACACCTGATGTCAAGTACAAAAGTACAGTGCTATAGTGCTTAGAATATATAGTGTGGAAATCGGCTATCCCTGTAATACTTAAAAATGTGCTAAAATATTGTATCCCTTAAATGTGCAATGATACTGTTGCAATATGCAGATCGCAGCGACATCTGCAGGATATTTTCTACAACTGCAAGAAATTGCTATTCTATACACTGTAATACTAGTATTACGAAAATACCGCAGATGTCGCTGCGATCGACACTTGAAATTTTATCAGTATCGTCGCACATTTAAGGGATACAAATTTTTAGCACTGTTTGGATAGCATATTTCCCCACTACACTGTTAAAAAAATGCAGCAATTGCTGCATACTCACTCCCCCACTTTTATAGAATGTTTCTGTTCTGACCAATGGGAATGCCCCATAATATAGTCAAGTTACAGTTTCCTATAAAACGATGGAGTGACGATGCAGCAAATGCCCCAGATTTTTAACCAAAGACTTTTAAGATACTTAGACCTGCAAACTGTCAGCTTAACTAAGGATTTTTGATCACAGCTGTTGTACGGCAGTATATATGCTTTATATTTTAATTTACATAAGAAAATGATTTTATCAGCGTATTTTTTCATTGCGGATTATTAAGTATTAGTTAGTCTACCCTATTTCATTTAGGCCTTTTAAAAAAAAATACCTTATTATTCATAATGTTTTCTGTTTTTTTCGTATAACAAGTAAGTATTTCAATAAACATCCTCCAAAGATAAAAATATAGTGTTACTTTCGTTAATATGCATTTTTTTAATTACCTTTTTGCATAAAAATTAGTTTAAAAAACGTAGATTTCTTTACAAGTAATTTAAAATTTTGTAATTTGCTATATTATGTTACAGTTGTAACCTTTATTCTGAACTTCCCTACCAGTTACTTTTGTAAGTCAAACTTTAAAAAAAAGTGGAATTATAATCTTTAAGAATATGTTTCCATATAAATTTTGCCTTTATTTAGGTTTATAAGGCATGCTAAAATTAGATACTCTTTTCCAAACATGCCATCCAAACATGCCAATTATTAATAAATCGCTTTATTTAACTTTATTACTGAAAATTCAATATTTATAACGCATATTTAGATATAAAATATAGCTTCATGTAAAAGAAATATGCCATAAGCTTCATATATATTGAAAAAAATTAATTTTTAAGCTCATTCTAGCCATAGCACTTAATGGTAAATAACCATAGCTGACGTACAAACCTCGCGGTTCAGGTGTTTCAATTTACTTCAGATGGCTGCCATGATTTCGCATACTTTTGAATGGGAATTGGCAGTCTATGTATCTTAAAAGTCTTTGTTTTTAACAGTGTGGGTATTCTAGGCACTGTAGCAGTGCAGCCAAACAGTTCGAAATAGGCTTCATTAGGGTGGTCTCTATGCACGTAAGCCAATGATCTGTATTCCGTTGACCTCAAGCAACTGTGCGGCGTAAAGAAGGTGTGCAACTGAATATCGAGATTGGGAGGCAATGCGGTCGGATTCAAAACCTGTTTTGACAGGCGAGTTGCGATTCAGTCTGAATGTGCATCACACTTGTTTCGGTATGGAGGAAAAGGGGCACTCGAAATAATCACACATTCTTTCGTGAAAGATCACATTACAGAGGAGATGTGTTGATGGTATGGGCTGTAATCGGCATAGTTGGACGTACGGACATGCATATCATTAGGAATGACATTTTGATGGTCCAAACTTATACAGACTAAGATGCTGAGACTTCAAGTCGTAATTTACACAGAAAAAATAGGTGATTCCATTTTCTCCATGCAAGATAATGCCAGACTGCATACAGCTCGTCTTGTGGAGAACATGCTGAAAGATGAAACAATACAGCATATGGTTTAGCCAAGAAACTCTCCTGTCCGTAATCCGATCGAGCAGTTTGGGACACACTCGGACGACGCATTTCAGCGAAACTAACGCCTCCTTTTATTGTCCGTGACTTGGAGATTGCAATTCTTGAGGAGTGGAAAAGTGCTCCCCAAAGTCTTATCGATAATATTCTCGAATCCATGGAAAATAGGTGTCTAGCAGTTTTATCTATTCGAGGGAACCACACGCCATATTAAATATCTTGCATCATTCCTAAACACTACGTTTTTTGTCATTTATATGTAACTAAAATGTTGCTCTAAACAATCTTTTCATGTTCTATCCATCGTTTCAAAGAATTAAATCTCTCTTGCATACTTTTTGTGTCTTTTTTTTCTGTATTGCGCATTGATACACATGTACTGTCCATTTTATGCCCATGCATAGTCTGCTGTCTTTCATTGTTCTAGTCGCTTTTTTGCTTGCTCCCATAATTTGTTTGAGCAGTGTAGTTATCAAATTATTGAGATAGTGGGGCATTTAGAGAGGTAGAAAAAAATCTGGAGAAGAATGTTTTGGAGTATTAGTGCATAGATTCGTATATTTCCCACTTAACAGTTGAACTCCCCGAAACTCCTTGATATATTACTTGTGCTAATTAGCATTACAAATACCAAAGAAAAAAATCGCTGCCGGCTCGGCCTACAGGCACAGGTAGATTTCGAAGTTAAGTACACTAATTTCAGTGTAAACACGTGTAATTTGCTTAAGGCTGTTCTTAACTCCTCTGCTCAACGAGCGCAAAATGTTTTGACACATTTACAATTCCATTTTTTAACGTAAAGGTATAAAATGGGAAAGCCTGGCCATGGAAGCGATTTGGAATTGAACTGTTCTTTCAATTTTTTGATCAATCAATTATCTATTGAGTTAAAAGCCATTTTGATCACGTATCAAACACGTTTTCCGCCCGCTCTTGAGTGCTCTTTCTTCCTTCGCACGGAAATTGTGTTTAAAAAGCCCACTTTGACACAATTTTCTGAAAGATCTATTGCGTTTGCAAAAAAATGGAAAAAACAGCTCAATCACATGGTTTCTGAACAACAACACCAGCTAGTTTCATGCATTTTCGAACAAAAATAAATTAAAGCTTATGTTAGAAAGTTGCCTTTTTCGATTTGAGAACAGTCTTAAAGTTAAGTGAATGTGACATTTACGATCAACCATTATTGGCATTTAATCTTAGAGTTTGGCGATAGATTTTTGGTCGACCGACGGGATAACCAAGTTGTACCAATATTAGTTTTTGCTGCATTAATATATCTCAATTTGTTGATTTTCTGTAAGCAAGTAAACCCTATTGGTTTACAATGGAAGTCTATGGGAACTTGGCGAAATATTAGAGATATTGCCAAGTTGGCGTCACTTTTGGCGATATATCGCCAAGTTAGCAACAAACTTGGTGGCATTTGACGACAGAACAGGGTCCTCCCTACGGTAACCCCCCTCCCTTATATGTATGGAGATACGATACCGTAATATATATATATATATAGATTTTTATTTTTCTGTTTGGAAATCTTGCAATAGAAAAGTAATTCTTGTGGTAAGAATTTTATTGTGTTTTTTTTAATTGTTGGCAACTGCTATAACGAAAAATGTTTAAATTTTCCTGTCATTATTCTGCAAGAGCAGGTTTTATCAGAAGCATGTTAAGGCGATATTTAACCCTACTCCATTTCTACTGCATTGGGCCGATTTTTCTCATTTGCAATCCCCGCCTAGATATTAGCCATCTCAATGTGTTTGGCGAGTTTGAAGATGATCCGTGCATATTTGCGACTTTTATCGTGCGGAAAAAACTTAGTACATACATTATATGTATATAAACTTTTTAGGTGAGGCGGGGGGGGGGGGGGGGGTTGATTCCTGGGGTCATATAATGAAAAGTTATGAAGGAATTTTTCGAAGTCGCACCATGGTAACAACTGCAGTAGGTAGTGTTTCTTACGATATCTACCTAAAATACTGCGGTTTGAATGTTTTAAATACTGAATAAAATAATTTTAAAATAGAACTGCAGCACTGATGTTGGAGGCCACCAATCTGCAAATTTACTAGTTTCATTACTACTATAAATTTAATTAATATTACAACTATTTATTTCAGTTACGACTAAGCAAGCATTTAAAACTTAAAATAATAGATTTTTAACAACTTCTGTAACTTAATTGTTTTTATTTAATTGGGAGGGATTAAGCCCCATGAGACCCTCTTTTCCCTATTCCGTTAAACGATATTCTGCTTCCTGATTTGTTTTATTGATTGCTAGATTATAAAATATGCAAGGAAGAGTTACAAAAAAAAAAATAATTAAAATATTGAAAATTTCATTAACCACACGACATTAATTAAAAGCAGCTGTTTAAAAAAAATCCGTGTTTTTATATTCTGGTAAGTGCAATTTAAAAATTGAATTTGATTACTTGGGAGTTTAGTTAAAAGTCAAAATATTTTTTGAACTATGAACATTACTGAAACTGAAAATACATCTTTAGCAATGTCTACATGATGGTCGGGGAGAGCCCATTGCTGAAAATTGACTAATTAAGCATTCCAGTCTTAAAACCTTAAAAAGAAAATGAAATTTTGCAAAGGCCCATTATTATATAAAATTCAAAGCTTTCTATTACTACCTAAACAAAAGCATAAAAATTTCGCAAGAAAACAAAAAATATATATATTTATGAAATGAAGCCAGTTCTTACCGTGTTGATTAAGATTTTCACTGAAAAACAATGAAACATCGAAATTTATTTTCTGCTTCCTGATTGGTTTGATTAAGATTGTGAACAATAAACCTTATTATAAAACATGCAAGGGTGAATTAGGAAAAAAAAAATAAAAGCTAAATTTTTATCGGTTATTTTTTTATAAACCAAAAAAAATTGAAAGGTCTCTATTACTTGGACATGTACCCTACATTCCAGTTTCTATAACACTAAATTTTATTATATAAGGATTCCACATTAATAATAACAAAATATAAAATAATGATAATTCGTCAGTATCATATCTATCATAATTGTATGAAAATTATAAACTTATCAAAATTAATTCTCCCAGATATAAATTCAGGAAGCAAAAATAACATTGCAAACTGAACAAAAAATGATAAAATGAATAAAAATTACTAAAATGTGGTAAATTTTACTACAGTCTTTGTGCGGTCCGTGAAAGTCCTTAAATTTTTCAACTGTAATTTTTTGTCCTTAAAAGTACTTATTTTTATGCAAAATCTGTAAAAAGTTCTTAATTTTATCTTTGTATCATTTCTTAATCAGAGTTGAAACTCTTCTTTGTTTCTTTGAATTTCTGATTTTATAAAAAAAAAAAAAAAAAAAAAAAAAAAAAAAAAAAAAAAAAAAAAATCTAAATCAATTCCCTTTTCCTTCTTCCGAAATTTCGCTTCACCACTGCCCCCCACCCCCCCACACACACATACACAGTACCAAAATTAAACACCTTTAAAATACCTTTTATTTGTTACTTTATAGTAATATATCATAAATTTCATTAATAATTCACATCTATTTTATTAAGATTTAATGCAAGTTTCTCCTTCCAAAATTTCCCTTGTCCTTTTTGTCCCTATTTCCCAAAGTTTAAAAGTTTAAAACTCTTTTTTTAAAACAAATTTCTGCTCTCTTTGTCACTTTATTGTAATTGATCATACAAAAATTTCTTCTTCCACCCGCAATTGACGTCCCCCCCCCCTCCTATCTTAACAAGCCCATAAATTTTAAAGTCTTTAAAACGTCTTAGTTTATTATTTTTGTTTTACCTATTTCGCTCTGTTTCGACAGACGAAAAGCAACAGCTCCTTAGCGCAAGCGCAAATTTCGTGATTCCCAGTTGCTGAAACGACGTTCCCCATTGCTTGTAAACAGTTGAAAAGTAACGATCAATAGAAAGATACAAGTCAAAAAAAAAAAAAAAAAGTCTTATTCCCAACTCACCTATAAACATCCTGTGTATTAAGTAAATGAGCCCCAATAAGTAATCTGTCTTTTATGAAAATTGTGGCGTTTTTAACCCCGGCTGTTACCGTTCTTGAATTCTAACGATATGTAGGCGGGGACCTAGATAGATTTTGCGCTGCTGGCGAAACAAGATTGACTAATCAAAAAATTTGCCTACCTAAAACAGCGAAAAGTTCGCAAAAAATGCAGGTTTCTGATTGTCAATCTCGTTTCGCTAATACTACAAAATCTATCTGGATCCCAGCCTTTGTCTGAATTCATCATTTATGCTAGTATTCATCATCTACCTCAACCTAGAAAACGTCGGTCGAACGCTCAAATGAAGTTCGCGATTAACCTGATCGGACTGATCGTGGCCGAACTCCAATAAGATTAATGATGAATAGCATTTGAGCGATAGCGATCTACCAAAGTTTTCTAGGTCAAAGTAGATGGTGAATACGAACATACGCCACTCAGCCTACTGGTTTGGTTGCAGACCAAAAATGCGGAGCTTGAGGCGACGTTTCCTGATTCTATAGCAGTGCGGACTGAGCCAACGCCGCCTACAATGCCGACAATTTTGATATCGACGCCACGGCTGATCAGCCATCAGCGGATCATTCATTGGACTCCATTCATGTGACTTTTACGTCATAAGAAACGTAGTCCAATGAATGATCCGCTGGTATCCGATCTGTTGTGACCTCGAAATCGAGCTTGTTAGCATTGTCTCTTGATGGCATTAGCTGCGCTGAGTACTGTGCAAGGTTTTCAAGGTTTACTTGAACGAGAATGTTCATTTGGGTATTTTTCATTTGCATTTATCTTGTAGAAATGGACAACGGCTGGGATACAGATAGATTTTTCGCTGTTAGCAAGGCGAGATTGACCAATCAGAAAATCTGCATTTTTTTAGAACTTTTCACTGTCTATTTCAAACATTGAAACCTTTGCCAGATGAAACCTGGCAGCCTTTAGTTCTCTCTTTACATTAAAGCGGAGTGACTAGCTTCAGGAATGTGGCAATCTCTAAATTGAAGTGTTTTTCAGCCAACGAGCCAATGACAGATTTCTTCTTCATTTCCTCAGTTAGTCTAGATTTTGGCCTGTTTACATGTAACAGAAAAAGATTTGTAACTATGATATACAGGGCGGTATTTCACCTATAACATGCGTTCGCAAATACCTGACGCACCCTGTATTACCTACCATGCGCCAAACCGCTTGCTTGCAGTACTGCAGTATTATAAGCTTCTGCAACATCTTTCATTGTATATATAAGTAAATAGGGTCACCACATTTTATAATGGAACATTTTTTAAAGCTTTCATTACTTTTAAACATACAACTTTTTAAGGTTTATTTTCCTTTGTACCTCGAAGTAATCCTTTTTAAAATACATTAAGTATTTTAAAACTAAAACTATGGTAACTGTGTCCCCAAATTTGAAGAAGCACTCAAATTTCGAAGACGTTTGATCACCTTATTAGCAAATTGCAGAAGATAAAAATGATTTCATAACTCATTATCCTCGTAATGTTGGAAAGATTTACATAATCAACACGCTATTTATGGTTTTAAATCTTTTTTTAATGAAATTAGACAGCAGAATGTTTCATTTACAAAATTGAAAATCTGAACACTAATATGAAATCAACATTCAGAAAAATTGTTTTTTGAAATAGTAAATATTATTATATATTAGACCCCAATATGCTTTTCTTTCAGACAACAATTAAAGTTGCGTCACTAAAAAATAAAGTTACACCTAACCTTACGCCACTCGTAAAACGAAGCAGGTATATCATTGTACGTTTAAATACTGATAATCTACTGCAATTTTTTTAATTTCTAAATTTCGCACATTTTCATATTTTACCACGTTGTTTATGGAAAAAAGCACATTTAAATGTTATTTGTTTGAAAACTGCATCTCAAAATTTTTTTGGAGATATCAATTTTTTTTTTTTTTTTTTTTTGTAGTTTTAAATGCCATCTGTATATTAGCGGCAACTAAAGTACTCAATTTCTGTCGGAAGTAAAGGGAAAATAGTAGATTACCATACTTCTTTTTGTTACCATTTTCTCATAAAATCTGAAAAAAATTGCAATCAAAATAAGTGCTATGCCAAGAATATCGTCTGCTATAAATAATGCATTTTAGAGAATATCTGTGTGAGTTATTTTCTCCGCATTTGCTTAGTTCCTATCAAAAACCTGAAAGATAGTAATTTTATTAATCCGTGTGTAATAGCATTTTCAAATTTTGAAAAAATATAAATGAATGATTTGTGATAAAACATGGAACTATTATACACTACATTTAATTTTCAATTATCCATATTCATGTTACAAAGAAATGAAAGCATATGAATTATTAGATACCCGAAATTTTTGTCGAGTTTCTTAAATGACGACATCGCTTTTTGCTGGGTTTGTACATTATTCCACGATAGTGACGTCATATGCATCCTTTGAAAATTTTAAATCTGAAAACTAGAATATGTTTTGTACTATCTATATTCATATATATTTTTTAATGGTCTGGGGGGCAGGGGGTACTAAATTCTAAAAAAAACAAAAATTCCTGTTTTCTAGTTATAATTTTTTTCTTTTTTTTGCGGAAGATAGCATTACAACCAAGAATGTGGTCGTGAAAACGTGTTCGTTTAGTTTTTTTTTATTACTATTAAGCGGACCACCGCCGATTGCGATTTCAAAATGAAGAAAAAAAGAAGGTTTACTACGTCGCGTCGGTCGGTGCTTGAAAAACAATGAAATCCCAGAACATACGCGAAAGCAATCTTAACGCCAGAGAACTACCGAAAATTAAAGCTCGTTCATAAAGATTTTCAATTGTTTCGTGTAATAGTGAAAAAAAAAAAAAAAAAAACAGGCGGTTTAGGCTATGTTTTCGTTTATCTTTACACTAATTTTTCGACCTGTATGTGGGATCGATTTCCCTACACTGTTAAAAATCTGCAGCTTTTGCTGCATAGTCACTCCACAGCCGTTATAGAATATCTCTATTCTGACCAATGAGAATGCTCCATAATATAGTCAAGTAATCGTTTTCTATAAAAGCGCTGGAGTGACTATGCAGCAAAACTACAGATTTTTAACAATGTAGCCACCACCAGCTAAAACACATACACACACAGACAGTCAGACAAGCATCTTTATTTTATTAATATAGATTTTAATATTTTATGTATTTACTTCCGAAGCTTTAACTTCGCTATGAAACATTAGCTGGAAATAATTGCTGAACTATTTATATTGTTTTTAGTGAAAACATTTTAATCTTTCGTACTTTGACTGCATGTAATACAGATTTTCAAAACAATTCACGCTTGAAAATTATTTTAATAAACATAACAAATCAGTAAATTAAGATACAGTTTTCATACAAATTGCATTGAAAGAACATCTTTTTTCCCATTGGGCGGCGTAAAAATTGAAATTGTGCGATGTTCAGAAGTAAAAAAAAAAAAAAAAAAAGAAGTAAAAATGAAATTTATTTTTCAAGTAGTCGCCACTGTCAATATGACGTCAGATTTAGTACAAGACGTCATAATATAGATATAGGTACGCTACTCAGAATCTGTCTCATTGTTGTCTAAATTAATTTATTATTAAAACTCCACCTATATTTGTAAGCATTGCATATGAGACGTTATGAAAGGGTTTATTAGGTTTTAGTTTTTGATATAATCAGTTTTTTTATATATAAAGTTAAAATTTTTACCTTCATGATATCTTCATATTAAAGTCAAACGTAATGTTTGGATGTTACTTTCATTTTTGTAAACTGATTCCAAGATTTTGCTTTAGTGAAAAAATCTATGCGTTTCTTAGCTTACAGATTTAACTGTATAACATTTCACTCTTTGCATTCTTTTATTCAATGCTGATATAAGTTTAAAAAGGAAAAAGTTTTATTTTACACTTACAAAGCCCATTTATTTTAACACGAGAAATGGTTTCCATTTGAATGTGACTATAAAACTGAAATAGTTTTACTATCCTGAAGCGAAAGAATAGAAAGCTTACTTTTCAAAAGTAGATTGAATTTGGATTTTAGTTCTCACACTTAAAAAAAAACTGAATAGAATTTTAAAAGAATTGATGTCTTTAAAATGAAACAGACAATATATCGTTTACTCCATCTTACATAATACATTTGGTTTCATTTTATGATATTTAATAAGATGCTAAAAGCAATTTTGAATAAATGATAAAAACAACCTCAAGTGTTTGTTTTATACCTTCATTGTTTGTGGCAACGCTGTTCATTTGTCTACATTAGGTCTTAAATTGATCAGATTATAGTTATCCGAACCTGAAAACTTTATTTTGAATTAACCCTAATCTCGTCTCAAATTCGATGCATTTCGACCCGAAAGCCGAAACAAAAGAAAATAAATCCATATTTTAAGGCAAGTGTGAAAAAATACTGCATAATAATATTTCTAATAGTAACTTTATCTTTTATGTAGAAAAAATAAGCGTATAGAGGGTAACGTATATAGGGTGGTCATAAGGAAACTTTGTCGATATAGCGGCTACTCCATTCAAAAACCGAAAATGAAATGTGAGATATAATTATGTAAAGCTGTGCGCTCGAGACTGTGATGAACAAGAACAGCGGATCCTGTATGGTTATGGTTACAGTGAAAAAGCTTCGAAAATTTAGAGGGGCAACATCCACTTTTTCCTATCCTAAAATGATCAGCTCATTGAAAACCATAAATGGTGTTGAAACGGTATATGTGGTACGCAAAACGGCAACGTAGGACACATGAACGAACAGCATTTTAAACAACCAAGAGCAATATAGACGAGAGGTAAAGAAGAGTGTTACTGAAAATACAAGTTGTCCAATCCATTTTTTAAATAATTTCCACAAGCGATGATTTGCGCATGGTGTTCTATAATTGGTTGTTGCTCGCCTTGTCTCTCTGTTGCTATTGGTTCTTTATAATGCTGTTGTTTGCATGCGAAATACGTCGCAGTTTTTCGTACTAATGTACAGTTACAATGCCATTAATGGTTTTTCAGTGTGCTGATCATTACGGGATGGGAAAAAAAGGGGTGCACCCATTGTATTTAAAAATAGATATTATGTGACCTGACGAATAATTTATGATTAAAAAAATATAAAAAGGCTGTAAAGTTATGTCTTTCTCAGCCTGTTGTAATACGATATTTTGTAAATTTCTTAAAATGTTCTTCCATAGCTAATTGTCATATTAACATTCGCAAAATAACTAAATTCGTTATATTTCAGTAATTGACATTTTAATTAAAATTCAGTAAATGTAAATTTTTGTCTTATAGATAGCTACTTTTATTTTGTAAACATTAAAATAATTTACCCCCAAAACCGAAAAATACAAAACAAAATCCGACCTGAAAGGGTCAAAAATAAAAAATAATTCTGCAAACACAGAATATATTTATCAAACTTTAACATTCTGATGTTTGGAACTAAACATTTAAAAAATATACCAGTTAATAGGCTGTCCTGTAATAAAATTTTTCCCTTAAGGGTTAACACAAGGTTTTATGATCAATGACGATCGGCGACGAGTCTCTTTAAGTGATGAAATATCAAATTCTATACATTGTCATTCTCATATGTCCCGCGTAATGCATAATCATAACAATAAACCATGAACAATGAAACAGTGAGAATTCAGAATCATTTCTCACACAATACCGGATAACATTCTAACTTAATTAGATGTAGTGGAATATTTACGTGCTCTCTCTCGTACAATCAAATTCACATCTCACAAGATTGTAACATTCATGACTGCTTGATTTGCATCCTAGAGAAGCAGATGGATTGAGTGTTTGACAACATAAATCATAATATTTGTTTAGAATTGTGATATAGACACTTCAGTTGTAAAAACTCCTTTATCTTTGAGAAAATGATTAAGAATGAGGTGATCAATCAAGGCATATTCCTTTTACGAACTTAATTTTTTTTAAATTTTCCTGTTTAAAATTATGAATTAAAAAAATTATACCTCAATAATTTGTCCCCTTAATGCCTCAAAATAAAGAAAATTTTATATAGAAATAGAAATTTAGAAAGAATCAATTCATTAAGACTGATCTAAAATATAGGTAGCCTTTTGAAAATAAAATATATAGAACAATACTTGCATTATTATTAAATACAGTGGACTCCCTCTATTCTGAACACTCATGGGACCGACCAAAAATGTTCAGATTATGGGGTGTTCATTATAGAGAGAGATTGGGACAATCATTGCTACTACCACTATGTATCGAGTTTATAGGCTATATAGAATACATAGCCTGGTTAGAAATGCCAGTTACCGAGATGGAAGTTCTGAATTTAGATTTGGCAGCTAGCGTAATGTCAAAAAAAAATTCAGCCAGACCTTCTACCATCTCATTTGTTTTTTTTTATTAAAAAAGTTTTACAAAATAAAGAATTACATATATACAATACATTACTTGAAAACATAATCAGTATATTACTTAAAAAAGTGAGTAATTTTAGTCTGATTTTGCATTGTGTATGCTCGTGCAGTATACATGTTATCTAGTTGCTTAAGGAGTGGAAATGCTTCCAGATGCTGTTCTGCCGCATAGTTCAGCAGGTCTTGAATCTCTTGGCACTTTTCTTGAAGGTAATCGTACTTTTTGTTTCATCGGTCTCTTCTGGTTCTGTTTCTTCTTCACTATCCTCTTTCTATACAACGATGTTTTTGTCGCAAATCGGAAGGCTTCCGTCGTCTTCGAGATAAGCTCTAGGATCAGTTTTAGTATGAAGCTCCTGAGGAACTGACACGAAGTCACTCACAGCTACTCCATCTTGGTCTTTAAAGCCCTCCAAACATTGTGAGAAAATTGTGAATGTCATGCAGGGTTTTCGATTTGATTTATTGTACACAAGCAGTAATACAATACTCACATATTTGAAGAATCGTGGTTTTTAATTTCCGATCACGAGTGGTTTGAGCTTCTCACCCGTAAAACTGGCGCAGAGCATGGCGGCAAGTCTTTCTTTCGATATTTTCTCGCTTATTTTTCCTAGGGTTTTATTTGAAAAAAGCTGTAAAAAGAGGCTGGTTATGTCGGCATTGAAAATGTCAGCGTCGTCGAAATTCTTCATTATGTCCTGAAATTTTCTTTTCCATTCCTCCACAGTGTTGATATTTATGTCTGCAGCTTCACAATTGATTAATTTGAATTTGATGTTTTGCCGACATTTGAAGCCGATCAGCTATCCTTCCGATGCCTTGAATTGTGTGATTTTCTCTTTCTCCGCAAAATCCAGAGAACTCTGTTTTAGCAGGGCTTCAGTAACAGAAACAATCTGCGTTCTCATTTGGCAAAAATACTTCTAGACGTGATTGTTTGTGTTTTCGTTTCCCGTTTTCTTTTTGAAAGTTCTACACTTTGTGGAAGGTTCATTTGCTTCATTAATTTCGTTCATTAATTGCTTCAAAAAGGAATATTATTTTTTCCTCTTTCTTGCTGCTGGCGTTGAATTGGTCTTCTGTTTGAATTGGTCTACTGAAATTATAAACTCAAATGCAATTTTCCTTTTTTTTGAACAATTTCATATTTTCCCTTAAACTTCAGTCCTTTTTTCCTTGTTTTCCTAATTATTTGTAACATAGCTGCGTAAGTGCTGTGCTTTTTTCTCTGCAATGATAGCGAAATGGCGAAAACATTTTACCTTTGCCGAGCAATAAAGAAGAAAGGAACAGAAGCGATAATGCTGTCCAACTTGTTTTGCGAAAGGCCAATCATAACCTTTTTTTGGCCACTCTTTCTAACACCTGTTGTCCCTTAACTGTCACTGGTGGCGGGACATTTCTGCTGCATAATCTTTCTATTTTTATCTCAGCTTGGGAGAGGGGGAACCACGTGACATGGTTTTTACATTACTTTTTCTTGTATCTCTTTGCATAAAACTTTATTGTTTTGTTAATTTTGTTAATTTGATTATCATAATTTACTACTTTTTCTGTAATGGCAAGAGTTTTATATCTGAAATTTTTTGCTTATTAAAAATATAACAACGCTATAAGTTGAGATGTAGAACACGTACGGTAAAGACGTACCTGTTTGAAAAATATTCTTTCCATGGCATTTTTTTTTCTTAGAATAATTTTTTTGATTTTGTTAACTGAAGATTCTATCTGAATTATTCAGACAAATTGCAGCATCGGGTAGATGCTTTAAATCTAGCAGTGATTTTCTCCTTTTATATTTAAATCGAATTCGTTGATCCTACCAGTGGCTGAGAGGTTCTGCTCTCGAAACTGGTAGACGGGAATTGCTGGGTTTGAACCCAATCGTGCCTGTCGGCCTAATCGTTCGGGGTTTTCGTGGTTTTCTTCGAGCCATGGATTTCCATGCGTCAATACGGGTTAGGGTCCCTTAGAAAGACCCCCACGAAGGGCACTCCCCCTCGGGCTTATATCCCTAGTGTAGATAATCAGCCGTCAAAAATCAATCAATCAACCAACATTTTTATTCTTCTGCAACATTTTCTCAAAATTTCCATAATGGGGCAATTACCGAAATTTCGATTGTAAACAGATTCAGTTTACAGAGAGGTGGGGTAGAATGGGGACCAACAGTTGCATTCATAATAGCGGGGTGTTTAGATTAGAGAGGGTTCAGAATACAGCGAGTTCATCATTTGTAAAGTCTATGGAGTTTCGCCGGGACCGTCGAAATGCGTTCATAATACCTGGGTGTTCACATTAGAGAGTGTTCAGATAGAGAGAGTCCACTGTACTATTTTTTTCAATCTGTTTTTAAAATCGTATAAAATAATATAAATAAGTATGGTGTGATTTATCTGAAAATGAGAGACATTTTCTTGTGTAACTTTTTCCTTTTAACAGCATAAAATCTTTCCATGTTTACTGACAAAAATATTTATCTTAGTAAAGTAGGCTGTGCTCCGTAAACATGGTAAAGCAAAGAAATTTGCATGAAATCCGAAATCCAAAAATCTTTTGTTGTTAACAGACTCGTTAAATAAATTTATGTCGGATGATATTTAATTCGACTTTAAAGTCAACCAGGGCATGAAAAATTAAGTATTTTCGGTAAAGAAAATAACATAATAATAATATTCAGAAGAAGAAGTAGAAGAAGAAGAAAAAAAAGAATAATAAATAATAAAAATAATACTTCTAACTTTGGAACAGCATTGTTTAAAAAATAAAAAAAAAAACTTGCATTTTCATTCATAAAATGAAATATTTTACTGTGATTATTTAATCAACTTGGTTAGGTTTCCATAGTTTCTCTTCTTTTGAATGTAACCAACGAGCATGAGTGTTTAGCATCAGAAGTTGATTTCAACTTTTGATAACATGCATTCGATATCAGTGGTGGATATTTGTCAGCGTTTTATGTGGTTGCAATTAAATTAGCTGATTTCTTAAGTTTTATTTATTTATTTTTTTTTTTTGGAGCATGTGAAACATTGTGCAATCAGATAAAAAGTACAAAAAGTGTCCTGCTGATTTCTTAAGTTTTCTTATTTTTGGAGCTTGTGAAACATTGGGAAATTAGACAAAAGGTGCAAAAAGTATCCAGCTGATTTCTTAAGTTTTCTTATTTTTGGAGGTTGTGAAACATTGTGAAATGAGGCAAAACGTACAAAAGCATCCTTCTGATTTCTTCAGTTTTCTTATTTTTGGAGCTTGTAAAACATTGTGGAATTAGACAAAGGTTAGAAAAAGTATCCTGCTAATTTCTTACGTTTTCTTATTTTTGGAGACTTTTGGAGAGCTTGTGAAACATTGTGAAATTAGAAAAAAAGGTAGTTAAATTATCTTGGCACTGTAAAAATCGATACAAAATTGCAATATTTAGTGAAGAAAATAACAGTTATAACATATTAGAAGAAAATTTGTCAAATTTTTTAATTATATATTGTATTTCTGAATTTTTAAAAAGATATAATGAAACTCACTTACTAAAAATTGACTGGAAAAGATACACAACAAGTTATGATAGACAAATTTCGAAGCTGTATATAGGCGACAGAAAAAATAATCGAAGTGCTGACAGATTGAAATGATGCAATGGAATAGGAAGTTGACAGTAACGGCTGTCCAGCAGAAGTTGTCAGATGAGTGGCAGATTTCTATGAATCTTCTTTTTTTATTTCTCAAAAAAAAAAAAAAAATTCAAAATGTAAATTTTTGTTAAAAGAAATGTTAACTGGAAATCACAGAACAATGAAATAGATTGTTATTTGGTGTGGTAAACCCAAACATCTGTGTTGTCTAATAAAAAAAAAATATGGAATGAAAAAAATGGGAAAATATGTGTCATATAACGCAAAAACAAGAATCTGGGGAAATTTGCATTCTGGCTGCATTGTAGCTGCCATGAAAAACAAGTTGGCGTTATGATCTGGATTTATGTGACATCAAAATCTGTCTGTGTAATCTGCGTGCTTGCAAGGGTATATCACTGAATGCAATTAATGAAGGCTAAATCATCTTCAGCAAGTGAGATTGTCAAACATAACGGTGCATTTATGTTTAAGTAGGTGTTATAAATTATCAAATCTGAGAAATATACTTTTTAACAATTTTTCTTCGATTTCTTCAATTAGTGTATGTTTGTTTTTGCATAAATAAATAAATATATACATACATTTATAAAGTTGGTAAGCTATTCATTAATATAGTAAAATACTAGTTTCAGACTATTTACAATTTAAAAGAAAAACAACTACTTAATTCACTTTTTTATATAAAAATAAGCCTATCTTTTCAATGTTCAATATCTTTTCTTTATCATTCAGTTAGCATTATTGCTATTATCTTTAAAAACATAAGTACTTTAAAATAAAATAAATAAAATTGGCAAAAATATTCCGAATTCAGTGTTAGGAAAATCTCAAAAGTAAATAAAAAATATTTAACATTTAACTTTGAAGTTTGAAAGTTTGAATTTGAGCAACAAATTTTCGAATATGTTTGCAAAGTAAAGAAACAAATCGGAAAATGTAAGTCAAACGTGACAAATGAGGTGCGTTCTTACTATAACTAGTTTTATAAATTTTCAGATCTTGGTGCAATAGCTGTTGCACTCTTATGCAAAAATTGATGAAAATTTATTACGATGCATAATTTATGCAAAGTTTATTACGATTCTATATATTAAATTCAGTACAGAAATAATAAGACTGCATCTTAAACAGGACGTAATCACCATGGCAACCTAGAATCATTACCTATCATGGGATATCATTGAATTAATTACGTCTGATAAGGTTAAATAGAATGAAGAAAACTTTTATTAATATCTTTTTAAGTCTTGATTCAATTTTCATAAAATTTGAAATGACTCGACAAAATTCCTCAACGATTATATATATTAAATTTCAAGCCATTCGGTTGTGTAGTTTTAGTGCTGTTATATGCGGACAGACGGAAGGGCCAGACGACGACTATAGGTGCTACTTATTTATATAATTATGAATATCTGCATTTTTGTCTCATAATACTAAGGGAATACACCCTGTAAAAGAAACTAATGCAATCAGTTTCAAAATAAATAACCCTTTTTCATCAGGCGTAAAAAAACATCCTACCACTATAAGGGAAGAAGAAACTTTACACTTTGTTCTCTTAGTGATATAACACCCTCTTTAATAAAAAGCTGGGCGTTGCTGACGACTGGCTTTTTCGCTAACCGTTGCCACAGATTAATCTCTTAAAATGAAATATTTGAAGTTAATGAAAAATTAACAGTTCGAAAAGTATTTATCAGAAAATTATTAGACAAACTGCGTTAGAAAAGTAAAAAATTGTATTTTTCTGCCAACAACATATTACCGATATAAACAAACGAACATTTCAGAAATTGTGATTAAATTTACTAATGTAAACAATGTGTAGTGAGTCCTTCATTTGTGAAAATTCATTGATAAAAATTTTAAAACTTTCGCGCATTTAACTCCTGTAGTGTAACCAATGAAAATAGTTTTTTAATTTAAAAGCGAAGTCTTAGAAATAGTCCAGGCAATAGGGAATTTTACCTAGCAAAATTAATGGTAGTACTAGAAATCGGCTCTCTAGATGTTCTTTGGGTCGCTGAATCCGAATTTGTAACTTCCCACCAAAATTTCCCCCGGCAGCCTCCACAAATTTTAGTAAAAAGCCCCCCAAAAAAGGTTTTTATTAAAAAAATATTTTTTTTTATTGTTTTAGAGAAAAAGTATCTAGAAATTCAGAAAGTAGACAAAATTTCCAACAAATAAGATGTATGACATTATGACTTAGGATGAAGGAGAAGGGGGATCTGCCTCGGAACATGCCCGCGGTGCTGCGTAAACTAAGTTGCGCAATTCCACTTAACCATTCACACGTTTACATTCGCCCTCCCATCTCCCCGCCGAACTTTCTCTATAAGGTTTACTTTAAGATCTTTGGGTCGCTGAATCCGAATTTTATACTTTCCCCAAAAATTCCTCCCCCCCCCCCAAATAGTTGTTTTTAACTTAAATTTCTTATTGTTTTAGGGGAAAAGCATTACGAAATTCAGAAACTAGACAAAATTTGCAACAAATAGGATATATGACATTATGAATTAGGATGAACGGGGAGGGTGAGGGCTGCCTCGGAACATGCACTGCGGTGCTACGTGCACTAAATGATGAAGTCCATCCAATAGGGGATTTTATCTGGCAAAATTAATGGTAGTACTGGAAATCGGCTTTCTAGATGTTTTTTGGGTCGCTGAATCCGAATTTGTAACTTCCCATCAAAATTTCCCCCGGCAACACCCCAAAAAATTGATTTTTTGAAAAAATTTGGTTTTTGAGAAAAGCGCGCGGGGAATGTTCCGAGGCAGCCCTCTCTCTCCCCGTTTATCCTACATCATAATGTCATATATCCTATTTGTTGCAAATTTTGTCTAGTTTCTGAATTTCGTAATGCGTTTCCCCTAAAACAATAAGAAATTTAAGTTAAAAACAACTATTTGGCGGGGGGTTTCGGGGGGGGGGGGAATTTTGGGGATAAGTTAAAAATTCGGATTCAGTGACCCAAAAAAATTAAAGTAATCCTTATAGAGAAAGTTCGGAGGGAAGATGGGAGGGCTAATGTAAACGTGTGAGTGGTTAAATGGAATTGCGCAACTTAGTCCACGCAGCACTGTGGCGCATGTTGCATGTTCCGATGCAGATCCCCCTTTCCCCTTCATCCTAAGTCATAATGTCATGTATCTAATTTGTTGCAAATTTTGTCTACTTTCTGAATTTCTAGCTACTTTTCCCCTAAAACAATTTCTTAATAAAAACCTTTTTTTGGGGCGGGGCTTTTTACCAAAATTTTTTGGGGGTTGCCGAGGGAAATTTTGGTGGGAAGTTACAAATTCGGATTCAGCGACCCAAAAAACATCTAGAAAGCCGATTTCCAGTACTACCATTAATTTTGCTAGGTAGAGTCTCTATACGGTCTCTATTGCCTGGAGTAAAAACTCAAGTCTATTTTCGGTTACTGTCAATGTTATCCGGTGTGTAAATCTCGCTAATAACAGGGTTTTTTTTCGTGTGTGTGATTTAGAAACAACGTTCTAAAGTTGAAATGGTATGCTATGGTATTTATTATTATTGTTATGTATTTTAAAGGAAATGAGTGAAAGACATGTATTTTAATTGTATTCAGTATATGTATTTTGAATGTTTGTGCTTTGAATAAAAGTTATGCTTTTTAAGTGAAATGGGTTAAAGGTTTATATTTTAAGTCAAATTAATGCAATATGAATGATGTCAATGGAAACAATATTTGGCGATTTATCACATCACCAAACTAACTTAAATTATTCTATTTTCTGAGTATTAATATAATAAACATAGTCTTTAGTTCATTTGTTTCAGTTTTGTATGTTTTATTTATTTTGGAAAAATGGATTTGATGGATAATTAATCCATTTTTTTTTAAACTTAATTACTTCTTAGCATTACATAATTTTAAATTTTACACCGTTGAATAGAGAGGGTGTACTTTCAAATATATTGTTTCGAAATTTATTTCAATTTACTGACTTTTTATGATTTTTAAACCAAATAGCTCGATTACGAAATAATAGTATATAAAAATTGTTATCAATTATTTAAAATTTTAAGGAAAAACCACGATTGCTACCCACCGTCCTGGGACGGGCGTTTTCACTAGTATACTATAACTAGGATGAATTTTAGCTCTCTGTATGTAGAAATAACGATCTGTTGCAGCGACAGAAAAAAATGGCGCTATTCTGCTCCAATAGCAGACTTAAAATCATTTTCTACTGTTGTAATTTTTCCAACTGAGTGAAAAAGTGACAACACTTTTCAACTAAGCGATCGCGGAAAAATGTGATTCACAGTGCAATGGTGGGAACGCATTACCCCAAAAAAACTATAAAGTGTTAAGAGATTAAGTGAGCAGTAATATCTTTAAATTTTAAATTATTTTAGGTTTCTCCCATTTTTAATAACAAGGGGATAAACCCGGGATTCCCGGATTACTGAGTATAGGTGAAAACGATAAGTATATATATATATATATATATATATATATTACTCTTTTTTTACCTTTAATATGTTTTTTAGAATGCCTACTAACAGTACCAAAAATCATATTTATAATAAAAATAGCAATAATGCGTTCAATTAAAATTTTGAAATGTATTAAAACCGATAATTTCGTATTCGCCTCGCGCCAGGAGTTAACAGTCGAAGAAATCACCAAAGATCACAATTTACCATCAGCCATGCTGATTCTGTGCAACACCTTGCAAATATATGAAGAAAATAATTACTGATATTTAATTAAAAAAAGAAAAACACTTTAGTGGGATAATATTATAAAACGAAAATATTTAATTTAAACATGAAAGAAATATTTGAAATGCTTAAAAATTAATTTAATGGGGAAAATTATTGAAGAATAAGAAGGAATTCATACAATATTTGGCGACTTATCGTTTGCGTTAGATTAAAAAATGAATCTGAAAATTTGAATAGATGAATTTTGAATGCCATTTTTTTCGTTTTGTTGTTTTCTTTTTACTTTTATCTAACTGCCCCAAGATGTGACTTGCAGGAGGAACAAGCAGATGTAATTGTAAAAGTTGCTGTAATTGCGAGTTACATACTATTTGTTTCTTTACGATTTGTATTTTACTTTTGTCGCCAAACATTGATTTTAAGCCAAAAATGCATAAGCGCGACATTTACTTGAGGATGTTCACAATAGTGGTGTTTTTTCACGTGAACGACATCATTTTTGGAGTACATTTTATATTAATTTCAGAGGTTTAAGCATGTATTTAGATTACATGTCTTAAGTTTGTATTTTATGTATGTTTTATTGTTTTATTTATTGATTGATGAATGGTTGGAACATAAGCTAGGAACATAAGCTAGCACTTGGAACATAAGCTGGAAACAAATGCCGAGTTATTTACATTATTTTAAGCACAAACGAATTTATTTTTATATTAATATTCTGCACGCGATATAGATAGATTTTTTTTTAAATCATGCTTAAAAATTATTTTAAAAACCATAAAAATTGACTAAAAAGTGATACAGTTTTTAAATAAATTGCATTTGAAAGTATTTTTTTCCTATTCGACTATGTAAAAATTGAAAATTTAGGACATTTTGAAGTTTAAAAAAATTGCAGTAAAACCCAAATTTAATCATCTGCTCTTGCCACCGTGAAAATGACGTCAACGTTACGCACGGACACGCTTGTGCTTTATAACATAAATAACACATTGCGCAATGATTTTCAATGTGATCTACTTATGTGTAGTCTGTTCATCTGAGTTCAATACAATTTATAGATGCATTTAAGGGATCTCAGGTCTCTTAAAGCTTCAAACTTTTAATTTTTTAAACTCCTACCTTTTCTGGACATTTTGATACAATTCTTTCCTTGAATTTCCGATTAGAACAGAAGTTATGGCTTTTAGAATTATACCCTCTCAATAACTGAAGCGGCGTTTCCGAAACTTTGAAATCATTTTTCTCCATATGTTTTTTGGACATAACGCGTACGATATCTCAACAATTTTGAATATTTTTTTATGAAATTTTTAAAACATATGTTTTATGTTAGTCTGTATAAATTGAACCTAAAATTTCCTTTTTATTGTTCAAAAAAATATTTGTTTGGGTGATTATACTGTAGAAATTTTCAAAATTTTGTATTAGCTAAATACAACTTTGTATTAAAAATATAAAAATGCTTTAAATACAAATTTATTTCGGCTCAGGGTAATTATTACAATCTGAAGTATAAGTAGGCGCCAACATTTTAATTCTAGTTGCAATATTTATTTTGAAATCATGCGCATAAACTGTTATACCAATTTTTTGCTAGTCAAATGTCTGACAGCTTGAAGCCCGCTATAAATGCTAATTCTGCATCTTGTAATTTTTTAAATACATGAAATGAATGAACATTAATGTATCTTTCTTCTCAATTAAAATTATGCTTTAAAATTATATACATTTTAAGATATTAAATGTTGAAAATGGTCTTTGTTTTCTTTTATTCCAATTTTAAGAGTCCCGAGACCCCTTAAATAGCTAAACTTTGCTAAATCTAAAATGATCTAAGCTAGCTCTTTTCTCTTAAATAAAACATTTAGATGCGTTTTAGAAATCCAATTCTTTTTAAAAATTGAATCTCACATAGAACATTATGAATCCGAGAGGTAAAATCTGTCTCTTGAAACTAGCACGAAAAACAGTTCCATTTTCACAATCACAATAAAAGCGATCAATAGCTTTGAAGCTTCACAGTACTGGAAGTTGAAATGTTATTTTATAAAATGTACATCAGAAAAGTAATTCCTCTTTTTCACATTTGCCGTATAGAATTCTAATATCTTTGCGAATTTAATCCCAAAATTCAGATAATTTTTTTTTTTTTTTTTTTTTTTTTTTTTTTTTTTTTTGTTGTTGTTGTTTAAAATTGAAATTTTAACGTATTAATAAAATACAATGTTTTGTTGAGAGTAGATCTCTATTTCAAATTAAAGATACAAATTTTAAATTTTAAAAATAAAATTACATTTGTATTCCTAGAAAAGTGAATGCCTAAAATTTAGATTTTTGGCTTTTTTAAAAAATAACAATTGGTAAACTAGAAATACTTAAATGACTTACAAAGAAAATTATATTGGAATTATTTGAAAGCATAATTTAAATAGGCATAATATTGCTTTTCGTTACATATTTAAAATGTAACGTGCGATTTGAACTTTGCTTGTAGAAAAAAATGTAGGCGGTCATAACTTTGAATAAATAGAAGAAATATTGGTACTTGTTAGTTATCCCGTCGACCAATTTCGCCAAATTATTCAAATTGACATAATTTTTATTTTAAATAATGAAAGAACAAATAAATTAGTATAACATTAATAAAAATACAAATAAAAGTTTGAAATAAAAATCTCTTGATGACGTAAACACGTGTTGTCAAGTGAATGTGTCATTTACGATCAACTATTATTGGCATTTAATCTTACAATTTGGCGACAGTAATTTGGTCGACGGGATAACTAACAAGTACCGAAATATTTTATGCTTCATAGTCCCGTAGTACCACTCGTAGTATCTTGAAGAGACCAATAAAGGAAATCCTCCTAAATACAGCCATTCCCATTCTCTAGTATGGTAAAAAAGAACATATTTTTTATTATTCAAAGCTTAATGATAGGAACACTCATTTGTATCTCGAAAATTTAAAAATGCAATTTGTCCCAAATTTATCTTCACAAATTTGATCCTCCATAAAACTTAAACAAAATTAGTTAACAAAAATTTGATTACTGTGTAATGAACAGCAAGTTCCAAGGTTTTATTCCCCATGCTTTATCCCTCTTATACGTTCCGTATCCTCTTGACATGTACTTGGACGGCCAACGCTTTTTTAGGTGCATTCGTAATTATATAAATATGTAGTACCTATAACCGTCGTTCGGTCCGTCTGTCTGCCCGTCCGTCCGCGTATAACAGAGCAAAAACTACCCGACCGAATAGTCTGAAATTTTAAATATATAATTGCTGCTAAATTTTGTCAAGTCATTTCAAAATTTTATGAAAATCGGATGTATAGTTTAATTACAGGGACAGTCAAAAGTTTTCCGTTACATTACGGCCAATGGGAAAAGATTATTTCAAGTGCATTTTAATGATTTTAATGATGTTACAGCCTTTCGAACAGATTCAAATTGATATGCACTTATAAAGTGCACTAAAATATACATTCAGTAAATTATGTGGAGCAAAAGAATATTTATAAAACTAGTTATAGTATGAACGCACCTCATTTGCCACATTTGACGTGCAATTTCCAACTTGTTTTATAAAGCACACTACCGATCTCCATAAACGTCTTGCGCCACTCGCATATTCAGATCCTAGATGGTGGGTGACATTTGAATTCTGCTTGGAAATTCGTTTGAACTTCTGTATCTGACTTCGTCTCTATGAACCAGGATACACATTGGTTTTTCACACTGGTTTACTACATTTTCCTATGGTGTAGCCATCACCAGTTATGGATCTTACTGGGTCGTACCTGAAAGCAAAAATATTCTTTTTAGTACAAATAAAACTTTATGAGTTGCTGTTATACGCACGCAAAACCAAATTTAGCTATCTTTTTTCGTTTAGGTTTTACGGATGATCAAAAATGTAAAGCTAAACGTGGGAAACCTTGTATAACTTCATAAATTTTATCAAACAATTTTTCTAAAAATTCTCGAATCTAGAAAATTACACTTGGAAATAAACGTTTATAAGTAATAACTCAAACAGGCATCATGTTATAATGTAATAACATAATACCATAACATAATAAAATAAACTATATTAGCAGAACTATCAAAATTTCTATTCAATTAAAAAATAATATGGATCCATGATAACATCAATTTTTAACCCAGTATTTTCTGTTTTTTCAGAAGGATAGCGAAACATTATTCCAACATTTGGTGTTCCAGTTGAACCATAAACTTTTGTAACTTGTATCACGAGCTCGTAAAATATTCACCCATTACAAAGGGAAAATGTTGAACCAAAAAATTGTATAATGTAAAATAAGGACTATACATATAGTACGTTATCAACTTTTTAATACTTTTTGAACACCTCACCCCCTTTTGATATCATACGTTATCACCCCTCGATAACCCCCCCCCCCTTCCCTTAATGATATCGTTGACAATGTCTAAAAATTCTTTTATTTTTTTGGATTTTTTCCTTTTGTTTGGAGTAATGTATAAACGTGGTTACATTTATTTTTCGCATATTTTATTGAGTCAAAAGAAGTCAATAAAATATTACTTTATATATGAAATAACTTTATATAAAATAACACTTAAATGAAAGAGTTACTATTTAAAGGAATTTTCTAACATATTTTTGTTACATAATGCATTCAACAGGGGGCAGGGGGAGGTAGGCTGCAAACAGAAATTCTTATCAATAAAACAGGTGAACAACATTCTTTCTCTTTTATTTACTAGTAAACACAAGTATCATTTCAAACGTACTTCGCATATGGTTTCTCGACAAGCGTATTATATATGCGTATGCATATGACAGAATAATAGGAATGACAAACGTTGGGGTATTCCATATTTTGGAATTAAATAATTGTATAATCCTTTAATGATTTTAATAATATCTTTGTATTTTCATAAAAATTGATAGCAGACTATAAAAAAAATAACAGATTTTTTTTATGTAAAGCCAAAGTTACAAATAAAAACAGGAAATTTTGGTTGGATCAAATATGATAACGGTATCAAAAGACAACCCCCTCCCCCTAGAGATATCTTACGCTATCATGTACCAGCCCTAACCTAAAATGATAACGTTATAAATGCACAGCCCCTAATATAGTAAAATATTTAATCATAAACTATCGAATTGTTAAAGTATAAAGTATCTAAAGTTGTCTTTTGCCTACAAGTGTTAATCACACCGGCATCACAGTATATTGTGGTCTTCGACACAATAAAAACATACAAACAGAATAGACTTCCTAAAAGGGGATATGAAACTAACCCCTTTTGACTCGTAGCTAGTATCGCCAACGATTTCGCTACTTACAGCAGCTTGTGTGGTTCTGATAATTTCAATGCTTTAAGCACTTAGTCCAATTCCATGTTTGTTAAAGTGATTTAATTTTTATTATATTATTCATTAATTGATGAAGTTTTAATTTTGTTTTGGAACGTTGACCAGAAAGAAATGTCGAAATAATATCTTTAAAAATATATGCTTGAAAAGTGTTATAAAATACATAAAAAAAAAAAAAAATTGAAATACATTTTTAAGCAAATTGAATTCGAAAGTACATTTTTTGCCTAATTCGAGCATATAAATATTGAATCCGTACGACGTTTAGAAGTTTAACCAGTAAAAATTAAATTTATCAAATAAGAAAACCCGACAGCGTAAAAAGCGAACTAATTAATTATTTCTCATCAATGTGAAATTATTTTTTCTATTAATTACCTATTTTTTTTATTTACTTGTATTGGTGATTTTTAAGTTGTGTTTAATTGTTAGTTCCTATCTATAAACACCGTTTTGATGAGGTCTATAGAGTCTATGAAGGTTAGAGTTGTAGTTAAGTTGGAAATGCTACCTACGCAACTTCCCGGTTGTGTAATATTTAAACGGAGCTTCTGACTGTAAAAAAGTCAATGAAACGTTGTCTTCATTTTGAAAGACCTATCCAATGATATGCCACTCAATATGGTGCGTAAAATATTTTTTTCATCTCTACCTCCATTTTGAATTTATACAAACAAAACCAAAACTATAACCATCCGACGGTTAAGACGAATTGATAGAGACCTCATTTATTAAAATCCATCCAGCCGTTGGGATGTTTCGAGGGTATAAAGAAATTTACATACCGAGATACCCGTTAAACACATAACCCTTCTTTGCAGTCGGGTGAAAAACTGCATTAAAAGCGAAATGTATTGCTGTATGCGAAATGCATGCAGCATAAATATCTTGGTAAAATATATCCAATATTCGACTTAAAACCATTTTCAAAATAGTAGTTTAAAAATTTTTGCTGTCACGTATTTCGTTTTTTTGCTCTTGTTGCATCATAGATACGTGAAATTAAATTTCGTTTCTTAAACAAACAAACAAACAAACAAACAAAAAACAACTTAACTATCTATCTTTCTATCTATCTATTTACATTATAAAGGACAAACATATCTGCGCGTAACGCATGCGTCATTGAACGAACATATATGTGCGTAACGCGTACGTCATTTTGCGAATGGCAACATTGTGAAATTTGAAATAAAATTTTGGTTTTGCAGTGTTTTCTACTGCAAATTTTTAAACTTCTGAACATCGCACATTTTAAATTTTTACGCCGTCGTATAAGGAAAAAAAATCTCTTTTAAATGCAATTTGTTTGAAAGCTGTATCTCAATTTAATTTTAAGATATTAATTTTTTTGTAGTTTTTATTACTTTTTAGTAATCGTGGCAACTGAAGTATTCCATTTCTGTTGAAAGTAAAGGAGAAAAAAAGGAAAATAGTAGATTGCTGCATCTGTATGTTGCCATTTTCTCATGAAAACTGAAAAAAAAATTGGAAATTAAAATGCGTGCTATGTCAAGAATATCGTCCATTATAAAACCCGGTGAGTTTTGGCTTTATTTCGTTTTTATTTATCAATTAAATGATTTTCAGTTTATTCCAATTTAACTTTACAAACGATACAACACTTTCTCTTTATAAAAATGTATTTTAAAGAATATCTGTGTGACTTATTTTCTTCGCATTTACTTAATTCGTATAAAAAAATTTAAAGAATGCAATTTTATTAATCCGTGTGTATTTAAATTTTCCGAATTTTGAAAAAATATAAATGAATGACTTCTGATAAAACATGGAGCTATTATAAACAAAAAATTTAAGTTATATAAATCATTAGATACCCGAGATTGTTTTGCCGAGCTTTTTAAATGACCTCATTGCTCATTATTGTGTTTGTGTATTATTCCGCGATAATAATGTCATTTGCATACCGTTCTATAGATGTTGTTTAAGACGGCATCGTAAAAGTGTGATGCTCTAGCGGATGCAATTGACGTCATTAAAAAAAAGAGTGTATTTTAATTCTTAAAACTGAAATATGTTTTGTGGAAGTGTGCGTCATTTTCACCCCAGCTGCTTTGAAATTCATCACAGTTAACAATGATCGAAAAATGTAATCGAAATCACACGCTGACAAAACGCAATATTTTACAAACATTTTGAGTGACTTTATGGAAGAGCAGTAACATACAATGTGCACGCTCTTTGTCCGAAAAATAGCAATTTATATTACAGAAATATTATATTTATATTATATCGCCGAGTTAGACAAGCAATCAAAGTAGATCTTTGCAATAATTCGAGGTTTAAAATAATATCAGGTTCCCTAAGTCTTTGTCCATAATTCTCTCTACCAATAAAATTTTATTGCTATTCTTTAAGACATGTTACTGTAATTTTATCAAAATAACATTATTTTCTTAATTTAATTTTTCATAATTTTATATAATCTATACATTTAGAACACAAGAATGTTTTTTAGTCATGTGCCGTGAGCTTTCTGCTGAACCAAATTTACAAATAAGTTTTTTTAACTGAAGGCTGTTCATTTGTAAATGTGCCCGCACTAGCTTTTTTTTTAAATATCCCATTATTATATTTTAATTCTAAAAATTAGATAGCTTTCATTATTGCAGAGAAGAGAGAAAGAAATAATGAGGTTTATTCATCTTTATTCATGTGATTATCTGATAAAAATTCAAAATTGTTGATAAAAATTGTTGTATAGGTTTAATGGCGCAAAATCCCATTAGGGACATAATATTTTGAACAGAAAATTACGTACTGCTTTTAAAAACACTATTTTCCTCACAAGGTTTCCATATTTTTTCCCCTTCTGTATGTGCACTAAGTTTCAGACACTAGTTGAAATGCTTAAGTAAGTGAAAATGACATCATATTTAAATGAAAACAGTGATTTTCTTAGATAAAACTAAACTTTTTAACATAAATGCGTCAAAAAAACCCCCATAAATTATGGCGATCTTTACTCTCCGGTACTGAGATTAGAATCTCGAATTAAGAGTGCGAGTGTTCACATGCAAAGATTTTGCTGACAATCGTGACTTCACATTTTGAGTTAAAATGAATTTAAAATGATCAAATTAAAATATCAATTTTTTAAAAAGGGTGATTGCGCGTATGAGAGGTTAACTTTTAAATTTATCTCTATCGCGTGGAGCTCGATTAAGAAAGATTAATCCGTTTGCCCTTAAAACAACAAGCAGGGTTCATCTTTTTCATACGACTAATATTCCGTAAGTAAAAATAAAATTTCCTCTATGATTAAATAAATAAAATAATATGAATAAAACACAAATTTAACAGACATGTGAAATTGAACTACGCGTTTAAAGCTCTGAAATTATCAGAAAATAAAAGGATGCCTTAAGCAGCAAAATCTTCGGCTAATAACTCTTAGAATGCGGCTAATACGAAAAAAATCGTTTTTGATAAATTTGAAAAGTTTATCTGATTGTATAATTCATGTTTTTCATATGAAAAATGCTTTTTTTTTTATTTTTAGTGGCCAATCTAAAAATATATTGCATGTATATATATATATATATATATATATATATATATTACTTTAAAAAAAAATGGTTTTCACCTAAATTCTGTGACCCGGGAAGCACGGGTACGATCCCTTAGTGCCTTTAAACGGATAGAATATATATATATATATATATTTTTTTTTTATAGAAAATAAACTAATTTGGACTGAGAATATTTTGGAATAATGTAGCAAAAACTTTAGTCTGTTATCTGATTTCTGTATTTCAGTTACATTTCGAATTAAACATTTTAACGAAACAATTTACCGTATTTCATAAAAATAGTTCAACTAATTGATAAAATATATAATATTTTCGTAGCTTTTAAATTTTATTAAAATAAATATTTATATTCATTAAATTTGTTAAATAAATTGTAATAAAACTATCTTTTAAATACTTTTAGCGCAGTTGTGGTGATTTTGACTTTTTTGTTTGTTGATACTTTTTCTTAACTTCCGTAAATAATTTTAACGATTTTTCGTGTATTATACTTTCATTTTTATATATGTACTGCATTAAAAAATCTAAAACTGAAAAGAAATTATTTCTAGAGGAAACTAATCTTATTACTAAACAAAACGTAAGGTGAATTTTAACAGAAGACGGTCGATATGTCTGAGTTTAAAGAAAGTAGAAATCAAATGCAAATTTTTCGATAAGATGTATCCAAATTCAGTTTCGACTTTTAAATATACCTGAACAATTGTATGTATTTTCAGACTCTGTCCTGCAGTTATTTTGTTTTATTGGAGATTCGCGAGAGAGATGTCAAATTAAATTTTACTTCTTAGGATTAAAAAGAAAGTTTTCAGTGTAATTTACATGTTTATGTTTTTATGCATGCAGATGCCTCTTTTTTTTTTTTTTTTTTTTTTTTTTTTTAATGTTTTGATAAATATACGTCTGTAAATATGTAACAAATTAACACCTTATAATAATATATTATTTCTAATTGCTAAAAAGGTGTAAGATTGAGATTTTTAAAACAGTAAAATAGTTTTATTTGACTGTTGACATGTTTCAACTCTTCGCGAGTCATTTTCAAAAAAAAAAAAAAAAAATTAATTGAATAATGTTACACATCATTTTCAGAAAGGAAACGAGGTGGTCCACTTTTAATGTTATGACACTTTGAACTTAAAATAAAAGGATTTTGAATTTAAGACCAGTTCCTTAGAATTTGAGTACTTTTAGCTCCATTTGCACGAAATCTTTGAAGAAAAACTTATTTTTACATAACTACATGTAACAAGAAATGCTTTCCTTAAATGTTTCCCGAAAATTTCGTAGTCTGGCTACTGTAACGTTCTCAAATTATTGAAAAAGAATGGATCAATATGCAACCATTTAAGATTGACAACAAAATGCTCTGTCTCTGTCTCTGTCTTTCTTTATATACTATATATAAATAATTTAGCTTAAATTCCCATTTTCTTTTCTCTAGAAAAACGATTTATTTACTTTTGTTTCTTGTTCGCTTTGTTTGGAAACCCTGCTACAATGACAATTTTCAACCACTTACCAGTTAAATATTTTTGAAAAAAAATTTCAAAAAACGCTTATTTTTTTGTAGCAACAATCACATTTTCATGCCATTTTTAAGCGAGATATATCTTATAAAATAATTACAGATCAAAAATAAAGGTGATATGTACAAATATAAATTTAGGAGAAAAATTGTTAACTAGATTAAAGTATACCGGTTAAACAAAAATGTTAGCTTACAAAATGCGATGCCCGCAAGTTGCACGGGCAAATCACACTGGGTGAAAATGCGCTGCCCGTATGAGGCAAAACTCGTAAATAAAAAAAATAATAAAAAAAATCTCACGATAAGAAAATCGGAAATTAAACTAAAATTTTTTTCCAAGTTCCGGAAGTGAAGACTGCGTATATCTTTATTTTTTTTAAATTCAATTTTTGAAATTTTAAATATTTAACAGATAATCCAAACTATTAATATAATTTAATTCTGATCTTTAAATTTTGGATTTAAGGCATTTTAAAAATTACATTAGAAACTATACACACTGATAGAATTGAAAAGTGAAACGAACGGAGCCAAAAACAGTTAAAAACCGTCGTAGTGGAAAAGAAATATTTTATTTAAACTCAAACGGAACGATGAACAGCAAAAAATGTATTACAGCACGAGGTGAATAGATAATTGAAAATTTACTGTCTGAATAAAATAGCAATTGTTATTTTGAAATATAAACTTTGTGATAAAAATTCATGCTTATATGAACTATAGAATATGGAGTTGGATGATTTAATTTTTTTTTTTTTTTACCCATGTATATTACCTGTAACATAACATTTTTAGGGTTCCGTACTTGAAAAGTAACAAGTTGGAAATTGCTCGTGAAACGTGGCAAATGAGGTGCGTTCGTACTATAACTAGTTTTAAAATTATTTTTTGCACCCCATATTGTACTGAATGTATAATTTTTTGCACTTCATAACGTGCATAGTCTGATACATCATTAAAATGCACTTCCAATAATTTTTTCGGAACACTTTTGACTGTCCCTGTAATTAAACTATACATCCGATTTTCCTAAAATTTGAAATAGCTCAACAAAATTTTGCAACAATTATATCTTTAAAATTTCAGACCATTCGGAAGGCTGTAATATCATTAAAATGCACTTGCAATAATTTTTCCCATTGGCCGTAATGTAAAGAAAAACTTTTGGCTGTCCCTGTAATTAAACTATACATCCGATTTTCCTAAAATTTGAAATGGCTCGACAAAATTTTGCAACAATTATATCTTTAAAATTTCAGATCATTCGGAAGGCTCTAATACCATTAAAATCCACTTGCAATAATTTTTCCCATTGGCCGTAATGTAAAGAAAAACTTTTGACTGTCCCTGTAATTAAACTATACGTCCGATTTTCCTAAAATTTGAAATGGCTCGACAAAATTTTGCTACAATTGTATCTTTAAAATTTCAGATCATTCGGAAGGCTCTAATATCATTAAAATCCAATTGCAATAATTTTTTCCATTGGCCGTAATGTAAAGAAAAACTTTTGACTGTCCCTGTAATTAAACTATACATCCGATTTTCATAAAATTTGAAATGGCTCGACAAAATTTTGCAACAATCACATATTTGAAATTTCAGACTATTCGGTTGTGTAGTTTTTGCTCTGTTACATGCGGACAGACGGACGGACGGACGGACAGACGGACAGACGGACGGACAGACGGACGGACAGACGGACGGACTGAACGACGACTATAGGTGCTACGTATTTATATAATTACGAACGCACCTAAAAACGGAACCATTATAAGATCACTCCCGTGTCTGTCTGTCACAGCCATTTTACTCGTAAACTATGGAACGTGGAAAGTTCAAATTCGGGGAAGTAATAAAGACCATTGACCCACATATTTTCAGATTAATAAACATTCATAAATATAGTTAGTAAAAAAGTAGAGTGGCTAATTATGCTACTTGAAAAAAAAATCTTTTCTTTGCATATCATGTGGGGTATCCTGTGAAAGCTTTTGTAACGCTGAACTCAAAAATACATTCCTTTTAATTTTAGATATTATGTTTTCAAAGATATTGTTGAAAATGTAGCGCAAAAATATATTCCCCCCCATATAATTCCGAATCTACTGAAACTAAAATTATGAAAAAAATAGAGTTAGTAGACGCTAATGTAAACCTTGCCGGAAAACTATAGTGATTACTCTAGGTCACATAGTTTTTGAGTAATTAGCATTTTTCTGTTATACACAAATTTCGATTTACGGGCATTCAGGAAAATTGTCGAGCATCGCCTAATATACCTATCGTTGCAGAGGAATAAAAGCATTGTTGATAATTATTTTAAAAAAAAAATCATCGGTAATTAGCCGAGATATTAACCCTTAAAGGTACGGTCAGTTTGGACATACACAAAGACACGGGCGGCGTACTCTATGCCTAGTTAACAACTTTTAATGATATATATGTGTAATGTAATGTCCAGTAACAGTATAAAAGCAATAAACGTCAAATTGTAATCGTCAAATTGTCAATACTAATTTAAGTGGTCTCGGGACTCTAAAAAGTGGTAAAAATGAAAAAAAGACCATTTTCAACATTTAATGTCTTAAAATGTATATGATTTTAAAACATAATTTTAATTGGGATAAAAATTGCAAGATACAGAATTAGTATTTATAGGGGGCTCGAAACTGTTAGACATTTGTCGAACAAAAAATTGGCATAACAGTTTACGTGCAGGATTACAAAATAAATATTGCAACTAGAATGAAAATTTTGGTGCTTACTTATACTTCAGATTGTAATAATTTCCCTGAACTTAAATAAATTTGTATTTAAAGCGTTTTATATTTTTAATGCAATGTTGCATTTAGCGAATACAAAATTTTGAAAATTTCAACAGTAAAATCACCTAAAAAATATTTTTTTGAACAATAAAAAGGAAATTTTTTATTCAGTTTATACAAACTAACATGAAATATATGCTTTGAAAATTTCATGAAAAAATATTCAGAAGTTTTTGAGGTATCCTGCGCGTTATGCCCAAAAAACGCCATTTGGAAAATAATGACTTTAAAGTTTCGGAAACGCCCCTTCAGCTATTGAACGGGTTTAATTCTAAAAGCCAAAACTTCTGTTCTAATGGGAATTTCAAGGAAACAATTATATCAAAATATTCAGAAAAGATAGGAGTTTAACGTCTAAAAAAATTAAAATTTCTTAAATTTTGAAGCTTTAAGAGTCCTGCGACCATTTAATCATTTCCGACACGGAGTAATTCTATTTATAAACTTATGAAAAAATGAACTGACACCAGAATTTATAAACGAATTTATTAGAAAATGCGAACTTGCTTATTTTCACGTACATGATAAAAGGAAAAATTTAATCAAATATTCTTGGTGCCGTTTGTCTGTTTTGGAATTAAAATTAGGTGTCCGTTTTTTAAGGGCATCGCCCTCGAAAGATTTAATTAGAATGAATCGCATAAATACTGTGGGATTCACGATGGTTTGCATTGATTGTATCTCTCAATACGCCTCGAGTGACTTTAAAAGTTAATTAAACACCTATCTGGGAAAACGCGGCACTGATCAAGGCGGCGTTGCAACTTTGAGACCTCAATTCGAAGCGCGCTTAGCACTTTGAGCAACTTTGAACAAAGGTTTTGTTTTAGCTTCACTGTAGAAATAAAGATTATTAATACGCTGAATTTAGTTTCATGAAATGCCAAATGAAGTTTAACTATGCGCTGCTTTTATTGCCAGTACCGAATTAAGTTCATCATAAACAGATTACGATAATATTAAAAGAAGAGTTATACGAATAGCTATATTTGATATTATTTAGATTCCATATCTCTTTGAACTTTCATGGTATACCCATTTACACTTTTCTACTATATACAGTTATACCCAACCCTACGTTGTATAGTTTTTTACAAAGTCTTAGTATTCTTTTAGCAACGTTTTTTTTTTGTTTTTTTGTTTTTTTTTTGTTTTTGTTTTCTAATAATACAATTACAAATTCATATATTTATTCTACGGAACCCTCTGTACGCGAGTAATGCTCGCACTTGACCGTTTATTTAAACAATACGTTTCATTACATTCTTATAGTGTATAAGCATTTTCTATGCTTTTTGTGCCAATGGCAAACGCATTTTTTTATATTTTTATAATTCTATTTGACAGTGAAATATTTTTGAACAATTTTTGAAAATGCTATAAATTAACTTTTCCTACTGCGAAATTACTTGAAATCGTATTAAATTTCTCACTTGATATAATCTTTGGTGAATGCATCTTGTAATTATTGGAATGAGGCAATGGTAGAAGAACAAAAGCGAGATATATCACGAGCGTTTTCACAAAAAGAATGCATTTGAAACTGCTAAAATTTTAAATCTATGCTATAAATATGTTACAGTCAAAGTAATATCTTTGTTCTAATTTTTAAAACCTTAAATTAAAAATAATAATAGCACACCGTTTTAAAAAAAGTGAAGTAGGCACTTCTAATATTCAAATTAATAATTTAACTATGAATGTTGTTTTGTTTATTCTTATATGTGTTTAAACGCTGCAGTTACAGCAGTAGTTGATCCACAGAATTCACAAACAATAGCAAATGAAGCTAATCAAATTATTTATTCAACAAATTCACCTATGAAACTGATATTATATGCCATTTACATATCACAGGAAATTATGGCCACATTGAATCATAAAATATGTGCATTCATTTGATCATAAATTTTCTCCATCTAACACTATAATACATTGCAATACATTTTCCGATCCACAAATTCATCCACAAAAGCCAGATGAAATAATAAAACTAGGCGAAAGAGGCTAAAAGTATTAAGTATTTTATTTAAAATATCAATATTTTCGATCATTCAGTGAAAAAGATGATTGATTTCACAACAGAACTCGTGTATCGCATTTCTAAATTGTTTTTTTTTTATTTCTTAGTGTAATTTGTGCCAGTACAAAACAAATAAACAAGGAAATCTACTAAAATGCATATTAAGATATTGATGTCAACGATAATGGTATTTTGTTTATAGATCTATATATGTGGTTACATGTATGATTTTTCTATAAAAAAAAAAAAAAAATCTTGAAAGACAGCCACTTAAACAGAATACTCTTAAAAAATGTAATTTATTTTTAGTGAATATTACAATTACTTATGTATGTAGGCTTATCTTAATAATTAAATAATCTTACTACTTAGATAATTTGCTAACGAAATATTCCTTAAAACTTTCATAGGATATTGTTTAGCAATTCTATTTTTATGCCACTAAAAGGAATGAATTCTATGCGTCAAATTACAAAATGTATCAAACGTAAAATATTCAGCTTTCCAATTTTTTCCCTTTATTTTTTAATGTTACTCATCTACTAAACGGAGTGAGAAGTCCCGGGACTCGCTATTAACTGGCCGCACTAACAAATTATCCATGTGATTTATAAAAAGAACATTCTTGAAAACATGAAATTTAAGTTTCATGATATTTTCGGTCATTTTTTTACGAATTGCAGTCGTTTAAGTGACACTATAGTCACGCTTTTGTGAAAACAATGAACGAAAGCAAATTTCTTGTTTTAACCCTCGCAGTACTAAGATGAGGTCAATTTGACCCCATCTGGAGATTTTGCAGTATTTTTCTCATTTAGAATATGAATGACAAAATTATTTTCTTTGAATTACCCTATAAAGGTCATTTTTTATGATTTAATCTACTTACTAAGTTTCGCACAGTTCAATTTTTTGTTTATTTGTAGAAATTGCGAATGAGGTCACATGTACCCCATCTTAGGCAATTAGGGAATAAATGAAAATTTTCTATCATTTATCACATTTCAAAAGAAAGAAAGATATTTTTTACATCCTGCCAAATGTAGTTCGCTGTGGATACAGCGTTATCATGCAGGCGAGTCTAGGCCCCGCCCTCATTTCGTTATTTCTTTGTTCTTGAGTTCAGTTGTGTATAAATTTCGCTATTCAATTCAATGAATCGTCGCATCGTATGAACATTATAACTGCTTTGCGGGGTCTAAATTACCTATAGGGTCACGGTCAGCCATTTTTAAATCTTAGGCTTTTAAGCAATATTTTGATCTTAGTAATGCGAGGTTTAATTAAACATTATTTTTTTTGCGAAATCAAAAGCTGTTAAAACCACAAAATGGCTTTGTGAAGCATTAAGGCTGCTCTGTCAAAAACAACCATTTATCGATAGTTTACTTAATTTAAATGTGGCCGTACCAGCGCCATCGATAATCCAAGTTCTGGACCACGAATCGAGGCATCAGTACGTGAAAACACACACAAATAAAACCGCAATAATGTTTTGAATAACTGAAAGGTGAAAGTGGCGCAGATAGCTGACATCGTAAAGATATAGACAGTATGTGTGAGGAATATTTTTCGTGAAAATTTGCCTATGAAAAATTACTGTGAAAGATGGTTGCCGCGTTTCCTAAGTAAAGACCAAAACAGCAGCATGTCGATGATTTAGAGCGCAGATCGGCGATATTTCAGCGTAATCCAAGTGAGTATTTTTTTTTGGTCGAAACACTGTGCGTAACACTAGAAGAAACAGGAATCCATTATTACACACTTGGGGGTGTGCAATAAATCGTTGATATTATAAGCGATAGAAAGCACCCAAAATGACCAAAGACTTTAGCCAGTATTTTTTTTTGGGGGGGGGGAAGGGGGAATGGCATAATATTTATGTACTACCTTCCGAAAGGAAGAACAGTTACAGGCGAATATTATGCAGCATCATTGGATCGTTTGAATAAAGAAATCAGAACAAAAATATGGCGAAGAAAAACGTTCTGTTTCACCAAGAGAACGCATTGGACCACATATCCATGAAAGTGATGGCAAATCTTCCTGAATTAAACTACGAATAACTCCATCACTCTCATATTCTCTTAGCTCTGTCCCCCAGAGGCTATTACTAATTTACTAACTTGAGGAGGTGGCTCCTGAGGAAGAGAGTTGCGTGAAATGAGGATATTGCATGTGCTACGTTATTTCATTGTCAATACGATGATGATTATCACGCAAAACTCCAGTCAACTACTTGTAAAGACTTCAAATAACCTTGTTCTGTTGATAGGCTGCCACCACCGATATATGCGTGATATCGGGAACAATGTTAGAAGAGGAATAATTAAATACTAACTTGTTCAGTTAATGTTAAAGAATAATTTACTTACAGATTATTCGCATAAACAAAACATTATTTCAATTATAGGCTCGGATATATAGCAGGTCCTGCTCAACACTAAACGATATTTTGAAGTAATGTCTACATACTGGGATGTATTATTAAATTACGCACTATTCCCTTCTCACTTTACCGAACTCAGCAAAGCTTATCGGAGAACCACACAAGTATCTCCCCTCGTACACACGTTTTTCTCCACAGGAGTCAATTTTTATCAGGAACGACTTTCACTGGCCAATCTACGACTCAAATCTCCCACCTCAACCCATGAAACTTTAGCCAAGACTATCCAACACTCTTTCTCAGCTACTCTCTAGAGAGAAAAACAAATGGGTTTCCTTCCATGTTAATCAAGGAAGCACCTTATATCTCACTGAACTTCGCTTCGTCGTTTGGTCATATACTAGGGATACCCAAGGACTTATTTTTGTTCACTATATCTGCCCTCTTTGTTGTCCATATTCTCGTATACGAAAGAAATGCTGGTATGTCGTTCACACATTGGGACTTTTCATACAATAAGATATGAATATAATAGCTCGTTCCCATTTCAACATAAGGGAAATATTTCTCTAACTCAAATACGCGGAAAGTGATTTACAAACAAAATACAATAAATAAAATAAAAATAATATTAATTTAGCAATAATCTTAAGGGGACGGTGGAGTTTAAAATCCTTAAAAATATATATTTTTTTATTTTTGTAAATTTCAACTTAAATATTATTCAAGAGTACATTATATACATTATAACATGCATTTATCACAAAAAAATTAAAAAAAAAAATTTTTTTTGAGAAAAAAAATGGTATTTAACGCGTCGTGTTAGAAATCTTCGAAATTCCCCATGCGTCTTCCATTTCAATGAAAATACCCAATATTTTTTATAAAAGTTTGGTTTATATATAGAAATAAAATAGAGCATCGAATTTTACATATTTGAATTTAGAGGTTAAAAAAAGAAAAAAAATTGAAAAATTTTGAAACTTTTTCGAAATTTTTTCAAAATTTCAAATTTTTTCAATTTTTTTTTATTTTTTGTAAATTTTATCTTAAATATTATTCAAGGGTACATTATATGCATTATGGCATGCATTTATCACAAAAAAAAAAATAAAAATAAAATTTTATTTTTGAGAAAAAAATGGAATTTTACGCGTCGTCTTAGAAATCTTCGAAGTGCCCCTGCGCGTTCCATATCAATGAAAATCTCCAATATTTTTTATAAAAGTTTGGTTTATATATAGAAATAAAATAGAGCATCGAATTTTATATATTTGAATTTAAAGGTTAAAAAATTTTTGAAATTTTGATTTTTTTTTTTTTTTTTTTTTTACCTTTAAATTCAAATATATAAAATTCGATGTTCTATTTTATTTCTATATATAAACCAAACTTTTATAAAAAAAAATTGGGGATTTTCATTGAAATGGAAGACGCATGGGGCATTTCGAAGATTTCTAACACGACACGTTAAATTCCATTTTTTTCTCAAAAATAAATTTTTTTTTAATTTTTTTTTGTGATAAATGCATGCCATAATGTATATAATGTACCCTTGAATAATATTTAAGTTGAAATTTACAAAAAAAAAAAAAAAATATATATATATATATATATTTTTTTTAAGGATTTTAAGCTCCACTGTCCCCTTAATTAGTCACTCGCTCATTAACGTCAGAAACCGGACAGCATGCGGAACTGAAGCATATTTTGGAGTCCTTTAGAAATCGTACTGTATATGAAAGATGTCCAAAAGTTAGAGGATCGTTGGAATAAACGTATCGCTCTTGAAGGAAACTATGTTGAAGAATAAATTCCATTTTTGCTAAAAAATATTTTTTTTCTTTGGTATTCCCGGAATTTTTTTACTCCATGTAGTATATCTCAAAATATTATCATTCCATATGTCATTAAAACTTTAATAATCAAACTTGATACTTGGGTCTAATTCAGCTTTTCTCTATTTCTTATTACTCTTACCTCATTGACAGCTTTTAGCGCAATAACTGTTGTGCAAAATATTTATTTATTACTCCATAATTTTAATAAATATTAGCCTGTAGTTTTGGTCGACAGTATATATATATATATATTAATTAATTTACTTTTCATATAAAAAAAAGTATTGAAATATCTTGGAAGAATAAAATATAAGTTTACAACCTTAGTACGAATTGAATATTATACTTTTTTTTTAGTTAAAGCGAAAAAATATTCTTTCGTTACATAAGATATGAACTGTAAAATACACCTTTCACATAATGTAGTCATAAATTGCGACACATATACATATAATTCAAATTTTCACGTAGTCAATACACACGACTTTCGTAATGAAATATCTTTAGATCATGAATAAGTTATATTTAAATAATTTGAATTATCTACAATGCCACTTTCAACGAATTAGCTTTCATCACTTTCCTAGTAGTGTTGGTTGCCCAAATAGAACGTCTTTTCACATTTATGAATACGAATAATTCTAAATATGTAAAATGTGTTATAAATGATTGAAATATTTCCAAACTGAATAATTATAATAAGGTATTTCGTAATTTGCTGTCAAAAACTTGAGTTAATTTTACATAACGAACTTCAGGCAACTTGTTAGGAAACACCCTCTTATAAATTTCTGCTCATTCAAGCTGAAATATTTCATGATGTTATTGAGATGCATCAGTCGTAAAGGAGATAACTTTATATTTTGTGCATAAAATACTATGCGCGTGTTAAATATTCCTTCTTGCCAGCAGGTATTTTGATAGAAATACATTGTTATTGTATTTAAAATATAATGATTTAGAATAAGTTTATTAGAAGTACATTTTAAGAATATTTATTGAGTAATCACACTCACATAGAGGGTTACAGAAATTCATTTTTCCCAAAGCAAAGGAGTAAGTAAGCCGGTGTATGGATCACAGCGGCATGTAATTTGGACAGTAGACGCTTTAGATAATGTACTCGAGATTAATTGAAAAATCTTGTTCAAAAAGAGATTTATAGACAATGCTGCTCATAATATACCTTGCGGTAAAAGATGTTTGAAAATCCGAAGTTCAGTAGCGTAGTGATTAGCCCATTGCGCTATCACGCCACTCGTTATTTTTTGATTCCGGGCTGAGGACTGGGCAAGCTTCACTGAAGCTTTCATTCCTACGGGGTCAGTAAAAGGAGCACCAAAATTGCTTAGGAACTAAACACTGTGGGTCCCATGTTAGGTCGACCACCTACCCATGTGCTATGCCATATATGGCATAGCAATGAGGACATATGGTCAATAAAACAGAGCTGGACCCTAAGCCAGGATCTTTAATGGATTGTAACGCAGCAAGTTTAGTTTTTCTTTGCAAATCAAAATTCTGTTAGAAAAACATTTCGTCTAGAAAGGATTAGAATCAAACCTTGTAAAGTAAAAATAATCCTACCAGGCACCATGCTTGGTACACAATGCATTTTACAAGCTACTTAAAAGAATCCACAGACCAACTCCCAATAAGGAAAATATATAAAATATTTTAGTACAGTAGATAGACATTAAATATTTAAGAATTCTTAATGTCGTTAATCTTTTTTTTTCCAAAATACTTATATTGAACATTTTCGTGTACATGTATTATGTTTTTTTTCTCTTTTCATCTTTCCACCACACAGTTACAGCTGCATCTGGATTTTACTCTACAAGTATCATTCCGTTGCATTTTAACATCATTATAGTATTTAATGGATGTAGTTAGATTGATGAGCGAAAAGCTTTTTTTATGTATTGATCACTGGTGAAAAGAGTTAGTGCAGGAAAGATAAGGTTTTATAGAGAAAACTGATAGCCGTTCATCAATATTTGGGTAGAACTTAGTTTTAGCAATAGAAATGAACATCTAGTGTGCTCCTCAAAAATAAAATCGTTGTACCATGTTTTGGGGGAAAACAAAGGTGGGCATTTTTACTCAAAGGGGGGGGGGGATCTCAACTTTTTTTAAATAGGTCAAGTGCGATTTTTTTTACCACTATGCATTTCTTAATTCTAGAGACGAATAGCACCATCCGCAAGTCGATATGATTATTCAATTCTAAGTTACGGCAGGTTTTAAGAACACAAAGTTGAATATTTACTTTAGCAACTTTAGCATACAACTTTGTTACGCTTGTTTTAAGTTTAAAACGCGTTCACTATACCATATTATTTAATCTTAATCGTAGTAAATATTGAAAAATTGCAATAATCAAATTCAGGGTCATCGGAGTACTCTTCAAGGTCATCAAAGTTATCAATATCCATAAAACCATTCATGACTTTGTATTCATAAAACCAGATGTAACTTTGCTACAAATGATCGTAGCGACTTGCGGATAGGGCATTCTATGTATAATAAATTCATAATAACGATATCACACTTGACTTATTTAAAAAAGTTGAGTTACTCCCCGAGTTAAAATGCTCTCCTTCCTCCCCCCCCCCCCGAAAAAAAAAGGACATGTACGATTAAACAACATTATTTTTTAAGGACTTATTGGATCTTCATTTCTCGAGCAAAAACGAAGTTCTCCCCAATCTTTCCTGAATGGCTAACGGTTATTGCAGTAAAAACTTATTTTACCTCCTCTTAGGTATAATTTTCGCCTTTTTATTGATAATACCTGCTGTAACTTTGTAACAAATGATATCGACTTGCGGATAGGGTTATTCTATGTATTCATAATTAAAAAATATATAATAAACGATATCGCATTTGACTTATTTAAAAAAGTTGAGTTATCTGACCGAGTTAAAATACTCTCCTTCCCTCCCCCCCCCCCGTTAAAAAACAAAGGTAAAATAACATTATTTTTTAAGGACTCATCAGATCTTCACTTCTATTGCAAAAACGAAGTTCTTCCGAAACTTTCTTGAATGGCCATCGGTTGTTGCTGTAAAAACCTATTTTACCTGCATTTTAGTGTAATTTTCGATTTTGTATTGATAAAACCTGCCATAAGTTTGTAACAAATGATCGTATCCACTTGCGGATTGCGCAATTTAATTCATAATTAAAAAGATAAATATTAAAGGGAAAAGCTGTTAATATTGTCATAATGGTTGAGACATGATCAAACGTGTCAAAACACATTCTTGCGTGTTGGTTTAAAAACCACAATTTTGATCTTTCTCAAAATTTTATTTGTAGGAACCAAGTCTTGTCATCTCTTGATAACTTGATTGAAGATCTTGGCCCTGCTGGCTCATAGAAATGAACTTTGAAATCACTATTTGCAAGTCTCACTTCATTAATAATTCCTAGCTTACTTCTTACGCAAAAATGTCATTTTTCTGCAGTATAAATTTTGAAAGGGCTTTGGATATCTTTACTTTCTGAAAATTACTTGAGGCTGATGCATGGTAACATCGTATAATGTTTCATTTACAGGAACATACTCATGGTAGGAACAAGTTTCAGGGACTGGCAAGCAGCATTAAAATTGTGGTTTTTAAACCGACAAGAAGGAATGTGTTTTGACACGTTTGATCGTGTCTCAACAAGTATGCCAACATTAACAGCTTTTCTCTTTCCCTATTCTGTTTTTGTCTCAGGTCTTGTATAAAATTATTTTCCTTCTTTATGTAAAAGTGCTGAGGTTTCGTTTAGTTACTAAAATTACAACAAAAATTACTGAAATCATACTAAATGTCGGCCTTAGGCATAATTATTTTTTTAAATTAATTGCTAAGCTTTGCAAATTATTTTCTGTTACTATTATTTAAAGATAATAAAAAAATAAATTTAAATGACACACTGAGATAAATACTTAGCTGTGACTACAACAAAAGAGTAGTTTGGCAGCATTGTTTTGACATGTTCCCCTTGCCATATCTCAGCTTGTAGTCAAATCTCCATCCTGAAACTTCTTGTGCATTGCACTACTATACAATACTCTCAGAAACCAGAACATCAGATTTTTATCTCGTGCCCCACCAAAGATATCAAAGTCTCAAAAGTGCGATTTTTGATATTTTTGAAAAATTTGGGATTTTTTTTAGCGAGGAGAAAGCAAGTCCCAGATCTGGAACTCGGCGTGTGAGTACAAGTACTTTCGGCCTATTTGTAAAAGAATTATGTCTTGTTGACAGTTTTTCTTGATAGAAAAATTTTCTCTTGTAAACGGACAAATTTTGGAAAAAAACTGAAACTTTATGCTTAAATTTTACAAATAAGCAGTTAGTTTCGGAAACTTCTCTATTACCAAATTTTTAGCCCAATGTATTTTGTACAAATTGCTTTAATCCGCACTTGAATTGGAGAAATAAACGATGAATTATTTACAATTCCGTAAACCCTTCATGTGAGAAAATTGCTGCAGACGATGAAATAAAGATGGCCGCCATACACAAAAAAAATAATAATAAAATTAAAATAATAGTCATTTTGAACTTCTATCATGTTAGGGCTGTTGTACAAAAAATTTCTGATTTTTTAAAAATGGTCGAGCAACCAGTGCTGGACCTCTTGAAATGGATTGACCCGAATATATTCTAGAAAAATTGACCCACCAAAGAAATAAAATCTTCGCCAATCATAACCAATTATTAAATTAGAATGTTCACGGAATTGGATAATTAAAATTATTTTACTTACTGCAAAGTTTCTGTAAGAAATTAGTCATTTATCTTTAATCCAATATTAGTTTATACAAGAACGAGAAATCATGCATCAGGCACAGATTATGAAACCCTTCCCAACACTAACAGAATGTTACTAAGCTATTTCCTTATTTCATAAAATCAAATGAAATATATTGTAAATTATATATATAAACTAGAAAACAGTGATTCTGCTTTTTCAGAATTTAGGGTCGCTCCCGCTGAAAAAAAAATATATATGTATATATAAATAGTACAAAACATATCTCAATTTTAAGACTTACAGCATACGCTTTTATTTTATGTAAAATGACGTCATTCGCACCCGCTTAATAATTCCACATTTACGATCCACTGTTAAACATCTACAGTAAAGTATGCATAGGGCGTCACTATCGCGAAATAAAACCAAATGCAGCAAAAAAAGCTGTTATTAAAGAAACTCGACAAAAAACGGCTGTTTAATGATTCATAGGCCTTCATTTGTTTGTAACAGTAATATAGATGCTTAAAATTAAATACAGTTTATAATAGCTCCATGTTTTAACAGAAATCATTCGTTTATATTTTTTCAAAATAGCAAGTACTTTTATTACATATTCTTTCGGTTGTTATGAAAAAATGGCAACAAAAATATATAATTAATAATTTACAATTATTTTTCCTTTATTTTCTACAGAAATGGAGTACTTCTGTTGCCAATATTAAGTAAATGACTCCAAAAACTAAAAAAAAAAAAAAAAAAATTAATATTTCATAAATAAATGGAGATGCAGTTTTCAAACAAATTGCATTTAAAAGTACTTTTTTTTTCAATACGACGGTATAAAAATCGAAAATGTGCGATGCTTAGAAGTTTAAAAAATTGCTACAGAGCATTTAATCGTACTGCTTTGTTTTACGGCTGGCTTCTGTAAGGTAGTTTTATTTTTTGGAGACGACACAAAATATACTGGGAGAAAGAAATAGCATACCGTACCGGGGGCTAAAAAAAGAACACATAATACTGTAAAAATCTGTTTTCAGCAATTGTTGTTCATATCCGATATGGACAATTATGTCCAATATCGTAGGTATGTCGCCAATCATAACCATTAATTTAAAAAGATCATGGGAATGGATAACTAAGATTATTTTGATTACTGCAAAGTTTCTGTAAAAAAATTGTCATTTTCTGTTAATCTAATATTACATTAAACAAGATCGAGAAATCATGGATCAAGCACAGATTATGAAACACTTCCCAAGACTAATGGAATAATATTAAGATATTTCATTATTTCCTGAAATTCAATTTAATATATTTTAAATAAGCAATTTAAAGAGAAACACATAAATCTGTAAAAATCCATTTTCAGCAATTGCTGTCCATATCCGATAATGTGTATGAATTCTTTTGTGCAGTCCGGTATATAATCTATCGAATTTATGCACATCACGTAATATACTAAGAATAACAAAAAAACATGTGTACGGCATAGTTTATGAAACACTTTCCAAAACTTTCCAACACATTCAGAATACTAAAACCATAGTTCACGGTTTACTAAGGTGAAAGATGATGTCTACATGAACAATTTAGAAAACACATAATGTGCAAAAACCAAATTTCTACTATTATTGAACACATAACGGTATCATTTTCAATAAATGCATACAATTCAGAAAACATTTTTTTTTTTTAATTACTTTTAAATTTCACATTAAAAATGAAATAAGTGATAATGTATAAGTTAGATGTGTCTGTAAATATAATTAATTAAGCACTTTAGCTTTTGGTATAATTTTTATACACTATTTTACTATATTTTATATACTATTTACCAGTAACATGGTAACAGACTTGACTGGTAACAGACTTGACATTAACAGCAAAATATCTTCCAAAACCTACATGCTAATTATTAACACTAAGAAACAAAACAAAATCTTTAATATATTAACTAGATAATAATATTCAAGCAAAAGAAAGTACTAAACTTATATTTTTAACATAAAAAATTAGGTAACAGACTTGACATTGAATAAAAATACTCACCTTTATAAAAAATTCTTTACTCCACTACACTGTTGTTTTTCAACTGCAAAAGAAAATTGCTAAAAGTAAATATTTAACTAGCATAAGTGTTTTTATTGCAAATGTGCTGCCGTCCTTGGTGAAATTGTCAACCTTTATTTCATGAAATTGTAGCTTGGTAACAGGCTTGACAAAATATGAGGGACAAAATGTTTTGTAGATTTTCTTTAAAAAAATTTTTTTTTTGCTGGAATAATGTCAGAAATTTGAAATAATGATGATTTATCTCATTAAATGTCACAATTACTTTCCTTTTAAAGTGAAAAATGAAGTGAAAAAATATTACAGAATTATAAATTACAGAAGAGGGACAGCTATTTTTTTCTTCTACTAGATGCAAAAATCTGCATCTTTACGAAAAAAATATGAAAGTGATCATTTTTATGTTTTAGAAATATGTTGTGTAGTGTAATTAAATAAATCTAATATTTATAGTCAGTTTTAAATAATATAATATGAGTACATTTTCTTTTTTTTTTTACTGTGGGACAGCATATGTATGCATATTTTGAAAATGACCCAACGACAGTCGGGATGATATAGGATCTTTTTGTGCAGTCTGTATGTGATCTTTTATACCAATTTCTTTTGTGTCTGCCTGTAAATTAACGATAAATTATATGCTAACTACGTTCTATTGTAAGAATTTTGTTGTACATCAATTTAAATATAGGATGTCCAGCGAATAAGACGCTGATTTCAAAATCAAATATCTCAAATACAAAGATCAATGGAATTATGCGGTAAACGTTAGTAGTTATGTTGTAAAAATATTATACAGAAGTTTCAAAATTTAGTTGCAAAAACCATTAACAGATGGCGCTGTAATCGAAATGCCTATAAATTGTGTTTCAAAGTTCAGAGCACTAGTGTGTCATTCCCAGATGGTTCCTTAATGGAAGGACGAAAAGTCCGCTTCTTAGTTGGGGTGATGTGCAGAATCGGAGCCATATGTTGATAGAATTGAGATTTGTTTCAAAATTAGTTATAATCTATTTTGGCCTGGATACCAATGTCTCTGTGGTATGTTTTTCCTTTCCTAATTGGTAGATCGTGGAATCGAATCCAAGTAGAGGAGGATTTGGAAAAAAATGCTTGAATTAAAAAAAAAATCCAAAGTTTCAAGTTTTAAAATTTAATTAAGTTCAAAGAAACCCCCTTTTTTAAAATAATTGGTCATTTATAATAATGATTCATAAATCATTTTTTTAAATTGTAGAAAATAGTTTGAATGAAAAAAATACAAAGTTTCTGGTTTTAAAAACTTAATTAAGTTAAAAAAAAATCATTTTAATTTTAAAGACTCATTTTCATTTTTTTTTATCATTGAGCACAGAAGTATGGTGCAGCTTCTAACGATATGATCCGAAGTTTTGTAAAGGAGTGCAGCCTCCAAAATACTTTTGCTTCGATGTTGAGGATATGCCTTATCATTAATGCCCTTTAAAAATGAAATAATTTAATGCATAATTTCTGTGTCTAAAGCTTTGCTTATAAAGAAAATAAATATATGTGTTGTCCTAAAACCAAAATATTATGCCATGATTTTAAAATATAAATGAAAAATGCAAAATTACTTTTTTATTTATAATAATTCAGATATAAACAATAATACCAAAATTTTAAGCTGTGATTTAAAATTATAAAAAATAAATAAAAGGTACAAAATTATTTTTCTAAATATATGCGTTTTGATTTAAATAATTATATGGCATTAAAAATTGAATTTAATAAAATATTTTAATAAAATATTTAATAAGTCTTTATATAATGATTTCTAAACTTTTTATTGAAAATCCTATTAATTGAAATTCTCTAAAATTAAAGCTGATGCAATAATTCTGTGGCCAGATGTCTCCACTTCTGCACATCTTCCCAACGAAAAAAGTGAAATTTTTCCATTTTTCGTTCTTCCATAGGAAACCATCTAGGAATGAGACGCTAGTGCTCTGGACTTCCAAGCACAATTTATAGGCATTGCAATTACAGCGCCATCTGTTAACATTTTTTGCAACTAAATTTTGAAACTTCTGTATAAAATTTTTACAGCTTAGCTAATAAACAAACCGTTTACCGCATAATTCTATTGATCTTTATTTTTGAGATATTTAATTTTGAAATCAGGGTCTTATTCGCTGGACACCCTGTATTTTTAAAATAGTGTAACATTATTAAAGTACACCTTAAACGATTTTTTCCCATAGACCGTAATATAACGTAAATCTTTTGAGTGTCCCTGTAAATGAACCCTCAATGCTACACATTTAATTTTCAATATCGAACATGCCATAGTAACTCCAATACTCAGGGCTTAATTTGCGCCGGAGCCCACCGGAGCTAAGCTCCGGTACTTCTCTGTTTTTAGCAAATTTTTAAATTTTGGTCGAAATTCACCGGAGCTCATAAATACAGGCTCCGGAGCCCAGTGCAATACCTCTTCCGAAAAACCGAAGCCTAAATTACACAGTTAAACACAGTGGAACAGTTGACAGTTAATCATATACAGGTATATATATTTAATTTTTTTTTAACCATTTGGAATTTGGAAAAATGGTTATTGTCCTCGTCAGGGTAGGAAATCAAAAGCATATCTGAAGATTTTTATTGGTTTAATCCACATTTTATTCGTGTTCTGATTGGTCTATACAGTAATATGTATGTCCCTTTACTTTCAACAGAGATGGACAGCAGAGTGTTGCCATTATGACAAAAATGTAATAAAAACTACAAAAAAAAATTAATAACTCAGAAACAAATTGAGATACAGCTTTCAAACAAATTGCATTTAAAAGTACATTTTTTTTCTCTATACGACGATATAAAAAGTAATATTGTGGGATGTTTAGAAGTTTAAGAAATAAATTTCATTTAAAATTGGCCGTCAGATTTCTTGGAAATCTCAGGATGGAAAAGCCTTTTCCCGAACAGCCAATGAAAGGCTTGGATAATTCATAAGTTTCAGGTGGATAATACGTACGAGTCTCAGGCGATTTCTGTGACTTGCAATTTTTACACTATTAATGTTTATTTCATGGCGTACGTAATGTATGATCAACTCCGTGCGATTTTTTATGTCTTAAATTTTACTCTTCGAAAAAATAATTTTCCAAATGGTCGTTGTAATTTGTTAAATTGCATTTTTTTTTCTAATGAAAATGCATTAAATTTGAAAATAATGTATATGAAATATAAATATGAGGATTGGAGTGATGGCGGAGGAGGAGGGGGGGGGGGGCTCGCTACGGTTTTAGTGCTGCCGAATATTAGGGCTCCGGTACTTTTTTTGTTAGAAATTAAGCCCTGCCAATACTATATACCCATTTCATGGCAATCGGACTATATTTACGCGAGTTAAAGTGCGGATAGTCAAACCGACTTCATAACCACTTTTTAACTATGTTGAAAAGTGTTAAAAATTAGATAAGTTTAAAAAATGCATATTACAGTAGAAAACACACTTCCAACAAATATCGATTTACTCCGTCATTTAGCCGAATTCTTTTGTGCATCTCTGTAAATGAAAGATGAATGCAAAGCACTCATAATTTGTAGAAAACATGTTGCAGTGAGCCTCAGAGATCCTTTTAAATTTCATTAACCATGCAGTAGTCTCGTGTCGGGCTTTTTGCAGCCCATATAAATTATCTTCTCCTAACTCACATCCTCTTACAAATACAATGGTGAACTATCATGTAGCTGACTTTAAAAGTCTTTTAACCACCGTAGTGAAGTTACATAACATCTCTGTTTTTCTTTCAAGTACTTTATTACAAGCAAAGTTGAAATTGGTGGAAAAGTCTTCGCAACTATCCCTAATGTCAGTTCATTTTTACTTTTTCCCATTATTCTAAATCTCATGAATAAAATGTATAATTTAAGTAAACTGCAAATTTATAACTTCAATGAAATATAATATTCGAATATTAAGTAAAAAAAAAATTCTTATTTTACATTTTCGGTATGCGGGGGGCCGGCGGCAAAAAGACCAAACGCGACTAATAACGTTCCGAAAAATAACGCAACTACTCTTGGGTTAAATTTGAATGCATTATAATATTATTAAAATGCATCGTAAACAATTTTGTTAATAAATCATAATGTAATTGAATTCGTTTACACGGCCATCTAAATGAACTATAAATGATACTTATTCTATACACCTAAGAAAAAATGTTGTAGTCCACCTCAATGATGCATACCAATCTCATTATGTTTGAAATATAGCAACATCAATAAAATATTTTAAAGATTTTTTCCACATTGACAATAATGTAACAGTATTTTTTGAGTGCCCTTGTAAACAAACTGTAATTCTTATACACTTCATTTTCAATACCGAACGTTCTATAAGAAGCCTCAATGACATGTAAAAATTACATGGAAATCCTGAGTTTATTTACGAGAGTTAGAGTATGGATGGATGTCCAGACGGACAAATCGAATTCACAAAAATTTCACCACTATGTTTGAAATATAGTAAGATCAGTAAAATATTTTTAAGATTTGTCCACATTGACAATAATATAACAGAAATTTTTTGTGTGCCCTTGTAAACAAACTGTAATATTCATATACACTTCATTTTCAATACCGAACGTTCTATAAGAAATCTCAATAACATGTAAAAATTACATGGAAATCCGAAGTATACTTAGAAGAGTTAGAGTATGGACGGATGTCTAGACTGACAAACCGAATTCATAAACATACATTTCACCACTATGTTTGAAAAAGTTAATAAAAACTACGTTGGCAAATGTGGATTTAAAAAAAATCAACTATCGGTCGCTTTTCTGCCTAACCTAAGAATGGGTGTTGCTACAACACTGTCAATGGCGACAAAGAAGAGGAAATCGATAGCCCTATCATCCAAGGCATAATTATTAAACGGAATTTTAGGATTCGTTCGGACTACAATTACAAAACTCCGCTCAAAATATCATATTATTTCTCTGGTCTTTCTTTTTTCAAGGTGCTGCGCTCATAAAAATAAGATACAGGTGGTGATAAATATGTCAGGGATATCCTACGCGGATCTCTGCCTTGTCTCCAAGTTTCAGAAAACTGACCGCATCAAACAGATCGACTGATTACATCAAAGGAGCCACATCATCTGAAGCTGAACAGCAGCTTAATTGCGACAATATTTTTTAATACCGAACATTTTATAGTAATTACACAAGATTCATTTTAACACAATTATTCTAATTGGTCAATAAATCACATGAGTTGCATTTTTGCAACTGGGGGGGGGGGGATGTTCGTGCCATGATTCGAAAAAGGGATCTCTTGGTTGAAGCTGACAATGCTCAAATTCTGTTGAGGTGATTCATATACCATACCAGATGCTATGATCTACAGGGTGTATCTGAAAAGATTAAAAAAAACTTAGAGGGATGATTGTACTCATGAAGACGAACAAAAAATTCAATGGAGCATGGGGTCGGAAATGACGTGTAAAGGATGAAAATCGAGAAAATGTGTCTGGAAATGGACAAACTGAGACAAGAAAGAAACGCTCCAGAAAATTATTTATTGCACAGAATAGGTACAGCATAGCTCGTGATGTCCAAAGAAAGCAATTATTTTATAACAATTGTTCAAAGTGTCGACCGCGGACATTATTATACAGAGTGCATCTACTGAGGCACGACTGGCGGACACGGTCGAAGACTTCGGGAATCCTGCATACGTGGATTCCTGCTCGTAGATTTGTTAGGCTTTCTTCCAAGTTTTTGTTATCTCTTTCTGACCGGATATTCACAAAGTGAAAGAAAAATCAGTTTCGTGCTACTAGCCAGTTTTGCAGAAAAGCAGCATGCGAGATTCTGATATTTTTATTAATATTGCAATTTTCACCCTTTAAACGTCATTTGTGACATCGCGTTCCATTGTATTTTTTGTTCGTCTTGATGAGTACTATCATCCCCCTAAGTTTGTTGAAGCATTTCAGATATACCCTGTATAAGGTTTGATGGGTGAATAAGGGTCTCCAGATTCGTCCGGAATTGATCAGTTGACAGAGCATTGGCAGCTTCAGCCAAGAGGTCCTAGCAAAACATTATTTCACCTAGTCGGAAAATTAAAACTTATGTGATTTTACAGTAAACCTGAATAACATAAGAAACTTGCATGGAATTCGAGTATTTTTACGAAAGTTAGCGCACGATCACACTGGCAGACAGACGAACCAAATTAATATAAACTTTTCAACTATGTTGGAAAGTCTTAACAATCGCGTTTGAAAACGTTAAAAAGAAAAACTTGGTTTTAAATGTTTAATTTCACATTCAAGACTAGAGTAGAACAGTGGAGGTTTATTCCAACACAGCGAAAAATGTCCAGAACAGGGATCAAACCTGGATATCTTGGCTTACCGTACCAATGCTTTACCTATTAAGCTATTCGAACCATACCTGGCTGAATTCATTCACTTTTAATTGTTGGATACCGCTGCGAACTGCAGCGCTAGTTTCATTCATACGAAATATAACTATAGCACTTACAGTTTCAGTTTCAGGCCAGTTGGGAGGCCTACCAATATGGATTTAGCTCAACAAACCACGCCCAGCAGAATAACAACCATCATCACGGCCCGATGCCGGGGGCAGAACCGGGAAAAACCTTCGTTGAACGAGATCCCTATACATTAAAACTTACAAAGTGATACAAAAATGTTATAAATGGCCGCTCAGTTTTATCCTAGGCGTGCAGGACTTATCATTATACAATCGTGCGTACATTAAGAATTTTGAAAAAAAAAAAAAAAAACCCAACCTCATAATGCAGTATCATCTATAGCATTTACATGATGAAGGTGTGTGATAACACGGAAACTCCGGTATAAGGTGTAATTAGGATAACTGAAAGTACCGCTGCAGTTCACAACCGTATCCAACAATAAGACTGAATTATATATATATATAAAAGGTTAAAACCCCAGAATGTGTAAACTTTGAGCAGACTATTTTCAGTAACCTTTAGCATACCGTCTTTAGTGCACTGAGGACGCTACGTTAATGTGTACCGAAACTAGTCTGCTCAAAGTTTGCACATTCTGGCATTTTTAACGTTGTTTTTAAATTTATGTTATTCTGCGCCAAGTAGCATCTTAATAATTAGCCTCTTCGGTGCCTGTGTCCCCATGCGGAGACCTCTGTTCTTTTCCTTATTAAAAACTAAAATGTCCAATTTTTTTTATATTTTCACATCACTTCTTAACACCTAAATGTTTTTTTGCGTTTAAAGCAAACGAATAAATGGCAGCATCTAAGCTGATTCCCACATAAAATAAATGTTATTTTCATCTGAGTTTGCAAAATGTCTAAAAATGCCCAAAAGACAGTATGACCAAGAAAGTGAGAAATTTTCAAAAGTATTTAACTTAAATCTTTTTCAATAACAAATGTTTGAGTATTTGTAGATCATTTACTTGTTTATGTTTAAAGCTCTTAAATTTATGATTGCGTTAATTTAGGTTAATGGTTATTAAATTCATGTTTTTAAGGGGGTTTGTAGTTTTAGATCCATATTTTTTAACCTGAATTACTAAGCGCCTAAAGGATCATTTTCAGAAAAGATATTTTTTTTTTTTGTCATTTACGATGTCATTTTGTTTGGAAATAACCAATGAATAAGCATTTGTATTATTATTTTAGCTTCGGAACTGAAGAGGTTAAAACTGAATTCTGCCAGCCAGGTATCGCCCAGAAAGCTTAATATGTAAAGTATTGGCACGGAAGCCAATATTTCCAGGTTCGAACCTTGGTCCGGACATTTTTTGCTCTGTTGGAATGCTGTGATACTCTAACCTTGAATATGATATATCCTGTTGAAAAAAATTTCCATATCTTCAGTATAATTTCACTTTATCAATAATCTCCTTTCATGAAGAATCAATCAGTTTATCATATTATAAATTTTTGTATATATTACATGTCATTGTTTTGTCATTGTTATTCTTCATTAAAGAAATTTCCCGAATATGTGCATATGAGAAAAAAATTCTAAAAGAAAGAAAATTCTAATAAAATTGAAATAGTATTAATTACGCAAAAAAAGAAAAGAAAAGAAAAAAGAAATAGTATATTTATTAGAAAATGAAAGAGATAAACTATAAAGTAAAAATGAGGCAGGCAAAAATGACATTTTATGTTTTACTAGATTAAAAGTGGTCTTCTAATCGGTAACAATAAATTACATTTCATTATACCCTTGGATAAGGATTTATTTTGTACAAAGTTCTAACTTTGGTGTACTCTAGAAATATACTTTTTTCATTGAAACAAATATTCCCTCATCTGGAAAATACCAGCATTATCAGTAAATACTATCGTTTCTATTTAAGTGTAAATAATTGATGACCAATTTTACGATCAATCTCCAGAAAGATTAAAAATTTACTTGAAATTTGTGTTTTTACTGACTGAAACTTCGTTTACCCAAAGAGATACTTTATTTGTCTTTCATGCAAAATAAAGTTTTAATCCTCGAGATATCCTGGAGATCTTTACATAGGAATTTTAGAGAATGTCTTACTAAAAATTAATTAAAATTTCATGATTCATTAGATTCTAGATGTTGGAATAAAACGTCGTGTTTTATAAATTTGTACTCAATGTAGAAAGTTCTTTAAATTAAAAAGACTGAATAATGTACACACTCAAGCACACATAAAACACGAAAAGCAAAAATAAATGTACTAAAATTGCCTGCAGGTGCATACATTTAATATAAAATTATTCAAAAAACATTATAAATATCTTTAAAATACAATAAAAACCATTAAAAATCAAAAAGTTTTCAGCCATCAAACAGCTGTCCTCAGTGGTTATTACCTCACAGGCTATCAAAGCCTGAGAGCTAATGTGCGTGCCCGTTCTGTATGTATGTATGTATGTACGTATGTACGTAACGCGATAACTTTTGATAGAAATATCCGATTTGCTTCTCATTGTTTCTCTAGGTTCATTCCGATAAGGTGTTTCCCTGATTAATTTTTGGGGCTCATTGGTGAAATATAAAGGGGCTAACGGGGGCCTATTCCCTCCTTCACTTAGGTGAATGGGTGTTTCATGCAGAATTATCAGATTTTCTTCAACTTTGGTATACCGGTTAAATCTGATAAGGCGCTTCCATGATTAGATTTGAAGGTTCATTGTTTATGTCTAAAGAAGGGAATGAGGGGGCTAATAACCCCTTAATTTAGATAAATGGGTTTTTCTATCCGATTTGCTTCAAATTTGGTATACCGGTTTATTTCAATAAGACGCTTCCCTTCTGACATTTGGAGGCTCACTGGTTAAGTATAAATAAGGGAAACGAGGGGGGGTTAAACCCCCCTCAATTTATTTTTCGAGGGGCATTATTCTTTGAATAAAAGCATAATATACAATTAGTGTGAATAGCCTGGGAGCCAAATGCCATCAGTTTAACTGGGCAGTTTTCTTTTTTATTTAAATGTTATTATTTCTTCTTTGCGCTTCTAGAAGAGATCATTTTGATTTAAGACTTGTTAGGCAGATAAGATGCAAGATAAAATTATGCAAATTTCTAACAAAACGAGCTTTCATCTATTATGCGGCAATTCTTTCCAAACACCATGGATATCGTAAGATAGTGCATCGTTACAAGCTATAACTTGATTAGCAATTATTTCAATAGATTATCTTATAATGTCTTCCTGGTAATTATTTGTACGAACGATAATCTTGGATTTATTAAAATCATACCTGTATGATTTATGAAGAGTTTGAGCTAATCTTGATAACAACATCTTGATCTGCCGTACAACCCTTAAATTACAATGATTTCATCTAGACGATTCTTGACTAAGCGCATAGAAGAAACAATAACAACATTTAAATAACCATTGACGACGACTGTGTGATGACTGAAAACGTTTTTGGATTTTTAATGGTTTTTAATGTATTTTTAAGATATTTCTAATATATTTTGAATAACTTTGTATTAAATGTATTCACCTGTAAGTAATTTTTGTACATTTATTTGTGCTTTTTTATATTAATTTTAATTATTTATTCAAGGTGAATTTAGTACTAGAATTTTAACTTTCATTTACTACAAAAATATATTTTTTTTTAAATTTATTCTTGGATGCACACAAGTTAGAGTCTATCAACAAAAATAATAAACAGTGGCAGATGAATGTACAAGAAAGATAGTTCGCTGGATGCGTACTTATTAACCACTTAACAATTTTACCCAAGCCCCACTCAGACAACTAGTTGTCTACCCGTACATTTCCATTCCAGTTTCCAGCTGGAAAGCGCAATTTCCTAACTTGGACGAACACTACTCGGCCAATTTATTTTTCAACACCAATCTACTAATTTTCTTTCATCTTACATATTTTTTAGCGTGCATTTTTGCTATCAGGTGGTTCTGGTAGTTTAGTAAGGATTGCATTCCGAAAGAAGTCTAAATCGATTTCCAAATCAGGTTTTACTGATTTTTCATAACGCAGAAAAAAGAGCTAATTTTGCTTTCACTTTCTCGTAATATTACGCGATGCGTTTACTATATTTTTACCCGGCTGACAAGAAGGGTTATGTGTTTCACGCGTATCTGGGTATGTGGATTTCTTTATACCCTCGAAACATCCCAACGGCTGGATGGATTTTAATGAATGAGATCTCAATCAATTCGTCTTAACCGTCCGATGGTTATAGGTTAGGTTTTGTTTTTATAAATTCAAAATGTCAGTCGTAAAATACAAAATGGCGGTAGAGACGAAAAAAAAATTATGCACCATATTGAGTGGCATATCATTGAATAGGTCTTTGAAAATGAAGACGATGATTCATTGACTATTTTACAGTCAGAAGCTCCGTTTAAATATTACACAACCTGGAAGTTGTGTAGGGAGGATCTCTAGCTTTACTGTAACTTTAATCTTCATAGACATCTACAGGCCTCATCAAAACAGTGTTTATAGATAGGAGCTAACAATTAAATACAACTTAAAAGTCATCAATACAAGTAAATAAAAAAATAGGTAAGTAATATAAAAAATAGTTTCACATTGATAAGAAATAATTAATTAGTTCGCTTTTTACGCAGTCAGGTTTTTTGATTTTTTAAATTTAATTTTAGAACATTATGTATTTAAAAATAGCAAATAAAGCCTTTGTGCAACAATATTAAAAAGCAGAAAAACCAACGTTTATAATGCACAAATAATATATGAAAAGCAGCAAACAGCTGTTTCGAATCTACTAGCGAGATTCTTCTTCAGTGCAAAAGGAACAGCGTGCGAGAAAAAGCAAGGCTGAGCAAAATCATAGACAGAGACGCGCTGGCTTTTATACCCTATGCGGGTGGCGAAGGCGCCGAAACAAACAATGAGAGAGAAGCAGTGGAAACGACTGGGTGGACAAGTAGCGACATCTACCGGAGAAGTAGAGAAAAGAAACCAAAAAAGGGGAATTAAATTAACGCTTTCCAAATACTTGGAAAATCTGAAGTACTAGATAAGTCATTGACTAAAGAGTGAGAATTTTTAATGATATGGTAAGCTTCCCAAAAATCAAGATCAAGGTTAGAAGAACATTTTTGGATAATGATGGCTGAGGAAAAATCGAACCTATGTTGAGAAGACCAAGAATGTTGAGCAATAGAAGAACGTTTGAGCTCCTGATTTTTAACATAACCTTCATGCTCTTTTAAACGAAATCTAAGAGCACGTTTAGTCTGACCAATATAAGAAAGACCACACTGACAAGAGATCTGGTAAATGCCCCAATTATCTAGGCGATCAACGGGGTGTTTGAGATTTGAAAAAGGGATTTTATTAACAGAAGAAAAAATAACTTTAAAATCAAACCTTCTTAGGATTTTAGCAACTCTTGCTGACTGATTTTAGGAAAAAATGGTAATACAACTGAAGTATTAGAGTTGGAATTAGAATGCTTTTCAGAATGGTCGGATTTCGTCAATTTCTTATAAATAGAATCGATAATATTAGAGGAATAACCACGATCGACAGCAATAGCTTTGAGGTAATTAAGTTCAGCACTAAGTAACTGAGGAGTGGAACAAATATTAGTAGCCCGAAAAACAAAAGTATTGAAAGCAGCGAATTTCTGGTTAGGGGGATGAGAAGAATACCTGTGAGGTGGGAGACTGACAGCAAAAGGTTTACGAAAGACGGTAGTCTGAAAGCCATTTTCACAACGAATAACAAGGACATCCAGGAAAGAAAGACAGTTATTGGTCTCAATTTCAGAGGTAAATTGTGCAGGGATCAATGGAATTCATAATAGAGATAATATGATTAATATCCGAATTCATTTCAAACAAGACATAAACATCATCAACATAACGAACATAGAACGGAAATTTTAAGATTTCAAAAAGCTTGACTTCAAAATAGTGCATATAAATATCGCATAAAATTGGATTAAGAGGATTACCCATAGCCAAACCGTCAATCATACGGAAGAAATTACCATTGAAAACAAAAGTATTTTGCGACAAGCAAGCGCGAGTGAGAAGTATAAGTTCCTCGATTTCAAAATAAGAGAAATGGAATTCACAAAGCCTTTTCTTGAGGCAATCTAAAGCCCCCTCAACCAGAACGTTTGTAAATAATGATTTAACATCAAGAGAAACCATCATGTGACCCTGCGGCTTAAAATTATGAAGTTTTTTAACAAAATCAAAAGAATTCTTAACAGTGAAACAGTTACTGCTCAAAAGTGGGGAAAAAACAGAAACTAAATATTTGGCAAGCTTATAAGAAGCTGTACCGATACTAGAGACAATAGGTCTAAAAGGAATGTCAGGTTAGTTACCTCAAAGCTATTGCTGACAGCAGCACGTCTCTGTCTATGATTTTGCTCAGCCTTGCTTTTTCTCGCACGCTGTTCCTTTTGCACTGAAGAAGAATCTCGCTAGTAGATTCGAAACAGCTGTTTGCTGCTTTTCATATATTATTTGTGCATTATAAACGTTGGTTTTTCTGCTTTTTAATTATGTATTTATTTCCGTTTTCGGTTGAAGTAATTGACCAATAACTGACAGTGAGCGGCGCATAACAGAAGATAATTCTCATGTTGAAACAGACTGTCAATAGGAAGTTGTAGTGAAAGTGCTGTTTTTCGATGCAAATAAAATTTTGCATAAATTAATAAATTAAATAGTCGTAGCAGTTTTGACTGTGGATTTAGTTTACATAATCGATTTGATTATAAATTTGTCATCGAAACTTTGGTTAATTTTGGACACAATATGGCAGAAAAATGAAACTGATCAGTGGTTATTTGGCATTATCAAGTCACATTAGCTCACGCTATCTGCAGTAAGTCAGCATGTGTGTGAAGTATGATATTGAAGTATAGATAAATAATTAATAGAAATAATAGAGTTTTGTATTTCATACTACTAGTATTGAATGCATTATTACTTGAAAAGTTTATATGAACAGTATCTGTGCTTAAATCTGAAAAATAAATAACCTGATGAATCAACATCACTAATCAACAAAATGTTTCAAATCATAATTGGTCTCGAAGAAAAAAAAATACACAGAAAAAATACATACATAAATCAAACTGAATCCAAACATTGGAATAAGTGATGGCATCTGTTATCAAATTTTGGAAATTAATTTTTATTAGCTTTAACAAAACTTTTCCTCCAGGAAGACATATGAGTTAAAAACACGTTTTCATAATGTTAGATATTTGATTTTATATTACATTTTAAATGTGTCAAATACTTTTGGCCCAACCCGTACATTAAAATGATTATTTTGTACCAAAAAATCAAATACTTTGGCAATGGAGAAAGAAAGATCCAGTTACAAATTATCGTGAAACTGTTCTCTAATTGCAAGAATGCACACGCAGGCCTATTACACTGATCCATCAGCAAATGACAAACTCCAGTGTTATGGGAGTTTCTCATTTTTAGAAGTCAGCAGTACAGATGTTTGCTAGTTTATTTTGTTAATGTTTATGAAATCCTAACTCCCGCTGAGCGAGAACGATCGTTTTGTTATACGGTTTTGAATTCACAGAATGTCTCATCAGCTAAAGTTTAATATCAAATCTGTGAAGAATATAGTGAAAAAATCCTAAGTGATTCAATGCTGCAAACCCTCTAAAAACGACATTTTCAAAACTGAGCAAAAAAAAAAAAAAAAAAAAAAAAAAATACTCAAATCTGAGTACGTCCATAGTCACAATGGCTCAGAATCAAAATTACTCAAGTTTGAAACATGTATATACTCGTTTCTGAAAACATGGACATACTCAAATATGAACACATGATGTTTATTCATGATGTTTATTCATGATTATACATGATGTTTATATTTATATTTGTTGATGGTTGTAAAATTCCACCTGTGAAGTCTTTCTTTTACGAATTCATCCATTCTTCGATTTCGAAGACTGAAGAAAAAACTTTACGCTTCTGCGATTACATTACGACGACTTTTAAGTGTTCATCCGCGAACACGATAAAAATGTAGTTCGTCTCATTTCATATGATAAAATATTACTGAAAGGAGAGTTTCGTTCGAAATCATAACAAATGAAATATTATGAATATATTAAATTACCCTGGTACAATTTACTAAATTTAACGAATAAAAAGTAATTTTGTTTGAAACTGAGTATTTTTCTGGTATTTCAGAGTTGAAAGCATTGGGTCGTCATATTTGAAAAAACAAGTTTCATAACAAAATTAAATCATCGATTTACTCAGATTTGAATGTGTCATTTTTACATTCTTCTATCTTTACAAAAAAGAAAGTATTGCATTCGTGAAAATTTTCGACTTCCGGTTTTCGACGGATTTACACGTTTTAGGGATCCGAGATCACGAAAAACGTATTTTTACAAAATGTCCGTCATTTAGTCTGTCTCTCTGTGACATAAATATTGTGGGTTCTTTATCTCAAGAACTAATGCACGGAATATAATAAAAATGTACACTGGTCATCAAAATTAAAGGATAATGAAAAAAAATATGCTCTCAAAATATGCGCTAAATAAATAAGTAAATGTTGCAACCAATGCACAATGTTGCAATTATTTATGTTAATTAAATACCATTGAACTGAAAATTGCACTTCCGTGCATAATTTAGCGTCAGAAATATGCAAATTAGATGAGTGAAAATGTGGTGCGCAATGAACGTATGCTGGAATTCTGGTCTGCAGCGTTGTTTAAAGTGAAAGTGGTGTCTGAATGTGATCAGTAATTATTAGTTATGGCTCACAGGCATCATTTAAGTTAAGGTCAAAAGTGGCGAATAATTGTTAGTATCGAGGAAGGTCAAACACAAATGGAGGTCATCCAAGATTTGAATATCCCTCAAAGTGGCGTATCAAGAGCCTCGAGCCGCTTTTTAAGCACTGGATCCGTTGATAGACAGCGTGGTCAAGGGAGACCAAAAGCAACAACTGCATCCGAAGACCGTTTTTTGTCATTGTCGGATCGAAGAAACCACGAAGCGACTGCAAGAGATGTGGTTTCAGACCTTCAGGCTGCCACAGTAGCACGAATTAGCCGTTTACTGCTGCACTAAGGCTTAACAAGAGTGGACTGTATACGAGAAGACCAATAGTTTGTGCCCCACTCACTCCAGCTTCCAAAGGGGCCCGTTTCAACTGTTCCCGTCGTCATTTTCAAGGGAGCCAAGATGACTGGGCTTTAACGGGATATTTCACAGACAAGGGAAGGACACGTTGCGTCTTCCTTCATCTTTTCAGATCAAAACACGTCTAGAATCAGCATTCAGACTATACCTGGACTCGTCAGTAAACTCGAGCCCAATCATCTTGGCTCCCTTGGAAATGACGTTACATTACATTACATTATTATGTACATTATGATGTTACATTACATTATTTAAGTTCTATTTTTGCTCTCTTGTAAATTGAAAAAAAAAAAAAAAAACTCTACATATATTTTTTGCAAATTTTTTACTAAATTTTGAAAATAGTAAACTCTAATGTTCAGTTTTAATAATATCATAAATAAGCAATTTAATTTTTGCATTAATACAACACCTATTAAGATTGCTACGTCGAAACGTTAACATATTTAGCTAGAGATTTTCTTTAATAAACTTTTAATTTCGGAGCAGTCTTCATGTTCATCCGGAGCCCTTTCTACCATATGCTTACAGAGAAGACAAATACAAAATCCCGTTAGCCAAACAAGCGATAAATAGCCAAATACAGTAACCCTACTAATGTGCTGCAGATTCTCCTAGGAGCCCACTCTATATTGTGAAGCTAGTCCGTTTTATGTCCTACGCCAAAATTTACCGGATAATCAACATATGAAGCCAAAACTCAGTATAAATTAAGATGTGAAAATTTTGAACTTTGATACAATTTCAGTAAGACGACTCCATAAGGAAAATTTAAGTATAGCATTATTTTGTATATATTATTACTAATAGATTGGTATCAGTCACATTTTTATACGATAATTTGCGGCAGAGTTAGTAGGGGGTGGCTAACCATTTTTTCACGAATGTATATATAATTGCTTATGTTTGTAAATTTGATTCTTCATAGGTGAATTCAAACAATCAATCCAACTTTAGGCTTCAGAGAGTAATATTATCTTGCAAATTGGCACTTTTACAAGTTTTAAAAAGATCTGAATTCCGTAGTATTAAGCAAAATAAATATTTTTCACAGTATTTAAGACAAGCTTGCGACTTTGCCTTTAATTTCCAATTATCTGAGTTTTTTCTTTTTAAAAGTAATTAACAATCTTTGAAATAAAAAAGGTATAGAATTCTGAGCAAGCCTACTAGGAAGGGTATGATATCAAATAGTGATGTAATTTTTCCAAAATAACAGAGTTAGTATGCTAGCATTGGCGATCGCGTAATGTTGCATTCTATGTTTTACTGGTAATCTTCACACATTTTTTCGTAAACTTATACAATAGCATATGACGAACCCACGCATATAATCTGATATACTTTCAGAATCAATAAATAAGTCATAAGTCAATGCAAAGTTCTTAACCGTTAGGAATATTCCTGTTTTCAAGCGAAATATCTGTCAGTATAAGGTAAGTGAACTAATAATGAATCATGTACGTAAAATGGGTCACACGCTTTAAAAAATGAAAAAGATGCATAAATATCACACTGGCAATCAATTAAACTGGCAGGTGATTGATTGAAACTCTCTATTCTGAAACTCTCTAACCTGTCACTTTCGTTGCTTGGGAGTATGATACATAAGTTTGCTTTTCATTTGTTAAAGCATGTGGCATATTGTAGGTTTGAAATGGGCCATTTCTAACACACTTACCTTAATTCGGAAATCGGAACATTTATAAAATATCGACAACGTAAGATTATATAATTTTTATAAAGCTTTCGTAGTAATTCTAAAAAAGTAACTAGAAAAACATATGAAACTGTGCATTCACATATGCCTACCGTAATTCAAATACATTTATGTAGGTGTGTCTGCGCATATGGATGTTTCCTTGTTTAAAACAATTTATACAAACTCCGAATTGCTATTGTCTGAAGATTTTTTATATGAAGAATTTATGAAACTTGAACACTAACAAAAAAAAATAAAATGGTGTAAGTTTATGTTTTAATAAGCTGCAAAGAAAAAAGATAAAAAGATTTTTTTTACAATTTCATGCTTTAAAAATTCATATATCAAATGATTATCAGTTTTGACAAATGATTGGTTAAGACAAAAAAAAAAAATAATAATATCTGAGCTATTTTATACATCATGATAGCTGAATTTTCTTCTTATTGAAATAAAATCGAAATTATCGTTCAACTTTTTACGCCGTAATTTTATGCCATGAGTAAGCTATTCTCTAAAAATATGTCGCCTTTTATTTATTTCAGTTTTCCCCTTTATTAATATGATAAGAAAATCTCAAAAAAATTGTACTTTGTATGATTATAATGAATAAATCCATGGCTGTTTTTTTTATATTCTATTTTTTTCTCTCATAATGAAATTTGCATTAAAGATACAGAAGCAAAAGTCACCATTTGAATTTTCATAAGCTATAACTTTTTTTCATTAATCTCTTTTAAAGATGTCACCGATCACTGCCTTATAAAGACAATTAGAAAAAAAAATAACTTAGCCACTTTATATATCACGATAGCTTAACTTTCTTCTTATTATAAGAAAATGGAATTTATAAATCCACTTTTTACGCGCTAATTTTACGCCATGAATTTTATTTAACAGACTCTTTTGTACATCACCTAATACCTCAGTACAACAATTTAGACGGGAGATTTAAAAGAAAAAATTATAGACGAAAAATTCTCTTGAAAATAAATTTTGAGAAAGTAAAGAAACAAAGTTCCTGCGTAAAAATATATAGATTATTTTACTTATTGAAGAAACTGCATAAGAAAATAAGCTATAATATGAGAATTTTTTATTTATTCATTACTTGGCTTAAATGAATAAAATAGATGAAGTTTTTGACCACAATAAAATTTTTAAACAAGGTTGCTTTTCTTTTCATAAATAACAAAACCTGTAAATTTCATTTTATGTATTTTTATATACAGTGTGTCCGTAAAGTCATGGTGCGCTTTTGACCGGTCACAGGAAATCAACTAAATAAGATGGAAATGTAAAATCTTCACCAAATATAAGAAAAACTCTCCAAGTTGTAAGGTAAAGTTTCCGTATTTCGTCCACCTTAACTTCTCCGTTTCTGCGAAAGTGGCGCCACTTATGACGGAAGGCACGGGGACGGAAGGTAAAATGGGTCAATATTGACTGTTTCGTTCGCCAAGACGCATACATAAATTAAAGACGTCAAATTTCGTATTTTTAGAAAACCTGAGTTCTTATTACGTCGTTTGTAGAACGTTATTTACTGTACTGTAAATATTTATTCCTTATTCATCGCATGTATTTTACGTAGGTAAGATGCTGACAGTAGCATACAGTGAGTTTTAGGACGGTCAGTTCATCTTTCGGGAACTGAAGCTCCGCCATATTGGGATGTAGCGTAGCCCTAATTTCGTCCCTTTTGCAGTTCTTATTTTCGTCCCGTTGACGAAATTAGGAATACTTTATCGTGACAAATTTTTCAATTATTTCCTCATGTTTGGATGGCTAATGTTTCGTTATGTTATTCTTCCACTGATAATTAGTACATTTCTTCATGCCTTAATTTAATGTAAATTAAATTACTTACTCATTTAGAAATAAATTTTTATTTAGTTATAAGTTAAGACTCGGCGTATTGGATTTTTTTGGGGGACGAAAGTGGGACCATTTTTTTCTTTTGCATATTTTAGATATTTTAGAAAAAAATAATTTTTCGCATTGTTAAATTTTTTGTACGATATTTACCTATGTTTCTATGTGCGTGGGTGGTTAACCTGCAAAATCCAAATTTGGTATGTTTTCACTGAAAAGTACAACATGGCCTAAAAGTAACAGGGGAGGGGGGGACGAAATATGAGCACTTTACTCTATACCTGTTCAGTGCATTTCGATGTGACATCCATTTTTTGCCCTACACACATCTAAACGATATTCAAGTTCTTCGCAGACACAGTTAACAACGTCTCGTGTAACAGAGGGAATAACGTCTGTGACTATTTGTTTCAAATGGAGGCCACTGAACAGTGAACAGGTATGAAACTTGGAGAGTTTTTCTTTTATCTGATGAAGATTTAACATTTCCATCTTTTTCCGTTGATTTCCTGTGACCGGTCAAAAGTGCACCATGACTTTGCGCACACACTGTATATATTCTCGAGAATTTTATTAGCTTCACATCGGAATACAAATAATAATTATTTTTTTTTATTTTTCTCGAGGGAACAATGATTAGAAACGTAAAATAAAAACAGTTTCACAATAGAAATTATAATAAATGTTTAAAAAGAGCGGGTGTATTAGATATATAGTTATGTGAAATGTGAAATATTTTAAAATAGAGACAATCTCTATTATAGCTATAGAATGTATATAGAGTATATCGAAAATGGTAAAGAAATGCATTTTATTATATTTTGGTTAAAATCTAATTTTAAACTAGCTTTGCATTTGATGACGCAAACAAAATTTTATGAAAGTTTCAAAAGAAGAAGTACTTGAACAGAACTTCATAGAGTAGATAATAAAATTATTAATAACATAATAATTATTATTATTATTTTGTTATTATAACTAGTTCTTTTATTATCAGAATGGCATGTATTTTAGTTTTTTTTTATGTCATGTATGTCTAAAGTTTTAATTTTTCACTGTCTTATCAAATGTTTTACGAAATTATAAGAGATAAATTACTAACATATAATATTTTAAACTGCAGGACAATAAAATAATGCTTCACATTAGTTAAATTAGGGAATAAACCAAATTCTCGACATTCCAAAAAGCCTTCTTTACCTTTTCAAACTTGAGAAACCAATAGATTTTTACGATTTATAGAAACATTTATTTTTTAAAAAAGTTTCTTTTGTTACCACCGATTTTCTGAAATGTTTGTGTCAGTTTTTATAGATACTAATCAGTTTTATGAAATCGGATTACAGGTTTTTGCTATCAGTTCGCAATTAAAAACTTTCATGTTCATAAAACCTGTTTTACAAACAAACATGATAAATAACAGCACTAACCCATTGACCTCCAGGCTTAATTTTGCCGGTGAAGGGCTATATATCAGGCTATGCGGTGTAAAATGTTTGTGTTGCAAAACTCACCTTCGACCAGCGCCTTATTATATCAGTTGCATATCACAGACCATTCCGGTTCAAATATGCAGCCATTATTGTGTAGTGAACGAGTGACGTCATGGTCGTTGATTACTGAAATGAGAGGACGTACGCAGCGTACGTCATGGATGTCAGGGGCTTTAACATTAGTATTAAAATTAATACTGTTTTGCTATTCTTGCATGCATATATTGAATTATATAGTTCAAAATGTTTAAATGAGAATTTATAGCATCCTAAAAATTGATATTATCATTTAAGAAACTTCAGTAACAAAATAAAAAAATTATTCAGAAACGTTTATGAAAATCAGTGGCAGCAAAATGAACTTTGTTTTTACAAATGTTTCTTTAAATCTCAACAATATATTGTTTTTTCAGGTTGCTAAATATAAAGAACGTTTTCTGGAAATGTACGTAACTCGGAAGATGTTATTGCAAATTTTCGCTCGTGCTTAAATTATAATTTACACAATTAAGAAACAGTTTTTATAACAGCATAATGTATCACCCCCTATAATTCCACCACTTAAATCTTGTAATATGAGTTCTGGATATCCATATGTATTCAGTGGTTCTAAGACTTCGGTCATAAAAAGTAGTTGCAATGTAAACTTCAGACTAAAATCCATTTCAGTAGATGACCAGTGGTGTAAGAATTACCCTAACAGTATTGCAGCACTACATTTTCAGAAACAGGAGCTATTGCTGATATGTTCACATTGCACTTTATAGTTTAAAATAGCCTAAGTCTAATAATAGTTGTTGGTAAGCATAAGAATTTACACAATGAGCAGATCTCAAAATAGCAAGCAAAGCCCAAGTGATAATGAACATCACTATCAAAACGGTGTTTTGGGGCGTCATGAATAGTGTTATGAGTTAGAGCAATGATAAATGCATATATAATTTATAAATTGTAATCATTGATTATAATGATCATGTGTAAAATAATCGTTTACGTACTCAAAGCAGGTAATGTCACAAGATATAGGTAAAATGCAGTATAATAGTCAGCTCCTGTAGGCAAAATTAGGGAATCGATCTAATTGTGTGTATGTTAGCAAAATCGGTTTACTTTTTAGGAGTCATCTACCTGTCTGCGTTTTACGTCTCAATTACCATTACATTACTCAAATTATCTCCCATTTCCATTGAAATATTCATAAACGCCGGGATTTATCATGTCTTATTCATCCTATAGAATAATAACGTTAACAGGGAATTTTCAAATCTATGATATATGAAACAACTTTTTCAAATTGTTCATAATACAATGGACTCTAAAGAAAATCAAAATTGCCAGCCAAACTCATTCGTCTTCTTCCAATCTAAGTCTTATAATATTATCTGACGCAGTTATTATTTATGACAAGGGCTGTATATTTGTCACTACACGATAAAAATAAACCAAAGATTGCTAAAAATCCGTACAAGACTTTCAAAAGTTCATGAATTTTTTGCATAAAGGAATAATTTTCTGACATCGAATAGATCTTATTACAAGATTATTACGTATGGGTCATTCTCCAAAACTAGGACAATTTCATCATGAAAAAAATTATTTAAAAAAAATTCTTCAGAAATTCTGAAAAAAAATTATGACATCTACTATAACCCATGTTAAATATAAAAATTATATTAGCACAGATGATTATGCTGTTTTTGTCGAATAAATAAATTTATGTCCATGGAGTTTATAATACATACTTTAAATGCCATTTTAACTTTACCATTTACAATAAAAAATTATTGCATTAAATGTAAACCACTTTATTCTATTTCAATTAATAAATCATTACGAATCCTCAAATGTGAACCTCCTCATAAAATAAAGGGTCATTTTTAATTAGTTGTCTTCTTTTCATTTCTGCTCTCTTTTTTTTTTGTAGACAATTTGTTTCTTACTTTTCACACTTTCCTCGAGCTAAAAAAGGATAAAAAGATAAGTATAAAAATAATGCACAATTTTTTTCAAATCTCAATAAATAATTAGTACTTTTATTTATAACAATCACTATTTTTAATATTCTAAATTTAAAGTAAGATTGCAGTTTTCTTTTACTGAAGTAAAAAGATTTTTTGCCTATAATAAAACTCTCCAAAAACACAAAAAAAGTAAATATATAAGTAAAGAACATAATATAAAACTTTAATAGCTTTGTAAACAGCATATGTTATAAAGGAAGTTATTTTTTTCTAAAAACATACAGCTTATTTTAAAAAGAAAACTTATAGGTTTATAATTTTACTTTGTTAAAAATGTGCATTTTTATATTATATAAAATAAATGAAACTAAAGAACAGTTTTAAGCTATTAATATAAATTGAAATAAATTCATTCAACTTAAAAAGTACTTATGGATACATCTAACAAATATACTAAAATATATAATTTCTTTTTTTTATATTCTTTAAATAGTTGGAACAGTCACGGAGTTGATGTTATAAAAACATAACCTTACCTTTTTAATTATAAAAAGGTGGTTTGTGAAAATACAACTCGATCCAGTTGTTGAAACAATAGCAATATAGTGCCCTTCTTCTTCAACTAAACATCAAAGACTACAGGCCCACCATCTATGGGTTTTTATGTTAATTAAAACGTAGACATGGAGTTAAGTACACCCTTGTTACAGATATTCAGACATAGATTTGGCATTTAGAAAACTGCGCACACACACAAAAAAAGTTTTTTTTTTTTGCTTTTCATAAAAACCTCACTGTCTTTCCTATGCAAAATTAAAAAAAAATTCAGTTAAGGAAAACTGCTTAAAACAATGTGATTTATTTATGAACCTGGGTATGGTTACAGTCTGTGGGGTTGATACTTACCTATGTTAAAATTAAAGTAAAAAATAATGAGTAATTAAAATCATCATTTTATGCATGAAATAAATGCCTCTGATAATACTTCTGCAATTACATGCAGAAATCTTACAAAATTTTACAAATTTTACATTTTTCATGTAATGAACTCTGGTTACAACAATTGTCCTAGTTTTGGAGAATAGCCCGTATATAAAAAACTAACCTTTTAATATCTCAATAATTAAATTTATTTCACTTTTTAAACAAAATTAGTATTTTAATTGAAGCTAGATAATTTTCATACAAAATATTATACTGGGTAAAGTTGTCCAAGTTTAAGTTACTCTTTACCCCCGAAAAACCCTAGATGCCAACATCTCTTAATTATTCCGCAGTCTGATCCAAGAAGAACATGTTTTCAACCGGAAATTTTATTCAATCAAAAATTTAAAAATGGTATCTAAAATGTACCGTATAGAAAGAATACGCATTTCCTTGTATATATTTTCCGGTTTAAAACATGCTTGCCTTGGATCAGACTCCGCAATAATTAAGAGATGTTGGCATCTAGGGAAAAACCTATCTTTTTAATTTCTAAAAAATAGCATTCAGGCTGTTTCATTGAAATGAAAACCATCATATATATAATTTACATAGTTTACAATATCATTTTATATCCGATTTTCAAAATTCTAGTAATTGAAACTTTTCAGAAGAAATTTCTTTTATTTTTACTTCATCTAAATGCATTCATTGATTAAAGCAGGGATGCCCAAACTTTTCACCTGAAAACAGATTGTCATCACTATTTCTGTTTAAAAATCTTATCCTTACAAAATCGTGAAATTTCTATCATTATATAAGGTGAATTTTTCTTTACAAAAGTATTGTTAGTGCTACGCTCCTAAGACCTGAGGTTGGATACCCCTGATTTAAAACTTTAAAATAATTCTTTAATTTCACTTTATCCCCAAATATTGAATTGTTATCAAACTCTACAGATTTGCAGATATTTTTTATTGACCTTTTCCATTTAAAGCGCTGAAATGTTCGTACAGCATTGGATGGAAGATGCTTAAGGAAATTTCAAGCTTGTAAACTGTACTCAAATATCGTAAATGCATAATTAACTAGAAAATCGAGAGACTTAACATCTACTGAACTAGTTATAAACGAATTGAAAATTAATGTTATTTAAAGTTTAACTTATAGCTCAGTCATTGGTAAGATTAATTAAATTTTGCATATTATTAGAGTTTCGTGTTAATTTTTATCTTATTTATACTAGACATTTTTTTTATATATTTTTTTTTTCTTTAAATGTTACCAAATTATAGATATATAATTTATTTTTATCTTCAAACTCCAATTATAAATGTTAATGTATGAGAAGTACGCGCAATTAATGTCATGTTTCAAATATATTGTTTATAAGCGTAATTCTCTTGAATAGCTAAAATTGGGATAGAAAACTTAATAAATAAAATAACAGATAATTGGGGATTATAGAAACCTAGTGTGACTAAGCTCTCTAAATGATTCTTTAAAAAATACGATAAAGATACATTTCAGTAAAAAAAAAAAAAAATCATGGGTACACTTAATATAGTAGAAATGTTTTATTTAAATAAATTTTTGATACATTTAAATAAAATCTCTTAAAAGTTTGAGACAATGGAATTCCTAACATATTTACAAAGTCTCAGTGTGTATGCTTCCCCTCACTCTTCTTTACAAAGACACAGAGTTGACATAATTCTTCTGCTACTCGGAAGAATTCTTATAGTATATAAAATTGAAATTTTAGTTTGTATGAAGGGCAGCTTAAATTACAAATTCCTCCTCTAGTTGACGTGGAAACGCAATAGCTGTCGTGACTAACCAAACAAATCGTTGAAAATGTTTGCAGTAATAAGGCACGTTCTTGAGTATGAAAATCTGGAAGATACAGAATCCATAATCAAGAGCGTTGACACGCAATAAATATATGCTGACTTTTGGTGTGAAAGAATGTGATTTTTAAGCTTCAACTTGCTTAAATTTCGTTAAAAGTCTCAGAGTTATTTTTCAATACTTTAGGAAACAAACAAGTATAAAAATTTTGTTCATTCAAAGTTATTTTTTGATTAAGGTTATGCTAAAGTTGTCTATTTGAGTTTAAATTATATATATACAGGGAGCAAACTGCAAAGGAAAGTCCCTTTAATCTGAAATTGCTTGTGAACGGAGAGATATACAGCTATGCAAGTGAAGTAACGGTATAGTAAAGCGATTACGTCCGACATAATGCAAACGACAGTAGAGCCCCGAGTGGCGAAATTTGGAAGATAGCCATTGTAAATCGAAAACGGAAAGAGCTAGAGCGAAATTTCCAGTTGGAAAAATTTAGAGCATCAATTAATTAAAACGAAACCACGTTTGGTTCACACGGATGAGATAACCGTCTCCTATATACCCAAAAATGTCCGAAATCGATGAGCGATGATTCACCTTTGCATATTCACATTTCGGAAATGTAGCAGTGCTCAATTGCAGATTGTGACGCTGTACTGTGCTGTAATGTCAGTAAAAATTTAATTTCCAATGCATTTAAAATTTTAGATTAACCCTTTCAGGAGAAGAATTCTGTTCGTAAACAGATGAAATAATTGACTGACACTAGAATACTCAAAAGAATTTCATAGAAAATGAAACCCCGCTAATTTGCACTTTCATTACAAAAGCAAAATTTTATTAAAATATTCTTGGTGCTATTTGTCAGTTTTGGAATTAAAATTAGGTGGCTAGACTGTCTAGCCACAGCCCTTGAAAGGCTTAAATCTATGTTGTCGTATTGAATAGGCTTACAATAGTCGTTCCATGATGAATAATGTGCATTACTCTCACGAATACAAACGTGTATCGTGAGCAATGGCGAATTTTCGAACGTACTGAATATTAACTTTTTATCACTGTGACACAGTTTGTCTTTTTTTGTTTTTTTTTTTGTGTGATATTATCAGAATGTATTGAGATAAGTACCTATTTATACAATAAATTGCGCGCATTTCTTCATACTTCTAGCAATTACATTCAAACGTTTACACAAAATGGAATGCATCGATTTCGGACTTTTTTGAGTATACAGGCGAAGATTTATCTTATTCATGTAAACCAAATGTCGTTTCGTACTAATTAATTGATGCTCTAAAACTTTCTAACTGGAAATTTTGCTCTATCTCTTTTCGTTTTCGACTTGCAATGGCTATCTTCCAAATTTCGCCACTAGGGGCGCTGCTATCGTTTGCCTTAAATCGGGCGTAGTCGCTTTACTATGCCGTTACCTTACTTGCATAGCTGTAGCTCTTCCCATTCGCAAGTATTTTTAGGTTAAAGGGACCTTCCTTTGTACCCTGTATAATGTATATAGAGAGAAAGTGTTAGATGTCTTTTGATTTTCAAAGGTAATTATGTATACATACGTATATATATATACAGTCCCTGGCCAAATTATCAGACGCACCATAAGATTTTACAGAAAACGTTAATTATCGGGTGATACTGTACAGCTGTATTGTTTTTTACGAGATACAATATATATTTACTATATTATTAATCACATAAGTATCTTTAAAACTAATAAAACATCGTCATTATAGAAAAAATATGTATTTATTAACTCTTGAACAAAAATGAAGAAAACGTAATGAAAAGTTAATATTTTGTTGATCCAACTTTAGCCGCTATGAGAGCTTTAATTCTGCGCGGCATGCTATCAATGCAAGACTGTACTGTGTTTTGCATTTGAGGATGATGATTCCACACATGAATGATCTGTTCTAAGAGCTGAGTTTTGTTTGTAATCACAACTTTAGCCACTTCTCTTTTCATGAGTTCCCACATGTTTTCAATTGGGTTCATATCGGGTCTATTACCCGGCCAATCCAACAGAGGGATACTTTGTTGTAATAAAAAAGCTTTAACAGACCGTGCATTGTGGCAGGGAACTCCATCTTGCATGAAAATGAATGGTTCCCTATTTGGAAACCATTCTTTGAGCTGCAGAATCAACCGATTTTGTAAGACGCCTTTGTACTGATATTGCCTCATTGTACCTTTTACCACGTACAGACGTCCAGTACCCTTGCTGCTGATGACTGACCAAATCATAATTTTTGTAGGGTGTTTAACAGTCTGAATGACAGTCAGGATGGCACTTTTCGCCAGGACGACGACGCACAAACTGAGCTTTATTCTGTAAAATTTCAAATGTGCTTTCATCACTGAAGCAAACCTGTCGAAAAAAAAAAAAATACAAACATCTCTGCGGATCTTACGTCATTGCATAGAAAATGATATTGAATATATGACTAGTGATGAAATTATAATAACTTACAGATCTCCAGAAGTCCACATCTTTATCACGCCACTGTTTGGCCCACTTCAGACACTTTGCTTTCATTGCAGCTGTTAACTTGGGCTTCTTGGCGGGGCGGCAGGCCTTAAAACCTATCTCTGTTAATTTTCTGCGAACAGTGCGCTCAGAAACATTCACGTTAGCATCTAGGAGTTGCGATTTTATAATTTTTGTGGTAGCCCATCTGTTTTCCACACAAATTTTCTTTAAACATCTCTCTGACCTTGGAGTGAAAATGGGCTTTCTGCCACATCTTTGCTTTCGTTTTGGGCTCAAATTGTCCCCTGCTTCAATTTTCTTCTTTATGCGTCGTACACTAGCTTCAGAAACCTCCAATCTTCGTGATATTTCGCGGTTCGAAAAACTTTTAGCATCCTTCCGAGGGCCTTCACTTCAGCTTTTTTACGAGGTGACAGATCACCTGTTTTACCCATGCTGAAAATGTTCCACGTGCTTATTTAAACACTGCACACACAAAAAACAACTAACTACGTAGCATACAACTTTGAAACAAATAAACCAAGCGCATAACGCCACAGAAACACGTCCTCAACTGCCGCACTAGCGAACGCCAGTTTGAACTGGCTGCAACCGGTTTCCACTTGTTTACGTCCGTGTATCCATTGGTTCATATTGTGTTGCCATACGTTAAAACTAAATACCAAAAGGAAGTATATAACAAATCTCCTGAATAAAAATTCATTAAATCTATGTTTAAATATAACACAACTGCATATAAACTTCGTCGAAAACATGTATTTCGTAAAAAACAACGGTGCGTCTAATAATTTGGCCAGGGACTGTATGTGTATAACATACTTAAGTGTTATCATATTAATAGAATTTTCATCAGAAAACGCTTGTGATGAAAATATGTAATAATATATCTAAGGAAGTAGACACTCTAATAACAAATAACATCTACTTAAAACTAGTCGGATGTACCAATCCCAAAACTTTCTTCTATCTCATACATGTTAATACTTCAAAATTCGCTATCACACTGCCAAAATTAAATGGCAATCTATGCATCTCATGAGGATTCTAAATATATGAAATTCCGTGCATTAGTTCTTGAGATATGACTATCACTGAAATCGTCTAAATTCAGCAAAATGCTGCCTAGCAGCGCCACCTATTGGGTGATTTATACCAAATCCTAATCAGCAACAATTTATGTCAACGTCTGACTGAATCTGAAGTTTGGAGAAAATCCTTACATTAGTTTTTGAGATAGAGCAATAGCGAAAATCGTGAAAATTTCTGCATAGCAGCGCCACCTATTGGGTGATTAACACCAAAACCTAATTAACAACAACTTGTGTCAACATACAACTAAATCTGAAGTTAGATGAAAATTGGTCCATTAGTTCTATTGATAGAGCTATTGAGGAAATCGTGGAAAAGGCAGCAGAGAAGCGCCACCTGTTGGGCAATTTACACCAACACCTAATCAGTAGCAAGTCATATCAAGGACTAACGTAATCTGAAGTTTGATGAAAATCCGTGCGTTAGTTCTTAAGATAGAGCTATTGGGGAAATCGTGTAAATCCTGCAAAATTCATCATAACAGCGCCACCTGTTGGGCGATTTACACCAAAACGTAATCATCATCAATTCATATCAAGGACTAACTAAATCTGAAGTTTGATCAAAATCCGTGAATTAGTTCTTGAGATAGAGCTATTGCGAAAATCGTGAAAAATGCAGTATTGCAGCGCCACCTGTTGAGCGATTTACACCAAAAACTAATCAGCATCAATTTGTATTAGGCACTAACTGAATATCAATTTTTATTTAATTCCGTGCATTAGTTCTTGAGATAGAGCGGCCACAAAATTTGTGTCACATACACACAGACAGACAGACAGACAGACAGACAGACTCACAGAGTCACAGACAGACATTTTGTAAAAACATGTTTTTTGGAATCTCTGACCCCTAAAACGTGTAAATTCGTCGAAAACCGGAATTCGAAAATTTTCATGAATCCAATACTTTCTTCTTGTAAAGATAGAAGAATGTAAAAACTATGTCGATGCACATTTGGACGCTTTATGTAAATGCTAAGTTTTGCAAATTTTCAAGTTAAACATTTTGAAATTATCTTCGAAATATATGTATGCTTTTTAAAAATAGCTTTTTTTTTTAGGTATCGTGATATAGACTTTAAATAGACATTTACTTATTATATTGAGTTGCATTCTTCTTTTACATAAAATATGAATTTCTGGCGATCGTAACGCATTCAACACATAAGAGTTTATTGGACTTATTTTGTTCATCAGACTTAAAGACATACACAACATGGTTTTGCGACAATTCGTCAAGTGCAGTTTTTTTACGGCGCAATACATCATGGAGGTAACCAATCAAGTCGTAGATAGACAGAAAAATATTTCTCCTGTTGCATTACACCTGCAACTGAAATTTATTTGCTACGATTCTCATAGAATCTTTTTAATCGTTTTAGCTTATCCCCGTTAATTTTCCTATTTTGTCAGTTCATGAAATCATAATTTTAAGTGCAATATCGACACTTTTGCATAGTTCTCCTTGTTTTTACTTTCTTCTATCTTTACAAGAAGAAAGTATTGGATTCATGGAAATTTTCGAATTCCGGTTTTCGACGGATTTACACGTTTTAGGGGTCAGAGATTCCAAAAAACATGTTTTTACAAAATGTCTGTCTGTGACTCTGTGAGTCTGTCTGTCTGTCTGTGTGTATGTGACACAAATTTTGTGGGCGCTCTATCTCAAGAACTAATGCACGGAATTTAATAAAAATTTATATTCTGTTAGTCCCTTATACAAATTGATGCTGATTAGTTTTTGGTGTAAATCGCTCAACAGGTGGCGCTGCTATGCTGCATTTTTCACGATTTTCTCAATAGCTCTATCTCAAGAACTAATGCACGGATTTTGATCAAACTTCAGATTTAGTTAGTACTTGATATGAGTAGATGCTGATTACGTTTTGGTGTAAATCGCCCAACAGGTGTAACTGTAATGATGAATTTTGCAGGATTTACACGATTTCTTCAATAGCTCTGTCTTAAGAACTAACGCACGGATTTTCATCAAACTTCAGATTCAGTTAGTCCTTGATATGACTTGCTACTGATTATGTGTTGGTGTAAATCGCCCAACAGGTGGCGCTTCTGTGTTGCCTTTTTCACGATTGCCTCAATAGCTCTATCTATAGAACTAATGGACGAATTTTCAATCTAACTTCAGATTTAGTTGTATGTCGACACAAGTTGTTGTTAATTAGGTTTTGGTGTTAATCACCCAATAGGTGGCGCTGCTATGCATGAATTTTCACGATTTTCGCTGTAGACGCTGTTGCTCTATCTCAAAAACTAATGCACGGATTTTCTCCAAACTTCAGATTCAGTTAGTCCTTGATATGACTTTCTACTGATTATGTGTTGGTGTAAATCGCCCAACAGGTGGCGCTTCTGTGCTGCCTTTTGCCTCAATAGCTCTATCTATAGAACAAATGGACGAATTTTCATCTAACTTCAGATTTAGTTGTATGTTGACACAAGTTATTGTAAATTAGGTTTTGGTGTTAATCACCCAATAGGTGGCGCTGCTATATAGGAATTTTCACGATTTTCGCTGTAGCTCTATCTCAAAAACTAATGCACGGATTTTCTCCAAACTTCAGATTCAGTCAGACGTTGACATAAATTGTTGCTGATTAGAATTTGGTATAAATCACCCCATAGGTGGCGCTGATAAGCAGCATTTTGCTGGATTTACACGATTTCAGCGATAGTCATATCTCAAAAACTAATGCACGAATTTTCTCCAAACTTCACATTCAGTCAGACGTTGACATAAATTGTTGATGATTAGGATTTGGTATAAATTACCCAATAGGTGGCGCTGCTAGGCAGCATTTTGCTGGATTTACACGATTTCAGCGATAGTCATATCTCAAAAACTAATGCACGGATTTTCTCCAAACTTCACATTCAGTCAGACGTTGACATAAATTGTTGATGATTAGGATTTGGTATAAATTACCCAATAGGTGGCCCTGCTAGGCAGCATTTTGCTGGATTTACACGATTTCAGCGATAGTCATATCTCAAGAACTAATGCACGAAATTTCATATCTTTAGAATCCTCATGAGATGCATAGATTGCCATTTAATTGTGGCAGTGTGATAGTGAATTTTGATATATTAACATGTATGAGATAGAAGAAAGTATTGGGATTGGTACATCCGACTAGTTTATTACTGGGCAATACCTATCACTTTACTCGTTTGTAAGAATTTTAATTTAGAAATCATATACGAGTATTGTTCAATAAAGAATTATCATAATTTTATTGGCATGCTTTGTTGAAGACAAGTTTACTTTAATGCTCTATTATTACCTTAATGTGTAATGAATACGTGATAATTCTTTTTTCATTTATTTCCTGTAGTACATCAATGGCAGCCATGAAAGTTCAGATTCTTTCAGTATCGTCAACGGGAACAATGGAGGCAAATAACTTTTATTCTTGAATAAACACTGTCTCAAAAGTTTAAGCACTTTATGCTAATTTTTTTAGAAACACGGGATTAGATGGTTCTAATGATGCTATAGGACGTCATTTTCCAATTTTATAAAAATATATAAGTGAAAAAAATTATTTCCACTCGTTTTAAAAATGCCGAAAGGTAAAGAATTCACAAAACGTGAGATTTTTAAAGTTTTTAAATTGAAATAACAAAATAAAACTGTTTCTTAAATTGTAAAAATTTTAAATTGATCAGAGCAATATATCATATCAAGTACTCTCTAGAAATGATAATTTCAACCGGAAACCAAGATGTGGACGACCACGTATGATGTTTGTTGAGACAGATGATAGAATACGGAGATTCGTGTTTAGATAAAATATGCCCATACAGCAAATAAAAAATAATCTCGGTATACAGGTGTCCAAAGATACTGTACATAGACGCATTAAAGAGTGTGATTACATCATACCAAAGAAAATGGCTTGCAAACAATGTTTCAAACTACACCACTAACAGGCAAGAATAAATTTGGCTAAAAGGCACACGTCTTGCGGGGAAAAGTGGTTTACTGTTTTATTCAGTGATGAGTAAAAATGGAATTTAGATGACCATGATAGATGGAACATGTATTGACATGATGTCCGAATGGAACCAAGGAGTTTTTTCAACAGGTATCAAGGCTGTAAGCCTGTTATGGTTTGCGGGGTATTCGGCTTCAGCAGCCTTAGCTCTCTGGATTTGCTAAAAGAAAGACAAAATTCCCAAAATTATCAAGGGACTCTGAATCAACATTTCCTTCCATTTGGTAAGATTTTTTTTTTTTTTGGGGGGGGGGGGGAGGGGTCCTGAATGGATCTTTGAACAAGGTACTAGATCAATGTACGTATCACATAATCTCCGAATGGAACCAAGGAGTTTTTTCAACAGGTATCAAGGCTGTAAGCCTGTTATGGTTCGCGGGGTATTCGGCTTCAGCAGCCTTAGCTCTCTGGATTTGCTAAAAGAAAGACAAAATTCCCAAAATTATCAAGGGACTCTGAATCAACATTTCCTTCCATTTGGTAAGATTTTTTTTTTTTTTTTTTTTTGGGGGGGGGGGGGTGGAGGGTCCTGAATGGATCTTTGAACAAGGTACTAGATCAATGTACGTATCACATACTACATAACCGTGGCTTTTGCAGGAAAATTTTTAAATTCTTGGTTAGCCAGCTTTAAATCCTGACATAAACCCGATTGAGAATGTCTATGGCATTTTAACACGTCAGGTTTACAGCAGTGAAAAACAGTATGACTCTCTTGAAGAATTCAAAGAGACCATACATAAAGCATAGTACTATTTGCCACCAGAAACCCTACAAAAACTAATAATTTCGATGGGCGCACGTATATTTGAACTAATCCGAAATCACGCAAAAATACTTTGCATGTAACAGTTTTGTAAAAATGATAAATGTAGTTATTTTTGCCATTGTGCATAAACTTTTGAGTTTCGTTTGAACAAATTTTTAATTATATTTTTTACAAGTGTGTAATTTAAATTTATCTACTTTTGATATAATTTATTTAAATGAAATTGCGAAATACACAAATAAAAAAATGTTTTGTATTTTAACTTTTTATTCATCAAAAATCACCATTTTATGCTTGTGCATAAACTTTTGAGAGGGGCTATACATATTCATTACATATTAAACTAATAATGGAGCATTAAGGGGGCTGGTCACTCAGCTTCCGATTTCCCCTCACTAATGTAAAGTCTATGGAAATTTGATGCATTCATGTATTTAAAATATCTCCTTCGGAAATTAATATTTTTAACTTCTATTTTTTGTGTACACTTCCTAAAAGATGTCCCTTTTTTCTTAGTTCTCGAAATATTTCTAAAGTATTGATTTAATTTTATATGAAGTGTTAAAATCTTACTCTCAGTTCGCCCGCTTTTAACACATAAAATATTAAATTCAGCAGCGATTTCAGAAATATTTTGAAAACTAAGAAAACAAGTTGGAAATAGCTCGTCAAACGTGGCAAATGAGGCGCGTTCGTACTATAACTAGTTTTATAATTATTTTTTGCACCCCATATTGTACTGAATGTATATATTTTTTAACTTCATAAGAGCATAGTCTGTAACATCATTAAAATGCACTTGCAATGTTTTTTCCCCATTCCCCGTAATGTAACGGAAAACTTTTGACTGTCCCTGTAATTAAACTATACATCCGATTTTCATAAAATTTGAAATGGCTTGACAAAATTTTGAAAAAATTATATATTTAAAATTTCAAACTTTTCGGAAGGATGTAACATCATTAAAATGCACTTGCAATAATTTTTTCCCATTGGCCGTAATGTAACGGAAAATTTTGACTGTCCCTGTAATTAAACTATGCATCCGATTTTTATAAAATTTTAAATGGCTCTCCAAAATTTTGTAACTATTATATACTTAAAATTTCAGACCATTCGGAAGGCTGTAACATGATTAAAATGCACTTGCAATAATTTTTCCCATTGGCCATAATGTAAAGAAAAACTTTTGACTGTCCCTGTAATTAAACTATACATCCAATTTTCATAAAATTTTAAATGGCTCGACAAAATTTTGCAGCAATCATATATTTAAAATTTCAGACCATTCGGTTGGGTAGTTTTTGCTCTGTTACACGCGGACAGACAGACAGACAGACGGACGGACGGACTGAACGACGACTATAGGTGCTACGTATTTATATAATTACGAACGCACCTAAAAAGAGACATCCTTTAAGAAGAGTACACAGAAAAAAGATGTTGAAAATATGAATTTCCCGAGAAGATATTTTAAATATACGAATGCATAAAAGTCCATAAACTTAACATTACGGAGGAAAATTCCGAAGCTAAGTGACCAGCCCCCTTAAAGTAAATGTGTGTGCAATAAAGTATGCTAATGATTTTTTTTATCATTCTTTATTGAGCATCTCGTACTCGTATATACGAAGGAAATTATTAATTCTTCAAGCAGAGATAAATAAACTAATTCCCTTTTATTAATAAAACATATCATGTGAGAAAAATAGATCGCTGAATCTTCTAAGTATCAGTATAATATTTTGGGATAAAAGCAGGTGCTTGAAAATGTTAAACCTATTCATAAGCTTTCGAACATAATCTATCGAATGAGAACATCTGATATGGACTTAATTCTGTCAGAGATAAGTTAGCAGGTATTTTCAGACGAGAATGTACAGTCGTGGAAAAAAAAAAAGTAAACACCCCCTACTAACTCCTCAACAAATTATCGTAGAAGAAAGCTACTGGTACCGAACGATTGGAAATAAAGTCTACTTTTAAGTGATGTATATAAAATTTGCTTAGGGGGCCATCTACATATTAAAACGAACCATAACTTTGTTTTTTTCAATAGCAGTACACAATTCTGACAGCACAAATGAACTCTACACCCTTCAATTGGTCTAAAAACAAATGTTTACGCAATTCGTACTATAAGTTCCCGAGAAATTAATTATTTTAAAACGAGCGTATTTTAAGGGCTGTATCCAAATTGAAGTTCGGTATTCGATTGTTGACCGAGAGAGCTCCCTTCTTGATCAAGGCACGCTAAGCAGTCAATTAGGTCTGTTAGATAACAGGATAGCGTATAGTTTAGTCACTTCTATCATAGACGGCCCCTTAAAACATCATTTTGCCGTTTTTTAAGCATAATTTGAAAACTACTTGGTAGAAAAATGTGAAATTTTGGATTTCCATAAAGCAGGACTTAATAAATCTGAATCCATCAAAAAAATGGTAGGTTGCAATTCATAATTTTTTTAAATATTAATTTCATAATTCATAATTCATATCAGAAAATTATAAAAATTGCAAATTCAACGTATTTATGTTTGGGTATATTAGTATTATTGCTACACAAAAAATTAGAACATTAGGATCATAATTTCAGAAGTTATAAATAAAAATCTGAAAATGTAATTTAACATTAGAAGCACTCAATTTTGAATGTTTATAATTCGAAAACTTATCATTCAAATGACTTGAAATTTGGTGTCTGGACATAGTTTGAACCAAAGATTTGAAATATCGCGTTAAAATTGGGTATTGCCATTGAAAAAAATGAAGTTTGGATTCGTTTTAATATGTAGATGGCCCCCTAAGCAAATTTTATATGCGTTGTTTAAAAGTAGACTTTATTTCCAATCGTTCGGTACCAGTCACTTTCGTCTACGATAATTTGTTGAGGAGTTAGTAGGGGGTGTTTACTTTTTTTTCTCCACGACTGTACAGCATTTATTTATTATGCCAAAGAGAATTTTTTGTAGTAAACTTTTTTGAATCAATTATCCTTCATATAATGATTTAGAAGGATTTTTCAATACATTTTTTTCAAAAGAATCTTCTTTATTTATAATACTTATTAGTGTCCTACTAACTTTTTACTTTCGACCTTTAATTTCTTTGTTTATTTCTTTTTCTTTTAATTTCTTTTAATTCTTATTAATTTAATTTAAATTCATATTTTTATTTATTTTAATATTTTTTACTTATTTATTCCTTTCTTTATATGTACTTTTGTTCCCTTTTATTCATAATCTACTTGTTACTGTACTTGTTATGTGAACATCTACCGGGTGTCCCAAAAAGGACTGACTGATTTTAAAATTCAATAACTTGCAAACGGTGACAGATATTTAAAAAATTCTTGCAGGAGGGTTATGCATAAGGTCAAAAGTTTTTTTACAGTGATTTTCAATTTTAGTTCGAATTACAAACAATAGATGGCGCTGCGATCAATAGACGCTGAATTCAGGCTCGATTTTTGGTTCTTCGTGGCCCGGATAATACATTTCCATCTCCTTTTTCAGCATGGAACAAGAGAAAGGACTAGAAATCGAGCCTGTATTTAGCGACTATTGCTTACAGCGCCATCTATTGTTTGTAAATCGAACTAAAATTGAAAATCACTGTAATAAAACTTTTGACCTTATGCATAACCCTCCTGCAAGAATTTTTTTAATATCTGTCACCGTTTGCAAGTTATTGAATTTTAAAATCAGTCAGTCCTTTTTGGGACACCCGGTATATGTTTGTTTCACTTTCTCCTACTATAAATGTTCCCGTCCATTTTCCATGTTCACTTTCCCTTTCCATTTAATTTTCTTCCGTTTGTCAAAGTGGTATTACATCTTTTTTGCATTTGATGAAGTAAGATGAACTTCTATCGAAACACGACATGATTTTCTTATTTTCTATGGTGCATTTACGATATCCGAACCATGTAATTCAGATTTACACTAGAACATATTTTTATTTGTTTCTTAATAATCATTTTTAAAAAAACATCAGGCAATTACCTATATTTCTATAATCAAAAACATTTTTATTTACTTTATAAAATAATATATATGTGTATCACCGACCTTTTTTATATAACAGGGTTCCTACGGGTCAGGGAAAACCTGGAAAACAGGAAAAAGTCAGGGAATTCGAAAATTTAGGCAAAAAGTCAGGGAAATGTCAGGGAATTTTTTAAATATTTGAAAAGTTCAGGGAATTTTTGATATACTACTTCCATCAGAATTTCTATTATCGTCGTAAATTAACAAATTTTGAATTAATTATTCATCCAATCTAAATATTTTATATAAAATTTATGCAAACTATATAACAATATGAAAAATAATTAAAAAATCGGAAATTCGTAGAGCACATACTTTTTTCTAGCATTTATCTAAATTAAAGTCCATTGTGAAGGGTTTTACAATAATATATAAGCCAAATTTTTACTGAGAAAGGTCAGGGAAATTTTTGAATAAAGTCAGGGAAAACCTGGAAAAGTCAGGGAATTTTTTACTAGAATTGTGTAGGAACCCTGTATAATTTTCAGTGCGATTATTACAGGAAAACATCTATCATTTTATTCGTTTTAAGAATTTTAACTCAGAAATTATACATGCAAAATGAATAAATAAATCTAATTTAGACGTCTGAGTAGATATATATGCAAGCAGGAATAAATTAATTCCTTTTAAAACACAACATGTGTGATGTAAGAAGAATAGATCGCGTATTCTTATAAGTACCTGTATAATAATTTTATGATAAAAACAGATGTTGGTGAATCTTATACCAATTCATAAGATTTTGAACATCATCTAATGAATGGAAACATCTGGTGTGGCCTTTTTTCTGTCAGAAGTATGTTAGCACATATGTTCAGACTAGAATGCACAGCACTGATTTATCGTGGCAAGAGGGCAAGGAAAATCTGTTATAAATTACGTAGAATTTTTTTGAATGAATTATCTTTCATATAATGATTCAACTAATAAGATTCAGAAGGCTTTTTCTTTATACATTTTCAAAAGATAAAGTCTTATTTAAAATGACTGCCGTAAGATTGGTGTAAAGATAAAAGATCATTTAGATAAATGAATATAAGTTTTAATGTGTAAAGTTCTTTATAACTTCTTCGCTGATTATAATTTACATAATTATGTTTCCACCTTATTTTTAGTTTATAGTATAAGATGCGATAGGATTTTCTAAAAAAAAAATCTGTTTATTAATGGAATGAATGCTACTGCATTAACATAAGAATATTTAGCATATACTACCAACATAACGAGCCAACTCTTGCAAAACAGCTGTAAGAAAGAGTAAGATAATAATTATAAAACTTACATAAGAAAAAAATGATGCATCAACGGAATCTTCAGACGATGCAGATTTTTAATGTTCTCCCCACATTAAGCAGAGATAGTGAGTTTCCTATTAAATTAATTATAGAAAATATGTAAGAGAAATTTCTGCAATAGTGAAATCTGCAGATGAGGCAGATTTTTTGCGTTTGTAGAGCGTTACGTAGAGAAGATGGGTTGCTGAATGAAAATAATTATAAAACATATAGAAGAAAATTACTGTATCAATAAAACCTGCCTCATCTGAAAAAATAATATACTGCTGAGTGAATAATCTCAGATGTTCAGCCGCATTACGAACTTATTTTTAAGTGTGCTACAGGTTAAAAATTAAAGTAATCATCCCAGGTAATCATGTGAATAAATCATATATGTCAATATCACAGTTTTCTTATATACTTGGTGTGAATAATTTTATTCAGCAGTCCATCATCTACGTAATGCTAAAAAATACTAAATGTTTGTCCCATCTGAAGATTTCATTGATACAGCAATATTCTTATTTATATTTTTACTTTCTTCTATCTTTACAAGAAGAAAGTATTGCATTCAAGAAAATTTTCGAATTCCGGTTTTCGACAGATCTACACGTTTTAGGAGTCACAGAACCATAAAAACATATTTTTAAAAATGTCTGTCTGTGAGTCTGTCCGTCTGTCTGTGTGTGTGTGTGTGACACACGCTCTATGGGCTCTCTATCTCAAGAACTAATGAACGGAATTTAATAAAATTTTTTATTCAGTTAGTCCTAAATGCGTGCTGATTAGTTTTTGGTGTAAATAGCTCAACAGGTGGCGCTTCTATACAGCATTTTTCACGATTTTACATAATAGCTCAATCTGCAGAACTAATGCACTGATTTTCCTCAAACTTCAGATTAAGTTAGTCCTTGACATGAATTGACGTTCTATACATTTTGCTGTAAATCGCTCAAACTGTGGCGCTACTATGCAGCATTTTGCAAGATTTACACGATTTCCTCAATAGTTCTATCTCAAGAACTAATGCAAGGATTTTCATAAAACTTCAGATTCAGTTAGTACTTGATATGACTTGGTGTTCATTGTGTGGTGGGTAAAATTAGCGCCACAACAGGTGGCGCTGATGTGCCTCATTTTTCACGATTCCCGCAATAGCACTATCTCAAGAACTAATGCGCGAATTTCCATCTAATTTCAGATTTAGTTAGACGTTGACACAAGTTGTTGCTGATTAGATTTTGGTGTTAATCGCCCAATATGTGGCTCTGCTGTGCTGGAATTTTCACGATTTTCGCAATAGCGCTATCTCAAAAACTAATGCACGGATTTTCCTCAAACTTCATATTCAGTTAGACGTTGACATAGGTTGTTGCTTGATGGTTTTGGTGTAAAGCACGCAAAAGGTGGAGATGCTAGGCTGCATTTTGCTGGATTTACACGATTTCAGTGGTAGTCATATCTCAAGAACTAATGCACGGATTTTCATATCTTTAGAATCCTCATGATGGGCATAGATTGCCATGTAATTTCGACAGTGTGATAGCGAATTTTGAAGGATTAACATGTATGAGATAGAAGAAAGTTTTGTGATTGGTACATCCGACTAGTTATAATTATATTCATTTAGGAACCCACTTTAACTACGTATACCAGGGAAAACGTGAACACCCCTCCCTCTATTTTTTAAGCATATTAAACACCCATAAGTAAACTTATGTATGTATTTTTCAAATTCAGAGGTTGTATTGTATTGTTTTCCGTAATAAGGTAATTTTCTTTAAATCAAAAGGTACATGTAACCTGAAGGCGGGAGCAGGGGGCAAAGGCTCAAGATCACATGACAGCAACAAAAATTAATCAAACGTTCGAAATTCTACAAATATCAATTTAATATTTAGTTAACTTTAATATTCATGCAAACGAAATACGAAGCTAATTTCTTTTCCATAGTTTTATCCCTTTCCACACACACACACGCGTAAAAAAAAAAAAAAAATGATCATCTCAAGGTCTTCCTTGTTTGGTGGCGGTACAAAACTTTGTAAGGTTATAATATCATATAAGATATTCCGACAGATATGAGGCATTTTTCTATGATTAGGCAAATTCCTCTAGATCCCAATAAAGGTTCGGCGGTACATGTTCACTTAAAATCTAATAACATTCAAAGATATGCCATTTCGAGATGTAATGATTGCATTGTAAAAAAAAAGAACAGATACTTCTTAATAATAGGAAAATATAACATAGTCACGTATGTGATATATAACATATTCAGAGATGCCCACAATTCCAAAAAGCATTCCTTTATTCTTAGAAACCCACAAAAAATACATTTTTGAGATACAAAGAAACAGTTGTAAAAAACAGAGTTTCTTTAGCTGTCCGTAATTATAGGAAACATTTTCATGTATTTTATACCATGTATTTACTAGTTTTCTCAGCCCAGAATATGCATTTGCATGTATAAATTCAATTACGCAGCTGAAAATTTTTACTCGAGAACTAGTAACATCCGAAACACGGACTATTCGCTTTGAAAAAAGTGATTAATACACAGCAAAAGCTCTCGGAAACGTTTCCTACAATTACTGGAAGCAAAATAAACTTTGTTCTGTATATGCTTCTCTAAATTTTGAAAATCTATTCGTACCTGGAGCTTTTAAAGATAAAGGAATCGTGTGTAACTCAGAAGAGGTAATAATGAAGAATCGACCGAAACCGAAACCGAATTTCGATAATATTCCTATTTTCGGCCGAAACCGAAAACAAAATTGTCCAAATAAATTTTAAGTGCATAATGCATACATAAATATACATAACTATTAATTAATTATACATGTTTCTTAAATATACATAATTATTGATTAATTATACGTGGGGCAAAAAGATGAAGACTTCTGTGTTTCTGACCAAACTTTTTATTTTCATATAAAATAAAATGTAATTAATTCCTCAACGATACTGAATGATTTTCTAATCATACGAATTTTATCTCATTAAAAAATGTTTTAGGTATACATACCTGGATTTATCTTTTATAGTGATTTTTACAGTAATTTTTGTAAATGATCATCTGTTATACTAGAACTTTCTGAAAGAATATTCGAAACACTTCTGTGGTTTCAACTAAATATTTTCTATTACTGTTAAATCTGCAGCTTTTAATGAGCACGCGAAAAGTGTCTTCAAATTTTATTCATATATGAATTGCTTACTTTAGAATTTGTACTCAAGCCTTAGTGAGTTATGACTGATTATTATAAAGAGTGAATTTCATGGCAATAAATAAAGAGTGTCTAATTTGAGCCAATAAAAAAATATATAAAATGAATTTAAAGGTCCCTTGTCCCCTCAAAAAAATATATTTTTAGGGTTCCGTGCTTAAAAAGTAAAAACGGAACCATTATAAGACAACTCCTGTGTCTGTCTGTCTGTCACAGCCATTTTACTCGTAAACTATGGAACGTGGAAAGTTCAAATTCCGGGAAGTAATAAAGACCATCGACCCACATATTTTCAGATTAATAAACATTCATAAATATATGTAGTAAAAAAGTAGAGGGGCTAATTATTCTACTTGAAAAAAAAATCTTTTCTTTTTATACCATGTGGGGTATGCTGCGAAAGCTTTTATAACGCTGAACTCAAAAATACATTCCTTCTAATTTTAGGTATTATATTTTCAAAGATATTGTTGAAAATGTAGCGCAAAAATATGTCCGCCCCCCCCCATCTAATTCCGAATCTACTGAAACTAAAATTATGAAAAAATTAGAGGTAGTAGACGTTAATATAAACCTTGCCGGAAAATTATAGCGATTACCCTAGGTCACATAGTTTTTGAGTAATTAGCATTTTTCTGTTATACACAAATTTAGATTTACGGGCATTCAGAAAAATTGTTGAGCATCGCTGAATATACCTATCATTGCAGAAGAATAAAAGCATTGTTGATAATGATTTTCGAAAAAAATCATCGGTAATTAGCCGAGATATTAACCATTAAAGTACGGTCAGTTTGGATATATACAAGGACAGGGGCGGCGTACTCTATGCCTAGTTAACAACTTTTAATGATATATATGTGTAATGTAATGTCCAGTAACAGTATAAAAGCAATAAACGTCAAATTGTTAAAAAAATACTAATTTAAGGGGTCTCGGGACTCTAAAAAGTGGAAAAAATGAAAAAAAGACCATTTTCAACATTTAATGTTTTAAAATGTATATGATTTTAAAACACAATTTTAATTGGGATGAAAGATATAAGTATGTTCTTTCGTTTCATGCATTTAAAAAATTGCAAGATACAGAATTAGTACTTATAGAGGGTTCGAAACTGTTAGGCATTTGTCGAACAAAAAATTGGCATAACAGTTTACGCGCAGGATTACAAAAATAAATATTGCAACTAGAATGAAAATTTTGGTGCGTACTTATACTTCAGAATGTAATAATTTCCCTGAACTTAAATAAATTTCTATTTAAAGCATTTTTATATTTTTAATGCAATGTTGCATTTAGCTAATACAAAATTTTGAAAATTTCAACAGTAAAATCACCTAAAAAAATATTTTTTTGAACAATAAAAGGAAATTTTAGGTTCAGTTTATACAGACTAACATGAAATATATGTTTTGAAAATTTCATGAAAAAATATTCAGAAGTTTTTGAGGTATCCTGCGCATTATGCCCAAAAAAACCCCATTTGGAAAATAATGACTTTAAAGTTTCGGAAACGCCGCTTCAGCTATTGAGCGGGTATAATTCTAAAAGCCAAAACTTCTGTTCTAATGGGAATTTGAAGGAAACAATTATATCAAAATATTCAGAAAAGATAAGAGTTTAACATCTAAAAAAAATTCAAATTTCTTAAATTTTGAAGCTTTAAGAGTCCTGCGACCACTTAAACCTTTCCGGCACGGAGTAATTCTATTTATAAACTTATGAAATAGTGAACTGACACCAGAATTTATAAACGAATTTATTAGAAAATGCGAACTTGCTTATTTTCACCTACATGATAAAAGGAAAATTTTAATTAAATATTCTTGGTGCCGTTTGTCTGTTTTGGAATTAAAATTAGGTGATTTAATTAGAATGAATCGCATAAATACTGTGGGATTCGCGATAGTTTCCATTGATTGTATCTCTCAATACGCCTTGAGTGACTTTAAATATTAATTAAACACCTATCTGGAAAAACGCGGCACTGACCAAGGCGGCGTTACAACTTTGAGACCTCAATTCGAAGCGCGCTTAGCACAATGCCAAATTTAAACTTTGAACAAAAGTTTTGTTTTAGCTACACTGTAGAAATAAAGGTTATTACTACGCTGAATTTAGTTTCCTGAAATGCCAAATGAAGTTTAACTATGCACTGCTTTTATTGTTAGTACCGAATTAAGTTCATCATAAACAGATTAGGATAATATTAAAAAAAGAGTTATACGAATAGCTATATTTGATATTATTTAGGTTCCATATCTCTTTGAACTTTCATGGTATACCCATTTACACTTTTCTAATATATACAGTTATATCCAACCCTACGTTGTATAGTTTTTTACAAAGTCTTAGTATTCTTTTAGCAACCTTTTTTATAATAATACAATTACAAATTCATATATTTTTTCTACGGAACCCTCTGTGCGCGAGTAATGCTCGCACTTGACAATTTATTTGGGTATACATTCCTTGATTTATCTTTGATAGCAATTTTTGTAAATGACATCTATTATGCTAGAACTTTCTCAAAGAGTATTCCAAACATTACGTGGTTTCAACTACACATTTTCTATTACTGTTAAGTCTGCAGCTTTTAATGAGTACGTGAAAAGTTTCTTCAAATTTTAGTCTTATATTAATTGCTTGCTTTATAATTTGTAGTCACGTCTTGAGTGAGTTATGACTAATCATTATAAAGAATGAATTTCATGGCATAAATAAAGAGTGTCTCATTTGAGACGATAAAGTTGAAATGAATGAGTAAATGTTGAAAATTTTCGAAAGAAGAAACGAAATTTTAGGAATATGGATAGTTTCGGTTGGGCCATATTTTCAACAGCGTTTTCGGCGAAACTCTTATTTTAAGCCAAAGACGAAAACTGAATTTCCGGTGGATCTCTAGCTGTGCTGTTGTTAATAATGTTTAATATGTAATGTGTAATAATGTTTTCCTGCCGATGGCGATGGTTATATTTTCGAAGATTAAGAAACGTCTTTTTTTTTTTTTTTTTTTTTTTACAGTGTAATTAAGAGCACAGATGCTTTGAATTTTTGAAATTTGAATTTTGTGCTTACAAAATAAAGCAGACCTATCAGTTTAAAAAAAATTAACTTACATAGTTTCACACTACAACGGAGAGAACAGCTAAGCTCTGCACTTTTAATTCCAGTTGGTAGATTAGGGCTATTGAAAGCCACAATAATGTGCTTTGTAGGAACCTCTTGCCAATTCTGACGGATAGTAATATATACACATATGACATTTTAACCTTTTAATTTTTTAAAAAAATTCTTCCTTTGTAGAGAATAAAAGTTCTGATTTAGATGTTACACCACGGCTTTAATTCAGACTTTAAAGAACTTGAACAGAAACAAAAAAGGAACCGATCGTTTTGCAATTTGAGAAAAATTCTGAGTGGTTGGCTGAAGAGAACTCCACCAGCAAATGCACAGACTGCATTTTTGTAAGTGAGTAACGATCTCCGAAAACAGATTGTAATGTTCTTGCAATACGAAACATCAAAGTTTTCTTGAAAGAGCAAGCAGAGAGATTATCAGAGCGTTTAATTACAAAAAAGGACTGAATAAGGTATTCTGTACAATTTGTTGCTCTCCATATGGGAGATAAATCGAAGAATGTGAGGTGCTTCCAACTCCTAAGAAATCTATTTCCTTTTTTTAAATTGAAATACTTCTAAGTATCTCATAATTTACATTTTTGCACCATTGAATGAGGAAAAAATGTACTTTCGATACAATTTGTTTGAAAAAATTTGTCTCAGTTTATTCATGTTTTAAGATTTTTTTAATTTTGAAAATTGCGCAATTTAAATCATACACTGGTAAAAGACAAAGTTTTACAAACATTTTGAGTGCCTTTATAGAAGAACAAGGTTACAGTAATATTTGTTTGAGAGGATGAGAGGTTACACTAACTAATACAAGTTGCATTTTTTTTATTGTAACGAAATTTGTAGGTTTATTGTAAATTAATGAAACAATTCCTTCTTAAACATTTTTTTTCGTCGAAATTCGAACGTATTCCATCTCGTAATAATAATTTTTTTTTTTCCCTCACCGGGACAAAAATCGGGTTTTACAAACATTTTGAGTGCCTTTATAGAAGAGCAAGGTTACAATAATATTTCTTTGAGAGGATGAGACATTACACTAACTAATACAAGTTGCATTTTTTATTGTAACTAATTTTGTAGTTTTATTGTAAATTAATGAAACAATTCCTTCTTAAACATTTTTTTTTTCGTCGAAATTTGAACGTATTCCAGCTCGTAATAATAATAATATTTTTTTTTTCCTCATCGGGACACAAATCCGGTTTTACAAACATTTTGAGTGCCTTTATAGAAGGGCAAGGTTATAATAATATTTGTTTGAGAGGATGAGACGTTACACTAATACAAGTTGCATTTTTTATTGAAACTAATTTTGTAGGTTTATTGTAAATTAATGAAACAATTCCTTCTTAAAAATGTTTTTCGTCGAAATTCGAACGTATTCCACCTCGTAATAATAATAATAATTTTTTTTCCCTCATCGGGACACAAATCGGGTTTTACAAACATTTTGAGTGCCTTTATAGAAGAGCAAGGTTGCGATAATATTTGTTTGAGAGGATGAGACGTTACACTAATACAAGTTGCATTTTTTATTGTAACTAATTTTGTAGGTTTGTTGTAAATTAATGAAACAATTCCTTCTTAAACATTTTTTTTCGTCGAAATTCGAACGCATTCCACCTCGTAATATAAATAATAATATTTTTTTTTCCCTCATCGGGACACAAATCAGGTTTTACAAACATTTTGAGTGCCTTTATAGAAGGGCAAGGTTATAATAATATTTGTTTGAGAGGATGAGACGTTACACTAATACAAGTTGCATTTTTTATTGAAACTAATTTTGTAGGTTTATTGTAAATTAATGAAACAATTCCTTCTTAAAAATGTTTTTCGTCGAAATTCGAACGTATTCCACCTCGTAATAATAATAATAATTTTTTTTTTCCTCATCGGGACACAAATCGGGTTTTACAAACATTTTGAGTGCCTTTATAGAAGAGCAAGGTTGCGATAATATTTGTTTGAGAGGATGAGACGTTACACTAATACAAGTTGCATTTTTTATTGTAACTAATTTTGTAGGTTTATTGTAAATTAATGAAACAATTCCTTCTTAAACATTTTTTTTCGTCGAAATTCGAACGCATTCCACCTCGTAATATAAATAATAATATTTTTTTTTCCCTCATCGGGACACAAATCAGGTTTTACAAACATTTTGAGTGCCTTTATAGAAGAGCAAGGTTATAATAATATTTGTTTGAGAGGATGAGACGTTACACTAATACAAGTTGCATTTTTTATTGAAACTAATTTTGTAGGTTTATTGTAAATTAATGAAACAATTCCTTCTTAAACATTTTTTTTCGTCGAAATTCGAACGTATTCCACCTCGTAATAATAATAATAATATTTTTTTTTCTCATCGGGGCAAACACTAAATTCTGAAAAAGCAGAATTCCTGCTTCCTGCTTGTATTTTTCTTTTTTTATGGTAGATGACCTAAATTAAACATTTGTTTTAAAATCGGACTTATTTCGATGGTAGGAGATTTTATTAATGGGCTTTCATAGTAATGTTTCTATGGTGAAACCACAATATCGTCAAATCTTTAATAGACATTATGCCCGTTCTTCGAGAAATTTAATCAAGGGATGCTGATTGAAAATAGATGCAAAGGCGATAGGTTATCTCTTAAACAGTGGATAATAAAAACATAATTGTGATTATAAAAACGTGTGGAAATGAGCTATAACTTTTAACGCTATTAGTTTTCCAAGGGGCGCTGTACTCTATACATATTAAAATATGGTATTTAAAGTTTATTATGAGCCTCATTTTTTCCAGTAACTTAATATATATATATATATGCCCTGTATCTAAGGATGTTGAAAAAATCTCATTCTTTTACGACTAAATTTTATCAAATGAAATTGTTTTCATCGTGCTCTAAAATCGCATAATTTCGTTTCTAGTTCCTGATGATGAAACTTAGAATACACTATTTAACGTTTTCCCTATAGTTTCTGCAAATAATCTTCAAAGTTTGTAATAAAAGTTAAAGCATGAAAAACTAACTGTAACCTATGAAACGAACAACTGCGCATTTTTAGCTATATATCTAGGTCAAATCTCGAATATGTTCTAATTGCTGATTTCCGAAACCGTAACATTTTTAAACTCTTTTCTTATCTATATCCGTAATTAAGAAGATCTTCCTGTGTTATGTTATCTATTCCGGTCATAAACGTTTTTGAAGTTTTGCTCGATATTTACGATTTAGGAAGGATAAAATTTGTTGTTCCATAATAAAAGATAGAAAAGCCAATAAAAGTGAGATCCAGTTAGCTTAAGCATAGTTCAGTTTTAATAATTTTATTTTAGATTTTAAGAGAGTCCCGTTTAAAGAAATCCAAAATTTTTATTTTTCTATTATAAAGCAATGATTTCGTTTTTATTCTAGAGCACCAACACAGACTTCCCAAATTACACATCATAGGTGAAATTTTTATTAGGTTGTAATGAAAGTTTTCCGCCAAATGACCATTACATAATACTAATTATAATATATATAATAACTGTAATATTATATGTAACCACCATTCCACCAAACCTTCACAGTGTCATATGATACAACACTAGTACACTATGACGCAAAAGTTTAGACAATGACGTCATTCAGCTTTAAAATGTAGAATTATGACGTCAGAATTACAAAAACCTGTAAATATATTCAAAAACTGATTTAAAATGCTATGTACAAAAGACAGTCGTTTTATTTGCTATAATACTAATTTTTTTCATAAAAATTCAAATGTGTTTGTCGCAAAAGTTTAGACACTATTCTAAATTTCTTTGAATATTCGCTGGCATGTGCAAATTTAGAATCGATGATGTCACAAATTTGGAGTACTTAAGTTCTGCAAACGATTGCGCTTCATAGTCGACATGCCGAGAGCTAAAGAAATTCAAGTGAATGAGGTTTCAAGGATTTGGCAGTTGAAAGGTGAAGGGAAGAGCGTTTCTGAAATTTCTGCTGTTATTAATAGGTCAAAAAAATCTATTTATCGAGTTTTATCGAGTGGTTCCGAATATAAAGCAAAATGTCGGTCTGGGAGGCCACGTGTGACAAATGTACGAGAGGATCGCCTGATACAAAGACTAGCGAGTACTCAACAAATGAGCGTACGTGGAGTTCAAAGCTCATCGGGACTCTCTGTATGAAAGGATACGATTCGTAGACAAATTTTGGAAAAAGGAACAATCGTTTATAGCAAAATGCAGAAGAAACCAGCTCTGAAACCACATCATAAGTTACAAAGACTTATGTGGGCTCGAAAGCATATGTCATATGGAGAGAAATGGCAGTCAGTCATATTTAGCGATGAAAAAAAGTGGAATCTGGATGGTCCAGATGGTTGTTTATCGTATTGGCATGACTTGCGGAAGGAACCTCGACGTTTTTTTAGTCGCAGACAAGGAGGGTGCTCGGTGATGGTTTGGGCAGCCTTTTGCTATAATGGACAAGTATCTCTGACCTTCACCAGTGGTCGTCAAACTTCACAGCATTATACACAGACATTAGAAGAAAACCTACTGCCATTTGCTGAGCTTCTAGGGGGTCCTCAGTGGGAATTTCAGCAAGACAATGCTTCAATTCACACTGCAAAACATTCAAAATCTTGGTTTAATTCCCATAATATAAGAGTTCTCGACTGGCCAGCATGTAGCCCAGATCTTAACCCTATAGAAAACCTTTGGAGCATCATGTGTCGCAAAGTTTATAGCAACGCTAGACAATACTCTTCTGAAAAGGAGCTTAAGACATCTATTGAGAATGCATGGTACGATATCGATCCACAAACTATGCAAGATTTAGTTTCTTCCATGCAATCTCGTGTATATGACGTAATACATAAGCATGGATGCGCAACCAGGTTTTAAAAATTGTTTATTTCGATTTTATTTAATTTGTGTCTAAACTGTTGAGACAGCAGTTTATTTTTGTTACCATTTAATTTATTGCAATATGCACAATTCCACTTTTCTTTGTTATAAATATTGTTTATATGTACAGCACATTAATTTCAAGCAGTGATTTGAAAATTGAACAAATATTTTTCAAAGTATGTAAGAATTTCTTCATTGTCTAAACTTTTGCGTCATAGTGTATCTACAGCTGACACTTTATTCGGTGAGATTCTGCAGCTGACTTTTTTTAACAGAACGGGAAATAAATGATGATTCTAATTAGGTAGCGTGATAGTTCTAATTCAGACACCTTGTATTTAATTATAAGAATATTTTTTAAAAGTTTCCCAACACAGTGTTATAAAGGAAGTCTCTTTCTTTCAAATGCCAAAAATCGTTTGACAAAATAGGAGTAAACACGTCAACGCGAAATGTTTGCACAAACCGTATTAGCTGTGGCGGGAAACTTTCGTTACAACCTAATATCACATTTTTTTAGGCCCGCTTATTTTTTTTTTCGAGCAACAGTTAAAGTGTCGTCCCTAAAAAATAACGTCCCGCCACATAAGCCAGCCGTAAAACGAAACAGATGTATCATTCTACGGTTAAATAGTGATAATAGATAGTGTAATTTTTTTTAACTTCTAAACATCGCACGTTTTAAATTTTTACACCATTGTATAGGGGAAAAATATACTTTCATTTTTGATACATTAATATTTTTGTAGTTTTTAAGTAGAAAGTAACGGAAAAATAGTCATAGAGTAAAGAGAAAGAATAGAGATGAAGTGTAGTGACTGGAGGTGACGCCAAAACTGTAAGCCTAAAATCCACTACGTTCGGCCCAAGCACACTCACGTATTTTCGCAAAAAAAGAAGAAAATTTCCAGTAATACAGTTTTTAATTCATATTACAATGAAATACGACTTAAGAATGCTTAAATATAAGAAAATCATTTTTATTTCGAGAAAAAAAAAAATGCACGCGAGATGTCAAACAGTTCGGTCCTTATTCCATGGGCTTGTTTTGTTTGGATCGGATGAGGGAATTTAAATTTGTACGATAACGCGAATCATATTATAAACCGTTTTTACGGCATACCTCATCTCCATCTACCGCTTTCCTACATGGAAATTAGTAGATTATTATGTCTTTTTTGTTGCCATGTTCTCATAAAAACTGAAAAAGAAATTATAATTAAAATACGTGCTAAGCGAAGAATATCGTCTGCTATAAAAATGTATTTTAAAGTATATATGCGTGATTTTTTTTTTGTCCGCATTTACCTATTATTAAGTCCTATCAAAAATCTGAAAGAATGCAATTTTATTAATCCGTGTGTAATAACATTTTCCGAATTTTGAAAAAATATAAATTAATGATTTCTGATAAAGCATTGAGCTATTATCAACTACATTTAATTTTCAGTATCCATATTAATGTTACAAACAAATGCAGGCTTATAAATCAATAGATACCCTGATTTGTTTTGTCGAGTTTCTTAAGTGACAACATCACTTTTTACTGGGTTTGTGTATTATTCCGCGATAGTTACGTAATATACATACTTTTCTATAGATGTGTTTTAACCCTTAAATGCGCGATTTTTTATTTTGTTTCGAAAATATTATGTATGATAATCTGAAAGGTTTATTACACTGGAAAATAATGAAAAAAAAATCAGAGTTTCATATAACGTTTTCATATAATACGTTATTCTTTTCTTCTGTTGCACATCTGCAATACAAGTAAAAACTACTGTCATGTGGCTGTTTTACGCTAAAAAAACGCAAATTAGTATTCAAATATCTTATTTTGTATAATTATTCATTTTATAAAACTTAACCTTTAAGCCTTTAATTCCCATAATAAAATACGTTCTAGAAATTACGTAGTTCAGAGAATCTGACCTTACACCAAAAAGTTTCAGTGGTTAATTTCGCTTTATTAAAATACGGAATGTCCGATATTTAATTAAAGCAAATATTACTATTTTAATTTTCTGGTGTGAATTAGGTATATGCAAATAAAAAAATATCTATTAAATTCAAAACAGTGTTGTTTGCATATATGAAAAGCTGCGATCTAAAGGGTTAAGACTGGACCGTAAATGTGCAATTCTTCAGCAGATGCGAATGACGTCATTTTATATAAAATAAAAGCGGGTGTTTTAAGTCTTAAAACTGAAATATGTTATGTAGTATCTATATTTATATATTTTTTTTCATCTGGGGCGACACTAAATTCTGAAAAAGCAGAATTCCTGTTTTCTAGTTTTACTTGATTTTTTTTTTTAGGTAGATTTCGTATGAAATATTACGTATTACATTCTCCCCTATCTGGGAATTTCTGAAAAATGTTTGCAGATCTACACCGATCATGACCCCTAGAACCCAAAACCACCGTCAGTAAAAAACTTTATATATATATATATATATATATATATATATCACTTTCTTCTGGACACGATAACTTCCACAATTCTGCACAAATCTTTTCCAAATTGATACATACAATCAAGGGGCATAAAATCTCGGTCAAGTTCGTTAATGGGCAAAATTGGACCAAGGGGATGGAAATAGGGAGGGGTTTTGCGAAAACCGAAAAACCACCATAACTTCTTAATTTTTGTACATATCAAATTAGTTTCAAGTTTTTATTATTTCTAAAAATAGGGCAAAAAGTTTATGTATCACATATTTTTGATAAAATTAAAAATGGGCTCAAGGGGCACAAAAAACAGGGTTTTTAGGAGAAAAAAATTCATAACTTCGTCAATTCTCAAGATATCAAATCTAATTAATTTTATTATAAATCTCCTTAATATTATCTATAACTTTTATATTCACAAGTTTTTGATAGAACCTATTCGTTCCGAAAAAAAAAATAAAAACGAAAACAAAAAAGGGGGATTTAAGAAGAAAAATTTTCATAATTCCTTCAATTCACAAGGTATGAAATCTCGATGAATTTATCATATATCTTCTTAATATTGTCTTCAACATTTATATAGACAAGTTTTTGATAGGACCAATTCTTACAGCAAAAACAAATAAAAAATACACAGCGGTTGAAGAAAAAAAATAATCTTATTAAGGGTGTATTTAAATCCAAACTGTTATTTTCTTATTCATTTTTAAATTAATTTTTGCTCTCAAACGCATCCGAATGGTAGATTCTCTTATTTAGAAACTATATAATGTACCGCAATGATCTGTTTTTTGATAGAGGCAGAATATCTTTCAAAAATGATGTCAAAGTGGGTATTTTGAACAGAATTTACCGAAGCGATTGTCTTAGAAACGAAAAATATTGTTCTAATGAGAACATAATTGTTTATAAATCAAGTGTCAATTAAATGAACGAAAAATAAAAACACAGGTCGCTTATAAACCTCTTCAAAAATCACGTCAGCAATTTTCATATTTTTAGGGTTCCGTACTTAAAAAGTAAAGACGGAACCATTATAGGATCACTCCTGTGTCTGTCTGTCTGTCTGTCTGTCACAGCCCTTTTACTCGTAAACTATGCAACGTGGAAAGTTCAAATTGGGGGAAGTAATAAAGATTATTGACCCACATATTTACAGATTAATAAATATTCATAAATATATTTCGAAAAATTTAGAGGGGCTAATTAAGTTACTTGAAAAAAATAATCTTTTTATATCGTGTGGGGTATCGTGTGAAAGCTTTCGTAACGCTGAAATCAAAAATATAATTTTAGGTATTATATTTTCAAAGTTATGGTGGAAAATGTAGTGCAAAAATATGTCCCCCCCCCCCCCCACATCTAATTCCGAACCTATTGAAACTAAAATTATGAAAAAATTAGAGGTAGTAAACATTAATTTAAACCTTGCAGGAAAATTATAGCGATTACCCTAGGTCACATAGTTTTTGAGAAAATCGCATTTTTCCGGTACACCCAAATTTCGATTTACGGGCACCAGCAAAAGTGTTGAGCAGAACTGGAGGTACATATCGTAGCAGAAGTATAAAAGCATTGTTAATCATGAATTTCGGAAAAAATCGTCGATAATTATCCGAGATATTAACCCTTAAAGACACGGATGGTTTGAGCATATATAATGACAGGGACGGCGTACTCTATGCTCCATCGGCTTTTAAAGCATAGGTAACAAATTTTAAGGATATATTTATGTAATGCAATGCCCAGTACCAGTATAAAAGCAATAATCGTCAAATTTTTAAAAACAGACTAATTTAATGAGAATTAATCACATAAATACTATGGGTTTCGCGACTAGTTTCCATTGGGTGGCTCTCTCAATACACTTACTATGACTTTAAAGGTTAACTAAAAACGTATATGGAATAAAAAATATACAGAATACCTATATTTGCTATTATTTAGGTTCCATATATCTTTGAACTTTCATGGTATATCCATTTATACTTATCTAGTACACAGGGAGCAAAGGAAAGTCCCTTTAACCTGAAAATACTTGTGAATGGAGAGAGCTACAGATATGCAAGTGAGGTAACGGTATAGTAAAGCGATTACGCCCGATTTAATGAAAACGACAGCAGCGCTCCCTAGTGGCGAAATTTGGAAGATAGCCACTGCAAATCGAAAGCGAAAAGAGATATAGCAAAATTTCCAGTTAGAAAATTTTAAAGCATCAATTAATTAGTAGAATACGGCCTTTGGTTTACCTGGATAAGATAAATCTTCGCCTGTTTACCCTAAAATGTTCGAAATCGATGCACTCTATTTTGTGTAAACGTTTGAATGGAATAGTCAGAAGTATGAAGAAATACGTACAATTTATGGTATAAATACGTACTTATCTCAATACATTTTCATAACATCCGCAAAAAAAGACAAACTGTCTCACAGTGATAAACAGTTAATATTCAGTATGTTCGAACAGTTCGCCATTGCTCACGATACACGTTTGTATTCGTGAGAGTAATTCTGCATGCACATTTCTCAGCATGGAACATCTATTGCAAGCTTCTTCACTACTACGACATATGTTTAACCCTTTCAATATCGGTGACTAGATGGTCTAGCCACCTAATTTTAATTCCAAAACTGTCAAATGGACCAAGAACATTTTAATAAAATTTTGCTTTTGTAATGAAAATGCAAATTAGCGGGCTTTTGCGTTTTTAGAAATTCGTTTGAATATTCTGGTGTCAATAAATTATTTCATCATTTTACGAACAGAATTCTTCTGGCCCTGAAAGGGTTATTCTAAAATTTTAAATGCATTGGAAATTAAATCTTTTCAGACATTACAGCACAGTACAGCCTCACAATCTGCAATTGTGCACTGCTACATTTCCGGAATGTGAATAGGCAAAGTAGAATCGTCGCTCATCGACTTCGGACATTTTCGGGTATGCAGGCACCGATTTTTCTTATCCGTGTGAACCAAATATCGTTTCGTACTAATTAATTTATGCTCTAAAACTTTTTAATTTCAAAATTTGCTCTACCTCTTTTCGTTTTCGATTTGCAATGGCTATCTTCCAAATTTCCCCACTAGGGGTACTGTAGTCTTTTGCATTAGGTCGGGCGTAGTTACTTTACTGTACCGTTACCTCACTTGTATAGCTGTAGCTCTCTCCGTTCGCAAGTATTTTCAGGTTAAAGGGACTTTCCTTTGCACCCTGTATACTATACAGCTATATCCAACCCTACGTTGTATAGTTTTTACAAAGTCTTAGTATTCTTTTAGCAACGGTATTTTTTTAATAATACACTTACTAATTCATATATTATTGTACGGTACCCTCTATGCGCGAGTAATACTCGCACTTGACCGTTTATTTCTATTAAAAGTGAAACTGAAAATGGGCGAGAACATTTCGAGTTGTTTAGCATGGAAAAGTATTTTTTTTAATACCTCCTTAACATGATTATGATAAAACCAGCCATTATATAAAAATGAAATAAAAACTCGTCAAAAGCGGCCAGATAAAATTGTTAATGTGGGTATATCTCTAATTATGATTTAGTTTTTGTTGGTGAAATTAGTATACTTAACTTCGAAATCTACCCCCGCTTGTAGCTCGGGCCGGCAGGGATTTTTTTAATATAATAAATCTTTTACTCAATATATATATAGAAGAAATTTTATTGAAATTTTTATTGAATTATTTTTCTACTGAAAACTGAGAAAGATTTTTTATATTTATTATAGTCTATATATTAAAATTACCCATTAACATCACAAAAAAGCTTTTTTATATCAAATATATCAATAATGTATTCAAATAAAGTTTTCAAATTTAAGAAATAGCCAAAGACTTCACAGCAGCCTTTTTAATTTTGATAATTTCAGTAGTTTAAACGCGTTAACTATTACATGTCTATTAAATTTGTGTTTTATTAAAATTATTTCAATATTTTATTTATTTATTGATGACGTCCTAATTTTGTTATGGAATATTAGCTGGAAATAATTTTGAACTATTTATATTGTTTTAAGTACAAACTGGTTAATCTTTTGTAATCCGGCTGCACGCGATATAGATACATTTAAAATAAGCATATTAAATTTCAAGAATCAAAAAACCCGACAGCGTAAAAAGCGAACTAATTATTTCTCATCAATATGAAACTATTTTTTATATTACTTATCTTTTTTTTTCATTTACTTGTTTTTGTTATCTTTCGTTGACGCTTACTTGATTTTGCTTCTTTATTTGGAAATTTATAATTTCTAAAAATTTAATCAGTTTTGAAAATCAGCTTTGCATTTGACTAATGCAGTTTAATGCACAATCGATTTTTTTTTTTTTTTTTTTTTTTTTTTTTTTTTTTTTTTTTTTTTGTATTTTAAATGTATTTTCAAAATACACGTATTTTGTACTTTGAATTTTTGAAATTTGCAAAGTATTTTGAATTTTGTATTTTAAGTTGAAAAAACAAAGTATTTTGTTTTTTGTATCGAAAATGGTTTTTCCATGTATTTTGCCCAACTCTGACCATGTGTTATATAAGCAGATCAGTTCATTGCGCAACATCCTTCCTAATGACATTTACATTGTGTTTAATTATTAGTTCCTATGTACAAACACTGTTTTGATGAGGCCTATAGATGTCTATTATGAAGGTTAGAGTTACAGTAAAGGTAGAGATCCAAAGTACACAACTTCCAGGTTGTGTAATATTTAAACGGAGCTTCTGACTGCAAAATGGTCAAAGAAACATCGTCTTCATTTTGAAAGACCTATCCAATGATATGCCACTCAATAGGGTACGTAAAAAAAAAAAAAAAAAAAATCGGCTCTACCGCCATTTTGTAGTTTACGGCCGCCATTTTGAAATTATAAAAACAAAACCTATCCTATAACCATCGGACGGTTAAGACAAATCGTTAGAGACCTCATTCATTAAAATCCACCCAGCCGTTGGGATGTTTCGAGGGTATAAAGAAATCCACTTACACAGATACGCGTGAAACACTTAACCCTTCTTTTCAGTCGGGTAAAAAGTTGATGCTTGAAAGGAATTTTAAAATCCACAGTAAATAAGTAAATTGCGATACAGTTTTCAAACAAATTGACAGTGTAAAAAAAAATTGCACGACCTCTAGAAATTTTTAAAAATGCAATAATACCTAAACTCTTTGGTAAATTCGTCGCCCCCTTCAGAATGACGTTCAGCATTACTTACGGACATGTGTTTGCTTTATAATATATATTAATATACTCATATTTGTTAGCTGACCTGTAGTCGTAAAAAAATCAGATGGTAGAGCTGTAGGGTAAAAGTACACAGCTTTACTTGGTAAATAGAGAATATACGCACTTTCTGAAAATGATCCAAAAGGTATACGGCGTATTCCGCCTTGTAACTTCCACAGTAATGTTTGGTAGTTATAATATAAAAAATATCTATTTATATAAAATCCAAGTCTCTGTGTGTCCCTCACAATTCCGGTAGGACCACCTCATTGATCGCAGCTTCCTATGGAGAAATTTGTGTTAGCTTCAACAATGAGTAATTGTTGAAAAGTAATAACGCCAGGGGTTAGTACAATAGCGCCAAATTTTTACTAACTTGGCAAAACATCCCCAAATTTGACGACACAAATAAGTTACCATATATGAAGCCAACTTGGCGATAGCTGGGTAATTTGGCGAAATTCCCATTGAAACCCATTAGCCTTTCATAATCGAACTCACCGCAATTTAATTTAAATTCCGCGCATTTAAGGGATTTTTTTTCAAGATCTATCGGTCATAATTTAAACTGTAATATATGAAAATGTACGTCTTTACAGCTTCATCCCGATGCTACTAATAAAATGACCGCCACTATACGGCGCTGTACTATCTGAGCTCTTAACTGCCCAAATTTAACGTGCTTTACATTACCGGATACAAAAATTAAATTCTCGGTACTTTTCCAGTACAGGGGCCTCGGAGAAACAGAAAAAACTTCCTTGACGAAGAAGGAAATTCGGCATTTTATTTTCTGACAACCTATTCTGTTTCAGTTCATATACACACGCATTTTTTTTTCAATATTTCTACAATTTATTTAACATAAAAAAGTCATTTATCTAATTTTATTCAGAAACAGAAGTAATTTGTACATTAAAAATATATATACATTTAATTAAAATACATAAACAGACAAAAAAATTCATCAAGTTTGTTTTCATAGTTGTTTATATCCTTTGTGAACAAATTTCACTTTCTGATGCCCGAATTTCGCCAAACTTTAAAAAAACCGCCAAGGCCTCTGAAGTGGAAAAGCAACAAATTCTCTATTATTTTTAACCATGGTTTGTACTATATGCAGGAGGGGAGAAACAATCTAAATTGTCTAAAATATGGATTTTTTAAACTTAAACGAACATTGAATAGACATGAACTGTAATCCGCGAAATGCCTCAAATCCGCACAACACTAGGAACAAAGCTGTGTAGATTAGTGGTCTTCTACTGTACATAGTTTTTCATAAATGTGTTTCGTTTTTAAAGTGTGTTATTTTCATCTATCACTGCGGAACACGCGAGAAAAACTCATTCTTGCACATTCTTTTATATATCTGTATATCTCATTTTCCGTCATTTTTGACGGGCTATATTTCTGGTATATATATATGTTTCATACCACGCACTTTATGCTCTTTTTAGCCGTATTTCCTATTTAAAAAAAATTGCTACGTGAAATTCTTATACATTTTCATTAGTAGAGCTCGGGTATAAAACATGGTAACTGATATATATTTTTTCGATAATTATGTAAAACTGGCTAAACTGCCCGGCGTTGCCCGGGCCCGTCAAAAAAACAGCAGAATGTGCAAAAAAATCTAAAAATCATAATAAAAATCGCAAAAAAATTAAAAATCGCTTTCAATTTCGAATAAATTTCAGAAAAATAGAATAAATAAACGGTCAAGTGCGAGCATTACTCGCGTACAGAGGGTTCCGTAGAATAAATATATGGATTTGTAATTGTATTACATATATCTACCCTATATATATAAAATCCTAATGAAACGAATTTATGAAACGAATATATGAAACGCCTGAAATGTATCGATTCTTTGAATCGACTGATTAAACAACTGACTTTGTTTCACGGTGATTTCTCCTAAAATATGGAATACTTTGCGATGAAATTAACACCAAAAATCCATGTTGATCCACAGATCTCAAAACTGGTATTAGAATTTTAAAATTCGAATTAGTTTTTGAAATATTAATGCTTTTCTAATTTTAAATAATTTTTTTCTAATGATGGCAACTCAAATTTTAATCATAACAGAATTTTTTTTTTCACAATTCAGAAAAGGTTACTATTTTAAATTAATTTGGCGACAGTTTGGCCTCCTTTAAATCTATGCTAAGAACAATGCTTTTTTTGTATTTCGTTATCATTTTATTAAATACGAAACTTTCATTTAAAAATGAAACATTTAAATTGATGGCTTTCACTTCTTTTTTTGAAAAAAAAAAAAAAAAAAAAAAAAAAAAAAAAAAAAAAAAGAAAAGAAAAACATTAGGCATAGATGTCATATACGCACCGGGGTACCTAATTGGCGCACAAATGGCATTATTTTGATAGACATGGTAACCCGGCTATTGTTGTTTATTTAATAATAAATGTATATTTACTTTTATTTCTTTTATAAATTTATATCAATTATTTTGTTCTATAGTAATTAATTTTTTTTTTGCTATTTCCTTTTGGAAATAATAGAAAATAATTTCAAAATACGGCACAATGTAGTAGTTATTCCGTCACCCAATTTCGCAAATTATATTAATCGCCAAAACACTCGCCAAATTGTACAGATTGACAAAATTTTTATTTTAAATAACGAAAGAACAAATAAATTAGTATAACATTAATAAATATAAAAATAAAACGTCGAAATAAAAATCACTTGATGACGTAAACACGTGTAACTTGCTAAAAATAAAGTGAATGTGACATTTACCATCAACCATTATTGGCATTTAATCTTATAGTTTGGTGATAGATTTTTTGTCGACGGGATAACTAAGTAGTACAAAAATACATATGTAACTGATATTCCAAAACGAAGTTTTCGTCAAATTTTCGTAAGAAAAAAAAAAAAAAAAATCATGCCAAACATGCGGTGCGTATATGACATTTGGCGAAATATCAAATTATGTAACAAACCATGACATTTAATTTCAACTTCAAATCAATGTTTTAATTTACCACTCGAACAATTAAAAAAAAAATGCTAACTGGCGAATTGAAAAAAAGATATTGGCGAGATTTGAACCCGGCTTTTTTTCTTTCGGCACAGATGTCACATACGGCCCTTTATTGGCGCGATTTTTTTCTGACGCCAATGTCATATACGCAACAGGTACTTAACTGGCGCCAAAGTATAGTTATTTTGCTTGATACAGTAAGCCGGATGTTGTTGTTTATGCTGTTTAATGCGTTTCCCAAATTGGCGTTGGAAAAAAATCGCGCCAATATGGCGTATATGACATTTGTTCCAAACCTTCATATGAAAAGCGAAGGGATCAGATCGTATTTGTTTATGGCATTTGATGACTTGAATTATTATAATATAGATGAAATGATGGGGATAGAATAATATTTGGCGACTTATTACCTGTGCCTGGATAACATTAAAGTATCAAAATGGCACCTAGACTATAAAAAGCAAAGTGTTCCGCCCGGTACTGTTGCTGAGAGTCACATGATTTAGGCTATTGTTATAGAGATTGTTTTAAAATATCGGTTGACAAAGACTCTGAATACTTAATTCATTTTATTTTAGCTTCTTTTCAAATGTTTAACTGAACCTCTTTAATCAAAAACAAAAACAACCATAGGATGTCTTAACAGCAACTGATTCTCCGTTAAATTTTTGCAATCAAGGGAAATTGAATGGAAATCCGTTTACATGGAGATCTGCACACCTTTTTCAGTATAATTTAATCTTCTCTAATACTTTTAAAACCCATTAGATTTTTAGATTTTTAGATTCTGCGGAGTCTGAACGGGGGTTGGCGAGCGTAGCTTGCAGGGGGCAGAGCCCCCTAGTATATATATAAAAGTTGCTAAAAGAATACTAAGACTTTATAAAAAAATATACAACGTAGGGTTGGGTATAACTGTACATATTAGAAAAGTGTAAATGGGTATACCATGAAAGTTCAAAGAGATATGGAACCTAAATAATATCAAATATTGCTATTCGTATAACTCTTTTTTTAATATTATATTATCCTAATCTGTTTATGATGAACTTAATGCGGTACAGACAATAAAAGCAGTGCATAGTTAAACTTCATTTGGAATTTCAGGAAACTAAATTCAGCGTAGTAATAACCTTTATTACTACAGTGTAGCTAAAACAAAACCTTTGTTCAAAGTTTAAATTTGGCATTGTGCTAAGCGCGCTTCGAATTGAGGTCTCAAAGTTGCAACGCCGACTTGGTCAGTGCCGCGTTTTTCCAGATAGGTGTTTAATTAACTTTTAAAGTCACTCGAGGCGTATTGAGAGATACAATCAATGCAAACCATCGCGAATCCCACAGTAATTATGCGATTCATTCTAATTAAATCTTTCGAGGGCGATGCCCTTAAAAATCGGACACCTAATTTTAATTCCAAAACAGACAAACGGCACCAAGAATATTTAATTAAAATTTTCCTTTTATCATGTACGTGAAAATAAGCAAGTTCGCATTTTCTAATAAATTCGTTTATAAATTCTGGTGTTAGTTCATTATTTCTTAAGTTTATAAATAGAATTACTCCGTGCCGGAGAGGATTAAGTGGTCGCAGGACTCTTAAAGCTTCAAAATTTAAGAAATTTAAATTTTTTTAGATGTTAAACTCCTATCTTTTCTGAATATTTTTATATAATTGTTTCCTTGAAATTCCCATTAGAACAGAAGTTTTGGCTTTTAGAATTATACCCGCTCAATAGCTGAAGCGGCGTTTCCGAAACTTTAAAGTCATTATTTTCCAAATGGCGTTTTTTGGACATATTGCGCAGGATATCTAAAAAACTTCTGAATATTTTTTCATGAAATTTTCAAAACATATAATTCATGTTAGTCTATATATACTGAACCTAAATTTTTTTTTTATTGTTCAAAAAAATATTTTTTTATGTGATTTTACTGTTGAAATTTTCAAAATTTTGTATTAGCTAAATGCAACATTGCATTAAAAATATAAAAATGCTTTAAATACAAATTTATTTAAGTTCAGGGAAATTATTACAATCTAAAGTATAAGTAAGCACCAACATTTTCATTCTAGTTGCAATATTTATTTTGTAATCCTGCGCGTAAACTGTTATGCCAATTTTTTGTTCGACAAATGTCTAACAGTTTCGAGCCCTCTATAAATACTAATTCTGTATCTTGCAATTTTTTATCCCAATTAAAATTGTGTTTTAAAATCATATACATTTTAAGACATTAAATGTTGAAAATGGTCCTTTTTTCATTTTTTCACTTTTTAGAGTCCCGAGACCTCTTAAATTAGTATGTTTTTAACAATTTGACGTTTATTGCTTTTATATTGTTACTGGACATTACATTACACATATACATCATTAAAAATTGTTAACTAGGCATAGAGTACGCCGCCCCTGTCCTTGTGTTTGTCCAAACTGACCGTACTTTTAAGGGTTAATATCTCGGCTAATTACCGATGATTTTTTTTTTTGAAAATCATTATCAACAAAGCTTTTATTCTTCTGCAACGATAGGTATATTCAGCGATGCTCAACAATTTTTCTGAATGCCCGTAAATCGAAATTTGTGTATAACAGAAAAATGCTAATTACTCAAAAACTATGTGACCTAGGGTAATCGCTATAATTTTCCGGCAAGGTTTATATTAACATCTACTACCTCTAATTTTTTCATAATTTTAGTTTCAGTAAATTCGGAATTAGATGGGGGTAACATATTTTTGCGCTACATTTACAACAATATCTTTGAAAATATGATACCTAAAATTAAAATGAATGAATTTTTGAGTTCAGCGTTACAAAAGATTTCACATGATACCCTATGAAAAGATTTTTTTTTTCAAGTAGCATAATTAGCCCCTCTACTCTTTTACTAAATATATTTATGAATGTTTATTAATATGAAAATATGTGGGTCAATGGTCTTTATTACTTCCCCGAATTTTAACTTTCCACGTTCCATAGTTTACGAGTAAAATGGCTGTGACAGACAGACACAAGAGTGATCTTATAATGGTTCCGTTTTTACTTTTTAAGTACGGAACTCTAAAAAAGGGGAAAAAATACTATATTGGGTTAGAAGATTGAAAATGCATTCCTTTTACTAATGTGTAAAAGTCGTAACAAATCGTAAAAACATTCTAAAAGCACATAAAAAATTCACGAAAATTTCTGTACAAAGTTCAAATAAACTTTACTGAAAAGAGGGCAGAATTTACTATGTTAGGTCAAAAATTGTATAAAAAATTCAAAGAGGATTGAAATCCCCCCCCCCCCCCCAAAAAAAAAAATGCATTAAAAATCGCAAAAATTCCAAAAATAACGAAAGTCAAAATTTACTATATTTCGATAAACGTTTCATTAACGAATTCATTCCTTTGACGAATGTCAAGCAGTGAAATGCGGAAAAACTTTAAAAAATCGCTTTAAACGTCGTTAAATAGCAAAATCCAAACATTAGAAAATTTATTATATTTCGTTTTAAATTTGAAGCCGAATTCCTTTTAAGTATCTCAAAAAATCACCGAGAACTGAAAAAAGAAGGAAAATAAACACTAAACTAGAAAACAGGAATTGTACTTTTTCAGAATTTAGTGTCGCCCCCGATGAAAAAAAAATTATGTATATATAAACAATACAACACATGTTTCAATTTTAACATTTACAGCACACGCTTTTATTTTATGTAAAATGACGTCATTCACACCTGCTTAAGAGTTCCACATTTACGGTCCACTCTTAAAAATCTACAGTAAAGTTGGGATAGGACGCAACTATCGCGAAATAATACACAAATGCAGCAAAAAGATGCCGTCAGTAAGGGGTCTCAGGACTCTTAAAGCTTTAAAATTTTGGAAATTTAAATTTTTTTTATATGTTAAACTCCTATCTTTTCTGAACATTTTGATGTAATTGTTTCCTTGAAATTCCTATTAGAGCTGAAGTTATGGCTTTTACATTTATACACGTTCAATAGCTGAAGCGTCGTTTCGGAAAATTTAAGCCATTTTTCGCCAAATGACGTTTTTGGGCATAACGCGCACGATATCTCATAAACTTATGAATATTTTTTCATGAAATTTTTAAAACATATGTTTCATGTTATTCTGTATAAACTGAACCTAAAATTTCCTTTTTATTGTTCAAAATAATATTTTTTTAGGTGATTATACTGTTAAAATTTTCTTAATTTTGCATTAGCTAAATACAACTTTGTATTAATAATATAAAAAAAGCTTTAAATACAAATTTATTTAGATTCAGGGTAATTATTGCAATCTGAAGTATAAGTAGGTACAAAAATTTTCATTCTAGTTGCAACACTTATTTTGTAATTGTGCGCGTAAGCTGTTATGCCGCTTTTTTGCTCGAAAAATGTCTAACTGTTTGGAGCCGCCTGTAAATGCTAATTCTGCATCTTATGATTTTTTAAATACACGAAATAAAAGAACTTACTTAGATATTTTATTCCAATTAAAATTGTGTCTTAAAATCAAATACATTTTAAGATATTAAATGTTGAAAATGGTCTTTTTTTTTCTTTTTTTACAATTTTAAGAGTCCTGAGACCCCTTAAAGAAACTCGACAAAAAAAAAAAAAAAAAAAAAAAAAAAACAAAAAAAAAAAAAAAAAACCGGTTGTTTAATGATTGATAGGCCTTCATTTGTTTGTAACATTAATACAGATACTTAAAATTAAATATAGTTTATAATAACTCCATGTTTTAACAGAAATCATTCGTTTATATTTTTTTCAAAATAGCACACATTTTAATTACATTTTCTTTCAGTTGTTATGAAAATAATGGTAACAAAAATATATAATTAATATTTTACAACTATTTTACCTTTACTTTCTACAGAAATGGAGTACTTCTGTTGCCAATGTTAAGCAAATGGCTCCAAAAACTACAAAAAAAATTAATATTTCAAAAATAAATGGAGATGCAGTTTTCAAACAAATTGCATTTAAAAGTACTTTTTTTACCCAATACGACGGTATAAAAAATGAAAATTTGCAATGCTTAAAAGTTTAAATAATTACTATTGAGTATTTAATCGTACTACTTTGTTTTACGGCTGGCTTCTGTAAGGTAACGTTATTTTTTGGAGACGGCACAAAATAAGCTGGGAGAAAGAAATAGCATACCCTACCGGGGGCTAAAAATTGCATTGAAAATTGTATTAAAAGTAGCTACACTTCAAAATACCGGAACAGAATATTTACCATAATAGGATAAATATTTGAAACCAAATTGCTATTAAGCTAGAAGTTTCAAACAGAATTCTTTTTTAAAATACCAAGAATTCATTGTGAAAGCCGAAAAATCGCATTAAAATAGCAAAATTTTTAAAAATCGCTAGGGTAAAAATTTACTATTAAGGGATAAAACATTTTATTCGAAAAGTTTAGTATTTTAGACAAAAAAGTTTGAAATCGAAATCAATTTTTTCGTAACAGATTGTTCATAAAAACCAAATTCTTCAGAAAACTCGTTTAAAACTTATGTCTCTGAAAATACAATAAAAGTATTCAACTCGAAATTCTCTATCTTCCTTAATCTCAGTATTAGAAATTTATTTTCTTTTTCTAGGCCTTTAAAAATCAACATATGTGTCCTTAATTGAACACACCCAATTCGAGAGGTAAAACAAAAACAGCTTTAATTACGCTGCCAGCGACCGTACGAAGATATCAAAAAATACTTTGGATAACTAATAGAGCATTGTTTAAATAAATAAAAAATCGGGTAATGCCCAAAATCGATTATTCAAGCGTAGTGGAATACCTTAACAGCAAATATAAAATTGACTGTCTTAAATATTTTTAAACTAAAAAATATTTGAAAAATGTAAATTCGGTAATAATTTGGAAATTAATAAATCCTCACATGAGGATTATGGAAAGAAATTGGTTAACGAGGTGTTCTTTGACCAGAAATAAAAATTTTAAATATTTGCATATTAAATTTTTCTTTTTTCCTCTTTTGCAGTAAGAATTATTTTTTTTTTCTCTGATCAAATGGCACTAATTTTCAATTTTTTATGTTTCGTTCCTACGTTGGAATTTATCGAAAAAAAATTGCCTTAGTTTTTATTATGTAATTAAATTTAAAGATAACTTTTTCTGAATTATTCAACGTCATTATTTGTAACGATGCATCCTTCTTAGGATAATTTTGGCACATTCGAGTCATTAACTCTAATGAACGGTTTATTCAACTATTAAACATGATAGCGTTTAACTAATTACTTGAAATTCCGTAAATTTCTGTATGATAATTATATGTTAGCGCACCATGATTAAAAAAGTACTCTCCTTAATTAAACATGTTATTTTTAACTTCATTGCCAGATTTAATTGAAATATCTTACGTAAACTACTTCGAAGAATAAAAATTTAAATTCACGCAGTTTTATTAAGAAATTCAAATTTGCTTTTTATGGTAAAGTATAATTTTGCGTTTCAAAAGAAAACAATTATTGCTGATTAAGAATAAAATTATTAATCTTTTAAATACTGAGTAATCGGTATATTTTATAAAAAAAAAAAGTTATAGAGAAAGAAATAAAACTGACTTGGACTATTTATATAGGTCCAAAATGTTTTCGTCCAAAAATGCTTCTAAAAAGGATAAATTGAATGTTTCTTTTTTCAATATAATCCATTTTTTTAAACATTATTCATTTACTTCTTTGGTATTAAGGAATGCTTAAGACAAATGTTAATCACTGAACAATGCACTATTTTAACCCTTTATGCCCCGACGGTACTTTAAAGTACCATTAAAATAACTTGTTATAAAATTCACTTAATACATCGATTAGTAGTAATACAGTTTAGAATGAGTTATAGATACTTTACTTTATCTTGTTCCAAAAGCATTATTGGTTGCACGAAACAAAATTATTTTTTAAAGGATGATTTCTTTTGATTTTGCATCTTTTCAGCTTTCTTGACTTTGAAAGATTGGGGGGAGGGGGGGGGGAGAAAGTTTCAGTTCGGAAATATTTCTATAATTCAATTGTAAGAATATTATACTTGTACATTTCATAGTTCTACAAAATACTAAAAAAAAAAGTTAAAATAAAAGATTTTAGTGGAGTTATAAATATTGCACAAATCCCTATAAATTGAAATTTAATTAATTTTATTTGGGAAAATCCTTCTAAAATTAATTAAATGATTGTGTAAATCTTCTAATGTAGTTTCAAAAATTCATGAAAAATTCTTCAGAAGATGAAATTTCCATGAATTCATAAAATTGGACATAAACGGTGCAACATTTTAAAATAAGCTAGCACATTAATTTCGCGCCGTAATATGTCAAAAATAAACGTCAAGTTGTTACTGAGTTAAAAGCTATAGCTGAAGCTACCGGGACCACTATTGCTCCAGGGACATAAGGGGCATATACCGGGTGTACAAAGCTGGACTGGCTATTTTTTAAATTCACTAACTGGCAAAAAGATGACAGCTATTAAAAAATTCTTGCAGAAGAGTTATCTAAGATGTCAGACTTTTTTTACTGCGATTTCCGGTTTTAGTTCGAAATAGCAGCGGTAGATGACGCTGCAAGAAATAGGCATTCAATCGAGACCAAACCGAAATCACTCAGCATTGATGCGAAAAAAGGAGGTTAAATGTATGGAGTGGGCTTCATTTGCAAATACAATATTATTTTTAGGACCCTCTCCCATATATTTAACCTCATTCTTTCGCATCAACGCTGCGTGATTTCGATTTTGGCCTCGATCGGGCGCATATTGAGTGCAGTTCCATCTATTTCTGCGGTTTGGAACTATAATGAGAATCGTAGTAAAAAAAATCCCCACATCTTAAATAACCCACCAGCAAGAATTTTTTTAATAACTTTCACCATTTGCAAGTTATTGAATTTTAGAAACAGTCAGTCCATTTTAGGAGATTCGTTATATTCCAATTGTCGACGCAAAATAAAAACAGAAACACACACACATACAAAATATAATATTAAATTACTCCACTCAACCTTCCAAACACTATTGTACGTGTGTGTACCTGGAATTAAAAGAACGGTGAACTTTTTATGAATGTCTTATACAATAGAATAGGCTGGATTCGAACGCTAGAACATCACTATTTTTTTACGCGGCAGTATTTAACAATCATACAGTGTGGCATTTCTTTAGTGATTTCCATTCAAAGTCGGGGGTAAAATGGTACGAAAAGTGTTTAAAATGGATTAAATACATATCGCCGGCAGATTTTTACAAAATACTCATTCACCTCTTGCTTCATTGGTCCATAACATATTCGCCAAATGGAAGCTTACTCAAAAATACTCGGAAATACATGTTTCATTCTAACACACATAGAAATCATGATTATAATACTTTCCTTACACTATATGTTCGGAAAAAAAAGTAAATCAGCCACAAAATGATAAAATAAACGAGTAACATGAGCTACACAGTGAGAAACATCATGATGAGGTGATTTAAAAAAACGTGAAGTTTCTGTCTGAGAATAGCTATTTTAGCTTAATTTAATACTCACTGCACACCAATTTTACAAAAGCATATATGATACCAAGATACGATTAAAAGAACCAGTAAATAAATGCTTTAAACGAGGATATTATATTTCAAAACTCGAAGAATAATATGCTCTAATGTATCACCAAGCGCAGAAATATGAAGAAAAGAAATTGGTGATTGAAAAGTAGAAAAATTGCACAAGATCCTAATTTTGTTTTTTTTTTGTGTGTGTGTGTGTGACTATGTCTAAAATGAAGAATGGAATAATTAAGATCAGGAGGTAACCACATATATAAATGTTGGTTCATGGTATGCATATAAAAGTTTTCAGTTATGATCCATATGCCTAAAGCACCACCCTTCTTGGACGAAGATTCTCCACAAACCTTGGAAAATGACGTAATTGATTTCACTAAGGAAACTTTCAAATTTATTCATTTAATATTACAGTAAATGCCAGTAAGAGGTATTTTCATACATGAGACCGGAACCTCTATATTTTACTACGTCCCTTATAGAACAAACACTCGATATGATGTTCCAAATAGTCATAAGAGTCAGAGTCATTATGAAGAGAAACTGGATATCTCTTAGATGCCACAGTTATCAGCTGCCGGATCACAGTCATTGGGTGATGCCACTTGATGTGGCCTTCACTTTTACATTCTGAAGAGTCACCAGGTAAAACTATGCTATGCAAATCGGAATTAATACATACTAGCTTTAAATATTAATGCATACTACTATGTAATACTAAAACCAGCGGCTTTTCGTGAGTGATTGTTAAAATAAACCAAATGGTATTTGGTGATACTAACGTATGGTAATAATAATATAAGGGGAAACTATACTGCTACAATACTTTAAATATTACTTTCTAAGTTTTATTCTTAGGAAATTTCACGTCTTGTATTGTATAGCACGAACGTGAGGAGAATAAATATATTTTATATTTAAAATAATGAAAAAATCTTCATTCTAATGCAACTGCAGCCACCTTCAAAAAATAGAAAGAATGCTGTCTATTTGGCCCCTGCATTTGTCAGCTATCTCACGTTGAAACAAAATTTTAAATCAATGTAGTAGTTTCAGAGGAAATTTCCTTCAAACAAACAAATGTTTCTTTTTTACAATTTTTGTATACTATAATTCACCATGAAAAATCCGTATGACGTTAAGTAATAAGTTGGAAAGCATCGGTTTAAAATTATTAGACTGGGCAGCGGCTGCACATACTGTCACCTCATCGAGTTGACGGCTGAAATTCTGGGATTGGACAGAACTGGATTAGCGTATTAAAATGCAACTGGTCTGCCAAGTCATATCTTGATGGAAAACACCTGCAGACCCGATTTTAGTGGTTGATCCGTAGATTTATCATTGTGTTTTCCTGCACCCAAAGGCATGAAAATATGGAGGACTGGGTTCAGGAAAACACAAAGGTAAATCTACCGATCTACCATTAAATTGGATCTGCAAGCGGTTTCCACCAATTTATAATTTTGCAGACCAGTTGCATTTTAATATGCGAATCGAGTTATGTCTAATCCTAGAATTTCAGAATTCGACTCGATGACGGATTTACTGGCTTAGTTGGCTATCATGTTTCAGTATTACGATTATATTAAATACGTATTGCACTTTTTGGTACTTGCGTTTCGTCCCATATCTCAGAAAAGTTGTACCTAGCACCGGCATGACAAAAAAGTGATTTTTCATTTTCTTTTCAATTTATCAAAAATTGAAATCGAATACCCTTTGTTCGTGAAAATGTATGTCCGGATTTCTCCTTGTTCCCCGGGTTCAAGACGGAAATCAGGGGGCAACATTTCGGGACTTTGGAAGCCGTCAAAGAAGCGACGACGAGGTGCTTGAAGGAGGTCTCCGTCGACGCCTTCTAGGGTGGGTTCAGCGCCTGTTAAAAAAGTTGGCGCCGGTGTTTCGAGGCGGAAGGAAGCTACTTTGAAGAATTTTAGTTGCTAGCACCTTTATCTACAATAATTCTTTTTTCTGGAGTTTTTCAATTTACTTTTGGGGCACACCTTATATATATATATACGTGTATGTGTGTATATGTGTATGTGTTTAAACATATATATACATACTAGCAAACCCCGCGACTTTGCTCGCGTATTATTTGAAATATGCCAAGTGATATTTATATGTCTAATTTTTATTAAAAGGTACTAACTAAATTTTTATTTTATTAAAAGGTAATATTTTATTTTATTAAAAGGTTTTTTAATTAAAAGGTACTTATTACTTTTAGGAATAATTCAAAAATTACTATTTAAAACACAGTTTGATTAAACATCATTATTACACTGCATTAGGCAGAAATGAGACTTAAATTAATAAAATGAAATAAAACTAAATACTAATATTAATAAAATAAAAATCTTAATAATAATAATTTAGAAAATATTTTGAAACTTTTATGCTCAATTAATACGTTCATTTCAGTATTCATTTGAAGTTTTGAATTTTTTAGAAACCATCTTCTAACATCTCAAAATTAACCATCATGTCAAATTCCAAGACCTACCACCTGTCACAATATAAAGGGCTATGTTGAAACAGGAACTGTCACCATTAATTTGCTAACATTAATTTTGAAATCGATTTGTTATTTCCTAATATTCCACAGAAACGTAATTTAAAAAGCTTTTAAAACCCTTTTTTAGAACGTTTGTTGTTCCAGTGAACCCCAGGTGGTAGAATAACCGGCATAAAATATAGCCTGTGTATGATCAGAGACTGTTACCATTGATTTGCAACTATTACTTTTATAATCGGTTTATATTCACTGAAATTGCATAGAATCGTAATTTAGAACTTTTTTAGAATGCTTTTCGCACCTCCCCTTCGCTTCACCCCTTTTTAATTCGAATTTATTTTCGACGTTCCTTCGAGGGCATTTATATTTTATAAGTAACTACCATGTCATATTTAAAGTTTCTAGCCTTTTCAGTATCACATAAATCGCAATTTAGAAAGTTTTTAGCCCCTGAAACCCTCTGGTGGTAGTGGAACAGACATAAAATATAGCTTATGTTTGAGCAGGTTCTATCATCAAAATTTGTCATCATTATTTTTTTAATCGGTTTGGTATTCGATAAGATTACATAAAAATTGTAATTTATAACACTTTTCGCTCACTTCATTTTTAAATTTGGAATTTTCTTTCGACTGTCCTTAGAAAGCAGTTGCATCTTGTAAGTAAATACCATGCTATACTTCAAAGAGTTAGACCCCTCAGTTGTGCAAAAAACGCAAATTAGAACATGTTTTGCTTTTGCAACCCTCAGATGGTAGTGACAGCAACATAAAATATAACCTATGTTATATCAGGGACTGTCACCATTGATTTGCAACCATTACTTTTGAAATAGCTTTGGTATTTCCTTAGATTGAGTAGAAATCGCAATTTAGAACGTTTTTAGGACGCTTTTCGCGCATTTTCACCCCTTTTTAAATTTCCAATTTTTTCGAAACTGTTCTTAAAGATCATTTATATCTAATAAATATGTACCTTGTCTAATTTTAAGTTTCTAGCCCCTACCGATCACAAAAATAGAAATTTAGAACGCTTTTTTGCTCCTGCAACGTCGTGGTGATAGTGATCCCGACATAAAATAGCGTCTATGTTAGAGCAGAGGCTGTCAGCATCAATTTCCTACCATTACGTTTGAAATCAGATTCATTCTTCTTGAGATATTGCATTTGAGAAATCGGCATTTAGAACGTTTTTAGAACGCTTTTCGCTCATTTTGCTACAACATCTCCTCTGGGGTAGTGGAAACAGATATAAAATATAGCCTATCTTAGAGCAAGATCTATCACCATCATATTTACACCATTATATTTGCAATCTGTTCAGTACTTCCTGAGGTTGCATAGAAATCGCAATTTAGAAAGTTTTTTACAATGCTTTTTGCGCATTTTGACCCCCTTTTAAATTTTGATTTTTCTTAGGAAATGTCCTTAGAGATCATTGATATCTCATAACTAACTACCATTCCAAATTTCACGATTCTAGGCCCTTCCGTAACGCAAAAGCCGCAATTTAGAACGTTTTTCTCCTGGGTAGTGGCACCGACATAAAACATTACCTATGTTGGAGCAAGGGTTGTCACCATCCTTTTGACGCCATTATTTTTTAGATCGGTTTGGTATTTCCTGAGACTGTGTAGAAACCACCATTAGAACGTTTTTTAGAACGCTTTTCGCGCATTTTCACCCCTTTTAAATTTCGAATTGTTTAAGAACTGTTCTTAGAAATCCTTTATATCTAATAAGTAGCTAATATTTCAAATTTCATATTTCTAGGCCCTTCGATAACGCAAAAATCGCATATTTAGAACGTTTTTTGCTCCTGCACCCCCTTTCGGGTAGTGGCACCGACATAAAACATAGTCTTTGTTGGAGCAATGGTTGTCACCATCATTTTGACACCCTTATTTTGACACCATTATTTTTTAAATCGGTTTGGTATTTCCTGAGATTGTGTAGAAACCACCATTTAGAACGTTTTTTAGAACGATTTTCGCGCATTTTCACCCCTTTCAAATTTCGAATTGTTTAAGAACTGTTCTTAGAAATCCTTTATATCTAATAAGTAGCTAATATTTCAAATTTCATATTTCTGGGCCTTTCAGTAACACATAAATCGCATTTTTAGAACGTTTTTTGCTCCTGCACCCCCTTTGGGGTAGTGACACCGACATAAAACATAGCCTATCTTGGAGCAAGCGTTGCCACTATCATTTTGACACCAATATTTTTAAAATCGGTTTGGTATTTCCTAAGATTGTGTAGAAACTACCATTTAGAACGTTTTTTAGAACGCTTTTTGTGCTTTATTCCTGCTTTATTTGTGCTTTATTTGTGCTTTTGTGCTTTATTTATTATGTGCTTCATTTTCACCACTTTTAAATTTTGAATTGTTTAAGAACTGTTCTTAGACATCATTTATATCTTATAAGTAACTAATATTCGAAATTTCATATTTCTAGGCCCTTCAGTAACGCTAAAATCGCATTTTTAAAACGTTTTTTGCTCCTACACCCCCTTTGGGGTAGTGGCACCGACATAAGATACAGCCTATGTTCTAAGTTGGACTAACACCATCATTTTGATACCATTACTTTTGGAATCGGTTCGGTAGTTCCAGAGCTTATCTCCTACAAATAAACAATTTTTTCCTCTTTATAATAGGAAGTATAGATATAGACATTAACATTAGAATGGAGAGAGATTTTGGGATCTGAGGAGAGGGGCCATGATCAGTAAAAATGTCCTTTTTTTTTTCGAAATTGCTTTCCTTCGATCGGCTGCAATAGATAAACTTTTTGCAGTAGAAGATACCTAAAAATAAAAAATGAAACATATTAAACAACATTACATGAAATTCATTTTATCCATTATGATACAGAAATACTAATTAGGTACTCTCTTTAATTAAAGTTGTTATTTTTAAAGTTATTATGAGATACAACTGAGATATCTTAGAAAAACTCTTTTGAAAATTAAAATAGATCCTTAAAATGTTTTTAATCATTGATTTTTTTTATTTTCAAAACAGAATCTTATGTTTTAAAAGAAAATGATTAATAGAGAATAAGAATAATGATAATCATTTTCATATATTGTGTCATTGATCATTTTTATCAATATATGTGATCAGCTATGAAATATTAAACAAAAACGATGACATGCATTGAATCTTCATAATTTTTTATCATGTCTTTTTTATTTCAAAAGTAACCTTTAAATTTAATCCTTCCAATAAGAATTTTTTAGTTAATCAGTAAAGTTTTTATAACAAAAGCTATTATGTTAATGAGACTATCGAAAGAAGTCTTGTAAAACTTTATCTTACTTTTATATAAAATTTCCTTTCAATTTAATTAGTCAAAAGATTATTAAGATATATTTAATTTACAGATTGTGCTTATAATATAAGACATTTAAATCCTTTAATGTGCAATCTATAATTTCTTTTTAAATTTAGCTCAATAGCTAGGAATTGAAAATAATTGCATTAAATTAAAATGTGACTGCATAATGGTGGTGGTGGTATTTTGTTACAGCATCTATCCGTGCGAGGGATATAGGCAGAGGGAGAGGGATTGCTTTCCATGTGTTTTTTTCTATCGGAACCTAACCAGTACTTACAGAAGAAATATGACAGGCATCGTGTGGGTGATTACTTTTGATTACCATTATTCTGAAAAGTAATTTTTGCCTTATGTAATTTAAGATTCTGTGATTAATTAAATTAAATATTTTATTTCGGAAATAGTGGTGTTCAAAACTAAGCACAGTCATGAGTACCGTGAGGCATCTGCAAAGTAATAAGAAAGCTTCTCTTACTTAAACTGTTAACTTTTCTATTTCTGAAATTGAAATAACTTATATCACGTTTTAAAAAAAAACTTTAATATATTTAACATAATTGCTAAATTGAAAATCTTTGAAATATTTAAATTACAATCAGAGTTCTTATTTTACACATCGCCTTTTTTTGCGTTTGTTTTTTCGCGTATATATTCATAATTTGAAATGCGAACATTTAAATTAGATAATAACAGTATGGAAAGGTACGGTAATAAGAGGCAAAATAATCATAATGTCTGAAATGATAAAAGTGTCTTGATAAAATACATTACATTACACGACTTTAAGAAAACTTTAAAACTTTGTATAGTAGCATAGTTTGTTACCCCATCGTTGGAAAACCGCTGAGAAATTGTAGGATTGAGAATGTTAGCAATGGAAAAAGTTTGTAAACTTACAGGGGCAGAGATTCCTCTAATTTGGAGCGTAATTGAGCAGAATTCTGAATAGCGAATGGTTAGATCATTGTTGGGCTTCTGTTGGCTAATTTTAGGCAAGGCGGAAATTTGTTATTGTTGCTAACTTGGAACAACAATTAGCCAACAATCGACCAACGTTGTCCCAACCACTTTGAGCTACTTGGGATTTTATAATTTGTAAAGCCAATTTTTTATGTTTAAAACAAATTCTTCGATTTTTCGGAAATTTTATTTTTGTTATTACTCCATATGGTACAGCAACTGTTCTTCTAAGATTCATGTAAAAATCATGTTAAAATGAATAAAGATTAATTAACTCTAAACACATTTATAAATCTTACCAAAAAAACTTGTCATTTAAAAAAATAAAAATTCGTTTGTAAGTTCCAGAACGTTAAAAAATAAATTTCTTGAATTATTCTAAATCATATGCAGTTCTAGATATATGATTGCTACAAAACATGAATATATACACATTAAGCATAGATTTAAATAAGTGACTACATCTGAAACTGTACCTAGAATTTTTTTTTACATTTGTCTCTGTTTACCACAACATTTCCTATACATTTTTAAAATCGTAGATCTCGCCTCTGGGGATGTACAGGCAATTGTAAGTTTTTTGAGTGCAAAAAATGTTTGTGCAGCTTAAATTTACAGGGAGAAATCTTATGAATGAGAGAAATTTGAGAAAATGGTGTCTTTTTTTTAAAGGAAAGTAGGGCCAATAAGCATGATGAGGAACGAAATAGTTGATAATCTGTGCTGTCAGGTCAGATGATTGCTGAGCAAAAGTGAATAAAAAAATTCTAAAAAACAGGGAATTCACAATTTCTGAATTGAAATGTCTCAATTGAGATTTTTAGGTGGTCAGAATCTGCGGTGCGATCAAGAAACATATGACGTTGTGCATAAGTCGCTGAACGGGTTGGCACTTAAGGCTCGTTTACACGGAGCTAGTTTACTAGCTACAAGCCGGCGAGAAAAGTAACGAGCGAGTCAGCTAGCGAGATAGTGGTGGTTTACACATGAACTTGTTTATTCCCTCTGTAGCCAACTCGCTATTGCATCACTTGCTGCGTTCCAAAAAGCTTTCTTTTATGGGGTTTTTTTCTGTCAACAGTCTTTGTTTTTGTATTAAGTGCTGAGTTTTCCTGTCTGCTTTTTGTGTGTTTGTGGAAAAATGAAGGGGAACGCAAATGATATTGCCGAGTTTTTTAAATGTATACCAAGAGTACCCTGTGTTATGGAACATAAAACACACAGATTACTGCAATACGAAATTAAAAGATGAAATTTGAATTTCATATTCTAATGGTCATTTATAAAATTTCATTAATTTTTAGGGTTTTAAGACCCGTGTCCATTATTATAACGTTTAATTATTCTATTTTCAGTAATGGACACCACATGTAATCATTGCTAAAAATGCAATTCAGTGATTTTAACCGGACATAAAATCTTTTAACTGAAAACCTAATTAACCACATTTAATTTTTAAATTGCACTTATTGGAATGTAATAACACCAAAATTTTATAAATATTGCTGCTTTTAATTAATTTCATGTGGTTAATAAAATTTTCAATATTTTAATCACATATTTTTTTTTTATAACTCTGCCCTGTTTAGCTTATATGCCAATCAATGAAACAAATCAAGAAGCAGAGAATATTATTTAAAGGCATATGAAAAAGATTGTCTCATAGGGGTCAACCCCTCCCCATTTAAATAAAAACAATTAAACTATTATTTTAATACAATCAAACTGATTGGTAAAGTTATCATACGAATTGAATATTTCCAACTGAGTGAAAAAATACCCAGGCCGGGAATCGAACACAGATCCTTGGCTTGCAGGGCTAATGCTCTATCGTATAAGCTAACTTGGCCGACAACCAGTGAGCATATCGGAGCGAAATTTGTTCACCGGTTTTCGGCCCAGTTAACTTAAACAGTAGAGCATTGGCCCTGTAAGCCAAGGATCTGTGTGCGATTCCCGCCCTGGGCATTTTTTCGCTCAGTTGGAAATATTAAATTCGTAAAAAAACAAGTTACTGAAGTTGTTAAAAATCTGTTACTTTCTGTCTTAAACATTTACTTATTCATATCTCATAAAAAATGTTTGTAATATTAATGAAATCTATGGTAGTAATTAAAGTAGTAAATCTGCAGACCAGTGACCTCAAACGCCATCATAGTTCTGGCGTTTGAAATTATTTTATTTAGTATTTAAAACACTCAACCCTCAGAATCATTCCTATCATATTTGTAATACTTATTACTAAAAGTAATTTCAGGTAGTTTAACTGTGAAAAATAGTGGAAAATATACAAATCTGTGCACTAATATTCCTTTTTTTTTCAGATTTTTTTTTTATAATCAATTATTGCCCTTTAAACCCTGTACAGTCTCAATAATTGATAACTTGAATCCCCTAACATTAGTACTTTAAACTATCTATTTAAAATAATTAAAATATACACCATGTGATAATTACGGTTGTTATTTCAAACAGTGAATAATGCTCAAAAATATTTTAATTATTGGTATCCTCATTGTTAAGTTTGTTCGAAAAAATCTATTTTGTTTCATTCACGCCGGCACGAACTACTTCAGTCGACATTGTTAACATACACAGAACCACGAACCACCAAATACCAGCAGCGATTTCACTAGCAACAACGTTTACACACATCTAGTTTACTAGCCAGGTAGGTAATACGCCACCGAGTAGCGAGAAAAGTAGCCGAGCTTGCCACTTTTTTCGCACTCGCTGAGCTGCCAGATAGTTCGCTAGTCAACGTGTTTACACGGGGCGAGTTTACTAGCAGCTAGTGAATTCACCGGCTTGTAGCTAGTAAACTGGCTATGTGTCAACGACGCTTTAGTGAGACGAAATGGCCAAAATCCGTGGACATTGGTCAAAATTTCTAAAAATATAAACGACTCAAGAAACTAGGTCAACGTGTTCTATATATTTCAGAGTTTATGAGAAATCCGTGAACTAGAGAAAATTGCAACCTTTATTTTCAATATACTTGACTATTTTATGTAAATCAGCATAATTTTCAGGTTTTCCAAATTATTTAGTTGGGGCAGTTGATATTTCCCTTTCAAAAATTATCGAGTTTTTTTTGTCGTTATGCATCATTCAATCGAATACAGTTTAGTTTTAACACTTGTTTTTTTTTTTTTTTTTTTTTTTTTTTTTTTTTTTTTTCTCTTGTAGAGTTTTATATCTTCTGTTTATAAAAATGCGTGCTTTTAAATGTAATTTTTACAAAACCAGCGATTTTTTAAAAAAAGTTCCGAATTATTACGGAAAACGGTTTTGTTCTTTTTCTCCTTAGGTACTGGGTAACAATAATTAATAATAGTGACATCCGCTGCGATCTTCGAGGGTTTAGTGGTCCACGAAACAATTTAAAACTCCTTAACACGTTCGAAGTTTATTTTGTAGTCGAATTTTGAAAATACCAGGTTTAAGCATAAGATTCTTGATTGTTTCCATTTTGTCATAGAAATTTCCCACTTTATATTTCAGGTTCACATTCGCCCCCTTTAAAAACATATCGTTATCAAATATGAAATCATGTCGACGTCTTTTACAAGCTCTTTCATCCATGACCATGGAAACGCGCCTTTTGTCCCATTCTTTGGCGGTGAGATACTTCGACAAAGGAATACAAAAACTGGTTTCACCATACGAAAAATGCTTGAATAAAAACGTCGACTACGTAAAAAAGTAATGTAATTAGTATGTGAAGTATTTATCAAAAATTTAAAAAAAATAATAATTTTTTTTCCTTGCATCGAATCTGTTTTTAATTTGTGTGACGCGCCTCGTTTATTGTTTTTATTTTTTTAAACTTTTATTTTTATTCTGATATTTAACGAACACTGATTATCATATCCAGGGTTGTATAATATAGACGCACTTCGGAACTTTGCTGGAAATTCGGAACTTTGCGGAAAATTTCTTAGAAAAATAAAAGTAATTTTTGTTCTTGTATATGCATATATATATATATATATATACATTTTTTTTTTTTTTAAATACCGAAAAATTAAAAATGTTCCCCAATTTTATGTACGATTTATTTATTGTTTGCCAGGGGTGATTCTATTCCGAATTTTCCGAAAATTTAAGACATTCGGTTCCGAAAATTAAAAAAAAAAAAAAATAAATAAAATAATAAAAAAAATCGGCCATCAGTCCAAAAATTTAGGCATAAAAAATATCACTGAAATATACTGCGGATTTCAACAAATGGTCGCCGAAAATAAATCAATTCCGTCGATCGTTCGCAGAAAAAATACCCAATTATCTCAAAGCATAGCGGAAAAAACGCGAATTTCTTTAAATAACCGCGGAAAAAATGCGAATTTATTTAAAGAATCGTGGGAAAAAAATTGTCAAAGAATCGCAGAAAAAACGCAAATTACGTCAAAGAAGCGCAGAAAAAACGAAAATTACGTTAAGGAAGTGCAGGAAAAACGCAAATTACGTCAAGGAAGCACAGGAAAAAAAAAACGAATTTCGTAAAAGCATAGCGGAAAAAGCGCGAATTTTATCAAAGGATCGTGGAAAAAAAAAACGCAAATTTCGTAAAAGAATCGCGGAAAAAAACTAATTTCGTCAAAGGATCGCGAAAAAAAGCGAATTTCATCAAAGAATCACAGAAAAAAGCAATTTTTGTCCAAAAAAGAGCAGAAAAAACGAATTTTGTAAAAGCATAGCGGAAAAGCACGCATTTTGTAAAAGATCGCGAAAAAATGCAAATTTCGTCAAAGAACCGCGGAAAAAAACTAATTTCGTCAAAGGATCGCGAAAAAAAAAGCGAAATTCGTCAAAAAAAAACGCAGGAAGAAAACGAATTTCGTAAAAGCATAGTGGAAAAAGCACGAATTTTGTCAAAGATTGCGAAAAAAATGAATTTTTCGTGAAAATGCCGCGAAAAAAAGAGTGAATTTCGTCAAAAGATCGCGAAAATGCAAATTTCGTCAAAGGATGGGAGAAAACAGTGCATTTTCTCAAAGGATCGCAAAAAAGTGCGAATTTCGTCAAAGGATCGCAAAAAAGGCGCGAATTTTGTCAAAGAATCGCGAAAAAACGAGAATTTCGTCGAAACGCCGCGAAAAAAGCGTGAATTATGTCAAAAGATCGCGCAAAAATGCAAATTTCGTAAAAGGATAGGAGAAAAAAAGCGCATTTCGCCAAATTGTCGCGGAAAAAACGAGAATTTCATCAAAGGATCGCAATAAAAACTCATCGGTCTCTTTAATGATGATACCTATGAGTGAACCTCTCCCTACAAAATGTGATTCAGTTGTTTCAGAAGAAATGTCCATTATTGCATTTTGTGAGAAGAGGTCACAATATTAAGGATTGGGCTGTTTCTAAATGCATTGACAAAATAATTGATAAGAATTCGCCCCTTCTTATCATGAATTTTTAGCTTTATTATTTTATTAGCCAACATAATTATCCTGTAATTAATATTAATTAATTTTTAAATTAAATGGTAATTATTTTAAAACTACTGTTTAAAATTCATACCGTCAAAGTAATATAACACGTTATTTTATTAAACATTAAATTAATTTGCAGAAAGTTTTTGACCCGATATTCATGTGCGCAGAAAGTTTTTGGTTTTATACAAGTCTGATCATATCATCGAACACTAACGTTTTATCAAATTTATATTAAATATTCTGACTTATGAGCTGTAAAAAAATTATTTGAAATTCTGTCATTTATTGTGATACTTAAAGTAATTAGAACACCATGATTAAAAATTTTCTACTTAATTTAACTTATTACTTTTAGTTCCATTTTCAGATTCTTCTTTAACTAAATACTTACCAAATTCGGATGGAACATTCGGGCTGATACAGCATGAAAACATCATTTCAAATTCGTATTTTCTTATAATAAATAAATTATTTGTACACTGTTATTAAAGAGTATCCGCCTTAATTTAAATTGTTATTTATAATTTCTTTTTGTTATTTAACTAACTGCTTATGAAATATTAACTTCTTATGAAATTTAGATTAAACATTCTGACTGATGAGTCATATAAAACATTATTTGATATCATGCACATTAATTTTGAGATTTAAAGTATTAATATGCCGTGATTAAAAAATATTCATCTAAATTTATGTTTTCACTTTTAATTTCATTTTGATGTTGAACCGTAATATCATATCTAAATATCCTTATGTCAAAAATTTTAAAAAGTTATACGTTTTTAAATAATTTAGCTTCATTTTCTACTGAAATTTTTCTTTTGTATTTTAAAAGAAATTTTTTTAATAGTAATACTTCAAAGTAAAAACTTCCTTTATTTAAATAGTGAGCTATAGATCTTCATCTTAAAAGTATTTGCTTTAACATAAAGTATTAAACACAAAAACTTTTTAAGCGTTGAAACTACAAATAATTCATTTAAGAATTTATTTATTTCTGTTTTAGAGGGCTCCCAAAAGCTATTGTACTACAGGAATTATTGTCAACAGAAAATGTTCGAAGCGGTACATTACATTAAAATTTTATTAAAATAATACTGATAATAATACTCAGTGCCGTAACAAGGCAGGTGAAGGCTAATGTCAGACGAATGTCTTTTTCTTACAATGCCGCTAGCATTGTGTAGGGATAATACGCAAGGAAAAAAACGTGCAAAAAGACGTTCGTCGGACATTAGCCTTGGAGATTTACCCGCACAGGGCCAGCTTTCAAGGGAGGAGCCTAAACTGCTCTTTATAAGACATTATTATTTTTATTTTACATTTATCTGACTCTTTATTGTGGGATTTGGCAATTTGATTTTGCCTTAATTTGGTCCCACTTGTCTCTGCGCACCAACATGAAAATTCAAATGAATAGCAGAGCTGACTGATACTTTCAACGTGCCTATGTTAATTTGCCCAATTTAAGATTGGGCTACAGTCTGAATATAACATAGTCACTATACTTTTGTTTTCAAGCATGTATGTTTACCGAATGCCGTGGGTTTATTTCAGTTTTATCTCAACCTTCATCGTCCAAACCTTTTGGGATACAGAAAAATGAAAGATATACTCTTAAAGTTCGTACTTTTACGTCTCGAACGCCGCAATCAGTAAAAAAAAAAATATTGTTGATCTCATTGATATATTTTAAGGATAGTGTTCGCGGTAAACATGTCAATGTCGCTCTTCGAATATTTCTAACTCTTCCCGTTTCTATTAATTCGTGCGAGAGAAGTTTTAATAAGTTGAAATTAATAAAGAATTATTTAAGATCAATTATCGGACAAGAACGATTGAATAACCTTTCTATTATTTGAATAGAATACGATATCGTTAAAAATATTAATGAAGGTACAGTTAATGAATTTGCTGAAATGAAAGCAAGAAAAGTGCAATTAAAATAAATCTTATTAAAAACCTATAGTAATGCTATTATTTTCCCAAACCTAATTTAATAAGGGGCCTAAATGTAATGCACCGGGCACAAGAATGGTTAGTTACGGCACTGATAATACTAATCCTAATGTAGTAGGATGCTCATTATAATTAGTACTCCGTAAAGCCCGTGGTGTTTTTCAAGCCCTTGGTTGTTCAAATTTCATAAATAGCAAAAATTGCAAAAATAGCAAAAATAGCCCAAAATAACTGTTCTGCAATGTTTATTGTTTAAGAGACCGGAAAATTTATGATTTTGTCTGGTAGAAGAGAAATGGAGTTTTCTGCCCATTATGTTTATCTCAGAATCAGCGTTCGTACTATGCTACTTTTCTAAAATTTTGACAGCTATTGAAATATAGTACTCGCCGCTTAATAAAACCTCTGGTTAATAAAATCAGCCGCTTAATCTGATAAAATTTTGAGGACCGGTATCAAATCAACATAAACTTCTGTTAACGCTGCCAATTAATAAAATCACTATCGTCGGTTAATAAACTCAAAAATTTTCTGAAGCAGCAAAACGCAGTAGATATGAGTAAGCAAAAGGATCAGTTTAATCTTCGCTGACAAATTTTATTTTTGCTTTCTTTTTCAGATTAAACGTAAACAAAACAAAACAAAAAATTACAGCCGATATCACAGAGAGTCGCACTTGCTTAGCAAAAAATACTCCTATCACGTGTCCTAACAACCAATTTTCCTCTCGGATTTTATAGAAGACTAGCAGAACTACCCGACATCACTCGTGTCAATTATAAGGAGCCTTCCAGGTAAAATGAATTAAAACGAAATAATACGGCAATCACAATAACTGAAATTTGTGCATTCCCATCCACAAACCGTTATAAAGACAATAAAAAAACATGGCGTTATTGTCTTGGAACCATAGTAAAATCCCTGAGCTTTAATAACAGAATGCACGTTTTCTTTGGAGGGTGTAAGAGAAAAATATGTGATTTTCCTGACAATACAAAAAAAAAAAAAAAAAAAAAAAAAATCCTCCAAATCGCGCAGCACTTAGTGAAATTCTCGTTTGTATGGTATTATCTACATTATAAAGTAAAAATACTATGCCAGTGCCCATAAATTGTGCCCCAGAAATTGTAACCCATAAAATGTGCCTTTACTGCAATTTTCTAACTTTTAAACATCACACAATTTCATTTTTTATGATGTCGAATAGAAAAAAAGTTCTTTCAAATGAAATTTGTTGGAAAATTATTTCTCAGTTTTCTGATTTTAATGGATTTTAAAGTAATTTTTAAGCATGGATATTTTTAAAGTTGAGTGCAGCCCGATTACGAAAGATGAACCCGTTTACACTTAATGCAATAGTATAATGAAAAGACATGTCTATGTGTAACGCTGGTATCATATTTACGGTGGCAACAACCTAACACAGCAGTAAATTTCCCTTTTACTGCAGTTAAACGTAACATTGTGCATTCGATTGTTCCAACGTATTATAGAAAACAAAAGTACTTTCAGTAATATTTGTTTGTAATGTTTATCTCAATTTACAAATTTTTTATGGGGGTTTAAAATAATTTTTAAGCATGCATATTTTTTAAATATGCTTGCAACCCAAATACAAAAGATTAACTCAATTGTTCAAAATCATTGTAAATAATTCAGAATTTGTTTGCTTTCGAGTAATATTCAATAACTAAATTGGCAAAAGAAATTAAAACGTCAAAAATAAAATAAAATAAAACACGAATTTAACAGATATCAAATCAAACTACTCAAAATAACCTGATAAGTATATAAAATTCAAATGGGAATTTCGTTCCGGGTGCATATAACTTGAAGTCTTCAGAACGGATTTCCATGCGACTTGCACTATTAGTTTTTTAGGGAAGATTTTAGTGCGTAACATATTGTTTTCCGTTGCTTAGTCATAGAATTATATAGGGGAAAGTTATATAATCATGTGAACCCAATTATGAAGGATTAGTCTTATTAGCTGAACGAAAATACAGAACTATTTTTATCTCTAAGTATATTGACGGGTTTATCTTCAGTAATGGGGCTGTGCGCTAGGGTATTCTTATTTTAATGAGTGTGCCTGACACCTATTATGGCATGTACCTTTGTTTAAAACAATATAGAATGACTTATATTTTAAGCGACTATCTGGCATGCAACTTGATTACAAAATACTAACTTGCAATAATGCTTAAGGTGCTTCTCCAGTTCCCTGCTCAGCAACGCGAAACTTTCTGACACATTTTCTGACTCATTAAACGTAAAGGCTTAAAATTTGTAGGCCTGACTATTAAAGTGATTTGGAATTGAAATGAGTTTTTCCTTTTTTCATAAATAAATTACTTATCGAGTTATGAGCAATTGTGGTTGCGTGACGGCCGGTTTTTATCCTTTATTGCTCTGTTGCGTCCAAAATTCAGTTCAAAACACCAACTGAAAGATCTTATACCTTTACCAACATATGGAAACTATTTTTCGATTACATAGTTTCTAAATAAGAACTCCTGTCAATTTCATGCGTTTCCGAACAAAAATTAATTAAAAAATATGTCAGAAAGTAGCTCCTGTGGATTTGAGCCTTAACTTTATGAACAGCCGTAACTTGACGTTTATGAAAAATCTCACATTTTTAGTTTTAATTTTGGAACTCTCGAAATTTAAATTCAGAAAAAGGATGTTCTTTTGACACATTGTGGTAATTTTTTTAACTTTTAAAATTAAAATACATGTTTTCATTGGCGCGCGTAACAGAAGTATGCAATATCTTCCACAATACGGGGGAAATGCAAAACAAATGAGGTAGTAGTTACTAAAGTTTTATCTGGAAAATTTGAAATTTTATTGAAATTAAATCTACAATAATTAGATGAAATGATGTAAGTTTCCATAAATTTTAAATCAAGACATCTGTCAAGAATTTTTTTGAAAATGTAAATAACCGCTCTCTTTTTGCTATAAATCACAGAAAATGTTAGCACTGAATCTAAACCAGTACAATACTTAGCGATAACGTATAGCTGTAACATATGGCTGTAGTATACAATCGAAGTAGTAAACAAAATATAGGAGCCATATGTTTACTATGAGTTTGATTACGCGTTGAAAAGATTTGATAGAATGTGACGTCATATCTAGCCCTTTTTTTTCTTTTTCTTAACCCAGGAGAACTCGCTAGAGAGAATGCCCAATTGCTTTTCTTTTACTTTACATTCATATAATATCAACTTTTTTTGGTTGGCTTAGTACTTTTATTCACAAAATAGGTAAAATAATTGAAAAACGTTTTGAAATTTTAATTAAAATGAAAAATGGTTTAAATAAGAGTCTTAAAAAAGTTCGACTGTGAGAGAAAATCTCATACAGCGAGTTCTCCCGTGTTAAATTGTTTTCATGAAATTTGATTGTTTGTATTAAAATAAATGTTTTAATTAAAAAAAAAACATTCAAATTGAAGTGCTACATTATTTTCCCGCTCTTATTGATAAAGTTTTTATTTTATATACAAAAAATGTAAATTTTCTGTTTAGAATGACGTCAATATCAAACACGCAAAAATATAGCAAGAAAATCCGAATTTTTATTGGCAAATAGAAACAAAATACACGCGTTATCCTTATTCTTTTCACATTATTGTGTCATTTTTTAGGTTGTGGCAACAGGAATGAAACGTTTGAATTTCAAAAGATTTAAAAAGAAATATTTCTATAATGTTAAATTATGGAAGTGGTAGAAAAAAGGGATAAATAGTGGTCTGATAATTTTTTAAAGTACACAGTGATCTTTTCCACGTTCTAAAACGTATTTACATGAAGTTTCGTGCTAATCGGTAAAAAACTGAAGATTTGTATAAAGGACATACACACAGAGATCGGCTTTTATATTTATAGATTTGAGTAGAAAGAAAAGGGTGATTAAAGAGGAATGGGATAAGGTGTAAATATAAATGTATGTGGGAGATGATAAACGAATGCATTCTTTCAAAGATTATTAGTGCAGTCGTAAGTTTCAAAAATTGTTGTTACAGTGACCACGTGGCTTATTTTTTTCCTTTCTTTAATTTTTAAAAGACAATTTAGTTCAGTTTGATTCAGTTTTGTTTAATTTGAAACCCCTAACAAGTAAGATGTCTAAGCGAAAAGATTTAAGCTTGAAAGAAAAGAGTGAAGTGAAATTTTAGAGAATTAACTTAATTTACCAAAATGTAGCCTAAGAGTAGCGGCTTCAAATCTTGGGATTTCCCATTTTGCTTAAGGACAGATACAATAGTAAATCTGAAATTGTAGCAAGCGGAAATTTGAGCCGCAAACGGCAGAGAGAAGGAAAAGCAGAAGACCACGAAGCATCACTTTTAGAATGGTTTTAAAATGCTAAGTTAAAAAAAGCTCCCATTTCTCGCGGCGCAAATGATTAGTGTTGAAAACTTCAGACCCACTGATAGCTGATTGTCACGATAGAAAGAACGAAACAATATCATTTATCACAAACTGTACGGCAAAAAGCGGGACGCAGATTTAGACGCGCGCAGATTACTGTGCATTTTGAAAACATTTTGACAGATTTGTTGAAAGACTATGATCTTTCTCAAATCTTTAACAGGAGTGTTCTATCGGGCTCTACCAAAGCACACTCATGTGTTCAAAACAGAGTCCGGTGAAGGATGCAAGAGAATTAAACGATTTGTAACTACTCTTCTGACGTGCAACATGATGGGGACCATCAAGAAAACACCTTTAGTGATTGGAGGAAGTAAGAAACCACGCTGTTTTAAAAGTGTGAAGAGTTTTCCTGTGGACTACCGCAACAATAAGAAATCGTGGATGACATTTTAGTCCAGGCATTAGAGACTGTATAGGGGCTCTACCTAGCAAAATTCATGGTAGTTCTGGAAAAAGGCTAACTATAAGTATTTTGGTTCGCTGAATCCGAATTTTTAACTTCCCAACAAAATTTCCCCCGGCAACCCCTCCAAATTTTGGTAAAATGACCCAAAAAGAGGTTTTTATTAAAAAAATCAACTTTTTTATTGTTTTAGGGGAAAAGTATCTAGAAATTCAGAAAGTAGAGAAAATTTGCAACAAATTAGATATATGACATTACAGCTTAGTATGAAGGGGAAGGGGGGATCTGCCTCGGAACATGCGCGCGGTGCTGCGTTAATTAAGTTGCGCAATTCCACCTAACCACTCACACGTTTACATTCGCCCTCCCATCTCCCCACCGAACTTTCTCTAGAAGGTTTTCTTTAAGTTTTTTTGGTCGCTGAATCCGAATTTTTAACTTCCCTCCAAATTCTCCCCGCCCCAAAATTGTTGTTTATAACTTAAATTTCTTATTGTTTTAGGGGAAAAGCATTACGAAATTCAGAAACTAGACAAATAGGATACATGAAAGTATGACGTAGGATGAACGGGGAGGGGGAGGGCTGCCTCTGAACATGCTCTGCGGCGCTACGTGCACTAAGTTATGAAGTCCAGGCAATAGGGGATTTTACCTGGAAAAATTAATACTAGTTCTGGATTTCGACTCACTTTATGTTTTTTGGGTCGCTGAATCCGAATTTGTAACTTCCCACCAAAATTGCACCCGGCAACCACCCAAAAAATTGATTTTTTGAAAAAATTTTGTTTTTGAGAAAAGCGCGCAGGGAATGTTCCGAGGCAGCCCCCTCTCTCCCCGTTTCTCCTACGTCGTAATGTCATATATCCTATTTGTTGCAAATTTTGTCTAGTTTCTGAATTTTGTAATGCTTTTCCCCTAAAACAATAAGAAATTTAAGTTAATAACAACTTTTTCTTTTTTTTTGGGGGGGGGGGGGGGGTTGGAGGGAAAATTTTGGGGGCAAGTTAAAAATTCGGATTCAGCGACACAAAAAACTTAAAGTAAACCTTATAAGGAAAGTTCGGAGGGGAGATGGGAGGGCGAATGTAAACGTGTGAGTGGTTAAGTAGAATTACGCGCAACTTAGTCCACGCAGCACCGCGCGCATGTTCCGAGGCAGATCCCCCCTTCCCCTTCATCCTAAGTCATAATGTCATATATCTAATTTGTTGCAAATTTTGTCTACTTTCAGAATTTCTAGATACTTTTCCCCTAAAACTGGTTTTTTTAATAAAAATCTTTTTTGGGGCTTTTTACCAAAATTTGGGGGGGTTGCCGGGAAAATTTTGGTGGGAAGTTACAAATTCAGATTCAGCGACCCAAAAAACATAAAGTAAGCCGATTTCCAGAACTACCATTAATTCTGCTATGTAAAATTCCCTATTGCCTGGACTATTTCCAATTTTCACTGATCTTCTTGTGCAATATGGGACAAAAAACTTGCTGAAAATATTGCCCGGCTTATGGATAATTGCGCTGCACATCCTCCAGATTTAACATTGCAGCATATAAAATAGTGATTCTTCCACCTAACATTACTAGTGTTATAGATGCAGAATGATCAAAACTTTTAAATGTTATTATAGGAAGGAATTGACCAAAATGTGATTCATCTGCGTCTTCTTCTGTAAGCTCCATAGAAAAATCTGTAGGTCTGTTGGATTCAATGCATTAAATTAAAACGTCTTGTGACAGTGTGGCAAAAGACACGATAAAAAAATTGCTTCTCTGATTGTGGATTTGAATACGAAGCCTCACTTGAAATTGCTGCCACCTCTGAAGATAAGAAAGAATTTTACAAGGATTTCCTTCAATATATTGAAATATTGAACGAAAATCTCCCAACCCCCAGTGAAATATCTGACACAGGAATAGTAGAGCAGCTCTTGTCTTCGATGTTTCAAGGAGACCAGCTAGTGAAGATGAAGATTTCTGAGTATACGAAGAACAAGATCCTCCACCCACTTTTGCAGATGCGCGCAAAGCTCTTCATACACTCAGTAGAATACTAGAGAATCGAGGTGCGGAACAGGAACTGTACAGCTAGTATTACTCTCTCTTGCTGAAAAACGTTGAACGTTTGATTGTTCCGACCAAACAAAGCACCCTTGATCAGTTTTTAATAAAACCCAATAATGTAAGTAATAATGCGTAATTAAATTGATTTTATATGTAGTAAGTATTAATTAATTGTATATTTATGATAGTTATCAATTTTGAATGAATAATTAACTAATTTAAAACAAACAATAATTATTCCTGTTTTTTAATGGCAGTAGATGTCACATTTTGCAATTTCTTTCCGATTTTGCAGGGTACCATCTTCGTTTTTGGGTTCAGGTATGTCCGCCGGATATAAAAATCAGGTGGTTATTAATATCAATTTGGCTCAGAACGAATATGATTTTATTAAGCAGTGGCTACTGTACTTTTGTTTACTCAATAGCCAGACGAAAATAAATCTTTACTATTGCCTGCCAATTTCCTGAAATCCATTTATCTGGGAAGTTATCTTTCATATACAAGTAGACTACGAGTTATGTGATAGTTAACGATAGACGTGATAGACGAGTTATGTGTGCGGAGGCGGCTGCGCAAACTATCATCTCATCGAGTTGACGGCTGAAATTCCAGAATTAGTTGAAACTCTATTAATTAATAAAAACTGCATATTAAACGGCAACTAGTCTGCCAAGACATATCGTGGTGGAAAACACCTGCAAAATCAATTTTAGGGGTTGACTAGTAGTTTTACCATTGTGTTATCCTGCTCTTACTCCTCCATGTTTTCATATTTTTGGGTGCAGGAAAAGACAATGATAAACCTCCAGATCAACCACTAAAACTGGGTCTGCAGGTGGTTTCCACCAAGATCTGACTTGGCAGACCAGTTGCATTTTAATATGCTAATCGAATTCTGTCTATTCCTGGAATTTCAGTGATGAGATGATGGTTTCATGACTCGAAATCATGGGCTCGATGAGATGATGGTTTGTGCAGTCACCTCCCGGTCTATGACAAATAATAATAATAAACTATAATTAAAAATCTTCCAATAAGAAATAAGGTTTTGAGATATTTAAATAGACATTCCAAAGTACTTACTCTATTGCAAATGTCTTATCTCTGCGTCCAGTAATTGCTGTGGAATCGCAAACACTGTTACGCACACAAGGTAACATAAAAGTTCATTTAGTTTGATAGATGGCCACTAAAGTTTCAAAGGATTTTGCGATAAGTAATTCTAAACAATAAAAAATTCAGAGAGACTTTCTGTATTAAAATTGCATGTAAAAATACTCTTCTCCTGAAAGAAAAAGTCAAGTAAATAAATAAACAAACAAATAAAATGCTATTATATCTACCACTCTGGAAACTATGGTCGCATTTTCTGTGTCTGTTTCCAAGTAATGTTTAATAAAGTATTTATTCAATCGATAGAGAAGTATTTAAAATATTTTCACATGAAACATTTTCACTACCTTCCTTTAAATTCAGTCTTTATTTACGATTATATGATACACTTTTTTCTTTCAATTATCAAAGTTCAATGCTGTACTGTAATTTATACAGAAAAATATTATTCAGTTTTTGTTGTATAATTAAATTCAAAGATATGCAATTATTTTTTACTGAGATATTCAATTTTATTATTTATACTCTTACGCTGGATGAGTTTGACATATTCGAATCATTAACTTTAATGAACTGTTTATTAAAGTAGAAAACATAATGAAGTTTAACTAATTAATTGAAATTCCGTATATCCGTAATGATAATTAAATATTAGTTTACCATGATTTAAAAGATGCTCTCATTAATTATACTTGTTATTTTTAGAGATTTAACTGAAATGTCTTAGGTAAACTGTTCTTTAAAATAAAAATTTTAAATCCGTTACAGTTTTCTTGCGTAATTCAAATTTATTATCTGAAGAAAAATATAGTCTGGGATTTGAAAAGAAGGAACTTCGGAATAGAGTCGTTAATTATTTAAATACTGAGTCATCGATCATTTTTATAAAGTTTTGTCTTTTAACTGGAAGAATTTAGAAAAAATAAACTGACATTAATTAATGAAACTGTACTCCTGTCCAATGAGATTTTTTTTATTCATCATTAAATTTCAAGCAATGTTATTATATTATAGCGCATATTTTCCTCAGGAAAATTTTCATGTTATGTTTAAAAAAAATCATTCCATTTAATTAATATGCGCTTCACATAATTACAGTTCAAATACAATGTTCTAAAGGCATTATTATCAAGTATCTAATTTTTGTAATATTCTGTGTGAAAAATCTTGTGACTTAAAGAGGAGAGTTTTCATATTGGAACTGAATTAATATAGCAAAATTATATCACTTTGAATAATTCAATTTAAAGATACTTTTATTACTAAATTAATCAATGGTTTCTTTGTAACTAGTATCCGTCAGGCCGAAATGTCGGAGCATGGAGGCGCGTAAACTTAAAAGATATTATTAAAAGAAATGTTTTATTTTCTAGATTGCTATTTAATAGTATAAAAGTAAGTTTGAAATAACAATCTTCGATACCTCATTTTAAAGTGTTTAACTGAGTCGTCAGTTGCCTCGGGTAATGCACAAATTCTAATCTGTCAGCAAGTGCTTCCATACTTCTAATTTGGGTAAAGCCTGTCCTTAGCGAAAATTGCTTCCATTAGAACTTTCTCTAAATGACAAACTACAGTAAAAATGACATAAGTTGTTTTATGTGACAACACCTTCAGATGGATATCTACAGCAGTTTTTGACATTGTTAAATTCGAGGAAATATGTATGGTGGCAAGGTATGCAACAGTTAAAGGTAACTAACTTCGTGTGAATGAGGCTTTTTCTTCTTTCCAATATTTACAAATAGGTTTGATAAAAAAAATTACAGTTAGAAATGGCTCATGATACACAACAAAATGAACTATTATGGCCTGTGGCAAACCTCGAGGTTGAAAACGTGGGTCATAGGCAATATCTTTTATCGTACTTACATTTACCAATTCTCACTCCGTTCAAATATTGGTATGCAGCATAATGCATAACCCTGCATCCAACTGCTGAGGAAAGTCTAGACTGAAGCCCAGACGCGTGATCATCTTCACTCTATCTTGCTGTTTAATCATTGTGATCTGCTAAAATTCTTGTTTATTGGTCCCCGCTGTGATTTAAGAAGTACTTCTTGATTGTATTCTTTAGCTTGCTTGGTTTTGAGAAAAAGACATATGGCACCTTCAAATCATTCAAGTTAGCCGAAAGCAGTATATCTTTGCGTCGGTGCATAAGGGGTGAGAGGTAGTCAAAAACTTGACTCACGCAAAGTGAGTTCAGAGTCTTTCGGAATTGTGTCTGCTGATCGTCGTTTTGTCTCAAAGAGTTTGTTAATATGAAACATTTTTTAAAAGCTCTAAGTATTTTTTGTCCGCGAAGAATCAAAATGACTTTTAAAGAATGTCCCTTATATAGAGGGATGTCTTTTACGCGATGTAACTACCTAATACGCCCAAGGATTTAAACAAATAAGCCTCTAAAAGGCTCAATGCTATATATTTTGCCTTCGCGATATCTTTGTTCAAGGTCAGCCTTAAGACGACATCCTATCATTGAAAATTTGTCAATAATGAGAAATAACACTGTATCCATTCTGAGTTGTAGATGTATTACTGACTTTTTAAATTAGCGAACTATTTAAAACACGTTGGTTCGTTAAACACTGAGTGAGTTACCTTGTCTTTGACATTAAATGCAGCAGTACCTGTTAGTGCCAAAAGAATGATAGCTTCTGATCCTAACTGCTATATGATTACAGCTCTTCCTTTTCCAGTAATAAAAGTTGATTTAGGGAAATTTGTAACCTTCGTTTGCAAAGACAAAAGCTGTTCAGCGCATAACTGAAAGCAGCATAATTTGTTGTCTTTATAATAATTCAGAAATGTTAAAAGTAAAGAAAAACTATTGGATAAGAGAATCTACGGTAAAGATAAAGAATTACCCTCGGATGTATTTGAGAGATTTCGATTTTTTTAATTTAGCTCAGATCTTTGAGAACTTGATCCATCGAGTTAGCGGCAGAAAACTTCAAAGATCCTTCAAAGACTTGCTCGTCTGGCACAGCCCACACTTATCTAATATGGCAACAGGTAAAGGTTTGTAACAGGTATGTAACACACACTCATAGATAGTCTGCTATACTCCTCTATCAAACTTGATACCTTTATTCATCTGAGTTGTTGTTATATGATTAGTATGGAAATATTAGGAAGCATATGGGTTATTTTTATGCGACTTTTCCACGTAGAATGAAGCTGAATAACTCTATACATTTGAATTAATATCTTTTAACCGTCATTTTCTAAACTTCTGTGTATAACGTTGCACATATAAAATATGTATATTTCTTAAAATGTACACTAAATCTAGGCAGCAGATTAAAAAAAAATCAGGGATTAATTTATGACTTTTAGTAAACATGATTTCTCACGAATTATCTTTCATTGTTGTATCCATTTCTCCGATCATAAGCATAAGCGATTATAGTCATTTTTACATTTTCTACAACGCGGGATAACCCACCATTGGCATAGGCTTCCAGATCCCGCGTTGCAAGTTTATTCAAAAAAAAAAATTACAATATTTAACAATAGTTTTAACAATAAGAAATAATGGTAATAGTACAAATAATAATAATAGTAATTATAAATATAATAATAAAAGTAATAATAGAACAGATGAGCTGAGCGCTTAACAGACGAAAGTGTGTATTATTTTCAACACGAATATGATTGATTAATTACAAAAGCAGCAGATGAATAAGATGTTCTTAAGCTCTACATATTCTCAGGTGCATTAGTTTAATAGTTATTATCATGAGTTCAAGTGTTTTGTTGTGAGATAACTTTAAGGTTATGGATAACCTGAGTGTATGGCTGTTCTATGTACAAGAGTTTTCTAAATTTTATATTCTCGATTTAGTTAGGCACTGCTTGGCCTGAAGTTCATGTTTCTGTTCATTAGTGCTAATCTTGTTCATCTATTGCCATTTTTGGGTTTTGAAAAATTTGTTGATTGTTTTCTAGTAACCGCACACAATCTATTATTTTAGTATATAGCATTGGTGTTTTCAGCACAAATTTGAACCAATGGTGATGTTCTATTGTGGCTGATTTACGGATATGGAGGGTTGATGTTAATGGACAGCTGAGCACATAGTGAAGAGAGTTACCAATTTCACCACAGGTACACAGTGGCGACGGAGCTTTATTTATTTTGAATAGGTAGGACGGGAAGGGTCCATGATTAGTTGAGAAGATATACAGGTTTCTATGTACTAACATGAAGTCTGTTGATACTTTTGGACATAATTTGTAAGTAAATCTGCCAGTGGTACCATAATCCCACTGTTGCTGCCATTTGTCTATGGCTTCTTTTTTCAATTTCTTTTTAAGGTGTGAAGCTGGGTATGGATGAAATATTTCTCGTACTTTAATATTTGTTATTGCATCTTTGGCTAGTTGATCTGCATGTTCATTTCCTTTAACACCTGTGTGTCCCCGAACCCATTGAAATTTAATTGATTTAGATGTTTTCTGTAAGGCTATTATAATTTTTGATGTGATAAAATTTGTACTAAAAACGTTCTCCAATAATGCAAGACTTGACTGGTTATCTGTGTAAATGACGAAGTTCCCGTCCCCTGAGGAGTCTGCTCATAATTGCATCTAATATGGCGAGTTGTTCAGCTTGAAAGATTGAATTTGATATTTGTAACTTTATTTGATGAGTATGGATGCATTTCCCTTCTTTATAAACACAGAAATCATACGCTGTGCCAGCATCTGATTTTGAGCCGTCAGTGTATATATTTATTGTTGAAGTGGATGGAACTCCTTCTTGTAGTAAAAGATAATCTTGATGTGGGGAAGGTATGGATGAGGATATTTTCGGTTGATAGAAGACTGGAAAGTTGTCCTCTATTGGAATCCCCAGACGTAGGACCTGTCCTGAAATTGCTAATGTATTTAATTGGATCGCCAATGGTTGAATGCCGCACAATACATTCAAAGCTGCCGTTGATGATTTTCTATAAGCTCTCGACAGAAGCAAAAGGCATTGTGTCTGAATTGCCGATAGTAGCCTGTAGCCATGTGAGACTGGTAGGTGTGGAAACCAACATGAAGTATTGTAGGATATTTTTTTTCTAATATTTGTAAGTACCAGATTTTTAAAATTTGCTTCGAAAGGCCTCCATATGCAGCGGCGAATTTTAGAAGATTTTGTGATATTTGATTAATTTCTATACGTTTTTTATTCAGGTGCGGAAGAAAAGACAGTGTTTTATCCAATGTTAAGCCCAAGTAGTCTATTGTATTTTCAGATTTAAGGGAGTGCCCATCCAATTTATATATTGGTCCTCTCTTCAGGAAACGTGGTTTTCGAAGATTTAACACTACACATTTGTCATATGAGAACTTCATATCCGTTTGTTTCGCCCAATCACTTATTATTTGTAGTACCTCTCTTCCCATCTGCTCCAACTGTCTTCTTGTTTGGCCAAAAATAATTAGAAGAAGATCATCTTAAAGCCATGTTTTTTTAATATTCTCAGTATTTTATTAAGGAATATTCTCCAAAGAAAAGGTCCAAAACAGGACCCCTGTGGGCAACCTCTTCTAAACCAGTGGATCTTTTTTGACAGCCAATTCGGCATTGCTCCTCTTGTTGAAAGAAATGATGCAGCTATGTTTATTAATGCTTGTTTTAGTTTTAGGAATTTTAATTCTTCTAAGGTCTCTGGCCAGGGTAGTCAGGTAGGCCAGGTCATATGCATTCTTGAAATCTAGGGATATTAGGGAAATATAATTATTTTTCTCTTTGAGCAGATTTATAAATGAGAAAAGTTTGGCTATCGCTGACTCCGTCGAACGACCTTCTTGGAAGCCATGTTGTGATTTTTGTAGTTCTTTTTGGCTGCATAAGTTAAAGTTTATCCTTTTTAATAATAGTTTTTCATATATTTTACCGAAGATTGGCAGTAAGGAGATTGGCCGATACGAAGATGCGATGTTTGGTTTTTTAGAGGGCTTTATGAAATAAACCAATTCTCCAATCTTCCATGTTTTGGGGAAGTAATTTAAATATAGCAGAACATAGTACATTTCTAGTAAGAGAGACTTATGATGCTTGAATAATTGTCGTACTATGTTATGATCAATTTCATCGGGCCCCGGGGCTTTGTTCCTGTTGAATGAGTAGATGACATTTTTAAGTTCTTTTAAAGTAAAATTTTCAATTGCCTCTGCCTTCTGCTGGTTAAATAATGAGTCCGCTGGCATTTCTGATTGGCCGAATATTTCTGTGGTTAGAGTTTCGTAGAATCCTTCTGCTGTTTCCGTTTCTTCCTCTTGTTCTTCTAATGAATACAGTTCTCGATTATGGTAATTTTTAATCATATACATTAACGTCGCATTTATCGCTAAGTTTCGTGACATAATATAGCCAAATTTGGCTACCAAAAATATGTCGTCACAAATTAAGCCAATTTGGCTGTATCTGACTAATTTGGCGAAATTTCCATTGAAATTCAGTACTGATGATTCTTCTCTAACCGGGTTTAAAATGCGAAGGCATTTTAACTTCGTGTTCTCCAGTAAAATTAGCTAAAATCTTAAAACCAAGAAATAGAGAAGCTACCTTTCCCAACCCGTACAGGTATTTTTTATTTAGTAATCTATTTATTTCTGTTTTCTAGTGTACATCTTGACAAAAAAAAATGCTTATCTCATTTACTTCAGAATGTTCACTTGCATTTCAGTTGAAATATATTCAACTACGATGAATTAAAAAAAAATTGAGTAATCGTCAGTAATTGGGACAGCTACCAAATTGTTCAATTTTCGCATCAAACAATACTCAGTAAATTATGAATTTGTCTACAAACCCGATTACGAAAATTTCCCAATAGAAACATACATTCGTCTGAATACAAACATACATACATAAGAATACATACATATGAGTAATGCATACATGACATTATATTTTACTCGATTTCTTTGAGTATCACTCGTAGCCATTCGACTAATGCCCAAAATCGTATTTTCCGTATTCGATTTTCTTTTCGTTTCTCTTAATTTAAAATTCAAAAGGAATTGCATCGATTTGGAAGCTTACAAAGAATAAAAAGTTCGAAAAAAAAAAATAGTGGTTGTTACATACGTAGAACGTAAAACTTCTGAAGGGGGGAGGGGGGGCGATCAATCTATATCTCAGGTCACCAATGTATGAACATCGACTTCAACATTCGACTCCATAATGATCCGTATGAGGTTAAAATGCATAATTTACAGCAATGAAGCTAATGTTTTAATTAATAACGGATTGAATCTCGTCGAATTTTGACGAAAGAAATTGTTTAAAAACGAACTCATACATAGGTTACTACTTAGTCTCTTAAAACAAATATTATTTTTAACTTAAACCTACCAAAATAATAATTCCATACACTTCGACTGTTCAAAATATTAAAAAATTAAACTGCATTATTTATTATACCTAATCAAGATATGTAATTTTGATGAAATTACCCACTGAGGCTCTTATGTTTAAATGGCACGATTTTTTTCCCACGCCAATTCGGGGAAAACTTCAACAGCACAAACAATAACATCCGGGTTACCATATCAAGCAAAATAACCACACTTTGGCGCCAGTTAAGTACCCGTTGCGTATATGACATTGGCGTCAGAAAAAAATCGCGCCAATATGGTGCGTATATGACATCTGTGCCGTTTAAAATTGCCGATTGAAATTTAAAAAAAAAATGATTTCACCTTAAGTTAATCATGGAATTATTTTTCGCGTAAAATGTAAACTTTATGTTATTTTCACCGTCTCATAATTTGCATACGCATCTCTTATATTTACATTCATCATTTCAAAAATATTACAATGCGCAATATGTGATTAATACATATATTTCTAAACTTGAAATCAAGTTTGTCAACTACGACTTTGCATGTGAACATTCGAACTCTTGACATGTGATTCTAATCTCTGTATCGGCGGGTAAAATTCCAGAAAATTATATCTTTTAGAGGCGTTCGTAGTAAAATATTTACTTTTATCAGAGAAAATGATCGTTTTCATTTAAATATTATGTCATTTTGCCTCATTGAAGCATTTCACCAAGCGTCTCAAACTCAACGAATGAAAAAGAATTGAATTGTAATAGCTTTTTGCGGAAAACGGAGTATTTTATTAAAGCATGACGTCATTTTCTGTTCAATTTTTTCAGAAAGTTTATTTTGAATTTAATGAGAAAATGGCATCAATAAAGATAAGCAAACCTTATTATTTTTCCTTTCTTTACAACAATGGATGTAATCCAATTGCTACCATTTTGAAACAAATTCATAAAAATTTTTTTAATTTAAATACAAAAATGGGAATATTTAAAAAAAATAGCTAGTGCGAGGTAAATCTACAAAGAAACAGATTTCATTAAAAAAAAAAAAAAATTATTAAAATTGGTGCAAAAAAAAAAAAAAAAAAAAGGCTCAAGGTACATGACTAAAAAAAGAAAGCCTTATCTTTTAAATATATAGAATTAAACTCACAATGTTATTCTATGGGGAAATTTTGAGCCGACATTTCAGGCTGTTAGGGTTGACGAATATTTATGATTTTCTATACGCGCCGAGATTTTAGCCCTACCAACGTCCAACTCATTTTTTGTGTCGATGCGTCAAATATTTTGGACGCTATCGTGTTAACAATAAGTGTAATTTTTGCAGGGAAGCCGGAGCTGTGCTTATTTATTTATTTATTTAAGCTATGAGGTATTCGCTACGGCTTTTGCCGGCATGACCTCAAATGATCACAAAAATGACGTTATTTCCTTGGGACAACCACAAATTCAACCTTCCTCCACGAGGAAAAAAGGCAGAACCTCCGGAGCTGTGCTCCGACAATGACAATTTAAAAAAATACACGTTTAAGGTAGAGGTATGCACAGATGTGAGGTTGTCTCAAACCATAAGGCTCCTCGTCACTTAATTTCAGAATTTCCCTCGGTAATATTTCTATGAGCGTTCCAGCCATTCTTATATTTAAAATATCTCCTCAGGATATTTATATGGGGGTTTTTTTGCGTTTTTGGTGTGCTCTTCTTAAGGGATTTTTCTTCTTTTCTTAGTTGTCAAAATATTTATTAAATCTATGCTTAATTTAATATTTTATGTGTTAAAGTTGATGAACTGGTAATAAAAGTTTAACACTTCATATAAAATTAAGAATATACTTTAGAAATATTTTGAGAACTAAGAAAAAAAGACACACCTTTAAGAAGAACACAGAAAAAAGAAGCTAAAAATATTAATTTCCCGAGGAGATATTTTAAATACAGTGTGTCTGCAAATTAGTTGGGCTAAAAGAAGAATTTATTGAATGGAATTGGCAGGAAAAATATTAAAGTACATGTTGTTGTAAGATAGAAAAATAGTCCAAGTTTACCATTATTACAAACGTTCGACGTGACTTCCTTTCGTGACTCTGCAAGTGTCCCATCGGTAAATGATTTCTTGCCACAGATTTGTCAGCATGTTATCGTTCATCAAATTAATTGCAGTGTAGATTCTTTTAGTTCAGGAATGTAAGCCAGAAGTGTCTGCTTGTACACTTGATCCTTTACAAAACCCATACACCGAAATCAAGCGGTAAAAGATCTTGTGATCGTGGCGTTCATTGAATAACAACTCCACTCGCTAAGCGATAGTGTTCGTTATGACATCTAACGCCATCTATGAATAAACTTTGGCATTAATACTACTAGTCTGACTTTCAACTAGTTAATTTTATTTAATATTTTGGAAGTTCTAAGCTTACGCAATCGCCCAACTATTTCATAGGCACCGTGTATAAGAATGCATCAAATGCCCATAGACTGAACATTATCGAGGGTATTCTGATAGGGCCGGGATTATACTTTCTCGCTGAGTTTGGACACTATTATTTTGAGCTGTAATGGCCAGGACTTAATTAATTCGAAACAGTCTCGAGTATAATGCAGAAATATTGTTCGGAGAACATGTCTTTTTTTTCAAAAATATTGTTTTTATACATAGAGTTCAAAAGTATGATTATTCCTACTCTTTCTTTCTAAATTCTATTATTTTTTAATAAATCGTATGTTCGTAATTGCCTAAGTGATCATTGTTATTACATGTTCTATTATTTGCTGACTTATAATCTGAAAAGTTTTGTACTTTAAAATTTTTTCCTACTAAAATTTTTAACGCGTTCTTAAAAAACATTATACACCATACGGCGGCTATTTTATAAACATAAGACTTTAAAAGTGTACCTTAAAAACGTAGTCACAACATGTGACAATGGCGTATTTTTCCGAAAAAAAAAAATAAACCAAAGAACGGTTCCAAAACAGAGAGAATGAGAAACATTGCATTTTTGAATCTCAATGAAATTTAAATGAGACTAACTCCCGAATGATCTTTTTACAAAAAAAAAAAAAAAAAAAAATAGTATGTTGTGGCCATCACAAAACTTTCTTCTATATAAATCACGTTAATTAAATCATTTAAATAGTACTAGAAATTACATCAATTTAGCACCAATTCATATCAAAGTATATCTGAATTTGAAATTTGATGAAAATTCGTGAATTAGTTCTTGAGATATAGCTATAGAGCAAATTCTGAAAAATCTCGCATATCAGAGCCACCTGTTGAGCGATTTGCACGAAAACATAAACAACACTAATTGATATCAAGATATAGCTGAATCTGAAGTTTGATGAAAATTCGTGCATTAGATTTTGAGATAGAGCTATAGTGGAAATTCTGAAACATGCAGCACAGCAGCGCCACCTGTTGAGCGATTTGCATCAAAAGATAAACACCAATAATTCATGTCAAGGTATACCTCAATCTGAAGTTTGATGAAAATTCAAGCATTAGTTCTTGAGATAGAGCTATTGCAGAACTCGCAAAAAATGCGGCATAGCAGTGCCACCTGTTGGACGATTTACACCAAAACCTAAACAGCACTAATTTATATCCAGGTATACCTGGATCTGAAGTTTGTTGAAAATCCAAGTGTTAGTTCTTGAGATAGAGCTATTGCGGAAATCGCAAAAAATGCAGCATAGCAGCGGCACCTGTTCAACGATTTACACCAAAATGTATAAAACGTCAATGACTAACTGAATCTGAAGTTTGATGAAAATCCGTGCATTAGTTCTGGAGATTGAGCTATTGTGGAAATCGTGAAAAATGCTGCATAGCAGCGCCTCCTGTTGAGCAATTTACAACAAAAACTAATCAGCACCAATTTATATCAGGGACTAACTGAATATTAATTGTTATTAAATTCCGTTCATTAGTTCTTAAGATAGAGCGCCCACAAAATTTGTGTCACATACATACAGACAGACAGAGAGTCAGAGTCACAAACTCACAGACAGACATTTTGTAAAAAACATGTTTTTCAGGTTCTCTGACCCCTAAAACGTGTAAATCTGTCGAATACCGGCATTCGAAAATTTTCATGAATAGAATACTTTCTTCTTGTAAAGATAGAAGAAAGTAATAATAATAATAATAATAATAATAATAATAATAGTAATAATAATAATAATAATAATAATAATAATAATAGTAATAATAATAATAATAATTATGCAAATTGGAGGAAATTGCAAATTGAGTTGGAAAATTGCAAACTCAAAAGTTTTGCATGGAGATGCATTAAAAAAATTACTTATGCAACGAATTGTATAACCTTCTTAGCTGAAAGTCAGTAAAGAAAAAAAATGAATCTTAGAAATGTTTTCAGTCGATTTCAAATACTTAAAAATATTTAATATATATATTTCAATCAGTCGCTAAACTTGTTATATTTCATAGATTTTTAAAATCACATATACACAAAAAATAAAAGCAAAAAACATAAAAAATGGTTTATTTATTAGTTATGTTTAACACAATTATAATAAAGTTTAAAATAAACAAATGAATAGTTTAAAAAACCCCGCTCTTTTGCATACATCTAGTGTTTAACTTAAAAATCACGCATAATGTCATGACTGGAATTCATGTAGTTTTGAAAAAAATTCGTTACAATACAGTAATTTGGCATCGACCTCGATTATTGAGATTTCACCGCTTTTGTTTACGCCTGATAGAAAGCGTGAGCTAGTGAATTTATTAAAATATATATATTTTTTTTTTGCCTGCTTATTTTTTAAGATATATGATAAGGAAAGAAAGAAAAGAGTATTTAAGCTATTCATTTGGGATTTCTAAATCGTCTTCTCAACGTATAACAGTAATTTAATTAACATTAAACAATTAAATCGTAAAACAGTATTTAAAAAAATATTATACTTTGTATTTTTTATTTATATTTTCAACTATTTAATATTTAAAATATTTTGCTGTTCCAGTTTCACAATTAATTAACATACTTTGACGAGCGTAGTATGGCGCAAAATTAAAATAAATTAAAAAATGTTGGAAAATTTACGTCAAACGTTGCAAATGAGGTGCAATCGTATTATAACTAGTTTTATAAAAATTTAGATTTTGGTGCAATAGCTGTTGCACTCTTATGCAAAAATGCATAAATACAAAATTTATTACAATTATATATATTAAATTCTGTAATATAGAACTTGTATGACTCTATCTTCAATAGGATGCAATCTTCATCGCAACCTACAATCATTATCTATCATGGGATATGATTAAATTAATTACGTATGATACGATTTAATACAATGAAGAAAACATTTATTATTATCTTTTTAAGTTTTGACTCGATTTTCCTAAAATTTGAAATGACTCGAGAAAATTCTGAAACGATTAAATATGTTAAATTTCAAACCATTCTGCTGGGTAGTTTTTGCGCTCTTATATGCGGACATATGGACAGGCAGACGGACGAACCAGACGACGACTGTAGGTGCTACGTATTTATATAATTACGAACGTACCTAAAACATCATTATTTTTAAAACTCGTAAATAGTTCCAATCATAAAAAATATATGACGATTTTTTTCCCCTACGATTGGCTCACGGAATAATGCCTTCTAGTTAATTAATTTATTTATAATTTAGCTCTAAACATATTAAAATGCTGTATTATCATAAAAAACACGCACGTGTACGTAATTTTTATATCAGGAAAGAAATGAGAGAAATATCTATTACAAATTTCAACTATAAATACCGAATCAAAATTAAGTTAAATAATCGAGTTTGAAAAGAAAAAGAAAGGAAAAGAAAAGAAATAAAAAGATAAAAATCCGACAGCCTTAATTAAGAGATGTTTGTATATTTTCGGATCGAGGTCTTTATAACCTTGCATAGGGTATTCCGCAAAACATATTTATATCTCAATAAATGAAAGTTTTAAATTCTGGTGCTAAATTCACCTGGAATAAATAATTTAAATTTATATAAAAAAGGGAACAAATAAATGTACTAAAATTACTTGCAGGTGCATACATATAATATAAAATTATTTAAAACAGATTAAAGTTTCTTAAAAATACATTAAAATCCATTAAAAATTCAAACATTCTCAACATTTAAATAACTACTGATGATGGCCATGTGATGGCTCAAAATATTTTGGATTTTTAATTGTTTTTAATGTATTTTAAAGATATTTCAAATGTATTTAAAATAATTTTATATTGTATGTATGCACTTGCAAGTAATTTTTGTACATTTATTTGTATTAATTTTAATATTTATATCTGTTCAAAGGAATTTTGGGAAACTAATTTAATTGCCCTAAAGCAGACTGACGTATTTTCATGATTACCAAAATTTCTAAAGCATTGATTAAGCATCGAATATGTCAAAGTTTATAATATTCATCTCTTTCATAAGGATATTTGAGACACAGTGATATTCGCAAACATGCTACGTGCTTAAGGAATCAAAATTCAAATTACTTGCATGTCTGCTATGTGACTTACGACAAATAAAACACGAAATAATTTAGCACTCAGGTTGCTTATAAAAACATTTATGACATTTGCGTGATTCCTGTTCCTTTCTTGATAGTACTGAAAATTACATAAGCAGGAGTGTTATATTTAGAAGAAAAAAACTCTTCCGTAGTTAGTTAATTAAATAAAACGGTTTATATTTCTAAACTCGTTACGTACTTAGTATTCATACAGAAGTCCGTTATAAGTATTTGTAAGATTTTTGTTTTTTAAAACTATTTAAAGTGAACTGGTATTATAACATATAATAACATATATAATAGTATTATTACATATATGTTAATGTTATATAATATATATATATATTATCATTAGTGAAGTAACATTATAACATATAGTAACATGCATCATAATATACAATTTGCTATAAATTAAATATAAAATAATAATTTATAACTGAGATTAAAAATTTAAGTACATATTACCTAGTAGTACAAAATATTGCAGCATAGCTGTCAATTCACACAACTCTTAATTTAAATTGATTAAATTTTAACAGAAAGTTTTAACTCATATAAAAAAAGTATTTATTATTATTAAAATAAAGTCCAAAAGATTTAAAAGTCTATCATTTGTAACATTTTTCGATTAAAAAAACCAGCTTCAGTTATGGAAATTGTTAATAACATCATATTAATAAAAAAGAAAATTGCCCAGTTAAACTGACGGCACTGAGTTCAGAGGCTATTCACACTAACTGTATATTATACTCTTATTTCAGAAATATTGCTCCTCAAAAAATAAATGAAGGGATTAGCCTCCGTTTCCCCCTTTATACTTAACCAAAGAACCTCCAAATCTAATCAGGAAGCTCTTTAACATAATAAACTGGCAAACCAAATTTGAAGCAAATCAGATAATTCTGCATGAAAAAAACATTTCACTAAATTAAGGATTGGGGGGGGGGGGGGTATTAGCTCACCCACTTCTTCTTTTATGCTGAATCCATGAACCTTTAAATTTAACCAGAAAAGCTCCTTATCAGAATAAACCTAGAAAAAAAATTAAACTAAAATAGATAATTCTGCATGAAAACCCATTTATCTCAATTAATGGGAGGGGACACTTGCCCGCCTTTCCCCATTTTATACTTAACTAATGAACCGTAAAATCAAATGAAGAAAGCCATATCGGAATAAACTGGTATATCAAATATAAAACAAATCGAATAATTCTGCAGGAAAAACACAGAGGGTGGACTAGCTCCCGTCCCCCCTTTATACTTAACCAATTAACCTCTAAATCTAATCAAGGCAGTTTCTTAACATAATAAACCGGTACACGAAACTTGGAGCAAATCGAATAATTCTGCATGAATAACCCATTTATCTAAATTAAGGGGGCGGGGTCTAGCCCCCATTCCTCCCTTTATACTTAACTAATGAACCTCCAAATCTAATCAGGGAATCTCCTTAACATAATACACTGGTATACCAAATTTGAACAAATTGAATAAGCCTGCATGGAAACCCCATTAATCTAAATTAAGGGGAGGGGGGTCTAGCCCCCCCCCATTTCCTCTCTTTATACTTAACTAATGAACCTACAAATCTAATATGGTAAACTCCTCAACATGATAAACCGCTATACCAAATTTGGAGCAAATCGAATATTTCTGCATGAAAAAACCATTTATCTAAATTAAGGGGGAGATAGCCCTCTTTCCCCCTTTATACTTAACTAATGAACCTCCAAATCTAATCAAGGCAGCTCCTTAAAATAATTAACCGGTATACCAAAATGTGAACAAAGCAGATATTTCTGAATGAAAAACCCATTTATCTGAATTAAGGGGGGGGGAGGCAAGCCCCCATTTCCTCCCTTTATATATAACTAATGAACCTCGAAATGTAATCAAGGCAGCTCCTTAACATAATAAACCGGTATACCAAATTTCGAGCAAATCGATTACCCATTTAACCAAATTAAGGGGGTGGGAGGTGCTGGCCCCTCTTTCCTCTCTTTATACTTAAGTAATGAGCTTCCAAATCTAATCAGGAAGCTCCTTAGCATAATAAACAGGTATACCAAATTTTGAACAAATTGAATATTTCTGCATGAAAAACCCATTTATCTAAATTAAGAGGAGGACAAGCCCCCCTTTTCCCCCTTTATCCTTAACCAATGAACCCCCAAAACTAATCAGAGAAGCGCCTTATCAGAATCAACCTAGAAAAAAAAAAAAATCAAGCAAATCGGATAATTCTATCAAAAGTTGTCGCGTTACTTACGTACATACATACGTACGTACATACAGAACCGGCGGGCACATAGGCTTTCAGGCTTTGATAGCCTGGGAGCTAAAAAGTGTATCAGAAAATATACTCAAAGGTTGTAGTGCAAAAGCCTCTAAAAACAGCTAAAAATTATGAATTGTCATCTACATTAATGTTTACGTTAAAAGAATTGCCATCATTAAGATCATAGATATATGAATTTACATGCTCATATCTATGATTAATTTTTAAGATATAGAAAACTTTTTTCCCACGGATTAAGGGAACTGCCTGTTATGACTTGCATTCAAAGAAAAGAAAAATTTAGAAAATAGAGGAAAAATTTGTATAAAATAAAATTTTATGTAGAGTTTACTTAATAGTTAAAATAAATTACGTATGCTAAAAGTGATTGTAGTAAACATAAAGACTTTAAAAACTTTTAATAAACAAACCAACTTGTTTCGTTACGAAACTAGTCGGATTTTTTATTAAAATATTTTTAAGCTTTTATGTTTACTATAATCACTTTTAGCATATTATTTATTTCAGAATGTTCTAAAATATCATACGTTTGATGATGTAGCATCATTGCCTAAAATACTTGCATTCTTACAGCACACTAGGGAAAATATTGATAAACAAAATAGCTACATCGATCTTTCCTATGCACAAAATATAAACTGTATAGCTCGAAATATATAAGTCGTCAGCTCAAATGAAGTTATATTAATATGGAATCTCGTTTCATCAACTACAAATGTTCAATATTCTTCCTTCAAAAATTGCACAAATCGTTATTTTTTGCGAAAAATTATTTTTGATTAGTTATGTAGTTAAATTTTAAATAATTAGATGCGAAACATATAAGTGCATGAATTATCTGGTTAATTACTAAGCAATAAAATTAAAATTTTTGTTTTAAAAAAGAATCTAAACAATATTTGGGGAAAAAAATAAAACAGAATTCTGTTCTTGAGAGTTTGTCAAACGTTGCATTAGACGAGGAGTAAACGCCGCCTCAGAGCAACAGTAGAACATCTAGTAATAATACAAAAGGAGATGTGTGACGTACTGCTATGAAAACTGAGTCTGCATCTAGTGGAACAGCAGGGAATTTTTGTAAAACACATCTGAGATGTAGTATTAATCATATGTATTTCAGAAGTTGTTCTACTAAATGGAAGCACAGTTATTCATAGCAGTAAGTCAGATACCTCATTTTTAGGGTTCCGTACTTAAAAAGTAAAAACTGAACCATTATAAGATCACTCCTGTGTCTGTCCGCCCGTCTGTCTGTCTGTCTGTCACAGCCATTTTACTCGTAAACTATTGAACGCGGAAAGTTCAAATTCGGGGAAGTAATAAAGACCATTGACCCACATATTTTCATATTAATAGACATTCATAAATATATTAGTAAAAAAGTAGAGGGCTAATTATGCTACTTGAAAAAAAAATCTTTTATTTGTATATCATGTGGGGTATCTTGTGAAAGCTTTTGTAACGCTGAACTCAAAAATACATTCCTTTTAATTTTAGGTATTATATTTTCAAAGATATTGTTGAAAATGTAGCGCAAAAATATGTTCCCACCCCCATCTAATTCCGAATCGACTGAAACTAAAATTATGAAAAAAATTAGAGGTAGTAGACGTTAATACAAACATTGCCGGAAAATTATAGCGATTATCCTAGGTCACATATTTTTTGAGTAATTAGCATTTTTCTGTTATAAACAAATTTTGATTTACGGGCGTTCAGAAAAATTTTTGAGCATCGCCGAATAAACCTATCGTTGCAGAAGAATAAAAGCATTGTTGATAATGATTTTATAAAAAAAAAATCATCGGTAATTAGTCGAGATATTAACCCTTAAATGTACGGTCAGTTTGGGCATACACAAGGACAGGGGCGGCGTACTCTATGCTTAGTTAAAAACTTTTAATGATATATATGTGTAATGTAATGTCCAGTGTCCAGTAACAGTATAAAAGCAATAAACGTCAAATTGTTAAAAAACATACTAATTTAAGGGGTCTCCGGGCTCTAAAAAGTGGAAAAAATGAAAAAAAGACCATTTTCAACATTTAATGTCTTAAAATATATATGATATTATGTTTTAATGTAACGCATTATGATTTAATGTAACACAATTTTAATTGGTATGAAAGATATAAGTATGTTCTTTCGTTTCATGTACTTAAAAATTGCAAGATACAGAATTAGTATTTATAGGGGGCTCGAAACTGTTAGATATTTGTCGAACCAAAAATTGGCATAACAGTTTACGCGCAGGATTACAAAATAAGTATTGCAACTAGAATGAAAGTTTTGGTGCTTACTTATACTTCAGATTATAATAATTTCGCTTAACTTAAATAAATTTGTATTTGAAGCATTTTTATATTTTTAATGCAATGTTGCATTTAGATAATACAAAATTTTGAAAATTTCAACAGTAAAATCACCTAAAAAATATTTTTTTGAACAATAAAAGGGAAATTTTATGTTCAGTTTATACAGATTAACATGAAGTATATGTTTTGAAAATTTCATGAAAATATATTCAGAAGTTTTTGAGGTATCCTGCGCGTTATGCCCAAAAAACGCCATTCGGAAAATAATGACTTTAAAGCTTCGGAAACGCCGCTTCATCTATTGAGCGGGCATAATTCTAAAAGCCAAAACTTCTGTTCTAATGGGAATTTCGAGGAAACAATTTTATCAAAATATTCAGAAAAGATAGGAGTTTAACATCTAAAAGAATTAAAATTTCTTAAATTTTGAAGCTTTAAGAGTCCTGCGACCACTTAATCCTTTCCGACACGGAGTAATTCTATTTATAAACTTATGAAATAATGAACTGACACCAGAATTTATAAACGAATTTATTAGAAAATGCGAACTTGCTTATTTTCACGTACATGATAAAAGGAAAATTTTAATTAAATATTCTTGGTGCCGTTTGTCTGTTTTGGAATTAAAATTAGGTGTCCGGTTTTTAAGGGCATCGCCCTCGAAAGATTTAATTAGAATGAATCTCATAAATACTGTGGGATTCGCGATAGTTTGTATTGATTGTATCTCTCAATACGCCTCGAGTGACTTTAAAAATTAATTAAACACCTATCTGGAAAAACGCGGCACTGACCAAGGCGGCGTTGCAACTTTGAGACCTCCTTTCGAAGCGCGCTTAGCACAATGCCAAATTTAAACTTTGAACAAAGGTTTTGTTTTAGCTACACTGTTGAAATAAAGGTTATTACTACGCTTAATTTAGTTTCATGAAATGCCAAATGAAGTTTAACTATGCACTGCTTTTATTGTCACTACCGAATTAAGTTCATCATAAACAGATTAGGATAATATTAAAAAAAGATTTATACGAATAGCTATATTTGATATTATTTTGGTTCCATATCTCTTTAAACTTTCATGGTATACCCATTTATACTTTTCTAATATATAGAATTATACCCAACCCTACGTTGTATAGTTTTTTGCAAAGTCTTAGTATTCTTTTAGCAACTTCTTTTTTTTTTATTTTTATAATACAATTACAAATTCATATATTTATTCTACGGAACCCTCTGTACGCGAGTAATGCTCGCACTTGACAGTTTATTTATTATTACTAGATCTTCTACTGTTTCTCTGAGGCGACGAAATATTTTCAGTGTGATTTATCACAATTAAACCACTGACTAATGTAACACATGAGATTAAACTATGATTTTGCAAAGGAATCTGTAAAATTTACATCATTTGTGTTTTATATATGTGTGTGATTCAATTAGAAGTTGTAGTAACTGTCGAAGTCGCCAGATTTTCGGGACGGCTGAATATTGTAGGAAAATTATGTCTAAATGTGCACTAAACTCAATGGAGTAAAAATATTCACGAGTTAAGATGATGAAGATACATGGTGTTATTATTAGCGCAAAGATCGTCTTGAGTGGAACATGAAAAGTTTCAATTTCATGGAAGTCTCATCAATTTTGGATGGTTCTATTTCATGAGAATCAATAAAAGTGCTTTAAGTTATATTATAATGTTAAATTGGTATAAGAAATTCTACTTATTAAAAACGCTCAGAATAGTTCAGCTCTAGTTAAATATTTCAAGATGTCTTACAGCAGATTGTTTGCAAAGTAAATTAAAAATACTTTAAGGGGACCGTGGACCATTATCTGAGCAGAAATGGACCCGAAAATTAAAAATTATTTTTGTGCATATTATTATTCTCCAGTTTGTTCTGAGCCATTTGCGGAAAACCGCATGTAGGTTCGATTATTTTTCACAAAGTTACAAGCATCTGAATTTTGTATTCTAAAAAATCTTGGCCCTTTAATATACTTTAAATCTGTTTATCTCAAAGCTGATTTTTCAACATTTTAAGTTTTTTGAAATGCTCCAGACATCATAATTTTTTATGAAAATTCATGAAAATTATAAGGAAGAATCCTGATATTACTTACAATGAAAATAAGCATGCATTTGAAATTCGACTTCATTAAGATAATTAAATTTGATTTTTAACGTATTAAAAGGCAAAATTTTGATGAAAATCGATATGCAATTCAGAAAAAAAATCTAAAAAATTAACTATTCAAGAGACCCATGCTTAGATTTGTTTTTTATGCTGTCTTAAGTGATTAAAATGCAAAAGCATGGACTTACCTAAAAAATTATGACGCCCGGAGCATTTTGAAATTTCATTTTAAAATTTTATTATTTTTTTAAATCTTAATCAACTAGCTTTAAGTTCGGACTTAAAAGCATATCTTGCGCATCGTGCATAAAACTGCACCATAAAGAGGCCAGAATGGATTGGGCTCGAACGTTCATGTCGTACGGTCAGATGAGGTTTGCCATATTATTCAGCAACGAAAATACGTGGAGTATGGGTGGTTCTGGTAGTTGGAATTATTATTCGCGTTACTTTAGATAGAAACCATGACGCGTTACTTTAGGAAGCAACATGATTGTGCACCGCCGTAAGCGGGAGCACAAACTATCATCTCATTGAGATCACGGGTGAAATTCAAGGATTATCTCGAACTCGATTAGTATATTAAAATTGGCATATTAAAGTCATATCTTGGTAGAAGCAACATGAAGACCGAATTTTAGTGGTTGACTGATAAATCTCCATTGGGTTTCCTAACGAAAATCCTGCACCCATTTATTCCATCCCATGCTAATATGCTATGCGATGCAATAATTTCATTGGAAAACTCAATGGAGACCTACCAATCAACCACCATAATTAGGTTTGCAGTTGGTTTCCACCAAGATATGACTTGGCAGACCAGTTCCATTTAATTATGCTAATCGAGTAAATCGAGTAATCTGTAATCCTGGAATTTCAGCCATAAACTCGATGAGGTGATGGTTTGTGCAGCCACAGTCCTGTCTATTACGATGCTTTAAAATATCAACAAACAGAAGTAGATGTTGCCTAGTGTCTCTTGATACTTTGTTGAATTTTTTCCCCTTGAAAAAATACCAGGCAGGTTTGGTCGTAAAATCCAATCGCTCGCAAGCCATCAGAGACTTACCTTCTTGTCGGCTGATAAAAAAAGTACATGGTTGCTCTCTAAAGTAACGCGAATAATAATTCCATCTACCAGAACCATCCAAACTCTATGTCATTTTCATTGCTGTATACTACAATGAGCCCCATGTGCCCGTTCAACATGTACATTAGAGCCCAATACATTCTGGTATGTTTATGGGGCCGTTTTATGTGCGGATTTCAAAATATACGTTTTTAAACAAAGCTCTTGTGGCCTTTTATGCGTCTATGTATTGCATCCTTTTAGATAGTGACACCGGTTTAATTTTAAATTTGACTTATGGCCATATTTTGCTTTAAAATCGACCTTCAATTTTTTTTATCAGTCTGAACACTTTTTATACGCGACCGACCGTACCTTGGATTTTGGACAAAACTGTTATTTCTAGAAAGTACTCTGTTTATCCCTCCCTTTCAACTATTTAAAATTCTATAAATTCCAATAATAACTGGATAATTTTTTGACTTCAGCCAAATATCATTAAAATTGACTCTTTTGTGAATTCCGCAGCTTTTGGTACCTTAAATAACGAAAGGAAATTAAATATTTGTTAGTATACTGCTCAGAGAAAACGGTTAGTTGATTGGAAGAATTGGCTGTTTGAAACAAATCTATCATTTGTTAACATTTGCATAATATACCTAAACTTTTCAGACCGCGGTCGTTTAACAAAAATAAAAATCACATATTAATTAAATAAATAATACCGAATGAAACCATTATAATAGTTTTGTTATGTTTAATCTAAATTAAATTTTGAATATTTATTGTGAAATTATTCCATATATTTCTCTTTCCAACTTTGTTTTATTATCATATTTTAGTATGTTCCCAAACTTTTGAGACATACTGTATAATATACTATTCGTCTTATTTTCTGAAAATAACTTAAAATTACCTTAGCAGTACTGCTGCATTTAGAAGGATGACAAATTTTGCAAAGTCAGTCAAAAGCAAATCTATTAATATTTTACGCACACGTTGTAATGTTACAATAGCTAATTGCTGTCTCTATAAATTAAAAGTTCAGCGGAAATATTTAGAAATCCCTTTCTTTTAAAATATTCAGATTGGCACTATTATAATTAAACTGCTCATTAAGCTGTCTGGTAGCAGATTGTTATAAAAATAGATTTAAAATACTTTAAAATAAATGCACATTAACAGATTATAAAATTTTGTTCATTTTACAAAAATGTTATTTTAGCACACTTAACTTAAAACAGCGATTATGGATTTTGTAATCAATTACGTGAACCGTATAAAGGAAAATCTTGTTATTATTGGGACATAATTATCGATTTTTCCCCATTAAGCTATTGAACATTAATAGTTGCTTTAAAAATATTGCGGGAATATTTTGAAATATGGAAATATATTTGCAGAAATGAAACGTTTTACTTTTTACTTTATTTTGTATTTATTAAAAGAGTGTGTTTTCATTCGTGAAAATTTTAATCCTGGGTTTTTGATGTATTTACTTATTCTGATTTGCCGTAAAAACTATTTCACTGATGTTTGTCTATCTTGCTGTGTATTACAACAATTTTGAGAGATTCAGAACTTCAGTTTTTGTTGAATTTTAATTAGAGTGGATTAAATTTTATTATGCATCGCTGAAGAGATGGCTCTTCTACGCCATGTTTTTCACGCATTACGTGATAGCTGTATATGATAATCTAAGTGATAGTAATTAACTTAATTTAATATGTAAGATAATAAATACTACAGCTGGGCAATATCGTTATATTACTGGAATTGTTTCGAACCATATAGATTTTCTTAATCAGTACAGTTAACTAATTCAAATGCACTAAATAGATCCTTATTTTAAAAACCATGATAGCGGATTTGTTTAGTTTAAAGTCATCTTTTGAAACCATAAGTGTTTTTTTTAAATACCTAAAGTTATGAATTGAATTGAAAAGGAGAAGGACTATCAGGAGATGTTTAAGAGTTTAAAAGATTCTATGATACCGTTTTACCCCCCTCCTCTGAGTGAATCATGGGGCGCATTTTCGAAAAATTAATCCAAATATCATGATTCTATGTAGTGATTAGTGTTTAGCAAAATTTTATCTGTAATTCCTTAATAGATTATCAGATATAGATTTACTCCCTGGGAAAGGAGATGGGAAGGCAGAGAGACTAAATTGAAATATCTCCATATCCAATACTTTTATTTTGAAACTTGTAATCCTGAAAACTTTCTTCTGTTTCGCTCTTTTTCACTGGGGAGATCAGAGTAACAGATTTAAAAAAAAAAAAAAAAAAAAAAAAAAAAAAAAAAAAAAACATAAGCTGTTATAGCTTTGTTCACAGGAGAATTCCGGACCAAAATAAACCCTTAGACCAAACGTATGTTTTGAGAACCACTATCCTGGTAATTTCATCTGTAAGGCCTTGTTCTATATAATTTTGCTGCGATTAAATTGAAAAAAAAATCTAATGCCAATGAGTTGAGCGTCTTCATCTTTGATAATTTCATCTATAAGGCCATATATAAGGTGCAATAGTCTGAGATATAGTTTATTAAAGAGGGTCAGTGGGCTCAAAAAATAAATCTTCCGTATTCTTTTCCTATGTTTTAAAATTCACCAATCTAGAAAATTTCATCTGTATGGCTCATATAGATCATGGGATAAAATTATGCGTTAGGGGATATAAGGTGCCTAATTAAAAAGAAAACTTCACACCTCATGCCTATATTATGAGAGTTATCCTAAAAATTTCGATCTATAAAATCTTAGTAGATCCCGATGTATAGTTTTGCCCCCTCCCTCACCCCACGGGTGGTCAAGGAGATGAGTTGAGAAAAAAACTTTCATATTCAGCCTCTTTGTTGAAAAAAATATTTCTTAATTTTTTTCGCGGAAATATGTCATTTTAACTATTTTGATCGTCCCGGTTCGAACCATATTTTTTGCGGAATTATGTTATCTTAACCAGTTCTATCACGTCAGTTCGAATCATATCTTTAGCGAAATTATGTTATTTGAACAAGCTTTATAGAGCACGGCCTATCTGTATGTGCGAGAAATAGAGACAGGGAAACGGAAAGATAGTTCGAATGTCGGAACGTTCGAATGGAATGTCGTTGACTTTTAAAACGTCTGGTTTGGTCCATTTCCTCTCGCGGAATAGTTCATCTGAACTAGAAAGTTCGCGTTTGCAACATCTCTACTTCGTACGCACTTGTTTTAAAACATCGTCTGTTGTTTGTCTGTGCCAAGTCTTGTAAGCAATTTGCGATCCCCTTTCGTCTAACTGATTTCCTCAAATGTTATAATCGAGTTCATTATCAATGACAAAAATATAGCCAAGTTTTTTTAGGTTCATTACTCATTAAGATGCCGGCTCCAGAGGCAAAAACCTATCTTTTACACAGGCCAAAAAAAAAAAAAATACAACAAGAGTGATGCTGTTACCAATAATGTTACAACAGAGTCACAACCATGGTTATAGCGTCAACTACGCTGCTAAAATACGGTAACAAAATATTTTTAACTATATGAGAGTTACAACAATGTTCAAAACAAGGAAACTGAGGAATAAAAGCGTTTTATTATATTTTCAATTACATTTACTTATGAAAATTTATGCTGATTTAGTTTTGATTTTTTTGTAAAACCAAAATCGACAAGAGGCTCTAATTTTTGAGCTATCAACAAGGCGACCCTTTGGTGGCTGAAACAGAGACACTCGATGAATAGTATATCTGAATACACGAAATTTAAACATTTGATATTATTAATAAAAATATAAATATATATGTCAGTTTAATTTTGTTTTTGAATAAATTATAGGGCGCTCTGTTACGCTGTACTTTTTTTTCATCCTAAATGTAATCACTGTAACTCCACATTAATGTCAGTGAATTACATTAACATTTTTAGTAATTATTTTTCGTTTGTACTTATCCACTGAATAGATTTTGTATTATCCTCTAAAAATAGATTATAAATTAACAAATTAACAAAATTAAATTAACAAAAGTATAAAGAATAAGTCACCTGAGGAATAATGTCTTATTTCGGGACAATATAAGTAAAAGTAGTACATGCTCTCTAACCAGTTATAGTGTACCTCGTGATCGGACATCGAAAAAAGTACAAATTTTACTAACAAAACATCAGTTTCCGGAATCTCGCGATAAGACATATGAGGACATTTTCAATTTTTATGTTTCTGATAGAAAAATAGAGAAACATTTGGGATAAGTATTATATAGGAGTATTTAATTATTTGTATTTACTTTTCATTTCTAGAATTCTTTTATCCATCTGTGCATATGAGCTATAGATTTGAATACATTAAACATAGTATGTAAAAAATTAGTTTGATTAGAAAACACGTCCTTCAAAAATTCGCTTTTTTACTAATAGACGGAAATATACATGAATTCTCTTGTACAGACCTTCATATGATCTACACATTTTTATAAATGCCACATATTAAGCTAAAATTTAATTCAGGCTAAAACATACTTTAAATTGTAAAAATCACACTTCCAATTTTATCATCCATAGGTGACCATGTATCCAGTTCTTTGCGTAGCTCTGTGTATGGTTGCAATTATATTCTGCAAAAGTTTGTTAATATACTAGATATAGTTCAGCTTGAAAATGCAAAACTCAATTGAAAGCCACGATAGATAAGATAAAATCTAACACTTTCAAAAAAAGCGTAGCACTACTAAAAACATGTTCCAGGAAATTACCATCCACAGACGCACTATATCTATTCTTTACGTAGCCTTGTACATAAATTTATATACATTCTACAACCATCTTCTAATATACTAAATTTATAATCAGATAAAAACAACATTTTAGCACTAAAAGGTTTTAATTATTGCAAACTAGTTTTGGTAATATTAACGTACCGGCATCATTGAAAAATTTTGGAGTTCGATAAGGTGGTAAAGAAGAGTACCTGAAGTCAACCGCTCCATACTTTTGGTTGAAACCTGTGAAGTAGAAAAATTCAATCCATAGCCAATGTCCAGCAACCAACCTATGGAAATGCACAAAAAGGGGGGAATTGATCAAAATTTACCAGAGACTCCTCTCCTAGTTTACATAGAATGACTCCGTACATATGTCAATAAAAAATGTTGCATTGTTAAAAAAAAAGTATATAACATCAGTATATAACGGCTGATATAAAACCTTATTAGAAACTAATTTTTTTAATTAAAAAAAACCGAATGGAACAGACTGTGGCTGTGCATATAAACAAAAAAAATTAAAAAAATAATCTACAATGTATAATTGGTTTATTATTATTATTATTATTTTTTTTTTTTTTGCTGTTGATTTATTTTATTCATAAATTCAAAAACCCTTATTTTACATTTCCGCGTTAGATTTTAGAGTTTATACACAGTATAATAAAAATCGCTACATATTTTCAGCATACACCGTTTATTCCGCTCTTATCTGAAAATATGATTTTAAGTTTAAACCTTTCTGAAAGAACAAAAATTAAACGTTATAATAATATTACTTATATTTTTAATCTTTGTTAACAACTTATCTGTACAATAATCTTTTGCAGCTCAGTAAGATTTCATTACCGAGAGTAATACCTTTTTCTTAGAACGTTATTGGTTATTTTGTTAGCAATATAAATAGTATGTAGCTTGTTACATTGTAATAAATTAAGACAATATTTCTTAGTTAATAATAATCTAGTGAATGACGTTCATTCTAAAACTACTCATAAGAAACGTTTTCTGTAAAGGTTTGCTTTTCAAATTACATGTTGTACTTCAGTCTTCTGCAAATAACTTCTTATACGTCAACATTGCTTAGCGTATGTCATTTTTTAAAAACTACATATGTCATGTATCTCTCTTTAGAAGGTATATATATATATATAGAGAGAGAGACCATTAATAAATAAGAAAAACCACATTGATCAAAATATTTTTTTCTTCGTCGTTTAAAACATTCCCTTTAAAAAACCTTCTTTATTAACATAAAGATAACTACTTATCCTTTTAACAAGAACTGTTTAATATCATCGAAATTGAATATTAGAGAATCTGATAAATTTACATTTCGATAATTAACGATAACATTTTCAGTCGCTTTTAAAAAAATATATACATGAGAAATGATGTGATAATAAAAGATGTGAGCAATTTTTCAGTATATGGGTTAGTTTTCAGCAACATGGAAATTTAGAGTAAAAATACTCACAATGTTTGTCGTGAAAATTTAGCAACGTTTTCGACTGTCTTTACCAAGCAATTAAGTGTAAAGATCATGCCACCAGTTACCTAAGTCTTTAAATGGCTAGGTTTTCTTAAAAAGAGAAAATACGAGAATCGGTCTCACCATAGAGAAGATATAGGGGTGGAGTGTGCTTTCCGTAGAGAATTCCGTTGAAAAGCGGCATCAACATGACCGGCCCTACTCATGTAAAGGTTTCCAGATTTCGCTCGTTATCGCTTGCTTGGCAATTTAAAAATTGTTGCTGGTCCTGAAAAAAAAAAATATATATAAATACTCAGCATCCACATTATGCATGTGAAGTAGTGCAAAAATATAAAGGAAGTGAAACAAAGCAACTTAAAATCTGTTTTAAATTAGTAAAAGAAGATTCTCACTTTAATTTAACGATACGGTAATTTGTTTATTTTCCTTTCGCAAACATATGTTAGCCCTTGGCGGTAAAAGTCACGTGACTATTATGTTGATTCCACTTTAGGATTACCAAAGCACTCTCCACCCCTATCTCTTCTCTATGGGTCTCACCCATGGTATTGAGAAAAATGAATGTTTATATTTTCATACTGCATGACAAATCTATTTTAAGTAAAGTTACTCTGTATAGTATTATGTAGTAATAAAAATAAAACCATTACGCAGAATCTGTAAAATAAAAAACAAAAAAATGAAATTGACATTAGCTCATTCAGAACAAATAATTTTATTGCTAAATGTGGTAAAATAAATGTATTTTGTACCAGAAACTTTATTTAACAGTAGAAATAAATGGCAACAGTAAAACGTTACTTGTAATAATTAAAATTTCGCTTCAGAAATATAAAACTATGTAAATTAAGTTTATTCTCACATCTTATGAGGATTTCTTCTGCATGATGCTTTGACTAAATAACCATTCAACTATATAGATTTAAGGAAAATACAATATCATGGAAAAATAACGCATAGATTTTAAATAACTCTCACAAAACAACTATGAAAGGTAATTTATTGGTTTTAATCTTTTAATGTGTGGCAATTTTTTTTTTCATTTAGTATGTTTTAATGTGAGCCCCGTTCGGTGTGTACCAGGAACAAATGTGTGCAATGTGAGAACCAGGAGCAGTTTGACCTGGATAAGTTCTCCGAAAACGCCGCTGTACACTGACTGTTGACTTTGATTCCACATACCAAATCACGCTCTGTGCTTTTTGTTGCACGGTCAACATCATACTGTGCTTTTTGTTGCACGGTCAACATCGTACTGAGCAGCTGCAGTCGGGCGCGTCGGCTGACTTTGACGACTGCGCAACTAATCCGCACACAACACAGACACTCAAACGAATTCTGGTGAACTAAAGCCAAACTTGCGTTCTCCAGTTATCGTGTAGTGAAAGAATTACTCATTTAACATAAAAGGTTTCGATGTTATGATTTTTTAAATCTAGGCATTATTTTTCGATGACCCTGTATAATAAATTTATCGAGTTCGATAAAAGAACACTTAGTTACTTTGACAGAGTTTAATATCTTTCTTTTTTTAACTAGCATCTAACTTAACATTAAATAATACTGCAAACTTCCATCAATGTCTAACAAATGTCAGGGTTACCTTATCAGGAAATGCCTAAATCCCCAAATCACCAGTTATGATTAGCAAGGCTCACTTGAACCTTTCATCCCTTCCAGGTCCATAAAATGGGTACCAAGGTATCTTGGGAACTAAACACCGAGGTTGTCACGTCCGGCTGATACCTGACCGGGACATATGCTGTATAGCACCTCGTGGCCAAGGGTCAAATAAACAAGGTTGGGCACAGGCCCTGATCTTTCATGGATACAGCCACATGTTTAAGTTTTTAGTTTTTATATTCGTGAATGGACGTTACTGTAACAATGCACACAGGATAATTTAAGAAGAGCAAAACATCCGCATAAAAGAAGACTGTTCTTAAGAGTGATTTTATAACTCATAGTACTAAACGTCTTCCTCACAGTCTTTAGTTTGAAAGGTTGTAAAACCTAAACTATTTTTCTATTTTTACAAAATATTTCATAAACATCACAGGATTAAAATGGCTACGGACCTAAATTTTTATATTAGTGAAAAATGACATCTATATTAAGAAAAAGTCCTGGCGTCCTGCTCGTTTCACGAACTGTAGCATAAGAATTCAAAGCATTAAATGTTTTGGAAAAAGCACAGTTTCACAGATAGATGATCTAAGAAAAAAAAATATTTTTTTATACAATATTAAGCACTTTAACTGTTTTGTCCAAGCTGTAAAAATGAAGAAATGAAACTGAAAAACAACAAGCTGAGTTTTATTTTTTCACTAAACCATTTTATTAATTACAAAATTTTTTATTTAATAAAAATGAAACGACAGTTAATTAACATTTTCTTTTTCTTAAATTTCATTTTTTTTAAATAATGTTGAACAAATATGACTGCTGTTTAATATCTATTATAATTAATATAAAATTTGTTTGACTTTGTTTGAAATTTAATTTATCAAACTCTGAGTGAAAGTCGTTAATTGGGTTACAAAAGTAATTGAATAAAAGGGAAACCAAGCTACATACTTGAAAAGCATGTCTATTCCTGTATATAATCACCATTTATATTGATACATTTGCCCCATCTCTTTATGGGTTTTCTAATACACCTGCTGCATAAAAAGCTTTGGATTGCTCTCTCAGCCATCTATGTTCCTCACATTCAACGTCTGCATCAATCGTCTGTAGGCTAAACCACGTGAACACCCTATTGCAGTTGTTTATGCTGTCTATTGTTGTTCGCCTGTCAGATCTAACCATTTTCTCAAACTTCCGCACTGTTTCTTCTTTCGCAATCTCAACAGGGAGAACATTTCGTTCTTCTTCAAAGACTTTTGAACTCCTTCTTATGTTGTACAACTGTTGACTTATAAATTTAAAATTAACAACTTACAGTTGGACATCCTACCTATTGTCATATTTGGAACAATGTACTACTAATTTCCGACGTCTCGTACCGGTTTGTAAACTACTTACTGACTTTCCCAAGTATTATTGAATTTAACTGTAAAATACAAATGATTCTTTCTTGTTTAAATTTTTTTAAAGTGAAATAAATGCGTTTGTTGTACATTCTTATCGAAAGGTAAGCCGCATATTCCAATTGTATTTCCTATAATTCCAAGATTATTTCGCTATAATTCTTTATGTAGAGGCAATTCAATTATTTTCAATAACTGTCTCCTGCTAACTATAACAACAGCCAATCTTTTCTATAAGCATTTGCGTTAACTATAACTATATCATTTCAACATATGCTTAAAATGTTTTACTTTAAAATATGCCATAAATTCATTTTAGACTATCTCTTTTAAGAAAATGTATATCGAATTTCTAAAATGGCATATCATTCTTATGAAATACATTTATATTATTAAGTTTTTTGGAAAAGTTTCGATTTACTAAAATTGCAAAAGGAAGAGCATGTTTCTTTTTTTTTTACAATCTAATACCTGAAAACTTAAAATATTATAGTTTTGATATTTATCGATTCCTTAATGGATTTATACTCAAAATATTCAAGGAAAAACACAATAGCTGTTCTCGATATTTTTCAATTCATCTATTTTAATTCTATTCTTAAAGGAATCGTTTAAAATAAAATTACAGCTTAAACGTTTAAAAATTAGATGCTTTAGCTTTAATTATAAGGTATATTTTTTAATAGATTTTTTTTTTTTTTGGGGGGGGGGGGCAAAAGACTGCAAGAGTTTATTTAATTACTAAATTCCATTTTAAATGTTGAAAATACTTTTTGTTTTTATGAAACTCTTTATCAAAACTAATCAGCACCTTGAATTTATTCTCTTTTAGCATTCAGTAGACGAAAATAATATTTAACCACTGAAGAAGCTCTTGTAATTAATGTGAATAGTATTCAATTTGTGAAAAAGCAGCTAATACAAAAATTCTGGAAACTAGACTCTGTTCCGGCCACAAATTTACTGTAAACTAACGAAAACGCATGTGAGGAACATTTCGTAAAAACCCATACTAGAGATGAAACTGGAAGGTATATTGTAAAATTCCCTTTACAACCTTCAGCATCCAAATTAGGTGATTCTAGACAGTCAGCCCTTAGTAAATCAAATTATATAGAAAACTCATTAACTTCTTGAAGGAATATCTAGAACCTGTACCAAATGGAACTTGTTCCTCAATCAGACTACTCAAAAAAGCAAACATATTACCTACTTCATCAAGTTGTTTGGAGAGAATCCAGTAGTACTACAAAACTACGCGTTGTTTTTGACGCGTCCTTCACTTTATCCTCTGGAATTTCTCATAACGTTTTACAGATGAAAGGCCCACGCATACAGCAAAATTTGTATCCAATTCTAATTCGGTTTGGAACTTTTCTCGCAGCAGTGTGCGCGGACGTAGAAAAGACGTTTCGTCCAGTTAAGGTACATTGTGATGAAATAGACTGGCAGCGAATTCTTCAGAGAAATGCTCCTAAAGATCCAGTACTTGGATTCGAATTGCTCACAGTCACTTATGGGACAGCTTGCGCTCCATTTCTCTCTACAAGAGCGATGCAACAACTCGCGTTAGACGAAAACAGTAATTATTCTTTAGCTTCCTATGCTACTTTGAATGACTTCTATGTTGATGATCTTTTTTCTGGAGCTGCATCGGAAGAAGAAGAAGTTGAGATTGTTGATCAACTTAAGAAAATAATGAAAAAAGGAAGATTTAACCTGAGAAAAAGGAGGTCGAATATTCCTACAATTGTTGAAGAATTGTCAGATGAACAGCAAATGATCCCTGTTGATTCTGAAGATGAAATGAAGGTTCTAGTTATCAGTTGGAATGCAAAAACAGATAGCTTTTGTTTCTCAGTATTACCAGTGGAAGAGAAAAGAGAGAATAGCAAAAGAAAAATATTATCTGAAGTTTCTCGCATGTTTGATCCATTGGGATTTATATTTCCATGTGTAGTATTTATGAGAATATTACTTCAAGAATTCATAAGCTTACATAGGATGACCCAATCCATGAAGATCTAAATAAAATGTGGATCTCATTTGCAAAAGAGCTTCACCTTATCAAACAAATCAAGGTACCAAGATGTGTCCTAAATCCTATATGCCTTGATATCGAGCTGCATGAATTCTGCAATGACTCTGAAAGGCATACTGTGCTGTAGTTTACGTGCGTTCTATTCTAATTCAGCTATTTGTTACTAGTTACTTACCTTACTTTCTTGGAGACATAATCGTTGCCTCGTCTGCTATTATGTGCAACATTATTACTTGCTAATGTTTTGCAAGTGGTTTTGAGAAATATCCACTTACCAATCCAAAGCACCCTGGCTTGGACATATTTCACTATAACGCTAGCGTGTTTGTTAACCGAACGGTATCGTTGGCAACCATTTGTCGCAAATAGAGTATCTAAAATACAAACAACTATTCCCTCAGTGAAATATTAACATGTTCCTGGAACTTGCTATCAAGCTGATCTTAATACAAGTGGTTTATTACCGTCTCAACATGTGACTAATGACTTGTGGCTTCATGATCCTGACTGGTGATGTCAGCCCTCAAATGAAATATCAGAATTTAACATAAGTGAGGCCTCATCTCTGCCAGATAGTTTCCGAAAGGAGGAAAAGAAAATTAGTATTATTACATGTTCTACAAAATTAGAGTCACTGCCTGAATTTACAGGCAAATTATGTTTTTTTTTCAAAATTAATCCATGTGTGTCCATGGATTCTACGATTTCTAAGCATTAGCTGTGCAGATGCATCAAGAATTTCAGGTTGGTTAACATCAAATGAGCCTGATTAGGAAATTATCTGTATAGTGAAGTTAATCCAAAAATTTGAGTTTTCATCGGAATTGAATTACCTAGTTAAAGGAGAAACATTACAAAGGGAGTGCAAATTACTATATTTAAATATGTTTTTGGATACCAATGAAATTATTCGTGTAGTAGGCAGACTAGCGAATCATTCATATTTAAACTACGACCAAAAGCATCCCATGCTGTTAGAAAAAAAACACGAATTTACAAATAAGCTCATATTATACTACCATGAAACTAACCTTCACGCTGGTCCACAGCTTACATTGTCACTGATACGACAAACATTTTGGTTCATAGATGGTCGTTCTGCAGCTCTCAAGTAAATAAAAAAATGCATAAAATGACTTCAATTGAATTTAAGGGCTTCTTCTCAATTAATGGGAGATCTACCATCCACTCGGATTATGCAGATTCGTGTTTTTGACATCGTAGGATTGGATTATTCCGGTCCTATCTGTACGAAATGTGCTCAAAAAAGATCGGTCGTTAAATTCAAGTCATACATTTGCCTCCTCATTGCACAACTACAAAAGCCATACACCTTGATTTGGTGTCTGAACGTTCTACTGCATGCATGTTTCATTGCTTTATTACGCCGATTCATCCCTTGAAGAGGCTGTCCTAGTAAGATCATCTCTGATAACGGCTCTATTTTTAAGGGAGCTGCCAAGCACCTTAAGGAATTAGCTCTTGTGTCGAGAAGAAAAGGCGCAAGATTTCTGCTCTATTAAGGGCATTGAGTGGTCCTTCGTTCCTACATATACACCACATTTTGAAGGTTTGTGGGAAGCAGCAGTTAAAAGGATTAAACTAATGTTAAATAAAGTATCTAACTCTGCACACCCTAATTTTGAAGAGGTTTACAACCTTATTATTCAAATAGAGGCATATTTAATTTTCAGACCTCTCACTGCAGTATCTTCTGATAGCAGTGATTTGAATGCCTTGACGGCAGCGCATTTCCTGGTTGATTGTCCTATTCAACAATTTTCTGAACCAATGCGACCAACGAAAAACTCGTGTCTTAGTGAAAGGTGGCTTCTCATTCAAAAACTTCATCAACAATTCTGTGACCATTTCGTTCGTCGAAAGAGTATTTACATCAATTGTAACCGCGTTCCAAATAGTGAAAATCGATACCTAATCTCAAGGTTGGAGATTTGGTGCTTGCTCACATGAACTTCGGCACCACTGCAGTGGGCACTTGGACGTATTACCGAACTTTTTCCTGGACTTGACCAAAAAGTTCGTATTGTCACGATAAAGAATAAACATGGTAATGTAAATAGAGATCTGAGTAAGATGAAATTACTCCCAATATAATTATTATTGTGCACATTATATTTTAGTGCTTGTTGAACCCTCCTTGAGCATTCAAAGGGGGTGGTATGTAAATTCCTTAAAATATTCATTCAGTTACCTTTGTAAAACAGAGCTGGCGTTGCGTCGCCGTGAAATTTTTCCTCGCTAGGCGGGGAGAAAATCGCCCTTCGAGTGTGTTGTGAAACTTGCGTTCGGATACGGGTGTCCGGAAAAATTTGTGATATATTCAATTGAGTCAAAGTAATATTAGATAGAAAAACACCATCAAGATGGTAAATAATTTGGGTTATGAAGAATCAGCAACGTACAGTCTTTTTCAGTGAAATCTATGCACTGTGCCAAAATCTTTATTGCTTTTTGAGCAAATCATTGCAAAAACAGCATTTTTTAAAATTCATTTCTAAATCATTTTACTTAATTTTTGGGCCCCATTAGCAGTGGGCCCAAGCCGTGGCCTAGCCTGGCTGTTCTATAATCAGGATCCGACTATCCGTTGAAAACATGCATATTATAGTGACGGTACTTTTTGGACTGAATGCAAAATAAAACAGACAGTTTTCTGTTTTGCTTTAGAAGTTTATTTTTAATGAAATTATGAAATTATGAACTGATTATTTACTATGGTGGCATCTATTAAAATTTCAACATTGATTAATATTGACTAACTATAGTTATACTATGCACTAAACGCTCCGTCGGAGGTGTTCATCTGACCTTCATTCAGCTTTTCCTGTTTGTTGGGGACCTCATTGCATTTAACATACATTATTTTAAAGACAGTATTTGGATCGTTTAACTGAAATTATACAAGTGTTCTTAAAATCAAGTCTATGTATATAAAATTCAATGTTTGTGTGTATGATCCTTATACAAATCTGTAATTTTTGACCGATTTGTATGAAACGCTACATGCATACATCTTTGAATCCGGAAAAAAATTACTGTTTAATTAACAAGTTTTCCAGATCACCCCTTTTCATATTCCTCTACAACTAATGCCAAAATTTGTCTTTATACAAATCTTTTTCGTTTATTTTCTACATTTATATTTTCTACAATTTAAATTCCTGTAATCACAAGCCAATAACAATTCAGTCTCATTCGCTTTATTTTCACATGAAAAACTGACATCATTCTGAGCAGATAGTGCATTATATGTTTATAAAATTTGGGCCCACTCAGCCCAGTGGTGAGCATGCCAGCACTAAAATGAGAAGCTTAGGCGGACGTTAGCTTCTTTAAAACCAGTATTTTCTGAGTCGAGTGACTGTGTATGAGTAATGCAGTCGTACAAAAATCGGGGGTATACGCAATAAGCAGGGAATATACACCAGAGAGTATGCGCTATAGCTACAGAGCATATATTGAGTGTACGAGGTCTGTCTGATAACTATCCGACATATAGTTTTCCCTCGCGCAGTAGTGATTCTAAGGCGTTGCCACTGTGCACATTGGAAGGAGACAGTTTAATGGTCGTGCTTGAATTTTTTCCCAGAGTTCCAGTGTGCCAGTCGCTGCCTGCTGGCCTCCGAGTGAGGTGCTGTCCTACAAGTTCATCGGATTTTGATTTCTCTCAATATGACTGAGCGAGTTGAGCAAAGATATTGGATCAAATTTTGTCAAAGTTTGGTGATTCTTAATACGAAACAATTTGTAAGATTCACCGAGTGTCGCAAGATTCATCAGTATACCAGCTCATTCATCGCACCTGATTCAGACTTTCTTCGTGAAACATGGAATTCCAGTCATTCGCCAATTTTCCTTCTCTTCAGACATAGCTCCTTGCCACTTCTGATTGTTTCCGTAATTAAAAGCGCCATCGAAAATATCGCGTTTTGAGAGTAGAGATGAAATATACAGAAAGCGATGGCACAGTTGAACAGAATCCTTCTAGAAACGTTTTTGACAGTGGAAGTAAAAGTGGGCTTGGAGGCGCAAGGGGTGTACTTTGAAAGGGATTTGTTTCTCATCCCCGTCAGGTAATTTATCGGATACTTTTCAGACAGACCACGTATATACGGTGAGTACGACCGTATACTCTCCACTACATTCCTTTCTGTGCATGTATTTCAGGGTTTCCCGGATACGAGATCATTTGAGAGCGATCATTTGAGTCAATTTCCCTTAAAAATTCCTCCCTGAAGGCTTCATACCCCACAGCAACATGGCTTGCTTAACACCTCCCCCCCCCCTCCCCTGTATATTAATATTAAAATATTAAAAATGTATAAATGCGTTAATAAAACCATGCATAGCAATTTAACTCGCAGGCACATACCGAACTAGATTGTGGCATGGAGTGTCTCATCACCTTGAAAAATGTGTACAGTTTTTAATTTTCTTTTCCCATTTTATATTTAAAATGGTATTATCTGAATGAATAATTAATCCACAGTATGAAATAACCCTTTTTATCTGCTCTTGCTAGATTTTTAAAAAAAGTCCAAGTAATATCTACAAACGCTTTTCAATTGAAAAATACATTTAAAAGTGAATTTTGTAATAAAAAGAGAACTATTATGTGCGTAAAGCTTTTAGTTATGACAATTACGTCTACCTAAAACGTCATAATTAAAACTATTTTTATGCAGCGTTTCCAAACATTGAATTTTTAATTGAAACATATATTTACACGTAAGCATTAAAAAATATGAAAAAAATTAAAATACCGTATATACCCGTGTATAAGTCGACTTCCCAGTTCTTAAGCAAAATTTTGAAAAAAAAAAATTGAATTTTCGTGTATAAGCCGAACCACATTTCTGGTAGTATGTTGAAAAATGATTTGTAATCGAGGATAAAAAGTTAATAAATTTTCATGAAATTAGTAACCTTTTTTTAATTTTCTAATTATTTTTTTATTCAACGCATTAAAACTGCATAATTATGTAAAACTGAAGAAGCTTATTTTGAACTTATTATTAACTACTTATTAAGTATTTTGAAACCTACTCACACCAATTCAATGATACTTAAAAAGAAAAAATTCTTTCAAAAATCTATTCAGACCTTATTTACAAAGGGTAAACAACTTCTTAGACTGCTAAAATATAGTTATTCTTTGAATTGTAGGACTTTTAGCAGAGATATCTAGAAGTATTCTCAAGTTGAACTTTTTTAAAAAGGAGATTAAAATGTTGAAAATAATTCCCCTGTATTGAAGGGAATTCTGTCCCAAGAGAAAATTGGTGCAGAACAATTAGAGGGACATTATTGTCGATTTTTTTTCTAAATCACAGGGAAATGACCATTGTCCGCTTTTATCTCTCATGTGATTACTTAAAAGACTTGCCCATTCGTCGGTTATCTGAGGTTTTTTTTTTTTTTTTTTTTTTTTTTTTTTTTTTTAACCTCGTGTATAAGTAGGCCCTCAATTTTCAACCCTCAAATTTTATCTAAAATTCTTCGACTTATACACGAGTATTTACGGTAATTACATTTTTTATGTGTGAAAAGCATTTAATGGTGAAAATTGCATCATATTTAAAACGATATAATTAAGACATCATATTTAAAACCTCATATTTAAAACGATTTTCTTATAGCATCTAAAAAAAAAAACCTTTCTTCTAAATGTTATAAAAGTCCGAGAGACAGTGACATTTTTTTAAATTAAAGGTTTTGTACAAGCTGATTTTTCAAATGTGTAATTGAACTTTCTTAATCAGTCACGAAAACAGTGGTCAATTGTCCCTAAAACGATGAATGCGGACTTGGAAACCAAAAAATCCTCCCACTTACAAGAAATTGATTGTCAACACGATTGCAGAAGATCGTTACTGGTGGTAATAATGTCATTACATCTTCCGTATTCGTTGAGTTTTTTAAAAACCGAGCAAATTAGCTTGATTTTAGAGCCTGTGGTATGTGGACGGTGTTTGACAAGCATAGTTCGTAAGAGATAAAGCCCCCTAGTAACAAAAAATATAATATCCTTTTTATTTTATTAAAATTTATATATTGTTATTCATAATTTTAAAAAAGCATCTTTATAGTTTAAGGGAAGTTACCACCTTTAAATAATAATAAAAAAAATTACTTTTTCCGAACATTTCTCCTTTTTTGAATCGTGCTTCTTACTGCATGACAATATTCTTATTAAATATGCATACCGTATATACTCGGATATAGGCCGAAAAATAGTGACCTAACATTGTCATTTGGAAAGTGGGAGTCGTCTTATATTATACGCGGATCAGATTTGGGGAGAAATATTCAAAGCCATTTGGTCACTAGAAAACGCGTTTCACTATTGTTTTATGCAGCAGATTGCTTAGCAGTTTGATCTATATTGCCACAGTCATTATATTTAAGAGGAAAAATGATTTCATCCAACGTAAAGTTTTCGACTTCAGCCATTATCAGGCCACAAAAATATGTATGCATGGATGAAAGAGAAACTATTGAATGTCTGGAAAATGTGTGGCACAAAACACCTGGAACTGTATTTAAGAAACCAGTGATGCTTGTATAGGATACATTTAGCGCTCATATGACCGACAAAGTGAAAGAAAAAGTTGAAAAACTTAATTCTTCTATCGTTCTCATGTCAGGTGGACTGAGATCAATGTTGCAACCACTTGATGTTTGCATCAACAAACTATTAAAAGACAGATTGCTAAAACTCAGGATTAAATGGATGTGTTTGCCAGATGTGCAGAAAACAAAGATGGGCAATTTGAAAATAGCTGGAAACGATGTTGGATTAAAGAGACGTGGATGTCAATTCCAAGGAATATTATTGTAAAATCATTTTAAAAGTGCTCTATTAGGAATGCCATTGATGAAACTGGGTACGATTTTATTTACAAAAGTGATGACGAAAATTCATCGTATCCTGAGTCCAATTTTTATGACGAGGAAGCAACGAAGAGGTACTTCATCGAACTCTTTAGCTTCAGATAGTGATTCCGTATTTGTAAAATTTGTTTTATGTTTGTTTATTTTTTATATAATTGTTCTTGTTTGTTTAGTAGTATCGTTAAAACTGCGATTTTTGTCTGAAAATATATTGGAATTTTTTAGGGTTGGCTTATACGTCGTCAAGAGTTTTATCATTATTTTTCATTCAAAATAGGAAAGGTCGGCTATAGTTCGCGTATGGAATTCGCATAGAATTCGCGTATAGCGAATTGGCTTATACGCGAGTATATGCGATAGTTGCAAAATAAATAAATATATGTGGTATTTCATTGTAAATGAATGCCCTTTGAAAAGCTTAAATGTGTGTTTCACAAAACTGGAATTTATAACTCGCACGTACAATTCTAAAACCTCTTTTGGAGAAATTATATTAAAAATTTCCCGTAAGTATATAGTGCCGCAAAAAAAAAAATCTTGACACTCGAGCCACAATCTCAATGTTTAGATATTTAATTTTAATTTTTTTTCTTTAAATAAATGAGACGGCGAGAGTTTCTACCACCCATTGGTCAAGTGGAGTGGTGGCGTTAGCAGCCTGAGATGACTCAGCATTCTCCTTTAATTTTTAACACTTTCCAACAAAGTTGAAAAGTGTTTATGCATTCGGTTTGTCTGGCCGTCTGTCCCTCTGTACGCGCTCCAACTCCCGTAAATATACTCGGATCGTTCTGAAATTTTTGGATGTTAGTGACCTCTACCATAGCACGAACCCTATTTCAAATGAAGTTTGTAGCATGTTTATTTCATGTACAGGGACAGTCAAAAGTTTTTCGTTACATTACAGCCTATGGGAAAAAATCGTTTAAAATGATTTTTAATGATGTTTACATGCTTTCAAACATAATAAAATTGATTTGCATTTATCGAGTACACTAAAATATGCATTCCGTAGAATATGCGGTGCAAAGAATAATTATTACCGTATATACTCGTGTATAAGTCGACCCCTAACTTTCGAATACAAATTCTGGAAAAAATAAAAAATCCGCGTATAACTAGACCTCCTAACTTTTTACATCAATTTTGCACAAAATCAAACCAAAGATTTCTCTTGCCAATGCGAAAAGGTGGTAAGTAAGCAAAAACAAATCATTGAAAATTTTTTAAATGATAAATTATTATTATTTCTATATTTTATATATTATTTTTTTATTCATATACATAAAAAGCCATTATTTTGCAGTATTCGAAGTTTTTGTTTTTGCTTTTTTTAACTGACTCGCGTATAAGTCGACCCCCAAATTTGCTTACAGAAAATTGTCAGAAATTTCTCGACTTATACGCGAGTATATACGGTATTCATTTACAGGGCCACACAAAAGAATTCCGTTACATAATGATATAGGGGCGGAAGGAATTTTTTAAGGCGTATTTTAATTATGTTAAATTATTTCATGTATAATGAAATTGATATACGTCGCTGAGGTTTACTATAACTTTTTTCATGCATAATATAAGTGCATAGCATTTACAGGGCACACAAAATATTTCAGATACTATATTGTATCCGAAGTACTGCACGGTAGCGATGATTGCTGAGAATGCACTTTTAACTCTGTTATGTACTTTTATATTTCACTATATTTATTCATTGTATATGGTGTGTTTAAATGCTGTAATTCATATACAGGGCTACACAAAAGAATTCGTATTGGTTACTGGGTATGAGTGCAAATAGCTTAAAGGTGCTTTTTAAAGGAGTTATGCATTTTTCCGCTGAGCTCCATTTAGTTTACTAAGAAATGTTTGTAGAATATAGATAAAATGACATACAGAGCCACGCAAACAATTGGATACCTGGCGGTCTATAGAAGATAAATTTTGAAAATGTGATTCCAGTAGTTTTAAGAGTGTTTTAATTTGAATTAAATTTTTGCTAAATAGTGCGTGTAATAAAGATGCTAGGTTAATTACAGTGTTGTACAAAAGTATACAAGTATGTTTCCATCTATTAGTATAAATTTCTGAAAGAGAAATTTCAACCTGTTATACCTTTTCTTGCTAAACTAAATTTCCCCGTTATATAGTACAAGGGGATCGTACCCGGGCTTCCCGGGTTAAAGAATATAAGTGAAAACATTTTTTTTAATTGAAAACTAATAATTTTTTTATATGAAATAATTTTTTAGATTACGAACTTACATTAAAAAAGAATTTTCATACGGGAAATACGAATTATACAATCAAATAAATTATTGAAATTTATCAAAAGCGATATTTTCTTGTTAGCCACATGCTAAGAATTATTTGACCAAGATTTTGCTACTTAGAACACCATTTTAAGTTCTGATAATTTCAGAGTTTATACATGTCTGTAAAATTTGTGTTTTATTTATATTATTTTATTTATTTATTGATAGGGAAGTTTTTTTAATGGAAATTAGCCGTAAGAAAATGATGAACTCTTTGTGTTAGGGGCAAACGGATTAATTTTTCGTAATCGAGCTCCGTGTGATATAGATAAATTAAAAAATATTTCATGTTTTAAAATTGTTTTTAAAACCATAGACAATCAGTAAACTGAGATGAACTTTGCAAACAAATTCCATTTGAAAAAAATCCTAATCCTATATGGTGATTTAAAAATTTAAATTGTACGATTACAAATATGTTAGATTTGTGTTTTTTCAATATTATTCTTTTATTTCTTTATAAAAGAAGTATTAATTTCGTTAATTTGTCTTTCACAAATGTGTTAGATTGGTGGGTTTTTTTAATATTATTCTTTTATTTGTTTATAAAGGGAGTATTAATTTCGTTATGCAAAAATAGTCAGAAACAAATACTGAAAAATGTTTGTTGCTTTATGCGTAAAATGTTTATTAATGTATTGAAATCGGCACGTGATAAGATAAAATTTAAAAAATCATGCATAAAAATTATTTTAGAAAATATAATAAATCAGTCAATTAAGATACAATTTTTAAACAAATTGCATTTGAAAGTAAATTTTTTTCTTGATGCGACGAAAATTGAAAATGTATGATGGTCAGAAGATTAAAAAATTGCAATAGCGAAAATTTGAAGATCGAAATTTGATTGTGAAGTGTTGCCATTCGCAAAATGACGTCAGCGTTACGCACAGATACGTTTGTTCTTTATAATATAGTTACTTAATTAGTAAAATATAAGATCAGTTATTAGGATGTGGTTATCAGTCGAAGCTCTTATGCTCGGTATTCCGGAATGAAAAATAACAATTTTCACCTTCTCAAAATTTGCATATGAACTTCTCATATCCATATTCATCATTTTAAAAAAATTTGTATTTTGTTTGAGCATTTAAAATTCATCTTAACTCAAAACTTAAAGTCACGATTGTCAGCAACATCTTTTATGTGAACAGACGCACTCTTTACTTGAGATTATAATCTCACTTCCGGAGAGTACAAATTTCCGTAATTTATGATTTTTAGACGCATTTGTGTTAAAATGTTTACTTTTATCAAAGAAAATGATCGTTTTCTTATAAAGATGACTTCATTTTCACTTAGTTAAGCATTTCGCTAGTGTCTGAAACTTAGTATCAGTACACATGCAGAAAGAAAAACGATATAGAAAATTTATGAGGAAAAATGCGTGTTTTCAAAAGTAGTATGTCATTTTCCGTTATTATGCCCCTAATATAATATTCTGCTCCAAATGGGATTTTGCGACACAAAACCCTATTGAACAATTTTGAATTTTTATTAGAAAATAGCATGAATAAAGATAAAAATACCTCAATATTTCTCTTTTCTGCAATAATGAAAGCTATCTAATTTTCACCATTTTGAAGAAATGTCATAAATGCTTTTAAAATTAAAATATAAAAGTGGGGATATTAAAATAAAACAGATAGTGCGATCACATATGCAAATGAAGAGCTTTTAGTTATATTAGTAAAATTGGTTCAGTGAAAGATCAGGGCAGACGACTAAAAAACAAACTTGTGTTTTAAATATATAGATTAGATAAAATTATGAAAAATTAAATTAAGCAAATTATGTTATTTTGATAAAATTATAGTAGAATGTCCTAAAGAATAACATTAAAATTTTATTATTCGAGAGAATTTTGGACAAAAACTTCAGGAGCATGATATTATTTTAAACAACGAGTTATTTGATTAAGACACTCTAAATTTTTGTAAAACATTGCGTTTTATCAGTGTGTTATTTCGATTATATTATTTTCAAAAGTGAAGCATTCTCACCTGTGAAGAATTTCAAAGCAGCTGGGCTGTGGAAATGACGCACTTCTACGAAACATAATTCAGGTTTAAGAATTAAAATACGCGCCTTTTTATAAAATGACGTCGTTTGCATCTGCTAAAGCAATCCATTTTTACAATCAAGTCTTAAACTTCGTCTATAGAAAAGTATGCATATGACGTCATTATCACGGAATAACGGACAATATTCTTGATATAGCCCATATTTTAATTTCAACTTTTTTTTCAGATTTTATGGAAAATGGCAACAAAAAGATACAGTATCTCCTATTTTCGACTATTTTCCATTTACTTTCAATGACTTTCAATAGAAATGGGGTACTTTTGTTGCCACGATAAGAAAAATGGTATTAAAAACTACAAAAAAATTAATATCTCAAAAATAAATTAAGATACAGCTTTCAAAGAAATTGCATTTAAAAGAGCATTTTTGTCCTTATACGACGGTGTAAAAATTAAAAATGTGCAATGTTTAAAAGTTTAAAAATTTGCTGTAGAGAAAACTGCAAGACCAAAATTTTATTTCAAATTTAAAAGTGTTGCCATTAGCAAACTGACGTATGCGTTACGCACAGATATGTTTGTTCTTTATAATATGGATAGATATATATCGACCTACAGATCAAATCGACCTACAGAGCTGTTCAAAGAAACTGGAATACATATTTGCTGTGGACGGTAACCGCTGAAATAAGTTTTTCAAATGCGTTTTCTAAAATGTTTACTTAGTTCACTTATATACCTTATTTCCCTAAATAACGAAGTTTTGTTAAAGCATTCACGAAGTGTTGGAAAGTGTTTCATAATCTATGCTTAACGCATGATTTTTCTTACTTGTTTTAGTTCTGGTAGTGTTTTGAAAAAAGTGCTTTATTAAAAATTTTTAGTGACTGTCAAGAATTTTTTTGCTAACACTGTATAATATTAGTGGCTATAAACATATACTTACTTTCTAAGAGTAATGTTTTATATGTACTCTTAATGTTGATTAAAAATGCTTACATTTTGTAATATGAAGTAACAAATTTATCTTCATTTTCTTTATTAAACTTTATCTTAAATATTTTTTTTTATAATGTTAAGAAATTGGTAATGCATAGGTTATTATTTAATATATTTTGATTGTGAAAATATAAATATTTTAATTTTGTATTAATATTTTATTCTGTAAATGCGCGCATCATGACTTAATAGGAAGTACTAATTATTGAATGAAATCATAAATATTTTATGTAGTAATAACTTTCCCATTTTTTTTACAATAAGAGGAACTTGGACACACATTTACTATTAATAAATCATTCAAATATAAACAATTTATGCAGAAAATAAAAGTATAACAAGGCTTTTGTAATTTTTCAAAAGAACCTCTTTTAAATTATTCGAATTTGGTAGCTCTCTTAAAGCATGATATAAAATTACTTCCTCGCATTTGCACTAAATGATTGCTTTTCCAATAAAAAATAATTTAAATAATTAAGTAGAAGTTACCATGACTTCGTTTTATCAAAGTTACACACAACGAAATCTATAATTTTGTTTTAAATATAAAAGAGAAACCAATCAGTAATCATTATTTATTCCGAACGGTCAAATGTCACGATTATTTTCTCTTATCACGAAACATTCATTGCTCCTGTTTAAGAAAAACATTTTCTAGTGTGTTTTATCTGTGTCCGTGACTGCTTCCGCTTTAACATTCACGTTCCTTCATTGGTTTAATCTCACTGAAGAAAACGAAATGGTGATTGTGGTTGTAAAGATGAATACGAAATAAGACATGAACAAAACAAAATCATTGGTTGTTTTCATGTTATTTTGGGGTTGATAGATGTCTTTTTATTTGAATTTCAATAACTATGTAACCATAGAAACTGAAAGATTTTCATTCTCGAGATTTTTCTTTCTTCGAATACCATGAATACATAAAATTTATGTATAGATATGTTGGACTGATTTTCTTTTGGCTTAGTTTATTAATATATATATATATATATATCTTTTTTATATAAAATTTTCCTTTTTAAAGATGTGTTCTGTTTTGAAACAACTTTTCAGAATAAAAAGCAGATCATTATTTTGATTTTAACAAGCAGCGTCCCAGACAATTTCTAAGAAATTTGTATTTGGAACTAATTTATGTTTTAAAACAAGTTTGATTTTCGTTAAATGTATGTACAGTAATTCCTTAACATTCGTGAGGGTTAGGTCCATGGAAACCTCCGCGAATGTCAGAATCGCAGATGTTGAGACTGTCTTCCCGTGCATAAAAGGGGGTTAGGTTTTTAAGGTTTTCTTTTAACGGAAAAAAGCAATTGAAACGTAAAAACTAGAGAACAAGAATTCTGCTTTTTCAGAATTTAGTGTCGCCCCCGGCATTTCCATTACTTCATTATGAAACGATAAAAGCTAAGCCCCTTTTTAAAATCCCCTTTTTTATCCCTTTTTAAAATTTAAATTTAGAAATTAAAATTAAAACTTTAAAATGCTTTTGTAATTGTGTCTCAGTTGATTGAATGAAGTTGCCCCAGTTAAGTCAGTTTTCCCGCATTGCATTTTATAACTTTCAAAGATCGTTTTGGCACATCTCATAAGAATACTTTTGCTGAATAAGTGCAATTTGTAAGTCTTGCTGCATTCTATCGGCCGAATTCAAACCACAGCCTTTATCCCGGGCAGTCAATCATTCAGCTAACGACCAATTATAGTTTAAAGACGCCTCCTTTGACTTCAACGGCCCCTAGCAGAAATAATGCGAAATACAGCATATTTATACCGATGCACGGGTCCCCGGACAGAGCTTTTTACCATCAAAAGAATGCACTAACTCCACGTCACTCCGCTCTCTTAAGTATCGCTTTGCGGTACACATAATTCCCAAGCCCGATGTCCATAAAGTAAAGTAGCAGCTCTCAAGCCAAAAGAGGCCTGATTTCTCAAAAGGATGTAACAAAGGAACAAGAAATCAGGTCCCGGAAAAACTGTGTTTTATTGGAACAACTACTATCTTAATCTGACTTTGATTTCCCGGATACCACTCACGACCTGCGACTACCTAACTATGCTAGAAGTTTCGAGGGTTCGCTCAGAAATCGGCACACACGCGGCCGCGGTTCGCGCCCCTGCCCCCATCGGTCGGGCACTGACCGACGCCACGACAGAAGATCCATAACGGGAGTAGCGGCTGGATTCGTTACATTGAAAAGTCGGCACGACGGTGCATTTACGCGGGTCAAATCCCAGAGTTCCAGCACAAATATCAGGAGGTGTGTAATGAAGCCCTAAAAAATGACGTATCTACTGTTTATTTAACCAGCAATTAAATCCAACAAAACTCAGGAGGTGTGTAACAAGTGACGAAATAAATCTGTACAAAGAACAGTTAACAAATCCTTTTTCTGAATTCCATGAGTGAAAAAAAAGAACGGGAAAAACATTCATTTGCTTATCAATCAAGAAGAAAAAATATGTTCCTGAAAACAAACCCTTTCCCAACCAAGAGACGATTAAAACTTTTATAGATACTCTTTTCAAGCAAGAAAGAAAGAAAAACAAAAAGCGCATGCTATCAGCTGAGAAATTGGGTCAAGTTCGCCTTCCAGGTCAAAATGAAGAACCGCGTTGAAAAACGATTTTTCTACCGGCAGCTAAGACTCATTGACTTGTGTTAAGAAGAAAAGAGAGAAAATAATTCCTCTTAGACCGGAAGTAATTTTAATTAGTAGGGTGTTGAAATTTTTATGAAGATTATTTTTTTGTTGTTTTGTTTGTGTGTGTGGTGTACAGCTATGTGTGCTTATGGAATTGTTTGTGAAGGTAAGACCATTTAATCTATTCTTGAATTAATAAAGAGAAAAAGAAAAGAGAGTTTTAAAAATGTAATTTTTTATTGGTTGTTATTTTAATAGCAAAAAATGGAATAGGATAGTTTATTTTATTTGTTGTTGTTATAAGAGAGTAATTTTCTGAGATTTAGACAGTATTTAAATCTTTGGAATTTTAAAATTTTATTTCAAAGTTCGTTTTTTTAAATCTCAATTTGAAAAAAAAATGATATAGTACATTTGAATTTCCTTGAGTTTTAAGCCCAATTTTGTTACAAATATTGTGTTGCAATTTTTTTTTTGAAAAATATTCCATTTTTATTTTTATTTGTTTTAAATTGTGCCTTATATTTTTGTGTAATTTTGTGATATTTTGCATTCTAACATGAGTACCCCAGACCCTCCTAAAGAAACGAACCACTTAGAAAATAAGTCAGATGGCTCTGGCAACGAGAAAAATCAGCGTTTGGGTAACGATGGGAGTTCAGGTCTTAAACCTGAAGAGAAAGATAGTCAGAAGTCCGGGGTTGCCACACAGACACATAATGTAACAACATTAGGTGAACAGATCCTGTCAGCTCTAGCTGGGTTTGGTCACAATTCAATAACCGCTAGCCCGAAAATGTCAATAGAACCTGATATCATTGCATTTTCAACCACAGCAAATATGGATTGGACAGCTTGGCTAGCCTATTTTGAGAGTGTTTGTATACACCAGGAAAAAGACGACTTCTGGAAAATTAGGCACATATAGAAATACTTAAAAGACAGTGCACTTACGTTGTACATTAATAATTGTTTAAATGTGCTGCATTGGTCCGAATTTGTCGCTTTGTTCTATGAACATTACGAAATTCCTGACACTCTTTCTTTAACTGATTTTTCCCGTATTAGATACAAAATTGGAGAGGACCTGAACGAATACTATCAGAAAAAGACTAAAATCGGGAGAACCTTAGGGTTAGACCAGAAGCTTATCTTGGAAGGACTAACGGAGGGCTTGCCGTTAGAAATGCAAAAGCTAGTTATTGCAAGCAACCTCTCAACTACACATTCATGGTGTGAATTATTATTCAGAATTTTCAAACTGCAACTGGACAGAAAAGGAAATGAGAGCAAAGTAGATGCAAGCCCGCAAAACCCCAATCAGTATCGACAAAGGCGACCGTTTCGCCCCTTATATGAGACAGGACAGAATTATAACCGGTAGTGGAACTACAGAGTTCCCTATCAAAACCCCCCGATTCGACCTTTTGCTTCTAACCAAGCACGAAATCCCCAAAATACAGTTAGACCGACGACAAATGTTCAACCGAGACCAAATGTACATCACCAGCCCACTTTGCCACCCTCCCCATGCAAAGTTTGCCTTAATATAGGAATACCAAATGTGTATCATTGGGTGGGTGACTGCCCTTTTCGACAAAAAGTCTTAGCAGTTCCAACCCCTAGTCCCAATATGAATTTTGCGAACTCCAACCAAGATCATAGAGCTAATGAGTCATCCAAAAATATATCTAGCAATCAATGACGGTTTCTTATGTCCGGACATATACAAAAAGAAAAAGCTAGCTATAAAAAATCAAATAGAAATTGTCAAAAAATTACTGATGTAAAAAGTGAAGACTCACTACCTTTTTTGATCGATACAGGGAGTTCTATCAGTGTTATTCCTCATCATTTAGCCCACAAACTTAACCTAAAGATATGTAACGTTCAGCAGAGTATATCGGTCACCCAAACACAAGGTGTTCTAGCTTTGAAAGAAAAATGCCTTGTTAGTTTGAAATTAGGACGTATCTCTAAGAATGTTGAACTTTTTGTAATTAATAATCAGTTACCTTATGCTTTGATTGGTCTACCCCACTGTAAACTGTTTAAATTAAATATTGACTGTGTTAAAATGCAAATCACTCAAGAGAATAAGAAAGTAGCTCTCATGGACAATATTTCAACAAATTCATCTCACCATAATTTACATTTATCAGAAGCCTATAATAACCAGCCAGAAATGGAAAATACAGTTGAAAATGCAGAGATATTCGAAGAAAATTTTAAGCCGGAGTTGTTCGAGACCACAGAACATGTGCCAAATGTTCAGACTGCCAAAGAACAATTACCTGCTCTTCTAGCCAAATATGTCTGCATTTTCGCAAAAGATAAATATGATGTAGGCTGTGTAAACATTGAACCCCAGAGAATACAATTAACATCAGACCTCCCCGTTTCTTTAAGAGCATACCGCACTTCCCCTAAGGAAGAAGAAGAAATTAAAGACCAAATTCAGAATCTATTGCGAGCCGGTATCATTAAAGAAAGTTATACCCCTTATTCATCACCCGTAACTTTGGTGTATAAACGTGAAGAAGGGAAGAAAACCCGGTTATGTATTGACTTTCGAAAATTGAATGCCATTACAAAAACAGATGCAGAACCATTACCTAGAATAGACACCCTGTTAAATAAATTGACGCATGCTAAAGTTTTTTCCACTCTTGATTTGGCCAGTGGATATTGGCACATTCCTATCCACCCGCGAGATACAGAGAAGCTGGCATTCGCCACTACCTTTGGATTATATGAGTGGAATCGTTTACCATTCGGATGGAAAAACGCGCCTGCTTAGTTTAACCGTACCCTCAGAAGAATCCTTAATAAATACAAAATTGAATTTGCCTGTAGTTACTTTGATGATGTTATTGTATTCTCCCAAAATGAAGAGGAACATTTGTGTCATTTAGAGACCTTATTTAATATCTGTGTCCAAGAAAACCTTAAACTCAAATTGTAAAAATGTAATTTTGTTAAATCCAAAATTAATTTTCTAGGATATGAAGTCTCGAATGGTTGTATCACACCTGACAGCCCTAATATAGAGACAATTAAGAAATTAACACCACCTACGAATGTAAAGGAATTACAACGTTTTTTGGGATCTATAAATGTTTATCACAAATTTATTCCAAAATATGCTAACATTAGATACCCTCTCAACAATTTGTTGAAGAAAAATGTCCCTTATGTGTGGGACCAAAATTGTCAAAATTCTTTCGAAAAGTTAAAAAATGCTTTAATCGAAAAACCTATATTATAGTTGTTTGATCCCAAAACACCTTGCCATTTGTATGTAGATGCCTCAAGTCATGGAGTGGGATGTGTTGTGAAACAAGTTGATGAAAAAGGAACATTACATCCTATAACATATCACTCTAGAAATCTTCGCGATTATTAAAAAAAATTATGCAATTACTGAGTTAGAATGTTTGGCGATTGTGGATGCTTTAGATAAATTTTATCATTATTTACACGGTCCAAAATTTGTCATACATACAGACCATGCGGCACTTACAAGGCTCAAAAGTGTTAAAAATTTAAGAGGACGTCTTTTCCGCTGGTCCCTAAAACTTAGTATGTTTGACTATGAAATTAAATACCAAAAAGGCTCCACTAATGTTGAAGCTGATATGCTATCTAGACAGCCCGTTTCAGAAAATTTACCCCATATTATACATCTCCTTGACTTGAATGAAGTAAGAGACAATCAGAAAAAAGAAAATGTAACAGTTGATGGTAAAAAGTACACTGAGATAAATGATGTTGTCGTAATTAAAAAGAAAAGTTTGTATAAGATTGTGGTCCCCATGTCTTTACGTCTACCACTGTTAGAAAAAACCCACACACAATTTGGCCATCCTGGAATTTATAAGATGATAAACTTAATCGCTCCACAGTATTATTGGCCTAACATTAATCAGGACATTGAAAATTTTGTAAAACACTGTCACACTTGTCAGATAAACAAAAAATGTAGGCAAAAAAGATTTGGCTTATTGCAATTAATGCCCCCAACAGATATACCTTTTGAATGTGTAGCAGTAGACTCTGTTGGTGGATTTAATTATTACAATTCTACAAAAAAATATTTGCATTTAGTCGTTGACCATGCAACTCGCTATGTGTGGGGTTTTCCTTCAAAAAATGTAACTACCGAAACTTATACAAACATTTTGAAACAATTATTTCAGATACAAGTACCAGATAGAGTGTTAACTGACAGAAATGGAGCATTTACAGCTTTCAGGTTTAAAAGATTTCTTCGTACTTACAATGTAGAACACAGATTGTCGAGCAGCCATCACCCAGAAACGAATGGGAAAATTGAACGCCTAAATCAGACTATTGTCACTAGATTAAAATGTAAAGTCAATTCCACAACCAAGAAAATACCCTGGACTAAGCTTTTAGATGAAGTCTTATATGAGTATAATAATACTCCTCATTCTGTAACCCAATTCACCCCTAGTTATTTATTGTTAGGAAAATTACCATATGATCCTCCTTTACCAAATAATAGTTATTATCCCCCTGTGGAGGAAGCTAGAAAATTGGCTAAAGAGAGAACAATTGCTTACCATAAAAAGAATAAAGTCCGTTATGATGCTCGGTTCCTTCCTGTAAAGTTTAAAGTTGGTGACATTGTAATGTATAAAAAATTTCATTATCCTAATACCCGTAAACTGACTTCGCCATACTCTGGCCCATACACCATTTTAAAACAACTTTCTGATGTATCCTTTGAAATTGATAAACCCAGTCCACATTTTAAGAGAAACTCCGAAATTGTCCATTCATCCAAGTTAAGATACTACCACCCTCCTCAAAATCTTAAACTCAACCATGAATAAACCCCATCTATCTCTTTCATCTTTCAATTTTTTATTTTTGCTTTCCTATAGTCCCCCTTGCTCGTAGCATTTGGACGAGGACCCAGCTGGGCGTGTAACCCAACTCCCCAACGGCGTAGAATGATGGTGACAGTTTAAAAGCACTGTTAGAATTTTTGTTTTTCTTATAACTATATTATTACGACAATTTTGTGACATATGAAGGGGTCCTCCGCTCCGTGGCCACCCATCTTTAGCCGGACTGTTTTTCCAGATTCTCTTTCCAGGTTCAACGGAGAATCTGGCAAAACTGCTTCGCTTCCCCTCTGTAGGTGAATGTCGATTGCCCCCCTTCCTTTTTCAGTCGTGCAAGTGGCATATTTTTGGGATGATATTCACCTCAGAGTATTAAAACCCATGTCACACTGACCCTGGGTATGGTGAAAATTATAGCAAGCTATAGTTTTCCTTTTTAGACAACTTAGTTTGTTTTTCATAAAGATAACCCTTGGCTGCATCATAGAAGTAATTAAGTCCCTACAACCCCAGAATAGTTTAAGAAGAAATGTGTTTGTTGTTATTAGTATTACAGTGTATTTTACTTTTATTTTATCTCAGTGTGACAATTCAGTATTTTTCGAAATGCAAACTTTCCAAATTGCATTTTGGTAGACCATATATTTGTGTTGATAGTATTAGTACATATTTTATAGTTTTGAACATTTTATATTATGGAATATTTTATATTTTTGAACATTTTGTAGTATTGAATATTTTATATTTTTGAATATTGTGTATTATTGAACATTTTATATTTTTGAATATTTTGTATGTGTGAATATTTTTTGCATTTGAATATGTTGTACATTAGCAGTATGTTTATCTTTGAGTATTTTAGTATACTATATATGTTAATGTTGCCATTTTACACCAAAAAAGGATGTTGTCCAATGGACACTAGACAGAAACATTAAAAAAACTGTATAAAAGAAAACATCCGAAAGACAATTGGTTTCGAAAAAGTTTGGTGAAATTATAATCCAGATATGTCTCGAGATACATATTTTTATTATTTTGCTGCAGCACCATTGAAAGAATTCCAATGTTTTAGTGTAACCAATATTTTTATGTGAACAATATTTTTATGTAAACTTGATATATGAATGTAAAAATAGGTCCAATTGACTTGAGAGCTGGAGCAAATAAAAATGGAAAAAAAAAACACCCTGGGTTAAACTCATGATATAAGACCCACAGGTCTTGCACGCGAGCCCTGTGGCTCTTGTTTTAGGGGGGGGGGATATGAAACGATAAAAACTAAGCCCCTTTTTAAAATCCCTTTTTTTATCCCTTTTTAAAATTTATATTTAGAAATTAAAATTAAAACTTTAAAATGCTTTTGTATTTGTGTCTCAGTTGATTGAATGAAGTTGCCCCTGTTAAGTCAGTTTTCCCGCATTGCATTTTATAACTTTCAAAGATCGTTTTGGCACATCTCATAAGAATACTTTTGCTGAATAAGTGCAATTTGTAAGTCTTGCTGCATTCTATCGGCCGAACTCAAACCACAGCCTATATCCCGGGCAGTCAATCATTCAGCTAACGACCAATTATAGTTTAAAGACGCCTCCTTTGAATTCAACGGCCCCTAGCAGGAATAATGCGAAATACAGCATATTTATACCGATGCACGGGTCCCCGGACAGAGCTTTTTACCATCAAAAGAATGCACTATCTCCACGTCACTCGGCTCTCTTAAGTATCGCTTTGCGGTACACATAATTCCCAAGCCCGATGTCCATAAAGTAAAGTAGCAGCTCTCAAGCCAAAAGGGGCCTGATTTCTCAAAAGGATGTAACAAAGGAACAATAAATCAGGTCCCCGGAAAAACTGTGTCTTTATTGGAACAACTACTATCTTAATCTGACTTTGATTTCCCGGATACCACTCACGGCCTGCGACTACCTAACTATGCTAGAAGTTCCGAGGGTTCGCTCAGAAATCGGCACGCACGCGACCGCGGTTCGCGCCCCTGCCCCCATCGGTCGGGCACTAACCGACGCCACGACAGAAGATCCATAACGGGAGTAGCGGCTGAATTCGTTACACATATATATATATCTTTTTTATATAAAATTTTCCTTTTTAAAGATGTGTTCTGTTTTGAAACTTTTCAGAATAAAAAGCAGATCATTATTTTGATTTTAACAAGCAGCGTCCCAGACAATTTCTAAGAAATTTGTATTTGGAACTAATTTAAGTTTTAAAAGAAGTTTGATTTTTGTTAAATGTATGCACAGTAATTCCTTAACATTCGTGAGGGTTAGGTAACCTCCGCGAATGTCAGAATCGCAGATGTTGAGACTGTCTTCCCGTGCATAAAAGGGGGTTAGGTTTTTAAGGTTTTGTTTTAACGGAAAAAAGCAATTGAAAAGTAAAAACTAGAGAACAGGAATTCTGCTTTTCCAGAATTTAGTGTCGCCCCCGGCATTTCCATTACTTCATTTTCTTCTGATGGACTGGTGGTTTCTATTATTATGAAACAGCCATTATAAACGAAGCGTTAGGTGAAGATGAAAGAGCAGCCGTAAAAAGTTAGAACTCTGATTTTCTGGTCAGAATGGAAAAAAATGGCCATTTTTTTTTTTCAAAAAAAAAAAATTATGGCCATTTTTTGTCCATTCTGACCGGAAAATCAGAATTCTAACTTTTTATGACTGCTCTTTCATCTTCACCTAAGGATTCATTTATAATGGCTGTTTCATAATAATAGAAACCACCAGTCCACCAGAAGGAAATAACTCGGTTAAGCGGGACTCTACTGCAAAACATATTTCAATTTTATGACTTAAAGCACACGCTTTTATTTTATGTAAAATGACGTCATTTGCATTAATATAGATTCTTAAAATTAAATATAGTTTATAATAGCTCCATGTTTTATCATGAATCATTCATTTATATTTTTCTCAAAATAGCACGTATTTTAATTAATTTTTTTTTCAATTTTTATGAGAAAATGGCAACAAGAAGTTATAATTTTTCAACAATTATTTCTTTACTTACTACAAAAATGGCGTACTTGAGTTGCCAAAATGAAACAAATGTCGCTAAAAACTACAAAAAAATTAATGTTTCAAAAACAAATGGAGATGCAGTTTTCAAACTAATTGCATTAAAAAGTACTTTTTTTTCCCAATACGAGGGTATAAATATTGAAAATGTACAATGCTTGGAAGTTTTAAAAAATGCTGTAGAGTATTTAATCGCACACTAATACATCTGCTTTGTTTATTGCTAGCGTCTGTAAGGTAACGTTATTTTTTGGAGACAAAATAAGCTGGGAGAAAGAAATAGCATACATTCCCGGGGGCTAATATATTTATCAAGCATTAAAAAGTACATGCTGAAAGTTCATTTGAATAATTATAAACATATTGTACAAAGTTTAGTTGCTAACTGATGCCAGAAAATTTTGTTGATATACGATTGTTTGGAAGATCAGATCTTTTGTTTATGAACTTCCATATAAGAAAAAGTCACAGTCTCAATTTCTCTTTTAAATATAAGACTCCACACCAGTTAAGGATCGCATTTCCTTGCTTTGCTGAAGTTTTAAAATTTCCCATGCCATTTTTTGTTTCAGAAAATTTTTGACTTACAATAAAAATTTTGAATGTTAGAAAATTTAGGACCTTTTTACTTTTAGCATCAAGTCATTTTCGGATTTCTCGGAATTCCTGTTCTATATTTTGCCTCAATACAAGAATTGAAGTTCGCGGAACTTACGCTATACAGTATAATGCAGCTGTCTGTGGAATTGGTAAAACAAAGCGGGTTTACTTTGTAAAAAAATATTCTTTATAAAGCAAAATTTGCAAATAACTAAGTTAAGTATTCGCGAATGTTGAAATTTTGTTCATTTTTTATTTCACGAATAATCAAAACTCTCGAATGTTAAGGGATTACTGCATATCGATGTGTTTTAAGTTAGTTATTCGCACAAATCTCTATATGTCTAAATCTTCTTGAAATAAAAGGAAAAAAAAATCTGATTAGCTTTAATTGTTTAGATCATTTATTTAAATACAATATCTTGCAGTTGACATTGAATACAATGGTTGTAAAAACAATTTAAAAAATTGGCTAGCTACTAAAAAAAACATATATCTGAACTTTATAGATGTGAATTCCTAACTCTAAATATGGCAATCCAAATTACACCAGCACACAGTAATTTTATGAAAAAGAGTTTTATATTAAAAAATAATAAAGAAAGATTGTTATATTCATTTATATTCTAGATAAAATTGAAACATGAGAAAGTTAATTTCACTGTTTTATAGATAACAAATTAATAAAAATTGTCATAGAAAGTCATGTTGTTGACTTTTGTCTTGTGTATTATTCTTCCGGTGTTTCACCCTTCCTTTTGCATCCAGCAACAATCCGCTAATCCACGCCTTTTGCCACAGTATTGCTTCCTAATATTTTACATATAATTATTTATAGGTTATTTGCATATTATTATACAGGGTGTACCTTAAATGCTTTAACTTAGGGTGATGATAGCACTCATAAAAAAATGCAATGGAACATAGGGTCGCAAATGACGTTTAAAGGGTGAATATCGCAAAACTAATAAAATATCGAAATCTCGCATGATGCATTTCTGCAGGACTGGCTAGTAGCACGAAGCTGATTTTTCTTTCACTTTGTGCATATCCGGTCAGAAAAAGATAAGAAAAACTTGGAAGAAAGCCAAACAAATCTGTGAGGCAAACGAATCCAACCAAACAAATCCAGGGAGAAATCCAGGAAACCCCCAAAGTCTTCGAGCGTGTCCGCCAGTCGTTCCTCCGTAGATGTACTCTGTGTAATAATGTCAGCGGTAGACACTTTGAACATTGTTGTAAAATATTTGTTTTCTCTGGACATCACGAGCTGTGTTGTACCTATTCTGTGCAATAAATAATTTTCTGAAGTGTTTCTTTCTTGTCTCAGTTTGTGCATTTCCAGACGCATTTTTCTCGATTTTCATCCATTAAACGTCATTTGCGACCCCATGTGCCAAAGCATTTTTTGTTCGTCTTCATGAGTACTATCGTCCCTCTAAGTTTGTTCAAGCCTTTCAGATACATCCTGTATACTTTTTGATATTTATGTAATCGATGCTATAGTAAGACATAAAATATCTTCATTATAAAAGCAAGACTTCCCATTTAAAAAAAGCACACTCTTAGAAATACTTTCTTCAATTCTCGAAAATATTCCTAGCAGCACTGCTACCGATGTACATCCGAGAATTGAAGAAATTTTCGTTTTTTATTTCATTCTAGAACATAAAATGTCCGTATTCTGAAAAAAGGAGTTTGTAAAAATACGTCTCTGTTTCTTCTGTAGATATACTAGGTTTTGAGCCTCCGACCGCGCTTTTCGAATCGAGCATGTTAACCACTCAGCCAGCGAGCACTTGGTAGGGGGCGAGTTTAAAATGAAGATACGGATTTTCTTCAAATGTGGGACTGGTAAGGCTTGTTCAATTTCTTATTGAGAAAGCTGTGAAATTTAAACTTAATTGCACGAACATTTCGTCTTTATGAAATAATGATTAGTGTTCTAACACTTATAGAATAATAGAGAATAAAAATTATTACATATTCGACATATTTTTAATAAGACATTGTTTGTTAGAAGTAAAATGTGAATATTATATATGGAATTAAACTCGAGAAGAAATATTTGCTTGTTTTGAATAAAATCGATTTTTTTAACTTGATTGAACAACCATATATATTTTAAATGTGCACATTTAGAATATATTTTACATGCGAATTTTATTTTAATACCATAAAAAATGAATTACGAATAAATTTAAATGAATGCGAAGATTTCTATTTTATTAAATGCGAAAGCATTATTTTTGTTTGGTAATTTTTAAATAAATTAGAAATTTTAATTTAGTGAATTTTCGGTTTTTCATTTTAAAAATAAATTCGAGCTTTGGTATTAATACAGCCAATGCGCATGCGTACAAGGAATAAGCGAAAAAAATATGGCGAATAATTTAGTGTATAAAGATGAATTATTCTGACAGTGTAAGTGACACAATAAATTCATTACCATAGTTTGATTTACTAGCGTTGAATCTATAAATATGATTATTATTATTTTTTTTTTACAGGGAGATGTTGGACGCCAATCAGTGTTCTGTAAATGGAATTGTCATAGGAAATTACTGTAAAAAATAAATTAAGGGCAGGTTTGTTTTTCCAAAATTTATATGTCAGATTTGGTTGTTTAATTTTTAAATAACGTTTATTGTAATTGAATATATTATCGAAAAGAATTCACTATAGCTATACTGTACGATATGATATTTTCCATCTGAGTGAAAAAGCGTCCCGGCAGGGAGTCGATCCCGGATCCTCTAGTTTCAATCGCCATTTCCCTGCCTATTAAGCTATCTGGATCTATATTTAGGCCGACCCAACTCACTCAGAGAAACCGACTTTACTCCGAGTGAAAGTCCAATTTTTATGATTTTGTTCTTATTCAGTACATTGTAAAAAAAAAATCTGTATTTTACTACAATAAAAGGTGCTGGCACCTCGGCTGCCAAAATAGTTGCTGAAAAATTTTCAAACTGCTGTGTTTAAGAGTGCTGTAAAATTTACAAGCTGTTGTATTTTAGAGTGCTGTAAAATTTCTCAAGTCTGGATAAAATCGCGTTGACATTGGCTATGTGGTGGACACCTCAAAAAGCATTCGATTTTTATTTCACTTTTGTTTGAATCCGATTTCACAGCATCGGTGTTTGAAAAATCACGGAAAAAAGTGCAGGAAAAATCATAACATTTTTTACAATGTATGACCGAGTAAAAAAAAAAAATTAAGTATACTTATCCTAATTATGTAACCAAATCCAATTAATCCATAAACTTAAGAAAATGGAATTAGGTTAGGTTGTATTTAATAATATTGAAATCATTAATTTCTTCTAAAATAATGTACATTATTCCTTCAGTAAAATAAATAAACTGAGTTATTAAAAGTACTTTCCATTACTAATCAAAGAAAATTGCATTTTTCTAATTTTCTTTTTACATGTCTACCTTTTTTTAACGATTTCTAACAAGGTTGTAAAGTTTTTATGAATTCGGTTCGTCTGGCCATCTGTCTGTCCGCGCTCTAACTTCCTTAAATATATTGTCCTGTAATTTATGTATGTTATTTTTTATTGAGGTTTACCATGTTATCTTCGGTATTAAAAGCGAACTGTGTACCTATAATATTAATTTACAGGGGTAATCAAAAGAATTTCGTTACATTATTGTCAATGAGGAAAAATCGTTTGCAGTGTATTTTAATGATCTTACACTATTCCAAATATATTGAAACTAATATACGTCATAGAGATGTACTGTATATTGCCTACAACAGAATATGGTTTTCATGGCATTTATTGTTCATTTACAGGACGCACAAAAGAATTCGCATATAGTATTGTATTTGAACAATAACTGTTGACAGTGAATTAATTGTGATAAGCATTTTAAAATTTAACTAATATTTTTAATCTAGCTTGGAGTGCATAAATTCAATAGATCATATACAGAGCTGCTCAAAAGAATTCCAGTGCATTTCTGCTTATTGCCGGAAATTGTCGAAAAAAGCGGAATTTTTAATTAGGTTATGTGTTTTATAAAATAACAAAATTTTTGCATACTATGTAGTATATATTTATAAATCTACAGATCATATACCGGGCGGCAAAAAATACTTCGGATAATCTTTCGACTATAGATTCGAATTTTTAAAATTGTGTTATGCCTTTTCTAATCTGTTTAACTAGACCTCATCTTTCATAATATTAAACGGTGAACATTTGTTACATTATTTTGAATGTGTTGGAAGGATTTCATGATCTATGCTTGATGCATGATTTTTCTATCTTGTTATTTTCCTTTTGAGAATTGGTAAATAGTTAAGTTGTTGTACTCCCTTAAGAATTGGGCAAAAGGTAGAATTATCTACATTATAAGATCAGAAATTTTCAAAGATATTCATTCGTGAGTACCATCTTATAAAATGTTTTTTCTTAATGTATGAGGCATGTATGATTTAAATATTTTATGTTCACCCCTTATTTGATTTAGTAGGATAATTTTAATTTGATATAAAAAATTCCACACACTAAAAATTGCTCTCGGCAACCTGATATTTAAAAAGAAATATCACAGGATTTTTTTCGACAAATTACCGATAGTTAGCTTCATATTTCAGTGGTTCTAATGATGTTTATAAAACATAAAAAGACAACGTAAAACTCGCTGAAAGATTAAATAAAAGATATTTTCTGTTTTTTGAATATCATATTATGTGTTGCTATGCGATTAAAGATGCTTGTCAAAAATATGATTCTAGTTAAGCATTTGTAGTGTTTTAAAGACTTTTAAATCTTTATGCTACAAAACGTATTTTATCCACTAATGTAAAAAATGCTCTCTGTTCTCTAAATGTGCCGTTTATGAACATAAGGTTAGTTGGGGCAACTGGACCCACGAGGTAACTGTGCCATAGGTATTTTATAAAAATCTATTGATGTTTTTTAAGTTTTAGCTTTTGTGAACGATGCACCTTAATCTCTACTTCCTAAAACAACATGTGTCAACTCAATCATAACTCTCACTTTGCTGTGATAAGTTGTCAAAAATTTACGTTTCTTTTTTTACTTTCTTCTGGTATTGTAGTAAAGTATTGGATTCATGAAAATTTTCGAATTCCGGTTTTCGACGGATTTACACGTTTTAGGGGTCAGAGAAACCGAAAAACATGTTTTTACAAAATGTCTGTCTGTGAGTCTGTCTGTCTGTGTGTGACACAAATTTTGTGGGCGCTATAGCTCAAGAACTAATGCACGGAATTAAAAAAAAAATTATATTCAGGTAGTCCCTGATATAATTTGGTGTTGATTAGTTTTTGGTGTAAATCGCTCAACAGATGGTGCTGCTATGCTGCATTTTTCCCGATTTCCGCAATATTTCTCAATCTCAAGAACTAATGCACGGATTTTCATAAAACTTCAGGTTCCGTTAGTCCTTGAGATGAATGGATTCTGTTTACGTTTTGGTGTAAATCGCCCAGAAGATGGCGCTGCTATGCTTCATTTTGTATGATTTACACGATTTCTGCATTAGCTCTACCTCAAGAACTAATGGACACATTTTCATCAAACTTCAGATTCAGTTACTCTTTGATGTGAAATGATGCTGACTACGTGTTGGTGTAAATCTCCCCATAGGTGGCGCTACTGTTCTGCATTTTGCACTATTTCCTCAATAGCTCAATCTCAAGAACTAATGCACGAATTTTCATCAAGCTTCAGATTTAAGTATAACTTTATTAATATTGCTGCTGATTATGTGTTGGTGTAAATTGCACAATAGGTGGCGCTGCTATGCTGCATTTGTCATGATTTGCGCAATAGCTCTACCTCAAGAACTAACGCACGAATTTTCCTCAAATTTGGACTGGACCATGCTGGATCCAGTTCCCCCAATAGTTATAAATAATATTTTTGAGTTTCTCTTACTACGGGAAATAAATTTCTCCATTGTGTTTTGCTTACAATAAAGAAAATTATAGAATACCTTATTAAATTTACGTAATAAAATTTAAAAAAAGCATATTGTGTGGTAACAAACCAAACTTCTTGAGCCCTTGAGAGGCGGTGATGCCGTTGTGGCTCACATAATTTTAATCCCTAATTGCCACATTGGCACCGGAATTTTATAATGAAAATTTTATCTTTATTAAGTACGCGAAAATATACTTTTACTTGTTTACAAAGCGATTCTCTTTTAATTACCGGTATCATTAAATTATTTCAACATTTTACGAATGCAAGTACCTTGCCCCTGAAAGCGAGATAGCCAAACCTAGAAATTGTACGATACAGAGGGGTCGCAATCAGTAGGGAAACTTTTATTGTTCCTACCATTATTTTGAAAATAATATCTTCATCGCACCTTTCTTTAGAATATGTTAAATAAAATGATCATGAAGGTAACTCATTAAGTGTTCTGGTAGGAACAATAAAATTTTCCTATATAATGCGACTCCTAGATACAGATAAAGTACTTAAGTACTTACGTAGCCATTTGTTCATAGATTTGCCTTGCTATTTTTTCCTTAAAATACCCATGTGACTTTTATACTTATTACCTATACTAAAGTACATAAGTACTTACTTAATTTTTGTGTTTTTGGTATAAATAAATCTAATATTTTCACTTTTAGTGCTTTTTTAGACACATTGACAGTAAATGTTTCCCTTACAACGCTCTTTAGTCGCTATATAATTTACATGATCTGCCTGGTTTAAATTTTCTTTAAGTTGTTTACACTTTTTCAAACATGACCTGATATCCCATACGAAAAAAAATAATAATAAACGCTTGTGGAACATAGACCCTCCTGGTCCACTTATCCCATTTTTAAGGGGCAACTGGACCCGTGAGGAAAGAAAGATGAAATAGGCATATTTTTATATTTTTAAATATTAAAATATAATTTTGAGCATTTCTGTCTGATAGAGAGAACCTAACTGAACACATTCACAGAAGTTCAGACTTTAATTCAAATGAACATTAGCTTTTTGAAGCTGAATTTTCAGAAGCTCTAGAGTCACATTGTAAAATCATGGTCCAGTTAACCCAACTAACCTTACAAGTTTTGTGAAAAATGTCCATTTTAGTTTCCCTGTTACCTATTTAAATTTTATTGTACACTCTCGATTATTTTCCTCACAATTTAAAATTTGCTGTACATAATGTTGCATAATATATTATTTACTGTATTATTCTTTGTTGATAAATATTAACACAAATTGAATAATGATTTAATACAAAACGAAGTAATATAGACCAAACGATAGCATAACTTAATATTTTTTTCTGTTTTTTTAATTCTTTAGCACTTTAAAAAAATCTTTATATGTTGTATAATTGCTTGAAAAACTGTGTAATTTAAAATGTGTTCTAATTGTCTGATTTTGTAATTAGACTTCGATAATAATGAACAGCAAATTTAGTTACAAACTAATGCTAGCTATATGTGAGTAAGACAGATTTTACCTGTACAAATTACTAAATTAATCTGCTTTCCTATCATTAAAGCCAAATGCAGTTTAATACCGTTGGTATTGGAAGTTTATCGCATATGTATTATATCCAAAATGAACTGCAATAATATTATTAGTGTTATTATTATCACTCATGCTAAATATTCACATAAATTATATCTTGCAAATAAAGATTCAGGAAGATTTGAAGACCCTTGACAATAGATGGACATTTTTGCTTCTATAATACTTAGATAATTATTACATACTGTGTAAATAGTAACAAAAAATCAATGTGAAACTTTTTTTTTTTGTTGAGTTATTTTTATCCTTTTTGTTTTACAAATAAATTTCTATTGTAAAACAATTCCTTACAACTCAATCGGAGGAGTATCTTGATTCCGTTCTTTCTACTTTTTTTCCCTTTTTTGAGGTACCTACATCGGATTTAATACGAAATTAATAAACTGATCTTTTTAAATGTAATAGCGATCATGTTGTGATAAACCCCAATAACATATTCCAATTACATGCCAATCAGTGTATATTTACGGTAGTTGAAGCACGGACCGACGAGCATACAGATAAATCGAGGTCATAAATATTTTTCAACTATATTGGAAAGTGTTAAAAATAAACTAGAATGTAAAAGAAGGCCATTTCATTTAGAATATTATAAGGAATGTGACATTAGTTAAGAGATATAAAATCTTGCCTAGTTTATTTTAGAACATTCGCATGATGAAAGAAAGTATATCGAAAATATTGGAAGAAGAAATATCATGAAGAAGCATTGTGTATATTGAAAAAAAAGCAATAAAATTACTAGACAACAAAAATTAAAAGTAGAGTACCATGTGCTCCTAGTACATTATTTTAGAAAAAAGAAATTAAAGACAGAAATACGATAATTAATAATAGTACAAATTTCTTTTAATGAAGGTATTTGTGAGCGTAAACTATTAATGAGTCAATATAAAAAAATTGGACAATTTGAATCCACAGCCAGTAATATTTCATTAATTATAATAAAACCAAAAACTGAAAATGGAATATATTGTAGCATTTGTTATAACAATTACCAATGATAAATGGACATATAATGATGTGTAAATAATTAATTTTAAGCTTTAAACAAAATAAATCATCTTTTTAGTCCCTGTCCCCAAGTACAAATATCCGTTGCTAAATATATGCTTTAATCATTTCTAAAATATTATTAACTTTTACTATTATATATTTATACACCTACATATATCCATACAATATGGGTAAATATAATTCTCCTTTATTAGTACAGTTTGTATTGTAAAATATTGTAGTAAATATATTTTTCCCCTGAGGTTGATTTTTCATCTCAGTCCCTCTCAACACACATTTAGGTTAACAGATACTAGGTGGCGTTGGCAGAATTATTTCCATTGCGACAGCAGCTAAAGTTCAACTAGCTACTATGGATGAAATAAGTTGTTGTTCTTTTTGTTTCATATTTAGAAATATTTAGTTTTTGTTCTGAATAGTGATGAGTATTTTTTATAGCATCATTCATGTCCCCATATTTAAATTTTTATTTATTAAAAAAATCTTATTGCAACTTTATTTATGTAACATACAAATGTCACATGGCATATTTAATAAGTTACATGTGTGCAAAATGATTCAACAAAATGGCTATACAGCTGTTAAGACAAAAACATCACCTCAGTCCCCATTATCTCAGTCCCAATTATTAGACACTGATTATAATGTTAACAGACATTTTCTTCCATAAAAGTTTATCCTATGCATAATATATACATCCTTCATCTCAAAACACAACAGCATTTAAATGGCAAAACATGTATCATAGTATATAATTGCATATGGTAGTTGGTACATTAATTTATAAATAATGAAAATTTTGGAATGAAATTGTCCGGTTTTCAGATAACGACCCTAATGCATTCTTAGAAACATATATAAAGGATTTATAATACAGAGGGTATTTACACCTATTGGACACTATTTTGATGTTAAATTTCTAAAAAATGCGAAACAACAGACAGAAAAATTTGGCAACATGTAACAACGTGATAACTGAAATAATGGCTGCTGTGAAAAAATATCGTCTGAAATAACACGCGAAACTGAACGTGCTACTGAAATAGCACGCGAAAGAAGCGAGTGGATTGAAAGTCGTATATTTTGCTCTTTCCAAAGAGAATTATTATGAAAATCTGTATAAAAATCATTTAGCAGGTGATATTGGAAAAAAATTGTCACAGCGATGATGAAACGTGGACTTATCTAAATGACTGTAATAAAAAAAGAGATCGATTTGTTACCAGAAAAGAGGCCAAAAAGCCTTACAACTTTGGTTCAAATGCTGCAAAAAAAGTTTCTCTAAAGGATTCATGGTGATCGCTGGAATCTCCTACAACGGAAAAATAAAGATCAGAAAAATTGAGAAAAAAACCAAAATTAACTCTACTTATTATCAAAACAGTGTTCTAATTCCCATTTTAATAGAAGAAATTCCAAAACCTTATCCTATGGATGTTAAAAGTGTTGAATTCCACCAGGATAAAGTGAGCAGCCATACATTCAAAAGTACAGTCACATTTCTCGAAAAATTGACAAAAGGAACTGGAATCAAGTGTATACAGTTTAAACATATTCCAACCAAGTCCACAGATGTTTCAACAATGGATTACTGTGCATTTGGAGTATTATAACAAGTTCTTGCGAAACGACGACCAAATACGTTGAGTGGAGTCTGGAAAGGTGTGGTGGAGGAATGGAACAAAATTCCACCTCCAATTTCCAGTTTTACAAAAAGTCCTACTATCTTGGAAATGCCGCTGCAATATGATAGTCCGCAACAAGGGTTACCAGATAGAAATATTAAACAAGAAAGAAAAATCATGCGTACGGCATAGATTATGAAACACTTTCCAACACTACCTAAAAGCTTTAACAAAACTTCGTTATTTAGGGAAATAAGGTACATAAGATAACTAAGCAAACATTTAAAAAAATGATTTCAGTAGTTACCGCCCATAGCCAAATATATATTCTAATTCTTTTGAAAAGGCCTGATTTTGATCAGTAAGTTGATATATATACTATTTTATAGAGAAAATTTAGTTTAGCAAGAAAACGCATAACAGGATGAAAATTCTCTTGCAGCAATTTATACTAATATAGATTGAAACACACTTGAATACTTTTTTACGGCTCTGTAGTTCACCTATTACCTATACCACACGTATTTAGCTAAAATTTAAATAAAACTAAACCACTTAAACCACTTCTTAAAATTACTGAAATCACATTTCCAGAAATTTTCCTCCATAGACCGCATGTATCAAATACTTTGCGTTACTCTGTATAGCATTTTATGTATATTCTACAAACATTTCTTAATATACTAAATGCAGTTCAGCGTAAAAAAGCATAACTTTTATAAAAGCCACCTTTAAGCAATTTACGCTCCTACCCAGTAACAATTACAAATTCTTTTGTGTAGCCCTGTATATAAATTATAGCATTTACACACCATATTATGCATAAATATAGTGGAACATAAAAGCACATATCATAATTGAAAATGCATTTCCAGTAATCACCGCTAATGAACAATATTTCTGATACAATATAATATCTGAAATCTTTTGTGTGTTTTTGTAAATGCTATGCACTTCGCATTATACATGAAATAACTTATAGTAAACCTTAGCGACATATATCAATTTCATTATATATGAATTTGTTTAACATGATTAAAATACGCCGCAAACAATCCCCCCCCCCCGCCCTATATCATTGTGTAACGAAATTATTTTGAGTGGCCCTATAAATAAATAATAACTATTCTTTGCACCGCATATTCTACAGAATGCATATTTTAGTGCACTTCATAAATGCATATAAATTTTGTTATATTTGGATGCGTGTAACATCATTAAAAATCATTTGAAACGATTTTTTCCCATTGCCCTTAATGTAACAGAATACTTTTAATTGTCCCTGTAGATGAACTAAACATGCTAAAAACTTCATTTAAAATAGGGATCATGCTATGGTAAATGTCAATAACATCCAAAATATTCAGGGCAATCCGAGTATATTTACGAGAGTTAGAGCGCGTACATTCTGCCAGGCGGAAAGACGAACAGACGGTCAGACAAACTGAAGTCATAAACAATTTTCAACTTCATTGGAAAGTGTTAAAAATGGTTGATTTAATTTATGCATATTGTTTATGTTGCCAAAATCGTTCCCAATATGTGTAAACACCTTCTGTATATTATCCCTATTTAGAGTATCTGTAATTTTTTGCTTCTGATATAGCATTTTTAAAATCAAAATTTAACCATGTTAACATTATACTATACACATGCTTTTATGCTATAAATAACATAATCCTTTTCTTCTTTAAACAGAAAAGTTGAAAAAAGAAATATTATTTTTTGTACTTTTTTAAATCAATAACGATATATATGAATAATACGTGGGTAGAAGATGAATCAATAAGAATGACCTTCAAAATACAGACGAATATAAAATATTTGTGAAGACCTTTTACGTTTTGAATAATGGTGTTTTATACAACACGAGAAAGAGTTCTCAATCCGAGGGAATATTATTACGCTTTTTGTACAAAAGATAGGATAATGTTGTGGATTCATTTTGTTAAAAACCTCTATTGATTTACACGTTTTAAATTTTAGATCTTGAAGATAAAATAGTCTTATAAGGAGATGTATTATTTGTATATCTTACGTTTTCTTCGTTTTACATATAATAGATACATTTTACTGGTTTCAAAAACAGTCGAGAGCGTTTTTGCTGTCAATAGTTGCTTTTAATTTTACTTTGAATTTTTCTGCTGCATTAGAATGCTGGTATTGTATTCTTAAAATTGAAAAATGTCAATAATTTTCCGTTTTTAGTATATCCCGGCAAAAATTATTCGCAATCAGTGATATAGAAAAATATGTTATTCGTTCTTTATTTAGTTTTCTTTTTCTTACGAATTTTCTCTTTAAACACATATCTCTCCATTCTAAAAAAAGTAACTAACGCTGTCATCACCACTGTCATAAATGAATTTTTTGTGACCGGAAGTCTTTCTTCGCTAATATTAAGAAAACTACTAGATACAAAAATATGAAAATTATAGTATTGTTGAGGAATGTTTGATAAACACTTGAAGTAGACATTTTTTAAAATATAAGAATCATTTAAAGAGCTATTAATTGTTAAAGTTGGTCAAAATCATTCCTTTAAAATAGTTTTATAGTAGCATAAATCCACATATGAATTTAAACATTTTTTGTAAAGATATACATTACAAACTTGCAGTGTGCAGACTGCGTTTATATTTTTATTTTGATTAATTTTTTGAGGGCTTTTTTTTTCAATTTTTTATTCAAATTTTCATCATTTCAAGAGCTATTTTTTCATAGTTTAGAAAAGAATATTATTTTAAATTGTTGCCAATTGTAAAAACAGCGCAAAATAAAATATTTGTTTTCAATTAAAAATTTATTTACACTTGACTATTAAAAACAGAATAAAAACTTTCAAATTAGAATTAAATGATTACGTGTTAAAAGCAGTAAAATATTCAAGATTACTTCATAAATTTGTATTTACACGTGAATATTAAATAAGAAATAAAACTGTAAAATAATAAATTCATTAATATGCGTTAAAAGGGGGAAAAATGGGGAAAGTTACGTCAGATTTGCAATGGCTAAATAAAAATATTGCCAAACAGTTTAAATTAAAAAAAATAATATTATTATATTATTATATGTATGCATGAGACATTTAATTAACATTTCGAGACGAATTTTTTGAACTATAGTTGCCAGTTCTAAGACAGCGCAAATAATATTTCCTTTCTAACAACAAAATTATTTTCAGGTGAATATTAAAAAGAGAAATAATACTCTACACTGTAAAAAAAATACTGCCAGTTTTCCGGTAGGAATCGGAAAAATAGTTGCCCTTATCGTACCGAAATAATTTCCAACCCAGCTCGGAATAAAATCCGTAAAAATAAGGAAGTAGTCAGTAAAACGGCATTTTACGGATTTTATTCCGAGCTGGGTTGGAAATTATTCCGGTACGATAAGGGCAACTATTTTTCCGATTCCTACCGGAAAACTGGCATTATTTTTTTTACAGTGTAGTGAAAATTACGTGTGATTAAAAACGATACATTTAAAATGTCTTATTTAAAAAAAAAATCTTATAGCGTTGTTAAAAAATACCGGGAGGTAAAGACTGTTTACTTATTTCACTTTATATTAGCTTTTTTTCAAATGTTTATCTAATTTTATTTAATTAAACACAGAAACAACCATTAGCTGTCTTAACAGTAGCTGATTCGGCTTTAAACTTCCCCAATCGAAATGAAATGAATGGAAACTTTTTTACAGGGAGATAGCCATTGTTTTTTTTTAATTATAATTCAATCTTAAGTGATCGTTTAAAATCAGATATATTAGCATGTGTTTAGAATCTGCGGGGTCTGAACGGAGGTTAGCGAGCGTAGCTCGTAGGGAGCAGAATCTCCTAGTTTAAAGAAAAAATTGATATCCGATACAAAATATATAAATCTTTAGAAAAAAAATTTTTTCCTTTCAAGTCGGGAGGACAAATTATAAAGAAGAGGTACAATTTCAGTCATTTTTATCAAGAATAATGCATAGATATTAGGTAGGCGGAACATCAGTCACCATGACTGACCTTCAAAATAAGAAACAAATCTGATATTCTAGTGAAGTCGTTTTAGGTTTTGAAACATTAAATAAAAAATGTTAGAAAAAAAGAAAAGCACAAGAAGAAGAGTTGTAAAACGTCAGAAAAGTTTCATCTGAAAGAATATTAATGCACCTTTTCTCTCTGCAGGAAAGATATAATGAGTTATGGATGGATTCTGCCGGAAAGTATTATTGATTTGCGTGCCTTTAAATTATAGTTCTTCGGATTTCAATATCCTCGTATGCGAATGTTATTTTAGTGTCTGGTATGCTTTCATGTCTTCTGTATAGTTCAGGAAGCTTTTTTTTTTTTACTTAAAAATAGTTTTTATGGGGTTTTAGTGAGCCTAAGTACTTTACTATACAAATTAAAAATGACGCTCACAGTACCTAAAAAGCAAAACAAATAGGGCAATTTTTTAGATAAACCCTGTGAACTGTAATTAAATCAATCGCTGCAAATTTGGAAATCACGCCAGGCATCATTATATTTATAAAACTCGAAACAGATAGTTGAGAGCAAAAAAGCAAAATACTACTTTTGAGGATCGAAGCATGTGAAAATTTAGATCATTAAAATAATGTGTCATTTTCTCCTGTAAAAACTATAATAAACATTTGAAAAATTTAAAAATAAATTCAGAACGTTTATAATACCATTCTGGAAGTCTCTCTTAGTACAGTAGAGCGCCGATTATCCGAAAAAGTCGGGACCGACCCTAGTTCGATAAGCAAAAGTTCGGATAAATGGACAGATAGTTTAGGGATGTTCCTGACTATACTAAAACCTTCACACTTTATCCAGCCTTAGGACTGGCAGCACCAGTTAGTGCTTGCGTGTTTAAAAACTGTTTTGTTTTTTTGTTTACTTTTCTATTGTTTAAATTTTTTTTCTCTTTTTATAATTTTCTGAACTCCAATGATTATAATTTAAGCAAAAAAACTTTCGATTATTGCTTGCTTCAAAGAAGACGTCCTTTTCAATGCTGCCATATCTCGAATTCTTCTTAAATACGGATAGTTGAATAGGATCAGAGCTCTTCTGCCTTTCGAGCCATTTCATAGCTGATTCCCAACATTCAAAGGCTTCGTTATGCGATGGACCTGGGTCCTTTTCAAGGCATTCGTTTTCATTTCTTCAATTTCGTTTTCATCTTAAATCTCATACACAATCTCATCACCATCACAAAATTTTTTTTGAGAGAAATAGGCTGTTCGGATAAATGGAAGTTCGGTTTAAAAAAAAATTCAGAGAAATAGGTTGTTCGGATAATTGGAAGTTCGGTTACTTGGGGTTCCGATAATCGGCGCTCTACTGTATAAAATAATATGTTTGCTATACCTTATTTTTTTTTGTCTGTATGTCTAAATATTTATTCTTTATAATATTTTTTTAAATAAGGGTCCAAAACTAAAATCTATTAATTTTTAAAACAAATAACTTGTTTGTTACATAAACAAGAGAAGTGAAAAAGCGCATAATCAATTTTAGTCACTTGTATATCAATAACATTTCATTGATTATACGTAGGCGGAACATCAAGCAGCAAGAATGACCTTCAAAAGAACAGACAAATCTCAAATCCTAGTGAAGTCGTTCTGAATTTTGAATAATGATGCGTTATGAAACACAAGAGGGGTTTCATACCAAAGAAGATTAATGTATATCTTTTCTGACTGTAGGAAAGCTCTAATGAGTTATGGATGGATTCTGCCGGAAAGTATTATTGATTTGTCTGTCTTTAAATTATAGTTCTTCAGCTTTCAATAAAGTGTTATGGTAATGTCTTTCTTGTGCCTGTTATTTCTTATGTGTAGTTCAGCAAATATTATGGTACAAAAATAATTTTTATGATTTTAATGAGATTTTTACAATACAAATTCCGAATGTACTTTTCCTAAATGTATGTATTCTCACAGTATTTAAAAGAATTAAACAAATGGGGCAATTTTTTTTAGAAAAATTTAATGAGCATTGGTTATATCAAATGACAACAAATTTGGAAAACACTCCAGTCCTCATAATTCGAAACAGATAATTGAGAGTAAAAAAGCAAGAAAACTGTTTTGAAGATCGATGTAAATTATTTTTTAATTTGCATGAGTTTTTATCTTGTAGTATGCATGTGAAAATTTCGATTCTTAAACTAATCCGTGGTTTTCTCCCTTAAAAATTATAATATATACATAATTAGTTTTATACATTAATTCAATACATCTATAATGCCATTCTGGATGTATGTCTTTGTATAGACTACAGGGTTTGTCCATTCAGAATGAGATTAGGAGCCGCATGGCGCTCCAGTCTCCAGTAACGCGCTCTCTGGTGGCGGTATTTGGGGTCAAAGGTTTAAGCTAACCAATGCACCGGCCGGCAGTCGCGCCCAAGCTCTGACGCAGTGAGTATCACACGATGCGCAAAAGATGCTTTTGAGTTTTTGTCGCGGCAGAAAACGTGAAAAATGGAGTGTTTGCTGGAGCGGGATTAAATTTTGCTTTCATCTGGCCATAACCGCTTCCGAGATGCTTGATTTGATTCAGCAGGCTTACAAAAATGACGCCCTGCGTCAGCCTCAGTTTTTCTGGTCGTGCAGTGAGTTGGAGAATGGATAGGAGATTGTTGAAGACTTGGATCGATCTGGACGCCCTTATTGTGTTTTTCGATTAGCGTAGGTTGTGTCTACAAAGAATTATTACCTCAGCGTCGTTTTCTAGTCCTTGCGGGTTTGCATTGAGTCGTCAAACGGAAACAACTGGATATTGTTGATCGCTGGAAGGTCCACCCCGACAATGCTTCAGCCCACACCGTCTTTGTTGTGACCCCCTACCTAAACCGGATAGGGGTTGCAACCTTCTGGCATCTACCTTACAGCTTCGTTTGAGTCTGACAGACTTTTTCCTGTTCCCAAAGCTCAAGAAAAGGAACGTTCCCGCCATCCAACGAGCTGTCACAGTGCCTCTGAAAGAGGTTACGGAAGCTGACTTCTCGGGAGCCTTTGCAGCTTGGGAACCACGTTTGCAGCGGTGCATCGAAGACTAAGGAAACAAATTTGAAGTATTTAAACAATATGTACTGATGAATTAATAAATTATTTTTTACCAGACCCAGTCTCATTACTTTAGGTACAAACCATGTAGTATGTGTGCTGTACTTTATATTTCTCTCTTCATTATGTCTACCATAATTTTTCTTTAAAAACAATTTCATACAATCAGTATTCAATGCAAAATCAATTAATTTTAAGCAAAATAATTTGTTTCTTCAATAAACAGAACAGAAGAATTGAAAAAAATCTAATCAGTCCTTATCACTTATATCAATAAAGATAAATGCATAAAATGTAGACGGAACATGAAGCATGGGAAGACAATAACCTCCGAAATTACATACAAATCGGAAATACTTGTGAAGTCGTTTTAAATTTTGAATAAGCGTTACAAAAACCAAGAACATTGCCATCCGAAAGAATATTAATGCATTTTCTCTTTTTCTACAAAAGATAGAATAATGAGTTATGGATAGATTTTTCAGGAAAGTTTTATTGATTTACTTGTCTTTAAATTATAGCTCTTCAGCTTTCAATACTGCTGTACCGAAATGTCTCCTTTGTATTTGCTAAAGTTCCACGTTTTTTGTGTAATGGAAATATTTTTTGGTTCAAAAATAATTTTTATGTTTTTAATGACTCCAATATTTTCCATAAAGATTAAGGATGTCGTACAATGTTCTGAATAATAAAAACAAATGAAAAAATCGTTCTCAAGCAAAAAAAATCTATCAACATCAATTAATGCAAATTTGGAAATTGCGTCAGAAATATAGAATTTTAGATTTATAAAACTGAGAAAAGATATTTGAGAGACAAAAAAACATTTTTGAGGGGTCAAGGAAGTGAATTTTGAACTTGCGTGAGTCATTATCTTTATCGCCAATGATTGATTATCGAAAAGCTAACATTTCAGATCCTCTAATAAAGTTATTTTTACATGTTAGACGTCATTTATATACTAAAACGAGGATTTTCTAAATTTTTGTAATTAACATTTTTTTTGCTATCTCTCATATTTTTCGAGATAGGATTCATAATTTCCGAAAATTACTACTAAGGAGCGCTGAAACCACTATAATATGATAGCATTTAGTCCTTATACTGTAGATAGACACTTTTTCTCCTTTCTTCCCGTAAGGCATGGTGGCGTCACGGCGACGTCGTTGGAAGTCACACTGTGATTTTGTGACTGTCGATGTGACGTCATAGGGACTAAAAGGCGAAGTCGTTATGGCCGTTTTAGAGGTCATTTGTGACGTTACATTGTGACCACTCTGTGAAGTCACGGTGTGACTTATTTGTGAAAAGTGTGTCATTTGTGATTATTTTGACATTAACTTTGTGACGAAAGCGACAATGCTTTGAAGTCACATTGTGACCAATTTGTGAAATATGTGTCATTTCTGACGAACTTGTCATAAACACTGTAATGATTTCAAATTAAAATCAAATTTCAAATTAATTGCTTAAAAAGGCGCAAAGGTCAGCATAGTGAAAAAGATTCCATGCCGGGACTCGAACCTGGGCCATCAGTATAGCACACTGACATTCTACCGACTAAACGACATGGAACGATACCCAGTCTGGAAAATTTCTCACTATTACATGTTGGCAAGGCGACAAACGCAGCACAAGATGGAATATTTATCGTGAGCCACCGACATGGTGTAAACACGAAATTTAATTAAATCCAGCAACGATTGAAACTATATTAATACTTGGAAATTTCTCCAGAGAGAACCATTCGCCTTGCATACAATATTTCAAATGAAAATCAAGTTTCAAATTAATTGCTTAAAAGGCAATTTTAATTTGAAATTTGATTTACCACTGAGCTACTCCGGCCGATGCTTGAGTCTGCAATTTCTCACTATTAAACCACGTTGGGGAAGTCACCAGCCATCTATACGACAGCCTTGGATCACCGGACAACGATGAATAGATTTTACTATTACATCGATCTACGATAAATATAATTAGTGATGGGCGATAACGAGATGTTTTTCTCGATTCTCTCGATTGTATGGACATCTCGATAGTTTTCGATTGTGTAATTATTTTCTCGATGACTCCAGTTTGCCAACTGCTTTTATACTTCATAAATTTATCAAGAATCGTCTGCAGGTAAACTGGAATGAGTCGGCGTTAATAAGGACTAAGTGGTTTCGCCCGCTAGCGGGACCTTCCTTTAGTCGGGGCCTCTAATTTATACGTAATCTTGTAATATGACATCTCGAACTGGCTTCCCGCTATATAAGGCACTGTATAGCAGGTGTGGTGTGCACGGACTATAAAATGTTGTAAAAAATAATCTCGAACCGGATCCCTGGGGGGGGGTCAAGGTGAGGGGAGGAGCACAGCAGCAGCATAATAGGAATAAGTCGTCATGGGGCATTAGGCCTTTCCAACTATATGTCACATGGCACATGAGGGATCTCGATCTGAATTTATAAAAATGCCCTCCCAGTGGGGGCAAAGTGGGGGGAGGGGCGCGGGAGGTGCATAACGTGGGTAAGTGGTCGCAGACCTTTCCGACAATATATCACAAGGGGGTTTCTGGTAAATTTAGAAAAGTCACATGAAAGTTCCCGGCTAAATTTATAAAAATGGCACCCGTGGGACAAAGTTGGGGGGAGAGGACCGCGGGAGGTGCATAAAATGAGTAAGTGGTCACAGACCTTTCCAACAATATGTCACATGAGGGGTCTCGGCTAAATTTAGAAAAATATCCCCATGGAGGCAAAGTGTGGAAGGGTGGACACCGGAGGTGCATAATATCAATAAGTAGTCACAGACCTTTCCAACGATATGTCATATGAGGGGTCTTGGCTAAATTTAGAAAAGTTCCCCGTGGGGGGCAAAGTGGGGGTGCATAACATGAATAAGTGGTCACAGAACTTTCCAATATGTAACATGAGGAGTGTCAGCAAAATTTAGAACAAGTGGGTAAGTGTGTTCACAGATCGCACAAAGGGTTTCGTTTAATATTCCTTTCAAAACACTTTTTCTTTTTGAAAAATCTGTTAGTTCCACATTCCGCAACCAGGGGGCACACTCAATTTTAAACAAACATCTATCCGAACGAAAACCTGTTTTACATACTATCCGTAGATATATTAGTCGAGGGGATTGGGCCCATAGCACCCGAGATCAGTAGGCGCACCTGGCAGTAAAAAATGGAACTAAAATATGTAAGGCTATGGTGCATAATATGAAAGAAGGTTCAAGTGTCGGCAAAAGTTGGAAAATTTCTCCCCGTTAAAAGGGCGGAGGTTAGAAAAATTACTTAAAATACACAAGTTAGAGCCCGGAGGGGTTAATTATTATATAAAACTTTTTAAAGATTTTATGATTTGTCGTGTGGTCTGAGGTATTCAACTATACGTATGTAAAATTTCATGTCTCCAACTTAATTAGGGGCTCTCTTAGAAAGAATTGCTTCAAATACATGTGTGGTAGCTCAAAGGGTTAAACGTAAGACTTTTTCAAGATTTTATGATTTGTCGCTTGGCCTCAGGTGTTCTGCTATAAGTATGCAAAATTTAAAATCTCCAATTTAATTGGGGGCTCAGTTAGAAAGAATTGCTTAAAATACACGAGCTGGAGTTGAAAGGGTTAAACATAAAACTTTTTCAAAATTTATTATTTGACGCGTAATCTGGGATGTTGAGCTATAAGTATGCAAAATTTCACGCCTCCAATCTAAATAGGGGCTCACTTAGAAAGAATTGTTTAAAATACACATGTGGGAGCCCAAAAGGTTAAATGTACGACTTTTTCAAAATTTTATGATTTGTCGTTTGATGTGAGGTATTCAGCTATATGCAAAATTTCACGCCTCCAATCCAATTAGAGGCTTACATAGAAAGAACTGTTTAAAATATACATGTGGGAGCCCAAAGGGTTAAATGTACGACTTTTTCAAAATTTTACGATTTGTCGTATGATGTGTGGTGTTCATCTATAAGTATGCAAAATTTCAAGTCTCCAACATGTATAGTTTCTGAGAACGGGCTCTGTGACAGACAGACAGACGGACGGACGGACAGACAGACAGACGGACGGACGGACAGACAGACAGACGACAGAGGAGCGAGACGAATAGGGTTTCGTCAGATGAACGAAACCCTAAAAATGCCCCGGTGGCAAAGTGGGGAAAGGGGCAGGTAGGTGCATAATATGAATAAGTGGATTTTCTAATGATGTATCACATGAAGGGTGTCGACAAAAGTTAGGAAAGTGCTCCCCCCCCCCACCCCAAGGGGCCAACTACCGGACTCCCTGGAATACAACCCAACTTTTTGAAATTTCATGTATTATAAATAATACCGGGTGGCTCCGTAAAAAAAAATCCGATCTAAAATGATGAGAATGCAAAAAAGTTTGAAAACGACCCCACCCCCCCCTCACAGTGAGAGCAAAATTGGGGAGGGGGAGACGAAAGTCTCATAATATGAAAGAGTTATCCAAGAGCTTTCCTATGATATGTCACATGACGGGTTCAAAAAATGTCTGAAAATTGCTTCCCGACCCCTCTCCCCAGTGGGTCCACTCTTTCGCCCCGGAATTGATGCAGCCCCCACTTTCAAAATTTTTATGTTTAATAAATAATAAATACCGGAAGACCCCATAAAAAAATTCACATCTAAAATGCTATTTATCATAGAAATCGCTACGGTTTTAAAAATTTGTTCGCCCCTCCCCACCCCCCAAAATTCAATTTTGGGAGAAGAAAGGTTCATAATATGGAAGAGTAGTCAAAAAGATTTCCGAAGATATATCACATGAGAGGTTTCATAAAAGTTTGAAAATTGCACCCCTGTGGGTCCACTCTCACGCCCCTTGAATACTCCCGGAATTCCCCCAACTCTTAATATTTTTATATTTAATAAGTATTATTTTTCTGAAGGCTCCGACAAAAAACCCATTTAAATGATAATTATTCTAGATATCGCTACAGTTTTAAAGATTTGTCCGCGCAAACCCTCACCCCCCGCATCCTGAAATTCAACTGTGAATGGGAGAAAGGTTCATAATATGAAAGGGTTGTCAAATTCCGATGATGTATCACATGACGTGTTCGGTAAAAATTTGAAAATCCCCCCCCCCTCGTGTGTCCACTCTTGCGCCCCCCGAAACTCACCAATCTCTGTCTTTGAATTTTTTTTATTTAATACATAATATTTATCGGAAGGCTCCATCATTTCACTGCTCATTGTCATACCTATCTCTCTTTCCAGCTCTCCCCTCGATATCTCTTCTCGGCTCTTCTTGACCGAGAACGAGAAATCAGTTTTCTTGACAATCATCGAGAGTAACATGTCGAGAATGGAAGAAAAGTGATTTCCCATTCTCGGCCTTAGTTAGAACCGAGAAGACATATCTCGAGGTAAGCGAGAGGTTTTCATCGAGGAGAGGTATCTCTCGAGGTAAGCGAGAGGTTTTCATGGAGAAGAGGTATCTCTCGAGATAAACGAAAGGTTTGCATCGAGCAGACTTTAGTTGAGGTGCGAGAGAGAGAGAGAGCGAGAGAGAAATGAATGAGCATATTCCATCTACGTCATGATTACGTAGGCTGGGTTGGCTAGCGTAAAGGAGGAAAGTCACCGAAATGAATGTGATGTAAATCCCAGCTTAAAAAAACAGTAATGGAGCCCTTTCTTATGAGTTAGAAGTTCTTTGGGTATTTATTTAGCTTTCACAGTCAGATTGACACTTGGTGCGTTTTTGGTTTAATTCATAGTTTCTCAAAGAAAGATACAGATTAGGAGGCGTGTGATTTTGTTACATATCCTTAAGTTGAAAAGGGTTTAATTCAGTTTGTGTGGGGCATTTTTCCATTTTTACGTTCATCTATCTTTACAAGAAGGAAGTATTGGATTCATGATAAATTGGTCAGTTTTTAGAAAATATCTGTCTTTTATGTGACAAAAATTTTGATAACGCTCTATCTCAAGAAGTAATACGCAAAATTTAATAATACTTCATATTCAGTTAGACCTAGATGTAAAATGGTGTTGATTTGTTTGTTGTGCAAATAGCCCAACAGGTAACGCTGCTATATTTCAAAAACTAATGCACGGAATTTAATCAAACTTCATTAGCTATTGCAAGAGATTGGAACCAATTCCTTGTTAGAAAGGTTCACTCTTAGCAAATATATTTGTCTGGTTCCCTTTCCGATAAAGCTCTTTTGTTTTCGATCAACTTTGAAATTCTACAGTATTAGACATTTAGGGTAACTTTGATCTGTATTAAATCGTTTGCCTTTACCGAAAAAAGGAAAATGCTGTTCGATTCTAATGAGTTCGTGAATGTCTCACAAAGATACTACTTTGGATTTAGGTACAGATGGGCAACAGTCATGTTAGGGACCCATTTAGAACATGGAAATCAATTCCGTTTTAGACAGATTCAGTCTTAGCTGGTTTGTCTAGTTATCCTCCCATTTTTTGATAAAGCTCTTTTTCTTTTGACCAACCAAAAAATTCCACAGAATTAGACTCGCATTCAACATTTAGGAACTTTTCCTCAATCAAACCTCTTACTTTTATCGAAAATGTGAAAATGCAAATCGATTCTAGCTAATGCACCTAAGAATAAAAATGAGTTAGAAAGGCGCTACTTTAGATTTGGGTACAGACAACGAAGAGTTATGTTTCAATCGCTAGGGACCAAAGACCAATTCCGTTTTAGACAGTTTCCCTCTTAGCTGGTATCTTTATGCGGTTATCCTTCCATTTTTGGATACAATGCACCTGAGAATAAAAATGAGTTTTTAAATGAATCAAAAAATAACTACTTTGGATTTAAGTACAAGTACAAACAGAAAAAAATATTTTGGAATCATTAGGGAATGGAAACGGTTTCCGTCTTATGTAGGTTCCCACTTAGCTGGTATATGAGTCCGGTTATCCTTCTGTTTTTCGGTAAAGTTCTTTTGTTTTCGATTATTGGTGAAATTCCCCAATATTAGGCTCGCATTTATGGAAATTTGAAACATTTGCTTTCAGCGAAAAAGGAAAAAATTCGATCCTAGCTAATACGCTTGAGAATAAAAATAAGTTCGTTAATGTGTCAGAAAGTAACTATTTTTAATTGGAATGCAAATTTAAAGAATCATTTTGCCATCGATAGGGAGTGGTAAGCAGTTTCCGGTTTACACAGGTTCCCTTTTTAGCAAGTATATTTGTCTGGTTTTTCTTCCCCTTTTTCGATAAAGCTCTTTTTTTCGATCAACAGGAAATCTTACAGCATTAGATATTTAGGGGAACTTTAACTTGTATCAAATTTTTTCCTTTATCGAAAATGTGAAAAAGCTATTCAATTCTATCGAATGCGCCATAATTACGCGATTTAGACATCGCACTTTCATTAAAAATAAAAGGGAACTTATAACAAAACAAAATTAGCAAAAAGATATTACAATCCTTGAATAATTTAAATAATATTTTTAAAAGTAGGTAAATGAACTGAAAGTATTTTCTTAAGTTATTTAGCGTTCCAAAATAGCGTTGTTCTTACCATTAAAACTTTGAACATATTTCTTGATAACATATTGATCTTATATTTGAAAAACTTGTTTGAAAAGAGTGTTTTGAAAAATTCTGAGGGGTTGGGATTAACGTGTTCAACTCATTTTGCTGGCATCTGGTTCATCTGTAGTACTCTCAGTTTACTAGACTTGCGTACATAATACACATTGCCATACATAAAATAAAATTTGATATGATAATCCATGATACTTATTATTAATATGCTCAAACATTACAAACATAAAATGTTTTACAGTGTTTTATCGAAACATTAGTATGCACACTTTATTAAAGAAATTTATACGGAACATATCTTAAAGATATTAATCATTTAGAGTTTATTGGCCTGTATTAAAATATAGAATGGCACATAATATTCGAAAGATATACTATATCGGAGATGTTGTAACATTAAAGTTAATTTCTTAAACGCATTTCTAACAATTTGTTAATTGTCATAAACCATTAGTACAGAAAAGGGGGTAGGTTTAGGGATTAACATTTCTTTCAGAAGTTCTTAAAAACTGATAAGATGTATTACATAACAAGTTGTATTAAGATTATTAACAAATGTTAGAATACACCTTTCTAAAGGCTTCATATCAGGTGCCCCTCCATCAATTGAAGTTGAATGAAAGTGTTAATGAAAACGATAGCAGCAAACTACATTACTGCTTCTGTTTTTTCACAACCTTTCATTTAGCTTCAAAGGAAGATCTTTTTTCAGAGCATCTCAGTGTTAAATTTACATCGATTTCTTGGTATGTTGTTTTAATCCATCTATCTTTTGTTGCCACGTATTTACTAAAAACTTAAAAATTACTCTATAAGCCTGTAAAATAATAATCAATAATCGATTGTAAAAACATCTCGATTGTCTCGATTGTAGATTCCGGGAAGTAATCGATGACTGTATCGATTGTATTTTTTTACGATGACGATTTTTCTCGATTGGTAAAATCTCGAGAATCGCCCATCACTAAATATAATAAAACACACATACTACAATATATATTAAAACACACATACACACATAAATAACACCTGCATTCAACAGTTAAAGGTATATATAAATATTATACAGGCATACTTACAATAAATACAATAAACCCAACTGGGGTGAAAAATTAGCCAGAGCCAGGAATCGAACCCGGGACCACAGTATACAAGACTGCTGCTCTAATCGTGATGGGTTCGATTCCTGGCTATGACTAATTTTTCACCCCAGTTGGGTTTATTGTATTTATTGTAAGTATGTCTGTATAATATTTATATATACCTTTAACTGTTGAATGCAGGTGTTATTTATGTGTGTATGTGTGTTTTAATATATATTGTAGTATGTGTGTTTTATTATATTTATCGTAGATCGATGTAATAGTAAAATCTATTCATCGTTGTCTGGTCATCCAAGGCTGTCGTATAGATGGCTTGTGACTTCCCCAACTAGTGAGAATTTGCAGACTCAGGCATCGGCCGGAGTAGCTCAGTGTTTAGAGCAGCAGTCTTGTATAATGTGGTCCCGGGTTCGATTCCTGGCTCTAGCTAATTTTTCACTTTAGTTGGGTTTATTGCATTTATTGTAATGTATGCCTGTATAATATTTATATATACCTTTAACTGTTGAATGCAGGCGTTATTTATATGTGTATGTGTGTTTTGATATATATTGTAGTATATGTGTTTTATTATGATATTTTTTTATCTCTCTCTATGCTGTGGAGTCTGATTATGAAAGATAACCCATTTGAACTTAAACAATGTAAATAGCATTGTCTAACAGCATTAAACAGCATTTTCTTCCGGCTAATATTCCATAACAAAATTAAAAATACATCAAAAAATAAATAAAATAATTAAATGATATGAATGAAACTGAAATTTAACAGACATGTAATCGAACCATACACTTAAACCAGTGAAATCAACAGAAGCCTAGAAGCGGCTGTATGCAACGAAATCTTTGCCAAATTCTTCCGCTATTAACTCCTAGCATATGGCTAATACAAATGTATCGCTTTTACTAAATTAAAAAACTTTATTTGAATGCATTATTAATATTTTTTATATATAAATGTTTTTTGGTGGTGTTAATGGGCAAACTAAAAAATATACATTAAATGCGAAAAATAAATTAGAATTTTTAATTTAAAAATATGGTGTTCACTTACAATCTGTAACCGAGTTTGATCACCTAACTTTTATAGAAATTCAGCTACTTTCTACTTAAAAGAGAGAATTTAAAATGTGCTTAATCAGCTTCAATCATTTTTATCAGTAAGTATATATGGATAATACGTAGGTGGAACATCAAGGAGCAAAAATGACCTTCAAAATAACAGACAAATCTGAAATACTTGTGAAGTCGTTTTAAGTTTTGAAGAGTTTGAAACACATGAAGAGTTTCATCCGAAAGAATATAATGCACTTTTTTCTTTTTTCACAAAAGATGGAATAATGAGTTATGAATGGATTCTGACTTTTATTGATTTACATATCTTTGAATTATGGTTCTTTTACTTTTAATTATTATCGTATAGAACTGCGTTCTTTGTGTTTGCTGCTCTTTTATGCCTTCTGTATAGTTAAAAATATAGATGGTTAAAAAATAGATTTTACGCTTTTAATGACTCCAGTACAGACAGTATTTTCAATAGACATTACCCATTGTTTACAATACACTTCTCGAGACTATTTTTGAATGCGTTCGTAATTATATAAATACGTAACACCTACAGTCGTCGCCTGGTCCGTTCGTCTGCCTGTTTGTCCGACTGTCCGCATAAAACAGCTCAAAAACTAACCAACCGAATGGTTTGAAATTTAATATATATAATCGTTTGACAATTTTGCAAAGTCATTTCAAATTTTACGAAAATCAAATTAAATTAAAAATATATTAATCAAAATTTTCTTCTTTCTATTAAATCCTATCCTGCGTAATTAATTAAATGATATTACATGACAGATAATGATTCTAAGTTGCCATGGTGATGACGTCTTATTTAAGATGGAGTCCTCTTATTTCCGTATTACTGAATTTAATATATATAATCGTGATGAATTTTGTATGCATGCATTTTTGCGTAAGAGTGCAATAGCTATTCCACCAAGATCTGAATATTTAGAAAACTAGTTATAGTACGAACGCACATCATTTACCACGTTTGACGTACAATTTCTGATTTGTTATATTCAGTCGTACCACAGTTTACAAAATCTTTCTTTGTGGTAGATTTCTGTTGAAAATATGAGATAATTTTTCAAAAAGTGTTACGAATAGAATTAAAAAATAATAATCCACTGGGTCGTATATGTCTTGGCCAGTTGTCGAAGGGATAAGATGCTGTTTAAAGTTCTTAATGAATATGGTAAATATGGGTAAATATTTTTAGACAAATCTAATCAGCTTTAATTAAAGTAAATCATTTTCCATTTGTGATTTATACCAAAAATACAGATATTTCGTTTGCAAAACCCAAAACAGGCATTTTAGAGTTAAAGGGATCTTTTGGGTATGAACGTACTTTCTTTTTCTAGTTATCACAAGTCATTATATTAAAATAGCAAAAATAACGTCGGTCAATATATATATATATTAACACCAAATAGACACAGGTGATTTATATTTAAAAAAAAAAAAAAGCTTAGGTGCTTATCATTCCCAAACTGCATGACTAAATGGCTTTTCTTTTATATCCCAAATTCTTTTATATCCAAAATTTTCCGGAAAATCCAAATCTGATGTCAAAATTCATATTGTGTTCAAACTAAAATTTTCAGTCTTTGATTCATTTTCATTATGAAGACCACCTTCTGAGTTTATTTTATAACATCCTTTTAACAAAGACATTATTTCTTAATGAATGGCTATTTTTGCTTTTTGTTTGCTATGAAATATATGAGGGGGAAGGTCTTTTTTTTTATCTTGACAGATTGTTCTCACACACACATACAGATTTTTAAATTGATACTTTAATTAGATGTTAAAATAACAGATTATAGATTTAAAATAAATATATAAAGTATTGCTTAAAAATACCTAAATTCAGGAAATCTATAATGCTAGCCTGGAAATTTTTTCCAATGTAGGTTAACATTGCTATCTATAATTCATTTCTCTTTTATCGCCCGGTTTCGATATTAGCATTTTAAAATCATTTTCTTATTCTATATTCAATGCAAAATCTATTAATTTTTATGAAAGATCATTTTTTGTCTAAAGCATGAGAAATAAAAATATCTGTCTTACGATCAATTTTAGTCATTTTTATCAATAATCTTAGAACGACTAATACGTAGGTGGAAAATAAAACAAAAATGTCCTTCTAAAATAGAGACAAAAGTAAAACACTTAAATAGATGTTTTATCTTTTGAATATAATGATGCATTATAAAACATGAGAGAGAATTTGTATCTGAAAGAATATTAATACTGTTTTCCTTTCAATAGAAGAGATAAAATAATGAGTTATGGATAGATGTTAATGGAAAGTTTTATTGATTATCATAGATTTAACTAACCGATCTTCAGCTTTTAAAAGTTTTTCAGAAAAATGACTTCTTTTTGTCAGTTTCGTTGTCAACTGTACCATTAGCATAGTTTTAAAAATTTAATTTAAAAAACCTCTTTTTTATTTGAAATTCTGGTAAATTAGTCATTTTTAATTACTTGTATTAGCTGTGTACTAACATCAACAGCAATATCATAACCCATTAAAAAAATAAACAGGTGGATGCCAATGATAATATATGCAAAATTGATCAAAAGATCATTTATCCATTGTTTAAACGAGAGAAGAAAAAATGCAGGACTGATTTTAGAAAAATTATGAATACCAATACATCATTAATGCGTAGGTGGAACATCAAGCTACAACAACGGACTTTTAACGATCAACCAAATCTGGAATCCTAAAGCAGTAATTTTATCATCGGAATATCATGATACATTACACGGCATATGATATTAATGCCCTTTTTGTTTCAGAAGAAAAAAAATAATTATGGGTAATGGATGATTTGTAGTGGAAATGTGTATTGATTTACTCCTCTTTAAATTATAGTTCTTCAGGTTTTAATAATTTTGTACAAAAATTTCCGCTTTGTGTTTGTTACGTTGTGGAGCTCCCTTATAGTGACACACATTTGTGGTTCAATAATATTTCTTTTCTCTATCGATTAACTCTACTTGGATTTTCGGGCAAAGATGTACTTGCGGACTCGCATAACGCATGCGTTGCTACAATCTTTACTTATTTTAATAAAAAAAAATACCTGATTTTTAAGACGAGGGGGGGTGGGGGGGTGGGAGAGGGAAGATTGTTCAATTTTCCCTTGTGGTAACTAGACCTCATTTTCCCTTTAACGACTTCACTTTCATGATAAAAATCTTGAAGAGTTCATTAAAAGGTGTAAATCAGTTAAATTAACTTGTTTAGTGTTTAATAAATTAAACTAAAGCTGAATTAACTTAACCTTTAAATGCCGTGTGTTGCCTTTCGACAACATACCCAATTTAACCTTCTAAAATACTATTAGAATAATATTGCAGCTCTAATGGCTAATGTTGCCAATAATATATACATATAGAAAATATTATTAAATCAATTTTAAACATGTCGATGGCAGTACTAGTGCTGTTTAAGAATAAATACAGATTTATTTTTTCAATTGTTGTTACATGATCTTTATGTTTTGTTTGGAAGCTTGTGAAATACACTATTTTGTTCTGTAGTGATCATATAAAATTTATTACATTTAAAAGTAAGGCATATAGCCAGTATTTATTATTGCTTTTGGATATTTAACTGTAATATATTTGTTGTAAGTAAATTTTTGCGTGTGTTGCCAATTGACAACAACAGGCATTAAGTGTTCCACTAAGCCTGGGGGGACAATGAGCAGTTTTAGTTTTACTTTCTTCTATATTCAATACAAGTAGTTCATTTTTCTATTTGTTTATATTGTAGTTCACTTTTTAAAAATATATACAAGATATTTTTCTACGTTTTATTTTCTGCAAATTTTACTCTATCACTTTCAGAATGCCTCCAAAAAAGTATTTGACTCAAAAACAAAATAGAAGTATTGGTTCATATTTACTCTCATAATGATATTGAAATGGCTATTCCGAAATGCAGTAAAGAGATTTCAAAGTAAATGTAAACTGCCAAACAGGGAGATTATTTGAAAAAAGAGTGCATAAAGGTAAATGAAAACCAGATAAAGTTTAGTGGAAATGAGATTATTCACCAAACGTGAATGAGCTGGATACACCAGTGGCTTTTTTCAAATATTTCTCTTCAGATTATCTTATAGAAAAAATTGCTAGTGAACGCAATTAAACATGCCTGCCAAAAAGATCCTTCTACACCTACGAATTTCACGTCACAAGACTTAATGCTTTTTTTTGGGAGAGGGAACATATTATACATTAAAACACCAAATAAAATAAATTAAGACTGATCTCTACTCATTCTGTCCTGAGTTAAATGGAATCCAAGTTTATGACTCCAATACAATCAAACATTGTTCAAATGCCCGACAGACATGTATAATATTTACAGTACATATACATTTAATATCTGAATTTAAACACCATTAAAACACCAAATAAAATAAATTAAGACAGACTTGAGAACAGTTAAAAAATAAAATTTATAAAGAATATACTTAAAAACAATTAAAAATACAATATGTAAACGTTTCGCCAAGCGACACGCAAGGCATCATCAGTACAAAAATAACCATTGCATTTCAAACGACAGAACAAATCAAGAACAGTTAAAGTTAGTTATTTTAAAAACAAACAATATTCACTAGGGACAGAACGAGCATCATTCAAAGTCTGCGATCGCAATTCAGTGAACCAAGCCTCAAGGAGCAATCTACCATGGTAAGTTAGTTATTTTAAAAACAAACAATATTCACTAGGGACAGAACGAGCATCATTCAAAGTCTGCGGTCGCAATTCAGTGAACCAAGCCTCAAGGAGCAATCTACCATGGTAGTTGTTGCAACCCGATTTCAAAATACTGGCGTTCGCAATGAGCGGAATGTGATTCGTTTGAAGTGAATGCTGGACCATTTTTGAATTCAAATTACCCTTTTTTAAAGCACCAGTATGTTCTTTTAGGCGAATTTCCAAAGATATACCAGTTTCACCAATATAAACACTATTGCAATCTTTACAAGGAATAATATAAACAACACCGGGTAATTTAGACTTATCATATTGAAATTTATGCTTATTGAAAAAGGAACTCAATTTATTTACAGGTTTAAAAGAAACCCCAATATTGAATGATTTTAGAATGCCAGAAATGTTTTCAGAAATGTTCTTATAATAAGGGATACAGATAAAGGAGCTTGGTTTACTACGTTGAAAAGGGGAGGGAGTAGAATTTACAAAAGTTAAAGTATTTTTAAAGATTTTTTAACAAGACCAATAGGATAGCTATTATTAACCAAATCGCGATAAATTTTACATTTCTCTATTTCAAAATCATTACTGGAACTGCAATACTTTATGGCTCTGAAGGCTAAAGTCTTAATAACGGTTATTTTATGGCTGAAAGAGCATATTGAATTGAAATTAGTATACTGACCTGTAGAAGTAGGTTTTCTGTAAACAGTAGTGGTGACAGATTGAGCGATATCAGTCGTGAGTCTGCGGATTAGAATGTCGAGAAATGTTAATTCAGCATTATTTTCAATTTCAACAGTAAACTTAACAGGGTTACCAATAGAGTTAGAAATCGTGAGAATATCATTTAAGTCTGCTTCTTTCACTATAAAAAAAATATCGTCGACATAACGTCTCCAAAAAAAAATACGTGGACCAAGTTCATAATTAATAGTATTTTCAATATTCTGCATTACAAGTTCAGCAATTATAACAGAGAGGGGGACCCCATAGCGGTACCAGAAATTTGACTATAAAAGCAGTTATTAAATACAAAACAGTTTGAGGTCAAACAAAACTTAACCAATTCAACAATCTCTTCGACATTAAAATCAGTAGGGTGTGTAGGAGTAGACAGATATCTTTAATAACTTTACAGACCAGATCAAAAGGGATAGAAGTAAACAGCGAAACAACATCGAGATAAGCCATGATGTAACCGATAGGGAATACAAAATTCTGTAAATCCTCAAGAAATTTTTGAGGTGAATTAAGACTGTAATTGGAGTTTAAAGTAAGAGGTTTAAGAAGTGCGGATAAGTAACTAGAAAGATTATATAAAGGGGATTTTAAAAAATCAATAATTGGGCGGAGTGGGATAGATGGTTTATGAATCTTTGGTAACCCATAAAAACGAGGGACAAGACCGGTGTAACATTTCAGTTTCGAAGCAGAAATTGGGGGGATTTTTTTAAGTTTTTCAAATTTGGAAATAATAATGTTCATCTTACGTTGAATGGAAGGAGTTTGATCTTTCTTAAGTACAGAATATGTATTTACATCGTCAAGTAGTTCAAGAGCCTTTGAATCATAAGCGTCTTTATCTATAACAACAGTAGTTCTACCTTTATCGGCTATTGTAATTATAATCGAATTGTCCGATCTCAGTCTATTGATAATACGCAAGGAATCTTCAGCACCAGCCGGAATGGAGTAATTAGAGTTTAAGATCGATGTAGAAATACCACGTCTAATATCATGTCTTACCAATGGGCAAGAACCCATAATAGCGGATACAGCAGAAGCAAGTAAATCGGGAATATCTAATTTCGTAGAACCCAGAGAATAATTCAAGCCTTTATTAAGCAAAGCAGATTCCGACACTGATAAAGTTTTAGACGAAATATTCATGACCCAATTATCGTTAATCGATGTAACAGTAGAAGATTCAGGAGTAACCTTCATAAGGAGGTTAGTAAATTTATTGGCATATTTCTTATCCAAGTTCAACTTCAAAAGGCAATTACTGTACTTTAAAAAATCCAGGATACGAAGACAATCATACGGATCAACAAAGCTAAAAAGTTTCGTGAGGTGCTAATGTAGGAAACGACGGTAAGAACGTAATAAGCCGTAGTTAAGAGCGATGGCAGCAGAGAGAAACTGGAGACTTGCTGAGTTAGAAACAGAAAAACCTCTCTTCGACTTCACTAAAGGTTTAACACGGAAAGAAACGGGAATAATCTTGGATATTCTGCAACGGAGTAAAAAGTCAATCTTTTTTAAAGTAAGTATAATTTTTGAGGAAAGTCCTTGACATGTCCTGAGTCCATCAACAATGAATTTACTGTATCGTAATTTACAGTACATATACATTTAACGTCTGAATTTAAAAACCATTAAAACACCAAATAAAATAAATTAAAACAGACTTGAGCACAGTTAAAAAATAAAATTTATAAAGAATATACTTAAAAACAATTAAAAATACAATATGTAAACGTTTCGCCAAGCGACACGCAAGGCATCATCAGTACAAAAATATCCATTACATTTCAAATGACAGAACAAATCAAGAACAGTTAAAGTTAGTTATTTTAAAAACAAACAATATTCACTAGGGACAGAACGAGCATCATTCAAAGTCTGCGATCGCAATTCAGTGTACCAAGCCTCAAGAAGCAATCTACCATGGTAGTTGTTGCAACCCGATTTCAAAATACGGGCGTTCGCAATGAGCGGAATGTGATTCGTTTGAAGTGAATGCTGGACCATTTATGAATTCAAATTACCCTTTTTTAAAGCACCAGTATGTTCTTTTAGGCGAATTTCCAAAGATCTACCAGTTTCACCAATATAAACACTATTGCAATTGCAATCTTTACAAGGAATAATATAAACAACACCGGGTAATTTAGTCTTATCATATTGAAATTTATGCTTATTGATATATGCTTCTTTTTTGGAGACGTTATGTCGACGATATTTTTTTGACAGTGAAAGAAGCAGACTTAAATGATATTCTCACGATCTGGCCTACTCCTACACACACTACTGATTTTAATGTCGAAGAGATTGATGAATTGGTTAAGTTTTGTTTGACCTCAAACTGTTTTGTATTTAATAACTGCTTTTATAGTCAAATTTCTGGTACCGCTATGGGGTCCCTCCTCTCTGTTATAATTGCTGAACTCGTAGTGCAGAATATTGAACATGCTATTAATTCTGAACTTGGTCCACGTATTCTTTTTTGGAGACGTTATGTCGACGATATTTTTTTGATAGTGAAAGAAGCAGACTTAAATGATATTCTCACGATTTCTAAATCTATTGGTAACCCTATTAAGTTTACTGTTGAAATTGAAAATAATGCTGAATTACCATTTCTCGACATTCTAATCCGCAGACTCACGACTGATATCTCTCAATCTGTCACCACTACTGTTTACAGAAAACCTACTTCTACAGGTCAATATACTAATTTCAATTCAATATGCCCTTTCAGCCATAAAATAACCGTTATTAAGAGCCATAAAATATTGCAGTTCCAGTAATGATTTTGAAATAGAGAAATGTAAAATTTATCGCGATTTGGTTAATAATAGCTATCCTATTGGTCTTAAAAAGCAGAAAAACCAACGTTTAAAATGCACAAATAAAATATGAAAAGCAGCAAACAGCTGTTTCGAATCTACTAGCGAGATTCTTCTTCAGTGCAAAAGGAACAGCGTGCAAGAAAAAGCAAGGCTGAGCAAAATCATAGACAGAGACGCGCTGGTTTTTATACCCTATGCGGGTGGCGAAGGCGCCGAAACAACCAATGAGAGAGAAGCAGTGGAAACGACTGGGTGGACAAGTAGCGACATCTACCGGAGAAATAGAGAAAAGAAAACAAAAAAGGGGGAATTAAATTAACGCTTTCCAAATACTTGGAAAATCTGGAGTACTAGATAAGTCATTGACTAAAGAGTGAGAATTTTTAATGATATGGTAAGCTTCCCAAAAATCAAGATCAAGGTTAGAAGAACATTTTTGGATAATGATGGCTGAGGAAAAATCGAACCTATGTTGAGAAGACCAAGAATGTTGAGCAATAGAAGAACGTTTGAGCTCCTGATTTTTAACATAACCTTCATGCTCTTTTAAACGAAATCTAAGAGCACGTTTAGTCTGACCAATATAAGAAAGACCACACTGACAAGAGATCTGGTAAATGCCCCAATTATCTAGGCGATCAACGGGGTGTTTGAGATTTGAAAAAGGGATTTTATTAACAGGAGAAAAAATAACTTTAAAATCAAACCTTCTTAGGATTTTAGCAACTTGCTGACTGATTTTAGGAAAAAATGGTAATACAACTGAAGTATTAGAGTTGGAATTAGAATGCCTTTCAGAATGGTCGGATTTCGTCAATTTCTTATAAATAGAATCGATAATATTAGAGGAATAACCACGATCGACAGCAATAGCTTTGAGGTAATTAAGTTCAGCACTAAGTAACTGAGGAGTGGAACAAATATTAGTAGCCCGAAAAACAAAAGTACTGAAAGCAGCGAATTTCTGGTTAGGGGGATGAGAAGAATGCCTGTGAGGTGGGAGACTGACAGAAAAAGGTTTACGAAAGACGGTAGTCTGAAAGCCATTTTCACAACGAATAACAAGGACATCCAGGAAAGAAAGACAGTTATTGGTCTCAATTTTAGAGGTAAATTGAATGCAGGGATCAATGGAATTCATAATAGAGAGAATATGATTAATATCCGAATTCATTTCAATCAGGACATAAACATCATCAACATAACGAACATAGAACGGAAATTTTAAGATTTCAAAAAGCTTGACCTCAAAATAGTGCATATAAATATCGCATAAAATTGGACTAAGAGGATTACCCATAGCCAAACCGTCAATCATACGGAAGAAATTACCATTGAAAACAAAAGTATTTTGCGACAAGCAAGCGCGAGTGAGAAGTATAAGTTCCTCGATTTCAAAATAAGAGAAATGGAATTCACAAAGCCTTTTCTTGAGGCAATCTAAAGCCCCCTCAACCGGAACGTTTGTAAATAATGATTTAACATCAAAAGAAACCATCATGTGACCCTGCGGCTTAAAATTATGAAGTTTTTTAACAAAATCAAAAGAATTCTTAACAGTGAAACAGTTACTGCTCAAAAGTGGGGAAAAAACAGAAACTAAATATTTGGCAAGCTTATAAGAAGCTGTACCGATACTAGAGACAATAGGTCTAAAAGGAATGTCAGGTTTATGGACCTTAGGTAAAGCATAAAACCTGGCACAATGCGCAATAGACGGAATAAGGGACTTCTTAAAGTTAGCAGGAATAATGGAAGAAGACTTAATGGCAGACTTAATAGAGTTAATTTCACTAGTGGAAGGGTCTTTGCGGATATCCACATACGGACCATCATTAATTAATTTATGGGTTTTTTCCAAATACGTAGATTTGTCGAGAAGAACAATCTGACCACCTTTGTCGGCCTTAGTAATAATTAAGTTTGGATCAGAACGCAAATTTTTCAGACATTGTTTAACAGGATGTTTAAGATTGGGTTTATAAACATTAGAATTGAAATCAACAGTATTGGCAATGAGATGCCTAATAGACTCTTTTTGAGAAGAAGATAGAGCGCTATGCTTAAAGGCTCTTTAAGCATAGCGCTCTATCTTCTCTCTGTTTTTTTTTTTTTTTTTTTTTTTTTTCCGCAATGTCTCAAATCAATAGGTTTTGTAATTTACGATTAAAAAAGTACAGGTTTTTGGAACACTTACATTTCCTACTTGATTGTAGGCGTAAGAAGGTTATTCCTAAATTCATTTCCATTCGTTGTAATTTATTTTCTTCAAATAGGATTGAGAAGGTCTTATTTCGTTCTAAATTAGCTCTTTTAAGAGCTTTGATTCAAGAGACTCGCCACAAAATTGCTCATATAGAGCGCGAGTTATATTCTTTACATATCAGCCTCGCTAATTCTACTCCTGATTTTCAGTCCATTGACAGAAGGTCATGGAGCAGAGTTCTCACAGCTTCTTCTGTTCATTGTTCGGTTTTAAAGAAGAAATTTAATGCGCTTTGTGGAAGTTCTGTCGCTAATAACTGCAGTAATTTGCCTCTTGTTAACCAAAATGCTGTTGTCAATCTTTCTAGTGTTCCATTAAGTAACAATCAGCTCGATGCTCTCAAATTGAATAACAATTTTTCTGTCTCTGCTATTCCTTCTTTACCTAATCTTATTGCTCCTATTGAAAGAGCCTTTAAGCATAGCGCTCTATCTTCTTCTCAAAAAGAGTCTATTAGGCATCTCATTGCCAATACTGTTGATTTCAATTCTAATGTTTATAAACCCAATCTTAAACATCCTGTTAAACAATGTCTGAAAAATTTGCGTTCTGATCCAAACTTAATTATTACTAAGGCCGACAAAGGTGGTCAGATTGTTCTTCTCGACAAATCTACGTATTTGGAAAAAACCCATAAATTAATTAATGATGGTCCGTATGTGGATATCCGCAAAGACCCTTCCACTAGTGAAATTAACTCTATTAAGTCTGCCATTAAGTCTTCTTCCATTATTCCTGCTAACTTTAAGAAGTCCCTTATTCCGTCTATTGCGCATTGTGCCAGGTTTTATGCTTTACCTAAGGTCCATAAACCTGACATTCCTTTTAGACCTATTGTCTCTAGTATCGGTACAGCTTCTTATAAGCTTGCCAAATATTTAGTTTCTGTTTTTTCCCCACTTTTGAGCAGTAACTGTTTCACTGTTAAGAATTCTTTTGATTTTGTTAAAAAACTTCATAATTTTAAGCCGCAGGGTCACATGATGGTTTCTTTTGATGTTAAATCATTATTTACAAACGTTCCGGTTGAGGGGGCTTTAGATTGCCTCAAGAAAAGGCTTTGTGAATTCCATTTCTCTTATTTTGAAATCGAGGAACTTATACTTCTCACTCGCGCTTGCTTGTCGCAAAATACTTTTGTTTTCAATGGTAATTTCTTCCGTATGATTGACGGTTTGGCTATGGGTAATCCTCTTAGTCCAATTTTATGCGATATTTATATGCACTATTTTGAGGTCAAGCTTTTTGAAATCTTAAAATTTCCGTTCTATGTTCGTTATGTTGATGATGTTTATGTCCTGATTGAAATGAATTCGGATATTAATCATATTCTCTCTATTATGAATTCCATTGATCCCTGCATTCAATTTACCTCTAAAATTGAGACCAATAACTGTCTTTCTTTCCTGGATGTCCTTGTTATTCGTTGTGAAAATGGCTTTCAGACTACCGTCTTTCGTAAACCTTTTTCTGTCAGTCTCCCACCTCACAGGCATTCTTCTCATCCCCCTAACCAGAAATTCGCTGCTTTCAGTACTTTTGTTTTTCGGGCTACTAATATTTGTTCCACTCCTCAGTTACTTAGTGCTGAACTTAATTACCTCAAAGCTATTGCTGTCGATCGTGGTTATTCCTCTAATATTATCGATTCTATTTATAAGAAATTGACGAAATCCGACCATTCTGAAAGGCATTCTAATTCCAACTCTAATACTTCAGTTGTATTACCATTTTTTCCTAAAATCAGTCAGCAAGTTGCTAAAATCCTAAGAAGGTTTGATTTTAAAGTTATTTTTTCTCCTGTTAATAAAATCCCTTTTTCAAATCTCAAACACCCCGTTGATCGCCTAGATAATTGGGGCATTTACCAGATCTCTTGTCAGTGTGGTCTTTCTTATATTGGTCATACTAAACGTGCTCTTAGATTTCGTTTAAAAGAGCATGAAGGTTATGTTAAAAATCAGGAGCTCAAACGTTCTTCTATTGCTCAACATTCTTGGTCTTCTCAACATAGGTTCGATTTTTCCTCAGCCATCATTATCCAAAAATGTTCTTCTAACCTTGATCTTGATTTTTGGGAAGCTTACCATATCATTAAAAATTCTCACTCTTTAGTCAATGACTTATCTAGTACTCCAGATTTTCCAAGTATTTGGAAAGCGTTAATTTAATTCCCCCTTTTTTGTTTTCTTTTCTCTATTTCTCCGGTAGATGTCGCTACTTGTCCACCCAGTCGTTTCCACTGCTTCTCTCTCATTGGTTGTTTCGGCGCCTTCGCCACCCGCATAGGGTATAAAAACCAGCGCGTCTCTGTCTATGATTTTGCTCAGCCTTGCTTTTTCTTGCACGCTGTTCCTTTTGCACTGAAGAAGAATCTCGCTAGTAGATTCGAAACAGCTGTTTGCTGCTTTTCATATTTTATTTGTGCATTTTAAACGTTGGTTTTTCTGCTTTTTAATATTGTTGCACAAAGGCTTTATTTGCTATTTTTACCTATTGGTCTTGTTAAAAAAATCTTTAAAAATACTTTAACTTTTGTAAATTCTACTTCCTTTTCAACGTAGTAAACCAAGCTCCTTTATCTGTATCCCTTATTATAAGAACATTTCTGAAAACATTTCTGGCATTCTAAAATCATTCAATATTGGGGTTTCTTTTAAACCTATAAATAAATTGAGTTCCTTTTTCAATAACCATAAATTTCAATATGATAAGTCTAAATTACCCGGTGTTGTTTATATTATTCCTTGTAAAGATTGCAATAGTGTTTATAATAGTGAAACTGGTATATCTTTGGAAATTCGCCTAAAAGAACATACTGGTGCTTTAAAAAAGGGTAATTTGAATTCAAAAATGGGCCAGCATTCACTTCAAACGAATCACATTCCGCTCATTGCGAACGCCAGTATTTTGAAATCGGGTTGCAACAACTACCATGGTAGATTGCTCCTTGAGACTTGGTACACTGCATTGCTATCGCAGACTTTGAATGATACTCGTTCTGTCCCTAGTGAATATTGTTTGTTTTTAAAATAACTAACTTTAACTGTTCTTGATTTGTTCTGTCGTTTGAAATGCAATGGTTATTTTTGTACTCATGATACTTGCGTGTCGCTTGGCGAAACGTTTACATATTGTATTTTTAATTGTTTTTAAGTATATTCTTTATAAATTTTATTTTTTAACTGTGCTCAAGTCTGTCTTAATTTATTTTATTTGGTGTTTTAATGGTTTTTAAATTCAGACGTTAAATGTATATGTACTGTAAATATTATACATGTCTGTAGGGCATTTGAAAAGTGTTCGATTGTATTGTAGTCATAAACTTGGATTCCCTTTAACTCAGGACAGAATGAGTAGAGATCAGTTTAAGAAAGTCCGAAAATTTATTCATTTAAATGACAACTAAAAACATCTACCTCGAGATGATACGAAACATGATAGATTACAAAAACTTCAACCTATCATTGTTATTTTAAACAACCATTTTGCTTCTAACCCTTTTAAACAAAATCTCTCAATTGATGAGCAAGGGTGCACTACTAAAGTTTGACATTATATGAAGCAATATATGCCAAATAAAACCAAAAAATGCGGCTTTAAACTTTTTGTATTTTCTGGTATTTCTGAGAATGCTTGTAACGTCAAGAAATATTCAGGTCAAGAAAATATGCTAACGGGACCAATTACTGAACCCGACTTTGACCCTTCAAGCAATGTATTCAAATAGACTGTGAATACGAATAACAAGATCAGTAAACTATAAGTTGCATTTTGACAACTATTATACGGATTTGCTGCTGATTATACATTTGGCAAACACTGGCATCCATACATTGTGTATGGAGTCAGAAGAAATATAATTCCCGGGTGCAACCTACCGATGAAAACCCCTAAAAAGTTTTAGATTGGGGTTCTTGATTAGAATATACTACAACTGTAGATGGCATCGACATTTCATCACTAGTCTGGAAAGATAATAAATTCGTAACGATGCTATATCTACTTGCGCTGGAACAAATCCTGTAAAAATAGTCAGTCGTTTTGACAGGAGTCAAAAAAAGATCATTAAAGTAGATAGCTCATATGTAATTAAGAAACACAAGCGACATATCGGAGGAGTTGACCGATTTGGATAATTTAACATCTCGCTACAAAATTAATATTGGTAGTCGCAAATAGTATCTACGAATATTTTATCATTTGCCTGAATTGATTATAGTAAACGCATGGCTTCTCTACAAAAGAGTTTTCAATGCTAATGATCATCAACCGGAGATAATGTCTCAATCAAAGACCAGAGCAGAATTTGCAAGATCATTATGCATGGTGAGAGGTAAATATACCCCTAAGCGTGGAAGACTCTCATCGATGGTTGAAGAAGAAATCAGAAGAAAAAAAAAATCACAGATGTCCATCACAGTACTCACATAAAGATGTTCGATTTGACCAAACAGGACATATGTCTCTATATGCAGAGAAAAAGATGAGGTGCAAATTCCCTATATTCGTAACAAAATAGGAAAAAATGTAGTATTTAACAATTGTGTTTTAATAGAAATAATAATTATTTCAAAATTTTCCATACAATTGCCTATCTAAGTAGTTTGTACTCATATTATCAAGTATCATAAAATAAACATTTTATTTTGCATTCCAAATTGATTTTTATAATGTTTTACTATAAATTTTTGTATTTGTAATAAGAATTAATTACTTTTATAAAGCACTTTTTGAAAATTCCTTATCATAGTTCTTAAAATTCATATGTGTTTAATATTATAGAATTTTATCAAGGAAAATTATTTTTCCAATTAAAATCGAATGTTGTCGATTGGCAACAAACTGTTTTTTAGCCGTAAACCATACTTAAAATAAAATATAATTTTTTAAAGTATTTTTTCCCATAATTTATTTAAGAAATGAAAGCAGATAAACATTTTAAATTGATTTTTAAAAAATCACGCATTTAAGGGTTAAAACAACAATAATAATAACTTAAATAAGTTAAGTAAAATTATTTTATAGCTTCATATCCTTGTTTTAATCACTGTCGTAAGTCTCACATCATAAAAATTACATTAATATTGCATTAGCAAACGTTGTTTGGAGTAACATTAATTTAATTCTTGTTATTTATTTCATTCTTGTTCAATGTATCAATATTGATAGATGAAGAATAAATAATACCGAGATATAATGCGTTTCGAAAGAATATACATATCTGAAATCAAAAGTAGACATTTTATCTACCGAATATAATGATGCATTATACAACATTAGAAAAGATTATCATTCGAAAAGAATATTAATGCACATTTTTATTCTGAACAAACATCAGAATAAGAAGTTATATGGATGGATTCTGAAAAAGAACGTTTTATTGATTCACATGTCTTTCCATTATAGTTTTTCAGCCTTTAATAATTTTGTGGGGAAGTATTTTCTTTGTACAATTTTCCAAAAAGTACAAAAAAAAAAGAAATCTCGCCTTTATCACCAAAGAGAAGAAAGAAAGAAAGGAAAAGAGCTGTTAGATTATGAATCATGTCTTTATAAAATGTATGTTTAAAAAAGCCTATGGGGCTTTCTTCATATCAAAATTATAACAAACTTTCAATACAAACACCTTATTTTGACACCACATTTGGATTCTGAAATTTTTATCCGATGATACCAGAATACCAAACCATAATTAAGAAGGTGGAGCAAACAATACTTAAAAAGAATATGTATTGTAAGTTAGAAAACTTTTTACACAAATTAATTACTGTAGGTTTCAAATACGCAAATGAAAAATGACAGCACATTGAGCCAAGAAGTTTTAACATTAAAAGTTCAAAACTTGTCATTTGTATAACTCAGTAACTTTTTTATGATATGGATTTCCGTTTTGCATCCTAATGTAAAACTTTTCGAAGATACTCATACACGCAGAGCTTTGCAAAATAATAAGTCCGCACCAAAATTTTTAAATTTCTATTTAATTATTGCCAATCAGCGTATTATATACACTGCAATATGCAATTGCATATCTTATGACTTAAAGTATATAAATGCATAAAATGCCGTAACATTGTATTTAAATGCATATTTTGAACTTTTTTAGCTCTATCATGTAGAGTCTATTTTAAACTGCTTTATAAATATCAACGTTATCTATGCTAATAAAATAAAAGATTCAAAAGATGTATCTTGATGTAGCGCATCTTGAACTGTAACAGCATTTTTGGATGCTTTTTACTGCATATTTGTGTGTATATTTCGACAGTTTTTAAGTGCATATAATCCGTTCTCCGATTATTATGTGACAATCGTTTAAGTAAATTTTGTACAAAACTCTTTTTATAACAGTAAATAATCATAAAAGAAAAGTTCTTGTAAATATATTTACAAAAATGAAAGAAATATAAGGAAAATGTGCGTTTCAAAATGAAAGAAATGCAATTAAGTTATAAAATATGTTTTATTAGGAAATTCTTCCTTCCAAATTATGCCATAAACTCATTTTTACATTGAATTAATGAGTTTCTACATATGGAGCAAGCTAAAAATACATCACTGAAACAGGGGTTTTTGTTTTAGTTCACATATGGAATTATTTTCCACCATCACATGCAGCTTTTGCCAATATTTCGGATAGGTTGTTTGGTTGATTGTGTTTATGACGGCCAATTATCAGCACCAGGGATATAGGCCCTAAGGGAGAGAGTGCCTTCCGTGGGGGTCTTTCTAAGGGAACCTAACCCGTATTTACGCTTGTAAAATCAAGGTTCGAAGAAAACCACGAAAACACCAAACTATTAGGCCGACGGGTGCGATTGGGATCGAACCCAGCAATTCCCGTCTACCAGCTTCGAAGCAGAACCTCTCGGCCCCTGGTGGAGCAATATTCCAGATAGGTTTCCTATGTGGTTGTTACTAATTCCTTTGTGGTTCGGCTAATTTACTTCAACAGAGCTTATAACAAAAGGTTTGTAAAAACTGCAAATATTTTAAAGCAAGAATTAGGCGAATTGGGAGTGGCGTGGACATAAATATACGCGATCTAGCTTAAGCTCAAATTCAGTAAAACCTGAAAGTAGGAATCTTTTCAAAAATCATTTCTTAAATTCAATCGCTTAGCTTAAAGAAAATTCGTCTCCCTGTTCGTTTGCAGGAACCTGAAAAACACCCTTTAGCACACCATGAACGCTGTATCACTTGAAACGCTTTAATTATCACAATAAAATGTTACTTTAAACACTGGAATATAACCGTAAAAAGGAACCCTTTGGATTCCATCAATATTTTATTCGTAAATATCAAACTCAACTTCTTATATGATGGCGAAATCACAATCGTAGATATTCTCCAAGAACATCTAAATCGAAAATTTGCTTCCTTTTCAGCAAATGAAGAACTCCACATTCAAAAGCTGCATTCAGGGAAAATTCAGACTAATTTATCCGTAAGAGTGAGATGCGTCTAAATCCATTGAAACCCACTCCTACCGCAATATATGCAGGGTATAGAAAGCTACAGTGACATAATGATTGCCATAATTGTGGTTTGTGGGCCCGTTACAGTGGTCGTGTGTTAATGATTTATGACCATGAAGGAGTGCGAATGCCCGATCTACGCTGCCGGAGGTAGTTGGGATCCCATCTCTAGGTTCGGTTGTAAAACCCATACTGCTAGACAGCCGAAGCCCGTTTAGTAAAATTTGTAATAAGTATAAAATAGGAGATAACTTTTTTTTAATAGGATATAAAAATTGTCTTGTTAACGAGTTTAGAAATGCTCCCTTGGTAATCTGTAAAAATATCGTCGCTAGTATATAACGTACATGAAACTGTAGGAAGGATAAATTTAATTTAACATTATTCAATATCCATTAAAGTTGACGATATCATATATCTGCTCTTTTTTCTTTCTAACCAATTAGCAGGCCCCTACCTGCCGGGAAGCTCCAGCTGAACGGGTTTGATCCCTGGTATCGGGGCGGGCGACCGCCTAATCGACGCGCAGCGGCAATAAACCTAGCGGGCGCTTAGAACGTATCGGCAGTGCCTTTTGCTTAGTTGAGAACGGTGTTATATCGGTTGCTTAACATTTATATCCTGTTGTTTGGAATTTGCACATTACTACTCATGTTGATCTCGTAATTTGGAAACTTGGTCAGGTAACGAGACTATCATACATCTGCCCAGATAATGACAACCAATGGTCAGGTAACGAGACTATCATATATCTGTTCAGATATTGACAACCAATGGTCAGATGGGAACAAATATTCGTTTCGATAATTTTCCGCTATAATCTTGTGGTGGACAAAATATCCCATTTCCCTATTTATAAATTTTTATAATGGCATTATTAATACAAAATTAGTGTTTCAAAAATCGTTTAATCAAAAACATTTACCTGATTTATATTTGGTGTTTCTCAAACATTATATATGCATTATATATATGATTATAAAGAAACAACCATGAAAGACATAATCTATTCTGAGAGATTTGTCTGAAATTCGAGGATTTTCAATAGCATTAATTGCTTCATTTCTTAGCAACTAATATCGCTCGAAAAAAGAACTCTTATATCACAGTAATAAGTCTTAAATTTAATGAAAACTTTTCCTCCAAACTTTTCCTTATTTTCATTCAAAAATTCTACGGCATAAGAAATCATTTACTTGATTCTTTGTGTTGAATGTATTTCGTCTCCAAATTTTAGAAAGTGTTTTATTCTTTCTTGCACTTTAATTACATTTCAACTAATCAAAATTGTTAGTAGAGTTTACAAGAAGTTTCTAAAGTTGTTTTTTGAAAACAAGTTTACACCTGTCTTAGTTCAACATGACACTTTTTGAAAATACAACTGTCTGTTTAGATGAATTAAATAACATTGTGACATGCAAAAATAGTTGTTTGACATCACTAAATGCAAATTCTGCACATATAAATATATTTTACTAGAAAATTTACAATACTTGTAGAAAATATTTTAATCTGGTAAATAAATTTTGCTATATTTTGGTCTAAAATTCTGTGTATTTTTATTCTTAATTTTTAATTTTATGTGCTTAAAACGACATCCCCCTCAGGCAAATAATATATTTCTCAAGTTAAAGTTTTTGCAATTAAAATTATTGACTATTATGAAGCACAGAGTTCTTGCGCTCTGTGACGTACACGGTGAAGGTCATGGTATTTTGATCATTTCCGACAATGACGTACGCAGCATACGTCATGATATATGGTTGATTTCTTATTTAGGATTTCCGAATTCCCACCAGAAAGTTTTAACTCTTATTTTTGCTTTACAAGATGATTGATTATCCCTAAATAAAGTAAAAAAAATTGCCAATTAAATTTTTGTGGTGTGAATTCAAAATTTCTAAAAAAAAAAAAAAAAAAAATCTGCCAGGTGTGCCAACACTGGTGGCTAGTGACATACATCCGCTAATAGTGCTAGAGCGCAAGGGGTTAATGAGAGAGACAGTAAGAATGCTTAATTTAGTATTTAAAAGTATTTTTGGCTTCGGGTTTGTAATAAAATTTATTTGTTCAAAATGAAGAGGGTAGGGAGTGCGCATGCGTCAACTCTTGAAGATGGACCAGCGCGAGCTCCCGATGTTTGGCTAATTTTTACAGGAGTGGGGTAAGCTAGGTCCTTGTACTGTATATCATTCTTTTATACTCTTTATGCTCTTCAGTTTGGTATATGATAAGTGTGAATATGTGTAGGGGTTCCGGAGATATAATTCATTAAACTTTCTCTAACTTTCTTTTTCATATCTCCAATGAACCAGGCATTAGCCACATATTCATTGTTTCCTGTGCTTTACCCTGTATATAAAATGTAATTAACTGATAAATTAGGACTCTATAGACTGTTAGTTTTCCAAAGTTACCTATTATGTGTGATTATCTCAAATACTTATGATGTTTTAAACATATGAAGTTCATGTACATTTTATAGTATTGGAGCCATTTTCAATAGTTACCATGCATTAAAATATACTATAACTTACTATTTTCTTAAAATGATCAGTCGATTTGTGCACATTGACTCCTGTAGATCAGTTTTGTATGTAGTTTTTTAAGTTATCTCAAAGTTTTCTCATATCACCGTGCATTTTAAAATGTGTTCTTTTCGACTTTTTGTGACAGAAACAAGATAGAGGCTCCATGGGATTAGCATTACAGTGTTGACATTTTTCTTAACGTTAAAAGATATTAATTCAACATTTTTTTTTCCCTACTGCTTAGTCCGGTTAGTCTGAACATTAAGCTTCCCCCGTTTACAATTATCTTAATCCCGTGGGGCCCGCAACTGTAATTAATAATTTGTTATTTGATTGTCACTTTTCGATTTTTGCTTTTCATTTTCCCATAGGTTTTCATTAAGTTGTTTACTTTTTTAAACGTAATTTTTAACTCTTAATATTGCTCTTTTTGAAGACTTTTTATGCTTTTTATATAGTTTTAAATTTCAAATTTATTAGCTGTGGAAGTTTTTTCATTTTTCTTATCTTTAAGAATTTTTAATTAGCATTTGTAATTTGGAAATTTTTATTCTTTCGCGTTTGAATGGTTGGTGGATGACTATTATCACAAAAGGCTATTTGATTTCTGAAAGTTTAGTTGCAACTATAAGAATAATTTCCTAGATTGCCTCTATAACGGAGTTAAACATATATGTTCTGCTTTAAACTGTGGTTAGAAGTGGATGTGATTGGTTAAAACTTTCAGATTTTACTGTCTTGAGTGTTATAGTACCTTTTAAAGTTAATAATGAAAACATAAGGTATGATGCATTGTGGGTTCGACTTGGCTGTCGGATGGTATTGTCCGACACCTATTATAACTTTTATTTAATGATTAATTTTAATTGATTTTGGATACTTATCTTACATTGTGTTATGGATATTTATGGATGTCGGATAGCACTTTCAAGTACGGGGTTGTAGAGCCTATTTTGTAGCATGAATGTCTTAACGTTTATTTAAACGTTTTGTCGGATGAATGTCTCAAGCATCACTGTAGCGCATTTAAGTAATACTTTTACACCAGTTATTTCTATAAACCTTTTATACTCCATCAGTATTGTCACCGTTGCGCACTTAGTAGCCATTATTATTACAGTTTTTTTTATTTTTATTTATTTTTTTTTTATTTATTCTTTTTTTCTAAATGTTTCCACAATTTAAATATTTTGATATTTTTATCCCTAGTGGAGCATTGTGGGTATCTCCTTTGATTGCTAAGTTTTTAACCCTTTGTGAGCCAATTTACTTCCCTGCACCAGTTTTTTTTTTCAATTGCATTTCTCCCCCTTATTCTCGTGTTTAGGCTCTCGCCTTCCCTATTCGGTCTATTTTGGGTACAGGGTTTCTTTTGGCAAGCCCCATTTTATTCTATCTTTATCAGGGGGGACGATGGAGGAGGAGGGGGGAGGCTTTTACAAAAAGTTTTACCATTTCCATAGTGTGAGTTGTCATTTTAAAGGTCTCGGCCTGTGCTTCTCAATTCCGGTATCCTTTTTTTTTTTTTTTTTTTTTTTTTTTTAATCTAGCTTCATCTTTTGGCCTGTAGGTGGCACGTTTCAAATTTTTTTTTTTCATATTATATAGTATAATTCTTTAAGGTTACTTGAATTATATCCGCTTGATGGGCTTGACAGAGGCTGCTCAATTACATCATCATCTATTGCAATGCTACCTTTTATAAACAATTGGGGGCGCTATCTTCCTAAATTTTGATTTCTCTTACTAAGTATCCCTTGTCCCATATCTTTTTAAAGGTCTGGGAATAATATCTTCATTTTTAGAAGTAACTCTCACTTTCATTCTCTTTTTAGCCACTAGGGGCGTCCCCAGGCCAATTCCACTTCTCCTTTGACTATTACAATATGGGTATTTACTATTACTGGTTATATATATGTATGTGAGGAATAAAGGGAGGAAGGGAGGAAAAAAAAGAAAAAAGGAAGGAAAAAGGGAATATATATATATATATATATAAAAGAAAAAGGGAAGGAAGGGAAAAAGAAAGGTAAAAAAAGAAAAAAAAGAGAAGTAGATAGATGATTGAATGTGAATAGGGGGAAGGAAAGAGAAGGAAAAAGGGAAAAAGAAAGAGAGAGAAGGGATGGAGGAAAGGAAAAAAAAGGAAAAGGGGAGGAAAAAAAGAAAAAAAAAGGGAAGAATAGGGAAAAAAGGGAAAAATTTGAAAAGAAAAAAAAAGAGAGAGGGGGGGGGATATAGGGAATTATAACCTATTCAATTATGTACATCATTCATACTTTTCTGATTAATTTAGATGTCCAGTTCCTCCCAGCTCCTCTCCCTCTTTTCGTGCCGGGCTCCCACAACAGTCTCTTATAGCGTTTTTAGCTCAAGTGCGGCCAGGACTTCAATTTACGGTGGAGTATCTCATATTTGTTATAACATGCTATAAAGTTTCAAGTTCTTGTCCACCAACTAAAGCTCTAACTGCAGTTCTGGTCGCTGCTCATTAATTATATAATTACATAACAACTATTATTTTATTTGGGTTGGGGGGTTTTGGGAACCATTCTGTATGGCGCGCATTTTTTTTTCTACCAGCCATTCATTTTCTGCCTATGGGAGATGGATCGGTACTCTAAGTGTATCATTTTGTAATTAGTGAATAAAAGTTATGTGTATGTGCTCCAAAATAATTTTTAATTATTCGGTATAAATGTGTAGATATTATAATCTACTAGTTTAATATTTATATATATTTATATCTTCATTCTACATGTACATGAGCTTCAATAAGCACAGGAAACTATCCTCTTTTTTCCCCCTTCTTCATTTGGCAAATAATAGACTATCACTATCAATTACTTATATTATTTTATTTATTTTAATATTCAAAATTGTCCTTCAGCAAAAGTATCACCTTCTTTTCACTAAGTCATTTACGATAGTCAAGGCTATTGGTTTTTACTTTTTCCTATCTATGTTCCTTTCTTTCTACGATATACGGTGGGGACCTAGTGATACCTCAATCTATCGTTTACTTTTACAATAATCTATTATACAGAACGATCCGTTAAAATAATTTCAACTATTCTTTATTACTTGGGCTATATGTTTTAACATAATATAAAATGAATGACTCTATGTTATGATACAAGTTTACATATTTTGAATTGTCCTATTGTGGTGACTTAACGAACTCAAATTAATATATAGTCACAAGTATGCTCTAGTAACTGGCCTGGACATGGAAGAAAGTGATAAGTATTTGAATAACTCTTCCAAAACAGAAACTTTGTATGAAATTAAAAGTTCACTAAAAAAAATCATCAAAACCGAGATCGAATTCGACACCGGACAAACTTCCACTATTAAATCAGGAGACAAAGTGGTCAAATAAATCCACTCTAAAGCGTACACGACAAAACTCCAGTCAATCTTCACAAGCGCTAAAGTCAACCACAACAAATAAAAATGTAATGAAGTTTAACCTAGAAGTAGCGAAGACACTTTCAATAACAGAGCTGCTTGAAATTCACAATGGTCTTCTAAAATCACACGAAACAGGATCCAGTAAAGAAGTCGACAAATATTTGCAATTAATTCAAAAAAAACATCCAAATCATTGAAAATCAGCTACGAAACGCATCTCAACAATCCCAAGACCTAAAACAAATAACAACCGAAAAGGAAGAGTGGTACAACAAGGCAATCGACCTGGAACAAGAATTAAAAGACAGAAAGCAACAATTTGAAGTTTATATACAACAAAAAGACAATAGAATTCAAGAACTAACTCGGGAGATAGATTCTCTGAAATCATACAATGAATTGTCCAACAAGGATGAAGCAGGAATTGTGAACTTAAAAGAGAAAGAAATTTCTAATCTCCACCTAACGATAGAAGAAAAGAATCAACTAATTAAAGAGTTAAAAGAAAAATTATATACCCAGTCCCAAAAAAGATCACAAGGAGGACTCCCTTCAATAAGAGAAATGGTGATAGATGAATCTATACTTCAAGATATCAACCAAAAATTACATTCAATTGAAGCAAATACAGAATTCTTAAAAAATTCGTTTCAAAGCCCATTAGAAAAAATCCCAACGGTCAGCCAACAACATTCACTATCATCAAAACCTCTGTATTCAGAGAAAATCAGTGCGGTTTATAAAAATCCAAAAACCACCTCTGAATCCGCCATACTTTTAAAGAAGACACAAGCAACAAAAACTTCACTACAGACAATTAGAAATATTCTTAATACGGAGACAAAGAACATTCCGGACCTCCCTAAAATCTACTGTGAAACAGCTCGTGATCGAAACACCTTAATTATAAGATCCAACAGTGAAGAAAATACTGAAAAAACCCTCCGAATAATAGAAGGAATTGAAAGACTTAAAGATATCACTGAATTAACGTACAAAACTATAAATTTTAAGAAGATAATTGTTCTGGGAATCCCTTTATTTACTCAACCAGAAGAAGTCACAGAGAAAATCTTGAAAGATTATGATCGAGAAATCCCAATAGCGATACATAAAAAAATTCACCGAGAAAAATCACAAATTTACCATTTGGTCCTGGATTTAGATATCAATTACGCCCGTCATCTGACGAAGCAAGGCCGTATCCTGATTGGATTTAATTCCTGTAAAGTTGCGGATTATCGCCCAATAATCCGCTGCTCGCAATGCCAACGATATGGCCATACAGGTAACAACTGTAGATTTGAAGCTGCCTGTGCTATTTGTGCGTATAATCACACAACAACAACTTGCCCAAATAAAGAAGATCCTAAGAAAATATGCTGCATCAATTGTCTGAACACAAAACATGATTTCCCACACAGAGCGGATTCAAATGAATGTCCATTATTTAAACTTCGATTTCAATCGAGGAAAACCTTCATAAATGTATCTGCTCCACATTCAACCAACTAAACAATACAAAAATCGTTTCATCAAACACAAACAAAAACTCAAACTCACCTCCAATTCCAAATTCTACTCAAATTTCTCATCTCTCGGACTCAAACTCTTCTCCGCAAGGACAACATCAAAACATGCAAGTACCTTCAACAACTAATCAAATATCATCACCCTTTAAAATAGCACAGATTAATCTTCAAAAGAATAAAAGTGCAACAGCTTCACTCCTTCAATTCTTAATTCAAGAAGACTACAAAATAGTATGCATACAGGACTCCAATATAGTCAAAGGAAGACCACATGGCCTTCCCTCAGGACTTCCTTGCTACTCTTAAAAAAAAAAGAATTGCCAAATAATAATCATAGATACATCGTTACAGCATATAAGAGTTCAACAAAATGATAACTCAGTCTTCGTGAATATCTCCTCAACAGAAGGACAAATAACTATAGGCAGTCAGTATTCCGCACCATCGGCTAATTTAAAAGAAGATCTACAAGACTGGGCGAACACGTCGGGTAGGAGTTCAAAACTTCTGTTGCTGGGTGATTTGAATGCTCATAGTGTCCTGTGGGGGTATGAGAATGATAACGAAAAATTACAACACCTCATCAATCATCTCAATATGATGCACTTATTAGTCCTAAATGATCCTTTCTCAAAACCAACATTTGAAAACACGCATTTGAAAGGTTGGCCAGATGTATCACTAGCATCCTTCCCACTGTTCCCAAAAGTTTCCTTATGGACTGTTGAGGATGATATGCACTACGGTGACCACAGGCTGATAACCTTGTATATGGATATCCAAACCCCGAAGCTTCCAAAGCGTAGATATCGGACAAAGAATGTCTCATTGAAAAAATTCAATAGAAAATTATCTAAATCATTGCAAGAAAATAATATAACTTTCCAGGATATAAAAACGACGGGGGCATTCGAAAAAGAGTACGACAACTTTATAAATGTAATAACACAAACCTGTGACCATACTTTAAAGAAAAAAAACTCCACATTTAATCCAACAGTTTCTTGGTGGACAGCGGAACTTAGGAAAATGAGAAGCTTTGTTAAAGCACTTTATAGGAAAACAAAACTTTTGTCTGCATCAGAGGAAGACATGATCAAATTAAAAAAGTATAGAGCACTCTATAAAAAGAAAATTCTGGAAGCAAAGAAAACAGCGTGGAGTTCTTTTTGCTCAAATACCAAAGACCCCTTTGGGAAACTAAAAAAGACGGCATTTAGAGATTTTTACAGACAGGAAGTCTACGCTCTTTCTGATTCCACTACAGCAACCCACTCAAGACTATCTTTTTATGCAGAAATTGCCAATTCAATATTTGGTCCTTCGGACTTGCAACCGCATCAAATTCATCCGCGCTCAACCCAGCCAGTTAATCCATTTATACTCCAAGAACTAAAAGCTGCCATCTTCTCGTTCAATCGGAATAAAGCACCAGGTCCTGATAATGTGGACCATCTGATTGTACGAAATATTTACCACTCACATTCATCTCTATTACTGAATCTTTACAATACTCCATTAAACTTAAATTACTTCCCAAAAAGTTGGAAAATTGGAGAACTAGTCTTTTTTCTAAAGGCAGGTAAGGACCCACAATCTGCTCAGTCATACAGACCAATAACTCTACTCCCAATTCTGGGGAAAATTTCTGAAAAATTATTATTAAAACGAATAAATTATCATTTTCGAAATTCGACAGTTCTACAGAGTTCTCAACACGGATTCTTAGAGGGTAAATTGGCTGAATCAGCGATACAAGAAGTTCTCTCAAAAATTGACTTACTTCAACAAGAAAACAACTACATTTCATTAATATCATTAGACATCCAAAATGCTTTTGACAACTTACCTTGGGACGCAACAATCCAAGAACTGGAATTTTTGGGGTTGGAGGAGCCATATGTTAATATCCTTGAATCCTTTTTATCTCACAGAGGAGCGAAACCAAATTGGCTAGCACAAGAAATTCATTGGTTTAGGAAGGGGTGCCCACAAGGTTCATGCTTTGGGCCCTTCCTATGGAGAATCTTCCTAAACGCTCTCTTAGGCCATTTAAAATCGTTAGGTTACATAATAATAGCTTATGCAGATGACATTTTAATTATATTAAATGGTAAAACAAGGCGAGAATTAGAAAAATTAGGAAAGGACATCTTAGATTATATTAGTAGGTGGATGTCAAATCACAACATGAAAATATCTTACAATAAATGTAAAGTTCTCCACCTTAGAAGACCAAAATTTTTGAAAAGAGCTCCAACACTCAAAATTGACAACCATTCATTAAAAAGTGAGCCAACTTTAGAATACTTAGGTATCGTTCTGGATAGTACGTTGTCGTTTCTCCCCCATTTACGAAAGAAAAGGCAGGAAATTACACAACTTTCGCAAGACCTATTGAAGTTTGCCTCAGCTTACGGAGGAGTAAACAAATTAATTCTGAAGATTTGGTACAATAGTATCTGGGAGAAGAAAATCACGTATGCTGCAGCAACTTGGTTTCACCGGATAAGCAAAGCCCATGGGCTTCGTCTGATCTCATCAATACAATACCAATGCCTGTTATTAGTTTCACGTGCCTACAGAAAAACTTCGGCGGATGCCCTTTGTGTTTTAACAGGTATTCCGCCCTTGGCACTTCAACTTGAATATATAGCAACAACAGGAAGAGTCTTACGTCTTGGAATCCCGACAGGAAATCAAGAACCAATATTTTACCAACCAAAAATGAAGTCAGATCAAGTTGAACCATTTAAAGAATATTTCTTTCAAATAGATCCAGAAAATACTCCACATGTAGAAATAAACATTTATACGGATGGTTCCAAGATGGAAGATGAAACGGCATATGCCTTCTGTGTGTATCAGAGAGGAGAGTTAATCCACGAGGATCAAACTAAGTTAAGTAAAGAAAATGCTGTTTTTCAGGCAGAACTCCTGGCCATAGAAGAGGCTGTGCTGTAGATTAGGAACTCCCCTCATAAAGAAGTATTAATACACTCGGACAGTCTCTCAAGTCTCTTAGCAATAGAAGATGTTTTTTAAAAAAATCTCATCGCAGTACAAATTATCAAACTACTCCAAGAAACAAGAAAAAAGATCTTCTTTAAATGGGTCCGTGGACATGTGGGTAATGAGGGAATGAGCATGCAGATTCTTTGGCAAAAGAAGCAACCAAAGCCACATCACATACCAAATACAAATTCTTTCCCAACCCTCCTTCTTACTTGAAGAAGCTTCTAAAATCATCTCTACACGAACAATGGCAGACTAGCTGGGACTATGGTACCACAGGACGGTACACATGCGCTTTAGCCCCAAAAGTTAGGAAAAGATAATCCTGCTGCATAGAAATCTTTTTCTGTTTGCCACTAACCACGGCCCATTTTCATCATATCTTTATAAATTTGACAGGGTTCCTTCTCCATTATGTGTATGCGGTCAGCGAGCTACATCATTGCATTATATCTTTAACTGTACCCTTACATCATATTACCACATAAGAAAATCTCCAAAATTTTCTTTGTCTCAGTGGTTCTCAGTGGTTTTGTCAAATCCATTATTTTGTCAAAAGATAATTGAATGTATGAAAGTTTTAGAAAACAACCATTATTTGTTTCAAAATGTTTTGCCATTTATAGATGATGATGAGAACGTATCTTAACAAATAGACAGATACCACCAATTCAAAATAAACTCTTAGCCACAAACAACACGATTGAACTATAATTGAACTGTTGCAAGAACAATAGACTTTTGAACTTTTGTGTGTGTATATAATTATATAATATTCATCATAATTATTCACTGTTTTACCTACTTTTTATATTCTACATTATTTTTAAAATTATGAATCTCTTTCTAATTTAGTATACATATACGTAGCTTTTATTGTATTTTTGCAGAACGCCCAGCTTTGCAGAGTAATTGAGCTTTTGCCGCTCCAACAAGTTTAAAAATCCTATTATCTATTATCTCATGATCTTATTAATTACAAATATCTAAATTTCTCTCGTAAACGCCCAGTAAAAATTGGGTTTTCCAACGTGTATATATTGTACTTATATTGTATTTAATCTTAATATTCTCAATTGGCTTTCCTGTAGGTCCCTTCGGGCCTTTTATTTATTATTATTATTATTGTTATTATTTTTATTTTTATTTATTTTTTGTGTGTGTGTGTGTGTGGTGACGACGGTAGTAGATGGAAACCGCTGGGTGGGGCTTGTGAGTGCTTAAGCCATTTGGTAGGCCTCCCCACCTAGCTGACCCCTTGTTCAAAATGAAGAATGTTTATAATGTATCTTTTATGTTGATTCCGTATTTGTACACACATTATATTACGTAGAGTTTTGATATGCAACAATAACTTCTGTCTCGTTGATAAAGTATTAATTTGCTCTAAATACACCATAATTTTCAATTTAAAAATGATAGTCTCAAAGGCGCAGCAAACAACATGTGAACAGACTAGACTTCGTTTCTGAACATAAGAATTGGCTGGAAGCTGTGCAAAATATACAAAAAATTCTAAATGGGAAGAGGAGGGAAAAATACATCTTTTTCAGAAAATAAAAGTTGGCATTATAATGATTTTTGATTTTTTAACATCAATAACAAACGTTATAAATTTAGAAAATGTAAACGCAGCTTATTTCTAAATATTTTCTTAATACAGTTTTTTGCTCTGCTGGAATTTCTGTGCTATTTTGAAGGATCTTAATGATCTTGATAAAAAAAAAAAAACTGGAAACCTGAACATGATAGGGGAAAAGAAATTTTGAGATTACAGTAACGAAAAGCCTAAAAAAAACAAAAAGAATGTAGAAAAAAATAAAAAGTATTATTTTGCAGTTTTGTAGTATAGCTATGCTTCTGGGAAAATATTCTTTAATGTGAAAAGTATAGAAATTCTCTCCGAGAAAGTTATGATTTAGTCATATTCATTTTTAACTATTCGTTTCATGAATATATGCTATTAAAAGTAATAAAATTACACATAATACATATAAAGAAAAAATCCTCTATTTAAATATTCCTGTGATATATGCTAAATCATCAATAATATTCAGTTTCTAAATAATTCATTTTACAGTGCTTAAATTAGCTGTAACTTAAATTGCGACACTGCGTGTAATTAGCCTTTGTCCTTTTCACGGATATAGATAATAAGCAATCGGTGAATACTATTACCTGGAAATGTAAAATAGAGATTAACTGATGTATTCTGGATAGAATAGTGTAATCGCCTTAGTATTTATAATTACTGTAGAATAAATCTAGAGTTAATACACATCACTAGGATTCCCAGTAATACAAAAGAAAAAATAAATTATCGTTAATTGATCCGTTGTTATTAAAAATTATCAGACTTAAATTTTATAATGTAAGGAAGAAGACGTAAAAAATAAGTAATTGTTTAAAGATTATCATCAAGGCATTATTCTTAATAAAGAAAATAAGAAATTATAAATGCATGAAAAAGTTCTTAGTATCAAAACAAAATTGGTTATATTCGTTGTATTAGATCCAAATATTGCAGAAATAATACATTCATCGAAAATCTTTCCATTGAAAAAAAAAACGCTTAATTATTGGAAATGCATTGGAAACATTTGCAATATGATATGCTATTATAATTAGAAAAACGAGCTGGAGCCCGCCAAAATTTGACAAAAAATATGTATATATTCAGAAATCCCTACACAGAACTTATAGAAATATATACAAATACCTACAATAAAAACCAACCTTGATTGGCTAATCCAACTCTTTAAATAATTATTATTTTAAACTATAGTTACCATAATACTATTTTGATTGATTTTAAGTTTTGAAATAAATTAAAACTTAAACCTGGATTATATAAGTAAAAAGAGCAAAATAATCAAGATAAATGGTCAAAATGTAACCAAATAGTCTCTAAACTTCTAATCTTTATAATTACGGTAAGAAAAATTAGCAAAATCTACAACACTATAAATGAATCATAATATACAGGGTGTCCCTAAACTCACGGTACTTAGGTTAGGAGGTTATAGAACACAAATAGACAAGCACAAATTACCATACAATCCATGGTCTGAATGCAAGATGTAAAGCGCTAGAGGGCACCTCGCAGCGACCGCAATAAAAAGGCTGTTCACCGCAGCTATCTTCATTCGTTCTGTGGCTCATCGATGCGATAGACTGATGCGTACTCAAATCAGAAAAAGTTCGAGATTCATTACATGTACCCGCTCACCCGATTTGTCATATCTGGACTTTTTCGACTGGGGTCACATGGAGAGCCTCATCTACGATGATGTTTCCGTAGATTCCTCCATTGAAGACCTTGTTGCCCAATTATCCGTAGCTACTGACACCCTACGAGAGGTACCTCCACTTAAAAAAAAAAAAAATCGTAGATTCTACTGGCAATCTAGACGCCAGTACTATTTCCGTATTTTTACGAAAATTTCCCCCATAAATTACAGAAAAATGTCCGTAAAAATACGGAAATAGTACTGGCATCTAGATTGCCAGTAGAATCTACATTTTTTAGTCCGTGTTTTTTAAGAGTGTGGTGTTTTCGCCAATGAACGGCGGTCACTAGATCGATGGTGTAAAGCCTGCATTACTGTTGGCGGCCGCAATTCTCAGCAGTTGCTGCAGTGCGGGACCTACGTGTTGTTTACTTTCATTTTGTTGAATAAAATGTTTTTCTTCATATTATCGGTTTCTTTTCATTCCATCGCTGTCTACCTTCTTTCTCCTCACATTGTGCCACAGTATTTTTCGCGCTCTAGCTTTTTACGATTTGTGTTCCGACCACGGATTGTATGGTGATTTTTGTTTGTCTAGTTGTGTCCTATCACACCCCTAACGTATGTACCATGGGTTTAGGGACACCCTGTTATTTTAATTTCATAAATAAAATCTTAACAAGTCGTCATTTTCACTGTCGCAAAATTTTTATACGTAGGGTAGACCAGCGAATGTTGGCCATACAGAAACGCGATATTTTTCCAACTAATCGATAGCTGGCGTTATTAACTTAACATTTTGTTTCATATCACTTTTTCTTTCACCAATAAAAATGTCAGCAACGAAAAAGCATTCAGATAAAAAACATTTAAAATTACACTCAGGTAAGATTTTTTTTTTTTTTTTTTTTTTTTTTTTTTGCACATATAAATAATCGTTTCTGATTTGTTTCTAAACTAAAGTTTCACTTTGGTGAATACCAATCTAAAAAGACCGCTGTTCAGAGATTATTTTCTATTTACTGATTTTAAAAATATATTTACAGAATATTTTGATACAACGATTAAAAAAAAAATGGCAGTATGGGGCATGTTGAGCCCATTTAATCCGGGACATGTTCACCCGTTGTCCAAAAGTGTGTTTCTTACATTCATAAACCTATAAAAGTCAATAAAATCGCAAATTTATGTGTGTTAATGGGCAGTATTAACTAAAAGACAAGATAAGAGGGGATTGAATGTACCAGATGCAAACGTTGGAATCATGTGTCATTGGGAATAGGATATAACTGGGAATGTGACTTGAATGTGACATTATTTGGTAACTTATCACAATGCAGCGTTCACGATGACTTTGAAATTGAGTCTACAAATCACAGTCACATGAGAGTCACAATGTAACTACATTCTAAAGTCACATGGTGACTCGTCACAAAGCAGCAGTCACAATGACGTCTCAGTGGAGTCACATATAGTGGTCATTTGAGACTCATAATGAGATGTATGGAATTTTCTATTTTTTTGCTTCACCGTAGTGACTGTGACACTTGTGACCATGTATGACATGAATGAGATGTTATATGGACTAGCTGTGTGGTAGAGATAGTAATTACTCGAATTATATTATTTCCTTTTGAGTGTTCGCGTATTTAAAAATTAGCATTTTGTGACTTTTCCTTAATTTTTGATAACCAGTGCTATCTTATGATATCAGTGATAGCTATCGGCTATCCTATCCTACGAAAAATGCAAATTTTCACACGGAGGATACACTATCGCAAAAAAACAAGAATTTGTAATCCCAATGTAGGTAAGTGGAATAATAATTAGACCAACACACAAACTGCAAACATAATTAAAAATGCTTTTAATTACCTATCAAATCATAACTTTATAATGTGAGATTTTTGGCACCGGTGTGTACCGATGAGAGCATCTATATCAGGGATAAAACTGGTTAATTTTAACCTTAAGTCACTTTCAACACGTAATTTGTTTCTTTACTTGATTTTCCAAAACTGCAAAATAGGAAAAACATGTTCACATAAGTACTATGTCGTGTTGAACCACTTCAAGGACCTCAAAGCTGATTTTGATATTTCTTGATATACTGCTCATATATTCATCCAGAAGGAAATCAAGAATTTTCTCTTCAAATACACTGGTTATCAAAAATTAAGGATCAATCACAAAATGCTAATTTTCAAGTACGCGAATACTTAAAAAGGAAATAATATAATTCGAATAATTACTATCCCTACAGCACAGCTAGTCCATACAGCATCTCATTCATGTCACACATAGTCACAAGTGTCACAGTCAGTACGGTGAAGCAAAAAAATAGGAAATTCCATACATCTCATCATGACTTTCAAATGATCACTATATGTGACTCCACTGAAATGTCACTGTGACTGCTGCTTTGTGACGAGTCGCCATGTGACTTTACAATGTAGCTACATTGTGACTCTCCTGTGACCGTCATCTGCAGACTCAATTTCAAAGTAATCGTGAACGCTGCATTGTGATAAGTTACCAAATAATGTCACATTAAAGTCACATGATGGCTTTCAGGTGACAGAGAGACTACTGTGAAGTCACCATTGTGCTCTTTTGGGAAAAGTCTCCATGTGACTATAATATGATATTATTTAGTGACTTATCATAATGCAACGTTCATGATGACTATGAAATTGAGTCTCAAAATGACAGGCACATGAGAGTCACAATTTAACTACATTGTAAAGTCACCTAGTGACTCGTCACAAAGCAGCAGTCACAGTGACTTCTCAGTGGAGTCACATATAGTGATTATTTGAGACTCATAATGAGATGTATGGAATTTCCTATTTTTTTGCTTCACAGTAGTGACTGTGACACTTGTGACCATGTGTGACATGAATGAGATGTTATATGGGCTAGCTGTGTTGTAGAGATAGTAATTGCTCGAATTATAATATTTCCTTTTGAGTGTTCGCGTATTTGAAAATTAGCATTTTGTGACTTTTCCTTAATTTTTGATAACCAGTGTATTATTTGCTGTTGAAATTGTACTATTTTTAAACAGATGAAATAAAATATATGAGGACGTGAGTTTCAAAACTCGCCTTATCCAGAAAATCAAATTTTGGGAAATCGAGAAAAAACTCTAACTGCGTCCATCGGTTTTCATTGTAAACAAAGTTTTTACAATGCCATAAATACAGAGAAAAATTAGCTTTTTTGTAGATTGTTGTGTTATTTCGATGTAGGTTTAGCAATAGACTACATTGACAGAGCAAACATGATTTTTAAAATTTTTGATAAGGCGACTTTTGAAACTCATATCCTCATATATCTTTGTGACAAACCTTGATTGTTCAACAACCCACCGTGACCCACCAGTGTCTCGCGATCCATACGTTGGGACCCGCTGTCCTATATATTTTATTTATTGCTAGCCTTTTTCGCTTCAATTGTACAATTTTTCAAAGTGGGCTACATTTACGTGTTCTTACAAAAATTATCTAAATTTTATTGTCAAGTATATTAAATAAATAATGCATATAATCTTCTTTAAATGTTCCAGACTATATAGCTAAAATACATGCTTTCGGTCAAAATCTATTATACTGCACATGTAATGTAATCTTATTAAGCTGATCAAAATCTTATTATAACACAAAGAAATAAGTTTTATCTAATTCTACTCAAACTTACTACAGAATCATATTATTATGCTTTGTTGACACAATGGATCTTCATTCAGCCACTATTTACAAAGGATATTATATTAAGAAAACTATTATAATACAAATCGATTGTTGATACTAATTAAACTATATGATAACATTCTTGATTCATTTGTTTACAATATTCATTGCATACCGCAAGAAATCAAATCAAGTGTATTATTCTTGTTAAATACTATGCCTGTTTAAGTATAATATAATTCAATAAATAAATCACTTTATTAAAATCTGATTGTACGTGGTTTTGAATGAATAACTATTTGTTATTTTGTTTTTTTTCAAATAGATGTAATTTAAGATTCCAGAATTTCGCCGTATACGACCTGTTAAGAAAATATAAGGCAATTTTAATGTTTCAATTTTCATTGTAAACAAAATAATCCAGTTAATTATTAAAAATATATTATATTATAATTAATATTTTAGCATTGTATAATATATTAAATAGCACCCCCCCCCCCCACTTAAGGCAGAATAATTCCTACTTGTTGGAGGACCCGCTGACTATAGCCAAAAACATACCCAAAGTATTTGGCTCAATTCTATGCATAACTTCATGCATTTTTAAATGGTAGAATGGCGACACACGGGCACACGGGCAGACAGACAGACATTTGGTGTAAACATATTTTGGGGGATCTCTGACTCCTAAAACGTGTAAATCCGTCGAAAAAATTTTGATTACAATGCTTTCAAAATTTTTCTCTGGAAAGATTTCCAAATATTAATATACAATGCTTTCTTCTATTGAAAAGTCAGAAGAACGTAAAAAGGAAAGAAAAAACTTATTTCTTCAGAAACAAGAATAAAGTCTACGCTGTTAAAAGTTTGCAGCAAATTGTATAGTGTTTCTGTTGCTTCGATAGAAAACGGTTGGTTGGTTGGTTGATTTTTGACGACCGATTATCTACACTCGGGATGTAGGCCTGAGTGGAGAGTGCCCTCCGCGGGGCCTTTCTAAGGGAACCTAACCCGTATTTACGCATGGAAATCCTTGGCTCAAATAAAACCACGAAAACTCCGAACGGTTAGGCCGACGGACGCGATTGGGATCGAACCCAGCACCTCCCGTCTACCAGCTTCGAGAGCAGAACCTCTCAGCCACTGGTGGGGCTCGATAGAAAATGGTACCATAGCCGTAATTTATATCTGTTTCGATAATGATATGAGCCGTAATTTATCTCATTTCTGGTCATGATATGGTCTATAGTATGATCAGATACATTTCATAACAGGGTCAAGCAGGGTTCTCTCTGGCGTTTGACCAACATTAGCGATTTGGCGAATAAGAAATAAAAACCAGTTTCCAAATGAAAAGAAATGTTAGCAAAAATAGGTTCGGTGTGAAATACTGAAAAATCTATCTTAAGACCCTTATTGTATCACTTTTTTTCAATATGGCCTAAAATAGCGTAATTTTTTGCAATTGCTTACAAAATAGAAATTCGACTATCTGAAACATAAACTATTTAAAATAAGTACATTCTAAATGTCTCATAAATGTGGGAATGTTTCAGACATTCTATTAGAAGTATAAATAAAAATTAAAAGCAGCTATCTTTGATTTACCGTTTGGAAAATATACACTAAAAATTGCAATGAGATTTCGACTCTTAATCGATGGAAAAAATTTGACCGGCCAATGATACTTTGCATACAACTAATAAACAATATGGTGAATGTCTAATTTCAACATTGCATTCCACAAAAATTTTCACTACTTGGCGCTTGATGCGAATAATTTTCTTTGTGTTTTTACCGGTGTGACTCCGGCGCATAGATTGTGATTAATTAACAATATAGAAAAATCTATCGCATAATCCTTTTCGTGTCTTTGGCTGTTGCTAAACAGAATTGGCTTTGAGTCAATGTCTTTAAAAATAGATCAATATAAACGGCACAGTGCGCTTGAACATGTAAAGCAACATTATTCGTTCAGTAATGCAGATAAAGAATCTCGACTATATTATCACACCACACAGACAAAAACAGCAGAAATTAAGCAATCGTAATTTGGCGAGCTTCATTGTACATTTACTTGCCACATGTAGCCTTTTGTCGCGATTTGGCGCAATGGCGAGCGGCAGCGAGAACCAGGCGTCAAGTAACTATTATCTTTAAGGACGGTCGAATGACTAATCTTATTGAAAAATCTGAATTGAATCTCTAATTGAAAATCTGAAGCGAACTGTCTAGTCATTCGACCGTTTTTAAAAATAATTGTCTGTTGACCGTAAGATTAAACATGCCTGACCGTATTATTGTCTATATTATGATCTGAATAAAGTTGCATCACGATTATGTAACCTTTTCATATAAAAAAGCTCAAATGACTGGACATTTTTCTACAAATTTCAATAGAGGGCAGTTTGCTGCAAATTTTTAACAGCGTAAGTTAATTAAAATGTTTAAGAATGCTTTAAAAATCCATTTGAAAGGTAATTGAATTGTGTATGAGGGAGTATCAGGAAACAAATTCTATCTGATTCTACAGCTGTTGTATTGTTAGTGTTACTAGCATACGAAAGCCATGTGATATCCCCTGTCTATCCTCGCTTTCTGTTGGAGGTACTTTTACACAAGTATTAAAAAACAGAATGCAAGTTTTTTCTACCATAGTTGTGCAATGATATTTTGCTATTTTAAGCAGTTTTTCAGTGATGTCAAAAACACGAAATTATGTCACAAGGAAGTAACAGGAATAATGCTAATTCATATGTAAGAAGAGATTTCTAAACGAGAAAATTAATTTTGAGGCAATTTTAAAATGTTATTGACAGTTCTCTACTTCATACTTTTGGTATCGGGTTTCGTCTTCAAAAAGAAAAAGAAAGAAAGTTCATCTCTATTCGATTTAGCTGTTGCGTAGTGTTTGTAGCCGATAGTCCAAGAGCTGTTAAACATTTTAGGGAAGGTATTTGAGGCACCCTGAAAATTTGTGCAACACTTCTTTTGTAATGGCTGAATACAAAATCGAATGTCTGGCTGAAGGATCGTGGCCCAAAAACTGTGCCAGACACGTGTCAAGTGCCATTTTTGACTACCCAAAAAAAGGTATTTGAGGCACTCTGAGATTGAGACAGAATAATATTTATACTTAGAAAAAAATATTTTGAAAATGACAGACACTTCAGTCGGCCCAAAATCTGTGCCAGACACGTGCCATTTTTGGCAAAATGGCACTTGACAGGTGTCTGACACAGATTTTGGGCCGACTAAAGTGTCTGTCATTTTCAAAATATTTTTTTCTAAGCATAAATATTATTCTGCCTCAATCTCAGCGTGCCTCTAATACCTTTTTTGGGTAGTCAAAAAATGGCACTTGACACGTGTCTGGCAGTTTTTGGGCCGACTAAAGTGTCTGTCGTTTTCAAAATATTTTTTTCTAAGTATAAATATTATTCTGTCTCAATCTCAGCGTGCCTCAAATACCATTTTAGGGTAGTCAAAAAATGGCACTTGACACGTGTCTGGCACAGTTTTTGGGCCACGATCCTTCAGCCAGACATTCGATTTTGTATTCAGCCATTACAAAAGAAGTGTTGCACAAATATTCTGGGTGCCTCAAATACCTACTCAAAAATGTTCAACAGCTCTCCTACTACGAGCTTTAAGCACGAAATAAACTGTAAAATAATCTATTTATTTTACAAAAAAACATCTTAGTTTAATACTTGGGGAAAAACTACATTTATTGCGAACTTTTTGTTATTGTAAAATATTTAATCCATAGAAAAAATACAGTTTACAAGAATTTTTTCGGGAAATCGCGAATTGACGTTCTGACAGACAGTTGTTGCGTAATCAACAGATTTTTACGCCAAAAATTAACAAATGGGGTGAGTTAGAAACATTTTATACCATCGCTTAGTAATACAGAACTTAAATTTAACAATACATGAAACAGATACAAAAGAGGTATATTGATCCAAGAATTAGGTAAAGAAATTCCTTGGAAAAGAACATTAATCACAGTCAGATGAAATAGAAAGAGAGTAATTTTTTTCTGAAAATTGTAAACGCTAATTTTATTTTATAACTTACATATATATGTAATAATAAAATGTTTTGCCCTTTTATCTTAATTAAACTATTCCAAATTACTATAATATCTACCTTTTTTACTTAGCTTTAATAGTATCTTAAATATCTTTTATCTTTTTTCCATGCTTTAAATGTGTATTCTTTTATTATTCTAAAAACCTTAAATCCATTCGTCTACTCTTATAAAACCTATTAAATTACTTTTTCAGTTTATTCTGAAAATGAATTATTTTTGTTTCGAATGTTTTTAATAGCATTTGTTCTCTGATGTTCTATTTCCCATAATTCCTTGCGAAGTCCGCCAACATTTGTTTACGTTATTAATCTGACGCCGAGACTAAATAGTTCATCATCGACGTCACGCGTACTTCCCCTTTTCCCCCGGAGCTAGTCCTATCGTAAGCCTGCCTCTCATCACGTCCTCCCGCTATTCTTACGAGGTTGGTTCTTGCACTTGTAATGTATTCATACGCGTGCCATTTTTGGAAGTATTTAACATGCTGCATTGGCTAGGAGAGATAGATTTTTACGAATACTGAGTTGCTTAAATAACCAATGTCACTTGGAGAGCTTTGTTTCCTGCATCTTCGTCACGCTGTTCTAATACTTAACATCTAGAGGTTTACATTTTACGACGTAGCAACTACCTGAACATGGGTAGTATATTTCTAGTGGAGTTGGTGCACTTTATGATCATATAATAAATGTTTGATGAATCTAACGGCTTCTGTTATTATTTACGGGAAAATTCCAATGGGCGTCGGCTTGATCTTCCACTCTTAACCATGATTTTACGACTCCAAAACATTGAATTCTCGGTTGAGTATACGGCTGCTGTTTGAGACCGATATATTTTTATGATACTAGTGAAAACGTATCATATATATGCATATATTTATATATAAGTTTATTCAAAAGTTCTTTGAACAGCTTTGAGCACTATTTGTATTTGGATGGTGTCCATTTCAGTGACAGCTCATAATACTGTTAAAATTCACGCATTGCACGACAAGTTCCTTGTAAGTTTTGTTAAAATATCTTAGTTATTGATAATTATTTTGCAAAAATAAGAATTCGAATCAGGGTGAGACACTGTGTTTTTGACTGAATAAATGGATTATGACCCAAGTTTCCTATATAAACCTTGTTCGTGTTAGTATGCTCTAGCAAATCTTTCAATTTGTCTAAGAATTTTTGGAACCCATTGTTTAAATTGAACAACATAAATAAATAAAAACTTTTATAATAAAATGTTCTAAACGTGATCTCCATGGACATTCATAGACGTGTCTTTTTTAAAAATAAAGAATGTCGTTTCAATGTATATGCTTTGCAACTACAACTCATATAATTTTTATTAAGTAGTGTCATCAGTGTTCTTCTTCCAAATGAATTACATATTTGAATATGTCCCTGAAACGAGAGTTGTTTGATCCACAGATTATTTACTGAAAACAAATCGATGAAATAGGAGCCATGGCGACACGGTGAACGTCTGTTATAAATTCGATACTGGCAAATATAACACCCTAATCAATAATTCCATCATTATAAGACGTCTGTATAGGATTATTGGAATACATTTAAAGTTGATAAATATTTTCATCGTGCAGACATATATTACTCGTTTTCAATTGTTTGAACTACATTAAACGATAAAACATGCTTCTAAAATGTATATTAGTAAAGATTTGTGTATTCAAAACATTACAATTGACGATTGCAAACTTCATCAGTTCATATCTTGCAATAAAAAATGTAGCATATGTATTTTTTCATGGACATTAATTATGGAAATTTTGGAAAGAAAAATAAGAACTAAAATTGCAACATTGTCTAAATGTTTTCCCAAACTGTCTAGTACGTACTTGTCAATTCTGTTAAAATAGAATCGATAATCGGAAGCGATCGGTCATCGCAGAATCATCCACAGCCGTTGTCTGTCAAATATAACAATCTAGCAACAGATGATAAAAATTATTTTAACAAAATTGTCAGTAAATAAAAGATATTAAAGTAAAGTAAATCAAATTTGTCGGGCACACATTTCTTCTTTATGTTGGATTGATCGTGAAGTATCATACGTCCGTAAGCACCCTGTTAACATTTTCAGTCAAATATTTCCATCTTACAGTCAACTTTTCAAAGCCTATTTTGTATATATTTTTATTTTCTAAAATCAAAATGTTCACGTATTGCAGATTTTACATTCCGTTTACAATATAATTTTTTTCCATTAAGAAAATGTTACTATAATCGAAACAGGTAATATTCTGAAGATGTCTTTTACAGTCTGTATTTTGCTTGAAGTTACCTGGTTGGGAAAAAGTCGTAGAATCTTTAAAAATTCTTAAAAACCGAAAAAATAACCGAAATAAAAAACGCTTTGCAGGAGCATCTATAAGTCACGGGAATTCTTTTTAAGACAAGAAAAAAAAGATAACTCAGAAAACAGCCGACAGATGGCGCTGGTGCGTGCAAATTCAGTGGAAATATATAAATGAGACGGTTATAAAAATCTGCGTGAACCGTAAAAGTGAACCGTGTATGTGATCAAGGGTGCTAAGTGCGAAGGATAAAGCTTTGTTGGTGAAGTTGTTTTAGGTGAACTAGGAATCAGTGACTACTGTTTCGCGTAAATTGACAGTGCAAAAGAATGCGAGGATTTGAAAAGGACCTTTAAAAGTGACAGGCCTTATAAAGCTTGATCGGTGGTTTGAGGAAACTGGAACGCTGGAGGATCGCGTCAGATTCGGACGACCATGTTTAATGAAGGCACGTTCGCTGTGTGTTGCAGCCGAAATGAAAGCGTCAGCGTCCGATTCAGATGCAGGGACCAGCAGTGCTCGTGAAGCTGCCAAACGCTTAGGCTTACCACCATCCTCGGTACGCAATATTCTTCCCGGAATACTTGATCTGTACCCATACAGGTTAAAGTCATGCTATCAATTTTTACCAGAGGATACCGTACAACGGGTAGCATTTGCAAGGTGAGCTTTCTCCAAAATCGAACAGAATGAAGCTCATATATGAAGCTCATATTTTGCTTTATGGCAACGTTAATACCAATAACTGTTGCATCTGGGCGACGTCTAATCCACGTGAGTACAACCAGATACCATTGCATTCCCTATACATGACAGTGTAGTGTGGATTCACAGGTTCGTAAAACCTGTGAATCGACACTACACTGTCATCACAACACCCTTCTTCTTTGAAAGGCACTGCCCAGTAAATTGGTGGAAAACAGTTATGGTGAATGCTCAGCTTTATTTAATGCTTCTGCAGGAGAAGGTCGTGCCATGTTTGCGTGACAAAAATTCACTTTCTACCGTCCCTTTTATGCAAGATGCACCTAGTAGCTAGTCGCATTTCTACTCCGGTCAAAGAATTCCTGATACAGACGTTCGGGCAAGACACAAAAATTAGCAGCGATTACAGATTTCTGTGGTCTCATCGGTTTCCAGATTTCTGGTTATGGGCGTATTTGAAATCTCGGGTGTATTGATCCGGTCCACTGTCGGAACTGAAAGATGCGGTCCGCCGAGAGGTGTCATGTGTACATCCAGATCTGCTACACTTTTCCGTTCTGGGTTTGTGACTCTTCTCCAATGTGTTATCCCCTGTATTGATGGGCATGTAGAACACATAGAGTTGTAATAAACGATTTGGAGACATTCTGTTCATTATTTGCGTATTCTGTCTTTGAATTTGGGACGTCAGCACCAGCTATTGGCCGTTTTTTATTTTTTTCTGTCTTAAAAATATTCCCCTTGAACTATAGATGCTAACAATGCAAATAGTTGTTTAGTTCGGTTATTTTTTCGGTTTTTATGAATTTTTAAAATTTCTACTGACTTTTTGCCCACCGATACAACCTGATCTGTTTAAAATTATTAATGTCTTTCCGGCAAAAGATAATTTCTAATATTATATTTAAGTGTCCTTTTTATGTTCAAATGCTGGCTCATGTTGCAACCTCCAAAAAATGGAGTTATGCAAGAACAAATTAGAACAAATAATTATATGCCCTTTTAGTATGCTTCTTTAGAGCACGATAATATCTTCATGCTTGTTTAAAGATTAGAATGCTGGCTGCAAGATAAAAGGTTTCGGGTTTGAATACCTGTTCATTCTTGGACGTTTGTAGCGTGTCATATCTCTTTAATCAGAGGCCATGGTCTTCTTATTCCTTATTTAAAAAGATTATGCGTAGCGTTTTATGACTCAATATCACACTAATTTATTCTTCGACATTTTAAACGATCCTGTAATCAGTTTAACTATTACGTCTTTTCGCAATTATTGATGTATGGTTTATAAGAATAAAAAAACAATAACAGAAGTTTTAAAATTGAACGACAAAATTAATCCATGATTAATTAAATCTGACAAAATTAATCCATTTTGCCATGATTTTGAAGCCCAGGTTGAATATTTTTGTCATTTCTTATTTATCTTGCTTATTGCGTTGTTTGTCGATTATACCTGAAACAATATATATATGTATATAATAAAATCCATAAAAAGTCATATGTTTTGCTATAACATGCAGAAAAAAATTATGTTTTTGAAGTATAGTTTGAAGAATTTTTTTTAATTTTATAAATAATAATAATAATAATAATAATCTTGAAACTGGGGCAAAAGTTATCTTGGCAAAACCACAGAAAAAAGTCTGTTAGTCTTCGTATGCGCTTATATTTTGGTAAGATAAAATCTTGCACATGTTTCTAATAAACCTAAGAAATTCGATAAGGTAGTTTGATAGAAATAAAGTGTAAGTAATATTCGCAGAGCTTCATTAATCAACATTTACAGACTTCTTTAGTGATATCCGCTAATTTCCTTTGCCCTTTTATCTACTTCATTTTTGGTAAGCTAAAATCCTGTATTACTTTCCTAAAAACCTATTTTCGATGAGGTTTGTCAGTAGAAATAAAATGTAGGTAATTAACATTTTGTAGTTTTCATAACATGGCGGAATACTTGTCACAAGGCATCATTTGCCTGCTAATTAATAATAAACTACAAGAAAAATGAAGTGGCAGCAGTTATAGAATTAATTCCAAATTATAACAGTCATAGAGTAGCAATTATAGAATACACTTAACGGATTTACGTTAATTAAAATTTTGGTAAGTTAAAAGTCTGCATTACTTTCCAATCAACTCCATAAATTCATAGAAGTAATTTAGTCGAAGTTATGTAAGTAATTAACAATGAGCAGACGATTTCCTTACTCATTTTTACTTTCTTCTATCTTTACAAGAAGAAAGTATTGGATTCGTAAAAATTTTCGACTTCCGGTTTTCGACGGATTTACACGTTTTAGAGGTCAGAGATTCCAAAAAACATGTTTTTACAAAATGTCTGTCTGTGACTCTGTGAGTCTGTCTGTCTGTGTGTATGTGACACAAATTTTGTGGGCGCTCTACCTCAAGAACTAATGCACGAAATTTAATAAAAATTTATACTCAAATAGTCCCTAATATACATTGGTGCTGATTAGTTTTTGGTGTAAATCGCCCAACAGGTGGCGCTGCTATGCTGCATTTTTCGCGATTTCTGCACTAGCTCTATCTCAAGAACTAATGCACGGATTTTCATAAAACTTCAGATTCAATTAATCCTTGATATGAATTAGTGCTGGTAATGTTTTGGTGCAAATCGCCCAACAGATGGCGCTGCTATGCTGCATTTGGCAGCATTTACACGATTTTCGTAATAGCTCTATCACAAGAAATAATGCACGGATTTTCATAAAACTTCAGATTCTGTTAGTGCTTGACATGAGTTGACGTTTTGCACCTTTTGGTGTAAATCGCTCAACAGGTGGCGCTGCTATGCTGCATTTTTTGTGATTTCCGCAGTAGCTCTATCTCAAGAACTAATGCTTGGGTTTTCAACAAACTTCAGATTCAGGTATACCTGGATATGAATTACTGCTGTTTATGTTTTGCTGTAAATCGCTCAACAGGTGGCGCTGCTATGCAGCATTTTTCTCGATTTCCACAATAGCTCAATGTCCAGAACTAATGCACGAATTTTTATCAAACTTCAGATTCAGTTAGTCCTTGACATGAATTGATGTTTTGTTCCTTTTGGTATAAATCGCTCAACAGGTGGCGCTGCTGTGCTGCATTTTTTGGGATTTCCACAGTAGCTCTAGCTCCAGAACTAATACACGGATTTTCATCAAACTTCAGATTCCGGTATACCTTAATATGAATTAGTGCTGTTTGTGTTTTGGTGCAAATCGCTCAACAGATGGCGCTGCTATGCTGCATTTTTTAGAATTTCCCCTACAGCTCTATCTCAATAACTAATGCACGAATTTTCATCAAACTTCAAATTCAGGTATACTTTTATATGAATAAATTGATATAATTTCTTTTACTATTTAAAAGATTTAATTGACGTGATTTATATAGAAGAAAGTTTTGTGATGGCCACAACACACTAGTTTTAGGTGCGTTCATTATTATATAAATACGTACCACCTATAGTCGTCGTTCGGTCCGTCCGTCTGTCTGTGTATAACAGAGCAAAAACTATCCAACCGAATGTTCTGAAATTTTAAATATATAATTGTTGCAAAATTTTGTCGAGTCATTTCAAATTTTATGAAAATCGGATGTATAGTTTAATTACAGGAACAGTCAAAAGTTTTCCGTTACATTACGGCTAATGGAAAAAAAAATATTGCGAGTGCATTTTAATGATGTTACAGAAATACTTTTATTATAAATTTTAACGATGTTACAGCCTTTCGAACAGAATAAAATTGATATGCACTTATGAAGTGCACTAAAATATACATTCAGTACAATATGCGGTGCAAAAATATTTATAAAACTAGTTATTATACGAACACACCTCATTTGCCACGTTTGACGAGCAATTTTCCACTTGTTTTCTTATTCGTTGTTTTTGATGGATTTTCATAAAATCAACAGCCTTCCAACTGTGATTAGCTTATGGCACATACACTATATTTTAAATCAGAATACTTTTATTATAAAAGCGCTGCTGAATATTTGGTAAAATCTCGTTGAAATAAAAGTAAGTTGGTGAGATGAAACGCAAAATTTTCACTATACGTTCGGACAGCATAAAAAGATATTTGAAATTGTTGCAATTCTCTCCTCAAAAAGGCAGAAGTTCACGCGGAATAAATGTGAATCCAAATAAATGTCACCTTATTACAAAAGTAAATTATTCTACTAGGTAGATTTCGTATGAAATACTACCTATTGGCGTCGTTCCTATGTCGGAATTTCTGAAATATTTTTGCAGATCTACACCGATCATGACCCCTAGAACCCAAAACAACCATCAGTAAAAAAACTATATATATATATATATATATAACTTTCTTCTGTACACGATAACGTCCACAATTCTGCACAAATCTCTTCCAAACTGATACATAAAATCAAGGGGCATAAAATCTCGGTCAAGTTCGTGGATGGGCAAAATCGGACCAAGGGGATGGAAATAGGGAGGGGTTTTGTGAAAACAGAAAAAACCCCATAACTTCTTAATTTTCGTACACATAAAATCAGTTTAAAGTTTTTATTACTTCTAAAAATAGGTCCAAAAATTTGTGTATCACAGATTTCGGATAAAATTAAAAGTGGGCTCAAGGGGCGCAAAAATAGGGTTTTTGGGAGAAAAAAATTCCTAACTTCGTCAATTCTCAAGATATCACATCCAATTAATTTTATTATACATCTCCTTAATATTATCTACAACTTTTGTATTCACAAGTTTTTGATAGGACCAATTATTACCGCAAAAAAATTAAAAACGAAAACAAAAAAAGGGGGGGGGTGAAGAAGAAAAATTTCTATAACTCCGTCAATTCACAAGATATAAAATCCCCGTAAATTTATCATATATCTTCTTAATACTGTCTTCAACATTTATACAGAGAAGTTTTTGATAGGACCAATTCTTACAGCAAAAACAAATTAAAAATACATAGCAGTTGAAGAAAAAAATCATCTTATTAAGAATGTATTCAAATCCAAACTGCTTATTTTCTGACTCATTTTTAAATTAATTTTTGCTCTCAAACGCGTCCAATTGATAGATTCTCTTCTTCAGAAACTATATAATGTATCGTAATGATCGATTTTTTGATAGAGGCAGAATATATTTCAAAAAATTATGTCAAAGTGGGCATTTTGAACAGAATTTTCCGAAGCGATTGTGTTAGAAACGAAAAATATTGCTCTACTGAGAAAATAATTGTTTATTAATCAAGTTTCAATTAATTGAAAGAAAAATAAAAACACATGTCGCTTATAAATCTTTTAAAAAATCACGTCAGCAAGTTTCGTATTTTTTCTATTAAAAATTAATCTGAAAATGTGCCAGAAAATTTCGAGTTGTTGAGCATGGAAAAGTATTTTTTATAATTTATTTAAAAAGTATTTTCATTTATATCTAATCATGATTTAGTTTTTGTTGGTGCATATAATATACTTAACTTCGAAATCTACCTCCGCCTGTAGGCCGGGTCGGCAAGGATTTTATTACTTTACATTGTAACACAAAAATTTCAGAATTTTTAAATCCATGATTTTTTTTCCTTTAGTTAATTTTTACCTAATTTATTGAAATAAAACTTCCTTTAATCATTCTTTTATCATAACAATTAAATAACAGTGTAAAGATTCTAATTTTAAACTTAGTTTTTCCACATTATATTTAAAATCTTATTATTTTCATTTCATTATTTTTGCAACTACATCTTCATGACCAATACTTTTGTTTCCGTGACATTACCTGCTTAACTCATTAGATAAAATTTCAGAAAATGTTTTTGAAAAAACTGTTTTTTTTTCAGAATCTATTAAATTCATTTCGTATTGAATATTTATAAATGCTATTAGAGGATATACCACTTATGAATGAATTATAGTTTTCGCTTTCATTCCCATTTTTATAAACTTAAGCATGAAACGTAAATAATTAATAGAATCAAAATAACTTTGTATCATTTTAACATTGAAATAAAAACGTTAATCATTTTTAACACTTTCCAACAAAGTTGAAAAGTGTTTATGATTTCGGTTTGTCTGTCCATCTGTCCAGATGGTTGTCTGTCCCTCTGTCCGCACTCTAACTCTTGTAAATATACTCGGATTGCCCTGAAATTTTTGGATGTTATTAAGGTTCACTATAGCACGATCCCTATTTCTAATGAAGTTTTTAGCTTGTTTAGTTTATATACAGGGACAGACACAAGTATTCCGTTACATTACGGCTGTTGGGAAAAAATCGTTTCAAATGATTTTTAACGATATTACACGCTTTCAAGCATGAAATAATTAATATGCATTTATGAAGTACACTAAAATAAGCATTCTGAAGAATATGCTGTGTAAAGAATACTTATTCATTACACAAAAGAATTCCGTTACATAATGATATGGGGGCGCGGGGGTGGGTTTATGTTAAACTGTTTCATATATAATGAAATTTATATAAGTTGCTTAGGTGTACTATAAGTTATTTCATGCATAATAAGAAGTGCATATCATTTACAGGGACACACAAAATATTTCAGATACTATATTGTATCCGAAATACTATACATAAACGATGATTGCTGGAAATGCATTTTTTATTATGATATGCACTTTTAAGTTTCACTATATTTATGCAAACTATAGAGTGTGTATAAATGCTATAGTTCATATACAGTGCTACACAAAAGAATTCGTAAGGGTTACAGAGTATGATGGTAAATTGCTTAAAGGTGGTTTTTAAAGGAGTTATACATTTTTACGCTTAACTGCATTTAGTTTACTAATAAATGTTTGCAGAATATAGATAAAATGGTATACAGGGCAACGCAAATAACTGGATACATGGCCGTCTATGGGTGATAATATCTGGAAATTTGATTTCAATAGTTTTAAGAGTGTTTTAGTTTAAATTAAATTTTAGCTAAATAGTGGCATGTAATAAATGTACTAGTGGCTATGGATGGTAACTGCTGAAATATGTTTTCCAAATGTTTTATGCATTTTCTAAAATGTTTACTTAGTTATCTTATTTACCTTATTTCCGTAAATAACGAAATTTCGTTATAGCATTCAGGAAATGTTGGAAAGTGTTTCATAATCCATGCTTAACGCATGATTTTTCTTTCTTGTTATAAGTATAGCGATTAATTTTGTCTTGTCAATTTTACATCTTTTCTCAAAAATGTATAAGTTAGAATCGTACGCAGTGGTACATGGGTGCTTCTAAAACGATGCTTGTATTTTTATCGCTAGATGCTGGTCTTTTCATTGATGCTTTGTTCAGAGTATTCACTGATCAGCTTCTAAGTTTGAATGTTATTTCTATTAGAAGTTACGAAAATCAAGTAATTTTTCGAACCAGAAAATTATTCATCTATCTCTATTGTTTATCTTAAATTTTCAGTCTATTTCTATGTGGTATTTTAGTTCCAATAACATACATATACTGCACTAATCCTTTACTGAGTACCAAAGATTTAACTATAACAAAGTCAAAGGACATAAACCTTTTTTCGCAAAATCGACATGTACTCAATGATATATGAAACGTTGGCACCTAATGAAATAGTGTACCATTATAATTATATTCATTACATAATATATAACATTGATTATGCATTACTTTAATTTGTTTTTATGTCTATGCGTTATGTGCGCCTACATCTAGGGGGCTTTGTTTCCATCTTGCTACCACATAGCAGCCACAAACTCCTATCCATTGACCTATCAGTTTTAGGACACGTTAATCTTTTCAGGGGGAAGTATGACTATGTTAGAAAGATTTTATTTTAAATTAATGAAATGCAATTTTACAGCTTCTATACACCAAAGATACGAAAAAGTAAAATTTTATTATAAAGTTATGCTATAAATCTTGAATAAAATATATGCCACCGACCTTCAAGAGGTTAAGCATCTACAATATGGCCGTTGCTATGTTCAGAAATCTAAACATAATCATATCATATGCTAGAATATTGAATGTGAAGGATGAAATATATAAAACATCAGCACTCATTATATATACAGGGTGTCCCACAAGGTGCGCAGAGTCTAATATGTACAGATTCGGATACAGTACGTCAATATGAGTATTTTGAATGGTAACATGTGGGGTCCCCGAATATAGCATGATAGTGTAAGTAAGGTGTGAATCTTTTCATACGAAAAACACAAGAAATGAGAAAAAAATCAAGTAAAAATCAATGTTTGTTGAGAAACTTTCAATAGAACAAATTTTCGAAATGCCCGCCGTTCGAACAAATAACATTTTGAAGTCTGGAATGGAAGTTCGCAATTGCTTTTTGCAATAAATCTCTTCCAAATTCCTTCATCTTGTTTTCAATTGCTGCTCTCAAGTCGTCTAATGTTTTGGGCTGTGTGCGATATACTGTGTCTTTCAGTTGTCCCCATAGGAAAAGTCACACGGGCTAAGATCCGGGGAATACGGCGGCTACTCTATACCATTGCCTATTTTCGTAATGGAGTCCAACTCGATGATTCTATCGTGAAAATATTCCATTAAGAAGTCGAAGTTACGCTGAGTGCAGTGAGGTCTAGCACCATCTTGCATATACCAATAATCGCTTATCTTATGTATGCCATGCAAGAATGAAATGACACAGTCATGCAACAAGTCAAAATAAGTGTCACCGGTGATATTTCTCGTGAAAAAAATCGGTCCAATGATGCCTTCGGCAGATAACGCAGGCCAAACTGTGAGTTTCAGTGGTAACAGAGGCCGAACTAATGCATGATGGGGATTTTCGTTGGCCCAAAACCTCCAATTCTGTTTATTAACATATCCTTGCAGGTAGAACTGCGACTCGTCACTGAACCATATCTGATTAACAGCCATTTCGCCATCTTCAACCTTACTAATCAACGCGTTTGCAAAAGCAAACCTCCTTAAATCGTCCAATTCCATCAATGGTTGATTGATTTGGATTTTGTAAGGGAACAAAGCCACATACCTCCTCATTATTCGATGTACCGTGCTTTTGGCATGTCGACTTTTTGAGCCACCTGTCGTACCGAAGCTGATGGACTTTCTTCGCACACTTCTGTCACTTTCTTAACATTAACTTCGGTTCGTGCACTCATCTCTTTGGTCCCCATCGCTAGCACATTGTCCAACACACTGCCGGTCTCCTTAAATCTGTCGTACGTTCGTTTAAATACGTTCACGCCGGCGCGGTGGGTCACATTCGACTGTCTCAGGGCTTCCAAGTTTCCGGCTTTTTGGATACCAGTATTTTAATACAGAAAATGTTCTTTTTTTTTTTTTTTAATAAGAACAATTGGGCGATTTAAAGGAACAACATTTTCTCTAAATTAACAGTGGTGTCCAAAAAGCCGGAGACTTGACATCTCTGATACAGTTGAGTGTTAATCGGCGTGAACGTGTTAATCGTCGTGCTGCTTATGTTGTCGTAATTGCCGAATTTTTGCTTGAATTTTCTGATTACAGCAGCTGGGGTGGTAAGTCAGTACCATGAAAATACGATGCTCAATGGAATATTTTTTCATTTCAGAACCGAAACGGTAACACAACAAAAAACGAAATGATAAGATACAACCCTACTTTCCTAGCGAGTAATGCCCAACTCATTCTCTTCAAAGCTTTTCTCTAGCTTTATAGTATGCCGCGAAGGGATATTGCGTATTCACTGCCAGACGCGCTTTTCCTCTCATTGGATGCTACAAATTTGCATATTAATCTGGGGAATGTTTCATGTTGTGCATTCGTCGTACACCTCGTCATTTGGAATACCCACTATCGGATTCGTCAATAACGTTCATCCTGTAATTAGACTTTAACGCTATATTCGGGGACCCCACATATTTACCATTCAAAATACTCATATTGACTTTGCTCTATCCGAATCTGTTCATATCAGATGGTGCGTAACTTGTGGGACACCCTTTACGCCTCTCCTTTACGTCTATTGCACGCAATGAGACAAATGCTGAATTTATTTTAAAGTGATTTTTGTGTATGTTTCTTTCATGTATTAGTAAATTCGGTGTATAAGATTTTACCAATTAGCAGATTTATATATTCAATGGCTAAGACTTATTCAGTAGATAACATTAACCTGTTAACTAATGCTTTTTTTTTAAGTATGTTTCTTCATGCTCGACTCTCCCCTATTTATTTACATTTAATAAATTTACCAAATCACGTACTTTGAAAAATGGAATATCATCTTTTACGCTACCGAAATAGTTTATTAACAAAAACATAAGACAAATATTAAGTTTATGTGGATAATTAATATCGTGAGAAAAATTGTTCTCGTAAATATGGTGTCTATCTCTTTAAAGAATTTCTATGTAAATATATCTCAGCAAACTAATTCATGAATAAATATTTGTTTTAGAAATTTATTTAAGCTTCAATTATTTATACATTAAAATTTCACTGATTTAAAGGATAAAATTAAAACATTTTCTGTATAACTTTTATTTTAATTATTAAGAAACGGAACTGAAAAATTGAAAAATATACTTTTAGAGCTTTATATGATAGAAACCCTGCATGAAGATGAATTGTTTTTTTTTTTTTTTTTTTTTTGTTTATGTGAAAATTTTGAGTGCGTACTCTGCTTATCCAACAGTTGATCCCCCCCCCCCGGATAAAAAAGGAGTACATGTTTACATTTTCTAACCTTCTTCACTGAATCACTTTAAATTTGATATATATGATTAAAATATACCTAAAAATCAAACTACGAAGTCAATTTGTGCAGTCTATTGCACATTTTGAAGTTTGTTTCTATTTCAATATGGAGATCGACTCTGATTTTTTTCGGAAAAATAATAGGAAGAGTTACCAAATGGCTTTTTTTTTTTTTTTTTTTTTGTTAACCATTTGGAAAAATGGTTATTGTCCTCTGTCAAGGTAGAAAATCAAAAACATATCTGAAGCGTTTTATTGGTTGAATACGCATTTTATTAATTTTCTGATTGGTCTATACAGTAATCTGTATTTTCCGTTTACTTTCAACAGAGATGGATACTTCTGTTGCCACTATGACAAAAAAGTAATAAAAACTACGAAAAAAATTATTAACTCAGAAACAAATTAAGATACAGCTTTCAAACAAATTGCATTTAAAAGTACATTTTTTTCTCTATACGACGGTGTAAAAAGTAATATTGTGGGATCTTTAGAAGTTTAAGAATGAAATTTCATTTAAAATTGGTCCAGGAATATTAATGTTTAATCCATGGCGTACGTAATGTATGATCAACTCCGTGCGACTTTTTATGTCTTAAATTTTAGTCTTTGAAAAAATCATTTCCAAATGGTCGTTGTAATTTGTTAAATTTTATTTTTTTATGTTTATTTTTTCTTTTGTCGTGTTTTGAATTCATGAGTTTAAACTGTCGAGTACATTCTTTTTTCACAAGTCTGCAATTTTGTGTGTGTGTGTGTGTGTGTTTTGTTTTCTTAAGCGACAAGCTGAGAGTTAGAAAGTATTATGTGTTCTTTCTTTCTGTCTCTCTTTTACTTATTTATTTATTTTGTTTTCGGTTTAACTGACTGTACTTTACAAGTGTGCGATTGTTCTAAACACAATTTTCCTACTTTTGGAAAAAATCTGCCAGTCTGCTTATTAGTTAACAAAAGGACTAATATAAGAATTTTAATAAAACTCCAAATTTCGTTAAACCGTGACATAAATTTCGAGCTGTCCTAAATAACTATTTGACTATTTTTGGGAAAAATCTATTTGTCTGTCTGTTAGTTAGTTCAAAAATTTTAAGGACTAATATATAAAATTTAATAAAACTGCAAATTCAGTTAACCCTTTCAGGGCTAACCATTTCCATTGCTAAAATGTTGAAATGAATGAATGTCACAAAAATTTACAAAAAAATTTATTTTGAATCAAGTAAAAGTTATTTTTACATGCATAATGAACGGAACTTTTTCTACCGAAAATTTTTGTATTATGGCATTTGGGAATTAAAATTAAGTGATCTCATAAATGTACTTCTGCTTTTGAAAAAGTTGAATCATGACATAAATTTTGGCCCATAAATGCAAATTTTGAAAAATACAGTCACTATTAGCAACTAAAACATCATGGAAAGGAAGTTTATTACAATTTTCTAACTCGAAAGTAAACTGGTGTAACCTGTATATCAGTGGAATTGGCAGGCAGTTTGGAGAATGGTTGAAATATCAAAAGGATCATCAACTAAAAGTATCGTCAACATAACGCAATCAAGATTTAAAATTTAACAGATTCAATAAATTTTCCTTAAAATAATGCCTATAAATGTCACAGAGAATTGGTGATAAAGAATTTCCCAAACTTCCGCCGTCAGATTCTTTGAAAAAATGTATTATCACATTCGAAAGTAATGTTACTGAAACAAATTTTAGTTAAGTTAATAAAATCTTTGTTTTTAATATCTGAATAATGAAAATCGAGTAATCTAGTTTCCAAACAGGAAAGAACACCCTCAATCGAGATATTAGTAAATAAATAATTAGATTAAATGTGTTAAAATATTTTCTTGTATTTTCTATGTAAGGATTCGATGTCACGTTGAAAATATTTCAACAGAACAACTGTTTGCGTAGATTTAATATACATATTCTTTTAAAATACAAGTTAATTTTAGATAATGAAGGTTTATGTACCTTCATGTTGTTAAGGCAGAAATTTTAATCTAAATCTAACCTGCATTTTATAGGCAACTTATACCATTGAAATATTCCGCAACAGCCGTTCTTAAACATTGTGATTTGGAGGACTCATTTTGATGTTATATGTATTTCGGAGACCTCCAACAATTTTTTTCTTAATATAAAAATTACAAAAATCAATAGCATTTTTCAGAACAATAATTATAATATGCATTTTTAGGTAGATAAATTATGCATAATACTATTTGCTATTAGAAAACTGCTGCGGCATTTTTACTACTAGATGTGAAATATCGGATTCAACTTTTGAAACATGTATCCGTAAATCTTTTTCGACATTTAGTCGACTGTAAAAACATGTGATTTTTCCTGCACTTTGTGTTGTAATTCTTCAAGCACATATGCTGTGAATTCGAATTCAAGCAAAAAAGCAAAGAAAAATTCAAATTCTTCCAGTCATGTGCACCAAGCAGCGAAAAACAACGCGATGTTACCCAGACTTGAGTAATTTTACAGTACTATGAAAGACAGCGGCTTGTACATTCTACAGCAACTGCGTTGGTCGCCGGGGCCTTTTGTTGTAAAATACAGATTTTTTCTTTTCAAGTACATAAGTCTGAAAAAAATCTTTTCACGCAAAAATTGGCGTTTAAAGGAAGTAATGGTTTAAGAAGCTAATAAGTTTTAAGAATGAAAAGGTTTTCATTTTGCTAATTTCTTGTATGTTAAATGGATCCTTCATTCACTCATTTTCTAACTTCGATGAAGAAAAATTAAGTCAGATAAATTCTTTTAAGTGCTTCAGGTGTACAACGAAATTTTTACTAATATCACAGAAAATTGTATACCCAGAAGTTTGTCAAAAGTCGAATAATGTTGGGAATGATTTAAAATCATTATTTTTAATTTGCTCAGAAATAATTTTTTTATTGTTGCTCCTGGAATTTGATGTATGCCACCGTTCCTTGTAACCTTAATTTAATTCATCCAGAAAATTAAAAAATATCATTCTATACGCTACCTTAACAAGCCAGCAGAAATCATTGAAACACTCTTTCAGATGGAATTTTGAGTCCAATAAAAACAGTCTTACTTCATCACGTAAGGAAAAATGCGGTTTAAAACCTTTTCTTGTGAGAGCCACCTAATTTTTATATGAAAAGTAGATGATTTTGTTGACTCCCACTTTTCTCACTAATTTTTTTTAAGTCTATAGTTCAGTGGACGAGCCTTAATATAATTCACTACTGAAAAACTTCGTTGAATGTAGTCTTCAAATCCTCACGTTCTTTTTTTCAACCCGAGACTCACAGGGAATACAAAAGTATATCCAAACAATACGTGATGTTTTAGCTTTAATCAAGCTGATCAAACAATCCACTCGTAGCTCTGATTTCTCTTAGCCCCATCTGTACTTATTCCGACACATCTTGACCAGTTAATTTTATTTTTTGTACGAAACTGTGTAAATATGAGTATAATGCTGTAGCTGTGAGTTCGGAAGAATTTGTAAAAAGAAAAATAAATCCACATATCTTGCTACCAAATTCATAACGAACGAAAAATATCAAATTTAAATTATTAGAAGCTCTCATCTAGTTGTAATGTGAAAAAAAAGACTCATTTCCACACATTCAAAAGCATATGTTTCTCAATATTTTCACTTGGCTGTGATTCTTTTCTTAAAAGTAGCATTACATCACGAAATTAAATTTATCTTCTTTCTGTCTATTTTTCCTTACATTGTTGTGACCGTTGCCTTAACAGCAACTAAAATATAAAGTTGCCATCATAAAATGTTTTGCTGTCATAAGTGATTCCTGATACGATGCAAAAATAACCTTTTCAATTTTGGAGCCAGTTGCAGTCTTTTGAATTAATTTCTGACTTGTTTTATATTCAACTTACTTTTAAGAAAATCAGTTGATTTGTTTGCATACTCTTTATGTTTAGTTTGTAAATGTATACGGAGTTTTGCTGGTTTCATAAATTCATTTGCAGTATATCATTACAAATATTACGGACAGGCTGCTCTTCGTTATTGATACAGGTACTCCTAAATCCTAATATTAAATATTTTTCAGAACACTTATGATTTTTCTTTTGTAGTAATTTCTTCTCTGTTGAATTGTGAGGCGTTGAATCATCATCACAGATATTTGACTCCTTCTCTACTTTGCATTTTTATGCACCACCCTTTAACCATTGATTTACATCTTGAATAAAAAAATATTGTCTAACTATGTAAGATAACTAACAACAGTGATAAAAGAATGCTTAAAGCTGACAATGGCTGGTATTAATTTTCTACAGTTTTCACTTAACACCTGATAGTGCATGCACCACACATACACAGTATTTGCAAAAGTAATACAAATAGGGAAACAACAAGCAGTTATTTTGAAAAAAAATGCAAACCGACATTCATCTCCTCTTAGAAACAAATCAAGTTTCATATCTCTCGTGTGCATATTAATTTAAAAAAATAAGACTACTTGCATTTTTAGAAAGAGAAAAAAACTATGATTTTTTTAAAAGTTTTTTTTAAATCTATTTTTTTTTCTAATTTTGCCAAAAAGTACACTTTTCGTAGATCTAAATACTGCATTTTTAAAATGGTTCGTAGCTTTTATTTTTTTTTTTTCAGGAATTAAAAAATTAAACGTTTCTTTTTTTTTTTAATCACAAACATTTGATAAATATTGCTTAGGTGAATTTTTATGATTAGTTTAAATGAAACAACCTTAATGAGAGACAAACTTGGCTTTCGTTTTTTTTTTATGTCGCGTAAATGGTACTATAATAATGCGAAACACTATGTATATTTAAAACAAACTGAGGAGGAGCAAAGAAATATTCAGTAAAAACTTTTAACTTCAACAGTTGTGAATTCAGAGTTTAGACAAGGGAAGAGAGGGAGATTCCCCTTCCGGAGAATTTACATATCTTCGATGAAAGATTTCGAGTTTTATGCTTACTAATTATTTAGACAAGATGTTTTAGTCCCGCAAATTCTCCCCCTTTCCACCCGCATTAGGAGCTACAGAAATTTCTTCTAGAGAAAAAAGACTGAACTCAATACTGGTCTCAAGGACTTACGTCTGAATGTTCGGGTACCAGTGTAAGTCTGCAGACCACACTTTAGGAGATGCTTATAAGATATTTTTCATTCTTTCATAGTTTTTTGAATTTTTTTTCAGTGTAATTTTTTTTTTCAAATAAAAGATTTGAATATTTTTTTACGTATTAAATTCGTACATACAAACATAATATAAATTTTTCTCTTTAAAGATTGATAAAAGATTTCAGGTAGAAAGTACCCAAATATTTTGTTCTCCTTCAAAGTTAAACTAGTATGTTGTGGCCATCACAAAACTTTCTTCTATATAAATCACGTCAATTAAATCATTTAAATAGTACAAGAAATAACAACGATTTAGCACCAATTCATATCAAAGTATACCTGAATTTGAAGTTGGATGAAAATTCGCGCATTAGTTCTTGAGATAGAGCTATAGCAGAAATTCTGAAAAAATGTAGCATAGCAGCGCCACCTGTTGAGCGATTTACACCAAAAGTAAACAGCACTAAACGATATCAAGGTATACCTGAATCTGAAGTTTTTTGAAAATCCAAGCATTAGTTCTTGAGATAAAGCTATTGCGGAAATTGCAAAAAATACAGCATAAAAGCGCCACCTGTTGAGCGATTTACACCAAAAAATAAACAGCACTAATTTATACATCAATTCATGTCAAGGACTAACTAAATCTGAAGTTTGATGAAAATCCGTGCAATAGTTCTTGAGATACAGCTCTTGTGGAAATCGTGAAAAATGCAGCACAGAAGCGCAACCTGTTGAGCGATTTACACTAAAAATTAAACAGCACTAATTTATACATCAATTCAGGTCAAGGACTAACTAAATCTGAAGTTTGATGAAAATCCGTGCAATAGTTCTTGAGATACACCTCTTGTAGAAATCGTGAAAAATGCAGCACAGTAGCGCCACCTGTTGGGCGATTTGCACTAAAAATTAAGCAGCACTAATTTATATCAGGGACTAACTGAATCTGAAGTTTGATGAAAATTCGTGCATTTTTTCTTGAGTTAGAGCTATTGCGATAATCATGAACAATGCAGCATACCAGCGCCACCTGTTGGGCGATTTTAACCAAAAAGTAATCAACACCAAACTATATCCTGGAATAACTGAATCTGAAGTTTTATGAAAATCCGTGCAGTAGTTCTTGAGATACAGCTATAGCAGAAATCGTAAAAAATACCGCATAGCAGCGCCACCTGTTGGGCGATTTTCACCAAAAACTAATCAGTTCCAGTTCATATCAAGGTCTAACTAAATATGAAGTTTTGTGAAATTTCGTCCATTAGTTCTTGAGATAGAGCGCCCACAAAATTTGTGTTACATACAGACAGACGGACAGACAGACGGACGGACAGACAGACAGACAGACATACAGACAGACAGACTCACAGGCAGACATTTTGTAAAAACATGTTTTTTGGAATCTCTGACTCATAAAACGTGTAAATCCGTTGAAAACTGGAATTCGAAAATTTTCATGAAACCAATACTTTCTTCTTGTAAAGATAGAAGAAAGTAAAAAATACAAAATACAGTCAATATCGCGAAACTGAAGGGACTGCGAATTTTTTTCCTGTTATCTCGGGATTTTGTTTCAACTGTCAAAATAATAGCACCATCTATGTTAGAAATAAATAGCAAATAAATTTACTTACAAATATATCACTGCTCTTAAAATAAGAAATAAATAAGATATAGAAAATTTCATTAAGAAATAAAACAAATTGGTCATAATTTTAGGCAATAATAAATTTATTTTCCTGCTATTCTTTTTTTTTTAATGTCCTTTATTACTTTCTTCTATCTTGACAAGAAGAAAGTATTGGTTTCATGAAAATTTTCGAATTCCAGTTTTCGACGGATTTACACATTTTATGGGTCAGAGATTCCAAAAAACATGTTTTTACAAAATGTCTGTCTGTGAGTCTGTCTGTCTGTCTGTCTGTCTGTCTGTCTGTCTGTCCGTCTGTCTGTCTGTCTGTCCGTCTGTCTGTCTGTATGTGACACAAATTTTGTGGGCGCTCTATCTCAAGAACTAATGCACGGAATTTAATAAAAAGTTATATTCAGCTAGTCCTTGATATAGATTGATGCTGATTAGTTTTTGGTGTAAATCGCCCGGCAGGTGGCGCTGCTATGTAGCATTTTGCAGGATTTCCGCAAAACCTCTATCTCAAGAACTAATGCACGGATTTTTATAAAAATTCAGATTCCGTTAATCCTTGATATGAATTGGTGCTGCTAAAGTTTTGGTGCAAATCGCCCAACAGATGGCGCTGCTATGCTGCATTTTGCAGCATTTACACGATATTCGTAATAGCTCAATCTCAAAAAATAATGCACGGATTTTCATCAAACTTCAGATTTAATTAGTGCTTGACATGAATTGACGTTTTGCCCCTTGTGATGTAAATCGCTCAACAGGTGGCGCTGTTATGCTGCGTTTTTTGAGATTTCCGCAATAGCTCTATCTCAAGAACTAATGCTTGGGTTTTCAACAAACTTCAGATTTAGGTATACCTGGATATGAATTAGTGCTGTTTATGTTTTGGTGTAAATCGCTCAATAGGTGGCGCTGGTATGCAGCATTTTTCACGATTTCCACAATAGCTCAATTTCCAGAACTAATGCACGGATTTTCATCAAACTTCAGATTCAGTTAGTCCTTGACATGAATTGATGTTTTGTACCTTTTCGTGTAAATCGCTCAACAGGTGGCGCTGCTGTGCTGCATTTTTGTGATTTCCACAATAGCTCTAGCTCCAGAACTAATGCACCGATTTTCATCAAACTTCAGATTCCGGTATACCTTAATATGAATTAGTGCTGTTTGTGTTTTGGTGCAAATCGCTCAACAGGTGGCGCTGCTATTCTGCATTTTTCAGAATTTCCCCTACAGCTCTATCTCAATAAGTAATGCACAAATTTTCATCAAACTTCAAATTCAGGTATACTTTGATACGAATTGGTTCTAAATTGATGTAATTTCTTTTACTATTTAAATGATTTAATTGACGTGATTTATTTAGAAGAAGTTTAGAAGAGTTTTGTGATGGCCACAACATACTAGTTGACTTTTGTTTTAATTTTTGTCTATTACTTTTTTTAGGAGTGTATGGACCTCATCTAATTTTTCCAAAGATCGGGAAGCATTGTGTTGTTTCAGAAGGAAACGTTGTACAGTTTTCATTGCTGCGGTGGGTTCATTTCTTTTCGTTCTGTGTCGATTTCTTCAACCTCGTCTGATATTTTGATGTCGTCATCTTTTTTTTCAGCGAATGCAGCAATTATTTTTTCGTTTGTTATCAAATCCGAAGACAGCACTGTTTAATCTATACAAATCTACTCAGCAGGCAATATCTGTGAAAGAATTCCTTGTTTTCCGGCTTCTTCTTTACATTAGTCGACATTTAAAATATTGTTTCATAAGTTTCTTTATTTATTTCATATGTAAACTCCGCATGTCGGATTCTAGAAGTTATACTGTTCTAGGAACTTCTTAGGCATGTTATCGCTTATTATAAATTCACAGAAAATTCCGTTTTATTGTCAAAGCATTGAAACTTTTGTTAGCATTTTCTTTACTGTACCACACTTTTAAGGACTGAATAATTCCTTGGTCCCAAGACTGGAGATTTGCAGTAGTGTTTAGTGAAGAAGGGTACTTTTAACTGCTTTTAAAACTGAAACATATTTGTGAGCATTACAATTGTCCAGCGTTAAACAAATGTTTCTTTTTTCTCGGCTGAATTTTAAGTACAGAACGAGTAACCATTTCGAGAAAACAGCATTGTTATTCCACTCATTCTTGCTGGAAGCGTAGCAAAGGGGTAAAGGTCTAATGTTTTTAATGTTTGGCCGACTTACCGATCATGAATATTGGCAAGTTTTCACTACCGTCTATGTTGTAGTTGATCATAATCGTAATTTTTTTTGTTGTTGTTGAATTTTCCTCCAGTACATTTTTTCCCTTTTAAAGTACGTGTTCGCGAGAGTTGTGAATTGAAAACCAGTCCCATTTCGTCTGTATTAAAAATATCGTTGGTAACATATATTTTTCAAACATGTAATCACTTTTCTAAGAAAAAGGGTTGTACAAAATTCTCATCGACTGTAGACACTTCTCCATATATCATTTTGTAGACAAGTCTATGACACTCTTTGAATTTTGTCAGACAGTTTATGGCTTATCTCACAGTCATTACAGGCGAAAGTGTAATGGAACAATAACTTTAAAAAAAAATTTCCTTCACCCATGGTCATTGTGGGAAAAATTCTGCATATCAGAGGACAAGGAAAAGCAGCCTTTAGTCAGAAATTCAGTATTTCACTATTTTCTAAAACCCTTTCCACTTTAGGTCATTATCAAATTGTGCGGAAAATTCCATTTTTAATAAGAAGATATGACATGCAAGTTTGAAATATCCAAAACTTCGCATAAGGAATCCTGTTTCGACTTTGTAGCAAACAAAAGTTTTTCGCCTTAATCCTTAAATGCCGTGTGTTCGGCAACATACCCAATTTAGGCTTATAAATACTATTAAAATAATATTGAAGTTATAATGCCTAATTTTGCCAACAAAATACATTCTGAAAATATTATTAAATCGATTTTCAACATTTAGATGGCAACACTTGGCCTGTTTATGAATAAAGATAGATTTCTTTTTTCAATTGTTGATACATGTTCTTTTTTTTTTTTTTTTTTTTTTTTTAGCTTGCGAAATACCCTATTTTGTTCTGCAATGAACAAGTAAAATTTATTTCTTATCATAGTTCTCAAAATTCTTGTGTGTTTAATATTATACAATTTTATCAAGGAAAATTATTTTTTCAATTAAACACCAGTATTGCCGATTAGTAACAAACGGTTTTTTAGCCGTAAACCATACTTAAAACAAAATATGATTTTTTAAAGTATTTTTCCCATGATTTATTTTTAAAAAGAAAACCGAAAAACATATTTAAAATGATTTTTGAAAAGTCAGGCATTTAAGGGGCCGGATTTTGCCAAATTCTATTTCGTCTTAAAAGAATGAATTAACACTGATTTTCAGGCTTATCTGATGGGACTGCAGTATTATTTCGTGTTAAACAAAATTTTGCGTAAAGCGATTTCGTGTTAACGACTTTCGATTGTAATAAGCTTAAAATAAATCAAAATAAACTCATATTTTCATTCAATTAAAACACAATAAAATTTATTTTTTTTCTTCTATTGGTGAGATAAAAATGCAAAATATTCTATATCATTAATAACTTCCACATTCCATATTCATGCTTTGTTATACATCTATATTAAGGGATAAAAGGCAGGGCAACCAACTTTTATTACGCACTTGTGACAAAACAAATATATTTAGAGAATTTCTTTCAGAAACGGATAATAAAGGACTTTTATAAAGAAATATATCTCATAACAAGTGTATAATAAAAATATATTTCCCACTGTTTGTCTTTAATATATATATGTATGATAAAGTATTAATATATGGAATTTATTAATGATATCGAGAAAATTTTCTAATTGAAATAAATCAAATTTTTAGTATGTTTCAGTTGAATAACAATAAGTTAAAAATATAATTACATTATTTGGTACCTAAAGGTTAACGGTTTTTTTTTTTTTTTTTAATCTTTAAAATGAACAATGAGTTTTGAAATTTGTAAAGTTTAACCTCTTCAGTTCCGAAGCTAAAATAATAATACAAATGCTTATTCATTCATTTTTTCCAAACAAAATGACATCGTAAATGACAGAAAAAATATATTTTCTGAAATTGATCCCTTAGGTGCTTAGTAATTTGGGTTCAAAAATATGGATGTAAAACTACAAACACCCTAAAAACATCAATTTAATAACCATTAACCTAATTTAACGCAATCACAAATTTAAGAGCTTTAAACAAGTAAATAATCTACAAATATTAAAAAAATTTTGTTGAAAATGATTTAAGTTAAATACTTATGAAAATTTCTCACTTTCTTGGTCATACTGACCTTTGGGCATTTTTAGACATTTTGCAAACTCAGATGAAAATAAAATTTATTTTATGTGGGAATCAGCTTAGATGCTGCTATTTATTCGTTTGCTTTGAACGCAAAAAAACATTCAGCTATTAGGAAGAGATATGAAAATGTAAAAAAGTCGGACATTTTAGTTTTTATAAGGAAAAGAACAGAGGTCCCCGTATGGGGACCCAGGGACCGAAGAGGTTAACATATATTGTTCTTTTAATCGACCGACAATTTTATTTTTTGCCAGATGCGAAATTATTACCTTATCTTTCTTTTTTTAAAATAATCTGTTTATTTATTTGTTATATTGTGTGTTTAGATAACTTCCTACAGCTAACTTCTTAGTTTTAAAGGTTTAAATTATATGGTATGTGTTTTCATTTATTTTTGTATGAAACAAATAAAACTTTTTAACTAAAAATACGTTTTTAATCCACACAGAGTTCGCACGGCTGTTACGTTAACAATCCTACTCAAATAAACGCTAAAATCTTAAAAATCGTGCTGTTTCTCACGGTTGAAACACCTATAGGCTAAAATAATAAATAAATTGCCTTCTTAACACAAATATTGCATTTTCTCATAGAATACGCAATAAAAATATTTAAAAAAATATCTTTACAGTTACAACAATTGATTTTTAGTTTTAGACAAAAATAATGTATGAAATGTATGTCAGGCATCAGATAATATAAAAAAAGTATTTTCTGATAATTTTTCTTTTCAGAAAAAATTACGCAATGCATAAATTTATAATTGGCATTTAATTATTTTTCCTCTGACAAAAGGGCACACACTTCTAAAATAAATCTATTTTTCCACTGCAGAAAAAACAATAATCTGCAATAAGAAATCAATAGTACTAGAAGACACAGATAAAATATTTCAATTCATGGGAAATGATTGAACACTAGACCTAATAAGAATTTTTTTCGCTGATTATTTTAGCTTCTTGAGACTTTATTAAAGGCTAGTTAAAATCTCATCATGTAAGAAGAGTGAAAAAATAACTATAAATCATTTACTTGGAAAACAAATTCTGCGCAAGAAATTTTCCGGATTTTATTTATTTCTTTTTTTTCCCCTATAAGATTTCAAATCACGTATATTTCGAGGAAAAACATCACAATTTTAAGTTCAATATATTCTCGAGGAGAGCCGTTGTTGCTGTCATGCAATGGTTCCAACGTCTTGTTACCCTTTGACTAATAATTCTCTTGAAAAATTTCGATTTTTCGCATTGGGGTGTTCTTTTTCCAAGCGAATGAAGGAAATTATTCTTATTCTAATTATTCAAATTTCAGGAAAGTATCGTTCATGCGTATAATGAAAATAGTACAGAAAATCCACTAGGGTAATTCCGGGATTTATGCCCCACATTTTTTTGAAGTTGTGTATAAAGTCCCATGGTGGGGATAAAATAAAAAAAAATCATGCTGCGCTATTTAATGTTTGTTCTAAAACATTACACTGCGGTGCGTCACCCGTTACATTCAGGCTGAGACGCCGCACTTGTGCGGTAGTTAGGCCGCGTTTGTAATAAGAACAAAATGAAATATATACCGGGTGTCCCAAAAAGGACTGACTGATTTTAAAATTCAATAACTTCCAAACGGTGACAGATATTAAAAAAATTCTTGCAGGAGGGTTATGCATAAAGTCAAAAGTTTTATTACAGTGATTTTCGATTTTAGTTCGAATTACAAACAATAGATGGCGCTGTAAGCAATAGTCGCTAAATACAGGCTCGATTTTTGGTCCTTTCTGTTGTTCCATGTAGAAAAAGGAGATGGAAATGTATTATCCGGGCCACGAAGTACCAAAAATCGAGCCTGAATTTAGCCTCTATTGATCGCAGCGCCATCTATTGTTTGTAATTCGAACTAAAATCGAAAATCACTGTAAAAAAACTTTTGACTTTATGCATAACCCTCCTGCAAGAATTTTTTTAATATCTGTCACCGTTTGGAAGTTATTGAATTTTAAAATCAGTCAGTCCTTTTTGGGACACCCGGTATATATAAAAGCCGTTCTCTGTGTGTATGTCCTTTATACAAATCTTCAATTTTTGACCGATTTGCACGAAACTGGCTGTACATACGCTTTAGAACGTGGAAAAGATCACTGTCTACTTTAAAAAATCATCAGACCAATATTTATCCTTTTTTTCTACCACTTCCATAATTCAACATTATAGAAATATTTCTTTTTAAATTTTCAAATTCAATAGTTTCTTTGCTGTTGCCACATATCTAAAAAACTGCTCAAAAATTTAAAAAAAAAAATTGATAACTCGAGTACTTTGTTTTATAAGCCAATAAAAATTCAGATTTTCTTGCTATATTTTTGCATTTTTGAATTTGATGTCATTCTAAACAGAAAGTGCATTTTTTTTTAAAATATAAAATAAAAACTTTAACTATAAGAGCGGTAAAGTAACGTAGAACCTTAATTTGAATATTTTTTTTCAATTAAAACGTCTACTTTAATACAGACAGTCAAATTTCATGTTAACAATTTAGGAAAAAGAAAAATAAGGCTAGATATGACGTCACATTCTATCAAATCTTTTCAACGTGTAGTCAAACTCACTGTAAATAAATGGCTCCTATATTTTGTTTACTATTTCGATTGTATACTACAACCATATCTTATAGCTATACGTTATAGCTAAGTGTTGTATTGGTTTAGATTCAGTGGTTACATTTTCTGTGATTTATAGTAAAAAGAGAGAAGTTATTTCCCTTTTCAAAAAGTTTCTTCACTGATGTCACGATTTAAAATTTATGGAAAATGACATCATTTCATCTAATCACTGTAGATTTAATTTCGATTAATGAAAAATTTATGTTTACGTTTAAGAGTGATGTTTTATGTAGAGTGGAAACCCTCTTGATCTAATACTTTAATTTAAGCTGATAATTACACGTAAAGTGAAGGTTTTAGTTTTAAGAAAATAAAATTTCATATTTTCTAAATAAAATTTCAGTAACTGCTACCTCATTTGGATGCATTTATTGTATTTTTCCCCGTATTGTGAGAAATCGTATATTTCCGTTGCGCATGACAAAGAAAATATGTATTTTAATTTTAAAAGTTAAAAGAATTACCACAATGTGTCAAAAGAACATACTTTTTCCGAATTTAAATTTCGCGAGTTCCAAATTAAAACTAAAAAAGTGAGTTTTTTCATAAACGTCAAGTTAAGGCTGTTCTCAAATCCAAAGGAGCAACTTTCTGACATATTTTTAAATTCATTTTTGTTCGGAAAGGCATGAAATTGGCAGGCGTTCTTACTTAAAAACTATGTAATCGAAATATAGTTTCCATTTTTTTTTGGTAAAGGTATAAGATCTTTCAGTTGGTGTTTTGAACTGAATTTCGGACGCAACACCGCGATAAAGGAGAAAAACCGGTCGTCACGTGACCACAATTCCTCATAATTCGATAAGTAATTTATTTATCGGAAAATGGAAAACTCATTTCAATTCCAAATCGCTTTAATAGTCAGGTCTACAAATTTTAAGCCTTTACGTTTACTGAGTCAGAAATGTGTCAGAAAGTTTCGCGTTGTTGAGCAAGGAACTGAAGAACCACCTTAAGCATTATCGCAGGTTAGTATTTTGTAATCGAGTTGTATGCCAGATATTCGCTTAAAATATGTCATTCTATATTGTTTTAAACAAAAGTGCATTTCATAATAGGTGTGAGGCACACTCATTAAAATACAAACACACCAACTAGCGCAGAGCCCGATTACTGATAACTAACCCATCAGTACTTAAAGAGATAAAATTGCTCTGTATTTTTCATTCAGGTAATAAGACTAATCTTTCATAATTGAATTCACATGATCATATAACTTCCCCCTATAATTCTATGACTAAGCAACGGAAAACAATATGTTATGCACTAAAATCTTCCCTGAAATACTAATAGTACAAGTCGCATGGAAATCCGTTCTGAAGAATTCAAGTTAGATGCACCCGGAACGAAATCCCCATTTGCATTTTATATACTTATTAGATTATTTTAAGTAGTTTGATTTGATGTCTGTTAAATTCGTGTTTTATTTTATTTTATTTTTGGCTTTTTATTTTCGTTTGCCAATTTGGTTATTGAATATTACACCAAAAGAAACAAATTTTGAATTATTTAGAATATTTTTGAACAATTGTGTTAACGTTTTGTAATTGGGTTGCAAGCACATCTAAAAATTATTCATGCTTGAAAATTACTTTAAAATCCATAAAAAATCTGTAAATTGAGATAAACATTACAAACAAATATTACTGAAAGTACTTTTGTTTTCTATAAGACGGTGGAACAATCGAATGTGCGATGTTTAGAGGTTAAATTGCAGTAAAAGGGACATTTATCGTTGTTTTAGGTTGTTGTCACCGAACATATGATACCAGCGTTACTCATAGACATGTCTTTTCTTTATACTATTGCGTTAAGAGTAAACGGATTCATCTTTCGTAATCGAGTTGCACGCACCTTTAAAAATATAAATGCTTGAAAATTACTATAAAATCGATTAAAATAAGAACATTTAGGTACAATTTTCAAACAAATTTTACTTGAAAGAACTTTTTTCTATTCGACTTGGTAAAAAATGAAATTGTGTGATGTTTAGAAGTTAGAAAAATGGCAGTAAAGGCATAATTTATGGGTTACAATTTATGGGGCACAATTTATGGGCACGGACATAGTGTTTTTACTTTATAATGTAGATATACAGTGGCGGTCAAAAGTTTCCGGCCAGTTAGTTTTTTTTTATTTGTTTGACAGAACGTTTTAGCGAAGAAGAAATTCAATTGCTCCAAAAGTTAGGAATAAGCAAATTACATCTGACCACGTGATCATTTTGATTGGTTACTTAAGATACTTGATGCAAAGGGGAGGAATTCAAAATTCGCGCGTGCAAAAGTTTCCGGCCATTCGTCATTCATTAGTTTTTGCTATCGCTAAAGTGTTTTTTTTTTTTTTTTTGTCATGCTTGTTAATTAATCAAGATGAATAATGTATTTGAAATTCAAAAATGAAAAGTTTAACAATTTATTGTTCCTAAATGAGTGATTTGTTTGTCGCTAAAGGAACAATCCTCTCGTGTGATTGCGGCAAAGTTGTCGATCGGAAAATTTGCTGTAAACGATATTTTAAAAAATATATAAAGATGGTCATGGCCTTCGGAACTTGCCACGGTCCGGAGGACCCCGGAAAACGACTATTCTTGTGGATAGCATTATGAGAGGAAAAGCAGTTGATGACCTGCGTAAAAATGCTGCTGCGATTCCACGCCATTTATAGTGTTAACAGCGATTTATGGTGTTGGGTTATTGCTGAAACAAGTCTATCTACAGTGTCAAGACGCTTATGTGACGTAGAACTTTATTGGACAGTCGGTGTTAAAAAACCTTTCATAAGTAAAAAAATAAAGAAGGCCCGACTGGTGTTTGCCAAGAAATACAAAGACTGGACAAGTGAAAACTGGCAAAAAGTACTATTTTCGGATGAATCGACGTTCAATCTTTTTGTGAGTGATAAAAAACATTACAATCGACGACCTAAAAACAAAAGATAAGGCGCGCGATACATTATTCCTACAATGAAGCACGGCGGAGGACACGTTATGCTGTGGGGAGCATTTTCTGGAAAATGCGCCTGTCCGTCATTTGAAATCCGCGGCAAGATGAATAGTGCAATGCATAAGGATATCTTGCAAGATCATTTGCTGCCTTATTGGAGGAACAATTGTGGTCGCAACTATTTGTTTCATCATGAAAACGACCAAAAGCATACATCCAAGCTCGTCAAGCAGTGGCGTTCGCACAAAAAAACTTCGCTTTTGAAATGAACAGCCCAATCATCCGATGTGAATATAATAGAAAATCTTTGAAACTAACTTGAAAACGTTAGTGAAATTATAAATATTCCAATTTACCAGCATTTTCACAAAAATTGCAAGAACCGTGGACAAAACTTAACACTGATGATCTACAACTGTTCATTGAATCGATGCCACGTTGCTGCGCAGCAGTACGTATTGCTAAATGTATGAATACAAAATACTAATTGTAAATGTTGTAGATCACTGTTATTTTCTTTTATAACACCATTTTTTTCCAAACTTGCCAAGGTGGCCGGAAACTTTTGAGAACATGCGTTTTCTTTTGTAATTAATTTTGTCAATTAAATTTATTAATATTTAATTTTTATTCCATAAATAAGTTCTTAACTGTTATGTCAATAAAGTGCATAAGTATCACTTTGAGATTCCTCTTCATATCGGTACACTTACAAATTAACCAAAAGATTTATGCTGGCCGGAAACTTTTGACCGCCACTGTATACTACATTGTTAAAAATTTACAGCATTCTGTCCTGTCATTTGACCGTTTTATTCCAAAAATGGTTACACAACCGTAATTTAACACTATTCTGATCATATTATTGGCCATTTTATGGTCAGAATATAGTTAAATTACGGATATGAAACCGTTTTTTCAAAAAACGGTCGAATGAGTGGACAGTAGGCTGCAAATTTTTAACAGTGTATACGAACGAGAATTTCGCTAAATGCTGCGCGATTTGTTAGATTTTTTTTTCGTATTGTCATGAAAATCACATATTTTTCTCTTACACCCGCCAAAGAAAACGCGTATTCTGTTATTAAAGCTCAGGGATTTTACTGTGCACTGTTAAAAATTTGCAGCATTCTGGCAGGTCATTTGACCGTTTTTTCCGAAAACGGTTACACAACCGTAATTTAACACTATTCTGACCATATTATTGACCCTTTTATGGTCAGAATATAATTAAATTATGGTTATGAAACCGTTTTTTCAAAAAACGGTCAAATGACCTGCCAGAATGCTGCAAAATTTTTAACAGTGTGGTTACGAGACAATAACGTCATGTCTTCTGATTGTCTTTTTAACAATTTGTGAATGGGAATGCACAAATTTCAGTTATTGTGATTACCGTATTATTTTGTTTTAATTCATTTTACTTGGAAAGGTCCTTATAGTTGACACGGGCGAAGCCGGGTAGTTCTGCTAGTTATAAATAAAAATATAAAAAAAAAATATTCATATCTGGACTATAATTAACGATGTAATAACAAAATAAAACTAAATGCGTACAATGAAACGTATTAGTAGATTCAAATTAATAATTGTTGTCTACTTTCACTATTAAAATTATCGACTTATTTTTTTTTTACATTAAATTTTAATTGTTATTTCAGCTACAACGTAACATCATTGTATTAGAAAGGGAAAAGAAAAAAAGTAACATTGTTTTTACGTAATTTATTTGTTAACCCTTTCGGGACCGGTTTGCTTTTACACAAATTTTATTCGGTGGCTACCACTTTTTTAAGTTACGTTTACTTAAATAATCATGAAAATGCTCTAATTAAACAAAATATTACTTTTCTTTTTTACTGGTGCCAGAAACAAATTTTGTAAGCTCTTTATGAAGGTGCTTATATGCACCTATGGTCCCGAATGGGTTAAAATACCTGTTTTTTCGATTACAATCTACAGAAAAATTGTCGAAAAAATAAAGTCTTTATGTAACTACATTTAAGCACATGATGCAACGAAGCTAGTTACCCTTCCTCTATTTTGGAGTAGTTTGCAAAGAACGTCTGCTTTACGCGTAATCCAATTTTTCATTATTATCATCTTGACTTGCAACTTTCTTGCCCTTCTTACTTTTTATTTTCCCCTTTTTCACCTTTGGTTTTAGTAAACTTCATAATATGCCTAACATGGTTAGTCCGTGCAAAAAGAAAAGGAAAAGTTAATAACACTTAATCATCCCGTACAAAAGAAACTGCGGCATCTATACCGGAATAGCAGTGCGGCATGTATCCCATTTTGCATGGTGCAGACGTCGGCCATCACAGTTACCTGCCGTCGCTAAGGGGAATGGCGTAACGATACACACAGTACTCTATGGAAACGTTACACTTAGTTTTGACTTCGAAATCATGCATGCATTTAGTAATTAGTGCATGAAAAGTATTAAAACATAACGTGTTTAAAAGTTTGGACAGTGAAATCATGCACTTACATCAAATTAAGGATTATACTTCTACAAGTAAACATCGAAATGGGATTTACGCTATACACTGGTTAAAATAATCTCATTGCGCACCTATACTGTGTGTTTGACGACCATCTATCGATAATTACGAGAAATACAAGAGGTGCGGCATCCATACCGTATGCGGTGACTCTCCCGGAGTTACCCTATTCGTTTAGACCTCATATATTCTGTAGCAATGATACCAGAATTTTTTGAAGTAAATTTTGTGGCTAATTTATTGTAATCAGGATTCAGATATAAGTGTTAGAATGTGGTTTAAATTGAACGTCATTGCATATTACACAAAAAAATATAAGAGAAAAAGAATAAGTACAATTACAATCAATTATTATTTTTCTTTTTTACGAAATTTCACTTAATTACCATAACTCAATTAACTATGTATTAAAACAGTACAGCTAAAATAAGACAGTATCACGTAGAAACATATTATGAAAGTATCTAGTTAGGGTCTAAACGGAGTTTAATGGGAAATTAGCTGTTATTGCCGAGTTTAATTTTGTCTTCCAGTTTGGCGATATTTCGTTTATTATCGTTATCTAAAGTTTGGAAAGAATTTGGCAACTATAAACGAATGTGTGTGTGTATGTATCTGCATGCAACTTTCATTGTACTGAAATATATAACACATATAAAAGTATTCAGCAGATTTTCATATTTTCGCATATATCCAGTATCAGCTGTGGTGTAACATCATGACATCACAACGGAAATGTCTGTGACTTTTCCGCATTTTCTAATCCTTCATAATAGATATAAAAAAAATTCTTATACATTGCTGAATGGAATAAAAAAATTCAGCAATATTAATATAGAGAAAATATATACATCTTTATTAAGAAAGTACAGTCGTGGGGGAAAAAAAGCAAACACCCCCTACTAACTCCTCAACAAATTATTGTAGACGAAAGTTACTTTTACCGAACAATTCGAAATAAAGTCTACTTTTAAATGATGCATATAAAGTTTGCTTAGGAGGCCATCTACATATAAAAAAGAATCCAAACTTCATTTTTTCAATGTCAATACCCAATTTTAAGAGATATTTCAAATCTTCGGTTAAAACTATGTCTAGACTCCAAATTTCAAGTTATTTGAATGATAAGCTTTTCAATTATAAACATTCAAAATTTAGTGCTTTTAATGATAAATTGCATTTCATATTTTTATTTATATCTCCTGAAATTATGCTCCTAATGCGCTAATTTTTTGTGTAGCAATAATACTAATATACCCAAACATAAATACGTTAAATTTGCAATTTTTACAATTTTATGATATGAATTATGAATTATGAAATTAATATTCGAAAAAATTGTGAATTGCAACCTACAGTTTTTTTAATGGATTTAGATTTATTGAGTCCTGCTTTATGGAAATCCAAAATTTCACATTTTCCTTACAAGTAATTTTCAAATTATACTTAAAAAACGACAAAATGATGTTTAAAGGGACCGTCTGTGATAGAAGTGACCAGATATTTTGAAATATTTTCTGCTGTCGTGTAATCTAACAGGCTTCATCGACTGCTTGAGTGGTGCTTAAGGTGCCTTGATCAAGAAGAGGGCTCTCTCGGTTAACAATCGAGTGCGGAACTTCCATTTGGATACAGCCCTTAAAATACGCTCTTTTGAAAATAATTAATTTCTCGGAAACGTAGGGTACGAATTGCATAAAAATTTGTTTTTAGGCTAATTGAAGGGTGTAGAGTTCTTGTATGCTGTCAGAATTGTGTACTGCTATTGAAAAAAAAACGAAGTTATGGTTTTTTTAAATAAGTAAATGGCCCCCTAAGCAAAATTCATATACATCATTTAAAACTAGACTTTATTTCCAATCGTTCGGTACCAGCAACTTTCTTCTACGATAATTTGTTGAGGAGTTAGTAGGGGGTATTTACTTTTTTTCCCACGACTGTACTTTAAAAAAGGTAGCCTTAAAAATTTGTAATGATATTTGATATTGTACTTCAGACATTTGATTGCATAAAACGATCACTGACCTCTACAAGTTGCAACCAGTTTTTCTGTCCAAATCTCACAGAAATAAATTTTAAAACATAATAAGAGACGCTGTTTGTCAAAATATGTCTTTAGTAGTTTTATTATTAGAAAGAAAAATCATAAAAGGACGCCAAAGGTTATATCTCGACCAGCCAATAACTACAGTTTATTTTCCAATCACTCTCATAAATATACTTTTACAGAGCCTTCCTGTGCGTAGAGGATTTGAATGTTAGGTTATCACACTATTAGTGTCGGGTTTAACACCCGACGGTTCCACTGCATATAATTATTAGTGTGGAGCTCCAAACTGCATTTGTGTCGTCCTTTGAATCATATATATCTCGACTGTAACCTTGTATATGGATGAAAGTAGTTATAATCAATTGCTACGAAATCTATAGTTGGAATTTTCATAATTATTTGAAGGCAAACGATCAATTTTTTTATATAAACGTAAAGAAATGTTTTTGAAAATACGATTTTAAAATTAAAAACCGATTGTGTATTTAGTATATCAGTGATACTGTGATATAAAGAATTCAGTATCATTCGTTTGATATGCTTCCATGCATAAACGTTCAATATTTGAACAACATTCAATTATTTTTAAAACGTTGCGAGGACATCGGAATATATTTTGTGTGCACTAAAATGCGATTCACCTGTTTTTTGCAACGTTTAGTTCAGATGGTCTGTGCTTCTCACTGTAGCAAGCGAGGTTTTTCAACAAAGTATGCGGTAAAATTACACAGAATATATCTCAGAGTCAGAAAAATATATTCTCAAAACACTTAAAAGTAAGCTGCAAAATACATAAAAAATACTTTAATTTTTATGTTTTATTTGTTTATTTTATGTTTATCACAACTATAATAAAGTTGCAAAGTCCTTCTGGCTGGTACCGGGACAAAAAGGTAACTTCCATATTGCTTATTTTAAATAACTCAACTAATTTGACTCAAACACACGACGCTAAAATGAGCGCTATTCGATTACGGAATAGTTCCAGTTTTCGTCAATACTGAATTTGAATGGACATTTCGAAAAATTACTCAGTTATTGTCGAGTTGGCTTCCTTTATGGCGACCTATTTTTGTCGTCATATTTGGGTATATTTCGCAACGTATCGCCAAGTTTGGAGAAAATTTAACGCTGCCGTATATGTCTATGTACTTTTAAGCGTATGAGAGTAGCAATAATGGTTATAACTATGAAAATAAATTTGCGAGAAATCACGTTTTTGAAGCTAATTGAAAGTTGATTATGGAAAATGAACCTCCCTAGAAGAAATTGCTATGTATGTCATTTTTTAAGGTAGAGGCAAAACAAAAAATGCTCCGGAATTCTTATATTAAATTCGAACACTTAAAGGTGAAAACGTTTTAGATTTCCTTTTTTTGTGATTTTTTTTTTATTTGAAATCTTTAAGCGGCCTCCATTTTGAAACACGATGGCAGATGAAGTTTGAAAACGAACTCAGTTGATACCTTTTAAGTCCTCTACACATTTTCTGTCACATCCAAATCGGATCAGAAATGTAAATGATACCGCATGACAAAAGAATGGGCATATTCCACATATATCCCCCCCCCAAACATACACACATACACACACACATATATACATACATACACACACACATATATATATATATATATATATATATATATATATATATCAACACTTAAATTGAAGCTCGTTTTGGGTTCTGTGGGGCAAAGTATTCCGAATTTTTCATAATTCGCTTCCCTCCAAACAGCTGCAATAGACAGCTTCTTACTTTTTGTAATGTAAGCTACCTTAAATAAATATAACGTCACTTTCTTCTCCTGAAGTTGCAGCTGATTCTTTTGCAGTAACAATTAACAATGCCCTGTTGTTTAATTGTGTATGGTACTTTTGACTCAAAGATCTTCCAGTATGTGACTACCGACATCGCTGTTACCAATTTTAATGGGTCCAGGATACAAACTTTGAGGAAAAATGTTCTCCCGATCACCACTAATCAATAATCACTCACTCGTGGACAGCCAACCTTTCGGTATAGGAGCTGATTAGTCCACGAAAGGGATACACATATTCCCCTTCCCGCTGAGACCCTAGTACCCGCGAACGAGCCCGGAAGTCCCAGCAGGCTGGAGGACCTTGTTTAATGAGAATTATTAAAATGACAAAACAAACAAAATGACTAATAAACAATATGACAAAATGAAATGAAATAAAGTAAAACATTTAAACTAAGTGACTTGAAGTAAAAGGTTCATCATACAGATGAGCGTTAAAAGCCTTATTTATAAATGAAAAATGTTTGTTTAAAATATTATAGCTGGCTTTTAACATGGCATAATTTGTTGAATGAAATAGGATCTTTTTAAGGTTAAAACGTACAGTTTTGTTTCTTTTAAAGTCAAAGGTATGTGTCATTAATAAACTTTTTGAGAAAACGTAATGGATCGGGTCTCCTAGCCCCTTGCCACATGGACAGGATGGAGAGTCTCGTTTCCCTATTTTATTAACAAAGGTGGTAAAACTGCCGTGTCCACTAACATAATGTAGAATAATATGACTTTTGTAGATAAAATCAGAATCCACTTTATTCAAAATTTTATAAGTAAATCGGCCTTTTTCAGACGAAGTCCAATATTGTTGCCAGTCTGGGAACATTTTATCCTTGAATGCTTTTTTGATCACAGGGACTGGAAAATCTAAACTGATGATTGGTGACGGGGTAAATGTTTTTCTTGATTTCGCTAAGATGTCGGTTCTTTCATTACCTCTGGTTCCTGCGTATGCTTTGATCCATTTGATGCGGATTGTTTTATGTGGATAATCTAGTAATTTAACATATATCTGATGAATAAGTTGATAACGGGAGAAGGCTAAATTAAGGGCATCTTTTGCTGAGTGGCTGTCCGTTAATAGAAGTAGCTAAGAGTAAGATGATGTTAGAAACCAGTATATTGCTTGATATATAGCTAATAATTCTTCTTGGTATATCGAGTTTAAGTTATGCAGTCGAAAAGAGTTTTCAAAGATAAAAGAGGTGTGTTTTTCAACCATGAAGGCTGCAAAAGTGCCTGAGTCTATGACGGAGCCGTCTGTGTAAATTGTTAAATCTTGGTTTATTGGGTTATTATCTGAAAAGGTATCTTCTGAAATATGAAAGTTGTTTAATTTGAAATATTCTGGGAAGCTGTAGGAAGGAAGCTTGCTCATTAAATTATCTTAGCTTATTGAGGTATCTTGGATGATGTAATTTCTACGTCCTTTTAAAGTATTGTAGTAAGAGAATTCATTTGCCAAAAATATTTGAATAGGTAAGCAACCCGTTAGGACACACAGAGCGTCAGATGAGATACTGCGATAGACTTTGATAATGCCGAGCAGTGCCATTCTTTGTATCGATTTTACCTTCTGGATACCATGGCAGTTTAGACGAGGGAACCAGATTGTTGCTGCATATAAAAGTTGAAGAAGGGTAACCGTATTATACCAAGTTTCAAGATGGAGGGGTTTATTCCTTTACTGAAAAAATGTAATTTGCCGGAAACAGTGCAAAATTGTTGGATTTTTGTTCGTAGATGTATAATATGATCTTTAAAATTGAGCTTTGAATCTAATACGAGACCTAAATAAGTGGGATTCTTCTTTATTGATATGGTTTGCCCCCGCAGTTTGAAAATTGGGTGGCGTTTTTCTAGTAAAAAGCGGCCAAACATTATTGCTGTGGTCTTCGTTTGGGAGATTGTTACGCCAAGTTGTTCACAAACTTCTGAAAATTGTTTAATTTTATTGTTAGCATCTACTTCAAGTTGTGTTCTGGTGTCACCATATTCAAGAACTGCAAAATCATCTGCATAAACCGTAAAGTCGTCAGCCAGCAATTGAAGAAGTTTTTATTAAGAAATCAACAACCAAAAACCACAGCAGGGTTCCGAGACATGACTCCTGTGGACATCCTCTGTAAGTTCGGAACCACGTTAAGATTTTTCCGTGGAGTAGGCCTATGAATCTTTGAGAGATATAATTTTTCAGCAAGTTTTTAAGATATCGAGGAAGTTGTGAGTTATCTATGATTTGGGAGATGGTAAACCAGTTGATGGTATCGAAGGCTGATTCGATATCAAAAGATATCAAAGAACAATATTTTTTACGTTGTAATAATTCGTCAACTTTTTTAATAATATTGCCTAGACGAGATCTCGCTTGTTTAGCGTGTTCGAGCGCGAAATAACTGGCTGGTAGCTCGTTTAGCTTTCGCCATAATGCATCTAGGAAAGATACATATCTTAAAAATAACCATGCAAGTAAAATTTATTAATACGTCACTAGAAATACAAATTGTGAAAATAAAATGAATTATTACAAAATATGAAAGAATAAGAAAAGAAAATTGAAAAAATATCTTTATGACTAAAATTATAGTTTTCATTTTGGAACATTTGGTGTCTTTAAAACAAAGTATATATTTTATCAGCCAGACAGATTTTTTTTTAATGTTTCCAAATTATATGTGATGGGATATTTGGTGTAGTTTTTCCCGAATCAACCTAAAAAGATACTGGAGAAACCTCTTTAACATTGAACAGAAACTTCAATACGTACCTTTACTACTTTATGAAATTTCACATCATAAAATATACAAATGATAGTAATTTTTATCACCTAAATCTTAACAAAGGGAAACGTTGAAATATATCTAAATATTGCAATATCGATTATAACCTTTTCTCTCTCTGTTGCTAAGCTGCCTTTAAATATTCAAAATTTCAATTTCTTAAATTGGCTCTCCATTTTACACAGGCAAATATGATCTATTTTCACTCAATCGCTCCCCCTTTGTCTGTTTATATGAGATCTGAATAAAATAGAAATCCGATAATTGAAAATTTTCTGCTTTCTTTGACAAAGAAGTTTCGATTTCCAGTAGCTGTTCATATCGAAATTGTTTTTCGAAAAACTAAATTTCAGAGATATTGTTTCGTAAACATATTAGGAAATATGTATTGATTGCGAATTGCATTTGAAAATAACTGGTATATTGGAAATATGTTATGTATATATTATTCTTATATTATTATGTATATATTATGTATGTATTATTCGTTGGAGATAATTTTGTAACAAAAAAAGCGTTGCATGACAAAAAAAAAAAAAAAAAAAATAAGTTACATAGGAGTAGAGTGGTGGAATTTGTTTGGGTTGGGTTGATTTTTGACGGCCGATTATCTACTCACGGGATATAGTCCCTAGGGGGTGGAATTTGGAGTTGGGGTAATTCAGTTATATTTTGTTGTTGTTGTTCAGTTGCACATCCGCTAATAAAGTCAAGTTGTAAATATAGTCTGTTTTTAGTGTTATTATCTATGTATTTTTGAAAAAAATATATCTGCATTTATTTTTAGAAAAATCAAAAAATAGAAATATATTTAACACATACTGGACAATTGCACCATAAAATATAATAAATAAAGACATACAACTTTGCTTAATGGTACAGAAAACACAAACTTCAATAAGCTTAAAGTTAAATTCTACGTTTCGAGCTGTTTCTACTGCCGTCTTCAGGAAAATATGATGGTTAAATGACTAAAAGTTCAGAGATGAAGGCTTCCTGTGCAAGAGATAATTTGTCGAACATTGACTAAAGATATGAAAACAAAAATGTAGTGGTGTCATCCAGTGAAAATAAATATTTATTAATGAAATGAGTCCAAATAAATCAAAAGTTCGATTGAAGAAACCACGATTTTCGAATGTGGTTCTGGCCCTCATGTGTAGATGGCGACGCTCGTGTTTTCTTCAATTAAATTTTTGATTTATTTGGACTCATTTCATTAATAAATATTTATTTTCACTGGATGGCACCACTACATTTTTGTTTTAATATCTTTAGTCAATGTTCGGCAAATTGTCTCTCGCATAGGAAGCCCTCATCTCTGAACTTTTAGCCATTTAACCATCATATGTTTTTCTGAAGACAGCTGTAGAAACAGCTCGAAACGTAGAATTTAACATTTAGCTTATTAAAATTCGTGTTTTGTGTACCATTAAGCAAAATTGTGTGTCTCTATTTATTAGAAATATCCTTTTTTGCCAATTTTCGGATGAAATAAACTTCATTTGTGAGTTACCTTACACATTGAACGTTTTCCTACTGAAAGGTAGCGGTACAAAATATTGGAATTGGGAAGATATGGGAGATAGAAATATGAAAAAAAAAAAACATTAATTATTGTATCTCACACCTGTATAAAAAAAAAAAAAAAAAAAAAAAAAAAAAAAAAAAAAAAATCACAGGAGATGCTGGAAATGTCTTTCGTGAACCTCCAAACACAGCTGCATATGAATGGCTAAATTCGAATAATTTTTCGCAAAGGTACTTATTTCACAAAGATCATGACTTCCAAGGTCACCAAATTTTATCCCTATCTTCCTATGGCGTGATCTAATAGAGGCGTGATTGCATGAATAAATAATGCACATTAGTTCAGTTACTCCAGAACATTCCGTGCGAGATTCAGACCATAACAACAGGGTTTCCTGCAGCCATCTTCTTATAACGTCATATTGAGCTAAATGTAAAAGCTCAGGAGGACATTTCCGTCATCTCCTTTAACAATATCTCTCTGAACAAGGGTCGTACGCTTAAGGGATTTTTTCAGGACAAATATCCCTATTTGTTTATAGAAAAATAAATCTAGGTTAAACGCACGAAATTTCGCCTTATTTAAGAAGAGATTTTTTCATAAGAAAATACTGGTACCGAAGAATTTCCCGGTCGTGAAATTTCAGGACAAGTACGACCCCTGCTCTGAAACATACAAAAATGATATAAAATTGCGTTTCTGTTTTTAATTGTTTCTGAACTTTTTTTTCTAAAATCGATATTTTCTGGGTCTAGCTTTTAATTGGATATTCTGTATATATAAATGTAAAATCTAAATTACACTTACCATTTCTGGCAATTTCAATGTCTAAGATACATTTTGCCGTAAATATTTTATATTCTCTTTCCTCACATTTGAGAATAAGTGATCGGCCTTTTAAAAAAAAAAACTTGTTTTTCAATATGTTTTTCCAATTTTAATAATTTATGACTAAAATAACTTTAACTTGTTATCACCAGCTGCTATAAGTTTAGCTTAATTTTAATTAAAATTGCACTTTAAATTTTGTGTTTATCATTTATGTATTCTAAGATTCAGTATATATTCAATCACCATATTACATTGCAATATTTTCTAATAGAAAATAATTAAGGTTTTTTCAGAAAATTTAACTGCCAGTAATAATTAATTTATTGAATGCCGAATAATGTTATTGAATGATTATTTAATGAATAATTTGGGCGTCAGAAGGCCATTTTTAGAATATCTGTGTCTTTGTATATAGTTTCTTATTAAAAATACAATTTTAAATTAAAGGATTCCTTTAATCAAAGCTATCAATAGTTAGGCCATAGCCTAAAGTTTGTGACTGTTTAATTGCTTTCTATTTTTTTTCCAAAAATCTGTAAAGTTCGTAACTTAGTTGAACGAATTGTAAAAATTAAAAAAAGTACAAATGTAGTTTAGAGTTTTAATATTATTATCTATTTCATATTATTGCTCATTCAAAGTAAACAATTCATGAAAGATATATTCATTGCATTTCTAATGAGCTTCAGTATTTAATATTTTATTCATTTCATATGAACACTGTAATTCTCCATGACATTTCTGAAGTTTTCAAAGATGGATTCCTTAATTGCAGTCGACGTTAATAATTGATACATGCAAATGAAATGGGAAATTAGATGTCATATATTAGTAAGGTTATATGGGTTAACAGAATTTCTTTGAGAATATATGCGAGAATACGGAATGAGAAGAGGAAATAATTTTCCATGAAAGAGCGTATTGACGTAAATATTAGTTTCCTATAAACTGCGAAAAAAGGCAAATAGTTCATAATATACGAAAATATAATATAACCACGAACGGAAGTATAATTAATCTTCCGAATTACCGACGATTATAAAAAAAAGTTCCTTTAGCATTAGAAACCTCAAAACCAGTAGGTTTGATATTTATTAGTAGGATTTATAAAATCTATGTTTCTTTTACTGTGAATAATTTTCGGAAACTTTTCCGAGTAATTTTTACAATGTATAAATCAGTTTTCTCAAGCCGAAATGTTGGTTTTCGGTATTAATTAGTTTTTCAAAATTTAGGTGTTTGGGATGCTATCAATTCAAGCATTTTTAGATAATCAACTGAATTTATGCATATAGGAGTAACAATATACAGGGTGTATCTGAAATGCTTCAGAAAATTTAGAGGGATGTTAGTATTTATGAAGTCGAACAAAAAATGCAATGGAACATGAGGTCGCAAGTGACGTTTAAAGGATGAAAATCAAGAAAATGCGTCTGGAAATGGACAAACTGAGACAAAAAAGAAGCACTCCCTAAAATTATTTATTGCACAGAATAGGTATAACACAGCTCGTGATGTCCAGAGAAAATAAATATTTTACAACAATCGTTCAAAGTGCCGACCGCGGACATTATTACACAGAGTACATCTACGGAGGAACGACTGGCAGACACGCTCAAATTTGCATAGTGAATTCCTGCTCACAGATTTGCTTGGCTTTCTTCCAAGTTTTTGTTATCTCTTTCTGACCGGATATGCACAAAGTGAAAGGAAAACCAGCTTCGTGCTACTAGCCAGTTCTGCAGCATAGCAGTATGCGAGATTTCGATATTTCTATTAGTTTTGCGATTTCCACCCTTTGAACGTCATTTACGACCCTAAGTTTCATTGCATTTTTCGTTCGCCTTGATGAGTACTATCATCTCTCTAAGTTTGTTGAAGCATTTCAGATACACCCTGTATATATATATGTGTGTGTCTGTGTGTGTGTGTGGGGGGGTGTTTGTGTTTGTGCGTTACAATAATTTTCGTAACATGTCATTAAGTTTGAAGTAAATAAAGCAGAGATCGCTCTATCATAAGACTTGAAAATAAAGCTTTCGTATCATTCCATATTTAGGAAAGGTAATGCACTATTCGATCAAATTTTTAGTAGATATCTCTGAGATAGCAATATTAAACAGTACTTATGAAGTCGTCGTTGTTATGCCGGTTGGCTTTTAGTCGAAATACACTGGCGATTTCCAGAAAAAAAAACAGCTCTTTATAACGGAAGGAAATTTCATTGGTTCCTTCTCGTAGAATACTGTTGTAAGCACAATTCACAGCGTGTTGCGATATTCCACAGCATCTACCTTAGTAGTTAGTTCAGTTGAAACTACATTTAAGATAAGACGATATAAAAACATTTTATTACTCAAAGGTCTCACTTCCAGACAGCAGATGTAGTTTTGATAAGTAGACATATGTCAAGACAACAAATGTCACGAAATCGGAGCTCCTAAACTCGTGTTTTGTTGGTGTATAACAAAACGCGTAGAGTTTTTCACGGCATATCACATGGATAAAACGACGAATAGCTGATTGAAGATGTACAGAACTATATTTTACAGGCATAAGAAATTTGGAAAAATGCGGTTTCGCCGGAAAAGAGCGCTAAACGATTTTTAGAATAAAATAAAATAAAATGGTACAAACAGATAACTTTAACAGAATTCATAAGGGCATTTTAAGGTTGAGAAATGAAAAACCTTGAAAGAAAATGATGATTACGAGAATTGTTTTTAGAATAGTTTTTCAAAGGAAATAAAGTATTAAAATACGAATTTTAAATAGAAATTAATTTAATGAATGGAAATTATTTAAGACAGGGAATGATTTAATAAATGCGCGGGAATTTAAATTTCGTAATATATCTCCCTCCCGAAAAACTGGTGAATATTCGAGATACCATGATTTACAAGTTCTTTAAAGTGAAGAAAAACATGCTTTCGGACTACAAGAATTTCCATCAGGGGGTGTATTAAAAGCAACGTTTATTAAGCTTAGAAATGCTAAATGTGAAACAAAATAACTACTTCATAAATCGCGAAGTTGAGGAGAATGCTCGAGTTAAAATACAATTTATAAAATACAGTAAAATACTTACATTATGTAAGTATAGCAATAAAGAAATAATAATAATAATAAAACACAAAGAAATAACGTAATAAAGATCTTAAAAAAGCCAACATCGTTGCTGTATAAAAAAAAAAAAAAAATTACATTACGGTTTTTTTTTAAAAACATAGTTCCAGTTCCATTTTAAATCTGCCTTTATTGGTCTGGTAGAATCTCATCATAATATAAAATGTCCAATTGTGATGAAAAATAAAAAAGCAAATTATTTATCTTATTGTACTATAATTTACCATATTCCTAATACAAACCGAAAATGACAGTGCACGGGACCTTACTTCTTTAAAATGCGCTTAATTTCTGAAAATTTAAATATTTGTAAAATATTTGTTCTATAAAACTAAGTTCGGGAAAAGAACCACAAAACAGACTGCTACAAAAGAAGTTTTCGCTTCAATTTTGACTTCTGTAGATGAAGAAAACAGAGTTTTATGTATCTACTTATCTATTACAGTTGCGAGCACTTATTGCAAAGAATTTAAAAAGAAAATGAACAGTTAAACTGATGGCATTGAGATCACAGGCTATTCACACTAATTGTATATTATACTCTTATTTCAAAGAACAAAGCTGCAGAGAAAATAAATTAAAGGAGGATTAGCCCCCCGTTTCCCCCCTTTATACTTAAACAATGAACCTCCAAATCTAATGAGGGAAACAACTTATCAGAATAAACCGGTATACCAAATATGAAACAAATTGGATAATTCTGCATTAAAAACCCATTTATCTAAATTAAGGGAGGGATTAGACCCGCGTTCCCCCCCCCCCCTCTTTCCCTCTTTATACTTAACCTTTGGACCTTAAAAACTAATCAGTAAAGCATCTTATCAGAATGAACCTAGAAAAAAAAATTAAGCAAATCCGACATTTCTATCGAGTTATCATGCTACGTGCATACATACGTACGTACATATAGAACCTGCAAGACACATTATCTCTGATGCTTTCATAGCCTGAGAGCTAAAATATATGCTAGAAAAAGTATTTCTAAAATTGTTCACTTGCTAAAACTTGCTTTGATGATTTATCCAGAATGCCTTTAAACTTATTTCATTTTGATTGAAATACGATAAAATGTAAATCAGTTTTCTAAATCAGTTTAAAGATTTGCGTAAGCAATTATTCACAGTACTACATGCAAACTGATTTTCCTTCTTTTCAAATCTCTAGAAGATTCTGATATTCTGTCAAAAACCGTGCATAATCTTAAATAGTAAAAAAACAGGATTTGGAACCCTCAAATACAGAAAAAAGGCACTCAATCATAAAATTTTACAAAAAATATTTTTATAAATATAATAGCATTTAATGTATATACAAATAAGATGATACACAAACAAATTTAGTAAAATGTGTTTTAGATGAATTTTGCTGAAAAGTTATTTTTATAGATGCTTCAGGATGAGCATATAAAAAGTCCTTCCGGCCAGTGCCGGGAGGAAGAGGTAGCTTTCATATTCCTTATTTTTAAAAAGCCAACTTATATTATTCAAACACACGAAGCTCAATTAAGTGGAAACCGAATGTAGGAGATTCAATACTAATTTTTATCAATACTAAATCATTATGAATGAGAATTTCGCGAAATTAGTCAGCTTTATCCAAGCTGCTTTTATTTAAAGTCACTTATATTTGGCTGCCAAATTCGGCGATTTCTTAAAGTGCCGGCCATTTTAAGACAACATGGTAGATGAGGCTAACCAGTGAACTTGGTCGAGACCTTAGTAATTGCTGTGCACATGCTCACTCATAACGGAATCGGTTGATATATACGAGTGCTGTCGCAGGCAAAAAATGAGATTTTTCAAAATGTCACCCACTTTAGAAATTGAAACTGCTATATCTGAGCCATTTTTAAGATAAAGACAAACAAAAAATGCTCCTGAATCCTTATATCAAGGTCAAATACTTAAGAAAGAAACCTTTTTCAATTTCTAAATTTTTTGCACCTCACTTTAAATATAATTTTTTTTTTTTTAATTTAATGGCCGCCATTTTGAAACAAGATGGCTGATGAAACTGGCCAGCGAACTTGGTCGAGATATTGATGTATACTATCCACATGCCTTCTTCCATCGAAATAGGCGAATAAGTGTGGTATCGCGTGACACATACAAGATCGTTTCAAAGTATTAGCCATGATAGAAATTCAAAGTGCTATAATTCAACAACTTTTTAAGATATAAACAAAAGAACAAATTTTCAGAAACAAAAACTGCTCCAGAATCTTTGTATCGAGGCCCAAACACATAAAAAAATCTTTTTCATTTTCCAATTTTTTAATACCTCATTTTAAATTTTAAATTACATTTTTTTTTTTTAAAAATGGCAACCCTTTTGAAACAAGATGGCGAATGAAGCTGGCCAACGAACTCGGTCGAGACATTGGTATGTACTATGTACAGACCAAGTACCATTCAAATCGGTTCATAAATACACCTGTTATCGCGTGACAAAAATCAGGTCGTTTTAAAATGTCAGCCACAATAGAAATTCAAAATGTTATAACTCAGCCATTTTTTTAGATGTAGACGAAACAAAACCTGTTCCGGAATCTTTGTATTAAGGTCAAACACATACAAAAAAAATCTTTTTCATTTTCCAATTTTTTGGTATCTCATTTTAAATTTATTTTTTTTAAATTTTTTTAAATGGCCACCATTTTGAAACAAGATGGCGAATGAAGCTGGTCAACGAACTCGGTTGAGTTATTTGTATGTACTATGTACACACCAAGGTACATCCAAATCGGTTCATAAATACGTCTGTTATCACGTGGCAAAAATCAGGACGTTTCAAAATGTCAGCCACGCTAGAAATTCAAAATGCTATAACTCAGCCATTTCTTAAGATATAGACGAAACAAAAACTGCTCCCGAATCTTTTTATAAAGATCAAACACATAAGAAAAAAATATTTTTTCAATTTTCAATTTTTTGCTACCACATTTCAAATTTAAATTTTTCTTAAAATTTTAAATGGCCGCCATTTTTAAACAAGATGGCGGATGAAGCTGGCCAACGAACTCGTTCGAGACATTGGTCTGTACTATGTATAAACGAAGTTACATCCAAATCGGTTCATAAATACGCCTTTTATCGCGTGACAAAATTCAGGACGTTTCAAAATGTCAGCTTCGCTAGAAATTCAAAATGCTATAACTCAGCCATTTTTTAAGATATAGACGAAACAAAAACTGCTACGGAGTCTTTGTATAAAGGTCAAATACATAAGAAAAAAATATTTTTCCATTTTCAATTTTTTGGTACCACATTTCAAATTTTAAATTTTTTTAAAAATTTTAAATGGCCGCCATTTTGAAACAAAATGACGGATGAAGCTGGCCAACAAACTCGGTCGAGACATTGGTATGTACTATGTACACACCGAATTACATCCAAATCGGTTCATAAATACGAGAGTTACAGTGTGACATAAGTCAGATATATATATATATATATTGATATATATATATATCAATTTTGAACGGAGGGTGGTTTCGGGGTCTGGGGGTCATGATCGATGAAAATATACCAAAATTTTTTGAAATCGCTTTCCTCCGAACGGCTGCAATAGGTAGCTTTTTGTAAAGAAAGCTACCTAAAATTCAAAATATACCTGGAACCGGTGAGGGAATGACATTGCCTTGCCTAGATTTTGAAATATCAACTGAATTCTAAATATACCTGCAACCGGTGAGGGAATGACATTGCCTTGCCTAGATTTTGAAATATCAATTTAATTCTAAATATACCTGGAACCGGTGAGGGATTGACATTGCCTTGCCTAGATTTTGAAATATCAACTGAATTCTAAATATACCTGGAACCGGTGAGGGAATGACATTGCCTTGCCTAGATTTTGAAATATCAACTGAATTCTAAATATACCTGGAACCGGTGAGGGAATGACATTGCCTTGCCTAGATTTTGAAATATCAACTGAATTCTAAATATACCATGAACCGGTGAGGGAATGACATTGCCTTGCCTAGATTTTGAAATATCAACTGAATTCGATGTATCTTGATGATTTCGTAGAAAAGTAAGAAACTTTATTCTTTTCAAGCAACTACATATAAATAAATACTTGTAAAAAAGGGAAATAGTTGTGGCTATGGTCCACACCTCAGACAGTGATTTTTTTCAAACGATCATAAAATGATGTTTCTTGGGGTTACATTCGTTCTCAACTTTCAAAATATCATTTTTTTTGTTTTTGACGGAAAGTAAATTCTTACAGAGCATATAATTATGGGCAAAAATATTAAAGTAACATCTCAGTTATTGAAAAAGATATGATTAAAAATGTGAGCGCTCACACGGTTAAAATGTATTGAATCCTAAAACTTTAAAAACGATTTTCTAGAAACTACATTTTTCAACATGGGCAGAATGATAACTTGAACATTTTAAAATATTTATGGATAAAATTTGCACTTATCTACGCATAATTACATTTTCTAAGGGGCATTGATCATTTTTTGAAATTTTCAATTTTTTATATTTTTCCGATAAGTTTAAAAGTCAAAATTTTGAATGAAAAATATTTTTTTTTAAATAGCTGAATTTTCTTATTTTTTTAAATTTGAAAATTTTGACCCTATGGTTCTTAGTTAAAACTTTATTTTTCAAGAAGAACCTAAGATTTTAATTTTTTTTCTACGTGACATTAGGATGCTGCCTATCGAACCTGGATATTTTGCTACCGGTCAACGCGGCTGCAGGTTTCTGACGTAATATGTGACCAAATTTAACAACAAAAAATAATTTTAAATACTTGAAGCAATAAAAAACAAAGTAGAATTATTTGCAATTAATTTTACTCCCTTTCTAAAAAAAATTCAAATATATGTCAATCTTTCGCCGCTGAGAACGCATGTAACACCTTAAATTAATAGAAAATAACATGGAAAATCTGTTTAAAAATTTTTTAATGGATTTCCCTAAATAGAAAACGCCAAAACTCTTCTAAACTAGCCTTTCTAGAGTTCCGACCTTAAAATAAAACAAGAAAGAAAAATCATGCGTTAAGCATCGATTCTGAAACACTTCCCAACACTTCCTGAAATCTTTAACAGAATTCCGTTATTTAGGGAAATATGCTAAATAAGATAACTAAGAAAACATTTTAGAAAGCAGATAAAACATTTAAAAATCTGATTTCAGCAGCTACCTTCCATAGCCAAATATGTATTCCAATTCTTTTGAACAATTCTTTATTTTATCTGCAGCTTGATATATATATACTAGAAAGGTAGCCCGTCAAAAATGACGGAAATTTAGATATAAAGATATATACAACTCATGTGCAAGAATATGAGTTTTCACGCTTGTTCCGCAGTGACAGATGAAAATAACACATTTTAAGAACGAAACACATTTATGAAAAACTGTGTACAGTAGAAGACCACTAATCTGCACAGTTTGGTTCCAAGTGTTATGCAGATTTGAGGCTTTTTGCGGTCATGTCTATTCAATCTTTGTTTACATTTTGTTAAATTTATATATTGGACAATTTAGATTGTTAAGCGTTAAAAATAAATAAATAACACACTTGAAGTAAGGTTAAAAACTATTAAATTATCGTATACGATTTCATGAAATGGTATTATATGTGTGTGCTTTACGATCTTGGTTATGACGTTGGCGAAATTGGCTGCAACTTGTCATAATCCTAATAGTGTGGGCCGCTATAACAAAAAAGTAACCAGTTTTTAGTAAAATTTCTGATATAAAGTAGCTTTCAAAAACTTGTGTAAAATTGCAGGCCGTTCTCGTGTTATGTCAGTCCTAGGAATAATATTTCTAACACTGAAGATTTTCCATGTATATATGGAATTTAGAAAAGCTTCTCCAAAAGAAAGGTCCTAAAATGACATTTTAATTCCTCTAACTTCAAAGTTTAATCGGGCCCTGATGTTGAGTACTGAAATCTAATAAATACAGTTATTTTGAATATTACAACAGAATTAAACAGTTAAACTTATTTAACTTAAACTCGCTGTTACTTCCCGATGTTATTTTTTAGTATTAAGAAAGAAAATTATTTAAAATTTTCAAATCAAGCATTTATTATTTTTTTCCGTCTTTAATAACTAAATAATGAAAAAATAGGCTTTTGTTCTGAGCTCATAAATATGACAATAAAATAATGTAACTAAGAGACATTGCAAAATTAAATCTTTGTGATTACAAACCATAAACAAACGATACCGCCACCATTTTACCTACTATGACGTCATTAGAATATTACCCATTGATTGTTGGAGAACTTACTTTGTGAATGATTACCTCAATGATTTAATATTTTTGACGTTTCACGATGAATGAATCACTTGTGTTTGTTTAGGTTTATGGAATGAGATATTAAGCTGTGAACCTAATTTCAATTGAAGTTATCCAAGGATATATGTATTTTTAATTGAAATTAAAAACAATGCTTTGATCTCGAAATAAAAAGTTTTAGTTTGTATAATTTGTTATTTCTGTTAATTATTTATTTAAGTACTTTTCCATTATAGCGCATTTTTAAAAAAAGTTTGGCGCGATTCGGGCATCAGAAAGTGAGATATGTTGCGAAAATATATAAACAGCTATGAAAACAAATCTAATGAACTTTTATCTTTGTTTATATATGCACTTATATACATAAAAAAATCGTTTCTAAATATATATAATTTTTTTTATATACAAATTACGGCACAGATTTCAGATATGAACCGGGATACCTAACTGGCGCCAAAATGGTGTTATTTTGCCTGCTATGGTAACCGGGCTATTGTTTTTTATTTATTAATAAATTGTTTATTTACTTTTATTTTTTGTTTTTTAATAATATAAACTGCTTTGTTCTATAGTTATTATTCAAACTTTTTTTATTTATAGTTATTTCCTTTTCAAAATGATAGCAAATAATTGAAAAATATATAAGTAACTGGTATTCGAAAGCGAGATTTCCGCCAAATTGGCGTCATAGAAAAATCACGCCAACCCCCATGCGTATATGACATCTGTGCAAAAATCACTTCTGTTTCTTTATAAAAATGGGTAAATAGCTTTTTTTATATTAAATTGTCGGCACAGATGTCATATACGCCCATATTGGCGCGATTGTTTTTTGACGCCAATGTCATATACGCACCGGGTACTTAACTGGCGCCAAAGTGTCGTTATTTTGCTTGTAATGGTAACCCGAATGTTGTTTATGCTGTTGATGTTTTCGCTAAATTAGCGTCGGAAAAAAATCGAGCCAACATGGAGCGTATATAAAAACTGTGCCAAATTGCATACATATGGAAAAAATTGCTTGTGAGTATGAAGCAGTAAATAGGTTGCCAGAAAATACGTTAGCAAACTTCTTTCTCGCCAAGAAACTTTTCTCCGAACTATTGTACATAAGCAATGATTGCTAGAAATGCATTTTTAATTATGATATGCGCTTTTATGATTCACTACATTTATGCATACTATACTGTGTGTATAAATGCTACAGTTCATATGCAGGGCTACACAAAAGAATTCGTAAGGGTTACTGAGTATGAGAGTAAATTGCTTAAAGGTGGTTTTTAAAGGAGTTATGCATTTTTATGCTGAACTGCATTTAGTTTCCTAAGAAATGTTTGTAGAATATAGATAAAATGATATACATGGTCACGCAAAGAATTGGATACATAACCGTCTATGGATGATAATATCTGGAAATGTGATTTCAGTAGTTTTAAGAGTAGTTTAAATTAAGTTTTAGCTAAATAGTGGCACATAATAACGGTACTATTGACTATGGACGGTAACTGCTGAAATCAATTTTTAAATTTTTTTATGCGTTTTCTAAAATTTTTAATTAGTTATCTTGGTACTTCTTAGTTATCCCGTCGACCAAATTACTGTTGCCAAATTGTAAGATTAATTGCCAATAATGGTTGCCATTAATTAATTAATTGTAAGATTAAATGCCAATAATGGCCAATAAAACCATCAATTCGACGTTTTATTTGTATTTTTGTTAATGTTTTACTATTGATTTGGCGATTTATATAATTTGGCGAAAATAGTCGACGGGATATCTAAGAAGTAACGTTATCTTATTTACCTTATTTCCCTAAATAACGAAGTTTTGTTAAAGCATTCAGGATGTGTTGAAAAGTGTTTCATATTCTATGCTTATCGCATGATTTTTCTTTCTTCTTTAGTCTTATTTTGAATTTATTTTATTCTTAATTTTTTAGTCTTATACTGTTTTATAGAAACATTGGCACAGTTGTCATATACCTTATCATATATTGGCGCGATTTTTTTTCCGACGCAAATTTGGCGAAAACATCAACAGCATAAACAACAACATCCGGATTACCATATCAAGCAAAATTAAGACACTTTGGCGCCAGTTAAGTACCCGTTGTGTATATGACATTGGCGTCAGAAAAAAAATCGCGAAATTATGGGGCGTATATGACATCTGTGCCGAAACTTTAATATTTAATGTTTAAACTCTTCGCTCCACTCCCCTTGCATATATTACAAACTATAACACGGATAGCGCAAAATAATAGACAGTTTGGTACATTTCCACTGTAGGGGCTTTGGCATTTTTAAAAAAAAGCTTGGTGTAATTTGGGCATCAGAAAGTGAGATTTGGGTACTTTTCCGTTATGCGGACACCATTGTCGCCAAGCGTAATAGTTGGCGCAAAATTGTGAATTGAAGCATTTGAAAAATAAAAGAAAAACCATTGTCGATACTAAAGTGAGCATTTAAAAAATATATCATTTGAAAATTCCAGACTTTTACGAACTATTTCATCAAATCACAAATATATACTTAAAATAAGTGAACAAATAACTGCTATAAAATAAAGCTATAAAATAAAACTCATATTAAACTGCTGGCATAAAATTACAAAAATCTTTTAGCATTTTGAAATAATTGGCGCATTAGCATACATTTTGGCATGATGTCCGTATAACGGAAAAATATCGAGATTTGTTGTCAAATCATATAAACAGCTATGAAAACAAATTTGATGAGCGTTTTTGTTTGTTTTATCTGTATATTATTGATGTTTTTATGCACAAATTACATCTGTTTCTGTATAAAATTAGAGAAACGGCTTTTTTATGTTAAATTAATCGTATAAATATAGAAAAAAATGCGTGTGTATATAAAATGAAACGGTGAATAGGTTCCCGGAAAATATGTTACCAAATTTCCTTTTTCGCCAAGGCACCTACCTATACTGGAAAAGTACCTAAAGCACATTAAAATCGCGCAGTTAGGAGCTCACACAGTACACCGTTGTCTATTGGCGGTTATTTTATTAGTAGCATCGGAAGGAAGATGTAAAGATGTACTTTAAATTCTCACCCATCGATTTCGAAAAAATATCTTAAAAGAGTGGAGTTTAAATTAAATTTCGGTGACCTCCATTATGAAAGATTAATGGTTTTAAATGGGAACTTCGCCAAATTATCCAGCTATCGCCAAGTTGGCTAACATTTGGCGCTACTGTGGTAACCCTGCATTAATATTTTTCAACAGTTACTCATTTCAATGAGGCGGTCCTACCGGAATAGTGAGGGACACACAGAGACTTGGATTTTATATAAATAGAAGATAACTATACAATGGAAAAATTCAGGTTATCAAGGAAACGCATAATAGGTTGAAATTTATCTTTCAGCAATTCATCCTTATAGATGGAAACATACTTAAGGGTCCTGTCCCTGCCGGCGAAGACACTCACGAGCTAATGCTAATCCTATGGGGAGGGATTTTTCTAATATCTCGTTTGCATTTCGACATTTTTAAATAATTTTTTTTTTGCATTGGATAGCCGAGGTCCGTCTCTACAGCGCGCCTTGGTTACTTTTTCGATTTTGGTTGCAGATATTTTTTAGAATGACACTTTCATTTTCAGAACCGGTTTTGAAAATGAAAGTAACTTTATTAAAAATATCTGCGACCAAAATCGAAAAAGTAACCAAGGTGCGCTGTAGAGAGGGACCTCGGCTATCCAATGCAAAAAAAAATTATTTAAAAATGTCGAAATGCAAACGAGATATTAGAAAAATCCCTCCCCATAGGATTAGCATTAGCTCGTGAGTGTCTTCGCCGGTAGGGACAGGACCCTTAAATACTTTTTTTCAGCCTTATAGTTTACCTAGTATATTTATTATACGACACTATTTAGCTAAAATTTAATTCAAACTAAAACACTCTTAAAACTACTGAAATCACATTCCCAGAAATTATCATCCATAGACGACGGCCGTAATATCCAATTCCGTTCATGGCCTTAGATATCATTTTATGTGTATTCTACAACCATTTCTTATTAAACAAATGCCATTCAGCGTAAAAATGCATAACACATTTAAAAACCAGTTTTAAGCAATTTACGCTCATACTCAGTAACATTTACGAATTCTTTTGTGTAGCTCTGTATATCAACTATAGTATTTTTACACACCATGTAGTATGCAAAAATACAGTGAAACTTAAAACTGTATATCATAATTACAAATGCATTTCTTGCCATCACCGCTATTATACAGTATTTACATTAGTAGATAGTATTATACATACTATATGAAGTGTGTAGCATTTATACTTTATTTACAGAGGCACTCAAAAGTATCGCATTACATTATGTTCTATGCGGGGAAATCATTTGCGGTGCATTTTAATGGTGCTACACTATTTTAAACATAATGAAATTTATATACATTATTGAGGTGCAATAGAAGATGATTACTATAGAATACGCTATTTCTAGCATTTATCATATGTATACAGAAGAACTTAAAAGTATTCAATTACATGGTATAGGAAGATATTCTGGTATAGAAAGAAAATTTGTTTGCGGCGTATTTTAATGATGTTACTCTGTTACAAACATAATGAAATTAACACGAATTTCTGACATGCTTTCCGTAGAATATGTGGTTCAAAACATCATTCATCTCTTGGGTCACATAAAAAGTGTTCATTTATGTACTGTTCTTCGGGGAAGGGGAAAACTGTTCTCATCTAATTATGTTGCATTATTTCAAATATGATATAATTTATATATGTCGTAGGCTAATTGAGAAATCCGGCTCTTAGACTTCTGAAAGTGCGTTTTCAGTTATGGTATGCGTTTTTAAATTTAACTAATTTTTTTCATGCAACGTGTTGTTTAAATCTTTTAGACGATATACAGTGCTACACAAAATAATTTGTAAGCAATACCGAGAATGAATGGAATTTGTTTAAAGGTATTTCTTAATTTGAGTTATGCATTTTCAAGCTCAACTAAATTTAGTTGTCTGAGCGAAGCGAAGGCTAAAAAACAGCGCAATATTATTGTCCGGACACATACAGCTACAATGGATATTAAAGTCATGGCCTACTAAAAAAAAGCCTAATAAAAATCTTTCGTCATGCATAACTCAAAAAATATTTCTCGATTCTGATTGCACTAGAAGGTACCTATGGAGATCGCCTACTGAATGCACCTACAATGAAAAATAAGTTCCAAACCGGTTAAAAATTATGTAAAAAAACTGATAAAAAAAGCACAATTTATTTGCATACGTCAAGAAATTTGGTGTGCGGGACTTTCACCGGTGGATTTTTTCGTAGACATCTGGATTAGAACACATGGAGCAAATAAAAAGAAATACGCACGCAGTAATATTGAAATGCAATAAAACATATTTAAATTTAATCAAACAGGAAAAGAAATCTGTTTGTTTTTCTATTTTAAAGAAAACGGCATAAAAACTCTGATTTGAGATTTTGCGATAATCTCTCAATAGCATTTTTCGCCAAACGCACCTTTTATATTTCGCGTGTGAAAATTAGAAACAATTATATGATGTTGAATAAAATATTTTGATTTATAGCATCATTTCTTCTTATTTTATTTACCTTTTTTATATGCTTTCTTTTAACTTTCAATCATGTTTTTCTGTGGCCCTCAAATCTTGTGATTCATTTTTCACCCACTTCCTGTTGAGAAAGAGTTTTAAAAGTTGAGTTTTGACATTGAGTTTGGAATATAATGTATTCCAGGGCTGCCACAGGCGACTATTTTTTAATTCTAACTGGTACCACTTTCCCTAAACAGCAACTCTTATCACACACACATTGTCAATATATGTAAGATAAATACACTTCAAAATTTATATCCGAAAAATACTGGTACTAACAAAATATAAAAATAGTCGCATGTGACAGCCCTGGTATTCCTGAGGTCAATACATGAATTAGACGTTGATTTTTTTAAAAATCGATCCATAAGGGGGGAACGGTGCGGGGCGGCGGAGGGAGTGAATTACTTAATGGTTACCTTTGATTTTCGATAGAGGAATCAGCATTAGCTTCAACAATGAGTATTTGTTTAAAAGTATTAATGACAAGGTTACCATAATATCGCCAAACTTTGGCCAACGTGACCAAATATGGCGACAAAAAAGTTTCTACATATGAAGCCAACTTGGAGATAACTGGCTAATTTGGAAAAGTTCCCGTTTAAATCCATTTATCTTCCATAATTGAACTTACCGAATTTAATTTGAACTCCTTGCATTTAAAGTTTTTCCAAGGCATCTTTACTATTTAGAGCATTTAAAAGAAATATATATTTTCTAAATTTTTGTGAATTTTAATGAAAGCATGATTTAAAAAACAATTTTCATTTATATCAATTTCTTTTTACTCTTTTAAATGAAAAAATGGATTTAGCGAGACAAGTAAGCTTTTCATGCATCTTTTCGTGCAACCTATTCATTGCTTCATATTCTAAAGCAATTTTTTAAAGATTTATACAATTTATTTTGTGTAAATAAGCCACTTACCTATTTTTATATACAAACAAAAGTAAATTGTATATAAAAGCCATTATATTATTATATATAAATAAAATGTTTATATTTATGACACAGATGCCATACACGCACCGGGTTTGGCGTGATTTTTTATACCAGTTTGGCGAAAACGTCGTTTTTGAATACCAGTTACATATAGTATAATAGCACGTTATTTATTTCAATATGAAAACAAAATAAAGTGATAAACAAAACATTTTCTAGTATTTTTAAAAGGAAATAAATATAATGACATAATTATAGAACAAAACAATTTATAATAAAATTATATATGGTTTCCATGTCAGGCAAAGTAACGCCATTTCGGCGCCAATTAGATCCCTCGGTGCGTATATGACATCTGTGCCACATTTACTCGTACATATAAGCAAAAACATTCATCAGGTTTGTTTTCCTAGCTGTTTATATATTTTTGCAACAAATATCACTTTTTGAGGCCAAATCTGTACAAAGATTTAAAAAACTAGAGAACAGGAATTCTGGTTTTTCAGAACTTAGTGTCGGCCCCCGACATTTCATTACTTAATTTTCTTCTGGGGCCTATATCCCTCGTGCAGATAATTGGCCGTCATAAATATAACCATCATTTTCTTCTGTTGGACTGGTGGTTTCTATTATTATGAAACAGCCATTATAAATGAAGCGTTTAGGTGAAGATGAAAGAGCAGTCGTAAAAAGTTAGAACTCTGAGATGGGTCAGAATGGGGAAAAAATGGCCATAATTTTTTTTTCATTCATCTTCACCTAATGCTTCATTTATAATGGCTGTTTCATAATAATAGAAACCACCTGTCCCCCAGAAGAAAATAACTCGGTTAAGCCGAACTCGGATAATCAGGATTCTACCGTAGTGCAAAACATATTTCAATTTTAAGACTTAAAGCACACGCTTTTATTTTATGTAAAATGGCGTCATTTGCATTAATATAGATACTTAAAATTAAATATAATTTATGATAGCTTCATGTTTTATCATAAATCATTCATTTATATTTTTCTCAAAATAGCACGTATTTTAATTACATTTTTTCAGTTTTTATGGGAAAATAGCAACAAGAAGATATAATTGCTATTTTTCAACGATTTTTTCTTTACTTTCTAAGAGAAATGGAGTACTTGAGTTGCGAAAATGAAACAAATGTCGCTAAAAATTACAAAAAAAAAAAAAAATGAATATTTCAAAAATAAATCGAGATGCAGTTTTCAAACAAATTGCATTAAAAAGTACTTTTTTCCCAATACAACGCTATAAACGTTGAAAATGTGCGATGCTTAGAAGTTTTAAAAATTGCTGTAGGGTATTTAATTGCACAATGAAACATCGGCTTTTGTTCTACGACTGGCTTCTACAAGGTAACGTTATTTATTGGAGACGACACAAAGTAAGCTGGGAGAAAAAAATAGCATACCGAGGGCTAAAAAAAAAAACTAGAAGACGGGAAGTCTGCTTTTTCAGAATTTAGTGTCGCCCCCGATGAATATATACATATATATATAAACATAGATAGTACAAAACACATTTCAGTTTTAAGACTTAAAACACACGCTTTTATTTTGCATAAAATGACGTCATCCGCATCCGCTGAAGAATTCTCCATTTACGATCCAATCTTAAACAACATCTACAGTAAAGTACGGATAGGACGTCACTATCGCTGAATAATACACAAATCTAAAAAAAGAGATGCCATTCAAAAAAAAAAAAAAAAAAAAAATCGGCTATTTTATGTTTCATATGCCTTCATTTGTTTGTAATATTAATATAGGTACTTTAGCTTAAATTTTGTTTATAATAGCTCCATGTTTTATCAGAAATCATTCATTTATATTTTCTCAAAATAGCACGTATTTTAATTACATTTTTTAAAGTTATTATAAACGCTATTATAAATTATGAGAAAATGGCAACAAAAAGATATAATTACTATTTTTACTATTTTTCAACTATTTTTCCCCTACTTTCTACAGAAATGGTGTACTGGAGTTACCAAAATTAAACAAATGCGCTAAAAAAAACAAAAAAAAGTTAATATTTCAAAAATAAATTGAGATGCAGTTTTCAAACAAATTGCATTTAAAGGTCCCAAAAAACGACGGTATAAAAATTTAAAATGTGCGATGCTTAGAAGTTAAAAAAAAATGCAGTACAGTATTTGATACTACTTAGTTATCGCGTCTATGAAATTAAATGCCAATAATGGTTGATCGTAAATATCACATTCAATTAACTTTAAGCAAGTTACACGTGTTTACTTCATCAAATGATTTTTATTTCGACGTTTTATTTGTATTTTTATTAATGTTATACTAATTTATTTGTTCTTTCGTTATTTAAATTAAAAATTATGCCAATTTGTATAATTTTTGAGTGGTTTGGCGATTTGTATAATTTGGCGAAATTGGCTGACGGGGTAACAAAGTAGTACCGAGTATTTAACCGTACAGTGATACACCTGCTTTGTTTTACCTCTGACTTATACAATGGAACGTTACTTTTAGAAACGACACTTTAATAGCTGGGAGAAAGAAATAGCATTCCGGGACTAAAAACGCCACGGCAAAGTAACATTTCAAAAGTATCATGAAAATAGTTGAAATTGTGTATTTTAAATCAAGTTAATGAAATGATTATATTTTTAATGAAATAAATGTAATACGAATATGATTTGAAAAAAAATGTTGGCAATTTATCACTTGCTGTAACATAAAAGTGTCAATATGGTAATCGGCACATGATAAGCGAAATGGAACAATTATCTTAGAACCGCTCTTTGTACAAGAAAAAATGACCTATAGTCCGCATTCAAATACACAGGCAAGATTGGCGTCAAGCAAGAGTAATGCTTATAATAACATTGTTATAACTGTATGCGAGTTATAATAGCAATATAAAATTGCCTTTGAGCAAGCAACCACACAAAGCATTTTACATACACTGTTAAAAATTTGCAGCATTCTGGCATGTCATTTGACCGTTTTTTTCCGAAAACGGTTACACAACCGTAATTTTAACACTATTCTGACCATATTATTGGCCATTGTATGGTCAGAATATAGTTAAATTATGGTTATGAAACCGTTTTTTCAAAAAACGGTCGAATGACCTGCCAGAATGCTGCAAAATTTTTAACAGTGTATGTTTCGGATGAAACTCGATCATGAAAGTAATAATTATTCATACAAGCAACAGTTATATAAACAAAAGTTTAAATTCAAATGTAAATTTTTGCAACCTCACCCTCACACACACACACACAAAAAAAAAAATAGTTACAACTGTGAAATTAAATTGGTTTTAAGCGTCGCTTTTTAAAATGCGACATTGGTTGAAAACTAAATTACGGAATATTCCTATAACATTTTAATTAATCACAATACTTTTTTTAGCTGGGTTCAAATTTAACCAAGACTATGTTTTTTCTCCAAAAGGAGCTTTTTTACACATTTGTAACGTAGATATAACCCTTTGATGTTGAAATAAAATGTTTTGCCTTATGATGTTATCTCTTATTATTATTTATTTATTTGAATTTTAAATGAAATGAGTCGTGTTTTTTATACGGAAAGAATGCATTTCGGAAAAGGGTGAGAAGAACAATATTTGGCGATTTACTACCTGCGCCTGCTAAGTGCCTTATTATCATGCATTTAAGGCTTTTCATGGTACATCGCTGTTATATGGACTTCGGCGATTTTGCAAAAAGCACGCAATTCGGGTTTAAAAAAATGAGATTTTTTGCCAAAAAATATGAATGACAATATATAACACAAAATATAAAACAGAATAAGTATTATACTGGCTTATATATATGTATATATTTAAAAATGCATCTGCTAACACGTATTAGATAAGTTGTTTTATCTTTGTATATAATGTAATATATAAAAATAGAAATTTGTCTATCTGTCTGTCTGTAATTATATACAAATCCACAGTTTGGAACCCAGAATCGAGAAAAGATACGTACATGTGTATTAAAACACGACCGAGTCAACTAAAGTAATCCGGAATCAAAATAATTTATAGTTAATTTTTAATTAAAAATAAACCACCAATTTAACAGCAATTTCCTATCAAATTTAAACATTTTTCGTTATAGCAGTTGCCAACAATTAAAATCCACAATAAAATTCTTACTACAACAATTAATTTTCTACTACAAGATTTCCACGTGAAAAAAGAAAGTGAAATAGTTTACCGATTTTTTTGAAAATAAAGGTGAATATTACGTCATAACTTTTCTATTGCAAGATATTCTTGTAAAAAATGAAAATAAAATAAATAGTTTAACGAATATAAATGAAAGTTAATATTACATCATAACTTTCTATTTCAAGGTTTCCACGTGAAAATGGGAAATGAAATAAATAGTTTGACGAATTAAAAAAAAAGGAATAGTACGTCATATTGGAAATATAAAGGACGTGGTGAATATAGTATAACGTCACATGAGTGTGAAAAAACATATTGAAGCATGATAAAAACCTGATTATGAAAATATTGGCGTATTTTAACATCATTGCTTTTAATGATAAATTGAAATAAGTTTATTTTTAGCTGTATTCTTTTGCGTCTGTTTTATAATTTTATACATTTTTAAATTGTGTTTTTATTTGTTTCATGTGTACAACACTTCGACTGCTTTATTTTTAAAATATTTGTTTTAAGTTTTATGTTAAATTTTTAAACTGATTTTTCAAAACAAACATTCTTCAAATTTCGGGCAATACCGGGCACATTAGTTAGTAACAGATAAATGGCTTCTGTATCTGTACATCTATGCTAATATTTTAAAGCGTTATAATATTATAAAATGTATAATATTATTAATGTTTGTGCGTTTGTGAGGATTATCTCTAAAACTACACAGAAATTAAAAAAATATATTGGTAGCCATCTCTGCTCCGAAAAAAGTCTATATTTTAAGTCAGTGCAACAACCTCCATCGCTGCAGGAGAAAAAAAATTCTAAAATTTCGATTTCTATGATATTGATTGGGTTAGAAAATTTAACGTCGGTGTGGTGGTTACTTTTAAGATGTAAATACTCGTTATGAACGCTCTCTAAAAGGTTCGAAAATTCAATCTGACGAATAAACGTAAAAATTTCGAGAAAGATTCTAAATTATGATTTATTTGGAATACTGCAATTTCTGGGATACTGTTGGGGTTAGAAACCAGAACTTTTGCATGGCAGAAATTTATATGATGTAAAGGCTCGTTATAGAACGAATTCTAAAAAATCGAAAGACTAAAGAAAGCGGACAAAGATATAAAGGTGATCTAAGTAACGAAGTACATAGAATTGTTAGGAATATAAACATGAAAATTAATAAGGCTGTATTTTTTCATAACATAAATTCTCGCAATAGAACAATTTCTAAAAATGTCGCTATATAAAACACTGCAGGAACAAAAACTTCTATTTCTGTGTAAAACTTTTCTATTTCTGTGTTACTGCTGAGCCCAAAAACATGAAAATTTTGCTTCAGATTAGTTCTAAAATATAAAATTGTCTCTATGAATGGTTTCTAAAAATTTTAAATTTAAAAAGATGAAATGAATGGAAAGCGTTCTCAATTACTATTATTTTGGATTTATTAGGTATAGAAACTTAAATGTTTAATAATTCTGCATTTCCTCCACAAAACATGTAATTTAAATGCAACAAAATGGATAGATTAGTTACCTAGAATTAACTAAATTGTGTAAATATTGAATAAAGACCTGTATGAAGCAATGAATAGGTTGCCCGAAAGTACTTGTTACAGTGTTCCTTCTTTAGGCTTTTCTCTCTCTCGCCAAGTCCACTAACAGAGGGAAGTGCCGTTTTAAATTTGATATGAATTTTCCTTTTCTGATTTGCTTTTCTAAATTTTTTATCTTAAGGTAATATTCTCAATTGTCATTAGCATATTTTTTATATATTAACTTATTCCGGTAAAATTTCATAATCGGGTTCATATTGGCGTATTTTAGCTTGCATGATTTGCTAAAAAAATAAGTATGGATTTGTAAATTTCTTCAAATGACACTTTGACAGCTCAAAGGTTATGCAGACGATATATCCAGATCTTGTGTCGTACTTTATGTTGCAATCATTGCCGATTTCTTTTATTTAATACATGCTAAATACGTTTCAACTTGTGTAGAATATGTTTGAAAACAAAACAGTACAGCGTATGTAGTGGTCAGCATGCACTCATTATTTAAATCCGATCGAGCATATCTAAGACACACTCTAAGGACGCATTTCATGCCACTGTTGATGTGTTCGGTACTTAGAAACTGTATCAAATTTTGAAGAGAGAATTCCTTAACTCTTATTGCCAACCTCATTGAATCCGTGGAAAACAGATATTGTACAATATTAACTATTTCGGGAGAGCAAACACCATATAAAGTATAGTCCATTCTCTTCAAACACCATATTTTTTGTTATTTACAGTTACTCAAATTGGTGCGGACCGTCTGATTATCCTCTTGACATCATTTCAAACAGTTAACATTCCGATATAAGGTAATTTAGTGTTTTATTTTCTGTTTTTCTTTTAATATAATGCGTGCTTCCAATTTTATACCCATGCATGGTTGTCTTGCATAGTTTGTTTTACCCTTTTTTTTAAACAGTGTATACGAAGTTATACATAAGATTTTGTAATTCTACGATTCACTTATTTTCATCATTTCAATTTATCGCAGTATATGGACAATTAAAGATAACATCTCATTTTCTTTGCTTCCACATGTTATTATTAAATCTATGTTCTCAGCAATATCGCTCAGACTAATCCCTCTGAGGGAAGCCCTAGTATTCTAAGAGATATTGGTAGAATATAAATAAAATCATATACAGTGCAATGCAAAGAGTGCAATACATGGATGCCTGTAGATGATATTTTTTGGAAGTATGATTTCAATAGTTTTAAGCCTCTTTTTTCCTGAATAGATATTTAACATAATGTTTGACATGTATAAAAATCTATGGGTAATATACAGGACTGTACAAAAGAATTCACGTACGTTTCCGTCTGAAATTGCTGAAGGTGAAATTTTAAGTGTGTTGTGCGCTTTCTTACTACACTAAATTTTAGCATACTTTGTTGAATATATACAAATCTATAGATCCTAAACAAATCTGCACAAAAGAATTTAAGCTCTTTTTACGTCCATCGACGGTAATTATTGAAACCTGCTTTTCAAATGTACTATGTTTTGTAAAATGTTTTATTGTGTATCTTATTTATATTATTAAACAGCGAAGTTTTGTTGAAATATATTGGGAGTGTTGGAAAGTGTTTCATAATCCATGCTTGATGCATGATTTTTATTTCTTGTTAATAGAAAAGACGAATACGAAATAAAATAAGCTAAAACAATTTAGGTTGCCATGAAGTAGGGCAAAGAAAGAATTGCTTTAGAGGTACTCTTGTTATCTGCTACCCCCCCTCCCCCCCCCCTGCAAAAAAAAAATGTCATTGCTACAACCTTGATTTCCTGTACTCCTGAAACACAAAAGCGTACTACTTTTGATTCGAACTATTTTACTTTTGTTTAACATTTGCTACATCGCCATTACAGAAGCTTATACATTTAGAATCAATGGCTGAGCATCTATATGGCTAAAAATTTTGAAAGTGTATGATATTATTATTTTTTTTCCTTAATAAAACTTTTTTTTCTTTGATAAATTTATCACATCCTACATTTGTAAAGTTATCATACCTTTCATCTGACCTTATTTTTAAATCATGCTTCGAGTATGTAAAGATTACAATGGTGGTTTCCATTATTGATGGTTCAGCATAATTGAAAGCGCCTCAGATGAAAATGGTAATTTTGTATCTTGTATCCAAAGAACTTCTAGAATTTATACAGCTTTTATAAATGTAAAATTAAAAAGGAAAGAAAAATATTTTAATACCTTATGATCATATTTGAAGCATTTGTTTTAGTTTTAAATTTTCAAATCATGTGAACTGTAAAACATTATTCAAAAATACATGAACTTTCCTATAATTTTTTAATTATTTATAACATAACTTATTCCAAAATTAAATTCCTGCAAAATATTAATCAAATAAGAGTTCGCATTTGCAGATTATACGTATGATAACAAAAGGAAATGGCTAAAAATGAATAATTTTATTTCTTTTAACTAGAAGCGAAAAAATACTAGCCGAAGGGACATGAAATTAGTTTAAAGAAAATAAATTATTTCTTCAGACCTGCGTGTTTTAAAATTTATTTTATTTGCTAATAGAATAAACGCAGAATAGAAACAGTTTCTTAATATTTAATCACGAATCAAAATTATTTAGTCTTTTATTTCAATTTCTAAGAATATTTTGCAATTTGCATAAAAGCCAAATTTACTTGATTTATGTAACTGATATTGAGTTTGAGAAGTAATTTTAGAGAACTTTAAATTACTTAGTAGCATAAAAAAAAAATGTTTTATTCCATTGCTGTCTGGAAAAAGAAGAATTGTTGTTTTGTAACTAGATAGTATGGATATACAAACATTTTTCAATATGCAATTTTGAAAAGAATATTTACAGCTTTAAAACAATGAAAGATTTCTGTTAACCTTTTTTACGATTTCTTCAAGCCAATCCATTTGAGTACATGTACTGTTGGTTAGTGGATTTTTTTTTTTTTTAGAAAATAAAGACGTCAAAGAATTTAATTCAGACGTTTAGATTTATTGAGTTAAATACATAATTTTTTTCTCATACCACAACTTCACAATATATGATGATTTGTCAGATATAATGAAACGCCATGATGAATTTTTCCCTTTCTTTTACAAATTTAACTTTTCTTCTTTCACACTTTAGGTTTATTCACCGTTGTTTTACATTGTAATGTAACTTTTCCTAGTTTGATTAATCCTCAACTGATTTCGTGCATCTGGATATGACGACGGGCATGTTATAATATCAATCAATCTAATTTACTACTTATTAACGATATGCACTGAATTTTTGAACTTGTGATATCTATGATCTTTATGGAACCAAAATGCACGTGCTTATGGCAGCCACGTTCAATTGAAAACGTTCATTGACAACCATGCTTACTAGGATTTGTTAGTCTTGTGATTCGAACGCAACTTATGTAACAGACTGTAAATCATATATTTTCTCTTAGACAACTTAAAACATCCCTAGAAGCCTGACTAGTCTATGTTACATAACTGTAATACCACAATCGTCACAAATGGTCACAACAGTTACTGAAATCTGTTACTTTATCTGTCACAACATGACACTGTGCTAATCGTCATTTCATCATTACCCTGTGAAGTCATCGCGACAGATTTTTAAATCATTAGAATGTTCCACAAAATGAAATATATAGACTTCCTAGATTTTTTTTAAGTTTAAATTTTTAAAGATGCATTTAGTATTCTATTTATTTATTTGCCGATCTAGACTTCACTGTGACGTGGATACGGCTCATTTTTCACGTCATATGGCAACAATGTGGAGGGTATAGAATTGCAGTTGGGTGACGGTGCTATTAGAGGTCGTGTTTTTCGAGTCGTTTAGACAGCTTTGATTGCGCGTTAAAAATTTTCGATTAAAAAATAAATGAACGCATCTTTTCATTTTTTAGTTTTGATCGGCAATATTTAATTTTCTTTGACAACTTCACTATTTTCTTTTCCGTGATACACATTCAATAACATTTTGTCTGTGATTTATTTATACTTGATTAAATACTCATAAGTACATGGATCATCAGCTTTTACAACATGACACCCACCATAGATTTCCCTTCCTTTTAGTTGACGCGATATTCATATTTTTAAATCTACATCATATGTTTTAAGGGGTCTTGTACCTTTTAAACGCGTCGAAAATTAACGAAAAACTTCAAAGTTTGAATTAGGCTATCTTCAAAACCTTTTTATGTATAAACATGAAATGTTGGATATTGATTAAACAGATTGTGCTTTATAATATACTGTCATTAGAAATTTATTAACCCTTTACAGAATTTGTGTATTGTTGAAATCAAAATAGCTCTTTTTTTATTCCAGAAGTCATTGCGCGCATGATATGTTAAGAAAGTATATATGGATTGTCATGAAATTTGGTAAAGATACTAAACAAGTATGTGTGTTTAAAACAAGAACATTTCTTCAAAAAATCTGAAATGTGCAGGTAGCAAGTTTTCCAATCGAGCTGTAATTCGAAAAGATTTTTCTCATAATATTGTCTTTGCATTGATCCCGCAGAAAGATTCGAAATGAACTCCAAAATGAACTACAAACAACATGAATGAAATACAAATAACCATAAATTCATTATAAACAAACGATAAGAAAAAACAATTGAATACAATACATAATAAAATTAAATTTAAAAAATCAAAAACCCCGACTGCGTAAAAAGCGAAATAATTAATTATTTCTCATCAATGTGAAACTATTTTTTATTTCAGTTCCTACTATTAGCTCACACTCCCGCTATATATATCTTGTTCAAATTTCCAATCGTTAATAAAATACTTATTAATCGTCCAATCAAGTTCAAATAATTTTTTTAACTTATAGTGGATGACACTTCATGTTAATCCAGTTTTTTTTCAAATATTAATTCATTAATTAAATTTAATTAATTAATTTTCAATAATCGAGAAAGCCATCTTCTTGATCAAGGTATTTTAAGACCAAGAGAGCCATCTTCTTGATCAAGGCATTTTAAGCGCCACTCAAGAGGAAAGAAGAATGGCAGAAAGAAAAATTCTTATTGACCTAAGTAGGAATTGACTTAAAATATTTTTTTATATTACTTGTTTATATTACTTACCTATTTTTTTTTTTTTTTTACTTGTATTGATGACTTTTAAGTTGTGTTTAATTGTTATTTCCTATCTATAAACACTGTTTTGATGAGGTCTACGGATATCTAGGATGGTTAGAGTTGAAGTAAAGCTAGAGATACTATATACACAACTTCCAGGTTGTATAATATTTTAACGGAGCTTCTGGCTGTATCATAGTGAATGAAACATAGTTTTCATTTTGAAAGACCTATCCAATGATATGCCACTCAATAGAGTGCGTAATTTTTTTTCGTATCTACCACCATTTTGTATTTTACGGCCGCCATTTTGAATTTATAAAAACAAAACCTAGCCTATAAACATCGGACCGTTAGGACGAATTGATAGAGACCTCATTCATTAAAATCCATCCAGCCTTTGAGATGGTTCGAGGGTATGAAGAAATCCACATACACAGATACGCGTGAAACACATAACCCTTCTTTTCAGTCGGGTAAAGAGTCAAACTTTTGTTTGCATACTTTATTAATATTCTTTTTGACCACATGAACAACATCCAAGTGGTAGTCCACTTCAAGCCAAATATCGCGAAGCACATTCATAGTCACTGATGCCCACTAAAGCTCACTGGTGTTCAAAATTATTTATATCTCAATGTTTAGTCGTTTCAAGTATCTTAAATCAAATTATGCTATTAAAAAATAGTATAAAATATTTTTTATGAGAAAGAAAATGAACTTAGAAAATGAATAAAATGAGAAACGCAGATCAGAACACTTTTATTCCATTAACGCAGAAGCAGCATGTTGGATTTTCAACCATAATCAAGTGATTAAGGGGGCACAGGACCTTTGAGTTTGTCGAAACAATAAAAAAAAAATCTCCTTTATCGAATTACCAAAATATAAATTAAATGCAATTAAGTTTTTTTTCCTTTCTGCCTAAAGTATATATCCTTAACTACATTATCTAGAAAAATGTATGTTGTATGTTCAAAATTAAAATAAAATTTTTGAATTAAAAAATTTACCTCACTAATGCGTGATTAAGTGCTGCGAGCAGGATAAAACTCTAAATTATGCATATAGAAAACGATTTTTAAACAAAATGGAATAATAATACACCTACTTCTAACTTAAAACCAAAATATTTTTAAAAAGTTTTGTTTAAAATTTAATTTTAGCACGAAATAAAAAGAGTTCAAAAATTAAAAAGAAAATTTTTTGAAGTTTTCCAAGTGCAAAAACATAAATAACGAAAATATGTGATTTTTTTTTTTTTTTTTTTTTACTTTAGCATGTAGACTATAAAGAAACGCATATTTGGTAAATTTATTTTGAGCTGTAACTTACACGGTCTAAAAATAACAGTGCGCTCAAGCTCTAAATTTACTAATCTAAGAAAACGCTTTCTAAACTTTCAATATATACGGATATTCAATTATAATCACCTTCTACAATTGATTATAACTCAAGAAATAATGCAGATTTTTGAGTGAGATTTTTTGCATATTGTTTAAAATTTTTAAACCTACAGATTAAAAGAAAAACCGAAAACTGAATTTTTGAAAGTTGTTTTGAAAGTTTTGGTCATGTACCCCCTTAAATTAAAATCCCGTTAAAGCTACAAAATAGTAAATTTTATTTTTAAAAAAGTAAATTTATGAGGTTACATAAAAATCTGCAATATTGATGTATTCTCCCATTAAATTATCTGTGTAAGAGGATTAAATTAGTTAGAAATCTCGCTCACATAATGCATTTAGAGCTTAAGCAATGAGATGAATATTACACGCAAATTTAACTAACGCAAATGTTTAATGTGGCATTCAGACATCAGCTGCTGCTAGATAAAAGAGAAATAATATGAAAATTTTCATTTTATCTTTGTTATTAGCTTTATGAGGCACACAACTATTTTTATCCTTTTTTGTGGAAGTTTGATTAATTATTTAGTTAATTTAGGAAACAAATGAAAGCACGTTTTCACCAAATACGTGCAAATCTAGTAGTTCTGAATTTTATTTAAAAAAATTCTAAAGATTAATTCCCGTATGAACCAGTAGTTCTGTAATTTTTAAAAGCTACATAAAAAGACTTATTTTAGCTACTACATTCAACATAATCTTCACAAATACTTCCATTCATTATAGTTTATACAATTTAAAGTAAGAATCGAAATTTTGCTTTTAAGAAATACTTTAAAGCTAGTAAATTAAAACTATTATTTTTTTATACGAAGTTTTTAGTTTCATTAATAATTTAGTAACCTATAAAAGTTAACCATCGCAGAAACATTTATAATTAGTTTTTTTTTTTTCTAACTAGTTATACTGGTTGCCGGTCGCATATCTGCGCGCTTTCAAGATACTTTTTAAAAGAAATTTTTAATAACATAACAAAAATGTATGTAAAAGAAAGGTGTTCATTATATTAAACTTTTTCGATAAGTTTATTTTCAATTATCTTTAATTTCAAGTAAAACTTGTTTTATAAACAAAGGACATTAATGTAAGTTATCGGAACTATGAAAATTACGTCATTTTCATTGATGAAAACGTTCTCCTTTTCTGAATTTGGGACCATTTAATTTCGTTTTGTAATTGGGTGCCAAAACGTATTAATTACTTAAGTATGCAAATGCGACGAACTTTCAGCTATGAGAAAACAGAAAATATTTCTCCACGTCTTTTTTTAAAAGTTTTGTTGTGTTTTGACTCTTTTTTTTAACTTATTAATATTTATGAAATATAATCAGCATTTATTATGCTGGCTTTTATTCACTTGGAACGATATACGTGGTTAAATATGTAGTCTGATCGACATTGTAACATTTTTGCAACCAATTTTAGCATCTTATAATACAGGGTATCCAGCGAATAAAACCCTGATTTCAAAATTAAATATCTCAAAAAAAAAGAAAAAAAGATCAATAGAATTATGCGGTAAACGATTTGTTTATTAGCTAAGCTGTAAGAAATGTTACAAAAGTTTCAAAATTCAGTTGCAAAAACCTTTAACAGATGGCGCTGTAATCACAATACCTATAAATTATTCTTCGAAGTCCAGAAGACTAGCGTCTCATTTCTAGATCGTTCCCTATGGAAGGACGAAAAGTCGGAAAGTCCACTTTTTGCGTTGGACTGATGTGCAGAAGCGGAGGCATCTGGTCACAGAATTATTGCACCAGCTTTAATTTGAGAGAATTTCAATTAATAGAATTTCCAATAAAAAGTTTAGAAATCATTACATAAGAACTTATTAAAATATTTCATTAAATTCAATTTTTAATGCCATATGATTATTTAGATTAAATCAAAACACATATATTTAGAAAAATAATTTTGTCCTTTTTATTTATTTTTTATATTTTTAAATTATGGCATAATATTTTGGTATTATTGTTTATACCTGAATTATTATAAATAAAAAAGTAATTTTGCACTTTTCATTTATATTTTTAAATCACGGTATACTATTTTGATTTTAGCACAACACATGTATTTCTTTTCTTCGTAAACAAACTTTTAGGGACAGAAATTATGCAATAAATAATTTCATTTTTTAAAAGGAATTCATGATAAGTTATATCATCAACGTTGAAGTAAAAGTATTTTGGAGGCTGCACTTCTTTCTGAAACTTCGGATCATATAGCTAAAAGCTGCACCATACTTCTGTACTCAATGGTAAAAAATTAAAATGATTTTTTTAACTTAATTAAGTTTTAAAAAATAGAAACTTTGTATTTTTTCATTCAAACCATTTTCTACAATTAAAAAAAATGATTTATGAATAATTATTATACATGTTCAATGGTTTTTTAAAAAAGGTTTTCTTTTAGCTTAATTAAATTTTAAAACTAGAAACTTTGGATTTTTTTTATTCAAACTTTTTTTCACAATTTAAATAAATATTAAAAAGTGAAGATTTCCATTTTTTTCAAATCCTCCTTTTCTTGGATTAGATTCCACAATCTACCAATTAGAAGATAAAAGACATACCACAGAGATACTGGGAACCAGACCGAAATAGCTTATAACAAAATTTAAAAATAAATCTTAATTCTGTCAACACACGGCTACGCTTCTAGCACATGACCCCAACTAAGAAGCGGGCTTCCCACTTTTTGTTCTTCCATACAGAACCATCAAGGAATGAGACCGAAACACACTTTATAGGCATTGCGATTACAGCGCCATCTGTTAACGGTTTTTAACTAAATTTCTCAATCTTCTGTATAACATTTTTACAGCTTAACTAATAAAGAAACCGTTTACCTCATAATTCTATTGATCTTTGTTTTTGAGATATTTAATTTTGAAATCAGGATCTTATTAGCTGGCACCCTCTATATTTTGTTATAAACGTTAAATTATATGGTAAATATGCTCTACAACCAATTTCAGCGTCTTATAATATATTTTAGTATAAACGTTAAATTAGATGGTAAATATACTTTACAACCAATTGTCATTTAAAAATATATATTATTGCACTAAAACCTACCCCGCAAAATTACCTAACTAACGGTAAAAATCTCTTTGAAATATGTGCACAATAGAAGTTAGGCTATAAACAAATAGACATACAGACTTTGCATTTTAGATAGAGAGAAAGATAACTTGGAAATATATACCTCTGACATTTTTTACATTTAAATGTATTTAACTAAATATTCAAGGTTCAGTCATTTTCAGAAGTTACATAATTAGAATTCCATTGCTTATCATTATCGACTTGTTCGTGACAAATACATCCATTAATTTTTGGACTACATATCTATTTTAACCTTAGATTCTCTGTTTCGCCTTCTAGAAATAATTTAAAGATAACAAATTACCGTATCTAACTGCCTCTATCCCTTCAGTAAAGCTTTCCTGAAATAACCCATTTCTCGCATTTAATTTTCTTTAATGACTATTCTTTAATGAATTTTCTTAATAAATTTCCTTAATGAGTTATTTTTAATTAAATGTTTTCTTAATTAAAAATTTATACCGTTAATCATAAAAGTGTAATTACTGAAAACAAAACAAAAAAACATAGTTAAAAATTAAAATGGTAATAAAATTTTTCTAACTAAAAATGTATGAAAAAAGCTTTTTAAATGGAGTAAAGCAAAAGAATGTTATTAAACCACTAAGTTTAAACTGTCAAATTTTTTTTTAAAAAACATTGAAAAAAACATTAAATTTATTGCTATTTAATGAAGTCCCATACATTCTTTTGCAAATAGAGAAGAAAAAAGAGCATTTCGGACATTTAGATTGAAAAAAAAACCTTTACCAATTTCTTCTGAAAAAGTTAATTCAGTTGGATTTAGTTTTTTACAAACAGGGTTGGTAGTATTTTTCTTTTCTCAAAAAAGTAATATCTCTATTCTATAAAAAAAAGCCATAAATCTGCCGCTGCCGTAATTGAATTAATTGTGACCTTTTTAATTTCCCGGCTTATGCTACAAAAACTATTGCATAAAAAATCCTGAAAACTGATCAATTTATAAATATATTATAAACATGCTGAAGAAGACAGTTTTTGAACCGAAGAAGCGATATTTAACATATATATTGAAATCGGTCAAGATGGTTCAGGTTAATTATTTTTATAGGTTCAAAAACTGTGCATATTAATTTAATCCTATTTTGCAGGTACACGCTTAGCTAGATCATGGTGTGCAGTGTTCAGTCATTTTTTCAAATTTGTCCAACTTTTTTTTAATGTTTTTTTATCAGTATCATTACTTGAATATAGATTTAATTCATAGTTATAAATAGCTATTTTTTACTTACTGCTGGCAGATTCTAAAAATACCAAATAATATTTACAAGCATTTTTTTCAATTTAAATTTATATGTGTAAATACCAAGTGTAAATAATAGGCGGCCAAAAATAGGATTTCTGAACTCTCAGTGAAAAGAAATCGTCTTTGATGTAACATTAAAGAGTTCAGAAATAGCGTACATTTTTGCATAGTATAATTGCTTTCAAATTTTGTTACTGATGATTTGAATTTCTTTTATTCTTTGCGCTCTGGTCCAAAATTTAGGGTTAAAGGCTAATAATAAACTCAGCTGCTTTTTTGCGATTATGCTTGTTTCCTTACATTCCTTAAGATATCTGTATACATATGATATTTATATGGGTGTTTTTGTTTATTTATTGTGATCTCTGGAGAATATTTAACCTACTAAATTATCTGATTTATCACATCTGCGAAGCAATGCGGGTGAGTCCTAATTTCAGTAATGATAGCAAATCGGATCCATGTCAAAGTTAATTAACATTTATGATGTTGTTACTTTATGTTTTGGTATTTTGTGATTATTTTTTTTTCACTTTTATTCTTTTGAAATATTATTTTCACTATTACATTAGATGACAGTTTTCACACTAAATGAAAATGTTGGCGAAACAAGTTATTTAACCGGGCTGAGTTTATTTTATTTAAAAGATTTCTTGATTCCAAAATACTTAATAATTGCACATAAATTCATACAAATAGTTACATGTTTTCCGGTAGCATATTGTATTTCCATAAAAATCTGCCGTATAATAGCAGCAAAATATGGTTGGTTGTTGGTTGTATTTATGTCGGCCAGTTATCTGCACGTGGGATATAGGCCCTAAGAGTGGGTAGTGCCTTCCGTGGAGTCTTTCTAAGGGAACCTAACCCGTATTAACGCTTGGAGAACCAAGGTTCGAAGAAAACCACGGAAACTCCAAAAGATTAGGCCGACGGGCGCGATTGGGATCGAACCCAGAACCTCCCGTCTACCAGCTTCGAGAGCAGAACCTCTCGGCCACTGGTGGGCAGCAAAATGTGCTTCTAATTAAACTTACGGTTGCTGTATCTGAATTCATTTTCAAAGGAGCGTTATAATTATCCTTGTCGCTCGCGAAATACCATACTAACATATGACATAGGTTTATTCATTGCTATATTTACAAACATTTGGTTTTCACCATCAGAAATATGTTTCATTACGGCGTAGGCCAATTTTAAGTTTTTCTTGTTAAATTTCAAATAATTTTAAGAAGACAACACTTTTCCTAAAATTTTGCTTAATTAAATTTTTAAAACTTATTGCTTTTTTTAAAAAAAATTAAAATTTAAGAAAGTGTTTTTTCAGGAACCGAAGTAAGTTGACATGGGACGACAGTTTTCTTAATGATGAAAATCAAGTATTGATAATTATTTTGGCTAATGAGCAACCAAGTTTTAAATTTTACCCATATGTTAACTTGAGAAATGTCACTGCTTGTCTGTTATAAAAAGTTTATGCAAGAAAAAAGTAGATTTCGAGATAAAAAATAAATAAATAAAAAGTAACGTTCAATTTGAAACTGAATTTGATATGTGTTTTTAATGTTGCGTTCTACCACACTATAATGTTTGCACTATGAGTTTTGATACCTTCTAAAAATTTCAGTTCAACGTTAACCCATTCAATATATGGTATAAAATAACTAGATTACAACATCATTCACATGAATGTTCAAAAAAATCATAATTTAACTTCAAAAATGATTTCCAATCACTAAAACAATAGTTTTTCACAACCAATCAGAAGAAATAGTTATATGCTCTCACGAAATGCTTCTTTAAAACAGAGGGCAATATGCCTGCTTGTTTCTTGGTTAGATTGTTTTTCATAAGTCAAGAGATGTCAGGTTTGAATCTCGGTAAAGGCTTTGCTGTTCGTAGTGTGTCAGATTTCCCTTTAAACTGTTATTTTGTTATGTTTGTCTCTTATTTGCGAAGGATAATCTGAGCCACTTCAAGGTTCAATATTGTAAAAGTTTATCCTTTCGCACTTTTCTATTTCTTGATTCAATATTGTATCATTTATTGCTTCAACTATGCATTAGTCAAGAATTTTCGGCTTCAAATCTCAGTCCACGCTTGATTGTTTGTTCGTAGCGTGTCAGATTCCCTTTTAAACAGTGATCTCGGTCTGATTATCCCACGTTTTCGACGGACAGCCGGAGCCACTTTATGGTTCACTATCGTACAAATTTTATTTTCGGGATGTTACTAAATTCTGTTTCAATATTTTATCACTTAATGCTTCAACATAAGTCCAGAGGTGTCAGGTTTGAATCTCGGTTCAGACTTGGTTGTTGGGAATGTGTCAGATTCCCCTTTAAACAGTAGTCTCCGTCTGATTATCCCTTGTTTACAACGGACAACCGGAGCCACGTTATGCTTCAGTATTGTACAAGTTTATTATTTTCCATTTTACTAATTCTTGGTTCAATATTTTAGCATTTAAGCTTCAATTAAACATAAGTCAGAAGGTTTCAGGGTCTAAACTAGATAAAGGCTTGTTTGTTCGTACCGTGTAAGTTTCTCCTTTAAACAATGTCAGAATTAAATCAGGTTCCTGCCTGATTATTCCTTGTTTACAACTGTCAATCAGAACTAATTTATGATTCAGTATTGGATAAGTTTATTCTTCCGCTTTTACCAATTCGTGGATCATTATTTTATTATTTAATGTTTCAACTAAACATAAGTCAAGAAGTGCCAGGTTCGAATCTTAGTAAAGGCTTAGTTGTTCGCGTCAGATTCCCCTTTAAACTATGTTTCTGGCCTCAATTCCCTTGTTTGCAAATGATGAACAGGGACCATATTATGGGTTCAAATTTGTGTAAGTTTGTTCTTCCAAATTTCACCATTTTTTTGTTCAATATTTTGTCACTTAATGCTTTAACTATACATTAACAGTTTTTATGGTTCAACCTAAAAATAATTCTGATTTAATATTAAACCATTTCATAGTTCAAGGAAAGTACTAAATCGTGGCAAAAGTATTCACCATCAGATTGCAGGTAGAACATCGCCAAAATTTGTTTTAAACTAGTCAGAAATTTTTAACATTTAAAACCCTGTATTCTAACAGTCAATTAAAAAAATTCTCAAAATTGCCTTATGAATTGTTTTTAAGAAAATCTCAATATATTTTAAATGTTCATTTATATGCTCACCGCACTTTTAAAGAAAGGTTTTGTAATTCAATTACATTCATTGAAAACAAAAGTAAAATTCTTCAGGTTAATTTACATTTCAATTTTCAATTTCGAAGCTTTAAAGAATCCATTGAATCGGAAGAGAATTCACAAAACTCCATTTATAGTTAAGATCGCTTTCTCGGATTTCTCATTAAACTTTCGGAGAACGGAAAGTTTTCATGTATCATTGTTTTAACCAACTGAAAAATGTTTATTTTGTGAGAAAATTTGAATAGAATTTGCAACCTATAATGAATGTGTGTGAATGGCATTTTAATTTATCAGTAGGGAATTAAATCTTCTGAGACAGTCGACATTCTGAGATAACGAGTATCGAATTTTTAATTTTAAATTCGTGAAATTTAATAATTTAAAATCTATCTTTAGATTAATGAGAGGCTTATTACTGATCCTAATCAATTGCTAGACGTTATTGTATACCACTTTTAAAACAAAACTATAAAAATTTGATAGCTATATTAAAAATCGGTATTACAAAGCAAATAATATCTGTAAGTAACCTTGTCGTTATATAGAAATTGGGTACAGCTTAACAATATTTTTCGCCTTTTGTTACTGTTTATTTAACTTAAGAACATCACAAAATGCCAATTTTTACACCGACGGATAGGAAAAAAATGTTCTTTCAAATGCATTTTGTTTGAAAACCCTATCTCAGTTTACTGATTTTATATAGGCTTTAAAATAATTTTTAAGACTGATTTTTTTTTAATCTATCTCTACCGCGTGCAACCCGATTGCGAAAACTTAACCAGTTTGCACTTTAAACAATATAAATCGTCCAGCGTTTCTTTCCAGATAATATTTCATAAAAAAATTAAAACTTCATAAATAAAAAGAGAAAACACTATAGATAGAATAATATAAATAAAACACAATTTTAACTGATATGTAATACTAAGAAATGAAATCATTGGAATTATCAGAACCATAAAGGCTGGTTTATGTAGCAGAATCTCTGGCAATTTCTTCGGCTTCCTAGTACGAGACGAATACAAAAGTATTACACTTGATAAATTCCAAAGCTTTATTTGAATACATTATTGGTATTTTTCATATAAAAGACTTTTTGGATTGTTAGTTCCTAATCTAAAAGATTATTTTAAATGTAAAAAATCTATTAGAATTTTCAATTTATAAAAAATGGTTTTCACATATTTTCTGAATGGTAGGCCTAGTTGAATCATCTGCTACTAATTATAGGTATAGATTGATAATTGATATACGTTCAGGAAAAAAATATATGTATATTACAAAAAGTACGAACCAATTTTATACGAAAGGCAAAAAAAAAAAAAAAAACACTTATGAAAATGTTAATATCTTCTCTAGCAAATCAGAAAACTGCAACTCTCCATTAGGTGCATGGAACTATTAATAAAGAGGAACTGAGATATCCCTAAAATAGCGAAGCTTGAACTGTAACCGCTTTCGCAAGGGTTAATTACCGCCGAGGAAATCTTCCACCATTAAATTAAAATATAAATTTTCTCCTTATTTAAACGAATTGTTAATTCAAAATGTCAGTCACAAATAACGGTAAAAACAGATATTCATCTTTACTGGTGGAAGTTTACTTCGGCAGTAGTCAGGCCATGCGTTTCCGCGATATTGTTAAAACCTAGACAACCTCCAGTCAGTAACAGAGAAAAAGATTATATTACCTGCGCAAACTGACACCAGTAAAAAGAAATAGAACATTTTCACCAGATATGTGAGAGAAATTTTCCGTGAATAAGGCGCTTAAATAAGACGAAATAATTTCTGATCAAATTTACTGATGTAAGTTTGCCCGGGTGGTAATCAGAAATTCTTGATCCGAAAAAAAAAAAGAAGGCCACCATCTTGTGACAACCACCTCAGTTACTTCACTCGCTACTCGTAGCCATTACACTATACGTCTTCACCTCTTTATTCATAACTCCATTATTGCCGAAACGTCAGTGAAGGCTTACTGTGGAGACACGAAAAGTTTTGGTTTCTGTTAGTCTGTCTGTTAGTCAGTCTGTTAGTCTGTCTGTTAGTCTGTCTGTCTGTTCCGCGATAACTGACGCAAAAAGCATCGATCGGCTTGAAATTCGTTGCGCATGTTTATGAGGTACCCGGACTTAGCTGTATAGTTTTTGGTTAAATTTGGTTCATTCGTTCGGGAAATATGGAACATTTTATTTTGCTCTATAATGTTTTTCTATGGCAAGTCAGACGATTTTCAGATTTTCATTTGTTGAAAGAAACGGCTCATATGAAAAATGGATTTAAATGGAAAATTTTTGATGCTGAAATTTTTAAATAAGATTATTAAATTATTCCAATTAGTTTGAAATTTTGTCAATATATTTGCGCGATTTTTTTAAATTAGGTTTATAATATTGGGGGAAATTTTATGCATGTTTTCTAATAATATAAAGGATATTGTTTTATTAATTTGACATAATGCATATTTCATTTTTTTCCTTTTCTTTCATCTGTTGCCTAGCAACGTATTTGGTCCTAATAATATTAGTATAATTGCGTGTATATAGTTTGAGTAAAGCCAACGTCAAAACGGATGAATTAATGCATTTGTATCTTTACATATAGATGGATTTTAGCCCAGAAATAAAAATAGGCAATATTTCATTAATTTTATTTATTTTATTCAAATATTTTGCTTAAAAATACAAAAGTTCATTATTTCATAGAGAATAGCGTAACATTTTTCCATAGCATTTACCAATATTTCTTTAATTGTTGCAAAGAAAATCAAAACCTGGAAAAATATTTTCTTTTAAACAATTTTCAATTGAAATGTTTTGTCGTGAAACAGGAAAATTAAAAATAAAATTAAAAATAGAAAAATTAATATGGCGGCATATTGGAAATAAAAAGAAAACTCTCGAGTATTTCTTAATATAACAAGATGAAAAGTTTTGAGTAAGTACGCATAGCAGGTGAATTAGATGTCATTTATCGAAAACAAAGATGCTGGAATAAAAAGATCTTGGGTAAAATAAAATTAACTATTATTCACGAAGGAAAGAGATAGATGGAGATGCAGTATGCCGTAAAAACAGTTTGCAATACGATGTGCGTTATCGCTCAGATTTAAATGCTCTCATTCGGACCAAACAAAACAAGCACGTGGAACAGGGACCGAATTCTTTGACTTCATCCGTGCATTTTTTCTGTGAAATAAAAATGATCTGCTTATATTTAAGCAATAAGCATTCTAAGGTAGCATTTCACTGTATTATGAATTAAAAACTGTATTACTAAAACTATTACTCTTTTTTTTTTTTTTTTTTTTTTTTTTTTTAAGCACGTCGTTGTGTTGTACCGAATGTAGCGGATTTTAGGGTTACATTTTTGGCGTCACTTCAATATTTATTGTCTGTGTACGGTTAATATGAATATTTTATTTTAAATTTAAATTTTATTAATTTATAAAAAAAAAAAAACTTATGCTTATCGTTATAAATCACAGCGTAAAAAAAGCTAAGATATACTATAACCATCCGCACAATCAATAAAAAATTACGAATGTAAATTTAAATAGACTACGGGGGGTTCAGGGGGCATGCACCCTGAAGAAATGTAATTTTTGATTTTAAAAGTTACCAGAATAAGTAGCTCATCAGAATTTCAGAACATCAATGTGTAACCACTTGTTTAACACTTTTAATTTCTGAAACTTTACGAAGTATCTTGTATGCTTATAAATATTTATGTAATTTGAAAACTTTAAAAAGCGATTTGTAGGAAGTTGAATATTACGCAATCAGTGTTAAAAAACAATGACTTGCAAAGATGACGTTGAGGCTCCTGATCTGCAGATTTACTAGTTAGATGATGCTTTCTGCAACTTGATTTGATTTCACTCGACTGAAGCTTTGAGACGTGTAGATTTGAGGCTGTTCTCACGATTCTGCGGCGTGATGTCACGCGGAGTTGTGTTGTTGCACAGGGCTCCCACTGGCAAGTATTTTTACTTTCTTCTATCTTTACAAGAAGAAGTATTGAATTCGTGCAAAATTTCCTCTTCCGATTTTCGATGGATTCATATATTTTAGAAGGTCCTGATCACGGTTTGATTGTCTTTCGAAAATATCTGTATGTGACTCTGTCTGTCACTCTGTTTGTCACTCTGTCTGTCTGCATGTGTCAAAACTTTTGTGGGCGCTCTATCTCAAGAACTAATGAAACGGTAATTTACAAAACTTTATATTCAGTTAGACCTTCATATAAACTAGTGCTAATTACTTTTTGGTGTATATATCCCAATAGGTGGCGCTGCTATGCTGCATTTTTCACGATTTTCGCAATAGCTCTATTTCAAGAACAAATGCACTAATTTTTCATCTAGCTTCAAATTCAGATAGACGTTGACACGAGTTGTTGCTGATTAGGTTTTCGTGTCAATTTCAAAATAGATGGCGCTGCTATGCTGGATTTTTCACGATTTTTGCAATTGCTCTATCTCAAAAAGTAATACGCGGATTTTCATCAAACTTCAGATTCAGTTAGAAGTTGACATATGTTGTTGCTGATTAGGTTTTGGTGTAAATCACTCAACAGATGGTGCTGCTATGCTGCATTTTGCATGATTTACATGATTTTAGATTGCATGATTTACATGATATTCATATCTCAAGAACTAATGCACGGAATTTCTTATATTTAGAATCCTTATGATGGGCATAGATTGTCATTTAATTCTGGCACTGTTCTAGCGAATTTTGAAGTATTAACATGTATAAGATAGAAGAAAGTATTCTGATTGCCTCATCCGACTAGTTTTATTATAGCTTGCACCACTATCTCATACACTTTGACAAAATGTGCAAGAGAAATCTAATTGAAAATTTATTTTTTTCTAAATAGTGGAGCAAATGGAATATAAAAATTGTCGCCAGTGGCATCCCTGTTTACACGATCTTAAAAAATAAAATTTCTTCAGACATGTAATTACAATATGTGTGCAGATAACCCAAAACAGAGTACACTGTTAAAACTGCCTAGTCATTTGAGCCTTTTTTAAAGAAAATGGTTACATAACCATAATTTAACTCTATTCGGACCAAAATATAGGCGGTAATATGGCCAGAATACAAGCCAGAGATAATTTACGGTAATGTAAAACTTACTATAAAAATGGTCGAATGGCTGGACAGTTGGCTGCAAATTTTTAACGGTGCATATAAAAAATTGGCTAACCAGTTTTGTTTTTTACTTTCTTCTTGTAAAGATAGAAGAAAGTAAAAAAGAAAACTGGTTCGTGAAAATTGTATTTGTGAAGATTTTCGACTTCCGGTTTTAGACGGATTTACACATTTTAAGGAACAGAGATTCCAAAAAACATGTTTTTACAAAACGTCTGTCTATGAGTCTGTGACTCATATCTGTACTCATGTCTGTATGTGGTACTCATGGCTGTACTCGTGTCTCATACTCATGTCTGTTTGTATGTATGTGACACAAATTTTGTGGGCGCTCTATCTCAAGAACTAAAGCATGGAATTTAAAAAAAATTATACTCAGTTAGTCCCTGATATAAATTGCTGCTGATTAGTTTTTGGTGTAAATCGCTCAACAGGTGCGCTGCTCTGTAGCATTTTTCAAGATTTCCACAATAGCTCAATCTCCAGATCTAATGCACGGATTTTCATGTAACTTCAGATTCAGTTAGTCCTTAACATGAATTGACGTTTTATACATTTTGGTGTAAATCGTTCAACAGATGGCGCTGCTATGCTGCATTTTGCAGGATTTACACGATTTCTGCAATAGCTCTATCTCAAGAACTAATGCGCGGATTTTCATCAAACTTCAGATTCAGTGTGTACTAGATATGACTTGGTGCTGATTACGTGTTTGTGTAAATCGCCCAACAGGTGGCGCTGCTGTGCTGCATTTTTTACGATTACCTCAATAGCTCTATATCTCAAGAACTAATGCACTTATTTTCATCTAACTTCAGATTTTGTTAGACCTTGACACAAGTTGCTGCTGATTAAGTTTTGGTGTTAATTTCCCAATAGGTGGCCCTGCTATAATGGAATTTTCCCGATACAGTTGAACTCGCTTATAACAAGCCCTGATTTAACGAGAACCCGGATTTAACGAGGAAATCATAAGTACTTGGTTGGTACAATGTTATGTCTATGGGAGCATAACTTGCTTTTAACGACTAAACCCCTGTTATAGCGATCAATATTTTTGTGATTCATAATATTTCTATTGTCTTCCGCCTCTCCAGCTCAGATAACGTTTCTTGGAAAAATTCCTTTAACATTCCGAAATTAAGAGAAATTGAGTGTGCAGAAAAACTTTAAACTTTTTTCGAAGATAGGGGTTCAAATGACGATGTTTTTTGGGCCAAAAGTCCTCTTCGAAGAACAATAACACCGGAAAGAGATAATAAGACAGTTCAAAGCAAATTAACCAACTTCTATTGTACTGTACAGAAATAATAAATAAATAAAGCATGTTTAATAAAGTAAGTATGCATGAATTTGTGTAATTTTTTACGAACCCGTTTTTTACGAGCACTCGGTTATAACGAGCAACTATCACGGTCCCTGCGCGTTCGCTATGACGGCTATGATTCGCGGTCGACTGTATTTGCAATAATCTCTATCTCAAAAACTAATGCACGGATTTTCTCCCAAACTTCAGATTCAGTTAGACGTTGACATAAATTGTTGCTTGGTGGTTTTCGTGTAAAGCACCCAATAGGTGGCGCTGCTAGGTTGCATTTTGCTGGCTTTACAATTTCAGTGGTATTCATATCTCAAGAACTAATGCTCGGAATTTCATATCTTCAGAATCCTCATGATGGGGGATAGATTGCCCTTTAATTTTCGCAGTGTGATAGCGAATTTTGAAGTATTAACATCTATGAGATAGAAGAAATTTTCGGGATTGGTACATCCAACTAGTTTCATTACGTTTCAGTATAAATGATTTAATAGACTTAAATATTGGAAAAAATGTTTGTCATCATAGTTTTGGTTAAATAGTTTTTGGATCTTATAAAACATAGATTCAATTATTTAATTTTTGAAGATGCATTATTTTTTCTAGCTTTAAGGAATTAGTTAAAATGTACACTATCTCTAACAGATATTTCAAAAGAAATCCTTTAAAAAAATTTCCTAAAGTTGTTGCGTGACGTTTTGAACAAAGAGTTTGAACACAAAGTTTTTATAAATCCTTTATATCAAAACTAAGTAAAATCAATTTTTTTACGTGTACTTTTGAAATACCGTTAAAAGCTTTTTAAGAAAATAATACAACATCATACATTTAATATTGCATAGATGAATCAATAATATGTCATCAGATTGTTACATACATCCTGATTATAAGCCCCTTTTTAAAAAGCAAAAACCATTAAATTCAGGGGTGGATATCGATTTTAAACTCGAGATTTTATAAAAAAACGCATTCAAAAAACTGTTTTTTACTTTCTTCTATCTTTAAAAGAAGAAAGTATTGGATTCGTGAAAATTTTTGACTTCCCATTTTCGACGGATTTACTCGTTTTAGGAGTCAGAGATTCTGAAAAACATATTTTTACAAAATGTCTGCCTGTGACTGACTGTCTGTCTGTGTGTGACACATATTTTGTAGGCGCTCTCTCTCAAGAACTAATGCACGGAATTTAATAAAAATTTATATTCAGTTAGTCTCTGATATATATATTTCTGGTGATTAGTTTTTGGTGCAAATCGCTCTACATGTGTCGATGCTATGCTGCATTTTTCACGATTTCTGAAATGGCTCTATCTCAAGAACTAATGTACGGAATATTATGAAACATCAGATTCAGTTAGTCCTTGATATCAGTTAGTGTTTACTACGTTTTTGTCTAAATCTTCTAACAGGTGGCGCTGCTATACAGAATTTTTCACGATTCCTGCAATGGCTGTATCTCAAGGACTAATGTGTGAATTTTCATGAAACTTCAGATTCAGTTAGTCCTTGATATGCGTTAGTGCTGACTACATTTTGGTGTAAATCGCCCAACAGGTGGCGCTGCTATTCTGCACTTTTTACAATTTATGCAATAGCTCTATCTCAAACACTAATGCACGAATTTTTATCAAACTTTAGATTCAGGTATACCTTGATAAATATTTCTGCTAATTATGTTTTGCTGTAAATCGCGTGACAGGTGGCACTGCTAAGCTGCATTTTTCAAGATTTTTGCAAATGATCTATCTCAAAAACTAATACACGGATTTTCATCAAACCTCAGATTCAGTTAGAAATTGACATAAGTTGTTGGAAAATAGGTTTTAGTGTAAATCATGCAACAGCTGTTGCTGCTATGATGAATTTTTCAGGATTTACACGGTTTTAGCGATAGTCGTACCTCGAGAACTAATGCACGAACTTTCATATCTTTAGAATTCTCATGATCGGCATAGATTGCCATTTACTTAATGCACTGTGATAGCAAATTTTTAGTATCAACATGTATGAGATAAAAGAAAGCACATTCGACAGATTGGCTTATCCGACTGATCATTAATTTAGAAAAAAGAATGCATATACCGTGATGATAATCTTCCTCTTTATGATGGATTTCCGCCTAAAAAATCATTTACCCCATGTAAAATTTTTATCCCCCCCCCCCCCTCTGCACACTCATATGCAAAATTTAAAATCTTACAAAAAGTTTTTTTTATTATTGTGACAATAAATAATCCAATCATATAAATTCTCCTCTGATATTACTGCTTTCTTCCTGTATCACTACCTCTCATGCCAAACAAGCACAGTTTAATCTTTTTTTCTTTCTTTTTACTCTTTTCTTTAACCTTTTTTGTTGCTTTATAACAGACACATCAAATTCGTTTGCCATCGAGGGTGAAATAAATCATTATATACAAAGCCACAGAAAAAATAAAGAAAGAAAAATATATTATCGGTGCATGGAATAAAATTTGTGCATTTTCGCATTTGTTATTCTGCGAAATTGGAAATAGCAAACGCACGGCTGCTAACCTTTCCGTTTTTTTTCAATTGAAAAGAAAAAAAAACATGTTTTAAACAACAAAATTAATCTAATAAATGGTATCTTATTTCTATGTAGTACTTGATTATGATTTCTTTTATTAAACAATGTTTATAAATTATGCTTATTTCACTTGAAAGAGAAAGTATGGCAGATATGCAAACGTGTCATATAAAAGTGCGTTACATAAAACAGAAATTAGGAAACCAAACATTCATATGTTTTCTTTACAATATGAATTTTGATTAACTTTAATATTAAATGTAACTTTAATATTAAAATTTATAACAACAATCAATTATTTACCAAAAGTGGAGTAAATAGATAAAATTGATTTGAACATTTCTAGATATTAAAAAAATATATGTTTTTGAATTTATTTTGGAACAGATGACATAAGTTTCCACGGCCGCCATCTTGGAATTATTTTTCTTGGCGTGAAAACCCCTTTTCCGCCAAGTAGTAAATGTCGCCAAGCACCGGTTTATACGCATGTTTCACTTAACTAAAATAAAATGTAAATAATATTCGCTAAAGTGGCAATCAGTAATCTTGTATGAGCGCTTCGCGCACACTAACCGAAAAAAAACATCACTACATTCAGCAGTTCTCCCGGTGTAGCATTCTTAAAATTCAGCAGTTCTCGCTTTCTAGCAATCTCAAAATGTAAAAAACTCTTAAAGCAGCAAAATATACATAAAAAACGAAACTCGCTAAAGTGGCAATCAGTAATCTTGTATGAGCGCTTCGCGCACATTAACTGAAAAAAACATCACTGCATTCAGCAGGTCTCCCGGTGTAGCATTCTTAAAATTCAACAGTTCTCGCTTTCTAGCAATCTCAAAATGTAAAAAACTCTTAAAGCAGCAAAATATACATAAAATTATCAACATACCTTAACAGATATCTGCTTTCTTGAAAGCTCCAGCACGAAATCTCTCTCATAATACCACCGTCATTTTCCAAAATAGGCTTATGAATACTCATTGAGACACAATAAACAAATCTACTTTTCTTCTAAAAATTTCCTCATATTTCTTAATTACTTCAGCAAAAGCGTTTAAACGGATTACAGAAATCATAGTCAGTCAAATACATCCAATAAATTTTACATAAAAATAAAAAGACAGAACGATACATCATGATATCAAAATATATCCACAAAATCTACCACTTCTCAGGGGTTGCCGAAACACAACACGTCAGAGAAGGCTAACGAGAAAGACAGGCTACCGCGGTGAGTCCGATTCTTCTTTTTTTACAGACCGCTGGAGTCACGTGATGCTCTTTTCGCACACATTCATTGGTGCATTCGAGCATCACGTGACTCCAGAGGTCTGTAAAAAAAGAAGAATCGGACCCACCGCGGTAGCCTGTCTTTCTCGTTAGCCTCACACGTCAGAATACACACGTCACACGGGGTTCCACATATCAAGGTTGCCATATCTATAAACACCGCCAACACGCCAACAAAAAATCGCCAAACAATTCAAAACAACGGCTGAGGGAACATAAGGCATCTAAGCCTTTATTTTAATATACTATTTAAATCTTAATTGATAGATTCTAAAAATTTAAATTCTGAATATTTTTGTAATAATGTCTGGCAATATTTAAAATTAAATACGCTTTCCTTTTCAAAATTGTTTTGTCAACGTAATAAATTATTGATATGAACATAATTGGCAATTTCACATAAATCATTAGGCAGATATCCAGCTTTTAAAAATTTAAAGTAGGATCGAAATTATACATAAATATACTGTCCCGATTTTTTATATATATATATAAAATTAGTCTTTGCGAAAGTTTTATTATTTGCAATATGAACTTTTTATATGATATATTCTATTCAATCAAAACGTTCACAAGTGACTCAAATATATCAATTTCAGTGGCTGTATCGTGTATATGACTTTTTTTTCTAGAAAATCCTAACTTATTTTAAAGTTTACATCTTATCGTTGAATAGAACGAATAGCTGATTGGTCTGAATTGTCATGAATTTCAGTGCAATATGGATAAAATTTCGAAATTATAACTTTCAACTGAATCCCGAAATTCCCAATTACATATCAGCAACGGTGCTAAGAAATTTCTTCAACTGTTATACGGACATCATTTATTTCATTTCGTAGTGGATAATTCCGATTTGTGATTAATTCAGTAATATAAAGGGAATAATTAATTTTTAAAGTAGCTGTATTAACTAAAATAAACTTCGTCAATTAGTAATTTTTCATGAACTTTAAGTTTTAATCTGAAACATTTTATCTCTCCGATATTTGGCCATATTTTCTGAATTTTGTTCATACTTTGTGCTACTCCCAGCAAAAAATGATGTCAGGTGTACCAGTAGAAACTTTGCATACAAACGATTTTTGCTCTTTATGGGTCTACTCGACGTCCCAAGCAGAGTAAAAAAAAAATAAAAAAAAAAAGTGCGTCATTTAGAAGTATTTGTAGTGAAAAATTAGTTTTATAAAAGAAAATTTATCATGTGTTGTTATATTATAAGATATCATTTTCCCATGCTGGAGTGTTTCACTCCTTACCCAAATCAAGCAACCATATCCTGTAGAAAATGCCTCTGAACTGCGATTCTGAATTGGATGACGTAGTTGTGGATTCAAAGAACTCGGTTCACTTGTCAAAGCGTAAATTCATTCGAGCTGTTATATTACATTAACTTTGTAAATGCATTGGCAGGAGTTTTACTTACGTTTATGAATTTTTTAAATTTTGCACAAATATGAAGCAGTTCGTAAAGTAGCTACTTTGGCTTTCCAAAAGATGGAGTCTTGGGAAAGAAATGGGTTGATGCTAGTTATCGGAAGGATTTTGTTCCAACCAAACAATTTCGTGTTAAATTTTATTCTTTATTCATGAGTTTTAAATTTTCACTTTTTACATTTAAGTTTTTTAGATTATTATTATTATTAAAAAAAGCGAAGTGAAAGAACAATGATAATTTAATATATTGAGCATGTATGATTATTCGTAATGTTTTAAAAACTACTTGAAAGGAAATACTATGAATAAGTTTAAATATCTGTAAATTATCTTCGTGATATTCAGATGAGAAGATTAAACTTCAGCTAATAAATGAGAATTTTTATGTAGAATTGATAAAAATTAAATTTTCTTATGGTTTTTGTAAGTTAAATAATTAATTCTAAAATTAGAAAATTTTACTTTTTATATTTCAAATACTCAAACTTACACGTTCGTTTCCGTGACATATTCTTTTCTTGTCCGCCTGCGCTGTGACATGCATTTTCAACAGAGATTGATATTATTTTGAATATTAGTTTGATTTTAAAAGAAGAAGAGTTGGGGGGGGGGGGGGTATAGTTTTTAGATTTTCTGTTGAACTTTTGGTCCAAATTGAAATTTTAATGCATCTGAACGTCAGAAATTAAATCGAGAATCACTATAACGAAGGCCCCATAGTTCGTTTGGACAGAATTTCGTTAAAAATATATAAAATCATGCAAATCGAGGGTATACGTTTGCGAAGTCAGTGAGACCTCCGAACATTAGGTTTGTTTGGAAAGATTTTCGTTTAAATAAATAAATTTATTTAACACTGATTTCAGGGATATTTAAGGATATTATCACGAGCCCACGTTACACCGGTATATTTACGGATTATATGACACAATCTATCAGCTGGCACCCCTTACACATTTCTCCATAAGTGTGTTTCTGGCTGTATTCCGAAACTCTGAAAGAAAATTTATTATAATATACAGGGTGTATCTGAAAAAGTGGGTATAACTTTACAGGGTGAAAGAACGCAGCTATCCGAGCAAATTTCGTCATAGAACGTATGGTCGGAACGCAAGCATTGAGAAGTTAAAAGGTAGCTGTCTACTATCCCAGGGCGATGGATTAGTCGATGTGGTCCTATAGCTTTGCCACCAAGATCACCGGATCTCTCATGTTTGGAAATTTTCCTGTGGGGCCATATGAAAAGCCTAATCTACGAGTGCGCCGCTGAACCGATACGAATCTAGTCGCATGGTTGCCGTCGGTATTCGGGAAATGCCAGGTGTCTTCGCAAATGTGCGTCAGTCCCTATTTCGCAGTTGTCAAGCGTGCATTACTTTTTTGTGTTAATTCTTTAACTGCGACATTGGAAAACTAACTTTTAATATCTCACAACTTGCGTCCCGGCTATACTTTCTATGACGAAATTTTCTCTTATAGCTGCGTTCTATCACCCAGTAAAGTTTTGCCTATTTTTTCAGTTACACCCTGTATATATATAAACAGAGCCTTAATATTGAATTTATAACAAAACCGTAAAACGTGGGGGAAAATGCTAATAAAAGATTAAAATATTGTTAAAGGTACATCGTTAAAGTAATACATCGTAGATTTTATAAAATAATGCAGAATTTTGCAAAATAACCATTGAAAATGGATCGACAAACTTCGTAAATCCGGATGAATTTCCATCGACAAACGCTCCATTACATACAAATTTCACGTGGCTGCAAAAATAGTTTGAAATATATGAAACGGTAATGCAACGTGATTGATATTTTTACTTGAAGTCCGAAATATTGCTGCAAACAAATCGGAATAAACAGAAAACAAAAATGTATTAATGTTTTTTTTTATTATTCTTTTACTTGTGACAATAAATAATACTTACTTAATACCAGAATTTTCTGGTTAAATATCCATTTTTTATTTATAATATTTCTTTTATGAAAACGATTATTTATTTTAATTTATGATAATAACTATTTGTTCCCTTTATACTAGTTTTAATTAAAGTTTCGCATCTAAACGATTAGAAAATGCATCTGATAATGTACTCTTAGATAATGTACTCCTAGACCTAATGATTTCGCTCTTTTAAATATTTTCTTCGAGTGTAATTCTTAATAATTGGTATAATGGGTGCCAAAAAAATTATCATTTCATGACTAAATTAAAATGATTTGAGGAAGTCGTTCTCTGTATTTTATGTAGCATCTAACGGTTCAGAAAAGTTCAGTTGTGTTTCTATTCGAGAAAATTCTATCAAATGATGCATTATTGCACAAATCGCTTACCGGTTAGAAGTTAATCTGGTAACGACAACACTCACTTTATCCAAGAAGAAAAAAAAATGTTTTTGAAATTATATGGGTTCAGTTATCTTATCCATCTCGTTTGTTTACTCTATTTTTTTCTCCTTTTCTCTTGGCCTTATTTTTTCCCTTTGATTTCACTTCCTACTTTCAGTGCACCTGTGTAATATAGATTTTAAAACATATCCTATGAAATATGGATATCTAATATATAAATCATTTATAATTAGTGGATCATTTATGTACTGGTGTCCAAAATTAAGGACTACTCACAAAATGCTATTTTTTAAGTAAGTGAATACTCAAAAGGAAATAATATAATTCAAATAATTACTATCCCTACAGCACAGCTAGTCCATGTAGCATCTCAGTCACAAGTGTTACAGTCACTACGATGAAACACAAAATAGGAAATTCCACACATCTTATTATTAGTCTCAAATGATCACTATATGTAATTCCACTGATACGTCAATGTGACTGCTGCTTTATGACGAGTCACCAGGTGACTTTACAATGTAGTTACATTGTGACACTCATGTGACTGTCTTTCTTAAACTCAATTTCAAAGTCAACATGAACGTTGCATTATGATAATGTCACCAAATAATATCACATTATAGTCACGTGGTGACTTTTCACAAAAGAGCACAATGGTGACGTCACAGTAGTCTCTCTGTCACCTGAAAGTCATCATGTGACTTTAATGTGACATTATTTGGTAACTTATCACAATGCAGCGTTCACGATGACTTTGAAATTGAGTCTGCAGATGACGGTCACAGGAGAGTCACAATGTAGCTACATTGTAAAGCCACATGGTGACTCGTCACAAAGCAGCAGTCACAGTGACATTTCAGTGGAGTCCCATATAGTGATCATTTGAAAGTCATGATGAGATGTATGGAATTTCCTATTATTTTGCTTCACCGTACTGACTGTGACACTTGTGACTATGTGTGACATGAATGAGATGCTGTATGGACTAGCTGTGCTGTAGGGATAGTAATTATTCGAATTATATTATTTCCTTTTTAAGTAATCGCGTACTTGAAAATTAGCATTTTGTGATTGATCCTTAATTTTGGACACCAGTGTAATTAACGAAGTTTTTTCTTAATAATACTTAGAATGAATGTCGTTACATTAAAAAAAAATTTAACAAATAATGTTTGGTATGCTAAATATGTGCACATATAAAGAATAGACTGATAAGCAATTGCTTTGTTAATGAATAATACGGGATCTAACCAGAGCTTCTCCGGTTAACGAACATAAGTAAACCACCGCCATCTAATGTTTTTTAACCATAACAGATTTTTTATATTTAATATATATATATATATTTTTTTTTTTGATTACCTACTAAAAACATCAAAAATATTTATATATGAAAAATTGCTAAATTGTATTCAAATAACGTTTTGAAATTCATTCAAAGCGATACTTTCGTATTAGCTGCATAACAGGAGTTCTGAAGGTGTCGCATATCAGGAGTTCTCACCAACAATTTCACTGCTTACATCAGCCTTATTTATTCTGATTATCATAGTGGTTAAAGTGCGTAGTTCGATTACATGTCTGTTAAATTTGTGTTTTATTTATATTATTTTATTTACTTATCGAGGAAGTAATCGTTATGGAGTATTAACCGGAAACAAATGCTGAAATATTTAAATTGATTTAAGTGTAAACGGCTTAATCTTTTCGTAATCGGACTCCAGGTAATAGAGAGAGTTTTTTAAAAGATCGTGGTTAAAAACTACTATAAGAAAAACGAAAAGAATTAGTACATTTAGATACAGATTTCAAACAAACTGCATTTGAAAGAACCTCTTTTCTCTATTCTACGAAATAAAAATTGAAATTGTGCGATGTTTAAAAAAAATAAAATCACTAAAAGCGAAATTTGTTTTAACTTTGCTTCTTTCTTTCGGGATGCACTTTTCTTCATGAGTTAATTTGATTTACCGGCCCCAACATATGTTTTCACCATATGTTAGAATTAAGATGATATAGAAATGATCGAGATTATCTAAATAAGAGGCTTATAGTTTTATATAACAGGTTATGATATTATTTTCTTAATTTTTATGTGATGTCTGAAAATCCTGTAATATTTTTATTTATGAAGTAAATTTCATATAAAATAAAGTTATTCATTTTCTGTTAAAGAGAAAGCTATGTAACGGGATCAAATTTAATTCGTTTGAATATCATTCAAAAGTTGTCCTGTTTTTTGTTCCTTTGTCATTTTATTAAAAGTAATTACAATACGTGTATTATAGATACATTGGATTTTAACAAATTTGTGTTTATAATAACATAATAGCATGCTCTCTATTGAAAACGGTCCCCGTGACATTAAATTTTAAAAGAGATGCAACGCTGGATTTACTCATATATTCCTATCATTTTAAATGTACAGTCAGTCATAAAAGTCTGCATACACTCATAAAATTACAACAATATAACACAACTAGGGGGCTCTGTCCCCTGCAAGCTACGCTCGCCAACCCCCGTTCAGACGCCGCAGAATCTGAAAATCTAAAAATCTAATGGGTTTTAAAAATATTAGAGAAGATTAAATTATACTGAAAAAGCTGTGCAGATCTCCCTGTAAACGGGTTTCCATTCAATTACCTTTGATTGCAAAAATTTAATAGAGAATCAGTTGCTGTTAAGACATCAAATGGTTGTTTTTGTTTTTGATTAAAGAGGATCAGTCAAACATTTGAAAAGAAGCTAAAATAAAATGAATTAAGTATTCAGAGTCTTTGTCAACCGATATTTTAAAACAATCTCTATAACAATAGCCTAAATCATGTGACTATCATCAACAGTTATGGGCGGAACACTTTGCTTCTTATACTCTAGGTGCCATTTTGATACTTTAATGTTATCCAGGCACAGGTGATAAGTCGCCAAATATATTCTATCCCCATCGTTTCATCTATATTATAATAGTTCAAGTCATCAAATGCCATAAACAAATACAATCTGATCCCTTCGCCTTTCATATGAAAGTTTGGAACAAATGTCATATATAGTAAAGCGAGGAGAGTTCGCGCAGTAGGAGAGATTGCGCACAAAGAGATTCGACGGGAAGGAGTAGAGTGCGCGCCCAGCGACTCCAGGTAGTTGTACAGCAGCATTAGTGCAGTGTCTACATGAATGTGCATGCTTATTGTTCCAAGCGTCTTGGATAAAGCAGTGCTATTTTGGTATTTTTTCCAAAGTAAGTGCTTGAATTTTCATAACTGTTCGTCAGAATTTTTATAGAGCGTCAATAATACAAAATATTTTGAACTTAGACAATCTCTTATAAACTACTAACCTGGACTAAGTATGCGAACACCAGAAATTCATTTTAGAAGTGGCCGTATTTAAATAAAGGACCGCGCAATCTCTCCTACCAAAATAGGAGAGTTTGCGCATCTGCTACTTAGGAGAGATGGCGCATTTCCCCACAAGTTTAAGTGCTAGGAGAGATAACACAGCTTATTGATAAATTTGTATGGATTGCAAATTACGCGTAAAACATATGAATGAATATCAATTTTGAAATAATTTCGGAAAAACACATAATTATCAAAACTAAATTTGGCAATAAATTAATTTGCAAAAAAAAATAAAAATAAAAATAAAAATAAATACTTTTGCAGATAAAAATTTTATTAATAAATTAATAATACAGTTCTTATTAAATAAATTTTATATAATTATTTTTGTTAATAAATTAATAATATATTTGTTAATAATTTAATTATATATATACATATATATATAATTTATGAGCAATTAATTTGCTAATAAATTTTGTTAACTAAAATAAATTTTCTAATACAATGTTTTGGAAAAGCTTTGAGCCATTCCAAGTAGTGTAATGCCATCGAAATCAAAAGGAAACAGAGTGCAACTAATGTTACTGATCCACAAAATATATATGAAAAAAGATTTAAGAAGGATTCCGCTACAAAAAAAAAAAAAAAAAAAAAAAAAAAAAAAAAAAAAAAAAAAGCTGAAGATAAGGTGCTTTTACAAAAAGTGGGATAAAAAAACTCAAGGGAAAAAAACGAAGGTCAATGAGGATGAGTGCACTGAGTATCAGGAACTGTACCAGGAGACAATTTCGACAACTGACTGGATTCAATATATTGCTTGTTGCAGGTGATTGCACGAAAGATGCACGTTTTACAATAATAAGTGCATCGATTGTGGACGACGACAACTTCGGTTAAAAAACAAAGTACAATGAAACTGTGAAAATCGAAATGAAGTAATTTTCAAGTTAAACATGTTATCTACTAGGTGGATGTTTTTTTGTAATCTTAGTAAGGCTTGCTTTTTCCGATATTTTAATATTTTCAAATAAAAAATTTTAACTGTTGTTAAAATTATTTCTTTTATTTGTTATTTAAACATTTGGTTGAGATATTCACTCCTAATACAAAAATATTTACTCACAAAATGTCAGTTAAGTGTAATTATTGTTGTTAACAATTTAATTGCAGTTATTATTAATAACAATCTTTTCTACCTATGTGTGCAATCTCTCCTACCCATGTGCGCGTTCTCTCCTACCCTGTAAGGAGAGATTGCGCAAAATAGTTTTATTGGTTTTATTACTGCTGTTCTATTAATTTACAGTATAACAACAGAATAACAATGGCAATGCATAAAAAACAAATGAAGTCAAAATTATTCATGCATAGTTTAGCAAAATATTAATATTTAGATTTATTATTATTATTTTTTTGAAAGGTGCGCAGACTCTCCTCGCTTTACTATAATGCCCCATATTGGCGCGATTTTTTTCCAACGCCAATTTGGGGAACGCATCAACAGCATAAACAACAACATCCGGCTTACCTATCAAGCAAAATAACGATACTTTGGCGGCAGTTAAGTACCCGTTGCGTATATGACATTGGCGTCCGAAAAAAATCGCCCCAATATGGGGCCGTATATGACATCTGTGCCGAAAGAAAAAAAAAAGCCGGGTGCAAACCTCGCCAGTATCTTTTTTTCAACTCGCCAGTTAGCATTTTTTTTATTGTTCGAGTGGTAAATTAAAACATTGATTTGAAGTTGAAATTAAATGTCATGGTTTGTTACATAATTTAATATTTCGCCAGATGTCATATACGCACCGCATGTTTGGCACGATTTCTTTTTTTTTTTTTTTTTTTTTTACGAAAATTTGGCGAAAGCCTCGTTTTCGAATACCAGTTACATATGTATTTTTGGTACTACTTAATTATCCCGTCGACAAAAAATCTATCGAGAACTATAAGATTAAATGTCAATAATGCTTGATCGTAAATGTCACATTCACTTGACTTTTAGCAAGTTACACGTGTTTACGTGATCAAGTGATTTTTATTTCGATGTTTTATTTTTATATTTATTAATGTTATACTAATTTATTTGTTCTTTCGTTATTTAAAATAAAAAATTTGTCAATCTGTACAATTTGGTGAGTGGTTTGGCGATTTATATAATTTGCGAAATTGGGTGACGGAATAACTACTACATTGTACCGTATTTTTTAATTATTTTCTATTATTTTCAAAAGGAAATAGCAAAAAAAAAAATTAATTACTATAGAACAAAATAACTTATATAAATTTAAAAAAGAAATAAAAGTAAATATACATTTATTATTAAATAAACAACAATAGCCGGGTTACCATGTCTATCAAAATAATGCCATTTGTGCGCCAATTAGGTACCCCGGTGCGTATATGACATCTGTGTCTAATATTTTTCTTTTCGTTTTGTTATTTTTAAAAAAAAGAAGTGAAAGACATCAATTTAAATGTTTCATTTTTAAATGAAAGTTTTGTATTTAATAAAATGATAACGAAATACAAAAAAAGCATTGTTCTTAGCATAGATTTAAAGGAGGCCCAACTGTCGCCAAATTAATTTAAAATAGTAACCTTTTCTGAATTATGAAAAAAAAATTCTGTTATGATTAAAATTTGAGTTGCCATCATTAGAAAAAATGTATTTAAAATTAGAAAAAAATTAATATTTCGAAAACTAATTCGAATTTAAAACTTCTAATACCAGTTTTGAGATCTGTGGATCAACACGGATTTTTGGTGTTAATTTCATCGCAAAGTATTCCATATTTTAGGAGAAATCGCCGTGAAACTAAATCAGTTGTTTAATCAGTCGATTCAAAGAATCGATACATTTCAGGCGTTTCATATATTCGTTTCATAAATTCGTTTCATTAGGATTTTATATATATAGGGTAGATACTATTTTTTTGGAAAGTAAAACTTTATTTTTAGTAAACATTTCATTCATTAACATACCTTCATTAAAGAAAATTTAAAAAACATTTATTAAAATTTAGCAAAATTATGCAAAAGTCGATGTTATATAGTCACAAAGCCTAAATACAAATAATGTACTTAACATTTATGCATAACTAAGGGATCAGAATTAAAAAATAATATTTTGATAAACCTCCCTTGTAATCTATAACTGCTTGCATTCCTTTTGATAGTGACAAAACAAGATTTTTCGTCATATCGGAAGTAATATCCGACCATGCACGTTGTACTGTTATCTTCTAGGGTTTTTTTACTCGTAATTGTGTGTTGACGAATTCGACGAGCAATTTTATCCTAAATATGCTTAATTTATCAATATGCCATACAACATTACCAGCATTAGTAGCATAACATCATGACTGTGCTTATTTCATGATATAAGTAACACGAATATAATTTCAAAAGCGGTATTATCATTTGAAAGAATAAAGTTGGTACAAATTTTAAAATACAGCCGGAAATGAAACCGAATCCTTATATAACATTTAATAATAGACGTTGTGTTACTATCTGTCGTTTAGTACCAATGTCACTTTTATACTGCGATTTATGTCAGAATTAAGTAGGAGGGGTATCCTACCTTTTTACCACTGTATGTGTACCGAGTAAAATATTCACTTCGGAATTGTATTACATATGATGTTTAACAAAATTTCATTTTGTTCTCTAAATAAGATATTTAATGTTCTTCATTGGAAAAAAAAACCCAGATTGTAATACTTTTCTACGAAATAATATTATACTATTAAAATACGTATTATCTAAGAGCAGTTTTTATTTTAAAGTCATTTCAAATAAGCTAACTTTTCTCAAAACCATGTCATAATATAATATTATTCTGCGAACGAAGTACTAATTTCGATATTAATATCGCATGTTCTTCAGATGATATAATTCTAATATTTCTATAACAAATACTCATTTTTCAGTCATCTGTAATTACATACTATATCAACATAACATAAGTTAGTACTTTTCACATATTTATTTTTAATTAATACTTACAAAAGATTTAATTACTATTTTACGATAGTTGAGAAAAATATTATGTTCCAATTTCTCTTTTTATTATATAAGATAAGAATATCGCATGCTATTATATAAGATAAAAATATCGCATGCTATTATATAAGATAAAAGATATCGCAAGCATTTCCTGGTAATCTTAATTACTCCATACATTATATTAATTTTAAGTTTGAAACAGCCATATACATTTACATGAAGTCAGAGTCATCTTGTACGAAACTAATTTAGGAATGATTGATGAAATCCTCCAAGAACCTGTCATAAACATCCAGAAAGGCAGATAATTTGCAAACTTTCAGACAAATTGTAGTTTGGGGATATTCGAACAACAAGGACTATCTTAAATTCGAGACAACTAATTAAGTTTTTCGAGTAATTCCTGGCATAATAAACAAAGTTGCGGAACTTGCAGTTTCCGCCAATTTAATTACATTGTTCGGAAATGTCGCCCAAACATCATTAGCCTGATAAAAAAGCACAAAACTCTATCTGAATTCAACGTAATTGTCAACCGTATTTAATGTTGTAGTTGTGTATTATTCGTGAATAAATACGCTGAAATGTATTAGTTTACTAGTTAAGTAGAAAGAAATTCTTGGGCTTTTGAAAAATATTCGGATTATTGTGAATATTACTGATCGTGTTCGAATGCATGGGTATTCAAAAGACATATAGAAATATCACGTATTATTAACAATAAACCACATATCTACCCTATATATATAAAATTGTAATGAAATGAATTTATGAAACGAATTTATGAAACGATTTAAAGAAACAACTGATTAAATGACTGATTATGTTTCTCAGCTATTACTCCTACGCTTTCAAATCTGAGAAAATCGATGTTTTCATTTTGTTATGAAACTTTTTGTTTCAAATATGACAACCCAATGCTTTCAATTCTGAAATACCAGAAATATTCAGTTCCAAACAAAATTACTTTGTAATCTTTAAATGTAGTAAATTTCACCAGGGAAGTTGAATTTATTCATATTATTTCATTTGTTATGATTTCAAACGCACCTTTCAGTAATATTTTATAACATGAAATGTGGCGAACTACATTTTTATCGCGTTAGCGGAAAAACACTTAAAAGCCGTCGTAATGTAATCGCAGAAACATAGAGTTGGACCTTTAGCCTTCAAAACTGAAGAATGGGTGAATTCATAAAAGAAAGACTTCGCAGGTGGAATTTAACAACCATTAATAATATAAATACAAATATTGTGTATAATAATTAATAAACATCATGAACAAAGCGTCATGTGCTCATATTTGAGTATGTCCATATTTTGAGAAATGAGTATATATATGTTTTAATCTTGAGTAATTTTGATTCGGACCATTTTGACTATCCGACATACTCAGATTTGAGTATTTTTTGCTCGGTTTTAAAAATCTCGTTTTTAGAATGTAAAATATAGAACGTTTGGGGGTGAATTAACCCCAATTATCCGTAACCGTATCCACAAGTTCCAAAGGTGGTATTAGAATTTTAAAATTTGAATTTGTTTTCGAGATATTAATTTTTTTTTCTAATTTTAATAGCATTTTTACAAGATTGCAACTAAATTACACCTTTTCGTGGAAATTAGAACTCTTATTTTTCGTCAGTTTCGAATTGAAAGAAATTATCTTTATTTTCAATCGATAATGAAGATAATATTGTGATTAAATTACGTTTTTCAGGAAAATTAAAAATATTTTATCACCTTTTGATCATCAGGAATCAGTTTATTTTAGAAACCAAAAATCGTCTGTCACTTTCAAATTCCATAGACGTAAAAGAAAAAGGTTTTCTCTTCAATTTTAAAGAAAATATGACATCAATAATCTTAAAAACAGAAAACAAATTTGAAAATAAGAATTAAATGACCAAGTGTTAAAAGCAGAAAATAAGGAAAGTTACGTCAAAATTTTTACACGTAAAAAATACGAAAAAAGTAAGAAAACGTTACAATAAAATTATCACACTCGAAACGCATTTAAAAGTGATAATTACGTCATATGTAAAAGGCCCAAACATTAAATGTCGGTTTATTTAAAGTACCTAAAATAATTAAGTTATTACACTTGAAAAACTTTTAACGGTGACTATTAGGTCATATTTAAAAAGCTCAAAAAATAACATTTTCAAATACTTTTAAGTTAAATAATATATATGCCCGTGAATCTTAAATGTGGAACATTTTTTAAAATAAATAAATTATAACATGAGAAATGCATTTAATAGGAAAAATTACGTCATATATTAAAACGATACATTTAAAACAATTTTGATTCCGGATAATTTTAATCTGACGTCTCATGGCTGATTTCAGTAGTGTGGCAAGCAAATTTGTATATACAGGGTGATTCAGAACTCTTTGTCAATAATCGATATGTAGGTTAGGAAGACGATAAAAAGCAAGAATCATATAAGAACATGGGTCGCATACGTAACCCTGATGCGCAAGAGGCCGCTACAGGTCGCGAGGACAACTGGGCAGGTAAAAGCGAGGAAAAGCGTATTTCCGGTATTTGAGCTGATGGAAGTATGCATCGCTACACGAACAGTGAATTCGCGTATTAGTCCAGGCAATAGAGACCGTATAGGGGCTATACCTAGTAAAATTCATGGTAGTTCTGGAAAAAGGCTTACTATATGTTTTTGGGGTCGCTGAATCCGAATTTTTAACTTCCCACCAAAATTTTCCCCGGCAACCCCCCCAAATTTTGGTAAAATGCCCCAAAAAAGGTTTTTATTTTAAAAAATCAATTTTTTATTGTTTTAAGTAAAAGTATCTAGAAATTCAGAAAGTAGACAAAATTTGCAACAAATTAGATATATGACGTTATGACTTAGGATGAAGGGGATGTGTCCCGAAATATGCGCGCGGTGCTGCGTGAACTAAGTTGCGAAATTCCACTTAACCCCTCACACGTTTACATTCGCCCTCCCATCTCTCCTCCGAACTTTCTCTATAAGGTTTGCTTTAAGTTTTTTGGGTCGCTGAATCCGAATTTTTAACTTCCCCCCAAAATTTCCCCCCGACCCCCCCCCCCCCCCCCCAAAAAAAAAAAATAGTTGTTTTTAACTTAAATTTCTTATTGTTTTAGGAGAAAAGCATTACGGAATTCAGAAACTAGACAAAATTTGCAACAAATAGTATATATGACATTATGACGTAGGATGAACGGGGAGGGGGAGGGCTGCCTCTGAACATGCACTGCGGCGCTACGTGCACTAAGTTATGAAGTCGAGGCAATAGGGGATTTTACCTGGGAAAATTAATACTAGTTCTGGATTTCGACTTACTTTATGTTTTTTTGGGTCGCTGAATCCGAATTTTTGACTTCCCACCAAAATTTCACCCTGCAACCCCCAAAAAATTGATTTTTTGAAAAAATTTGGTTTTTGAGAAAAGCGCGCGGGGAATGTTCCGAAGCAGCCCCCTCTCTCTCCGTTTATCCTACGTCATAATGTCATATATCCTATTTGTTGCAAATTTTGCCTAGTTTCTGAATTTCGTAATGCTTTTCCCCTAAAACAATAAGAAATTTAAGTTAATAACAACTATTTGGGGGGGGGGTGTTCGGGGGGGGATTTTGGGGGGTAAGTTAAAAATTCGGATTCAGCGACCCAAAAAACTTAAAGAAAACCTTATAAGGAAAGTTCGGAGAGGAGATGGGAGGGAAAATGTAAACGTGTGAGTGGTTAAGTGGAATTGCGCAACTTAGTCCACGCAGCACCGCGCGCATGTTCCGAGGCCGATCCCCCCTTCCTCTTCATCCTAAGTCATAATGTCGTATATCTAATTTGTTGCAAATTTTGTCTACTTTCTGAATTTCTAGATACTTTTCCCCTAAATCAATAAAAAAAAAATTTATTTATTTTGATTTTTTTAATAAAAACCTTTTTTGGGGGGCTTTTTACCAAAATTTTGGGGGGTTGCCGGGGGAAATTTTGGTGGGAAGTTACAAATTCGGATTCAGCGACCCAAAAAACATAAAGTAAGCCGATTTCCAGAACTACCATTAATTTTGCTAGGTAAAATTCCCTATTGCCTGGGCTATATATGAACATCGTTTACGGGGCAGCCAATTGCAGTGGAACAGACGCTAGAGAACTGTATCGCTCCCGGTTTCCAACCAGACTCATACCATGTTCCCATGTCTGCATCATTGATTGAGCGAAATGGGACGTTTTGACACAAGAATGATCGATACTGGTGTTCAGAGAACAACGTGGACACGTAGACTGGAAGAAGCCGTACTGTCCGTGTTCGCAAACGAACCTGGGGCGGTTACTCGACGTATTGCAGCACGTGTACGTGCGTCTCAATCCAGCGTTTTGCGTATCTTACACGCGGAGGAGTTGCATCTGTACCATGTCCAACGTGTGCAGTCTCTGACCGCTGGTGGTTTCCAACACCGTTTGGACTGGGCACATTGATGTCGACAACAGACGGTAGCCGTCCCCAACTTTGTGGGCATGTGTCTGCATTGCATTTGCGACCCTATGTTTCTGCATGATTATCGCTTGTTATCGTTTTCTTAACCTACATGCCGATTATTGAAAAAGAGCTCTGAATCGTCCTGTATATTACATCACTTGATGCAGCATAAATACAGGAAAATGTATGTGCAATATATTTTCGGTTTATTTTGTACGAATTACTATTCAATAAATACATATTAGAAAATTCGGATACTCTTATTAATTAATACAAACAATATACATTGTATAAATAACTTGAAAATATGCATGATGGCGTATTAACATTAAGAAAAGAATTCATGAATAAGCTATGCCTGTTTCAAAAATATCTAAACCTCGATCAAGACATAAAATAAAAGCGTAAAATTTCAAAACACAATGCTTTCAATATGTGGATCTGAAAGCTATTCCCAAGCAGACGGAGTTTTGAACTTCAAACCTAAAAGAAGAAGGCGTCCATAGCGTCGTTATAAAGCTTAGAAAGATAACGTCATTTTTAACCTAAACATTTTATCCAAGCTGATTTTCAAATGTATAATTGATCTTACTTATCAATCACGAAAACAGATGCCATTTATACAAAAGGGATGGATCAGTCCATGGTAACCGAAAAATGCCCATTCAAACGGAAAAGCATGGCAACGGATTACAAAAGATACCCGCTGTTATACTGAAAATATTATTCCATTATCCGTATTCGGGTAACGTTTATTGATCATTACACATTACTACGTTTTTAGAGGCTGCGAAGTTTGAAGGGGGGTTGACAGGCTTAGCTCGCAGGGGTCTGAGCCCCTAGTTATTATATAAAATTGGAATATAATATTTCATACTCAATCCTTGGAGTAGAATTCACATTGTAACTGAATTTAATTAATGCTTATGCCTAATTTAATTAATGATTATGATGAAAATCATTCAGATAAGTAACTGAAACTGCTGATATTTTTATTTCTTTTTAAATGTTCCTTTAAAAAACTTGTTGGATGTACCAGACCCAAAACTTTCATCTATTTCTTACATTTTAATATTTCAAAATGTTGTTACAGATGTCAATATTTCATTTTTATTAGCTCAATACTATATCAACTTTGAATTTCATCTTAAATTTCTGCTTCAGTCAATTAATAGGAGTAAAAACGACTTAATCTCGATCATAATATTTATTAAAATCACGAATAGTCGCGAATAGTCGGCTTATTAGAATGGGAAGTTCCCGTCGATTCACGAGACACTGGTGTACAATAGAACTACGAAAAATTAAGAAGATTACACAAAAATCGCTATTACAGTGCACCCTTCCGGCAGAATTTTTCCACATTCAGGGTGGATCTTCTTGCCATGGCCAAAAACATACACAAAAAATTTGATTCCATTATATGCATAACTTCATATACTTTTTGAAGATACAATATTGAAGATGGCACAAAAATCGCTATTACAGCGCCCTCTTCCGGCAAAATTTTACCAAATTCAGGAAGGACCTTCTTCCCATGTCCAAAAACATACACATATAAAATTTGGCTCAATTCTATGCAGAACTTCATACACTTTTCGATGGTACAATATTCAAAATGACACAAAAATCGCTATTACAGTAACCTCTCCCGGCGGATTTTTTCCAAATAAAGGAAGGATCTGCTTGCCATAGCCAAGAAAAAAAAATTTGGTTTAATTTTATGCATGACTTCATACGCTTTTTGATGGTACAATGGCGACAGACAGACGGACACACGGACAGATAGACATTTTCTATAAACATGTTTTTGGGGATATCTGACCTCTAAAACGTGTAAATCCGTCGAAAAGCGGAAGTCGAAAAAAATTTCTATCACAATACTTTCTTCTATTGAGGATAGAAGAAAGTAAAAATTAGAAATTTCTTGAAAACTTTTCCCATTTTAAGCATAAAAAAGAAAGAAAAATCATGCGTCATACATAGATTATTAAATACTTTTTAACGCTTCTATGATATTGTAACGAAACTTCACTATATAGTAAAGTAAAATAAGATAGCTAAATAAATAAATGGCTTGAAATGAAATTATCCTCCGGTGGACAGCCAGCCATAGGAACTTTTCTCAACGAGGGGAAATGTTTATTGACAATTCATATTTTAGGTTATAGATGTTGAATATCATTAGATTGGTTAAAAAATAATGCATGGTTTTATAATGCAACTTATTTTTTAAGCATTTTGTTTACATTATTTAATCCTAGTGGTATGTTTTATAGATAATTTAAAAGCTCTATTTAAAAACTTATTTTGCAAATTGTTTCATTTTACTTATTTATGTAGGCTATAAACTGATGTCCAAAGCTTAGCTGTTGAAACAAGATTTTCGTCAAATTTAATTTTACGAGTTTAAAAACGGTCGCAGTGCATCACAAACCACGCGATACAACAAAGAATTTTGGGGCGAGGAAAGCATCAACGCACAAGTTCAGCATGTTTCAAAAATGTTAGCGAGGAGATTTCGACCGTGAACAAACAGGTGGCCATGGGCGTTTACGATGATTAACTGAAGGAAATAGTCGAAGTTGATCCAACCAAAACAACTCCAGAAATTGCAAATGAACTTAAAATTCACCTTTCCAGTATCGTTCACCAATTAGAGTAAATTGGCAAAGTGATAAGTGGGGCCGCACGAGTTGAACGGCGACTCAAATCTCACATTGACCCTCCAAAGTTACACGCATTGGCTTACGAAACACTACTTCACCCACCGTACTCACGGGACCTTTCTCCAACCGACTACTACTTCTTTAAACACCTAGACAACTTCTTGAAGGGAAACATTTTCGCCAACCAAGATGATGTCGAAAATACCTTCCGAGAATTTGTCACCTCCAGAAGCCCAGACTTTTATCTCACATCAGGAATCACTAAGTTCGTTTCTCATTGGGAAAAATGTCTTGATTGTAATGGCTGTTACATTCATTAAATATATTTCGTAGAATTATAGTGTTTTAAATGTGAATTGGGAAATGATGCATTATTTTTGCACTAAGCTAATACATAAGAGATTAAAGTAAAAGTACCACAAAGTTAGTTTTTACAGTATAACTTCAGTATAACAATATTTCTTGGCAAAAAAAAAAAAAAAAAAAAAAAAATGAAAGAGGCATTTCTGTACTCATGAAAGCTCTTAAGGCAAAAAATTAAAATAAGAGATTATGTGTCATATCAGACATCAACTTTTAAGAAAATTGTGAAAAATTAAAAAGAAAGTAAAAAGTCATTTAATGTATAACACTAGTAATATTCCATGACACTACCAGTAAATTATGGTAGAATCAATGCTATGAGTACAAAGTTATGAACAGAATATGATCTATAATATTCAATCAGTAACATAATAGACCTTATTAAAAAGTATTTAATAAAAATATTAGAAATAATTATAGATTCTTTTTAATAAATGTGAAATGTTTATTCAGAATGTTGTAATTAGCTTTTAGCTTATCAAACAGGGTTATATTAAAGTTTTGTGTTTACTATGGCATTTTATCAAAACTGAAATTATGCCTGTTAGTACAGTTCCTGAGCTTTTTTGACATAAGCATGCTGGGGAGGAATGTTTCCTATTTCATTTTAAAATGAAAGGAAACTTCTTAGAAATCGTTGAAAACAGTTGGACAACCGATTTCAGCAATTATTGCTCATAGTGGGTAAGAAATTCAAATTATTTTGAGTACTCTGTATATGACATATAGATGCGTATGCATACCATATGTTGTGCTAAAATTTAATTCAACTATGAAATGCGTAAGAAATAAGAAAATTTATTTACAGGATTTAGTGCCCACAGACTTTAGTGAATTTTCTATGGTAAACATCAATAAAATATACTAAACTCACAGCAATCCGTATATGTTTGTGCGAGTTAGATCAAGGAGAGACAGACGGCCATAAAAATCGAAGTCATACAAAATTTTCCAACTATATTGGAAAGTATTAATAAAAATTGTTGAAAAAAATTAAGTAGGTGTATTTTTAAGTCTTTTATTATTGTATTCAGGTTACAAAAAGTCAGAAATTGTCGGTTAAACGTGGCGAACTATTAATGTGTTCGTACTATTATTAGTTTTATAAATATTCAGATTTAGGTGCAATAGCTGTTGCACTCTTATGGAAAAATGCATGCATGCAAAATTTATCACGATTATATGTATTAAATTCAGTAATACGGAAATAATAGGACTCCATCTTAAATAGGACTTAATAACCATGGCGACCTAGAATCATTACCTGTCATGGAATTAATTACGCATGATAGGATTTAATAGAATGAAGAAAACTTTAATTAATATCTTTTTAAGTTTTGATTCGATTTTCATAAAATTTTAAATGACTCGGCAACAACGATTATATATATTTAATTTCAAAACATTCGTTTGAGCAGTTTTTGCGCTGTTATCTACGGACGGACCAGACGACGACTATAGGTTCTACGTATTTATATGATTACGAACGCACCTAAAAAGGGGAGAATCATAATCTCCTCTTCTAAAAGGAAATATCACATAATCATATATTTAGTAATCGAAAGAGAGATTTCTCTGGTTTGCTGAAGATTGATTTAATCTCGAAATATATGTCTATGACGGGCAGACTGATATCCGATGGCGGCTAGTTTTTCTAATAATATTTTTTGCATAATATTGATTGACCTGTTTTGGAGTCTTACAATATTTTTTTACATGCGACAGTTATTCAACTTTAAGGACCTACAACCTAAAATTGATTCTAAACATTACAAACGTTCAAGCCCGAATCTTTATTCCAACACATTAATTCAACGTGAGCGCTGGAAGGCTTTGGAAACCGTAAATAACCGAAACAGTGCAAACAACTCTGCTGGAAAACACACACAAAGTGGAGATCCAATCATAGGCATTCTTCATTGCATCTACCAATCCGCCATTTTTTTTTTTTTTCTTTGTAGTAAACTTAAGGTAACACCTTCGCGCCAACACCCCACGATAATTCAAAACGAAATATCTTTGTCTGTTTGACATGTGACTTAACAGCGATTGTGACAGATTGTTTAATATGATCTGTTTATGTTCTGTTGTCAGATATATTTTCTGTATTGCAAGTAGATAGCCGATGAATACCTACAATGGAAAAATCTTCAGTGATGCAGCACTCTGTAAAATAATAAATTTTACGTATCGGAAGTTCCACTTTTACTCGAAATCTAACATAACAACTAACAGATTCATCTAACGTATTGTACGATCTTTGGCCTAACTCCCACTTAGGGGTGTATTTGAAAAAATAATTTTTTACCCTCAACAGCTCGAAATTTTCTGAGGCATTTTCAGGCTCATTTTTAAAAGTAAAGTTGCTGAGGTGGTTTTTGAAGAGATGTATAAGAGCCATGTGATGTCAATTTTCGCTCAATTAATTAGAATTTGATTTTTAAACAATTATTTTCTTAGTACGGCCATTTTTTCATCCCCAGATCTCTCGCCTCGGAAAATTCGATTCAAAACGTATACTTTGACAGCATTTTTTACAATATTTTCTGCATTTATCAAAAAACCGGCAAGCACGGCACATTATGTAGTTTCTAAATAAGAGAATTTGGCAGTTTGATGCGTTTAAGAGCAAAAATGAATTTAAAAATAAATCACAAAATAAATAGTTTATATTGGAATACACTAGTGATGGGCGATAGCGAGATGTTTTTCTCGATTGTATGGACAGCTCGATATTTTTCGATTGTGTAAATTTTTTCTCGATGACTACAGTTTGCAAATTTCTTTTATAAATCATATATTATGTATTATATACGTCATACATTTATCAAGAATCGTCTGCGGGTGAACTGGAATGAGTCGATGTTAATAAAAACTAGGTGACTTCGTCCGATAGCGGGCCCCTCCTTTAATCGGGGTCCCTAATTTATACGTAATCTTGTAATATGAAATCACGAACAGGTTACCCGCTATATACGGCACTGATGTATGATAACAGGCGGGTGTGGTGTGCACGCACTGCAAAATCTTGTAAAAAATATAGTAATATCGAAACGAATCAACGTCGGACCAGATCTCTTGGGGGAGGGGTCAAAGCGAGCGGAGGGGCACAGCAGCTGCATAATATGATTAAGTCGTCACAGGTCTTTAGGCCTTTCCAACCATATGTCACATGAGAAGTCTGGATCTGAATTTATAAAAATGCCCTCCCCGTGGGGGTAAAGGGGAGGAGGGGTGCGGGAGGTGGATAACATGAGTAAGTGGTCATAAGCCTTTCCAACAATATGTCACATGAGGGGTCTCGGCTAAACTTAAAAAAACACCCCCGTGGGGGAAAAGTGGGGGGGGCGGTCACCAGAGGTGCATTACATCAATAAGTAGTCACAGACCTTTCGAACGATATCTCACATGTGGGGTCTTGGCTAAATTTGGAAAAGTGTCCCCCGGGGGGTGCAAAATGGGGGGATGGACACCGGAGGAGCATAACATCAATAAGTAGTCACAGACCTTTCCAACGATATCTCACATGAGGGGTCTTGGCTAAATTTGGAAAAGTGCCCCCGGGGGGACAAGTGGTGGTGGGGACACCGTAGGTACATAACATCAATAAGTAGTCACAGACCTTTCCAACGATATCTCACACGAGGGGTCTTGACTAAATTTGAAAAATTGTCCCCCGGGAGGGGCAAAGAGTGGAGGGACTGTCACCGGAAGTGCATAACATCAATAAGTAGTCACAGACCTTTTCAACGATATCTCACAAGAGGGGTATTGACTAAATTTGGAAAAGTGTCCTCAGGGGGGGGGGGGGGCAAGTGGGGGGGGGGCGGCCACTGCAAGTGCATAGCATCAATAAGTAGTCACAAACCTTTCTAACGATATGTCACATGAGGGGTCTTGGCTAAATTTGGAAAAGTGTCCTGAAATTTCATATATTATAAATAATATTTAGCGGAGGGCTCCATAAAAAAATCCGATCTAAAATGATAAAAGCGGAAAAACTACCCTCGCAGTGGGGACCAAAGTGGGGAGGGGAGGAAGAAAGTCTCATAATATGAAAGAGTCATCCGAGAGCTTACCGATGACATATCACATGACTGGTCCAAAAAAAGTTTGAAAATTGCTCCCCCTCCCTCCCCCCGTGGGCCCACTCTTTCGCCTCGGAATTCACACAGCCGCCACTTTAAAACTTTTATGTTCAATAAATAATAGTTACCGGAAGACTGCATAAAAAACCCACATCTAAAGTGATATTTATATTTATTATAGAAATCGGCTACGATTTTAAAAATTTGTTCACCCCTTCCCCATCCCCCTTTGGGCGAAGAAAGGTTCATAGTATGAAAGAGTGGTCAAAGGGCTTTTCGATTATATGCCACAGGAAGGGTTCGGTAAAATTTTTAAAATTGCACCCCGCATGAGTCCACTCTCACGTCCTCCTCCCTCGAAATCACCCGACCCACTTTCCTCTTTGAAATTTTTATATTTAATAAATAATTTTTATCGGAGGGTTCCAGGTATGTGACATCTTGGTAGGGCTAAAATAAGAGAAACTTTGAAAATTAGGGCTTCATTTCACAGCTCATTGTCATGCCTTTTTCTCTATCTCGTCCCTTGGTACTCTCGATAAATTTTCTTACTTTTCTTCTCTGCCGAGGACGAGAGAAATCCTCGAAAAGCTTCTCATAGCGAAATGTTAAAAAGCGCGAGAGAAATACTCGAAAGGCTTTTCATTGGGAGATTCCGAAAAAGACGAGAGAAACCAGCGAGAGGCTTCCCATCGGGAAAGGTTGAAAAGGGCGAGAGAAACTCTCGAGAGGCTTCCCATCCCGAAAGGTTTAAAACCAAGAGAGAACCAACCATCGAGCAGCTTCCCATCTGGAAGCGTCGAAATGCTGGAAAAATCATCGAGATGAGATTTAACGAAATGCGAGAAAGAAATGAAGCTTTCAGAGTCAAACTTACCGCATTTCTGGTTTAAGTCATAATTTCTCAAAGGAGTCCATCTGCTTATCCAATCTCTTTTTAGCTCACAGGCTATCTAAGCCTGAGAGCTAATGTACCCGTCGGTTCTGTGTGTATGCATGCACGTACGTACGTACGTACGTATGTATGTACGTAACGCGATAACTCTTGATTAAAATGTACGATTTGCTTCAATTTTTTTTATGTTCATTCTGATAAGGCGTTCCGCTGATTAGTTTTGACGGTTCATTGGTTAAGGATAAAGGGAGAGAAGGGGGCCTGGTCCCCCCCTCCTTAATTTAGATAAATAGGTTTTTCATGCAGAATTATTCGATTTGCTCCAAATTTCGCATACCGGTTTATTAAGTTAAGGAGCTTCTCTGATTAAACTTGGAGGTTCATTAGTTAAGTATGAAGGGAGGAAAGGGGGTAGACCCCACCTTAATTTAGATAAATGGTTTTTTCATGCAGAATTATTCGATTTGCTCCAAATTTGGTATACCGGTTCATTATGTTAAGAAGTTGCCTTGATTAAATTTGGAGGTTTACGGGTTAAGTATAAAGGGGGAGAAGGGGGCTGTAACCCCCCCCCCCCTTAATTTAGATAAATGGGCTTTTCATGCAGAATTATTCGATTTGCTCCAAATTTGGTATACCGGTTTATTATGTTAAGGAACTTCCCTGATTAAACTTGGAAGTTCATTGGTTAAGGATAAAGGGGAGAAGGGGGGGCTGGTCCGCCCCCCTTAATTTAGATAAATGGGTTTTTCATGCAGAATTATTCGATTTGCTCCAAATTTGTGATACCGGTTTATTATGTTAAGAAGCTGCCTTGATTAGATTTGGAGGTTTATGGGTTAAGTATAAAGGGGAGGGGTTAGTCTCCCCCTTAATTTAGATAAAAGGGTTTTTCATGCAGAATTATTCGATTTGCTTCAAATTTAATATACCGATTTATTCCGATATGGCGCTTCCTTCATTAGATTTGGATGTTCATTGGTTAAGTATACAAGGGCGAAAAGGGGGCAAGTCCCCTCCCCTTAATTTAGATAAATGGATTTTCATGGAGAATTATTCAATTTACTTTATTTTTTTTTCTATGTTCGTTCTGATAAGGAGCTTTCCTGATTAGATTTGGAGGTTCATTAGTTAAGTATAGAAGGGTTAAAGGGGTTAGACCACCCTTAATTTAGCGATATGTTTCTTTTTTTCATGCAGTATTATCTGGTTTGCTTCAAATTTGATATACTGATTTATTATAGTTAAGGAGTTTCCCTGATTAGATTTGGAGGTTCATTGGTTAAGTATAAAAGGGGCAAACGGGGGATATTTCTCTTCATTTATTTTTTGAGGGACATTATTCTTTGAAATAAGAGTATAATATACAATTAGTATTAATAACCTGTGAGCTCAATGCCATCAGTTTAACTGGCACTTATCTTTTTATTGCTATTAACTGATGTGGGTTATGAAGCATAGTGGTTTATGTATTCAGTTCTGTATAGCCCTAGTTTCAAAGTATACTGTTAAATTTAGTGTCATTTTGCCCCGAATTTTCAATATTTCTCTTATTTTAGCTCTGCCAAGCTGCCCCATACCTGGAGACTCAGATAAATACTATTTATTAAATATAAAAAGTTCAAAGAGGAATGTGATTGAATTCTGGGGGGCGCGAGAGTGGACAAAAGGGGGGGGGGGTAATTTTCAAACTTTTACCAAACCTCTCCTTGGCATATCATCGGAAAGTCCTTTCACCAACCTTTCATATTATGAACCTTCTTCCTCCCAGAGTTGAATTCCTGAAGAGGGCGGGGGGGGGGAGCGGTGCGGGGGTGATTTTTTTTTTTTAATTGTAGAGATTTCTACAATAAATATCATTAAATGAGGTTTTTTAATGGAGCTCTCCGATAAATATTATTTATTAAATATAAAATTTTAAAAGTGGGGCTGCGTGATTTCCGGGTATATTCTGGGATAAAAGAGGGAACCCACGTGGGAGGGGTAGATTTCAAACTTTTTTTGGACCAGTCATTTGATATATCATCGGAAAATTTTCGGTTATCATCGGAAAGTTACTCTTTCATATTATGAACCTTTCTTCTTCCCTCCCTAGTTTGGCGCCCCGAGAGAGGCACTTTTCGAACTTTATTGAAATCGTAGCGTTTTTAAACATTTTAGATCGGATTTTTTTACGGAACCCTCCGATAAATAATTTTTAATATATGAAAATTTCAAAGAGAAGGATGGGCAGGGTATATTTCGGGGGGCACGATAATTGGAATCCTGGGAGTTGGGACTCTCTTCTATCTTTTGCTGACACCCCTCATGTGATATATCATTGGAAAGCTCTGTGACTACTATTTCATTTTATATATCCCGCGCGCCCCTCCCCTTACTTTGCCTCCGCGCAGAGGCACTTTTCTAAATTTAGCCGACACCCATCATGTGCCATATCGTTGGAAAGTCCTGTGACCACTTATTCATATTATGCACTTTCCTTGCCCCTCCCCCCTACTTTGCTCCCCGCGGGGGTTCGTTTAATGTATTCCAGTCGAAGACTTTCTAAGCCACTAGGGGGGGCTTTTGATTCTTATTTCTTTGGCCATTTTGGTGCTAATTGCCGAAAAATTTTAATTTTTGATACTTAAACTCCCATTACCGCTTCATAGCTACTCGCGTTTTTTCAGCTTTTTTCAACCAGGGGGCACCTTACAAGACTTTTCCAGTCTTATGGCTCCTTTATAGCCTCCCTTTGGTTTTTTTTTTTTTTTTTTATTCCATCTGTTTTCAGTTACCCTATATTTAATAAAATCTGCCTTATATATATGTAAAAACAATGATTTCAATAATCGATTCTAGAACATCTCCTTTGTAGATTCTTGAAAGTAATCGATGACTGTATCGATTGTGTATTTTACGATAACGATTTTTTTCGATTGGTAATTTTTCGAGAATCGCCCATCACTAAGCCCTATCACTACTATGAAATTGTCGGCCAGAATAATAGCTAAATTTTCCAATAACTGTTTTTATCTTTTCTCGTTATAATCGATTGTAAAACATCTCGATTGTAGATTCTGGGAATTAATCGATGTGATTTTTTACGATGACGATTTTTATCGATTGTCGAATTCTCGAGAATCGCCCATCACTAGAATACACCCTTAAAGGGATTCCTCTCTCTGAGAGAATCTTCATCCACGAAAAGAGGGGGGAGAGGAGTGCACTGCTTTCGCGCGGACAGGGGACAGCGGTGAGCACAGAGTTACATCCCATTTTTATAATCAACGCTACTGGTGATTACGGAAAAGCGCGCGAAGTAAACCCCGTTTCATCTTTCGCCCCTTTATGCGACTTCTACTGCTTAGCTGTTTGCACTGTTTCGCTGGCGGTCGGGGATTTACATTGCGTCTATGGAAGTTTCCCTTCAAACCACTAGACGAGGAGGTATTTTCAGATCCTAACCATCGTCAAAAAAGTGACATTTTCATCAAGGGGTAACACCACGTTAACGCCATGCAATTTTAGTCTTTTTAGGGATTTTTTTTTAAGCATTGCGAAGAGTCTTTTAAAAAAACCATTTACTCTAAATTATTATACATACCTTAAAATAGAAAACTGTACATAAATTTATACATAAAAAATAGCAGCTTGAGAGCTGATGGGCGGGAGCACTTCAGAAAAAGAGGGTCAAGCGGTAGACACGATTACTAATCGTAAACAATGAGAGAAGTAAAATAGGTTTTTTTTTCCAAAAGATAGTTAAATACGACGCCGTCTTTTTTTTTTTTTTTTTTTTTTTTTTTTTTTTTTTTTTTTTTTTTTTTTTAATGGCATGGCATGGCAGTGAAATGGCATCAATTCAATGTAAAATTTAGATTTACAACCAATCATTTGTGGTTAAAGTTATACAAGAAAATATTCACAGATATTGTAAATTTTGCTCTGAAAAAGAAAAATTATATAATTTTCCACCTGCATTTACATTTGCCGTTTCACTTCACTAAAAAGTTGTCCTTTCACTTTCAGCGGGGAAAAACAAAATTAAAATATAACCGTTTGAAGGGCGGTGGTACGTTTATGGAACCAATTAATTTTAATTTCGAAATGGCACACTGAATTTTGGTTATAAAATTTCTCGTTTATTATGTTTGTGAAATATAGCTTTTTCTTATTTCAAAATAAATTTGTTTATAAACTGAGATGTCATTCATTCATTTCAACATTTTATCAATGGAAGTGCCCCTAAAAGAGTTAAACCGGTCAAATTGGTGTTACCCCTTAATGAATAATGTTTTGCGTAACAATCAAAATGTCATTTATTCAATCAAATCAATCAAAATGTTATTTATTAGAAGAGAGTAAAATATTTCACATTTCTTTCTGTAAAAAAGGTATAACAGTGGTTATTGTTGGAATATATTTGATGGCAGAACAATACAAATAACACAATACGTCGCGCATTAAATATTGTCACATTTATAAGATATATTAAAAGCTTTTTTTAAAGGTAACTCATTGGTTATTGTTGCATTATATTAGATCATAAAACAGTAGAAGTAACAGAATCGGTAAGTGTTACATTATATTTATTATACATTTATATGAAAATAGATACTTTCAAGAGTAATGATTTGGTTATAGTTGCAATATACTTCACGATAGAAAATTATTTCCTTAAACATTTATTTTTTCTATAAAAATTGATCGAAAAAACTCGAATAATTTAATGTAAAATATTAAGAACAATTATTTTTTAAAGAATTGAAACAGCTGAAAAACAGTAACAGTTCCTATGTTGATTATTTTTTCACCAACACTTAGCCAGTGTTTCACAGATTGTAAAGTAAGGGACTGAGCTTTTTATTAGAAGAGATAAAATAAGTTTACAAGCATACATTATTATGACATGCATTAATTTCAAAACAGCATATATCGCATTTTCCATATGCCGCAAGACGACAATCGCCTTAAGGCAAGCTGTAATGTGAAACTCTGGGGAAAAATAATATCCGGGGAGGATATTAATTTCCGGTATCTTTCCCAGAACAGATTTTTAATATTTATCATTTATCCGAGAGCAATTCCTTTCGTAACAGCAGAAGTGAATATTTTATGGCAAACCAGCATTTATGATTGAAACAAAATTTAGGGAGTTGTTTATTGTACTGATATGCGGTTGGGCGACTGATTTGTTCTTATAGATATTTCTTAGAAGTAATACAATCATTTTCTATATAACATTAGATTTTATATGATTTTAAAATTTCAAAAAGCATGGTGCATGTTAATTTTCATGACATTCTTCCATTATGCAGATTTTATTACAATGTATCAATATCTTTGTAGATAATGTGGTTTTAGAGTTGTTTTCTTAGATTGTTATTTAAATTTATTTAGTGATCCACATGATTTTAAAATTTCAAAAAGCATCGTACATGTTACTTTTCATGACATTCTTCCGTTATGCGGATTTTATCAATATTTTTGTAAAAGAGATAATGTGGTTTTAGAGTTTTTTCTTAGATTATTATTTAAGATTTACGAGCACGTGAAATTTATCTTCAAAGTTGAGTCATATATGCTTTGCTTGCATTATTATTTTTACTCCCGTATGGAGTCTGTCATGACTGCTAATTATACACAGTGAAGTTTATAGTATTAAATAAAGAGTGTCTCATTTGAGCCAATACAGCTCAAATCACAGGGTAATATTGAAAATTTCCAAAGGAAGAAATGAGATTTCTGGAATATACATAGTTTCGGTTCGGTCGAATTTTTGGCAGCATTTTCGTCGAAAACGAATTTTCGGCGCAACTCAGATTTTGGGACGAAAAGGAAGCCGAATTTTCTGTCGATCTCTAATTGTATGTATTCGTATTACTCATCAGCTAATTAGAACAGCAAGTCTACGGCGCTTTTTTTAAGATAAGAGAAAGGCGTCCGTCCTTTTAGGATTAAGACATACGGATATTATTAAAGTGATTATTTATGGAACGTAAAGGTAAGTCTTATTTAATTTTGATCTGTTATTCCTGTAGTTTTGTATGTTATGATCATGGGTTAAATAGTTTTATATTATATAGAAAAGGATTGAGCTGGAATTGCTTTCCTTTGAGATTTGTTGACGATATGTGCTGTTGTGTTTTTTTCTTTTTTTTTACTGTTTTCTGATTATAAACACTTACAGTATTTATCGTTATTATTGTTGTTGTTTAATAGTACAATTATAAAATACTAATTATTATTTTAGTGTTTTTCAAATTCGTATATTTATTTATTTTTAAATTGTATGTAAGCATTTTTCTGCCGTTTATGATTTTAATCAAAACATTTAATTATAGACATTCTGAATCAGTTATAAAATTTTCTTCTATTGTAAACTCATTTTTTACGTTTAAGATACACGCAATTATTGGCACTAAAAAATAAAACATGATATTTAAGCATTGAAAAAAAGTGTTTTTTATGCCTGATAGGATGATAGTTTATAGATTAAACTGCTTTAGTATATATTTTTTAATGTTCATAGTATCACTTATATAATATAAGATTTAATATATTTTAAAGAGATAAATAACTACTTTTTACATTAAAAGTATTTTTCAAACAATAAGAATAGTAGATATGCTGTCATTTTTTTTCTTTTTATATTTCCTTCTTTTTTCTATTCCCTAGATCAATCGTTTACTATAAAACATACGAAATCCATTTAGCTCATATTCACAAAATACAATATATACACGAGGATAAAAAATTGAAGTTAAATATGGCTTTTCATATCGTTCCATAAATAATCGTTGCATTAATATCCATTTTTCAGTAATACTAAACTGAAAAACTAAACTCTGTGTCTATAAGATCCATGAAGGATGTGGGCCGACAGTGCTCATCACTGTTTTCTTGACCCTGGGCCCCGAGGTGCTATACAGCATGCATCCCGGCCAGGTGGCCGGCCTAACGCGAGACCCTCGGTGTTTAGTTCCCAAGCAAGCTTAGTACTCATTTTATCGACCCCGAAGGGATGAAACGCTGAGTAAACCTTACCCAGTCGGGAGTCGAACTCTCGACATGCAGTGTGGCAGTCAGATGCTTTGACTACTACACCACTGGGCTTCGTTTTTAAGTAACAGCGGAAGAAAATTCGAAATGATGATTAAGTTAAGGAACATGTTTAAAAGAAAAATATAAACATATTCCAGATTACATAAAATACCTAAACTCCATGTTCATATTTAATAAAACAATGACAAATCACAACCATATAAAAAAAATTACACATTCTTAATATTTAGATAAAGCTTAGGATTTATTAAAAAAAGATAGGAATTGATAAGCATTGTGTTTTTAGTGGGAAAAATTAAAAATATTTTAGTACAATAGCGATCTGCAAAATAGCGAAAAACTGAAGCTTACTTTATTGAAAAGTAAGCTAAAAAATAAGATTTTATATTTAAACCAAAAATTAAAGTGTAATCACACGTTGTTAAATATATAACATCCACCTTTTATACAGTGATTAATAAAATTTTAAAAGTAACTAAAATACAGTAAACAATAACGTTTGATTAGATTTAAATTGATTAGAAGTGAATACTGAGATCTAAATACTTAAAACTTGAATTACAGATGAAAAAAAACAAAAAAAACAATTAACATACATCAGGGGAATTATTAAAATACTAAATGCAACTTAATGGGCATCTGAAAAGAAAAGATAATATTAACTGATCAAGATCTCGGTTAATTACTTGACCTAAGGACATTTTAAAACTATCATAGTATATTTATTGGGCATGCCATGAAAGCAAACACAGGGGATAAGATTGGAATAAATTATTTTAGTTTATTCCTGTCAGTAATCTAATTTAATTCATATGTAACTTTAATTGAATTTTTCCTTAAAAGTTCGATTAGTGTTACAAACTATGAATTGAATAAATATTGCTAGAAAAGTATTTTATTCCAATCTTTACCACGCTTGTATCTATTTTCCTTGCAGGCTCTAAAAGATATGATTCTTTTAAAATGCCCATAAAGGCAACATAAAAAAAGAATTCATTCCATAAAAAATGAACATTTACTCCTATGAAAGAGCGACTATTCACTCCTACCAGGGTGAACCACCTACTCCTTTAGCAAGAGTGAATAGTCACTCCTCCGGAAGAGTGATTATCCACTCCTGTTTCGAGTGAATTTTCACTTCCCAGGGGTGACTATCTGCACTCCTTTTTATTTAGAATGCATATTTTCGACAAAACAAAACTTTGCTCAAAAATGACATAGTATTGGATTGTTGCTAAAAATGTAAAATTTATCAATAAAATTATATTACACATACAGTCTATAAGTGTAACACTCGATAGTAAATTTTATGATACTTTTGAAGTGTTTTCTCAGTTTTTATGTTTAATTATTTTTTATATTTTTTATGCGTTTTTCCCCTGCCATAAATTAAATGTACTATTAATAATAATAACTGTCAATACTAAAAATTAAAACTCTGAGAAATTCTTAATAGTTTTGATTTTATTCAGATTTACTTACTTTGAAATTACCCTTTATACACTGGTTATTAAAAATTAAAGTAAAGTCACAAAATGCTAATTTTTAAATACGCGAATTCTCAAAAGGAAGTAATATAATTTGAATAATTACTATCTCTGCAGAACAGCTAGTCCATATAACATCTCCTTCAGGTCACACATGGTCACAGTCACTACGGCGAAACAAAAAATAGGAAATTCCATACGTCTCATTTATGAGTCTCAAATGACTACTATATGTGACTCCACTGACAGGTCACTGTGAGTGCTGCTTTGTGACGAGTAACCAGGTGACTTTGCAATGTCGTTTCATTGAGACTCTCGTGTGACTCTCATCTGGAGATTCAATTTCAAAGTCATTGTGCACGTTGCATCATCATAAATCACAAAATAATGTCACATTAAAGTCACATGGTGCCTTTCTGTCATATGACTTTGTCAAATGGTAACAGAGACCCTACTGTAAAGTCACCACTGTGAAAAGTGGTGAAAAGTCACGATGTGACTTTAATTTGACATTATTTGATGATTTATCATAATGCAACGTTCACAATGACTTTGAAATTGAGTCTCCAGATGAGAGTCACACGAGAGTCTCAATGAAATGACATTGTAAAGTCACCTGGTGACTCGCCACAAAGCAGCAGTCACAGTGACCTGACAGTGGGGTCACATATAGTAGTCATTTGAGACTCATAAAAGAGACGTATGGAATTTCCTATTTTTTGTTTCGCCTTAGTGACTGTGACTCATGTGACCATGTGTGACCTGAATGAGATGTTACATGGACTAGCTGTTCTACAGGAATAGTAATTATTCGAATTATATTACTTCCTTTTGAGTATTCCCGTATTTAAAAATTGACTTTTGTGACTTTTCCTTAATTTTTGATAACCAGTGTATTTACGATGGAACAAAAGTTAGATCAAAACTGACATAGTATTGGATTTTTACTAGAAATTTAAAATGTATCAATAAAAATATATCGAAAATTAGGACTATAAAGCGTATCACTGGATAGTAAAATTATTTTTTTTTCATTGCATACAGTAATTAAAATAATATTTAGTTGAAAAATCAAAATATTGAAAATTATTCTCAATTAACGCTTAATTGCAGATTTTTTGATCCAATAGTTTAAAGTAAAAAAGTACATTTTTTATTCATGAACTTCTAATAATTAATCTTCGATTTCAAATTACACTTTAATGTATATTTAATCAAAAATAACTCCAATCTTCTATTTCAAAATTGGTAACTAGTTTTGTATTGTTATATAAGTTTTGAATAGTTAAGAAAATTAAACATCTTGGAGAATTTGTTATTCGAAGTTATAAACATTAATTGATTATATGAAGTATGTATGGAAATAATTACTTTTGGATTTTTTAAAAATACTTTGCAACCTCAATTCCTTTTTAATTGTTTCAAGGCATAGTTAAAGATAAAATGTATTATTTTATAAAATATTTATCTTTCAGTACAATGAAATCAGATTTAGTATGCATATTCTCACTCAACGAATGTCCTTTATTCTGAAAACATTCCACGATTACTATGCATTCAATTTGTCATAACAAATTATAAGAAAACAGTGTAATACAAAGTGCAGAACACAAACGTCTCAAAGATTCAAATTTCAGACTCTAATGAGAAGTTTCGGTGTTCCGAAAAGATTGAAACGGGATTGATTATTTTACCTGTTAGAGATAAATATGCAAAGAGAATTACAAAAGTATTAAAAAAAAGGCATACAAAAACATTATATTAATCCTCGTATTGGACTTTTTAATTTTAAAACCCCTTAGATGAAGTTAGTACAATAAATTTTCCTTTTTCAAAAACGTCATTACCAAAAAGAAATTAGTAGGATGTGCCAATCGCAAAACTTTCTTCTACTTCATACGTGTTAATGCTTCAAAATTCGCTAGCACAGTGCCAAAATTAAATGACAATCAATGTCCATAATGAGGATTCTAAAAGTATATTTTCGTTGAATTGTATTCGTTTAAGGGGTCAGGCAATGGCGCAAACTTTTGAAAAATATTGAGTGGGCTCAAAACCATTTTAGAGTGGAATACCACTGCCATTTTACTTGCTTTGAAAGTTTCGGAAAAGATAAATATTTCAATTTATGATAAGTTAGAACTTTTAAGAGTATAATATAAACCTGTGATTTTATTTTCTTATATTCTCATGCGGTTTTCATTTTATGGGCTCTAATATTTACTATTCTGCCATGAATTTGACAAATTAAATCGCAAAGGACTAAAAAATATTTGGGCGTTTAATGGAAATACGCTGAAATGCTTGTATTAATCTGTTTACTTAAATTATGCGGAATCTTTCGAAATAGATACAATTTCTGATAACAGAAAGATATTTCCAAGTACAAAAAGTATAAAAATGAAGTACATCTTTCAGATTTAGCATTTATTTAAAAAGCGGCTGCATGCACATTGAAATACGAAATTTAATTTTTATACGGTCTCCTATTCGTAAACGTATATTAAGAAAAAGAACGTCAACGTCAACGAAACAATTTCTTTTCAGCGATTGAAAATTAAATAAGCACGAAAATAGAATGATGAAAATTGCGTGGGCTAGAAGAGCAAATGATTGAGTGGGCTCAGGCTCCACGGGCCCATATGAGTTGGCGCCACTGGGGTCAGGTATCCTTTGAACCAATAAAGTACATGGAAAAGTGACCTCTGTAAGAATTGCAGTCACTCGTTAACTAATTGACTTCTAATTATAAATTTGAAAATGCATGTTAGGAACGATTTATTTTATCAATTTAAGTTGTTAAAAAACGTATACACATATATAATTTTTTTAATTTATTTTTAAAGATGGTCCAATTTTTACGAAAGAATTATTCTTGCATGCATTGCGCGCATCATTTTTTCCATTTGAATGGCTGAAACAAGCCAATATTTTTTTTTATGAGTCAGATATAAAGTGTCTTCAAAATGAACTACAACGAAAAAAATAAAACTTGTAGATCCCGAGAAAAAAATTTATTTTTAAAGAAATTCGAGATATCGAGATTTTTTAATTACAAATATAGTCGTAAATTCTAAACTTCTTACTTGAGAAACATAATAATAGGTCATTTTGTGTTTCTGTATGCTTAATACATTCACCGAGAATTTCGTGAAATTCTAGGTAACCAATTTTCAGAAATCGTGCGCGCAATGATTAAAATCGCTGTTTTGAGAAAATTGACATTAAAGATTAAATTACCCCTTGATCATATAGAAAAAGCTCAAAGTGTTTTAGACATAACTTCTCTTCTAATGCGAATTTTTGTGTGGGTTTGTTTTTAAATGTTCCTAATGAATCATAATTAATTATAAGCTATTAAAACTGGTCGTTGGGGGCCACCGTAATATTTACCCATCATGGATATAGATAATATAAAATATGAAAATAAAACATGTGATATTTGCTAATCATTATACCATGTTACTTTTATTCATAATTTAACTTATTTGGACTTCCTTGAATATAATTAATATAACCCCTTAAGCTGATATTACTTTTTGTTGCATCAAAATATCTCAATTTGTTGATTTTCTGTAAGAAAGTAAACGCTATTGGTTTACAATGGAAGTCTATGGGAATTTGGCAAAATATTACAGATACCGCCAATTTGGCGACTCATTTTGACCGCCAAATTTGGCAATATACCGCCAAGTTGGCGACAGACTTGGCGGTATTTGGCGACAGAACAGGGTCCCCGTTATAGGTATGGTGATGCATTAAGGGGGTAGGATACCTTTAAACCTGCAAAATTTTCGAAAAATTTTTAATACATATTTTGATTCCGTAATCATTTCTGAATAATATGAAAAAAAACCGCATTAAAAAATTTCCATTAGTTTACTAATTATGGCCGTTTAATTAAGACTAATTATTAAGACTACATAGGATAATTAAACTTTGGATTGCGTTTATTCAAAACGATGAATTTTGATACTGCGCGCAGTGTTACTAAAACACTATGCATAGCAATCAAAAAAACTTTTCACCACATATTCATTACTGTATTATCTATAACTTCAAACCAGAAAAATGTAAGATTTTATTTTATTTTTTATTTTTACTTTGAAAATATTTTTTAAAAAGTGAAAATTTTTAATTTTTTATTAATTTTTAAATTTAGTTAGTATTTTTTACAAATATTCTGGTTTTAGTATAAAGGTAACAGTATTATGTATTTATTTGCACCAAAATTTCCTCTTTATATGCATATTTTCAGATTTTATCATGCGCGCAAAATTTTTTTCTCTTATTATCATGTATTTTTAAACTTGTCATTTCAATATTTATTTATGAATTTACAAGTATATATATATTTTTAAATATAAATATAAATATCAGCTTTATATTTAAATGAAGTTTGATTTTTATTTGTGACTTATTACACAAGTTTAGAAGCTTGGAACATAGTGGTATTTTTTTCTTTTTTCGACGCGTTCAAAGGTATCCTACCCCCTTAAATGCTTGACATTTACGATAAGCCATTATTCGCATTTAATCTTATAGTTTGGCGATAGTGTTTTGGTCGGCGGGATAATCGAATAGTACCGAATTGCGTAAAAGAAACATTCTTATAACTCGAAAAATTATAATCCTATTAACTAATAGTTTACTGTGTTTCATTAAGCGTCTCATTTCCAATTAAAATATATCTTTGAATTGAAATTTGAAGGAAACACAGGGTCATGAAAAATCGAAGAGTGTGAAAAATAGAATTACAAATATATCGGCAACTAATTATCCGATCGAGTTCATTCATGATGCAAAATTTATGTTTTTTTATTGTCTTTTATATTCACTCCTTTAAATAAACAATTTTGAAAATGTTTGTATACCTTTTATCAGAACGAATATTTCAAGAGTTCAAAAAAAATATTTCCGATTAATCGAGGTTACTGATATTCAATAGGCTTCTTTCCATTATTACTCCCTAAGTACACACCGAATTTCAAGTCTCTATCTCAATTTGTTCGGGAGATAGAGCGTTTATAGGCACACACACATACAGACAGACGGACAATTCTTTTTTCTAAAAATATGTTTATCGGAATCTCCAGTGTCTGAAACGTATAAATCCGTCAAAAAAATATTTTCGATTTTTAAAACGATTACAAGACTTACCCTATACTACGTATGATGGGTAAGTAAAAATTATAAATTTTTGGACGGTTTAAAGGTTACCTGACCCCTTAAAAAGGAGATATAAGCATCGCATCTTTCAAGCAACTCATTGAATTTCGGCAGATGTCTGCAACCCAGAAAACTCCAAACTCAAAGAGCATAAAAGCGACACCTGTCGCCTTGTATACACCCAAGTTTAATAAGGATTTATTTATGTGAAATTGTAACAGAATATGAAGTTAGATTAAATTCCGTGTATTAGTTTTCGGGATACAGTTATTGCGAAAATCGTGAAAAATGCAGCCTAGCAGCCTCACTTATTATATGATTTACACGAACACGTAATCAGCACCAACTTGTGTCATGGTATAACAGAGTATGAAGTTTGATGAAATTCTGTGCATCATTTCTTCAGCTATGTCTATCGCTAAAATCGTGTAAATCCTGAAAAAAGCAGCTTAGCTGCGACACCTGTTGAGTTATTTACACCAAAACCTAATCAGCAACAACATACGTCAACTTCTAACTGAATCTGATTGATTAATAGCACTGCATTAGTTCTTGAAGTAAGGCTATTGCGGAAATCGTATAAAATGCAGCATAGCAGCGCCACCTACAATACAATTAACACCAAAACTTAATCAGCAACAACATATATCAACGTGTAACTCAATCTGAAGTTTGATGAAAATCCATGCATTAGTTCTTGCGATAGAGCTATAGGGGAAATCGTGAAAAATGCAGCATAGCAGCGCTACCTATTTGGCGATTAACATCAAAACCTAATCAGCAACAACCGGTGTCAAGGTATATCTGAATATAAAGTTTTTTAAATTCCGTACATTAGTTCTTGAGATACAGCGCCTACAAAATTTGTGTCACATACAGAGACAGACTCGCATACAGACATTTTCTGAAAACAGTCAAATCGTGTTAGGCACCTTCTAAAACGCATAAATCCATCAAAAACCGCAAGTCGTTTTTTTTTTTGTTGTTTTTTTGCACGAATCCAATACTTTCTTCTTGTAAAGATAGAAGAAAGTAAAAAGAAGGAAAAAAGAAAAATAAATGCATATGTGTATCTTATTTAACTGAATTATAAAGAAGGAAAAAAAGGCTGACTCTTAGCATTTTTTCGCAACATTTAAGAATAGGAACCATCGTATAAAAATGGGATCCAGATTTAAATTTACGATTGCGTTCTTTGGATAAAACATATGCTGTCAATATGTAGAAAAATTTCATCCAAAATACAGGTAAATAATAAATTGCACAGAAATAAACAGCGTAAATAGACAAATGTTGTTTTAAATTGTAGAGACATGATAAAAGCAATTTGCTGCATTATTTTTAATGTGTTTTCACTCAAGAATACATAACTGACATCTTCTAATGAAGCTACTATAAATATTTAGAAGCTTTTCACCACTTGTATGGTTATAATAATTTTATCGTTCCTGTTTCCTATTTTCATGCAAAATAGATTTAAATTTCTAATTGATATATGATCTCCTTTAACAGTCGTCAATTTTCATTTAATCGTAATTCATTCATTTTTAAAGAAATAGGCATGCAGATTTTATAATGATTTTGTTGAGGAGAAAAGAAAACAAATTCTAATTCATCAATATTGTCTTGGGGTTCATACGGAAATTTATACAGTCTAACTTTTTTAAGTTAACGGTAGCACTCTTTCATAAACATATTCCTATTTACTGCCTTATTTTAACGCTGAAAATTGCTGACTTATACACAGCAAGCAAAAAATTAAAGCACATTTCAAACTATCTTGGTCACCTGAAAATGACCGCAACTACCCGAAAAATATAATGTTTTGCTGATTTTCAGCTTCATTTAACCCTTTCAGGGCAACTAATTGTGTTTCTGCAATACTGAATTCACACCAGAATTTTAGAAGGCATTTATTTCAAATTTAGGAAAAGCAATTTTACATCTTTTTTCCACAAAAGTTGTAAAAGTAAAATTTAATTAAAAGTTTCTGATGCAAATCTTGATTAAAACTAGGTGGGATATAATATATCTCACAGCTCCTCAAGTAGTTAAAAAATACGATCTCCCGGTACAATACTTTAAAAAATACCATACTTTTCCGAAGTTCAATTTTCAAATTTTTCAGGAAATGCTTCTTTTAAAAATGTTGATCTTGAAAATGTTACCAGTTGTGAGTAGGAAACATCTAAATACGTTTTTAAAAGGTATGTATAAACTTTTAAGTGCACTGTTATCATATTTAGCGCATATGTACATTTTTATTTTAATGATAATAAGTGATTTTCTTATATAATCATGATCTGGAAGTTTTTTAATATTTTTACATATTTCTATTAATGTTGTTATAATCTTCCACCTGCAATAATTTCCGATAGCTTACAGGAATTTGTGTGATTCTGTAACGCCCGAACCTTTTCATCCACTTGAAAAATTACAACTGTTATTTCTATAACATATTGTTCCTTGGAGGGATTTCTTTATTCCCGCTGCTCATGAATTCCATGCGTTTTCTTCAAGGGAGTTTTTTTTCAATTATTATTCACAGTTCCATCTAATTCCATCAGACTCACAGACGGTATTTCCAAATTAATGAAATAAACTTTCGGAGGTTCTTCAAGAATACTAGCAGAAAAATTCGCTCAAGACAAGATGTTTTTGTATAGGACGCAACTCACGGGTTTAGTCAAAATGCAGAGTATAGCACTACAAGTTGAACCCGAATTTTCTTTCACATCTTTAACGATAATGCTATTTTATTGAGATTTTCACTAGATTAAATTTGCTGGTGATGATATTATGGGAAGAATAGAAAGTGTACTTTTATTGTTATTTGGTCAGCAAAATCTTATGTACTAGCAGATACAATTCAAATTATTAAGGATCTATTATATAATTCAGTATCCTTTGGACACAAATGGTGGCCATTATCGGCACTTCTCACTAAGTCATTGAATTTCAGCGAAAGCTACTCTTTTTTATAAATTGTACTCAACATTGTTAGAGACAAATCTGAGTTCGTCCTGTATTTATGACTGAATAAGTAGCCTAAGACCTTGAGCTCCTTAACAAAAATTATTTGCCTTGATGCGTATTATCACAATTGAATGTCTCTTACATTAGTTTAGAAACACTATATATATTGCAGCGTATGCATGGTAATATACATATAAGCTCAGGTTGCGGTCACTATAATGAATTTTCTATACATTTTGATCTGTACATTAATAGTGTATTAAGTAGGTCAGTGCTTAATTTTGGGGCAGGCGAGAAAGTTTAGAGCAAAACAGGGTACATCTTTTAGGTAGCATTTAATGTATGTCATTACTTTTTTTTTTTTGTATTTACATGGAAACACAGTATGCACAGCATTCGAAAATATCTTTTTGTATTTTTTCTTGTTTTATGGGAACCAAGGCATGACTTTTATCTCTAGTTTTGCCAGTTCCACTGTCACAAAAGCGGTACAACAGCTTCTAAATCGGGACCTAAAATTCACTAAATCCTATGAAAACTAATCCTGTCTTAAGCGAAAAAAAATCATGGTCACTACGAAAAGGATACCATAAAAACACTTGATAAGATGGGAACTTGTCTAAAACGGAATCTAATCTGGTTACTTCAGACTCCCTCTTAGAAAGTTTTACTATAAATAAATACAACAATCTTATACAGTAAAATCTGTGAAAGCGGAATCGCTAGGAACGGAAACAGAATTCCGGTTTGAGAGATTTTCAATGGAGTATTTATAATTACATACTAGCGCTTCTGCAAGGACTATTAAATTTATGTTTCAGACATGATTTCGTTATAAAAATATACCGATTTCAAAAGTTTTGCTAACCAAAGTACAATAAATTATCTAAAAACAGAATAGCTAGAGAGCGAAGTAATATTTCGCCCTTGCAAGTATTCCTTTTCTTCTACTATTTCTTTCCTATTTCTACGGCATTCCTTTTGGCAGAACATCTTAATATTTCGTCACAGTCAAGTTCTGTTTTCACAGGTGTTACTGCTTTTTTAAGTTCCACTCGATACAAACTAACGAATATCATAATGTTAATAGAAACTTAAGAGAATTTATGCAGCATGGCATAAAGCTTCAGCGAGACGGGTCTTGGAGTGCCTGAATATTGAGATGTTCCCCGTAAATCGGGACACCGGACAACTCTATTTATGACGCCCCTCTAACGAATTTACCCTTGCATCATGATAGCTGACAATTCTAACGGACATATGTTTATATTTAAGTCAAATTATTTTTAATTAAGGAAAAATACTGTTTTGATTATGTTGAACATACTTAATCCTGATGTACTGGAAGATTCAAAAGTGAAAAAAAAAAAAGCTTGAAGTATTCGAAAATGTAGACATTAGTCACGATTAAATTTTCACACAAACCTACAGAAATGCACCAGATTTTTTAATAACGAAAACTGAATTAGAAGAATACATATTTTGCAGTCGAAAAGTTGTGCTTTTGTTATTTCATTACTTTATGCGGTAGCTGCACGGTGTTTAATTCAGCTAGGATTAGAATTTCCCATATATTAACTGTCAGACGTTCATATATTGCAACGTAGAAGGAGTTTTCAATGTAATAACAGTGACATATAGCAGGACTAGTGTTGTCAGAATCCCAAATTACGCAGGTCGATTTCCAAACATTCTAAAACCCGTCTCGCGGAACCATTTAGCTGGACCACGAGTGTCACGATTTTTCTTGATATACCAATTCTCTTAATTTTTTTCTTTTACAGTTTACCATACTATTCATTAGTCTAGATCGAGTAGAATTAATATAGTAAAACTTGTATAAACAGAACCTGCCTTTAAAGGGGATTTTTTATACTCCTGCCGAAAGAAATATCGTTACAATCTACCTGCTAAGACAAAAACTTCTCTAATTTTTTTCAGTATCTAGTGATCTTTTTTACAGGGTTTTGAAGTTCGTGATTCAGTAAAACCTGGGATAAAGGAATCTGTTTATAACGGACTCATGTCTTAAACGTAAAAATATTATAGTCCCTATTTCAAAACTACCATGCAATTAAAAACTACTCTTTAGGAAACGCCTCAAAAACTGATTTTTTTTTTCGGTCCTCTGGCGATTCTGGATTCACAGATTTTACTGTGCACCCTGTACTTTATTTAGTTCAGACAATCTACTAATCGGAATTATAAAGTTATCGCAGAAATATTCCGTTTTAGAGAAGTTTCCGTCTTAGCAATGCATAATTTTATGTTATTTCTTCCGTAGGCAGTGTGAAATTTTTACATTTAAGTCAGGATTCCGTTAGAGATAGGTAACATTTTTATAGAATTTACTGCATTTTTATTTCCTATTCAGAAGCTGCTTTCACATCTTTTGTGTCTCCTTTTCCGCTATTTTTGCCTCAGAGTTCCGCTTTTTGTGACCGTGGAACTGGCAACATTAGGCAGGACCGCTACCACTAGCGATAACTGTCGGAACAAACGTACATATTCGGGCAATAACATTTTCCGTTATTAAAAAAATGCCATGCATTTCTGTTGATTTTTGTGAAAACCACAATTTTGTATCGTGTCTTTTGTTCATAGCTTTCATACCATTTTTTACTTTGGTATCACCCCGTATCTCTATCTTCGTGTGGTTGACGCATACGTACCTTCCGAGATTGAAAAAAGAAAAAAAGAATATTTTACGAAATCATGAATTTTAGCTTGCGAATTAAAATATATATATATATTATTCTGGCATTAAAAATGGGACAAATTTAACCCTGCGTTAGTCGCATGTTTATCTCTGTGATACAAGCCGTTATTTTCCTCTTATAAGATTTGAATGCATTAATGTATTATTCGTTTAGGGAGCAACTGCCGCGATAGAAAAATTGATACCAGTGGAAGGTAGTGGAGCGAGCTACAGGTTATGAATCTACTTACAAGGAAGGTCTCCTTACAGAGCATATTCAGAATACATTGAAAAAAATACTACTGAAACTACTCGTGTATGTAATAAGGGATCAGTCAAATTTAACGGCGGAATTTCTGTAGAAAGTCTGTAAAAAAATAAAATACTTTCGAATATTTGGCGCGAAAATACGGAAGTGACACGCGATTTGGCGAGCAGGATTTTTCCTCGCCAAAAGCAAACGATTTTAATGCATCTGAAAATTGTTTATTAATTGTTTTTTAGAATGCACGGTTTTTAATGAATTTAAACTTAATAAATGAAAGAGATTATTATATATTTTTTATATTACATATATATGTTGTTTGCTGCTGTAGTTATTTAATTTTATCATTCTAAATATATTTTCTATGCTTTACAAGTTGCAAATATCTATTTTAACTTATAGTCAGCTGACATTTGATTTCCATAATACTTTTCCATATCGAAGACGAAGTCGTTTCCATTGCAACAAAATCAAATCGACAGTGTTCTATCTGCCTTATTTTCGAGCATGAAATAATTTAAATCAATTTAAATTTTGTTTTAAATCGTAAAATATGATATTTAAATTTTATTATAAATACATTTAAATATATATGGCAAACTATAGTTAAAACAAACTAAAAATGACAAAACTAAAGTTATTAACCATTTGGAAAAATGGTTATTGTTCTCGTCAGGGTAGGAAATCAAAAGCGTATCTGAACGTTTTTATTGGTTTAATCCGCATTTTATTCGAGTTCTGTTTGGTCTATACAGTAATCTGTATTTCCCTTTAATTTCAACAGAGATAGATACCTTATGTTGCCACTATGACAGAAAAGTAATAAAAACTACAAAAAAAAATTAATAACTCAGAAACAAATTGGGATACAGCTTTCAAACAAATTGCATTTAAAAGTACATTTTTTTCTCTATCCGACGGTGTAAAAAGTAATATTGTCGGATGTTTAGAAGTTTAAGAATGAAATTTCATTTAAAATTGGTAGTCAGATTTCTTTGAAATCTGACGATGGAAAAGACTTTTCTCGAACAGCCAATGAAATGCTTGGATAACACGTAAGTTTCAGGTGGATAATAACTAATGAAAATGAAAGAGAATGAATAACAATTTCTGCCAAAGAGTTAATTTTAATTTGTAAGATTTTCACGTGCAAAAGAAAAATGGAATAAGCCAATCAAAATAAAAAAAAGATAAATAGGACAGGAATGAATACATATAAATATTTCACACCAAATACGAGTCGCAGGCAGTTTTTGTCGCTTGGAAGTTTTACGTGTAATAACACTATTAATGTTAATTCATGGCTAATTCATGGCGTACGTAATGTATGATCAACTCCGTGTGATTTTTTATGTCTTAAATTTTAGTCTTTGAAAAAATCATTTTCCAAATGGTCGTTGTAATTTGTTAAATTGCTATTTTTTTTTTTTTTTTTAATTAAACTTATGTAAACAAATTCAACATAAAGTTTTTTTCCTACATAAAAGCGTATTTTTTTTTCATCGCCAACCGGCGATAAATCGCCAAATAAGCGAAAATTTCATTATTTTTTTACGGACTCTGTATCGGGGTTCCGCAATTTTTTTTTTTTTTTTTTATAAACATATATATCTATATGAGAAGAACATTCTGTAATTTTTCAAATTTTTCTGAGTATGCCCGTATGGAGACCTTCCTTGTTAGTTCAAAACTTACAAGAAAAAAATTGCGTATTGATGCATATGTGACTAATGCAGGGTTAAGGCACCTTTCAAAGAATTTCAAAATGTATTCCCATGAAATCAATCAGAAAAGTCATCTTGCAAGGATATAAGACCCAGCTGCAAAAATAATTAACTATAAAAATGTATATTAATCAAGTAAGTAGATATTGATAAAAGATACACAGTTATTAGAAATGTACAAACTGAAATTATTCATTTATAAAACATTAAAACTTACTGTCGCGCGTGGGACATTTAACTATATTTTAATAATTGTGATGTCCCGCGAATTCCGGACATATCATAGCCCTTTCTCAAGGTATATCGGTTAAGAAATATTATTAGAAATCAGACAGCAATAACCTAGTAAATAGAACTTAAACAATATTAGCTAAATTTTACTCTAAACAAAATTGAATACCATGACACAAAATATATGATAAACATGAACAACAACAACAAAAAAAAAAAACTTAATAATTTATTTACACCTTGTGTTATGGGATGAAAAACTCTGAAATAATGTGTCAGGCCTAAGTTTAAATAATGGAATGACATCGCCGTATACCCACAAGCTATTTCGGATATGAACTCGGATGAAAAAGTGCAGATATTTTCCGCTTTTTTGAATCCAGCAGATAAAAAATAAAACTCGCGGGTAATTAGTTTTAGCGTTCAACGTAAGCCGTCTAAAGTACGTAATGGCTTGGAATGTGATAACAGTGAAAAAATGTCGTAAAAGTATTTTCAAATCGGGATCCACTGTAGCACGTCTAGATTATTTTTTGCTTTTTACTTTAAACAAGAACGAAATATCGTACATCAAGCATATGTTATGAAACACTTTCCCGCACGAACAGAATATTATTAAGAACTGTAATTTTTTTTCATATAATGAAATTAAATATCTAAATAAGCAATTAAAAAAAGTACGTGTATCTCAGTAATAATTCTTTTTGGGCAATTGCTGTCCTTATCTGGTAATGTATGTGAATTCCTGTATATTAACTATAGGATTTGTACGCATCCTTTAGTAAATTAAAAATTAGACAAGTTTAAAAATGCATACCATAGCTTAAAACTCACTTCCATCAAATATATGTCAGTGTGAATACTTTAAACGAATTATTTTGTGTGTCTTTGTAAATCAACGATAAATGCTACGACTCCATAATCCATGGAAAATGTGGTATTGTACATTAGAGATTATTTCTTTATGTCTGAAGCATCCCAAAATCATTAAGATACACCGCAAACGATTTTTTTTCCATGGATCCTAATGCATCAGAATTGTTTTTTGCGCCCCTGCAATTGAATCATTAACACTATTTATTCTACATTCCCGAGAAAGTATGTTCTAGTCCATCTCAGCGATGCATATGAATTTTATTATGTTCGAAATATGGTAACATTGATAAAAGGCTTCGCAAATGATTTTTCCCATGGACTATAATGTAACGGAAATATTTTGTGTGTCCCTGTAAACGAACTACAAATGCCACACACATCATTTTCAATTCCGATTATTCTGTAGTAAACTGCACTAAGATATAAAATTTACATGACAATCCGAGTATATTTAAGATTTAGAACACATAAAGACAAATCGAATTCATAAACACTTTTCAACTACGTTGGGAAGTGTTAAAAATGACTTATAAAATATTATAATTAAATTTTTAAAACCTCAAGTGCTAAAGGTTTAAGATGAAAATAACTTCTTAAAAACATCCTAAACATTTTATTAAATGTGCAAGGCCTTACGAAAAAACTATGTCTTACTTCATCATGAGCAGAGAACACACCCTCCTACTTTGAAAACAGCGGCAAGAATCTCTACTGTTTTCAAAGTAGCAGGACGTGTTCTATGCGCTTGATGGAGAAAGGCTAGTACTTTCGAAAAGCCTTGCGCATTTAATAAAATTTTATGGTGTTTTTAAGAAGTTCTTTTAATCTTATCATTTCACACCACCTTATTTAATTATTTAATATGCTAAAAAATACTAAAAACACTTCTGCTGTAAGTCAGAAAAAAGTACATACCCGTAATTAATAAATAAATAGAGTGCTAAATATAGACTTCATACATAAAGTCAAAAATAAAATGTTCAACATAGCTCCAGGACTCGAATTTATAAATCTGCAACCTATTTTCTTTCTGACAAATTTAGATTAATTATAGTATATAATTAGGTATAATGTGGCATAATAAATATACTCAAAAAGGCAACTTAACAAAGCGTTTAATTAATCGATACGCAATATCATACGGAAAGCAAAAGCATAACACGAGGAACATGGAGAAATCGCAAGATATGATGTGATCTTTCCGTGTATGAAAGATTTAAATAAACGTACCGAGGGAGGTTGGCTGTGTTCCATAGTTTTTATCTTAACATGAAGATTGAAGTTCCGTTAAATGCCAAATAAAAGATTTTAGAAAGAGTTCACGGTGAATTCCAATGTTTGTGTTTACGAATACATTATATTATCTATATGGATAATTTGCCGTGATTTACTAAGCATATTATTTATTTGAGTGAATAACAAATGTTGTATAAAATTTAAAAGTTAATAGATTACTTTTTTGTAGTTATAAGCCAAGTGAATCATTAATCTTTTCCGGCATGGTGGGTCAATTTCTGTCCCACTTAATTTTAATGCCAAATTTCCACATCGATACCAAAATTTCGAAATAAAATTTTGCCTCTTGTAATATATGTGAAGAAAATGTTTCAATTCTTTTCATAAAATTTGCTAAATAACTAGACAGAAGACCGCATATGCATATGAAAACTTAAGCGTGTAAAAGAAAATTTAGGCACTTTGAATGTAGCAATAAGTTGTAAACCAAACTTCCGTAAAAATTTTAGTTTTAATGAAACAACTGGGAACTTAAATACCATATCATTAGTCTCATGGTCAACATAAAGACAAACGCGGACGGTTAAATAGTGAAATAACACATAACAACGTTTAATATTAATTTTACAAAACTTAATTCAGTAGCATAATGTAGTTCAGTTTAATATTAAGTGCGTTAAAAAAAATTTGTGAAATTTCCATCATGTCTGATTGAGGAACATACGTTATAACGACTATGGTATTATATAATGCAGTGAATAAATTCAGTTTTAATAAATACTTTTCTACAATTGTGGTAAATAGTGCCATAACAATAGATGCGTTCAAAGCAATGTAAAACTGTTATATATATATATATATCCTTAATGTGCATTTTTTTTTCAAATTATTTTTCCACATATATTTGCAGATTTCAATATTTAAGTTTTATATTTCAATATTACTTGGTTGAGCAAAAAGTTCTGGGAAATTTGTGAAAATTGCGTTGTTATGCTCAAATTAACAACAAAAGCAACAAGGAATATTCTTTAAAGTAGAGACCATCATAGTCCACGACTTTCTGCCACCGTTCTGCCAGATTCCGGATTTGCTGGGAAAGTTTGTCGCTGATACCAGCACCTTCATCCTCATTAATCTCATCGACGGCTTTCAGAATCGTTAGGCCTTTTCTCTAATAATGCCGGGTCAACACACGCAAATCATTACTGTTCAATAGGCATTTTGGAGCCAAAGTTCCTGAACCCCTATAAATATACCAATACCACTAGTACTCCTATATACGATACAAATTGTGGTAACTATTAGATTAAAAATTTCCAGAACTTTTTGCTCAACCTAATATGTTATATTTCAATATTAATATATTATATTTCAATATTTATGTATTATATTGAAGTACATCATAACATATTTATAAATTTATATTTGTAGTCCTTATATCGGACCTCATTTTAATTTGCATTGTAATACATTATCGTCTTTGGGCGGTCTTCTTGAAATACATCTTCTATGACATGCATTCTCCAGCTAAATTAAGTTTTAGTGTGTTATGTGGTGGATATATCCCCTTCAGTTCCTAGAAATGTCACAAAATAAGTAGAGTATATTATCGTGCATACGGTAAAGTATTAATTAAAATACTTTTAAGTGATGGTATGCATTTTTCAGCTGAATTATTAGCTGTTATAATTTCTTTTTACGTTTCGCTAAGTACACTGAAGTAAAAGTCGTTTCATAAAACATAGAATAATAATAGGCTTGATATTTTGGCTATTATAGAGATTGATTCCAAACATTGACGCCAAACATTAATCTTGAAAATTCCAAAAAATACAAGATCTAAATTATTGAGAGTCATCTAGGGTACCCATGATTACTTCGCAAAAAAATATTTCGCCACAATTAGGGCATAACCCGTAAGGCAATGTGACGTTACGGCGACGTCGTTGTGAAGTCACACTGTGACTTTGTGACCGTCGATGTGAAGTCACAGTGACTAGAATGTGAGGTCGTTATGGCCGTTTTAGAGCTCATTTGTGACGTCACATTGTGACCAATTTGTGAAGTCACGGTGTGACCAATTTGTGAAATATGTGTCATTTGTGACGAAATTGTCATTAACACTGTGATGATTCTGTGACGACAATGACAATGTTGTGAAGTCACATTTTGACAATTTTGTGAAAATTGTGTAATTTGTGACGATTTTGTCATTATTTTTGTGACGAATATGTGACTACAATGACAATGTTGTGACAGCGTTAAGATGCAATACATTTATTGAAAAATGAAATCGCTATTCGAGTTCAATCAATGAACTATGACAATGGAGGCAGGAGTGATTATGAGTAAAAGAAAATTCTGAAGTTCGCAAAAAAATTTCAGAATGTTTTTTTCACGATACTTTGTCGAAATTTACGTTTTTTTCGAAATCCTTCGGTGAAATTCACCTTATTTGTACGATTTATTGACAAAATGTCATGTTTTTTCAGTATCATTTGACGAAATTCGCTTTTTTTCGCTATGCTTTAACAAAATTTGCTTTTTTTCACTATGCTTTGACGAAATTTATGTTTTTCTTCAATCTCTTGGCGAAATTGTGATTCTTAGATGAAATTCACGTTTTTGTCCACGACCATTTGAAGAAATTTAGATTTTTTCGCGATCGTTTGACAAAATTCGCCTTTTTGCGCGATTTATTTACAAAATTTTGCCTTTTATGCGGTCCATTGATGAAATTCACGTTTTTTCTACAATCTTTTGACAAAATTTGCTATTTTTTGATGAAATTCGCTTTTTTCCCACGATTTTTTGACGAAATTTGCATTTTTTCGCAATCTTTTGACGAAATTCACGTTTTCCTTCAATCTCTTGACGAAATTGCGATTCTTAGATGAAATTCACGTTTTTTTCCACGACCTTTTGAAGATATTTAGATTTTTTTCGCGATCGTTTGACAAAATTTGCCTTATTTACGCGATTTATTTACAAAATTTAGCCTTTTATGCGGTCCATTGATTAAATTCGCGTTTTTTCTACAATCTTTTGACAAAATTGCTATTCCTAGGTGAAATTCGCTTTTTTCCACAATCTTTTGACGAAATTTGCATTTTTTCGCGATCCTTTGACGAAATTCACGTTTTTTTTCCAATCTCTTGACGAAATTGCGATTCTTAGATTAAATTCACGTTTTTTTCAACTACCTTTTGAAGAAATTTAAATTTTTTTTCGCGATCGTTTGACAAAATTCGCCTTATTTGCGCGATTTATTTTAAAAATTTCGCCTTTTATGCGGTCCATTGACGAAATTCGCGTTTTTTCTACAAAATTTTGACAAAATTTGCTATTCTTAGATGAAATTTGCTTTTTTTCCATGATCTTTTGACGAAATTTGCATTTTTTCGTGATCCTTTTACGAAATTTACCTTTAACCAATCTATTCTTTCTTTTCTATAAACATCATAGCAAGTATAAGAAACTTTTGAGAGTAAAAGAATAATTAGGTAATATTTTCTCATTCTGCTTTTGCAATAATAAATTTACAGCAAATTGGAGCTAAAGAAGAAGAAAAGAATGATATCTGCTCAACAACTACAGTATTTACTCGCGTAATAGTCGCACTTTTTTTGCCAATTTTTCATTCTAAAAGTCTAAGTGCGACTATTATGCGGGGAAATCTACTACACAATATTGTACACTCTAATGCTAAAACATTACTGGTATATAAAAAAAAAAAACACATTATAATAAAGTTAGTAACTTATCAAATGTTTCCAATCTATGTGCTGTTTATTAAATACCATTTTTCTTTTTATGGTAATATTTTTATAGACGTAAAATTTACAAATAATCTTTGTTAAAATTTTGACAAAAAATTCTCATAATAAATCACTTTCACTGAAGGTATCAATACCACTATTGTAATATGAATCGGTGTATGAAGAATCTCCGTCATTCCATGAAATGTCATCTTCACTTCTGTTCTGTCCAAAGCGTCGGAGATTAATAGTATTATTCCTGTGTACAAATGCAAGATGAGCTGCAAACCATATTTGCTTGTTTTGTTATTTGTGCCACTAACTAAATTATATTTATTTGCTGTTTTTATTAATTCTGAAATTACTGTTCCATCTAGGCCATTTTTTAAAGTTGCAGCACCCTGCTCTTTTTAAAATGGGCGAAATACATCCTTTTTTAAAAAAAAATGAAATTCTCCTTTAGTTGCAATCGGAGATTTCTTGTAAAAAACTTCCCCATACCACAGTATTTCTAAATCAGTGTGCCCAAGACCTTGCAAAAATTATAGAACTTTATTTCTTTAGAAAATACAAGATATTGTTAAATCATGTCGTTATTTAATTGTATTTTTCAATTTGTAATTCATAAAATCCTTAAAAATTAATGTCACTTTATTTATCATATTAACAAATTATATACTTTTTTCTTATAACATTACTAAACACATTACTAATATTACATTTACTCATGAAGCTCTGTCATCATGCTCTGACTTTACTGAACTAGCACCTCTTTTTAATACATTTGACTAAAAACACCAAAAAGCATTTTTATATGAAAAATATCAATTATTTATTCAAATAAAGTTTTGAAATTCAATAGCGATACTTTCATATTAGCAACATTCCAAGAGTTTATAGTCGAAGAAATCGCCAAAGATTTTGCTACCTACAGCAGTTTTTTTTTTTTTTTTTTTTTTTTTTTTTTTTTTTTATAAATTCTAATAGTTTTAGTAGTTTAAGCGAGCTGTTCGATTACATGTTTATTAAATTTGTTTTATTTATGTACAATTTTTGATGAAGTTTTTAATTTACTATAAAGGTTTTAGAATAACGTGTGGTGAAAATTTTATATATACAGTCTGTTACAAATGCATGTAACCATATTTACTATTAACTTTTACATGACGCAGTAAAATAAAAAATAATGAAAATAATATAAAATAGTTAGCTATTTTTATGTGAATAATGTATAAAAATTCAAACCATAAGCACAAAATAAAAACACACATTGATTCATTATTACTATTATTATTTTATTTACAGGATTAGATAATTATAAATAACAAGCCCCCTTTAACCCACATTGTACCGCTGTCCTATAAATAGGACAGCTAATAAAACATTTTTAAAAATAAAATTGGTAAGGATTTTTTGGATGCATTTTATTATGACGTCTTTAAAATACATAAAAATATAACATATAAAAAAAAAAAAAAAAAAAAAAAAAACAAGTAACCAATTAAAATTTAATTGAAAAAAATCTATTTAAAAAATTCTTTAAGAATTGTGATCTTATAATCTAGAATTTTACCGTTATTATTATCGTTTTATTGGAGAAATCATAGAGTATTTTTGTACAACAGAAACAGTCTTTTAAAGTAAAATAAAATATTTGCTCATAAAATTATTTTATGTATGCATTTTGTATGTCCTTACTATGTGTCCTACTAATATGTCCTGTTTAAAGGACAACTAGTTACTTAAAAAATTAAGAACTTTTTTTTCAAAATTTTGCTAGTATCTACTTAATTACACAATATTAATGATGTAATTGAAGTTTTAAAATTTTTCAAAAATATTTAATCGGTGTGCTTCAATATGGGTTAATCAGTCTGTTTTCTAATAAAGTGTATAGTATAACTATTTTGAAGTTTATGCGTATAAAATCATTCAAGAAGTAAAATATTAAAAGTATCGAGGAAAAAAAAATAATGAAATATATTTTACATTTTAGCTTCTTTCATTCAAGTACATGGATATGGTTTTAATAATTAAAATATTTCAATAAAACCATATTTAAATCCTCACTGGGTTGCATAATTTCTATATTTATCAACAAATTGAGACACCGGTTTACGTTGAAAACTTTTCGTTCATAATGTTTAACTGAAAAGTTCTTACCAACTAAGGATATCTCTTTATAAATTTTTATAACTTTTGTCACATCTAATAATATTTATTGACACTGATTTTTCCCTCTTAATACTACATTTGCATGATATCCTTTAAATAGTACTTCTCCATTAAGTAAAAAAATTCTTATTTCTTTTAAATAGACTATCTTCTTTTCTTCTGAATATATATTAATTTTTAAATAAAAATATGCAACGCAAATTGCTTGAGACTATCAAAAAATTTTATTCCATAAAAAGGCCTTTTTATTTAGTACGTTAAATACATTTAAATATTTGGTAATTATGTTAAACTTTGATTATAATATTTTTATATGTCATTTTAAAGTTTGAGAAAATATGTGATTTTATCCTATAATATTTTAAAAGAAAACAAATCTGATTAAAATAAATTTATATAATTGATTTTAATCATCTGATTAAAATTGTTGATAGACAGTTATTTATTTCAAAAAATTAAATATTAAATCTACTAAACTTAATTAGGTTAATGAAATGTCTATAAGAATATACTAAAATCGTTATAATTTAAAGAAAAGCAAACTCTGGAATAAAATATTTTCCATACCTTTTTTTTCCCCTTAACGTCGTTCTTTAAATTCCGATGTAATCCATGTTTTAGGAAGAACAAATTTTGGAAGTAGAAACTATGTGTTCAATAATACATACAACAGCAATGATGGGAATCATTTAAACCACACCAAAGCTGGTGTAAATATCTCAAACTCATACTTTTGTCTAAAGTATTATCTTGGGATGATTATTCCTATGAATTTTTTAGGTTAAATGTTTATATCTGACAGACTGCATGTTTATAACGCTACCTATTGTCCAGCAAAAAAACTCCATCTGCCTGTTCTAAAGATTAAATGCAGTATAGTTTTATCGTCTGCGGTTTTTAGCGCTGTTTTGTTTATGAAAGCAAGAACAGATGGCTTTTCCGTTCTTATACATTTATATGACATAAAGCATACTTCCAATTAAAATTTCTCGTTTCTAGAATTTTTTGATGCATTTAACTTTTTTTTATGTGTTTCAAAATAGTTCAAGTTTTAAGTTTTGTAAAGCTACTGTCGAATATGACAATAATTAAACTAATATTGGGAGTGTAACAAATTAAAGAATGTTTAAATTTTTAGAGTATTTAAAATTAATTTTAATATGCAATAGTGCAAGGTCTTTTGAAAATAGAAAATTAAAGTTTATATTATAGGTAGTAAATGCAAAATAAAAAAGAAATAAAATAACTGGAGAAATAATGTTTTTAGTGGGGGAGGATCAGGCAAGTGTCATTTTTTTCTATTTTAATTTCCTGTAGAATAAAACATCTTGTAAGATAACAGTATTTTTCAAAATAAATTTCCAGAAACGAAAAAAATATAAATAAATATGAATAATTAATTACGCCACGTGTTTTGCATATATTTTTTATATTTTATTTTATATTCGGAAAAAGTTAAATTTATTTAAAAATTGTGACACAAGTAGCCAAATTTATTTTTTAAGAATTGCTACTAAAAATAACTAAACACTAGCAGAAAAGTTTATTACTGAAAATATGCAAGTGTTTTTATTTATATAATAAAACATTGCTTTATTGCAAAACTCCGTCCCTTCCCATGCCCACACACAAACAAATCTTTGCTTTCTCCACCTGTATATTAATTTCTGCCATTTCCGCTGATAAGAATAATTTATAGATAACAAACCAATTTCCCGGATTATAGAATACAGGGTAAAAACATTTTCTTATTATTGAAATCTCTACAGTTAATACATTTTTCTATATTGACCACTAATAACCCCCAAAAAACATTTCTATAAGAAAAATATCAATTATGTATTCAAATAAAGTTTTAAAATTCAATAGCGATACTTTCATATTAGCAACATTCCAAGAGCTAATAGTCGAAAAAATCGCCAAATATTTTACTATTTACAACAGTTTTTTTAATTCAAATAGTTTTAATAGTCTAAGCGAGTAGTTAGATTACGTGTCTATTATATTTGTGTTTTATTTATGTACATTTTTTGATGAATTTTTAATTTTGTTGTGCAATATTAGCCGGGAACAAACACTGAATTATTTTTATTGTTTGAAGTGGGAAGTTTTAATCTTAACATATGTTTTGTCACACTGTGAGTTTACAACATGGTAGGGTTTTTTGTCACATAATGAGACGTACGTTACATGTAGTGTCATAACAATGACGTCACAATTTTTTTAAAATTGACAGAAAAATATTTTTTACGGTAAAGAACATGTTTTAAAGAATTTTTGTAATTTTTAAAAGTTTTCTAAGAAGTTCACATATCAGTCACAATGTGACGTCGCTTAGTGGTGGCATTTTGGTCACAGTTGTGACGTGACCACAGTGACTTACAGTGACGTCACAATGACGTCACTGTGACCATGCATGCTATGAGGGAACTACCATTGCTGCATTAATACACTGTGAAGTGGACAGCTGTTGCCAGCAATATTACAATATTCAGTGATATCGTAAAAGTTGAATTGTTATTAGCTAATTGATTGAGAGTTTAATGCCTTGTCAATGAGTATTTATTTGTCTTCAGCTTATTTAGGCTGTTTTGTCCAAGGTGTAATGCAAGTTACAATAAATGTGTTGTTAGTGTTACATGGTTGATAAATGAAAGACTTTCTTTCTGTGATAATTGTGATTCTGTACAAATCTTCTTTCACCAAACCGAAAGATACCGATTTTGTAAATCGCTTTTCGTAACGTTAGAAATTTATGTGTAGTTTGTATGCTGTAATGAAAGTTACAATCAATGTATTGTGAGTGTTACATGGTTGATGAATACAAGACTTTATTTCCGTGATTATTGTGATTCTGCTCAAATCTTCTATCACCAAACCGAAAGATTGCGATGTCATAATGTCAGATATGTATGTAAAATTTGTGATTGAAGCATGTTTTTGTTTTTTCTTGAATTTCAAACTGCATGTGTTTTAAATTGTTTGAAATATTTTCTAAAAAAAACCGTGCATTACATCTAAGAAAACTACGATAGAATTTAAAACATCTTAAAATCCCCTTAAAATAAAATTTTGTAGTAAAATTGTTTTATTCGGAAGCTAACTGCTATTAATCAAAATCCGATACTAAAATTAACTATTACTATAAACAACGTATAAGATTTCAAACTAGAAAAATAATTATCAAAAATAATTAGTTGCAACTTTTTAAAATTCCTTGAATATGAAGTTGGTTTTAGAAATCTAATTATTACAACAAAGTAGTAGCATTGTTTAAAGTATGTTTTCAGCTCTAAAATAATTAATTATTGATCGCACGTAAACACTACCTCGAAAATCGATGAAAAGGATTTCTGTTATTGTAATTACATTCCGTAGTTTTCTGCATTCATTACGCAAAAGAGGACAACATTATTGTAATGCAAATCACATTTTATTTTTCTTGCATATAATTATTTTGTAATCATTAATCAAAATACGTAAGGCACTAACTAATGGTTTTTTTATCTTTTTATGTTGAAGTATTTTGCTTAGTTTCGTGATAAATAAATAGAAATTTATAGCGTTTATTAATTTAATCTTATAATTAGAATCAATAAAGTGTATTGGTTTTATTTCTACCCATGCTTTGGTCACTTTGACAAGCTAAAACAAACAAACATTTTTTCCTCTGGCTTTAATTTTATTTATGATAATCTTCAATTATTTCTATTAGATCGTGAGATACACAGAATTTAAAATTGAAATTTTAAAGTTAGTTCATCATAATGTCTGACATTATGTTCAGATATTTTTATTAGCAACTAATATATTATAAACTTTAATTAAAAACAAGAAAGAATAATCATGCGTCAAGCTTAGATTATGAAACACTTACCAACACTTCCTGAATGCTTTAACAAAACTTCGTTATTTAGGGAAATAAGCTAAATAAGATAACCAAGTAAACATTTTAGAAAACGCACAAAACTTTTTAAAAACTGATTTCAGCTGTTACCGTCCATAGCCAAATATGCATTCCAATCCTATTGAACAGCCCAGTATTTGATCAGAAGGTTGATATATATACTATTTAAGGAGAAATTTAGTTTGGCAAGAAAACACATAACAGGTTGAAATTTCTCTTTCAGCAGTTTATACTAATAGAAGGAAATATACTTGAATACTTTTGTATAATCCTTATTACATGCCGCTATTTAGCTAAAATTTAATTCAAACTAAAATACTCTTAAAACTACTGAAATTACATTTCCAGAAATTACCATTTATAGACAGCCATGCATCCAATTCTTTGTGTGATCCTGTATATCATTTTATCTATATTCTACAAACATTTCTTAGTAAGCTAAATGCAGTTCAGCGTAAGAATGCATAACTCAGTTAAAAACCACCTTTAAGCAATTTGCGGTCACACCCAGTAACCCTTACGAATTGTTTTGTGTAGCCCTGTAAATGAATTATAGCATTTATACACACCATATAGTATGCATATATACTCGTATAGTGAAACATAAAATATCATAGCATAATTAAAAATGCATTTTCAGCAATCAACGCTAATGTAGAGTATTTAGGATACAATAAAAATCTGAAATATTTTGCGTTTCACTGTAAATGCTATGCACTTCGTATTATGCATGAAATAAGGTATAGTAAACCTCAGCAACGTATATCAATTATGTTACATATGAAATAGTTTAACATAATTAAAATACGCCGCAAACAATTCCCTCCACCCCTATATCATTATGTAACGGAATTCTTTTGTGTGGCCCTGTAAATGAATAACAATTATTCTTTGCACTGAATATTCTACAAAATGCATATTTTAGTGCACTTCATGAATGCGTATCAGTTTTATTGTGTTTGAAAGTGTGTAACATCATTAAAATAATTTGAAACGATTCTTTCCTATTGCCCGTAATGTAACGGAATATTTTGACTGTCACTGGAAATGAACTAAACATGCTGCAAACTTCATTTGAAATAGGGAACGTGCTATGGTAAATATCAATCACATCAAAAAATTTCAGGACAATCGTGGTGTATTACAGGAGTTAGAGCGTGGACAGACGGCCAGACGGACAGACAAACCGAAATCATAAACACTTTTTAACTTTGTTGAAAGTGTTAAAAATAAAAAATGTACAGAAATGATCTTCCTATTCAAAATTGTTTATATGAGGACGTGAGTTTTAAAACTCGCCTTATCCAGAAAATCAAATTTTGGGAGATCGAGAAAAACCTCTGTCTGCGTTCATTGGTTTTCATTGTAAACCAAGATTTTACAATGCCAGAAATACTCGATAAAACTTGTTTTTTGTAGATCGTAATGTTTTTTTAATCCAGGTTCACGAATAGAATAGATTGATAGAGAAAACTGGATTTTTAAAATTTTTGATAAGTTGAGTTTTGAAACTGATGTCATCATATATATATATATCATTTTAATGGTTGTCTGGGCACAGGGGAAAATAATTTTTAGCTTTAGCTTATTTTTCCCACAGAAAACAACCATTTTGCTTATATCATTGAATTCTGTGCCCTTGATAACGTAATTCAATGTATAAGCTTTTCAATTTTTGTCGGTGTCCACTTTTTTCTTTTTCTTCCATAATAATTCTTATAATAATTTTTTTTTTTTTTTATACTTACAGCTTTAATTCATAATAATTGACGGTGGTAGGTTATGTTTAATTAATGGTTATATATATATATATATACAGTGTGTCCACGTATAACCTGACCGACCTTTATTTTCCCAACCGTTGGTCCTAGATGCATACTTCCAATTACAAAAATGGTTTAAATAAGGTAAAGAATTACTTTTAAAGCGATTTGGGTCAAGAAAAAAATTTATTTAAAAATTACGAAATTTAAATTTTTATACGGTCCCCCGGTCCTATAAGTGATATTTAGTAAAACTTTACTGTGACACTAACAAGTAAGACAAAAATGCCCCATTCATCTAACTTTAAAATTGACCGAGTTATGAAACTTTGAAATGCACGACTTAAACCACTTTCATGCAAACATATGATTTCTGCCATGCTTTCAGGATCGTAATTAAAGTACTTAAACTTATTTCAAGGTATCTGCGCTTTGAAAGAAATCGTACAAATATTACGATTAAGTTTTATTAGTTAAGTTTCAGATTAGTTAAAATAATTGTATTTTAATATTTGTTTTGTTTTGTAAGGATTTGAGGCTATGATTTCTTTTAACTAAAATTGTGTTATTTTCATAAGGTTTTATTTAAATTGCAATGAAAGTCTTTCCAGTTTTCTCGGTCAATTTTAATCGTAGAATAACGGGACTTTTTTGCCTTACTTGCCAGTGTAACAGAGAAATTTGACTAAATATAACTTATAGGACCGGGGGACCGTATAAAAATTTAGATTCTGTAATTCTTCACTAAATTGTTTTTTTGCTTCAAACTTTTTCTTATCTTAACCCTGCACCTAGTTTTGACCAGTTTTGTAATTGGAAGTATGCATCTAGAACCAACGGTTGCGAAAATAAACGTCGGTCAGGTTATACGTGGACACACTGTATATATATATATGTATATATATATATATATATATATATATATATATCTAAATCAGTTATCATGAAACAAAAATATTTTATATCATATAATGGCAGAAGTATAGCATTGCTAAACTACCTTATAAGCGCTATCCACCGCACCAGTCTTTGTAAATAGTCGGAAAATGTTAGCAACATTCTTCTACATTTACTTAAGTTGTATGCTTGCAAGAATTTGTCGCTTTTCTACTTCTAGTTCATCAAGAGTTTTTGTTTTTCTGCGTGAAACTTCCTATTTCACTCACCCCAGGAAAATGTTGCGGGAAGTGAGACCAGGGCTTCTCGTTGCCCATTCAAAGAGGTCGTCGCAGCGTCTCAACCAGCGTCCTAAAAAATGGATGTCGAGCTACGCAGGTAGAGGGACGTACGAAAGGAGGTGAACACCCTTTCTTTCATAAAGATTAGATCGTATTGGTTTACCCACATGATTATAATTCTCTGAACAATATCTTCAAACATAACTAGGTACTGCAATTTACTTATAGGTTATGCAAAGTTAGACGCTGAGACTTTGTACGCAACTGATATATAGAATGACATAAATGAAATATCCTGTAATAAATTTACTGTTCTATTCTAATTACTAAAATACTGTTTGTTTTATGAAAATTGATTAAGAATTAAAAATGTGATTCAAATTTTTCACTAAGGAACTAATTCCCTCTCACCTTGTATAATAGCCATGGATATTTAAATTTCTTGATATATTCCTGGAAAGTATTTGTACGGGAGAAACTAATCCATTTAAGTGTAATAAATGTTGTTTTTTACCTATAAAATTTATTTAAACTTCGTATAAATCGCGGAATTTTCTGAAACTTTTGCTCAAAATTTGTATTCATCTATGTCTATAAGAAATATAATGTTCATGTTTAAAAGATAAAAAACTTTTGTTTACTTTAACAATACATTAAAATTTTGAAATGATCATATTACTAAGAAAGGTATACCATCATCTATTTCTATAGTAATAAAATTTATGTTTGAATACCGTTAAAACAATCCTTTCAAAAATTCAAAAATATATCGAAATATATACATTCACTGGAAAGTTATGTGCAAATCATAAAGGGACAATGGTAAACAGATGAAGTTTTGTAAGTATGGCGAAAACACATTTGAAGCATGAAAACGAAGTATATTTTAATGAAACTGATTGAAATTAATTTAATAACATATGCATCCAGAATCAAATAGATGTTATATAAAATTATATAAACCAGTTTAATTTCTTTTTCTTAACCATTTGGAAAAATGGTTATTGTTCTCGTCAGGATGGGAAATCAAAAGCATATCTGAAGATTTTCATTGGTTTAATCTGCAATTTATTCGTTTTCTGATTGGTCTGTACAGTAATCTGTATTTCCCTTTAATTTCAACAACGATGGACTTTCTGTTGCCACTATGACAAAAAAGGAATAAAAGCTACAAGAAAAATTAATAACTCCGAAATAAATTGAGATACAGCTTTCAAACAAATTGTATTTAAAAGTACATTTTTTTCTCTATCCGACGGTGTGAAAAGCAATATTGTCGGATGTTTAGAAGTTTAAGAATGAAATTTCATTTAAAATTGGCCGTCAGATTTCTTGGAAATCTGAGGATGGAAAAGCCTTTTCCCGAACAGCCAATGAAATGCTTGGATATTTACGTAAGTTTCAGGTGGATAATACTTAAGATGCATGAAATCTGACGGGTCGCAGGCGATATTTTTGGCTTGCAATTTTTACTTGAAATAACACTATTAATGTTTAATTCATGGCGTACGTAATGTATGATCAACTCCGTGCGATTTTTTATGTCTTAAATTTTAGTCTTCGAAAAAATCATTTTCCAAATGGTCGTTGTAATTTGATAAATTGCTTTTTTTTTTTTTTTTTTTTTTTTTTTTTTTTGCAATTTTGTAAACATTTAAGATTTACCGTGTAAAACATGGAAAGTGATCTTCTCGAGTGCCTCTTTCAATAAATGAAAGTTAAAATTTTAGTGCTAAATTCACCTTAAGTTAAATATTTAAAATACATATAAAAAAAAAGGCACAAACACATGTACAAAAATTACTTCCAGGTGCATATATATAATATAAAAGTATTTAAAATACATTAAAATATACATTTGAAAAACACAGAACGTTTGCCGTCATTGCAAGGCCTAGTTAGTTCTTTGAATTTAAGGGGTCTCAATACTCTTAAAATGGGAAAAAAGCGAAAAAAAGAGACTATTTTCAACATTTAATATCTTAAAATATATACGATTTCAAAACACAATTTTTATTGGGATGAAAGATATTAGCATGTTCCTGCATTTCATCTATTTAAAAAATTGCAAGATACAGAATTATTATATTTAGGGTGCTCCAAACTGCTAGACATTTGTCGAGCAGAAAATTGGTATAACAGATTACGCGCAGAATTACAAAGTAAATTTTGAAACAAGAATGAAATTTTCGAACCTAATTCTCTGAACCTAAATAAATTTGTATTTAAATCATTTCTATATTTTTAATACAGAGTTGTGTTTATCTAATAAAAATTTTTGAATATTGCAACAGTATAATCACTTAAAAAGTATTTTTTTGAACAACAAAAATAAAATTTTAGGTTCGGTTTATATAGACTAACACAAAATATATGTTTTGAAAATTTTTTGAAAAACTATTCAGACGTTTTTGAGATATCCTGCGCGATATGCCCCAAAACGTCATTTGGAGAAAACTTATTTCAAAGTTTTGGAAATGCCACTTCAGCTATTGGACGTGTATAATTCTAAAAACCATAACTTTTGTTCTAATGGGAATTTCAAGGAAACAATTATATCAAAATGTTCAGAAAAGATAGGAGTTTAACAACTAAACAAATTAAAATTTTGAAACTTTTGAAGTTTTAAGAGTCTTGCGACCCCTTAAGTAAATGTGTTTTCATGATATGGACATGTTGGAAAGTATCTTTGTAATCAAGTAATGGCAATATCTTATACTTGTGACACTTTAGAGATGCATGATGAGTATACAAAATATCTAAATATTTTAAAAAACTAAGTAATCAACTTAACCTCTTCCACGCTTTGAAGTATTTTAAGTATGCCTCTATACTTAGATAGTTGTGAAGAAAGGTGATTTTAAATACTAAAACTTTCATTCCAAAGTACACAAACAGTCTGTAAATGGAAATTAATTAAAATCAATTGTTTTGTTTATGAAAACCACGAACTATTTTTTTGCCTCCTTTTTATTTCTTATTTTTTGCCTTAATTTGAACATAATTTCATAATACTATTATCTATCATTCCTTTTCTCCCTTTCTCTCTGTATATATATTACAAATTTACAATGGACACATACAAATAATCGACTATTTTTATTGACTAAATTAAAAAATAAATCAGATTTAATAATTCAGTACCTTGAAATTTAAGAATTTAAGAATTGCTAAAATCTTTAAAATTAACGAAATTGCGAACAAAACTCTTTAAATCAACTAAATTACAAAAGTTTGTTGCGGTAGAAGCAAACGAAAATAACTTACAACACGCAAATTTTCGCAATTTAGTTAATTTCAAGAGTTTTGCTTGCAATTTTGTTAATTTTAAAGATTTTGACAAATTTTAAATAATTAAATTTCAAGATACTGAATCATTAAATTTTGAATTATTATTATTTTTTTAAATTTAGTTAATTAAAATAGTTGTTGATTTTATATGTGTCCATTGTAAAGTTTGTGTAATTTATACCTTGTTAATGAAACAGCATAATGAATTCGAATTAAAAATTAGAAAATGTGCCAGAAAAAATTGAAATAAGAATGAAGAGAAGGTAGTTTTATTGCTTCAAAAACGAATTGGAGATAAAGGTGGTGTTCGCATGATAAATAAGTAAAATACGACAACACATTAAATGCTCTTTACATAGTTTTAGTGTTATAAGACAACACATACTCATACTTATTTCACATCCAATAATTTTGCATGAATCTATTCTATTGCAAAACTATCAGCCTCTATAAAAACATTTCGCTTTCCGATTCAGTTTGGAAGGGAACGATACTTTCTTATTGATGGATAGCAGAAATAATGACAAATTATCGAACTGAAAGTTTGGAATTATGTTTATTTCCATTTGGTTTGTTTTTTATTGAACACATACATCAGACTTGTGTGCTTGACCCAAAGGCCCGCTTATAAGTCATCGTCAATATACAGGGACGAGATAGCACAATGAAATTTACAACACAGAGAATTTTTACATCCAGGAGCTCCACGAGAAGTGTGCAGCGGAGTCAGTTTATTTCCATTACGAAGCTGGTTCAAAAACCAAACATATGCTTATTAAGTGACAGAAAACGCCGAAAATTCATAAAATTAAAAATATCTCAACTTTGTATGTTTTGGTTGCAGAAGTATGGAACTTCTACTGTTTTGCTTGTTAGAGAAAGGAGAATCTTTTACTAAACATAACGTATAGGACAAAGAAACCGTACATTTTTTTTAGATTCGTATTTTAAAAAAATAAGTATTCTGGCGTAAATAGATTTTCACACGATTTCAACATTTAGAGCATTTTCGTGATAGGAACTGTGCCTCTGAAACTAATGGTTTAGGAATTTCATTGTGGAAAAAAAAATCACGAAATTTGACATCGAAAACCATAGATCATTGTGTAAAATTGCTTAAACAGAATAATCAGAGTTTCAAACCAATCTTACACTTAAATAAGAATAGAAGAATTCTTAACGGAAACAATATTTGTGCAAATTTCACAACTTTATCAGAAAAGAAACACGTCTGTGGACAATCATGGTTTCAATGGAACTGCATCGTCATGTATACCGAGAACATGGGTTATTTTTCAGTTAAATGAATTCACAGATTCATAAACACACTGTAACAAAAGGCAAATGTTTATTAATGTAGGAAAATACAATATAACCACTAAAGAAAATATACACATTCTTTTGCTACCACTGAATTTTATAAACGTTTTTGTGCAGTTTTTATAGTGTATTAATCAGTTTTCTTAAATCAGAATATCAGTTGAAACAACACCAAAAAACTGGCGATAAATCACAATTAAATAATAAAACATTGTATAAATCGCCATAAAATCAAAAGAACTCACAGGACGCGTTTCGAGATGGAAAATATAATAGCCTGCCATCAGCCAATGTAAACACTGTTCGTAAGGGGACAAAATCACAAAATGGTTACAAGGTCACAAAAATTTTGTTGTGATTTTACGGACACGTATTTAATATTGGCTGATGACGAGCTGTTATATTTTATATCTCGAAACGCGTCCTGTGAGTTCTTTTGATTTTATGGCGATTTATACAATGTTTTATTACTTAATTCAGAATATCAATTATTAGTATGCTATCAATTCATAAGTAAACATTTCAGTGTTAAGCAAATATGATAAATTCGCAGCATTAGCATTAACATAGAAATTGATATATTTTGTTATTTTTGTTTATATAAATTCAGTTACGTATCTGAAATGTTTAAAAAAATTGATAGTATCCTAAAAACCGATATTTCGGTTTGAGAAAACTTACAAATTCTCTATCAAAACGACTTGGAAACGTTTCCGCAGATCAGTGGCAGCAAAAGAAACTTTGTATTTATTAATGCTTCTTAAAGGCTCGGAAATATATTGGTTTCATATATTTCTAAAGAGAAAGAACGTTTTTCAAAATCTTGTATAATTCGGAATCCGTTATTGTATATTTTTGCACTTGTCTATATTATAATAAATTAAGAAACATTAGTCTTTTTTTACCGGTGTAACCGAAAAGACAATAATATTTCGTTATTAGTTCATTAGACATGTTCTGTTTTGTTGCGGATCATTTTATTACTAAACTCGATGATTTACTTATTTGTACTTCCCATTGTAAGTATTCTTACAGAATTTGAAGATTTACTATTATTTTGTGTATAATTCACATCAGTTCATTCAATCATGGAAAAGCAATGGTTTTCCCATAAATATGCCCGCATTTCAAAAAATTTTAAAAAGTTAATAAATTGTCGTGTGATTTGTAATATCATATTTATTAAAGAATAGTTGCAAAAAAAAAAAAAAAAAAAAAAAAACCCACTAAAAATATAAAAATATACGGAGATTACAGAGAAGATATTCATTTGGAACTATATAGTACATTCTCAATATAAACCTTTGTATTATAATTCTTTTTTAATGGGTCTTTTAATAACATGGGCATCAAAAGTACCACCTGTTGATGAAATCTTTAATTATCTTTTTCTTGTGTCACAAAACATCTCACTATTTAACAAGTCTCTTCGTGCATATCTCATTCCGGTACGAAAATTTGTTAGTTTTTCATGAATTTTTAAAATGAGAAACTTTGACTTAAGCATAAGTATTCCATGCGATACGCCGTATATATCGATTTCGGACATCAAGTAAGGAAAAACATATTCAGCCATTACAGAATTAAAGTTTCAAATAACAGAATTGTTTAAATAAGATTAAGAGATTTTGAGAAAGTGGCTTAAGCAGTTTTTGAGGTCTCGAACTTGAAAATAAAGCGGTATTTCTGCTAACTCTTGGCACTTATAAGGTATCTGACCCTTTACATAACAATGCTAGAACCGGTAAAAAATATCTTTTCTTTTTAAAGCTAAATCTGAGTAAGGAAATCTGTAGGGTACTCGTAAATTATTCAAACAATTCAAATAAAATTGTTTTTAATGACTGCCTTAATAATGTAGTATTTTAAATACTTCATTAATTATTACTTGGAGTTAGAAAGAGACGTAGGAGTTCTTTTGAATAAATAAATTTTTGTGATCATGATCGTAACATATTTGTAGATATTTCATGATAGTATTTTGTCAGTTATAAGAATTTTATCTGCATAGGATAAACAGTTCTAAGTTATTTCATACAAATAAATTCATAAAATGTAGTTCATTGTTTTTACTTTTGTTTTTAAATGCTAAATTATGTATTTTGTTTTTAATTCTAATATCTTGCATTTGGTATCAGTAGAAAATCTCTTTCAGTACAATGAAAATTTACTGAAGTTTTTTTAATCTTCCCGAATGGCTTAGTAAACAGTTTTAAGAGCTTTAAAACGTTAACTTTGTTGTAAATCATCTTTGTATAAAATTATATATGAAAATCCCTTAAAATCATCAAACTAAGTTAATACTTGCTAAAAAGTGATGAAAATACGCTTACAAAGCAAATAAATAATTTCATTTATTCAGATCCACATGTTTCATTGCTCAGACCACGACATTCTCAAAGTCTATAATGATATAAGTATTTTTGCAAAAAAAAAATAAATAAAAAAAAAAAAAATAAACTGAAAACTGGTAAACGAAAATCATGCGATCTCTTGTATAATGAAATCAAGTGCAATAATGAAAATGAATATTTGTGGGCGTGAATTATTTTATACTGTTATTTCTTATTCTGCAGAGCATCTGTTTCCAAATTTTAGGTATCTCCATGGAGGTTGAATTCTTGCATATATTCTCATTGCGTTAAAAGATCTCTATTCATTCTCGGATAATGGATGGCAAATAAAATCTTGATGAATAAATTATTCCACTATTTCTAAAATTAATCTGTAAAGGTACTACAGCTTTGTCCTGACTATATAACAAAGAACCTTTAGAGATTGATTTAAAAAATGGTAGAATAATTTATTCATGAAGGTTTTATCTGCCATCCACTATCCGAGAATCAATAGAAATCTTTTTACGCATTGAAAATATATACAATGATTCAGCCTGCATGCAGCTTCTTAAAATTTGGAAAGAGATGCTGTAGAATAAGAAACAAAAGTATAAAATAATTCACGTTCACAAATATCCATTTTTACTTTCTTCTATCTTTAATAGAAGAAAGTAATGTAATCGACATTTTTTTCGACTTTCGGATTTCGGCAGATTTACAGGTTTTAGGGGTCAGAGATCCCAAAAAACATGTTTACATGTTTACAGAAAATGTCTGTCTGTCCGTGTGTCCGTCTGTCTGTCGCCATTGTACCATAAATCAGCGTATGAAGTTATGTATAGATTTGAACCATTTTTTTTTTGTTTTGAGCTATAACAAGCAGGTCCTCCCTTAATTTGGAAGAAATCGGTCGGAAGGGGGCGCTGTAATAGCGATCTTTGTGCGATTTTGAATATTAAACCATCGAAAAGTGTATGAAGTTAAGCATACAATTGAACAAATTTTTTTTTTTTTGGTTGTTGGCTATGGCAAGCAGGTCCTTCCTTAATTTGGAAAAAATCTGCCGGTAAGGGGCACTGTAATAGCGATTTTTGTGCGATTTTTGTGCTATTTTGAAGTTTGTACCATCGAAAAGTGTATGAAGTTATGCATAGAATTGAGCCAAATTTTTGTGTATGTTTTTGGTCATGGCAAAAAGGTCCTCCCGGAATTTGGAAAGATTCCCCGGAAGGGGGCGCTGTAATAGCGATTTTTGAGCCATTTTCAAAATTGTACCTTCGAAAAGTGTATGGAGTTATGCATAGAATTGAACCAAATTTTTTGTGTATGTTTTTGGCCATGGCAAGAAAGTCCTCCCTGAATGTGGAAAAATTCTGACGGAAGGGAGAGCTGTAATAGCAATTTTTGTGTAATCTTCTTAATTTTTCGTAGTTCTGTCGTACACCAGAGGCTATCTATCTATCTAACCGATGACCAGGCCCCTACTTGCGGGGAAGCCTCAGCTGAACGTGTTTGATTCCTGGTATCGGGGCGGGTGACCGCCTAATCGTTCCTTAGCGGCAATAAACCTAACAAGCCCCTAGAACGTTTCGGCAGTGCCTTTTGCTTAGTTGTGAACGGTGTTATGTCGGTTGCTTAACATTTATATCATGTTGTTGGAATCTGTACATTGCTACTCATATTGATCTCGTAATTTGGAACCTTGGTCAGGTAACGAGACCTTCACCTGGCAAGGCACCTCCAGAGGTATAATTCACAGGTAACTTGGAGGACTTTGCACCCACGACGGATTTTTCATGCACCAAGCGCCATTAGCGTACATGGCGGATTATAGCCAGCAGTAGGCCTCGATCCCGCGGCCTTTGCTGCGGATTCGATGCTCTGCCAACTGGGCCACAGCTGCCCGAACTACTTCTGAATGACCTGGAGTTTTGAAGCCGAATTTTTGGTGCAGACTTGTCGTAAGAAAATGGAATTTGGAGGGGGGAAGCAAAAAAGAAAAAAAGATCGCCGCAGATAGACCACCGAAAGTTAATTTTGGGCCGAAATGCTAGGCAAACATAACAGTGCAGGGTGATGAGACTCCGCCTATCTATCGTAACCCACGGCCTAGAAACTGGCTCCGTAGACTTCCCACAGAAGAGGGCCCGGTAGCTTGTGCAGGCTATAGCCTATGTGCAACTACGAATAATAAAGAGGCGGCAGTCAAAAAAAAAAAAAAAAAAAAAAAAAAAAACCCTGAAAGGAAAAGGGGTTAGCTTGTACATGTTATTACACTTAAAACTTACGTATAGCTATTACTTCACTATGATTTATTATATATATTCTTTTAATATTATCCTAGGCACCGGGTCACAATAAACTAAACTAGAGTAATTTACTTTAGACTTACTTAAATAACGTTTGGCAATTTAAAGTGCATTTATATTTTTAACCATTTCTAATGCTAGAATCAGGATTTTATTTATTTATTATTATTTTTTTTTATATTATCTTATAGCAAGTTAACTATGAATTGGCATACTATTACTTAGCTAGGAGGGAATTGATAGGAGACTAACGAGTTGACCTAGTGAGATTAATATATTAATTTCTAATTGAGCTAGCTGCTTGAGGTTGTAACTTAGACATAAGCTATGGGGATTGGGTTTGACCTAAATTAGCATATAATTTTATAATTCATTATATTTGTCTAGTATAATATGCTTATCTCACCCAGTGGACTTGTTCTTCTGAGGAGGTTTCCTTGTCTTGGTATTTGGTCACTGTCGTGGTGGTTGTCTTTTTATTATTTTGACATATTCTTGTGGGCCTTTTCTTTTTCCTTGATTGGATATATGCTTCTCACATCCCATGAGATGGTTATCTCTATCGTAGGTTGTTTTTCTTTACGACTCTATTCATGATGGATGTCTAAATTTGAGGTTTTGTCACTTTGCGAAATTGCCGCTGAAGGGGTTGACTTGTTGTGGTCTTTAATTTGTGATCCTTTGAAATGGCTTTGATCACTTAACAGGTTCATTTTCCTTTGTTTGTATGTTACCTTGATACGTGACTGAGCGCATGGCGATCAGTCCATTGGAACCTAATGGCTGTTATCACGATTTTTGCAACATTGTTGCGAGCTGTTTAAAAGGCTTGTGCATTACTGGAGTGGGGCTTATTCCATGGCCGTTAGTCCGTCAGTTTTTTATAATGACTGTTTTCACAAGATGTATCGTTATAATTTTTCCTTTGTTTTAGTTGACTTTCTTTAGTATGTAGTTGGCTTTTCCGTTTCATTTAAAACACATCTTTTCCTTATCCACTTAACTATCTTCCGATGATTCGTTGGGTTTGTGTGAGTGAGCCGTATCAACGAGACTTCTCATCCTGATAAGCCTATTCGTGACTATTCGCGATTTTAATAAATATCATGGTCGAGATTAACTCGTTTTTACTCCAATTAATTGGCTGAAGCAGAAATTTAAGGAGAAAGTCAAAGTTGATATAGTATTAAACTAACAAAAATGAAATATTGACATCTGTAACAACATTTTGAAATATTGAAATATATGAGATAGAAGAAAGTTCTGGGATTGGCACACCCAAATAGTTATTATTACACTTGATTTCATTGTACATGAGATGAGATCGCGCTAATTTTGTTTGTCAGTTTTCATTTAAAAAAGTTTCTTTGCAAAAATATTTGTATCATTACAGATCTTGAAAATGTGCCTATCTGAGCAATGAAATATGTCGATCTAAATAAATAAAGGTATTTATTTGCTTTGTAAGTGTTTTTTTATCACTTTTAGCAGATATTGACTTAGTTTGACCTTCTTTGTATCTCCAAAATGCAACACAATAGAGCTACCTACTTGTGAAAGGCACGCAAACTTATTCAGCACCAATCTATTTCAAAGTCAAGCTAAATCTGAGGTTTGATTAAATTCTATGCATTAGCTCTTGAGATAGAGCAGCCATACAATTTGTGCCACTCATGCACTAGCAGACGGACAGACTGACGAATAATGTTTTTTCAAAATAGTCAAATCGTGTTCAGGCCATCTTAAAACATGAAAATCCACCAGAAAACGAAAATTCACAAGTCTAAAATTTTCGCGATTCCAATGCTTTCTTTTTATGTATATAGATGAAAGTAAAAATTTTGATTCAGGGGCGGATTTAAGGGGTCGCGATGGTCGCAATCGCGAGGGGCCCCGCATCCCAAGGGGCCCCCAAATCTTCTTTTGAGTTCAAAGAGAAATGTGACGTTTTGATAAATGGATTTTCTTAGTGCTGTTTTTAAAATTTTTCAGTTAATATTACAATATATCATTTTCATGTAATAAATATAATTTTTTCTATTAATTTCTTGTCCCAGAAATGTTTTAGTTTTCCCTTATCTTTTTTTTTCCTTTATGAATTATCAGGACTATGATCGTTTGTGGACGGATAGGGTGAGATTCAAAGGAAACTTGGGTCTGAGCCGAAAGAAGCACTGTTAGAGACATTCTATGATGATTTAATTATACAGATTGAGGGGCTAATTAAATCATGGGCCTTCAACCTGAGGCCCCTGATTTTGGGGGCCCCACATTTGGTATGCAGTTTTCATAAAGCTGATATTTTAAGTGAATTTTTACTTTGTGACTGATTATCTATACTAATAAAGCTAAGTTTCGCCCTGCCTGTCTGTTTGTGTGCGAATGGTTAGCAAAATCTACCGCCCATAGAAGTCTGAAAATTAAGTGAGGATAATCCAAGACAGGTCTTAATGCACCTGTGGCTCAGACTTTTAATTTTTTAAGGGTCGGGGCCCCTTTAAGTTTCTATGCACTAAATTGTTAATAACTTGTCCCCTTTTTATCCAATAATCTTCGTTTGGGGGACCTTTCTCATTTAGTTATTCTCGCCTTTCTACTCTCCAGCTTCCAGACCTCTCTTCAGATTACTCTCTTTCTGCTTTCTACTCCCTGACACCTTGTGGCTCGATACAGGGCCCCTTCAAGTTTTTGTGCAAATAGAAGGTTAATAAATTGCTTACTTTTAATCCGATCTTCATTTTTGATATCCTTTTTCCATTTAGTTAGTCTCACATTTCTACATTCCAGTTTAGATCCTGGGACCCCTAGGCTGCCGTAGGATCCGGTCCAGGGACCCTTGAACTTTTTGTGTGCGATTAATTTATCACCCCTTGATTTTCTCACCTTCTCAGTACATAATTTTTAAGTTGAGTCTTGGACTCTTCGTCCTAGATCAACACCTTCATATTTTTATTGGGGCCCTAGGGCCCTTTTTTAAACCTTTACCCAATTTTTTGTGCATTTCTTTAAAATATTATTCTATACTTAATTGTGACTAATTGAAGATCTAAAGTGCTAAGAACTTAGATCTTTTAACAAGTTTTCATGTTAGGGCCCTGCTCTTTACTATCAGTTGACCCTTTTTGGGCCGTTTGTTATAGATCCCTTAAAAATGGTCCGATTCACTAGCTTCTTTTTTTAAACAACTTCTTAAGTCCTCCTGCTACTACATGAATGGCAGAAACATTTCCCCGACTTCAACTACCACCAATTTTGAATATTAATTTGCTTCTTGGGGCCTTTGTTGCAGCTTATTAAAAAACTATCTGATTCTATTACAAATTTCTTTAACATAGTTTTAGCGTCCTCCAGCTACTTTAAAACTACTAAAATAATTTCTTATATCCGACTACATTCTAGTTAAAACACTGGTTTCCAGGGCCCGGTCTTTATACCTCAGCTACCACTTTTTTCAAACATTAATCTCCTTTTTCAGCATCAACTTACGGTTACAAACTACAGCCGTAAATTAAAAATCGCGTTACTTTAAAGGTAACTTTAGATAAGGGATTTCATCCGTTTATTAAATATCGTGTTAATGTTAAAAGTTATTCGTGAAATTTACAAGAGAAGGGGGCATTTTCCACCGCTTGGGGGCGCATTATTTCCTCGGATTCTAAGGACCCAATTTCAACGGGATTTGGTTCATTCAACTTAGGTTATAATTCGGCTACTTTCTGTATCATGAAATTTTACCTTTGACTTCAGTTACCAACATTTCCTAACATTAATGACACATTAATTGGGCTTGATTACTACGAGGTTTGGCTCAATCAACTTGGTTTTTGATTGTCTCCGGCACGTGCGAAGCATTTCCGGTACATGTTGCCTTAGATAACGGAACCTCAGGGTACAGGTTCGTTCGGAAATAAGTTTGTTGGGAACACTCTAGACGCTGTGGAAGGCAATGGGGGCCTCCGAAATTAGGTTCATTTAAAAGAATTTCTAAAGACATAAAATTATACAAACTTGAGTTTTGTTTATGGTTATTATTTACGGACCCCGGGTAACGCCGGGCGGGTCTGCTAGTCTATACTAATAAAACAAAGTTTCGCTCTGTGTGTGTGTGTGTGCGATGGCTCTCAAAATTTACCGCATATAGAAGTCTGAACATTTCGGTGAGGATAGTCTAAGCCAGTTCCTGATGTACCTGAGGGTCAGATTTTTAATATTTTAAGACCCGGGCCCCCTGAGCCCTTCAAGTTCTTATGCCCTAAATTTTTAATAACTTGTCTCTTTTTTATCCGATTTTCTTCTTTTTGGGGGGCATTTCGCCATTTAGTTATCCCCCTTTCTACGTTTCAGTTAAGATCCTGGCTCCCTGGGAACCGATACGGAGTCCTGGAAGTTTCTGTACCCTAAATTTTTAATAACTCTCCTTTTTTAATCCAATATTCGCTTTTGGTACCCTTTTTCAATTTAGTTTATCCCCAGATTCTACATTCAGTTAAGCCCTGGCCCCCTAGGATCCGGTCCAGAGGCCCTTGAACTTTTTGTCTGCCATGCATTTTTCACTCCATATTTGTGTCACCCTCTCAATGCATAACTTTAAAGTTGATTTTTGGATTCCCGTCCCCTGGCCAACACTCTCATATTTTTACTGGGGCCCTAAGGCCCCTTTTTAATGCCTCTCCTCTCTTTTTTGCGTATTTCTTTAAAATTTTATTCTAATAATTCATACCCTATGCTTAATTTCGTCTAATGGAAGATCTAAAGCGCAAAGTAGCCTTTTAACATGTTTCCATTTAAGAGCCCTGCTCTGAACTACCAGTTAGCCTCTTTTGCATGGTCGTATTCACTTGCTTTTTTTTTTCTAACAACTTCTTAGGTCCTTCAACTACTACATGAACTAGGAAAAAATTTCTCAGACTTCAGCTACCACCATTTTGAATATTAATGGCTTTCTTGGGGCCCTTCTTTAAAAATAATCTAATTCTCTTTTACATAGTTCTTGGCTCCTCCGGCTACTTTATAAACTACTAAAAAATTTCCTTATATCCAACTACATTCGAGTTAAGATTGTGGTCCCCTGGGACGTGGTACAGGGTCCCTTGAAGTTTTTGTGAACTCAATAGTTAATAATTGTCCCTTTTAATCCGATCTTTGTTAAAAGGAACTTTTCCATTTAGTTAATGAAGGCCCTAGCTCCCTGGGGCCCGGCCCGGAGTCTCTTGAACTTTTTGTGCGCTACGCATTTTCTTTGTAGCAGAAACAGTGCAGCACGACAGCAATGCTGCAGATTTTTTTATATCTTGCAGATCAATTCTAACAACTTTCAAACAATTCTAGGCTAAGAAAATCAACTAAAATATAATTTTTGTCTCTAGATTTATTGTATTTTTTTCTTGTATTTCCTTTGGAAATGCAAGTTTTACTTATTTTATGGGCTACTATAATTTTTTATGATAGTAAGCTTGGCCCAGTATTCTTGGTTCGCAGATAAATTTTGGTTTGCTGCAGATTAACACAGAAAATTCTGCTACTGGGCGCATTTTTCACCCCCTAATTCTGTCACTGTCAATGCATAAATTTAAAATTGAGTCTTGGACTCCTGTCCCCGGGTCAACACCCTCATATTTTTATTGGAGCACTAGGGCCCTTTTTAAGCACCCCCCCCCCATTTTTGCGCATTTCTTTAAATTTTTATTCAAATTATTAATTTATACCCTATGTGTACCTTCGACTAATTAAAGATCTAAAGTGGCTACTAGAACCTTTTAACATGTTTTTATCTCAAGGCTCTCAGCTATCAGTTGACCCCTTTTGGGCCCCCTATTATCACGACCGTAAAAATGGCCTGACTCACTAGCTTTTTTTCTAACAACTTTTTAGGATTTCCACCTACCCCTCATATTTTTATTGGGGCGTTAGGGCCCTTTTTAAGTATTTCCCCTTATTTTTAGCGCATTTATTTAACTTTTTATTCTAATGATTAATTTGTACGTTATGTTTAATTTCGACTAATTGGAGATCTAAAGAGCTAAATACTAGGACCTTTTAACATGTTTTCATCGTAGGACCCTGTTCTCAACTATCACTTTGGCCCCTTTTGATCCCCCTATTATAACTCCCTTAAAAATAGTCCGATTCACTAGCTTTTTCTTTTCTAACAACTTGTTAGGTTTTTCAGCTACTCCATGAACAACAAAAAAAAAATTCTCAGACTTCAGCTACCACCAATTTTGAATATTAATCGCCTTCTTGAGGCCTTTGATCCGATTCCCTTGCAATTTTCTTTAATATAGTTCTAGAGTCCTCCTGCCACGTTATAAACTACTAAAAAATTTCCTTATACCCTTGCTACCAACTTTTTCGAAATCTTCTTTTCGGCATCAACTTACGTTTACTCACTACAGTCGTAAATTAAAAATAACGCTACTGTTAAAGGTAAGTGAATAACTTTAGAGAGGTGGGGGTATTTAATCCGTAAATTAAATATTGGGTTAATGTTAAAGAGACTTTGTTAAATTTATAGATGGAGGGGCACCTTCCACATTCTTTCCTCGGCTTTTTATTATGAAAGTTTATCTTGGACTTTTGTTACCATCATTTTCCAACGTTAACGGGGCATTCGTTTCTCGGTTTCTATGGTTCGATTTCATCGAAAATTGGTTCATTCAATTTAGCTTAAGATTGTTATACAGATTTTAGTTCCATATTCTACCACTAGGGGGAGCATTATAATCTAATCTCGGGTTCTATGAGCCCGATAACTACGGGGTTTGGGTCATTCAACTTGATTTTCGATTGTCTTCGGCCGTGCGGAGCACTTCGGGTATACGCTACCTCAGACAGTGGCAACCTAGGTCACAGGTTCGTTCAGAAAGAGACAGTGGCATAGCCAGGGAGGGGGCTCCAAGTGCTCTAGATACCAGTAATATTTTAAAGTTTTCTTCGTCTTGATTACTAACACAAAATTCTCTAATTAGATAAGACGAACTGAACTTTACAAAATCACTGGTATCCAGAGCATTTGGAGCCCCACCCTGAATACGCCACTGGAAAGAGGTTTGTTGAGAACACACTCGACGCGGCCGAAGCCATTAGGGCCTGGGAAAAACTAAGTTCATTTGAAAAACTCTATGATGCCAAAGGCATTGGGGCACAGATTTTCCGAAGATATAAAATCATACAAACTTGAATTTGGTTTAAGGTTATTATAACGGGCCCGGTCAACGCCGGACGGGTCAGCTAGTAATCAATATTTTATTATTGCAGAAGTTTATTATTTCATCATAAGTGTTTATACTTTTTCCCTCTCATAAAATTCTCCACATCCAGATCAAAAATGACACACGACAATCAAATATATCATGACTGTCAAAGACAATGTCCCCCATAGTTTTCCCCAATATAATTTGTTTTTAATTTTAGTAGATGTTTTGCTAATCGCAGTTGTGAAAGTGGCACTTTTACATTTTTCGGACCATTTTTTATGGCATTCGCTAATAAGACACACACAAACTTATATGCAGACTAGTTAATTAAATTGGTGTTTAAAAAATATCTATCATATATATATGTATAATCCTAATGAAACGAATTTATGAAACGATTTTATGAAACGACTGATTGTATTTCACAGCTATTATTTCTAAAATATGAAATCCTTGGCGGTGAATTAGCACCAATTGTCAAAACAGAGCAAAGAACAATATTTCATTTCAATTAAAAAATCATTTACACGTGACTATTATACGTTTGCAGGGGCAGACCCCTAGTATTTATATAAAAATGCAGTGCAGATGGTTATAGCCCAAGAGCCGACAGCACAAAAACCTAAGTTATCAAGCACAAGAAAAAAAAACCTTTATTTTATGGGAGAGTAAAAGTAGGGGAATCTAATGATCCATGTCTGCCGAAAGTGAAGTGGTGCATAAGCTAAAGATTAATATCATCAGTGGTTCACTCGTAGGTTTATCATTGTGTTTTCCTGCTCCCAGTCCTCCATGTTTTCATACCTTTGTTTGTAGGACAAACACGATGATAAACCTACAAGTGAACAACTGGTGGTATTTATTTTTGGCTTATGCACCACTTCACTTCCGGCAGACATGGATCATTAGATTCCCCTACTTCTACTCACCCATAAAAAAAGGTCTTTTTCTTGTGCTAGATAACATAAGTTTTTGTGCTGTCGGTTCTTGGACTATTATAAAACAACTCGTGGAACTTCGAATCCTTTTTATATCCATAAAGAACTTGCCATTCTTTGAGCCCAGCTGTGTAACGAAAAGGAGAAAAATATAATTTAATTTGGTTATAATGGATGAATTTATTTGATTTCTGAAATTGTTTTATTAAGACATGAAATTAAAACTATAAGCAAGATAATGTCATGCAGTGCAGACCGCTGCAGCCGATGCATTAAAACCCCATTACATTTAGATCTTATTTCATGAAATAAATGAGCCAAAAACGAAAAGCAGCGAAAAGAGGTTTTGCGTTAAGGCTCAGCAGACACTAAAATATTGTCTCCTTAGTGTCTGATTCATTTTGGTTGGAATTATCATTTTATGTTCTTAAAAAATTGAAAGGAAAATAAGATACACAATTTCAGCACATTTATCCGTCACAGTATCTAAGTTCATGTAAAATAATCTGATGTAATTTGAATATGAAATGAATTTCGTATAATTAATCGTTAATGATTGAATACATTTTAATTTATTTGTTAGTAATTATCGTAATTAAGTTTTGAATAGCTATTATTTTTAAACTAGCTGACCCGCCCGGCATTGCCCAGACCCGTGATGAATGACGCTTAAATGAACCTCAAATTTGTATGACTTTATATCTTTAACTCCATTTTGTCTGAATTTATATTTTTAAATGAAAAAATGTTGAATTAAAAGTATATGCTATTTGGTATTTTATTTTCTGCGTAATTAGATTTTTTGGAGTATGCTTAACAAAAGCGAGCGAAACCGTGACGAAACACTCAGGTTTTTACTAGGGCGAAACCGCGACGAAACACTAAAGTTTCTACAAATTTCGCCAAAAACTTCACACCATTTTATTTTGTAAAAAATATTTCTACCCGTCCGAACGTTTCATAATTTTTGTAGGTGATCTAAATCTAGTCTATTGAGATTCTCTAAAAAGACTGTGTACATACGGATGTTTAGTTACTTTTAGCATACAAAAAATATCGTCTCCGCGAGGCGCGAAGTGACCCGAGTTCGCCGGTTATTTGAAAGGGTTAAAATTCATATTTTTAAAAACCGATTGCACCATTGTTTAGAAAAAGAATTATCTTTAAGAACATATTGTTGGTTTGTCGGTACCTCTAAAATTACACCCTGGAGGGGTGTTGCCATAAGGGGGAAAATCTTTTTTTTTTTTTTGAAAAAATGACCCTCTTTGAATTTTCTTTTTCAAAAGTTTAACCGCGATATATATATATATATATATATATATATATATATATATATATATATATATATATATATATTATAAATATACCCAATTTTTCAAGATGGAAGGGCCCCCAAAAAGTTCCAGTGAGAGGGGCCCCTCACTTAATAAATCCGCCCCTGATGCGCCCCAGAATTTTTGATAAAATCAAGGAGTGTCGCTGATCAAAAATGGTTATCTAGTATAAATAAGAAATAAAAATCATGCATTAAGCATAGATTATGAAACACTTTGCAACACTTTCAGAATACTTTAACAAAACTTCTCTATTTAAGTAAATAAGGAAGATGCTTAAGTAATCATTTCTGAAAACGCATAACACATTTGAAAACAGATTTCAACAATTACCGTCCATAGTCAAATATGTGCGTCAATTCTTTTGTGCCGCCATTATTCAATCTACAGTTTGATGAATGTATGCAGAAATTTAGTTCAGTTAAAAACGCATAATCGGTTGAAAATTCACATTCAGCCATTTATACCATTAGACGGAAATACACTTGAATATTTTTGTACAGGTCTGTATTTTACCTACTGCCTTTATATATACAACACATATTTAGCTAAAATTTAATTCGGACTAAAACACGTTTAAAACTACTCAAATCACACTTTCATAGACGGCCATGTATCCAATTACAGTCGGCTCTCGTTAATTCGAACTCGTCGGAACCACAAGAAATGTTCTAATTATCCAGAGTTCGAATTATGAAAAGTATGAGAGAAAAACATATTTAAAGGGGTACTATTACAAAGGAATTAATGTTATAATGTTTTTTTAATTTATTTCGGCTGTTATCGTTAGAATATGACTTAATATTAAATTAAAAGACATAAATACATAAACTAATTATTAATATTAAAAGAATATAAATAAAACATAAAAATTAGTAATACGAGGGTGGTTCAATAATTATTGTCCCGAATGTGTATAAAATATTTGTACTGCGATGGTTGATGTGGAATATTGAAGCCTAATGTCTTAGATGCCTATATGCTCAATTTCAGAACTGTAGCTGCTATATTAACATATTTTTTTTCATTTTTGATATGAGAAGTCCCAGTTAGCTTGAAAGGGAGGGGGGGGGTGAGGGTGACAGTGAATGAGACGTGGCTACTGTCGTTTGGACTCGGGGATCATAGTGATGTAGTGACGTTCATCCACTGTCACAAATCTATCACAAAACTGCTTCAGGTCTGGCTACATACCAGACTTTGCCCACCCCCTTTCAAGTTAGGTCCCAACTCTCACACCTAAAACGAAAAATATTAGTTAATATAGCAGCTACGGTTCTGAAATTGAGCATATAGGCATCTAAAACAATAGACTTCAATATTCCACATCAACCATCGCAGTACAAATATTTTATACACACTCTGGACAATAATTATTGAACCACCCTCGTACAGTATAAAACAACTGCATTTTAAAATTTTTATTAATTGTACTATAATTTTCTTGCCTGAAATTAGATGAACATTTAAGAAATTATTTACACTATTTATCATCACTATGACAAAATTGATCAATTGTTGTTTGCTGTCCTATTCCTTTTTGACTTTTGAAAAGAGGTTTCCCCTATCTTTAACAGATGTCCACCATGTGGATTTCTCGGAATGTCACTGGGTCAAATGCTAGAGAAAAGATTAGGAAGAAGCATAATGGAAGAAGGGGTGTAGGTGTCATTGATGGACAGACGGGGCACTACGAAAGCGGATATCAAATGCATGGGATTATATATATACTAGTTCAGAAAAATTCTGTCAAAAATGAAAGAAAGAAAGTTATTTCAAGGATTCAAAATCCGTGAGAAAGTAAGGAAAAGTAAAAAAAGGGAACTTTCGTTAGTTCGAATTAAACGAAGTCAAGAGAAAATGAGTTCGAATAAATGAAAATTTTTAACGTTATTCTGCCATTGAAATTTTCCGGACTTCATGTTTAGTTCGAATTAAGCGAATATTCGATTTATCCGATTTCTAATTAACGAGAGCCGACTGTATTTGCATAGCCGTATAAATAATTTAATCTATGCTCTATAAACATCTCTAAGTATACTAAATATAGAACAGCGTAAAAATTCATAAATCCACTAAAAGCCACCATTAAACAAGTTACGCTCGTACTCAGTAATCCTTGTGAATTATTTTGTGTAGCCCTGTGTTAGTCCGCTCTGTCTTCAGCATTTATACACACCACGTAGTAAGCTAAAATTTAGTTAAATTTAAAAATGCTACCATAACTGAAAGTGCGCATCCAGAAATAATCTATAATATGTAGTACTTCTGATACAGTATTCTATCTGAAATCTTTTGTGTATTCCTGTAAAAGCTATACACTTTATATTCTACAGGAAGTAACTTGAAGTAAACCATCAGCAACGTATATCAACTTCATTATAATTTGAAATAGTTTAACATAATTGAACTACGCTGCAAACAATTTTTGACCCCTATACCATTATGTAACAGAATTCTTTTTGTGTGTTTCTATAAATGAATAATAAAATTTTTACACCCCATGTTCTACAGATTGCATATTTTAGTAAACTCCATAAATAAATCTCAATTTTATTATGTTTGAATTGGTGTAACATCATTAAAATGCACTTGAAACGATTATTGTTTCATACTTTGACTGACCTTGAAATGAACATGCTACACACTTAATTTTCAATAGCGATCGTGCTATAGTAAAAACAATAACTAACAAAATTTTCAAGATTATCCGAGTATAGTTACGACAATAAGAGCGCAGACAGACGAACAGAAAAACTGACGTCATAAGAACTTTTTAACAATGTTGGAAAATGTTAAAAAACGAAAACTGTTTTGGCCCCAATAGAAACTTTAAGAAGAAAGAAAAATTATATGTCAAGCTTAGATTATGAAACACGTTCCAACGTTTCCAAAATACTTTTAAAAAATTTTGCCATTTAATAAAGTAAATAAGAAAAGTAAATAAAAATTTTAGAAAACGAATAGCACATTTGAAAACCAGATCTCAACAATTACCATCTATAGCCTTTTCTGCAGAATTTTATTTTATCTATAGATTTGTATGTATTCCACATCTAGTATGCTGAAATTGAGTTTAATAAGAAAAGGCATAATAGGTTGAAAATTCAGATTCAGCAATTTTTACAAATAAACGGAAACACACTTGAACTTTTAAACAGGCCTACATATTACCTAAGATTTTTTTTATACAAGCTATATACACAATATGGCCAAAAGTGAAAGGTCACTTGTGATTTTAGACGTTTTCTTAAATATCTAGAAAAATACATGAGGAATTATCTTGAAACTCCAGGTGTGTTAACAAAATGTTACAGGTCATATATTTCCGTGAAGATTTTTTTCCCGAAACCCCATATCAGGGCCGAAACTAGCCTTTTTTGCACCCGGGGCAAACATGGATTTTGACGCCCCCCCCCCTTCTCTCCCCACCTTCTTCCGCAAAGTATATTTACAATGATAATTTTGATAATCTCCTAATAGCCGACTAATTTTTAAATTTAAAATGCGTAATCATAAAATATGTAATACTAAACTACGTAATCTACAAGGGCAAATCCAAGGGGGAGGTCACGGGGATCATGACCCCCTCTGAACAGCAACAAAAATATTCTAAAGATCATTTAAAAAATGAAACATACAGTAGAGTCCCGCTTAACTGAGCTTCCTCTTTAACCGAGTTATTTTCTTCTGATGGACTGATATCTTCCATTATTATGAAACAGCCTTTATAAATGAAGTGTTAGGTGAGGATGTAAGAGCAGTCGTAAAAAGTTAGAACTCTGATTTTCTGGTCAGAATGGGAAATAAAATGGCCAATAATTTTTTTTTCAAAAGAAATTATGGCCCTTTTTTTAGACACTTCATTTACTTCAATATACCTTCATTTATCACCAAACACTTCATTTATAAAGGCTGTTTCATAATAATGGAAGACATCAGCCCATCAGAAGAAAATGATCCATTCCAAAGGTATAATCCTTCATTTGGCGCCCCTTCGTTCTGGCGCCCAAGGCACATGCCCCCTCTGCCTCCCCCTTAGTTTCGGCTCTGCCTCATAGGGGACCGTCAACAAATTAAAAAAGAACGAATATCTTTTGAATAACCCTGTAAAAACTAACGTAGCAAAAGAGATCAACACAGTAGATTAGGATTAAGTGCCTTATTGCAAAAAATTGTGTTCATTTTTATGAGACTAGCATGTATATTCGCAGAGAAATTAAAGTTTTTTATGAAAAGAGTGCCAAGTTTTGCCAAGTTTTTTGCTTATAATTTGTAGAGTTCTTAATATAAGAAAAAGTTCTTTTCAGAAAATATGACAAACAACATTGTACATAATACCCTGCAATCAGAATAAAAAAATAATAAAAATTGGATGAAAAATGAGCTGGTTTACTAAAACATGTTTTACTGCGCATGCGCAAATGCAATCAAAATATAATGTGCATAATGTATTAGCTAAGTGTATAGAGCAACTTTTGTGAAAGTCAGAAAAACATAGCTTGAAAATTCTGAAAATTATCATTGATATAATAAACTCGAAATCTGTTGTTCCCAAAATGAAGCAAAAAGATGAGGGGTTGTATCCATATATCGATCAATTAGTGCTAATATAGCATACACAATATTGCACGACTACTATATTTTGATACAGCCCCTCATCTTTTTGCTTCATTTTGGAAACAACGGATTTCGAGCTTATTCTATCAACGATAATTTTCAGAATTTTCAAGTTGAGACTTTCACAAAAGTTGCTCTGTAAAATTGGATAATACATTATGCACATTATATTTTGATTGCATTAGCGCAATCGCAGTGAAACATTTTTTAGTAAACCTGCTCATTTTTCATCCAATTTCAATTATTTTTTAATTCTGATTGCAGGTTGTTGTGTACAATGTTGTTTGTCATATTTTCTGAAAAGAACTTTTTTTTATATTAAGAACTCTACAAATTATAAGCAAAACATAGCAAAATTTGGGACTCTTTTTATAAAAATTTTAATTTTTCTACGAATATACATGCTATTCACATAAAAATGAATACAGTTTATTTCAATAAGGCACTTAATCAGAACTACTGTGTTGAACGCTTTTGCTATGTTAGTTTTTACAGGTTATCCAAAAGATATTCGTTCTTTTTCAATTTGTTGACGGTCCCCTATGGGATTTCAGGAAAAAATCTTCACGGAAATATATGGCCTGTACTATTCTGTTTACACACGTGGAGTTTCAAAATAATTCTTCATGTATTTTTATAGATATTTAAGAAAAGGTCTAAAATCGCAAGTGACCGGTCACCTTTGGCCATATAGTGTATTAAGCTAAAATGTAATTCAGGCTAAACCACGCTCAAAACCACTGAAATCACAAATCCAAATTTTATCCTCAACCCATTTTTAATTCAAACCATTGTTTTGATGAGTTAAAGGCTGCTGCACCGTTACATATTGAATTTTTACGTGTTATAATAGCTACGATTTCTCTTATAAGGGTTGGATCGTATTGAAGGGAAATTATCTTACTTTCATTGAAATTTATATGGATGGCTTGATATAGTATTTCCAGGACTATGTTTGTTTCTATTATTACTTTATATGGGCTACTAGCTGCCCTAAAAATGACGGGTCTATTTAGAATAGGAAATTTTTGAAAATGGCAAGTGATAGAACGGCATCGTTTGCTGCAGTGTACTTGTAAAAGCAACAAATTTTCAAAGAACAGACATGAAACAGAATAATATATAAGTAGAATGAATTTGATATAATAATCATAGAAGTAAAACAGTATATTGCTGGGGACACGTGGCATATTCCCCTTTTTTATAGAACTAAATTTCCTGCGAGTCATTCCACTATAGTAATTCCTTGATCAGTCAGATCTATAAATGATATTTCATATACTCATGAATAATTTTAAAATTCAATTGGGTCAGTTTTAATGAAAAACATATGCTTTGATTTCGTAAAGGGTAATAAACACTTTTCAACTATGTTTAACTTCTTTCAACAACATTTAAAAGTGTTAAAAAAGATTAGTACGAATAATCTGGATAAATTGTTTAGTTTTCAAGTAGTAATTGATTAATTAGTATTAAGGAATTTATTATTAATAGTAAAAAAGTCGTACTATTTTTTATTAATTTTCCCAACTTTCTACAAATATGATTGTTTACATATAAATTAATAAAGCAATAAATACAGTTTATCAAATGTTGAATATTATATATTTTAGTGCAATTAAATGGTAGATAATAACACAATATTTTTACTTTCTTCAAATATAAAATGCTTCTCTCTAAAGCCGTACAATCGCAGAAAAATATAAACATTTTTAATGGCGAAAAATACTTCATCCTATTTTCTTAGTTACATAACAACAGCTTTCGACCTGAGCAGGAAGTAATATTTAATGATGATGATCATGCACTTTCCGAGATAACAATAGAAATAAAGTTTGTACCTTGTACATGTAATTAACAGCCACTGTTGCAGTTTTTATGTAAGTGTGTACTATGTATTTAAAGAAAAAAGCTGCGAATATGCTGTGAAATCTAGATTACTTAACTTTTATTTTGAGTTTAAGTTAAGATTTACTTAGAGTTTTACTTAAAACATTTTTCTAATCCTGTTATTTTTTTTTGTTCAAATTTTTAACACTTTCCAACATAGTTAAAAGTGTTTATGATTTCGAATTGTCTAACCTCTGGCCGTCTGACCGCCTATCCTTCTGTCTGTCCACGCTTTAACTCGCGTAAATATACTCTAACTTTTATGGAACTGAAATATATTTATGATGTTTATATGTTTGGAATTGAATATAAAGAGCGTACCATTAACAGTTCATTTTCAGGCACTCTCAAAGAATTCCATTACATTAGAGTCAATAGAGAAAAATCGTTTGCAGCGTATTTTAATGACTTTACGGTATTTCAAATGTATTGAAATTGTTATATATCATTTAATTTCACTACAAGATTATTACTATAGAATAGGGCGTTCATAGCATTGACCATTCATTTACAGCGACACACAAAATTAATTGGTTGAAGTATTGTCTTTGAGCAATAATTGCTGGTAATGCGTTTTAAATTACGGTATATGCTTTTGCCTTAAACTAATTTTCTCCATGTTACTTATGTATAAATTTTGTATGTCGTATACAGGGATGAACAAAATTATTCACGCAGCATTCTCATTATTAATGGAAATTGCTGAGCGGGAATTGTCAACTGTGTTGTGTATTTCCCAACTGAGCAAAATTTTTGCATGCATGTAGTTTACAGATACAAATCTACACTATATGGCCATTAATGACGAGCAACTTTCAATTTTAGACATTTTGTCGAATATTTAGAAATATACTTGACAGATTCTTCTGGAATTTCAGGATTAAAAAGAACAGTTATGACCTCATATTTAGCAATATCGATTTGATAAGGGGGGCAATTAGGGGGCCAACAAAAAATCAAAGAAAAAAAATAATACTTGGGATCACCCTGTAAAATAAAATGCACGAAATGATCTATCGCTACCGAATATAAATAAACAGACATTGTGCAATATGTGTATTCTTTTGTGTAAGAATAGCACGTATATTAATAGAGATATAGCGATTTTTCAATTTTTATGCCGTCGAATTGGGGAAAAAAATGTTTTTTCAAATGCAATTTGTTTGAAAACTGTATCTCCATTTATTTTTGAGATATCAATTTTTTTGTAGTTTTTAGAGCCATTTGCTTAATATTGACAACGGAAGTACTCCATTTCTGTAGAAAGTAAAGGAAAAATAGTTCTAAAATAGTAATTATATATTTTTGTTGCCGTTTTTTCACAACAACCGAAAGAAAATGTATTTAAAATACGTACTATATTTTGAAAAAATTTAAACGAATGAATTAATGTTACAAACAAATGAAGGCCTATGAATCATTAGATAGCCTTTTTTTTCGCCGAGTTTCTTGAATGACGTCATCTTTTTGCTGCATTTGTGCATTATTTTGCGATAGTGACGACCTATGTATGCTTTACTGTAGATCTTTAAGAGTAGATCGTAAATGTGGAATTCTTATGAAGATGCGAATGACGTTATTTTACATAAAATAAAACATGTGCTTTAAGTCTTAAAATTGAAATATGTTTTATACCTCAGTAGAGTCCCGATTATCCGAGTCCCGCTTAACCGAGTTATTTTCTTCTGATGGACTGGTGGCTTCTATTATTATGAAACAGCCATTATGAATGAAGTGTTAGAGTTCAGAGAGAAAATTAGAGTTCAAATTTTTTACGACTGCTCTTTCATCTTCACCTAACACTTCATTCATAATGGCTGTTTCATAATAATAGAAACCATCAGTCCATCAGAAGAAAACGAAGTAATGGAAATGTCGAAGGCGACACTAAATTCTGAAAAAGCAGAATTCCTGTTCTCTAGTTTATTTAAATAATGTCGTTTTAATTTTACTTGGTTCTTTCTATCAGGGCAGTATGCAATTCGAACTTGACTCTGTTAGCAACCAATGCACCGCTACAACAGCAGTTGTGTGGGTGGCTTTTCCCGAATCTGATCGAATTACATTGACGGTTAGAAATTATTTATTAATTTGACAGTTTTGTCAACTGCATTCTTCTATGCTAATTGTTTGATTTTATATTAAATATAAAAAAAATTGCCAGGAATTGTTGGCCCACAACAATCCTAGAAACAAAACCGTATAAAGACGGGGGGGGGGGGATCGATTAGCCACTTTCTTGCCAAACAGATAGTGCTACGTCACTTGATGAAAATCGTTGAAAATGAAACATTTTATAGACGTTTATTATTTTATTTTTTGGTTTTTTTGTTTTTTGTAAAATTTCTAAAATAGTACCGAAGCAACTTTGATGAAATTTAAATGGGGCGTATTCGAGTGTATATCTTCTTTCAATTAAAAAAATATCACATGAATCGGTCGCGTAGTTTTGGAGCAATCGGTGAACATACATAAAGAAAATACATACGCGTCGAAATGAGAACCTCCTCCTTTTTATCATATCTGTTAAAAAGCGGCTGCCAAACGGCAAAATATACTAACAGGTTCCATTGTAAATAGTTCTTGTTTTGCTTCATATGAAGCAAAATTATTTTGAAACAAGCTAATAAAAAATTGCAAATATACAATGTGCTTAAAATCAACAAATGGATTTAGAAATTCAGAATACATTAGCTGTAAGTGGCAGCAAAGAAAATTCCAAAATGAAACATGACACGTATTGCAGTTTATTCTAGATAGCTGAAGCTCTTGTTGCAGCTCCAGTTTATAATAAAAGGATCTTTTTTACTTTCTAACCGATGACCAGGCCCCTACCTGCCGGGAGGCCCCAGCTGAACGGGTTTCATTCCTGGTATCGGGGCGGGTGACCACGTAATCGCCGCGTAGCGTCAATAAACCTAACGAGCGCCTAGAACGTATCGGCAGGGCCTTTTGCTTAGTTGTGAACGGTGTTATGTCGGTTGCTTAACATTTATATCCTGTTGTTGGAATCTGTATATTGCTACTCATATTGATCTCGTAATTTAGAACCTTGATCAGATGACGAGACCTTCACCTGGCAAGGCACCTCCAGAGGTATAATTCACAGGTAACTTGGAGGACTTTGCACCCACGACGGATTTTTCGTGTACCAGGCCCCATTAGCGTACATGGCGGATTATAGCCAGCAGTAGGCCTCAATCCCGCGGCCTTAACTGCGGATTCGACGCTCTGCCAACAGGCCACCGCTGCCCGAACTACTTCTGATTGACCTGGAGTTTTGAAGTTGAATTGTTGGTGCAGACTTGTCGTAAGAAAATGGATTTTAGAAAGGGGGGGGGGGGGAAGCATAAAAGAAAAAAATGTAGCGCCGCAGATGACAAGTTGCACCGAAAATTAATTTTGGGCCGAAATGCTAGGCAAACATAACGATGCAGGGGGGTGAGAGTCCTCCTATCTACCGTACCCCCACTGCGTAGAAACTGGCTCCGATAATAAAAGGATGTTAACTAAGAACGAATAAAATTAATGATTGTCAATCGTCTACAGTTAAGAGGTAAATATATTATAATCCACCAAAAAATAAAAATAACTAGAAAACAGGAATTCTGCTTTTTCAGAATTTAGTGTCGCCCAAGATGAAACAAATATCTACATATAAATAGTACAAAACACATTTCAATTTTAAGACTTAACGCACACGCTTTTATTTTATGTAAAATGACGTCATTTGGATCCGCTTAAGAATCCCACATTTACGATCCACTTTTAAACATCGACAATAAAGCATGCATAGGATGTCACTATCGCGAAATAATACACAAATGCAGCAAAAAGATGCCGTCATTAAAGATACCTACAAAAAAGGCTATCTAATGAGTCATAGGCCTTCATTTGTTTGTAACATTAATAAAGATACTTAAAATTAAATATAGTTTATAATAGCTCTATATAGAGCTATTATAAACTATATTTAATAACTATAATACTTATAATAATTATAAACTATATTTAAACTATATTTAATATAAAATATAATTAAAATGCGTGCTATTTTGAAAAAATATATAAACGGATGATTTCTGTTAAAACATATATGTTTTAACAGAAATCATCCGTTTATATATTTTTTCAAAATAGCACGCATTTTAATTATATTTTCTTTCAGTTGTCATGAGAAAATGACAACAAAAAGATATAATTACTATTTTGCAACTATTTTTCCTTTATTTTCTACAGAAATGGAGTACTTCCGTTGCCAATATTAAGCAAATGGCTCTAAAAACTACAAAAAAATTAATATTTCAAAACAAATGGAGATGCAGTTTTCAACAAATTGCATTCAAAGCACATTTTTTTTCGCAATACAACGGTATAAAAATTGAAAATTTGCAATGCTTAGAAATTAAAAAAATTGCTATAGAGTATTTAATCGTAATGCTTTGTTTTACGGCTGGCTTCTGTAAGGTAACGTTATTTTTTGAAGACGACACAAAATAAGCTGGGAGAAAGGAATAGCATACCGGGTGCTAATAAAAAACATATGCATGCAAAGATATGGTGGGAACAACGACTTGTTACACTACATGGGCATTTTAAGGCCGCGTAACTGCCGTTATGAAAACTGTAAAAGCCATTGAAAAATACATTGCGAAAATAGGATATGTACTCATGTGTTCTCAAAATCTACGAGTTGATTCAAATATTTTCATTATAAATAAATATAATCAGTAAAATTATAATTTTCTTATTTGCCAATTGATTTTTTTTTTCTTATTATAAATGGATAATTACGATGGTTACATAACCTATTTATTCAATAAACTTTGGATGAAGGAATCTTCAACTCGAAGAAAGTTGTTGATGACGCTTACATAGAAATGAACAAACCCGCCCAATTGTACAGTTGCTCTCCTGTGTTTGTTTGGGGCGTTGTGTTAAATTTTTTACTGACTTTTTCCACTGCCAGTAGAATCAATTACAACCTAAAAACTAAACTGAACTTAAATCTGAAGATGATAATATTTCTGGTTTTAAAGCATGTCGGCACAAAAACTTCTTCAATGAAACGGTTTGTTACCTACACGTAATAACATTATGCTTGACGAGTATAATCGTGTTTGAATAGCTTCTAACATTTACACTGTTATGTCAGCACTTTTGTTTTGATAATAATCTTATTTAACCTGATTGAATAAGGCGAAGTTTATATTTTCAAAAATAGCTGAACAAAACAACCCATAAACTGTCAGATGTAAAAATACGAGTATACTCGTAATTGGCCATTAATGAGTTAACGTAACTGCCTGCTACATATACCTATAAATATATTAACATCTTTAATCCAATACTGCAACATAAACTATTGGAATCCGAAAACTACCATATTCAAATGGCGTTTATATATGCAAATCTCGCAAAAGCTCCTGTATCATTACAAAGTTGCCTGAATTTACAAACTAACTCTTTTCAAAACATCGACCGTCAAACTGCAAAGGACCAAGTTAAGATGCTCTTCTCGCCCCGTAGGAAAAGAAGAGGAAAAGTGGGAAAAGGAGGAGGACGAAGAGTATTGATCTAGATCCGTCTGGAAACTCCTTGACCCAATTCCGCATCACCCTCTGTTTGTTCCACAGCGCTATTGGAAAGAGCAAAGGGGGTGCTCTATAAATTGCAGTAGGAAAAGAAACATTAAATGTGAATGCTGGCTCATTTGCTAGGGGTATCCTTTTGTTTTTTATTAATGAGATAAGAAACAATGTTTATCAGCATATGGTTGTTCGGTGAACGTAATAGGGAAGCAACGTAATGATAAAATTTTCGGAAAGGGTATTTTTGTTTACAAATAAATAATTCAAATACTCAAAGCTATAAAATAGCTTAATGTTTTTGAGCTCATGTCAAATGATAATCGATACATTTTATAAGGTCTTCAGTAGTTTTATTTATTGCACATTCATAGTATTTTAGAGTATTTTAATGACACAATCGTACGTTTGGTTTATTGAAAAAGTGAGAAACTTCTCATTAAACAAAATTTGTAATAATCAAAACCATTATTGTATAATTTAATAAGCATTTTCATTCTGTTTGAACTCTATACAGGGTGCAATATGTTATGTATCGCCGACCTTTAATTTCTCAACCGTTGGTCGCAGATATATAGTTCCAATTACAAAAACGTTTCAAATGAGGAAAATATTCATGTTGTGGCATTATTTAAAGTAAAAAATCAGTTTTATAAAAATTACGAAATCTAACTTTTTATACGGTCCTCCAGTCCCTATAGTTATATTTAGTAAAAGTTTACACATATCATAACAGACATAACACAAAAGGATTGACACCTATACTACAAAAATTGACACAGTTATTAAATTTCAAAGTTTGACATTTTTGTACCTGATTTTGTCTTTGAATGAGGGATCAGTTAAAAGATGAATTAAAGTAATTTGAGATCAAAATCAGTGTGTAAAGTCCTTTTTACGGCGAAACCACCTTTAGCCGGTATCGCCCAATTAGGGCATCACCAAAGACTGTTATTTCATTTAAAAATTTGAGCTGACTTTTAGGGGTCGTATACAAGGTGAAGAATGAAATATTGAAATTAAACAGAAAAATAAATATCAATTTATTACGATATCAGAAAACGGTCTACTATAATAAATGAGTACATGAAACGCCGGAACCTGCTAAAGATACTGCTTAAAGTGTTCTCCATTGGTGGCAATGCCCAATTGAATGCGTGACAGTACTGAGTACTGGACACGTTAGAGCATAGCAAGTGTGCAAACTGTGCGACAATCAAGGATGATGCGCTGCTTCAGATAAACCAGAGAACTGGTCTCTGCCACATAGATCTATGCCTTGATGTAACCCCAGAGGTAGAAGACCATGGGAGTCAAGTCCGGTGAACGCGGTGGCCATTCTATCGGACCACCATATCCAAGGATCTGTTGATTGAATTCGGTGGCCAGATACGCTCGGACGTTTGATGTTTTGTGCGGGGAGGGCCCCATCATGTTGAAACCACACTCGGTATGCATGTCGGAGACACAGATCTTCATACCAGTCACGTACTGTGTTTTGTAGTAGATGCAGGTAACGATCGCCCGTTAAGGTCCCATCGTAGAAGATGGGTCCAACAAACTGGGTTCCCCATATACCGCACCACACGTGCGCGGGCGATGTGGAGGTTTTCCAGAGACCAGTAATGCACATTGTGCACGTTCACAATGCCACCACGTATAAACATTGACTCATCTGTCCACAGAATGTCACAAAGGAACGACGGATTTTCCTCTGAGGTGTTGAGCATGAAATTACAATAATAAAATCGCCGTGCGTAGTCACCCAGCATCAATGCTTGCACCAGTGTCGGATGGTATGAATGCGCATCATGTGTACGTAACAAATGCCAGACATGCTGGCCACATGCTTCGCTTATTTACGCCGTGCTCAGTTGTGGAATTAACAGTGCGAATGCCAGCACCTCCTCCGGTGTCACTCAAACATTACACTTTACCCGTCTACTTGTTCTGGGTCGTGGTGAAACAGAGCTGGTCTCTCTAAGATTGTGCAATGCATCAGTTATAGTTTCATGCGTTGGATGTAGATCCTTAGGGAAACGTTCTATATAAGCACTCGGAGCCTCTCTGGCATTCCTTGACATTCAGCACAAATAAGTATCATTTTTCCATATTGCATGTATACGTAGCTTGTCATCACGAACTCAGGGCTGGTTAGCATGTCCACTGTTGGAAGCCTCTTGTTTTATCCCGGACGTGTGGAGCTGCGGTACTATTATAATTTGCATAATCCCAGTTTTCATGCTCGTTATCGCTCGGCTGGTCGTTTGCATTCCGCTGCCGTTTATCTAGTCCTTAGTAAGTATGTTTTACTTTCCGGTTGTCGATTCTACCTACTTTGACCTACTTTGACTACCTACTTTGAATGTTGTTCGACCCATAAAAGTATTAAATAACACTTTGAACAATATCTCTAGTAGATTCTGGCTTTTGATGTATTCATTTTTTATAGTAGATCGTTTTCTGATATCATAATAAATTGATATTTATTTGTTTAATTTCAGTATTTCATTCTTCGCTTTCTATAAGACCCCTAAAAGTCAGCTCAAATTTTTAAATGAAATAACCCTCTTTGGTAATACGCAATTTGGCGATAACGGCTGAAGGTGGTTTCGCCGTAAAAAGGATATTGTACCTGATTTTCATCTTGAATTGCTTTAATTAATCTTTTAACTGATCCCTCATTGAAAGACAAAATCATGTGAAAAAAATCTCAAACTTTAAAATTTAATAACTGTGTCAGTTTTTGTAGTACAGATGTCAAACTTTTTGTGTTATATATGCTATGATATGTGTAAACTTTTACTAAATATAACTTTAGGGACTGGGGAATCGTACAAAAGTTAGATTTCGTAATTTTTATAAAATTGATTTTTTACTTTAAATAATGCCACATCATAAATATTTATCTCATTTGAAGCATTTTTGTAATTGGAACTATATGTCTACGATCAACGGTTGAGAAATTAAAGGTCGGCAATCACTAACATATTGCACCCTGTATATTCACTGGTTAAAACATTGTGAGCTAAATTTAGAACAGAGCTGGATTTACATAGATTAGAGATCTTCAGTACTTCACACTCGCGAGGTACATTTATAAATTCCTAAAGCACCGCAGGTCACTCATAATTCAATTAAATAGCATAGGCATGAAATTATAAATGTCTCGTATATAACCTCCTGAGACCCAAGCAAAATATAATGCATATATTTCTTTTAATATGAGTTTTTTCAACAAATAGGCATCAAAAATTATGTTTTTAAAGAAATTAATAAATTTCAATTTTTTAATTTTGTTTCACAGCACATCCATCTAAATGGATGTTCAGGCCATAACTAGCTTTAAAATAATTTAAAAAAATGCTAAAAGTATGGGAAACAATAGAATTTATTATAAAGAACGTAAGGCAAGTATTAACGTCTGCTATTAAAATTGCAAAAAAAAAAAAAAAAATAGTTTAAACAAATTAAAATAACATAGAAACGAAACTTACCAGCAGAACGTAGAATTCCAACTTGACTCATTTATTACGCCATTTTGTAAACAAAGTAGTTACCGTTGCCAAAATCCAAAAGCTGAATGTTGATTTTTTATTCATATATTACCATGCCAAACTGGTTTTAGATTGCTACAATGAAATTTAACGCAATAGAAGGAGAAAGCAAGACATCCATTTAAATGGATGCCAGGTCTCAGGAGGATATGTGTATTTCACGCAATATTTAATTTTAACTTTAGACATTTTATAGATTTATTTGATTTAAGTAGTGTTAGTACATAAGAATAATTTTTCGATTAGTAAACATGAAAGCGAAAACTGTTATCACTTCTGTGTTTACAACAGTGCAGTAATAATAAATGTTAAAGCATTCTCATGTGCCACCAGGATCTGTTTGCATAAAATGTTTTTGTCAGTCCTAAAATGTCTCAGCTTTTTACAGCACGAAAGGAGAAAGTTAACTTCGCCGGCATTTAAGTTTACGCAGAGGAAAATTATATTTACCGAGTGGCTTTTGCTCTTTTTGTAGGTGATTTTTTATTAAAAGAAGAGAATTGCAATAGCTACTAAATTTTAAGCTTTTTTAAACGTTAAATAAATGTTTTTAGCAAGAAGCTTTACTTAATAAATGAAGTCAAATAAGTATCACATACACACAAGAAAGATTTTATAAAATAAATTTTCTTGTTCAAAACAGGTTTTTTTTAACTCGAAGAAATACGTATCAGTTGAGAGCTACGGAGTTTCCCTAGTAAGGTGCTTCGGAAATCATTCGAAAATATTCGAAATAACATAAAGAGGTGGGGGAGGGCACGCGTGGCCCGCGGACACGACCTAAACACCTCATATATATATTAACGAAACAGTTTTCAATATAAATGTATTTTTATGTTTCGAAATTCGAAATTTTTATACATCTCTTAAAATCAATACATTTTTAGAAAGTAATGTTAAAATCAATATAAGAAATCCCATTGTTAAGTTTTTGGTTTGAGGTCAAATATATGTATATACTAGCTGTCAACCATAACTTCATTCTTGTAATATTTAAAGACAAATCAATGCAATTATTAAACAAAAAAGTTCTCTCCCTGATAATTAAAAGCATAGAAATAACCAACGCTTTATCGCATTTTATATGAGACAATATTCATGGCGATAACGCATGTTGGTGTAATTGGACCCACGAAGTAACTGGGTCATAGGCTATTTTATATTTAAAAAAAAAAATCCGTTTATCTTTTAAGTATTAGCTTTTGTCAACATTGCACCCCCATCTTTACTTCTTAAAACAACGCGTGACAAGTCAATCATAACTCTGTCTTTGCAGTGATAGGTTGCAGAAAATTTAGATTTATTTTTTTACAAACAACGTCGATTTGGTTGAGCTTCCTCGGCTTTTTAGGTAGATTTCTTTTGAAATACTACCTATTACATTCTCCCCTATGTTGGAATTTCTGAAAGATTTTTGCAGATCTACACAGATCATGACCCCCTAGAACACAAAACCACCCTCAATAAAAAACTTTATATATCTATCTATCTCTATATATGGGGCATTCTCTCTATATATGGGGCATTCTCACAATCTTTTAACTTTCGTGTTCCTAAATAATAATTTTTTATTTAATACTCTTTTTTGTGTTTTTTTTATTTCATATACTTGGGAACATCCCATTGCATGATTGCACAACAATATTAACGAGATAAATAAGTTTTGGACAATGTTGGGTGTCCAAACACATGGAAAACTCATCTACCGTCCCGTGTCCCTGATGCTGATTTTGAAGTTTGGAGCTGTCTGGATAAAATTGTTCCAATAAAAATAATTCGATATAATTTTTTTCTGAAACTGGAACTATTGTTTTATATAAATATGTAGCTAAAAATTAACCGGCACACATATTTAGGGTTGATATTATTTTTTGAACTATGTCCCTGGGTTTTAGATTTTTTACCATTCCTCTTCTAAAATTATACAGAAAATCCCTTCAGATGCAGCGACAGAATTTTTTTCAAGTTTTTGCTCATGCAGAAGTATGCTAGAGAAAGAATATCTAAAATTCTTTCACAGAAATTTTACTGCAGAATATAAATCAGCATTTAAATATGAATTTCAAGCACCGTGGCTTTATTGGTAGTCTTACCGTCCCCAAGGTTTATTCCTGCACTTTTCGAGGTAAATTAAAAAAAAATTAATTTAATCCAATGTTAACAACTGTTTCGAAAAATCAATAAACATTGTGGCTATCACTTAGTCTTAACATGATTTTCCTAAAAATAGGTGGTAATTTTCCTTACCGTTCCATCCTTACCGTCTCTTTTTTTACCATTTCGTCCCCTTTTTTAACCTTACCGTCCCTTCTTTAACACCCCTTTAAGACAATCTTATACAAAAATTCTGTATTAAAAGTACTACATTTGTATTATTTCTTATTTGAATGTCCTGTGGGTACTATGCAAATTCATTATAAGTAAAAATTTAGAAGAAAATAAAAAGTTATAGGGGTAAAATGGTAAGGAAAATTAAACTCGCAAGTTTAACCTAAACCTCAGTTAAATAAAAAAATTTCGCTGCTGACCATTTTTTCTTTATTTTGAATCATTAAGGCATTCATCTATCAGATTAAAATGTTATTTTAGCAAATTTAATTTCTCCAGATTTTTTTTCCCAAAAGTCAAAAGATTGTGAGAATGCCCCATATACATATATACATATATATATATATATATATATATATATATATATATATATATATATATATATATATATATATATATCACTTTCTTCTGGACACGATAACTTCCACAATTCTGCACAAATATCTTCCAAACTGATACATAAAATCAAGGGGCATAAAAGCTCGGTCAAGTTCGTTAATGGGCAAAATCGGACCAAGGGGATGGAAATAGGAAGGGGTTTTGTGAAAACCGAAAAAAACCCATAAATTCTTAATTTTTGTGCATATCAAATCAGTTTAAAGTTTCTATTACTTCTAAAAATAGGGACAAAAATTTATGCATCACAGATTTTTTATAAAATTAAAAATGGGCTCAAGGGGTCCAAAAATAGGGTTTTTGGGAGAAAAAAATTCATAACTTCGTCGATTCTCAAATATATCAAATCAAATTAATTTCATTATAAATCTCCTTAATATTATCTACATCTTTTATATTCACAAGTTTTTGATAGGACCAATTCGTACCAAAAAATAAATAAATAAATAAATAAAAAACGAAAACGAAAAAAAAAGGGGGGGGTGGGGGGTTGAAGAAGAAAAAAATCCATAATTCCGCCAATTTACAAGATATAAAATCCCCATGAATTTATCATATATCTTCTTAATCAACATTTATATAGACAAGTTTTTGATAGGACCCATTCTTACAGCAAAAACAAATTAAATAAAATGAAATAAAATATATTAAAAATAAATTAAATTAAAGCCGGTGTTCCAGTTACTCCATCAATATTTCAAGAATGGAGTAAATGGGACATGTATCAGGGGTAACTGGACCATGTGGGATCCAGTTACCCCAACAGTTATAAATAATTTTTGGAGTTTCTTTTACTACGGGAGATTAATTTCTCCGTTGTTTTTTTTCCCTTGCAATAATGAAAATTATATAATACCATATAAAAATTACATAATGAAATTTTAAAAAGCATGTTGGCTGGTATCAAACTAAATTTTTCACGTGATATGGCCAAACCTCGAAATTTTACGATACAGAAGAATAAGCGTACATAAGCCAAAGTGACATCTTTAGAAAATTATCGAAATCAATAAAAATAGTTCTGTTCTGTACGTATTAAAACATGGTTACAATCTCCGCAGATTTATTGGACATATCGAATTTTCATTGTGGTAAATAAAAAAGAGAATAAGCTACTTAAATATTTGCGTACCCGTTTGTTCATAAATTTATCTTTTCCTACAATACCCATGTAACTTTTTATACTTTGTACTTATACCTACTGTAGATAAATACTTACTTAATTCCTACGTTTTTTCTATAAATAAATCTAAAAATTTATTTCACATTTGGTGCTTTTTTAGACACCGTGACAGGAAAGGTTTCCCTAACAACGCTCTTTAGTTGTTATGTAATTCACATGATCTGCTGATTTAAATCTTTTAAGTTATTAACTCTTTTCAAATAGTACATAATACTCCTTATTAAAAAAAAAAAAAAAAAAAAAAAAAAAAAAAAAAAAAAAAAACGCGTGTAAAACACAGACCTACCTGGCAATTGAACCCATGAAAAAAAGAAAGATGAAATATATATATATATATATATAGACATTAAAATGTAATTTTGAAAATTTATGTCTGATAGAGTGAACCTAATTGAACACTTTACAAAGGTTCAGACTTTAATTCAAATGAACATTAGTTTTTGGAAGCTGAATTGCCAGAATCTCCAGATTCAGATTGTAAAATCATGGCCCAGTTGCCCCACGAAATCTTATCATTTTCAATTTTATGTTATTTATATATATATATATATATATATATATATATATATTACCATTAATTAAACATAACCTACCACCGTCAATTATTATGAATTAAAGCTGTAAGTATTAAAAAAAAAAAAAATATTATAAGAATTATTATGGAAGAAAAAAGAAAAAAGTGGACACCGGCAAAAATTGAAAAGCTTATACATTGAATTACGTTATCAAGGGCACAGAATTCAATGATATAAGCAAAATGGTTGTTTTCTGTGGGAAAAATAAGCTAAAGCTAAAATTAATTTTCCCCTGTGCCCGAACAACCACTAAAATCAAGTGAATAATGAAAAATGAAAGCAGAATAGAAACAAATAATATGAAATGGAAGAATCAATAAAACGTATTTAAATATTTATAGGATATAAAATATAAATAATAAACACCATACCGATTAATATTTCAGTATTTTACAAAAATCCATGTGCACATGTCTACCAGTATATCAAAAAGATTAAGGTGAATAAAACAGTTAAGAAATCACAGTAAATGATACCAAAGGATGCAGTTAATACATTTTGAAATAAAATTTGAAATACCTTGTAAAACAATTTTAATCTAATATAAAATAAATAGATATTAATTACATTATTTAAAATGCACTATTAAATTAATAGATAACAGTTTAACAATATCGTCAAAATTTAGCTAAAAATACCCCCTGGTGGCTAAATTATAACTGAAATGGAGCTAGAAAAATTAAAAATTAGAGCAATCTGAAAGAGACAAATTTGGTGCTGCCATCTATTATTACTTATATTAAACATCTATCGCAAGATAAATATTTGTAAGCATTTGAATGTAAATAACTGTTTAAACAGCAAAACCAAACAAATCCTTATATAGAGAGAATTATAAACCTAATATAAATCACACAATGTATTTAAAAACTATTGTTAATAAAATTTAAAAGCATACAATATATTCTATTAGCTAACTTATTTAAACTAAACTAAGAGTTTAAATAATGCTAGAACATTGATAATATATAGCATATAGCTATATGCTATAAAACAAAATAAATTCAGTAATAATTAATATAAATAATTATTAAAAATAATATAAAAATTATTTTTTAATGAATTATATATAAGATATTTATAAAATGAACAGGAAATAAAAAACATGTGGAAGTATATAGAAGGTTAAATAATACTTAAAATCCCATTACTTAAAAAGCACAAATATAGAATGTGAATTATTTTCAGACATCCATAAAAATCCATAAAGTATGAATGTGGGACATTCAAAAACATTAAACCGATAATAAATATTAAAAAGAATAGAGGAATAATAATAAAAATAATTACCCAATTTTAATGCATACAGTATAACTATATTTATATTAAAACTACTTATATGTATATTATTCACTATAAGAATGGCATACTATTAGTAATTAATATGATATTGTCCTTAGTAAATTAAAATTTAATAACAAATAATTGTAAATTAGATTAATGAATAATTAAGCTAATTATAATATTAATGAAAATCTCCAATTTACATATAAAATATCAAATCAACATCCATATAAAATACATAACAAAAATATAGTAATAATACAAGAGCCCCGCTTTTTTTTTTTATAAATAATTAACCATTGCGTATTATCCAGACAACACCACCCTCCTCCGTACTCTAACATCTGCCCACCCAACCAACCTATAATATTTTTTTTTATATTATTTTACAATTTTTAATTTTTTATAGATATTTTTTTATTTTATAATTTTTTTGTAATTTTGTTTACGCATGTGTTAATTTGTGTTTATAGATCATGTAAGAAAAGTACTAATTGTATATTAATGAATATATGAATTTTTTTGGAAAATCATGATTTAATGCATCATAAATTAGTTTTTTAATATTATTGTTAATTAGAGGAGAAGAACATAAACATTTTATTCTATATAAATGATTAAGTATTATATTACGAAATACAGAATGATGTAGACAAGATTTAAAATTTGTAAATGTATTAACTGTGAATTTAAATTCTTTACGTTTGTCATATAAATCTGTGATTGTTTTATTGTCTTTTATTGTAATTTTAAGATCTAAGAAGTTAATTGTATTGTTAGATAAAAGGTTGTCCGTTAATTCCAAATTAGTGGGATAATCAACTGGAAATCGAGTAATTGCAGATTGATCAGTTTCAATTAAAATGATGTCATCAATATAACGATATAAATGTAGATTATTATTAGTAAAATTACGTTCATAATGAGATAAGTATAAGTCTGAGAGTAAACTGGAAGTACAACCGCCTTGTGGTATACCGACATGCTGTAAATATAAAGTATTATCTTGCAATATATAATTATTATAGATAATGAAGTTAGTTAAAGATTTAAAATATGCAATATCTATATTAGATGGTAATTCCAGTTTTTTATAATACTTTTTAAATAATGCATTTATAATTTTATGTAAATCTAATAGGTCTATATTATTAAAAAGATCTTTGAAGTCATATGTCGTTATATTACAAACAGAATGAAGATTTTTTAAAATATTAACAAGTTGATAGCTATTTTTTATACAATGTGTATTATCATTGTTTGTAGTAAGTTCATATATTTGATTAAGAATTTTTAAGAGAAGTGTATTGGCTTTATTATTATATGTATTACAACCAATAGTAACAGTCCTAAATTTAATAGGAGTTTTATGAAATTTGGGAATAAGAAATATATATATATATATATAATCATTTCCACAATTTTCTTTCATGTGCTTGAAATTTCATGCTTTTTTTATAAGATTAAGTGTCTTGAATAAACACACTTCTTTGTTATTCTGTTTTATCATTTCTATTTATTCTATTTTGTATTTATTGTGTTCATAAATACGGATTTAGACAATGTTTTTATGTCAATGAATAAATATATTAGTTAAATATTTTTGAAGAAATTTGCTGATTAGTCAGTCATTTCAGGCATGATTCTATGTTGATTGGTAAGACTGAAAAACCAACGTATAATATTATTATTCTATTTCAAAACACATCACATTGTGAACAAAATGGCAGATACATGCAATTCAAAAAGTATATTAAAACACAGTGAAACGTAAAAGTAAAAAAAAAAAAAAATCTTAAAAGAACGAAAAATGTCTTTAACTCTGACATATTTATTGCGGTTTTACTTCACAGTGTCAAAATTTTTATCAAGCTTGAAAGACTCTAAAAATCTAAATACTTATTTGTTAGGTAATAGAGTTTCTTTTAGCTTTTAATCAACGAAAAGATATCTATTACTGTTTTGTTGTAATTTAGGATGGTTCGGAAATTGGCAGGAATATACTCCATTGGGGGACAAAGAATGCCCCACAGAGATATTTTTAAATATAGATTTAAATCTTTTAAAATTTAAAGGAATTATCAGTTATCCCATCTCACGTACCCGTATCGAGAGAGCTGACGACCGATTAATACCGAGATATTTACTGCTTGTATTTTTTTTTTTTTTTTTGGGGGGGGGGGGGGGTTTAGCTTTTAAGAGAAGGAGAGTTAAATCTTGCTTAAATAATGGCATTAACTCTCCTTTGAATTTTAAGTGAACTGTGTCACAAGCAAAAATATACTCTCAAATTAAAATTAAATGCTCAAAACTTTTGCACGAACTTAATATATTTAGAGATATTTAATATATTTAGTAAGTTTTGACGCTGAGTTCAGCCAAACATTCAAACACACTTTTACATTTATAATATTACTAATTATTACCCGTGATTTAGCATACTTAAAATTTAAATGCGAATTAATTCTTTAATTAATTAAATTAAATTAAAAATATATACAATTAACCATCTCTTTGACACATTTTATACGAGGCAATACTTCTGTTCACCCCCAGTTTGTATATTTATGGGGGTTTTTATATACGATCATTTAAATTAAACTTTATGTGCCTTAGATGTGGTATATTTTCTCTAATGTTAAGTGTTTTGAATAAATTTAATTATTTGTTGTTCTGTTTTATCATTTCTATTTACTTTATTTTACATATATAACGTTTATGGATACTGCTCTAATTTATGTTTTCGTGTCGAAGAATGTTATTTAAAGTGGTTATGTTAGCCCGAGAGTAGTCGCGACTTTTTTTAGAACGTTAGTAGTCGCGTTCGGTCCATTTGCCGCCGTTACGAGCAGGACGAAAACGTAGGGGAAACATGCCGGTGTTATCAGATGATCGAAAACGGAGAACGCGGGGTGAAAATATTGACTGAAATTTAACAGATTACAGCAATTATTTATTTGACATCCTTTAATAGCAATTATTTATTTCGTTTAAGTATATATTTAGTTGGCATCTAGATAAATGTTTTTAATAACTCTTTCTTCGTTTTGCATAATATATTTAAAATAAAATGTAAAAGAATTTAATTGAATTTCTCATTTTACTATGAATCAATAAATAGGAACAAAATTACGAATATGAATTTGAATTCGTGATAGGTTTTTTTTGGGAGGTGGGGTGGGTGGGGAAGGGGGGATGGACAGAATCACAGTTAGGTAGATTTTTATGATACTCCGCACTAGGGTCCAATTGAAGTTGATAATATTACATCATTATTTATGTAAATTAAATAAATAGTTGTATATTTCCGGACATGTTATTAATAAGTATTATTAATATTCAATTCTAATATTTCTTCCTAAGAATTTCTGCGGCATTGTTAAAAAAAAATGTATTTTTACTAACAGTATGAAAATTTAAAAATAGATAAGTTTTAGAAAAATACTTAACAAATTTTTAAAATTATATTATAAACATTCACTGAATAATCCAAAAAACATTTTTATTTGCGTAATTTCTAATCTACATTTTAAAATTCGCATTATTTTTCTTACTATGCAAATAAATTATATGTATGTTCTTCTCAGATATACATACTACATTCCTGCTAAAATTGTTTTATTTTTCAAATTTGTTTTATTGTACAAAAACGATTCTTTTCAGATTTTGGTGATACGTCAATTTTTTTACTGATTCTCACAAAATTCTCTTCTCTCTTTTTTAATGGTTTGGCAGTGTTATTGTCTGTTTTCTTTCATTTATATGTTCCAGCAAAAAATTGAAAGCAAGTTCTTTCAAATAATGATGACGAATTTCCCTTTTTTTACATATTTAAACGATTATTAATTTGAGAATTTATTCCAGCGATATTTGACAATGAAAAAAAAAATGTAAGTGACCATCCATCAGTTTTTCGTGCGAACTGATTTCACAACTAATATAATGAAACAATTTTAAGTGACGTTTTAAAAATAAAAAAAGTACACTATGAACGGGTAAAAATAACAAGAGGCAGAAGATCCGCACTTCGAAGGAACTTTCCCCGCAGATTTCGCGGAAATGGGAAAGAATGAATAGGAGAGGGGGAAAAAAACAACTAACGCAAGTGGTCGCAACGCGGTCATTTAGACCGATTGCAACTTAAGAATGTGATAAAATGCTAAGAAATAGCAGGAATGACTTGAAATTTTACTACACAAGAGTGTGAACACTCAAGGTCAGCTACAGGGAATTTGGTGATTGTAACTTTAACGGGAAATGAGTTACAGAAAGATAACGAATTTCGGGCGGGGAAAAGACCAACGCGCGACTACTGACGGGTTAATAATATTTTTGAGGAAATTTCTTAATTAACATGTCACTGAGACATGACTTTGAGGTGATTAGAGTAATCCAATAATCAATATACAACATTACCTGTCTATTCGAAAACACTGCACCTTTAGAACAAAATGGAAGATATGTACTATTGAAAAAGGAAAATAAAGCATGGTGACGTATAAAATTTTAAACATAAATCACAGAAAACGAAATATAACTTTAATACTCATATCATTTTTGCATAAAATATTTTTTGCTCAAATCCTAAATATTTTCTTTTAAGCAATAGAGTGGCTTATTGCTTTCAATCGCAAAAAAAAAAGCTGTTGCAGTCGCACGCCCATACGATGCCCACGGTAATATGCGATTTCTCTTAATACGCCGATTTTTACCAGTCACTTGGATATCACCCATAAGACTAATGCAAACATATCATGTTTAATACGCGAACGGTTATTATTCTATCCAGCTTAATCTATACTAATATATACTAATAATAAAAAGGTTCGCTCTGTGTGCGTGGGTGTGAGTCTGTTCGCGATGTCTAACAAAATCTACGAAAAAAAAAAATCTCCCAAAGTATCCCATGCTGCACCTGAGACTCAGAATTTTAAAATTTTAATAATTAGTTGAATTATTAATTAAAAATAGCAACTCACTCTCATTAAAAAGTAATATTGTTCCTTTTTTGAGGGAAAAAACTTCTGATGAATGCGCAGAAGACTTATTTACTTATCGGTTGAAAATGAAGAACCAGAAAAAGAAATTTCGGGTTTTATTTGCATTATTTATTAACTTACATCGTCCAAACTGCTCAGTATAGTCAAAAACGGAAGACATGTTCTAAAAGATCGTACTCTCGTGTCTCAATTTCCGCATTCAGTAAAAAAATATATTGCAGTTAACCCCTTGAAAAGAAATTTTCAAAAAGGGTCGTTTTTCCGAAAAACATTTTTCTTCTTTATTGCAGCGCCCCACCAGGGCACAATTTTAGAGGTACCGACAAACACAAAAGGCTTTTTAAAACTGAAACATTCTCCTAATCTATAGTGTAATCTGTTTTTTAAAATATGAATTTTAACCCTTTCAAATACGCCGGCGAATTCTGGTCACGTCATGCCTCACAGAGATGATATTTTTTCTGCTCTAAAAGTAAGTAAATGTCCGTATTTTAAAATAATCTTTTTATAGTATCTCAATAGACCAGATTTACATCAACTACAAAATTTTTAAAATGTTCGGACTGGTAGAAATATTTTTAAAAAATAAAATGTGCAGAAATTCATAAAAAAAAATTATGTTTCGTCACGGTTTCGTCCCTCCAGAGCGCAATGTTAAAAGTACCAACAAATCAAAAATATAATAGAAGCATAAAAAATAACAACGTTAAATCACCAAAAATTTTAAATTGTAAGCATACCGGTTTCGGCAGCATATAGCATACCTTCCTCAGTGCTTTACCGAAACCGGTATGCTTAAAATTTAAAATTTTTGGTGACTTAACGTTGTTATTTTTTATGCTTCTATTATATTTCACCAAGCTTCTTCTTGATAATTTTAAATCAAAAATATGTTCTTAAAACGGAAAACGTTTCTAATTGATGATGCAATCGGTTTTAAAAAATAAGAATTTTAACCCTTTCAAATACTCCTGCGAAATCAGGTCACTTCTCGCTTTACGAAGACGATATTTTTCCTGCGCTAAAAGGAATTTAATGTCTGTATTTTAACATCTCAATATATCAGATTTACATCACCTGCGAAATTTTTGAAACATTGGGATGGGTCGAAATATTTTTTACAAAATAAAATGGGTGACATTTCGACGAAATCAGTAAAACCCCGAGTGTTTCGTCGCTGTTTCGTTGGTTTTCGGTGCGCATAGACTCCGAAAACCAAATTACGCAGAAAATAAAATACCAAATAACATATACTTTCAGTTCAATATTTTTTCATTTAAAAATATAAATTTAGATAAAATGGAGTCTTAAGATATAAAATCATAAAAATTTGAGGTTAATTTAAGGGTCATTCATTACGGACCAGGGCAACGCCGGCGAGTCAGCTAGTACGCAATAAAATTTCTACCCCTTGAGGCAAAAAATCTTTACTCAATGCGGAAATTCATAGACCAGGATGCGAATTTCTTCTTTGATCTTTAGTTTTGTTAATTTAGTTGAATTACTTTATTCAGTCATCTACCATTATTTACGAATAGTAATATTCGCCTTACTTAATGACAAATTAATTATGGCGAATATTACTAATCGGAAATAATCATAGATATTTGAATAAAATATCCTATTAAGCAGATTAAGTAAAATAATGCTATAAAAAGTTATAAAATATCTTTATTAAGATTAATCATCTTTATTAAGATAATTCGTCGTACCAACGGCGACACTTTCAAAATCATTCACGATAGAAAATATCGTGAATGATTTTGAAAATGTCGCCATTGGTGCGACGAAACAATCGTCAATCTTAATAAAGATATTTTATCACTTTTTATAGCATTATTTTACTTAATCTGTTTATAAATGAGCATTATATATGTTTTTATATCTGATTAAATTAGCGACAACACATCTCTTCTTTGATCCCGCGTCCGATTATTCTTTGTTTCTCGCTTAGTGTACGGTTTCATTGAAGTCGAGAAGAAAAGACGAATTTTTCTCGCTTTTTGTTATTTATTTTTCCTACTTTGAGCCGTGTATGCTGTCGATACTTCTTTTTTTCCTCTCGTACACTGTAACAGATAAATACTTCCCTAGTATTGTGCGCTTTTAAATGCACTGAAGAGAAAGAGAAACGTTTTTCATTTTCAATTCTATTTCTTAGTTAATATCTTCTGATGGCTCTGCCTCTGCTGTATTCCTGGTTAATGAGTTATTAGCATTATACGAGTTTTGTGGAGTCAAATCTTTCTTATCGTGTTGTCGAGCTTCAGCAAATTTCCGGTTCTTATGGAAAATTGTCATAGAATCACAAGGAAGGCACTTATCTGTGTTACATATATTTGACATTATACAAAAATATGGCTCTAAAGAGCATGGTAAATAAAAAAAAGTATTCACAAAATTCATAAATATTTTGGAATCAATGTTCCTGTAAAATATCCAGACAGAATCGAGAAAACTGTAGTTGATTCTTTGTTCAAGAAATTTAAGGTAAAAACCAAGGAATATGGTAGCTATAATGGCTAAATAAATAATGAAGGATATTATCCCATTGGTATTGGCTCAAGCTCGAGCTTAGAAAATATCGCGTAATAGACAGTATTGAAACAGAAGACTAAAAAAAAATTAAACGTCTAATGGATGGTTGGAAGGATTTAAAAATCGATATGGAATCGTATACAAGCATGTTTCTAGGGAAGCGGCAGCAGTGAACATCAAAGATATAGAGTGGTAGAAAAACAGTGTGATTCTGCAAATTGCCAAAATATATATTGTTTATGATATTTTAAACGTGGTCAAATTTGCATCGTTCTTCAAAGTAATCAATTAATACCGAACAAAGCATTCAACATAAAAAAGCTTTGAATTTCATATGTGTGACGTCGAAGACAAACCATAGTTTCTTATTAAAATTAAACGCTCACAAATTTTACACCAGCTTAAAATATTAATTAGGTTTTAGTGAAATCAGGATAATGGAAGATTGTACGATAAAAGGACATTAAACTTATGTACGTGCAGATGATAAAATCTGTGGAAATTACGCCATTTTGATAAATAGCAAAAAAAAAAATATTTTTTTAGAATGAAAATCGGAGTATGATTTAAAATATGATAGCACTTTCACAAGGGAAAGTTTTTCAAACGGACGAACTTCCGTCATCATAAAAACGATTTTTTGTTCTTTGGGTCATGTGCAAATATACGTTTTACTTTATATAAATATTTTTTAAATATTTTTGCCATACGACCGTTTTGTGATTTTCATGTCCCAGAAAACTTGTTCAAATTAGCAATTTTTTTATTTATACCAACAACTGGAAGAATTAAACAAAAGAAATCATAATTCTTATTCTTTTAATGTATCACCGTACATCAATGTTGAAAAGACACGAGTTCTTTTTTCCATTAATTCGGTAAATTACTTCTAGCAAAAAGAGAGGATAGACGAGGCTCACAAGGGGCATCCCATATCTTCTTTAATGCTTCTAACACTGACCGTGCGAAGGCTTCCCAATAAAATATATTATCTTTATATTCCAATATTTCTCCATTTATTCCTGCAATAACAGTTCAATTTCCATCCAAATTGATATTTAGTACATTGTGAAACACTTCAAGAAACCTAGACTACCATCTTGTTTCTCAAATAGGAAGGTTTATTACCCTTTCTAGGTACGTTATATAAACACGTAAGCACCTATAGTCGTGGTCTGGTCTGTCCATCTGTCCGCATATAAATGCGCAAAAATTACCCAACAGAATGGTTTAAAATTTAATATATATTATCGTAGCAGAATTTTGTCGAGTCGTTTCAAATTTTCTGAAAATCGAATCAAAACTGAAAAAGATATTTATAAAAGTTTTCTTCATTCTGTTAAATCCTATTACACGTAGTTAATTCAATGATATCCCATAATAGACAATTATTCTAGGTTGCCACTGTGATTACGTTATATTTGAGAGTGAGTGGTATTATTTCCGTATTACTGAATTTAATATATATAATCGTAATAAATTTTGTGTCCATGATTATTTTATAAATGTGCAACTGCAACAGCTATTTACCAAGATCTGAATATTTATAAAACTAGTTATAGTATGAATGTACCTCATTTGTCACATTTGACGTACAATTTCCGACTTTCTCAATTTGCTAATAAATAAAGTTTTCACTTTGAGCCTAAGCTCGCACAAGCCCCATCCTGTTTCAAGGCCGGGTTCGGGTTCGGGTTCGGAGTGTTCCAGTTGTTACTAATTTTTAGGCTCTTCTCAAATCCAGAAGGAGAGCTTTGTGAAACAAATTTTAATTCATTCTTGTCCGGAAACGCATGAAATTGGCAGGTATTGTTATTCAGAAATTATATAATCAAAAAACGTTTTTTTTTTTTTTTTTTTTTTTTTTTTTGTGTGTGTGTGTGTGTGTGAATTTAAGAGATCTTACAGAAAATACCTTCAAAGTTGACGTTTTGAACCCCATTTCGAGACGAAAGTAGAAAAAGCAGCCGAGAAAGCAGAAAAAACAGTTCTCAAGTGAGAAAAAATCGCTTATAACTCGATAAATAATTAATCATAAAAAAACTCATTTCCATTCCAAATCACTCCAATAGTGAGCACTGCCAATTGTGTGCCTTTACGTTTAAAAATGAGTTAGTAACTGCGTCAAAAAATTTCACGTTTGTTGAACTGTGCACTTAATGACCTTAATACCAAATTTTGCAATCTTTCGCAAAATATCACAAAATATTTGACAATTATTTGGCGACTGCGAGAATTTTCTGGAACACAGTTGATGAAAAACTATGATGAACTAAGGTTATCTGTATTTTTCGAGAAATGGGTAGCTGAATACTTTAGAGCAGTGATGAATATAGGAGCTCCTCGTGGGGTGGAGGGAGATTACCTCTTCGAAAGATCGAAATGTCCCTTCACCGGAACTGCACAAATCTCTCCCGGAGAAAAATGTTTGTTTTTGTGTGGTTTAAAGAACTGTATAGCATGGAATATTCAAAATAGTATATCATGATCAATATACAGGGTGTCCGGTCTCAACGACGTCCAATGGCTAATTCTTAAACCGTTAATCATAGACATATAGTTCCAATTACAAAAATGTTTTAAACCCGGTAAAGAAATATTTTAAAAGCGATTTGGGTCAATAAAAATATTTCTTAAAAAATTACGAAATTTAAATTTTTATACGGTCCCCCGGTCCTATAAGTTATATTTAGTAAAATTTTCCTATTACACTGACAAGTAAGACAAAAAAAGTCCCATTCATATAACGCTAAAATTGAGCGAGTTATGAAACTTTAAAAATGCATGACTTATGCCACTTTTCTGCTCTGAAAACAAATGAGTTCGGCTTGTCTTTGAGGGGTCACATACCAAGTGCTTAAAGTATTCGAAGATCTTATTTCATGTGTATCTGCGCTTTGAAAAAAAAATTGTACAAGTATTACGATTAAGCTAACATTTATTAAGTTTCAGATTGGCTAAAATAACATACGTTTTATTTTGTCAGGATTTGAGACTGTTTCTTTTATGATTTCTTTTTACAAAAATTATGTTATTTTTACATGTTACTTCAACGATCGTATGTATGTTTTTCCAGTTCAAAATTTGTACTCGAACTTTAACTCATTTTTAAATATCCGATCGAGATTACATTTTACATTACTGGCGCAAATCCAGTAACAATCTAATATTATTATGATTTAAGGTGGTTACCATTTATACTTATTTTACAGGATAACACAAAAACTTTCGGATAGATTACCGCCCAGAAGTTTAGGAAAAAGTTTTAGATTAGATAATACAAGACTGCGATTGTTGGTTTTTTTTTAACTTTTATGTATTTTTAGCACTGAATCCGAAAATTACATAAATTTTTAACCATCATGTCCGGATATTTCGCAAATCATAAATTGTACAATTTAAAGAATAACAAAAATCAGATACAATAAAGTAGGGGAGATGGCTGTGTTTTTTAACTTTTGATAATTGATTTTTTACGTACTTTTTAGCACTGAATGTGAAAATGACCTTCATTTTTAACCATCACGTTAGAATTTTTTTTCAAATCGTAAATTTGTAAGTTAAAATATAGCGAAAATCTCATACTATAAAACATATGTAATTTTTTTTTGTTTTATTTTATTTTATTTTATTCAATAATTTATTAGATATTTTTGCTTATCCTGGGATTCTTACAGCTAAATAGCTGAGTGGTCCGATGAGATTAGGGAGGAGATTCAATTTTAACTTTGAACTTTTTAACTTTGAAATTTGCGAAAAATCCTGACGTGATGGTTAAAAATGGAGGTCAATTTCAGATTCAGCGATACAGAATACATAAGAATCAATTATCAAAAGCTAAAAACATGACATAACCCAACTTTTGCAGGCTAGTGTAATCTAATAATATTTTAAAATACGTATCATTTTGTAAAAAATTGAGGCTGTTAGTTTAGCATCATTTTATTTAACAAAAATTCTGTTTTTTCTTTCTTCTTAAATGTTTATTACAAATTGTGTATTTTGCATTAATATGTCAGAATGATTAAATATTTCAAATTTATATTGCAATGTTAATTTTGCTCTCAACCATTTTTTAATATATCTGCCGAAATTATATTTCGGCTAAATTTGTGAATGACCCCCAATTTGCAGCAAAAATTATGCTCCAACTTTAAACAGCTATTACTCGGTCAATTTTAATCATAGAATAATGGGACTTTTTGTGTATTACTTGTCAGTGTAAAAGGAAAATTTTACTAAATATAACTTATAGGACCGGGATTATAGGATCATCCCTTTCAGGCCATTTAAACTTTTTTTTCCTTCTACAAGACAAGAAAAGCGAACTAACCATCTATCATTGCACTGCTTTTCTATGTAACCTACATAATGTCTATGAATAGTCTCTTTGTTCTTCCTTACCAATTTCAGTAGCTCTTGCTGTAAAACAATAATGAATATTTCAGTCCTATATTAGTTTACAACTTAAAAATCTATTAAATTTCAAATATACGAGTGTATTATTTCTCCCCAGCACTAATGTATCATTTCTCCCTATTATTCCTTATTGGATTTTCAATCACTTTGTATAAATGCAGTTGCAAAATGCCAATCTGCTTTGTGGTAAAACTCACCCTAACAATGTGCTTTACAAATAAAACAAATTATAAGATATTATCTTCACAATAATAAGAGTTATGAAAAAAAAATCATCATTTAAAAAAAATTACATTGACATTTCAAAAGTCTTCAAAATTAAAAGAAAAAAACGTTGTCAGTTCTTCACTGGTAAGTCCAGGTAATGATGACCTCTGCTAATAAAAGAAGACTTTACATCTGTTACAATAGCTGTTAATGGCATTTGTTGAGAAAAATTGTCAATGTATCAACCCTTCCTATGTATCAAACCTTCCCTACTCCTGACGCGGTACATTTACATGTATTAATAGCATAAATAATCGCCTTTCCGTTATTAGAGCCGGAAAGCTCCAAAATTTCACAAAATTCACGAAATATCATAGATCAGTGAGTTTTGTTAGTAGAACAATGAAATTTTCACTGTTGTAGTTGTCAGAGCACGGAATTAATAATAATAATAATTTAGAGGACTTAAAACTAATTTGTAAGATACATAAAAATTTAAAAGTGTAACTTTTTCAAAATAAATGGAAGTATTATTTCATCACCATAATGTTAATTTCTACTTCATTTTGAACACTTTTGCAATTTGCATTGCTTACATATCTCCAATGTGTAAAAAATAAAAACCTGTTTCAATATTTTTGTGCACCCTGCATATGTTTTCAGTACTTCATATAATCAATGATATTTTCGTATTTAACCTTTAAGTATGTACTTTTACATATTACACAATAAAACAGCAATCCTTTCAGTAAAAACCAATTTAAGTATGATTCAAACTGATGCATTGAATATCGTCGTTTATATCACATGTTTTAAGACAAACGATTTCCCATTAACATCAGACTATATGACAAAATTCGCAATTTCTATTCCGCCCTCGTGAACTCTTACAAAAAAATCGATGTCAGAACTAGTTAAATTTGCCTAGAAAAAGAAAGAAATGTCTTCTAAGAAATATGACGCAAATATTTAAATTTTTATGAACTTTCTTTTTTTAAGAAGAGATATATTTACATAATGATAAGTATTTTTTCACTGTCTTCTTCATGAGGCTTAGACACAAAGTTGATATTAATTATGTGGTCCGTGATGTAGAATTTTGAGAACAACATTTATCAGAGCTAACATATCACATACTGAGCTCATTTTGCGTTTAGAAATTTTTACTTTTGTAATTATATTATGTTTAACTGCATTAAAAAATTATCAGTTCTTTTTATTTAATTATATGTGTAAGATTTAAAAATTTAAAGATAAGTATCATTTTGTTTTTCCTTTTATTTCTCTGTCTCGATGTGTGTGTGTTTGTGGTTTTTAATACTAAAAAAAATTACATAAACAGGAAAAATTACAGCCAAATGTCTCTGTAATGCATTAGTATAAAAGATCTACACTCTGCTCATGTATCTCTCTGTATCTTGAAAATATTTTTATTTTGTGAATCTAAATTTGTTGAAAACTATTTCAGACTATTTTTAAACGTATATTTGATATACAAAAAGATTCAAATGTATATTACTTGGGTCTTAAATGGAAGAAATCTACAGATTTAAACCGTGTTAAAATTTTAAATCTTTAATTTCTGTTGCTATTAATATGCTGTTTTTAAGCTTCAAATGTGCAGTTTATCTGCTTATTCAAATATAGCATAATAATAATAATATTTCATCTATTGTTTGAATCTATTAATATAAAATGTTTATGAAAAATAAATTGAACATTTTAACTGCCTGCGTTAAAATCACGCGATTTTCGATTTTTAGGGTTCCGTACTTAAAAAAGTAAAAACGGAACCATTATAAGATCACTCATGTGTCTGTCTGTCTGTCTGTCACAGCCATTTTACTCGTAAACTATGGAACGTGGAAAGTTCAAATTGGGAGCAGTAATAAAGACTATTGACCAATATTTTACAGATTATTAAACATTTACAAATATTTTTAGGAAAAATGTAGACTTGAAAAATTATTACATATGGTATTACTTGAAAAGAAATCTGTGTATCATGTGTGTGTGTGGGGGGGGGGGGTCGTGTGAAAGCTTTCGCTACTCTGAACACAAAAATACATTTCATTTAATGTTAGGTATTATATTTTCCGAGATATCGCCGAAAATGTAGTACAAAAATATGTCCCCCCCCCCCCCACCTCCATCTATTTCCGAATATACTGAAACTAAAATTATGAAAAATTTAGATGTAATAGAGGTTAATTAAAACCTTGCAGGAAAATTATAGAGATGACCCTAGACCACATAGTTTTTGAGAAAAGTGCATTTTTCAGTTACACACAAATTTCGATTTGCAGGCATTCAGCAAGGTGTTGAGGAGCGCTAGAGGTACCAATCCGTATCGGAAGTATAAAAGCATTTTTGATAATTATTTTTGAGAAAAATTCTCGGTAATTAGCCGAGATATTAACACTTAAAGATACGGGCGGTTTGGGCATACATAATGACAGGGACGTACATAATGACAGGGGAGTCATTATGTATGTCCAATGTATGTACCATCGGCTTTTAAAGCCTAGGTAACACCTTTTAATGATATATTGTTGCAACGCAATGCCCAGTAGCAGTATAAAAGCAATAAACGTCAAATTTCTTAAACCAGACTAATTTAATTAGAATTAATCACATAAATAGTATGGGATTCGCGACTAGTTTGCATTGAGTAGATTTCTCAATACGTCTCCTTCGTCTTTAAAAGTTAATTAATAACCTATTTGAAAAAACCTGGCACGGACCAAGACAAAATTTCTACTTTGCGACCTCCTTTCGAAGCGCTTAGCAAAGTACCAAGTTTAAATTTTGAACAAGGGTTTTGTTTAGCTACACTGTACAACGAAAAGATTATTACGAAGGTGAATTTAGTTTTATGAAATGTCAAATGAAGTTTAAATATGCACTACTTTTATTGTCAGTGCCAAATTAAATTCATCATAAACAGATTAGGATAAGATTTAAATAAGAGTTATTCATAATAGCAATATTTGATATTATTTATGCTTCATATCTCTTTGAACTTTTACGGTATACCCATTCATACTTTTCTAGTATATAAAAAGTATATTTTTCTTTTAGTAATGATTTTTTTAATAATGCAGTTAATAATTTATATATTTATTGTACGGAACCCTCTGAGCGCGAGTAATTCTCGCACTTGACCGTTTGTTTTTATTATTAATACTTTTTAATTCATGTACTTGATTTAGCGGAAATTTGTGATTCAAAAAACGCTTTATTCTCTTTTTTACGCCTGTTAATTCCGAAGTTAAGCCTAATTCAGAAAAACCGGAGATGAACTCTTCATAGCCGGAAAACATGATAAGCAAAAACGAAAAATCATGCATCAGACATAGATTATGATATACTTTCCAACACTCAGATAATATTATTAATATATGTAATTTTTTCGTACTATGAAATGGGATATCTGAATAAGCAATTTAAGTAAAATGCACCGCAAAGTGTTTCTCTACAGACCATAATGTAACGGATTTCTTTTGTATGTCTCTGTAAACGAACTATAAATGATATACACTTCATTTTCTATAGCGAACATTCTAGAGTAAGACTCATTACCGTATGAAAATTACATTTTCTAAAAAACAACTTTCGATATTTCATTCTTTAAAAGTTAATTTTAGAGTAAAAAATTAAAAGATTTTTTTTTCTAAGAAAACAAAACTTTTAATGTATTTATTGAAATCCTTGTTTCTCAATAGATACTTGTTTCTTGATTTCTGATTTAAAAAAAAGTTGATAACAGATATTTTTATGAAATTTTCTCCTATTTATATAGTGCAATAAATTAAACATTAAACTCTTTGATCAAAGTTATTTAATTCAGACATATTTCAAAAAGGGGAAAATTATATTAAATAAAAATCTGAAATTTTAGACAAAAAGCAACATATTTCATTCCGTTTAGTTCATCACTTAGAAAAATTTCAGAATAGTTTTCTTTTAAGAAAAAAATAAAATATATTAGGTAGAATTGAATGTGCGTTGGTGACGTAAACAATACAAATTCAACATATCCTCAAAATCAGAAATGAATCCCATACTGAATCCCAATCCTCCCAGATCCATATATGATTTTTACTTTCTTCTATCTTTACAAGAAGAAAGTATTGGATTCGTGGAAATTTTCGACTTTCGGTTTTCGACGGATTTACACGTTTTAGGGGTCAAAGATTCCAAAAAACATGTTTTTACAAAATGTCTGCCTGTGAGTCTGTGACTCTGTCTGTCTGTATGTGACACAAATTTTGTGGTCGCTCTATCTCAAGAACTAATGCACGGAATTTAATCCTTCACTGCACGACTTTTTCTATTTGTATGAAAAAAAATTATTTGAATTCCACATATCGTTCTAATAATGGGAAAAATAGCAAAAAAAAATTTAATTTCAAATTTTCAGCTAAAATTTGACATTTTATGGCGTGTACCCTATGTACACAATTAGGATTTTAAAATACTGTATTGCTGTATTTTACAACTAAATGAGCTTAAATTGATTAATTTTATTTGCTTAACACTCTGCAACATTGTTTATATTGATATTTTTAAGTATTCAGTAAAACTAATGAACGTAAATTTTACCTTAATAGATTGATCGATTTTTTTTTTTTTTCCGTAGAACAAATTCTAATTTTTTGTCAAATGCAGTCCTCTGAAACGAACAAAATAAGTGTTATTCCATTCTTTGTACTGTTCTTAATCAGGGATAGACATCATTTTGGCCAAATTCATGGCAACATAATAAGAATTACAGTGTTTTTAGGTATGTGCCAGATGTGGCACGTCGTGCAGTGAAGGGTTAATAAAAATTTATATCCAGTTAGTCCCTTATATAAATTGGTGCTGATTAGTTTTTGGTGTAAATCGCTCAACAGGTGGTGCTGCTATGCAGCATTTTTCACGATTTCCACAATAGCTCAGTCTCCAGAACTAATGCACGGATTTTCATCAAACTTCAGATTCAGTTAGTCCTTGACATGAATTGACGTGTTATACATTTTGGTGTAAATCGCTCAACAGGTGGCGCTGCTATGTTGCATTTTTGCGATTTCCGCAATAGCTCTATCTCAAGAACTATTGCTTGGATTTTCAACAAACTTCATATTCAGGAATACCTGGATATGAATTAGTGCTGTTTATGTTTTGATGTAAATCGCTCAACAGGTGGCGCTACAATGCAGTATTTTCACGATTTCTACAATAGCTCAATCTCCAGAACTAATACACGGATTTTCATCAAACTTCAAATTCAGTTCGTCCTTGACATGAATTGGCGGTTTATACATTTTAGTGTAAATCGCTCAACAGGTGGCGCTGCTACACTGCCTTTTTTGCGATTTCCGCAAAAGCTCTATCAAGACTGCTATGCTGCATTTTTCAGAATTTCCACTATAGCTCTATCTCAATACCTAATGCACGAATTTTCATCATATTTCAGATTCAGGTGTACCTTGATGTCAATTAGTGCTGTTTATGTTTTGGTGCAAATCGCTCAATTAGTGGCGCTGCTATGCTAAATTTTACAGAATTTCCACTATAGCTCTATCTCAAGAATTAATGCACGAATTCAGAACTTCAAATTCAGATATACTTTGATATGAATTGGTGCTAAATTGATCTAATTTCTTGTACTATTTAAATGATTTAATTGACGTGATTTATATTAGAAGAAAGTTTTGTGATGGCCACAACGTACTAGTTTTCAGTTATATTCATTACTTTATATAATTAAATTGATTTTATTCTGTTTCTTACTTATCTGAGCAACGAATTTAAAATTAAAATATGAATTTTTATATATATTTATATATATACATATAATAACATTCTCGTGATAACATTATATTTCAAATAAGCAAGCACAGTTTTATAACAAGATATCTTCAAATTTTTCCTCATCGCTGATTTTTCAGAAAGATAAATTATTTTTAAAAATTACGTTTGAATTAAGCCTCTCCTCATTATGTTTCCAATAACATGGAACGAAATGAAATTTTTACACAATTTGAAAGACCTCCACAATGGCGGCAAACTTCATTAATAAAGGATTAAGAAAACTTTGGAGATTCACCCAAGGATGTGATTAAAGGCGGAGATTCAGTCTGTTAATGTTTGGCCGAGGACTGAATGGATGAGTGGGTCAGTGCTATTAATCCTGTTTTTTTTACTTTCATTTTTCTCCAAAAACTGGCAACTTCTTTTCCTCTTTATCGATTAGAGCTCCAGAGATTTTAAATTCTGATAACAGTTTTATGAATAAAAAATTACGGGAAATGGCTGTTACATAATTAAATGACAAATCTTTAATCGTGAAAACCGCTTTAATGTTTTATAAAATATTTATTACTAAATTATGTTTTATGCGTGCATGAATTTTACAACAAAGTTTTTCCAATTATATTTGAGCGAATTCTGAAAGTGTCTGTTCTTATTATAAACACAAGGGAACCACTTTTGGTGCTGCTCGCACCTAACATCGAGATCTGGTGCATTTTGTAGCCCTATGCATAAAATTTAGAGAACCGATAAAATTTCTCTGTTAAAATCATATTTTAGATACTTTACTTTCATTTTTTATTATTACATTTTTATTTGTTTATTTCACGCCAAAAGGGAGTTAAGTCGCCAAATACGGCGCTACAATTTTGCCGCCTGCTTTATCCGGGGAGTAAATATTGTATATACAGTATAAATTAGAATTATATCAGATTGCGATTAGTTTGATAATTGATAGCATAAGAAACAAGAATTAGGTTTTTTATTTTTTTTTTGTTCTATGCTGACGATAAATATATAAATAGAAAATATATTTCTATAAAAGCTTTCAAGATCATTGAAAACTATTTTTCAGTGAAATACAAAATAAGCAAACTATTTTCTTTTGAAAAGGTTTCGAATGTTTAAAATGAAATGTTGCTGTATTAAATGGTCCTTTGGTAAAAGTAATCATAATGTAAATTAATATTTTTATACAATTTAGAAAAATTAAAACTGTGGCTAATTAATCAGGTCGGACATTACAATTTCTACTGAAGTCCAAACCGCTCCTCACACAAGACAAACACGAGGCTTACGAAAAAGACAGTCTACCGCGGTCAGTGGTGGAAAATTGGCGCAGAGGAGGAGCCTATTGACACCACTAAAATTTTATAGTATTCTTCACCTTAATAAAAACGCAGAAATTCTGTCATTAGATAAGGCGAAAAATACTACTAAAATTTAGTGGTGTCAATAGGCTCCTCCTCTGCGCCAATTTTCCACCACTGCGTGGTGCATCCCAAGTGTCTTTTTTACAGAACGCTAGAGTGACGTGATGCTCTTTTCGTACACCTATATTGGTGTATACGAGCATCACTTGACAACAGCGGTCTGTAAAAAAAGATCCGCGAAATGCACCGCGGTAGCCTGTCTTTTTCGTTAGCCTCGAGACAAACAGCTATGACATTTGGCTAGGGTTGCCGGAAAGCTCTACTTTCGAAAAAAACCGCCAACTTTTTTCCCGCCAAAAATGTTAATATAATGTTGCAATTTTTCAAAATCAAATTCGTGGGTTTTTGAAGGAATTTTTAAACTTTTTTCAATATTTTATACTCATTATTAACAAATTTTTATTTTTAAAGGCTTTTTTAAAAAAAACTTCAATGTTAATAGCCCGATAAGCGGCCTCGAAAATTGAATTTTCAGAAAGTTATGCTGCTGTAAAATCAAGAAATATTATTTTAACAGAAAAATTTTATCGATTCTCAAACTTCATAATGTAGGGCTTAAAATGCACCAGGTCTCAATGCTAGGTGCAAGCAACACCAAAAGTGGTTCCCTTGTCAGTGCTAGCTGCAAACAGAAACAAGAACGAAACATCATGCTTCCAGCATCGATTATGAAACACTTTCAGAATGCTGTAACAAAACTTTACAATTTATTAAGATGATAGATGGCTAAATAAACAATTTAGAAAATTCATAACGCATTTGAAAACTCAATTTCTGTAATTACCAATAATATTCTGAAAAATATCAAAATGTTTTCGTACAGCTCTGGGTATGATCCATAGATTCGTATGTACATATTACATAGTATGCTAAAAGTTAGTCCAATTAAACGCATAGTACAGTTGAAATTTCCTATTCAGCAATTTCCGTCAATAAACGGAAATTCACTTGAGATCTTTTGTACAGCCCCTGTATAGAATTTATACACACCAAGTAAACTGTAAAAAAAAAATCTGTAAAGTTACTAAAATTTTTCGAGGAAATTGGGATTCCTAGAACTATTTATGAAACGGCAACAACAAAAATTCATGTAACAGATACACTTTTGCACTGAAAATCAAAAGATCTATAAAGTTACTAAGACTTTTTTAATCAAGTTGGATGCCTAGAATTTTTTATGTAACTGCAACACGGGTTACAGATAAAATTTTAATATGATTACTGTAATTTTAGTAGTTTCTTTTGTGAAGCTACAGATGTCTGTAGCTTTAAAAAACTAGTTTTAAAGATTTGCATGTTTTTTTTTTGTTTCTTTTTTGTACAGTGTACAGATAAATTTATTAGTTAGCATACAGATTTCTGTAACTTTAGATCTGTATAATTACAGATTTTTTTTTTCTTTACAGTGTAATATGCATTAAAATAGTTAAATTTTAAAACTCGTATCACAACTGAAAACGCATTTCCAGCAATTGTTCTTCATAGGCAGTACTGTATAGACAAATACTTTTGTGTGTCTCTGCAAATGAACGTAAATTCGACCACCAGATACTACCACCAGTAAATAATGTCGTACGCCCACCAGATTCTAGAATAAGTAATTTGTAGTACACCTCAGTGATATATAAAAATATCAATATATTTAAAATAGTGTAATATCATTAAAATACACCGCAAACGGTTTTTTCCCCTAAGCCGTAACAAAACGGAATTCTTGTGAGTGTCCTGGTAAATGAACTGTAAATGCTACACAGTTCATTTTCAATACCGAACATGCCACAGTAAACACCAATAACATATGTCGATTTCATGGAAATCTGCTTAAATTTTGCCGAGATAGAGCAAGGAGAGACAGAAGACAAACCGGATACACACTGTAAAAAATATTCCGCAACGTTCCTGGGAAAAAATGAGCAGCTGAGTTGCCCATTATTTCCAAGAAACATTTCTTGAAAATGACTGGAACTTTACTGTATATGTTAAAAACTTTCCACAGAAATGCCTGTAAGTTTCCTGCGAAATACCAGGAATATTTCTGTTGACAGCAAAACATTACTGACATTTCACAGCATGCGGGATACGCAGACGATTTTTACGTTTCCAGTTGACAATTTTCGCTTTATTATCATTATTTGTTAGAATGAAAAAATATTTTGAAATTGACATCAAAATTATTATTTATAATTTACACGAAAAAATAAATTTTCAGTTAAAATTCAATAAAGTAAATATATATATGATATATTGTTTCTGAACTTTGCTTAAAATATAAAAATATATAAATGTAAATAATAATTAGAAAAAAAAATCTAGACATAAAATATTTTGGATTTTCGTTAGTAATTATGTTAGTTTACAAGTTAGATAAAATACATATAAATTTTCATGAAAAAAAAAAAAACCTAAACGTAATTGTATATTTTTTCCGAAAATAAAAAAAAATAGAAATTTGCAGCAATTCAAAGTGTCAAATATATATCAAATTTAAATCAAATTGTAATAAAGTGTTAAAATATAAAATTAATTAAAAAAGAAAAAAAAAGTCCAGAGGTAGCATCGAACTCGGGCCGTACGGGTGGCGTGCGAGCTTTCTGCGTCCACACCACGAAAGACACGTTGTGAGCTGCAAACTAATGGGTATTTGAAACGTATGCTAAACCTCGGCATCTAATTTCTGAAAATCTAAGTCCCATTTGAAGAAATCATTTCACAAGAATAATTAGAGATAAGAACTCTAAAACATACTTTAAATTAATCAAAATCGGTGAGAATCATGTTTGATGGTCCCCTGGTTAATGGAGATCCAAATAATAGGTGTATTTTTTTTACACGGTCTGCTCCTTAAAGATTCCACAGACAAGTACGAGAGATAATCTCTTAGCGATGTCACGGAGGTATTGTATTTTCATCTGAATTGTCTTGACAATAGAGACGTAAAGGATTATGTCATCTATTGATTTATTTGCATTCCATATTGATTTTTTTACATTCATTTAAGGAATTCTTTTTCGACACTCGCGCGCGAGCAACGGATTATAGCAAAAAAATAATAAATGGCGGCCGCAGCGTTTTGCTGTTTCCAACTTTTGTGTCAGGAACGTTTCAGATAAGAAAACCAGAATTTCACAGGAAAGAGCTAAATTATTCTGAAAACCTGAGAAAAGGCGAAACGTTCCTGGATTTTACATGGAACGTTACCATTTTTTTTTTTTTTTTTACAGTGCATAAACCCTTTTCAACTATGTTGGATATTATTAAAAGTTGTATTTTTCCTGTTTTTTACAAGTGCATAGATCAGTGAAGGCACGACATATTTCAGTGAAGGTTAAGCTACACGCAATTACCCTCACCGAGCCTTGTGGTACACTGGTGTGTGCAAAAATTCTAAATCAAGCTGCCACGCAGTGATCACAGCGAAGGTTTACATTGTAGATTTTTTGCACGAGATGTCCCCTACTTGTCAAAAATTGTTAAAGCTTTAATTTTTCAAATGGTAACAATAGTTTATGTAATGCAATATTTTATTCAATTTTTATTTAATCTTTGTAGAGTTAGAAGCTGTCAAAGTTTGAAGATGATAATGTAAATCTATTTGACAGGCTAAATAAATCATCAGAATCAAAGGGTTATTTTTTAATGAGATTTGAAGAAAAGACCTAAAATGTGTCTGTTTGACACATAGTTTATATAACAGATGCAGCTTATATCTAACATTAATTTTCAAAATGTAATGAAATTTTATTTTTCGCCCGTATTACGCAGCTGTCTCTTTATCTGATATCTTTATCACTAGCAAACACCGCGGCTTTGCTCGCGTAATATTTGAAATATGTCAAGTGATATTTATATGTCTAATTTTTATTAAAAGGTACTAACTAAATTTTTATTTTATTAAAAGGTAATATTTTATTTTATTAAAAGGTACTTATTACTTTTAGAAATAATTAAAAAAATTACTATTTAAAACACACTTTGATTAAACATCATTGTTACACTGCATGAGGCAGAAATGAGACTTAAATTAATAAAACGAAATAAAACTAAATAAATAATAATTAAGAAAATATTTTGAAACTTTTATGCTCAATTAATACGCTCATTTCCGTATTCATTTAAAGTTTTGAATTTTTTAGAAACCACCTTCTTACATCTTAAAATTAACCATCATGTCAAATTCCAAGTCCTACCACCTCTCTCAATATAAAGGGCTATGTTGAAATAGGAACTGTCACCATTAATTTGCCAACATTAATTTTGAAATTGGTTTGTAATTTCCTAATATTCCACAGAAACGTAATTTAGAAAGCTTTTTTTAAGGCCTTTTTTAGAGCGTTTGTTGTTCCTGTGAACCCCAGGTGGTAGAATCATAGGCATAAAATAGAGCCTGTGTAGGATCAGAGACTGTTACCATTGATTCGCAACTATTACTTTTATATTTGGTTTATATTCCCTGAAATTGCGTAGAAATCGTAATTTAGGACTTTTTTAGAATGCTTTTCGCACCTCCCCTTCACTTCACCTCTTTTAAATTCGAATTTTTTTTCGACAGTCCTTCGAGGGCATTTATATTTTATAAGTAACTACCATGCCACATTTAAAGTTTCTAGCCTTTTCAGTATCACAGAAAATCGCAATTTAGAAAGTTTTTAGCTACTGCAACCCTCTGGTGGTAGTGGCACAGACATAAAATATAGCTTATGTTTGAGCAGGTTCTATCACCAACAATTTGTCATCATTATTTTTTTAATCAGTTTGGTATTTGATAAAATTGTAATTTATAACCTTTTCGCTCACTTCATCTTTTTAAATTTGAAATTTTCTTTCGACAGTTCTTAGAAAGCAGTTGCATCTTGTAAGTAAATACCATGCCATACTTCAAAGTGTTAGACCCTTCAGTTATGCAAAAAACGCACATTAGAACATGCTTTGCTTTTGCAACCCTCAGATGGTAGTGACAGCAACATAAAATATAACCTATGTTATAGCAGGGACTGTCACCATTGATTTGCAACCATTACTTTTGAAATAGCTTTGGAATTTCCTGAGATTGAGTAGAAATCGTAATTTAGAACGTTTTTAGAACGCTTTTCGCGCATTTTCACCCCTTTTTAAATTTCCAATTTTTTCGAAACTGTTCTTAAAGATCATTTATATGTAATAAATATGTACCTTGCCTCATTTTAAGTTGCTAGCCCCTACCGATCACAAAAATCGAAATTTGGAACGCTTTTTTGTTCCTGCAACGTCTAGGTGATAGTGATACTGACTTAAAATAGCGTCTATGTTAGAGCAAAGGCTGTCAGCATCAGTTTCTTACCATTACTTTTGAAATCAGTTTGATTCTTCCTGAGATATTGCTGACAAATCAGCATTTAGAACGTTTTTAGAACGCTTTTCGCTCATTTTGCTCCTGCATCTCCTCTGGGGTAGTGGAAACAGATATAAAATATAGTCTATCTTGATGCAAGATCTGTCCCCATCATTTTTACACCATTATATTTGAAATCGGTCCAGTATTTCCTGAGATTGCTAGAAATCGCAATTTAGAACGTTTTTTACAAAGCTTTTTGCGCATTTTAACCCCCCCCCCCTTTTAAATTTCGACATTTTTAGGGAATGTCCTTAGAAATCATTGATACCTTAAAACTAACTACCATTCTAAGTTTCACGATTCAAGGCTCTTCCGTCACGCAAAAATCGCAATTTAGAACGTTTTTCTCCTGCACCCCCTTTGAGGTAGTGGCACCGACATAAAACATAGCCTATGTTGGAGCAAGGGTTTTCACCACCATTATGACGCCATTATTTTTTAAATCGGTTTGGTATTTCCTGAGATTGTGTAGAACTCACAATTTAGAACTTCTTTAGAACGCTTTTCGCGCATTTTCAACCCTTTTAAATTTCGAATTGTTTAAGAACTGTTCTTAGAAATCCTTTATATCTAATAAGTAGCTGATACTTCAAATTTCATATTTCTAGGCCCTTCAGTAACACATAAATCTCATTTTTAGAACGTTTTTTGCTCCTACGCCCCCTTTGGGGTAGTGGCACCGGCATAAAACATAGCCTATCTTGGAGCAAACGTTGTAACTATAATTTTGACACCAATATTTTTTAAATCGGTTTGGTATTTCCTGAGATTATGTAGAAACTACCATTTAGAACGTTTTTTAGAACGATTTTTGTGCATTTTCACCCCTTTTAAATTTCGAATTGTTTAAGAACTGTTCTAAGACATCATTTATATCTTATAAGTAACTAATATTCCAAATTTCATATTTCTAGGCCCTTCAGTAACGCAAAAATCGCATTTTTTAGAACGTTTTTTGCTCCTGCACCCCCTCTGGGGTAGTGGCACCGACGTAAAATATAGCCTATGTTCTAAGTTGGACTAACACCATCATTTTGACACCAATATTTTTTAAATCGGTTTGGTATTTCCTGAGATTATGTAGAAACTACCATTTAGAACGTTTTTTAGAACGCTTTTTGTGCATTTTCACCCCTTTTAAATTTCGAATTGTTTACGAACTGTTCTTAGACAACATTTATATCTTATCTATATATATAAAAGAAAGTCTGAATTTCGCATTAATCAACACGCAGCCCAAACTACTAAACCTAAAACCTTGAAATTTTGTCTAAAAATACTTCTTATAACATAGAGTGCCGCTAAGAAAGGATTTTCTAAAACTCCACACCTAAGGGGGGTAAAAAATAGAACGAACTTTTAAAAAATTCCTTAAAAATCTGATTTTATAGTTATTTTTCAATTGATAACATATTTTAGTGTAGTTTTGTATGCTGAATCGAATGGTAATAACCAAATTCTTTTAAGTCTAATAGTTCATGAGATATTTCATATTTTTCTAATTTGGCGCTATCTTTGGCGCCAAAACCTCAAATTTTCAAGTTATAATTTTTAAAAACTCATTTTCTTTATTCTGTTACTGTAGCAAGGGAATAAATTCAAATTGAATATTTTTTTAACAATTCTTTTGGTTTAATAATTAAAACAACTATGTCAGTTAGGAAAAAAAAATACAAACGCCTCAAAAATTAAAACTAAAAAAAAGAAAAAAAAACTGTTGTACTTTTTCGTTCTATCAACATGCCATGATGTATGATATCACGCCATTTATTTCAACCCTAGCTGTGCAAACGATTTTTACTGCAAACTGTGTCAATTATTAACACTTGCTATTTATTGAACGTGAATATTTTTTGTAAGTATTATTCCATCGTAATCCCGTAAACTTTTTAATTTGTTATTTTTTGAATAGAAAACATTTATTATTAATTATAACTTACAGGATTACTGATACTGACATAGATTTTACTATTTGGTTTAATTAATCTGATGATGAGGAAGCTACAATAAAATTATTTTAGAAGTTAGGAATTATACATATAAAAATGTTTGTTCAAAAAACTATGAATGGCTTCATTCAAAGAATGAAATGTTTACTGTAGTGTGAGAAATACGTATTACGTACGCCATGCTGCAGTAGTAAAAAAAAAAAAAAAACTAATTTAACAAATTACAACAACCATTTGGAAAATGATTTTTTCGAAGACTAAAATTTAAGAAATAAAAAATCGCACGGAGTTGATCCTACATTACGTACGCCGTGGATTAAACTATAACATTCCTGGACCCATCATGAACAAGCTTTAAAAGAAATTTCAGTTTTACAATTTTCGGTACTGTAAATTTTTAAACTTCTACGGAGCTGGTCTTACATTACGTACGCCATGAATTAAAGATTAATAGTGTTATTACACGTAAAAATTGCAAGCAAGAAAAATCGCCTGCGACTCCTCAGATTTCCTATGAAACTTACGTAATAGCCAAGCATTTCATTGGCTGTTCGGGAAAAGGCTTTTCTCGATCATCAGATTTCCAAAAAATCTCACAACCAATTTTAAATAAAATTTCATTCTTAAACTTCTAAACATTCGACAATATTACTTTTTATACCGTCGGATAGAGAAAAAAATCTACTTTTAAATGCAATTTGTTTGAAAGCTGTATCTCAGTTTGTTTCTGATTTATTAATTTTTTTTTGTAGTTTTTATTACATTTTTGTCATAGTGGCAACACTCTGTTGTCCATCGTTGTTGAAACCAAAGGGAAATACAGATTACTGTATATACCAATCAGATAACGAATAAATTGCGGATTAAACCAATGAAAACGCTCAGATATGCTTTTGATTTCCTACCCTGACGAGAACAATAATCATGTTTCCAAATTGTTAAAAACATTTAAAATTTGAAGGCTGCAGTTTAAATTGACTATATTCTATTACTTGCAAAATATTTATTTATGCTTTTATTTTAAATACTTATTTTTATTGATTTAAAAAACTGGTGTGTTAAAGCATGGGATTTTCAAAAGTTATATTTTTTAAATGCTCATTTTTTTTTTTTTATCAACAAAATTATTTTTTTTTTCAAATGTTTCATTTCATTTCAAATTCAATGACATTATTTATATTTCGCCCGCGAAAATTACAAAATACTCTTTATGCTGAAATAATTTTTTTTTGGTTTAAGGTATCTTTTATTCTTCTTATTATTTTTCCTTTTCATCATTTTTAAATGAAATTAGTTAGACATATATTTTAAATGTGTGTATTTTAAATGAAATGAGAAAAAGGCATGTATGAATTATTAATGTCAATAAAATAAGAGTTTTTTCATTGTTATATCATAGTGTGACGAAATGTACACCCGCAAGCAGTTTTTTCCGCACAGACTGTCCATTTCTATAGTAACGTATATATTTTAAGAAATTAACAATTGTAATCTTGGAAACTAGCTGCCCTTGGCGACCGGTTTGGTCTCCCTTAAAATTTATGTTTGGGAAAGCATGCTAAGCATTGTATCGTGTTACTTTTATTCATAATTTAATTTACTTGAACGTTGAACTCCCTTAAATATAATTAATATAACCGCTTAAGCTAATATTAGTTTTTGTTGCATTAAAATATCTCAATTTGTTGATTTTCTGTAAACAAGTAAACCCTATTGGTTTACAATGGAAGTCTATGGGAATTTGACGAAATATTAGAGATATCGAGAAGTTGGTGTCACTTTTGGCGATATATCTCCAATGTAGCGACAAACTTGGCGGCATTTGGTGACAGAACAGGGGTCCCCTATGGTAATTCCCTTTATAAGTATGGAGATGCATTAAATGCTGTTCAATGACTAGAAAATTAAGATACAAAAAGAGATAAACATAGAAGTCAAAATAATAAGAAAACAATTGATGTTTTAAAACTGTTTTATAACTATTCAATGTTTATATTAAAAATCACACACAATTTTTTGACCGAAATTCAGGTTTTTTATTTATTTATTTATTTCCGTTACGGTACATTAATCTAGCGTGGGCTTAGAACACGATTATGACTAATTCACTGCTTTTTCTGATGCTTGATAAAAAACGGAAGCAAATGAATTTATTAAATGATATATAATTTTTACTCTGCTTCTTTTTAGGTGCGTTCGTAATTATATAAATACGTAGCACCTATAGTCGTCGTTCAGTCCGTCCGTCCGTCTGTCCGTCCGTCTGTCCGCATGTAACAGAGCAAAAACTACCCAACCGAATGGTCTGAAATTTCAAATATATGATTATTGCAAAATTTTGTCGAGCCATTTCAAATTTTATGAAAATCGGATGTATAGTTTAATTACAGGGACAGTCAAAAGTTTTTCTTTACATTACGGCCAATGGGAAAAATTATTGCAAGTGCATTTTAATGATATTACAGCCTTCCGAATGATCTGAAATTTTAAAGATATAACTGTTTCAAAATTTTGTCGAGCCCTTTCAAATTTTAGGAAAATCGGATGTATAGTTTAATTACAGGGACAGTCAAAAAGTTTTTCCTTACATTACGGCCAATGGGAAAAATTATTGCAAGTGCATTTTAATGATATTAGAGCCTTCCGAATGATCTGAAATTTTAAAGATATAACTGTTGCAAAATTTTGTCGAGCCCTTTCAAATTTTAGGAAAATCGGATGTATAGTTTAATTACAGGGACAGTCAAAAGTTTTTCTTTACATTACGGCCAATGGGAAAAATTATTGCAAGTGCATTTTAATGATATGAGAGCCTTCCGAATGATCTGAAATTTTAAAGATATAAATGTTGCAAAATTTTGTCGAGCCCTTTCAAATTTTAGAAAAATCGGATGTATAGTTTAATTACAGGGACAGTCAAAAGTTTTTCTTTACATTACGGCCAATGGGAAAAATTATTGCAAGTGGATTTTAATGATATTAGAGCCTTCCGAATGATCTGAAATTTTAAAGATATTACTGTTGCAAAATTTTGTCGAGCCCTTTCAAATTTTAGGAAAATCGGATGTATAGTTTAATTACAGGGACAGTCAAAAGTTTTTCTTTACATTACGGCCAATGGGAAAAATTATTGCAAGTGCATTTTAATGATATTACAGCCTTCCGAATGGTCTGAAATTTTAAAGATATAATTGTTGCAAAATTTTGTTGAGCTATTTCAAATTTTAGGAAAATCGGATGTATAGTTTAATTACAGGGACAGTTAAAAGTGTTCCGTTACATTACGGGGAATGGGAAAAAAATATTGGAAGTGCATTTTAATGATGTATCAGACTATGCGCTTTATGAAGTGCAAAAAATTATACATTCAGTACAATATGGGGTGCAAAAAATAATTATAAAACTAGTTACAGTACGAACGCACCTCATTTGCCACGTTTGACGAGCAATTTCCAACTTGTTAAAGTTAGGACAGCAGGAAAGAAAAAAAAATGAAACATTATGTAATCTTTTTTTTTAGGATTTCTAAATGTATTATTTAGCATATAATCCTAAATTAATTAATTAATAATTGATAAAAAATATATTTTTTTAAAATATTACATTCTTCATTTTTAATTTATTTTCAGTATTTTTTATTTTAAAATGTTTCATTGTTGCAGTTTTACTCATTTGGCATATTTTGGCGAGTGTTCATTGGCGCATAATTAAATCTGTTGTTGTTCCAACTAGCTGACATATTGTACGAGGTACAGAAAATATTTGGTGAGTTATCACCTGAGATAGGCTAACAGTAAAATGCCTTAAAATTAATGTATTAATTTATAATTAATTTTTTCTAATATTAAAGAGTTGCATTGTGATTATTGACCTATAAACACACCTGTAAATATAATGTATTAATTTATAATTAATTTTTTTCTAATATTAAAGAGTTGCATTGTGATTATTGACCTATAAACACACCTGTAAATATAATGTTTATAATTCTAACATACCAAGAAGTGAGTTAAAAATCAATTAGTGATTGTAAAAATCCATCTTTACATGTAAAAACTAGGTTGACTTGAAAAAGGGCAAAATTAGAATTACTGATTGAGAAATAGTAAAAAAGACAGGCAATCGACCAAAATAGGAAGTTATGAAAAAGGGAGAATTTACCGTAGCGAAGCGCGGGTACTCAGCTAGTAACTAAAATTCCAAATTTCATATTTCTAGGCCCTTCAGTAACGCAAAAATCGCATTTTTAGAACGTTTTTTGCTCCTGCACCTCCTTTGGAGTAGTGGCACCGACATAAGAAATAGCCTATGTTCTAAGTTGGACTAACACCATCATTTTGATACCATTACTTTTGGAATCGGTTCGGTAGTTCCTGAGCTTACCTCCTACAAATAAACAATTTTTTCCTCTTTATAATAGGAAGTATAGATATAAAAGAAAATCTGAATTTTGTATTAATCAACGCGCAGCCCAAACTACTGAACCTAAACTCTTGAAAATCGGGGTAAAAATTCTTCTTATGACATAGAGTGCCGCTAAGAAAGGATTTTCTAAAATTCCACCCCTAAGGGGGGTAAAAAATCGAACGAACTTTTAAAAAATTCTTTAAAAATGTGATTTTATAAGTATTTTTCAACTGATAATATATTTTGCTGTATTTTTGTACGCTGAATCGAATGGTACTAACTAAATTCTTTTAAGCCCAATAGTTCGAGAGATATTTCATATTTTTCGCATTTGGCACTATCTTTGGCGCCAAAGCCTGAATTTTTCAAGTGATAATTTCTAAAAACTCGTTCTTTTCATTCTGCTACTATAGCAAGGGAAAAAATTCAAATTGAATAATTTTTTAACCAATCCTTTTGGTTAAATAAAAACAACTTCGGCAATTAAAAAAAAAAATTCAAACGCCTCAAAAACTAAAACTAAATTAAAAATAAACTGTCTTACTTTTTTGTTCTAATTTTCGTCACGATACCATGCCAAAATGTATGGTATCGCGCCATTTATTTCAACCCTAATAGTGCAAACGATTTTTATTGAAAACCGTGCCACACATTAACATTTGCTAATTATTGAACGTGAATATTTTTATGCAGGAATTTTTAATGATGGAATTTATTTTATTCCATCATAATCTCGCAAACCTTTTTAATTTGTTATTTTCTGAATATAAAATATTTATTACTGATACTGATATAGATTTTACCATTTCGCAGTTATCTGATGATGAGGAAGCTACAATAAAATTATTTCAGAAGTTAGGAATTATACATATAAAAATGTTTTGTTCAAAAAACCATGAATGTCTTCATTGAAAGAATGAAATGTTTACTGCAGTGTACGTACGTACACTGCAGTATTACGTATTACGTACGCCATGCTTCAGTAGTAAAAGACATTTACAATTTCAAGACTGCAGTTTAAATTGACTATATTTTATTACTTACAAAATATGTATTTATTCTTATATTTTAAGTATTTATTTTGGTACCCGTCGACCAATTTCGCCAAATTATATAAATCGCCAAACCACTCGCCAAATTATACAAATTGACATAATTTTTATTTTAAATAACGAAAGAACAAATAAATTAGTATAAAATTAATAAAAATACATTTAAAACGTCAAAATAAAAATCACCTGATGACGTAATTACGTGTAACTTGCTTAAAGTCAAGTAAATGTGACATTTACGATCAACCATTATTGGCATTTAATCGTATAGTTTGGCAATAGATTTTTGGTCGACGGGATAACCAAGTAGTACCATTATTTTTATTGATTTAAAAAATGGTAGGTCAAAGTCTGTAATTTTCAAAAGTTATATTTTTTAAATGCTCATTTTTTTATCAACATTTTTTTTTTTTCAGATGTATCATTTCATTTTTGTGCCAACTATTACGCTTGGTGACAATGGTGTTGGCATAACAGGGAAATACCAAAAATGTTACTGATTTTATTTCAAATGTAAAGAAAAAAGGTTTAATGAGCAATAAATATTGTAAATATGACTATAACTCAGATTCTACTGAACAGAATTTTGTAGAACTTACTCTGTTAAATAGTAAATTTGGTTTATAAATGGTTTAATGTAAAAACCATCATTCTAAGTTGCTACGGGAGTTCTAAAATTAGGTGAACTCGATTATGAAAGATTTCAAGTCAACTAATTAAATGCATAGTTTGTTAGATAAAATTTCAGGCATTTTTTCAATATTTCTCATATCATTCTGTGTTGTTTAGTTAAGAAGCTATGCGGAAAAAGTTCTCAGTGGTACAGTAAAGAAAATTGGAAGATATACGCTACAGAAATAGAGTATACTAGAGAGTATAAATGCTATAGTTATGGAAGTTGAGCTGAGTTCCTTAAAACATTCAGAAGTGATGCAGTATATACCTACCCCTACCTCCCAGAGAGTTCTATAATCAGGTTAACGCGATTATGAAAGTTATATTTAACTATCTCAATATATATATAATGCAAAGCTAAATTTCATTCCAGCACTTATATCTTGAGCTCTGCTGAATAGATTTTGACGGGACTTACATTGTTAGTTAGATAATTTTTCAGAAAAGATGTTAGTATAAAACATAACGTTCTACCCTGCTTAGTTAAATAATTATGTTGAAAGTTCTAAATCAGATGAACCCAATTTTGAAAGATTTGTTTTTTTTAAAGGTTCCACTGAATGAATTATTATGGGATTTAAATTGTTAATTAGATCATTTTTAGGGGAGGTTTCGGTATATTTTCCAGTTTAAAAGATTATGCTAAGTGGATTTCAATGCAACTTGATCGGTTAGTTAATTTTTCAGTGAATGTTTTAGTATAAAGCACATATCATTTGCTGTTGCTTGGTTGTTAGGTTGCTTGATTGTAGAATTATAGATGAAAGTTCTAGAATCAGGCGAACCCAATTATTATGAACGATCCGCCTTTTCAGTAAGTCCAATAAATAGATTCTGATGATACTTGCATTGATAATTTTTCATGAACGCTTTTAGTATATTACATATTGTTCTATTGTTCTTTACTGAATCCTACACTAACTAAAGAAATGATCAACTAAAAAAATTGGTCCTTAACAGTCTAAATTTTGTATGATTCAATAAAAGATATAATAGCGTATTGACATTCATATTGCTTTCAGCAATTCGGTTGAATACACCAGGTACATGTCCATATTGCTTTAAAACGCATGATGAAATTCACAGATATATTTTGTTTCATTCAAGATTTCTTTAGAAAAACCGACCAGCGTAGCGGGCGAAGGCGGCTAGTAATTAGTATAAAGTTTAAAAAAATATTTGAAAATAACCGAAAAATTGTTCTTTTATGTAAACTTTTTCTTATTTAGTGTTTATACACTCACATATATATATATGATAACGTGAGTTTCAAAACTCACATTATCTAGAAAATATCTAGAAAATCAAGTTGTGGGAAATCGCGACAAACATCTTACTGCGTCCATTAGTTTTCATAGTAAACCAAGATTTTTCAATACCCGAAATACAAGATAAAACTGCATTTTTGGATATTGTAGTGTTTTTCGGTACAAGTACACCAAAAGAATGGACTGATAGAGAAAACTCGATTTTTAACACTTTCCAACAAAAGTTGAAAAATGTTTATGGCTTCGGTTTGTCTGGCCGTCTGTCCGCGCTCATACGTAATATACTCGTATACGTAAATATACTCGGATTGACTGAAAACCTTTGGATGTTACTGACCTCTACCATAGCACATTCCCTATTTAAAATAAAGTTTGTAGCATGTTTAGTTCATTTACAGGGACAGTCAAAAGTATTCCGTTACATTACGGCCAGTGGGAAAAAATCGTTTCAAATTATTTTTAATGATGTTACACCCTTTCAAACATAATAAAATTGGTATGCATTTATGAAGTCCCTTAAACTGTGCATTCTGTAGAATATTCGGTGCAAAGAATGGTTATTATTCATTTACAGGGCCACACAAAAGAATTCCGTTACATAATGGTATAGGAGAGGAATTGTTTGCGGCGTATTTCAATTATGTTAAAATATTTCATATATAATTTAATTCATGTACGTTGCTGAGGTTTACTATAAGTTATTTCATGTATATTACGAAGTGTATAGCATTTACAGGGACACACAAAAGATTTCAGATACTATATTGTATCCGAATTGCTGTATATTAGGAATGGTTGCTGGAAATGAAATTTAATTATGATATGCGCATTTAAGTTTCAGTATATTTATGCATGCATGCATACTATATACACTGTCAGAAAAATTCGTCAATATACACTAAATTATTCCTCATTTTTTAACAAATAATTTCCGTACTCCTAGAAAACATACTTTAAACATTACTATTCTCCCAGAACGTCTAAAAAAGAGGGAGAAATTCCGTTCATTCCTAGCACGCATGCCTATTGGGTCTATTGATAATAAATCGGAATTTATTTTTAAAATGTAAAACCAAAAATTCTATAAATTAAGATTTCTAATTTAATTAAAAAAGACAAAAAAGTTTTCGAATTTCAAAATAAATAAAAATTACTTTTCTCATTCATTGAAAAGTACTCACAATTTATTTTTTATTATTAAGTTGAATTTATAAAGTTGTTCATAAATAACTATTCGCATTTATTTTAATTAAGAAAATTAAATGGAAAAAATCGATATTACTAAAAAAAAAAAAAAAAAAGAAAAAAAGAAAAAAAAAAACAACTTATCGAATAAAAATGTAATTGAATAAATAAATAAATAAATATATATATATATATAATAAAAATATATAAGAGTATAATAATGTATTTTACCTTTAGCAATCTGCGGAAAATATTTAAAATTCATATTTTTATACTATATTAATACTAAAGTATAAAAACCCCAGCCATAATCTCATTAAAGACGAAATCTTCCTAAAATGAACTTGAAAATTAAAAGCTTTTTAAAGAAATGGATCAAGCCATATCCATCTGAAGCAAACATATTTACTTCAAAGCGTTTCACACCTGTTCAACTATAGCTCAGTGCTAGCGTGTTCGTCTCATAGTGCTGAGATGGCTGGTTCGAGTCCAGCATCTGCCGCTTTTTCTTTTTCCCAACTTTCTTCAATTGACGAATATTTTACCTCCTATAAAGGAGGGGAAAAAAACGGACATTCGTCAATTCACGGAAAAATGTCGGCAGCACTGCTGAATAGTGCTGAATAGCACTGCTGAGTAGAATTTCCGTGAATTAAAGAAAGTTTTTTTTTTTTTTTTTTTTTTTTTTTTTTTTTTTTTTTTTTTGAGAGTGTAGTGTGTATAAATGCTTCAGTTCATATACAGGGCTACAGAAAAGAATTCGTAAGGGTTACTGAGTATGAGCGTAAATTTCTTACAGGTGGCTTTTTAAATGAGTTGTGCATTTTTCGCAGAACTGCATTTAGTTTACTAAGAAATATTTGTAGAATGTAAAAATATATATTACGCTATCGTACGTGGCACAGAAATTGCGATTATTTGTTAATTGTTTAATGGCAACGCCCGAATGAAACTCATCTTATTGGTTATTGAACAGCATTTAATGCATCTCCATACCTGTAGGGGAATACCATAGGGAAGACCCTGTTCTTTCGGCACAAGCCGCCAAGTTTGTCGACAAAAATTAGTCGCCAAAAGTGATGCCAACTTTGCGATATCTCTAATATTTCGGCAAATTCTCATAGGCTTCCATTGTAAACAAATAGGGTTTACATGCTTACAGAAAATCCACAAATTGAGATATTTCAATGCAACAAAAACTAATATTTGCTTAAGGGATTATATTATTTATATTTTAGGGAGCCCAAGTAAATTAAATTATGAATAAAAGTAGCTTGATGCAATGCTTAGACTGCTTTCCCAAACATGAATTTTAAGGGTGACCAAACTGGTCGCCAAGGGCGGCTAGTATAGATCAAATGATATACAGGGCCACGTAAAGAAGTAGAAACATAGCCGCCTATGGATGATAATTTCTGGAAATTAAATTTCAGTAGTTTCAAGAGTTTTTTAGTTTGAATTAAATTTTAGCTATCTAGTGGTGTAATAAAGGTACTAGATAAACTTCAGTGCTGTACAAAAGTATTCAAGTATGTTTCCATCTGTTAGTATAAACTGCTGAAAGAGAAAGTTCAACCTGTTATGCGTTTTCTTGCTAAATTAAATTTCCCCACTAAATAGTATATATATCAAAACGTACAGATCAAATGCGGGGCAGTTCAAAAGAATTGGAATACATACAAATGGATGGTAACTGATGAAATCAGTTTTTCAAATGTTTTATGCGTTTTCTAAAATGTTTACTTAATTATCTTATTTACCTCATTTCCCTAAATAATGAAGTTTTGTTAAAGCATTCAGGAAGTGTTGGAAAATGTTTCATAATCTATGCTTAACGTATGATTTTTTCTTTCGTGTTTAAATTTTGGTTAAGGATAGTTTTGAAATACACGTCCTATATATATATAATATATATATATATATTCCTACTGATTGAATGAGCCTGATACTTTATCTTATGAGATCTTATTTTAATTTTTTAATTTATTTATTTATGTATAAATCTCGAACTATACATATATATAAAGAGAGAGAAACTTTAATGAAATTTGAGGAAAAAAAAGCTTAAAATAATATACTTTTCCAGACTGGTTTGTCCAAGAAACTCAAATAACCTGTGAAAAGTTGGTGTTATCATTTATAAAAATAAAGTTGGTACGAATTTTAGCATATAAACGACCTTTACTTCAAAAATTGCACTGCAATTCGAAAAAGTATTTTTCATACACTCATACATTTTATTTTATTGAAATAGAAAACTTTTGTTGGATCGATGGCGAAATCACAGAGCAAACCTAATCATTTTAATTGAAGTTTTAAAAATAAATTTTATTTTAATCTTTACAATATGGGCATGAAAGTAGATCAATAAATAAAAAAGCAGAGGAATAAACAATATTTTAATATAAATAGAAACCATGTTCGTAGAAGCATCCCAAATAAAGGTGATTTAAGCAGTGATACGAGCAGTAATCTTATTACTAGAAACTCTGACCTTGAAATACAATTATTACATTTTTATTGGGTTAAGACATGTACGCATTTGTTTAATCTACATATACACCTTTATCAAACTGTATTAGGATATCAGAGTACATTAAAAAAAAAATATTGTGTATTTGCAGTTATAAATATAGTATGAGATTAAAGATAACTTACATAAATGAACCTGTTTTGTTATACCGATCAATATCGGTATTAATATAATGCAGAAGGGGATGAAATTAATGCATGTATATTTAACCCGGGAGAACTCGCTAGTGAGAATGCCCAATTACTTTTCTTTTACTTTACATTCATATAATATCAACTTTTTTTGGTTGGCTTAGTACTTTTATTCACAAAAGAGGTAAAATAATTGAAATAACATTTTGAAATTTTAATTAAAATGAAAAATGGTTTAAATAAGAGTTTTAAAAAAGTACGACTGTGAGAGAAAATCTCATGCAGCGAGTTCTCCCGGGTTAAAAATAGATGATCCTGCTTTATTTTGTATAATGTCAGTGTAATGTATTGATGCTCAATTTATTAATTTTATTTTTAGTAAAATGAAAAAGATGATGAATTGTAATTATATAATGGTTATGTTTATATATATATATATATATATATATATATATATACTTATAGCTGACTGCATCGTTTTCATTAAACCTTGAAAATGATTTTTTCATAATTATTTTTCATTTCGAAGCACTGTGCAAAAGAATGCTGATGTTTTTTGTTTATAATCGACATCTGTGTGATATTTATTTTAACGAAGTCTTACAATTTGAAACCTGAAAAAAATTCATAAATGTTTAAAAATTACATAGAAATCTTTGTTAATACAGTCGACGCTTGCTATTTCGAACTGGCTGAAACCAAGAAATATATTCGAATAATCCGACTCTAAAGAATATCTAAATCCAATTCACTATACAAAAAAATGCTGATGCGTTTTATTTATTATAGACAGATTTTTATGTTTATTTCAATGAATTCTTACAATTTGAAACCTGAAGAAATTTTATAAATGTTAAAGAAGTACATTGAAGTATGCTTTCTGTTAATACTGTCGACGCTTGTTACTTCGAACTGACAGGACCTAAGAAATATATTCGATTTATCCGACTCTAAAAAAAGAATAATGGTTTTACATTCTGTCACTAAAGAAGGAAAAGATGTATAACATCAAATTCCGAATTATTTTAACTGTATTAAATTATAAAAGCATATGGAATTCCAAAATAAAAACTTATGATATTCAAAAAATTAAAATTATTAGAAGCATGTTAATCTTAAATGCCAAAAAATATCTTACATTTACCGTAAACTGTGCATATAGAAATAGAGCATATATTAACCAGCTACATAAGATAGAAAAAATATATTTAAAGATACATTAAACAAAATACCAATATGTGTACATTCCTGACAAATAGAATGGACATATACCTGTCAGTAAAGACCTGAAATGCATAAGTTTCTAAGGCATAAAGTATAACCGTTTATATTACTAAAGACTAGTATAGACCTGCAAATGTATGTTAAAGTCCCTAAAGGTATTGTTATAATTCAATTCATACAAATGATACCATTATGTGGTGGAGCAAGCAATAATCTATATAAACTCTAAACACAGAATTATTAAATAAATTAAACTGTTTGATGGAAAATGGCGCAGAACAATTTTATGAACAATTTTATGAAACATTTGGTGCTCAACGAGCGAAAAAAATCAATGGAGCGGCTTGGGCATTTAAGGGCATGAAGTTCTTCTTGGACGAGGGCACACCGGCCCTCGGGCAGGCGGGCGAGTCCGATCCATAACCAGTCAGGATCGTAACACGGCACACTTTTCTTCTTTCTTTCTTTTCTGTGGTTTTTCTTCTTTTTTATATAAAATTAAGAACTATCAAACTATGTGTATCAGTTTTCAACGAATCAGTTACGATCCATAACCAGTCAGGATCGTAACACGGCACACTTTTCTTCTTTCTTTCTTTTCTGCGGTTTTTCTTCTTTTTTATATAAAATTAAGAACTATCAAACTATGTGTATCAGTTTTCAACAAAAAATCTGATTTTATTTTGTTTATTAAAAACGAATGAATTAAAAATTTTAAATAGCATCGGTGAAAAACAAGAAAAATATATAAACTTTCATTTAAAAAAAAAGCAAAGGAAATCGGCTCATACTTTGTCAAGATATTTCTGTTATTGACTTATTAAAGATTGTTTTGAGAAAATCTCCTTTAAAATTTTGCAACAATCAGCTCGTGTACTGTGCGACAAATATTGCAACATCTATATGGGCTTAAATTTTTAAAAATGGCTTTCAGATAACTTGCTAGGCATCCGGGAAACGAAAAAAAAAGTATTTTTGTAAGTCATAAAACTCCAACTACACCTTAATATTTAAAAACCATTTTACTGAAAAAGGTTCATACTGATAACTTTCAAATGTTCTTTATAATTATTTGATCGATCAGGCATTGCCCGGAACCGTAATAATACGCTAAAATGCACTTAAAATCTGTATTATTTATTTATTTAAGGTGGGGAATGCCCACTGTCTACGACAGCGTACACCCTCGGACTTTTACAATTGGATAATTTGAAACGAAAGTCGTTCTAAACGAACCTAGAATTGGTGGCCCGACTGCCTTCTCCAGCGGACCACTGGGCGTGCTATTCACACTTCAGTCTGTGTTTACTAACGAACCTCGAATATGAATGATTTTAAATATACACTGCTCAAAACAATTAAAGGATATTGCAGTTTTAGGTGGATTTTGTATCTGGTAAACTGTTTAGCTGATTGATACATGGTCGACAGACATAGTAGGTTATATGAGAATAAATTACACATGTTTGGCAGAAAAAAATGCATTTTATTGCGCATTTGTGTACTAAAGGAAAAAAACACAATTTGTGCATATGAGAAAAAAAGAATAAGAAAAGGTGTTTTCTTCAAAGAAAATCATTTTCAGTAGGGGGTATGGTTTCCACGGGCGGCCAGCAACGTTGAACACCTTTGAGGCATGGACTCAATGAGGCTATTAATGACGAGTTGGGGTATTCTGTCCCACTCTTCCAGAAGAGCTCTTTGTGGGGGTTGTTGGTGGCCAGAAACTCGTCTTCCTAGAGCGTCCCAAACGTGCTCGATTGGATTCATGTCTGGAGAACACGCTGGCCATTCCATTCGAACGATTCCTTTTTCGAAAAGGAAATCCTCCACCAGGTTTGCACGATGTGGCCTGCAGTTATCGTCCATTAACATGAAGTTATCTCCGATTGCTGCAGCGTAAGGGACTACAATAGGTCTGAGGATCTCATCCCTATATCGGCGACCAGTCAGAGCTCCATCTCGAATGATGTAGAGGTCAGTGCGCCCGTCAATGGAGATGCCACCATACACCAACACTCCTCCACCGCCAAATCTGACACTTTCGTGCACGAACGCAGGATTATTCCTACTGCCACGGTCCCTCCAGATGAAAATACGCCTATTATCCGGATGCACAGAAAAACGGGACTCGTCAGAAAACAGAATATTGCTCCATTCATTTCTCCTCCAGTTGACATGCTCGGTTGCCCACTCTCTGCGGTCGCGACGATGCCTTGATGTTAATCTAACACATACCATCGGTCGGCGAGCGTACAGACCTACAGCATGGAGCCGGTTTCGGACAGTCTGAGTTGAAATCGTGGTGCCTGTAGCCGAGCGAAGGTGTTGTTGGAGAAGAGTAGCGTTCATGGTTCGGTGTCTCCGAGCTGTTAACGCTAAATACCGATCTTCATTGGGCGTTGTTGCCCGTCTACGACCTTGCCCTGGTCTTCGGCCTGCACATCCACTCTCCAAAAAACGGTTCCAGATCCTGGAAATGACACTTTGTGACACTCCAATGGCTTGCGCTACTTCGGCTTGAGTTTGGCCCCCTTCTAACCTACCAACAATTCTCAAAGCTTCTGAATCTGTCAAATGACTTCGTTGAGACATCGTACTCATCGAAACAAAGCAATCACTGAATGCCGATCATCCTTGTCTTCATTCTCTTTTATCCAGTTGAAAGTCAAATTTCATTCGCTGCCGCTGAAGCGACGTTTTTGACGTCGAACTCAAAATTTGCATACTCCACAGTTTGAAAACCAGAAAAATTTGCATTTGTGATTCTCTTCTTCTATTTTCGGCAAAAAAAATTTCGTTTATATCTTTATTTTATATAAAACTTCAAATATCCTTTAATTGTTTTGAGCAGTGTATATTAAATGGAAATCTTTCTCCTGATGCGCATAACCAAACACTCCATCGAAAATGTTCCAGAGTAGAATTCTCCGAAAACGGGTAATTATTAATATATTTTTTTAAAACCAAAGCTATCGTTAGTAGAGAAAAAGCGGTAAAGTTGAAAACAAACGCGAATCGACCTCGGATTTTTTTTTTTAAATAATTAATATTAATACTTTTCAAAACCAAAGACACATAAAAGTATAGTGAATAAAAAAGGTTATTCTTTATTATTATTTTTTTAATATTTCCATTCGGGAACTGGATGCGTCAGTTATAAATATAAAAAGAAACATGAAAACCAACATTGAATAGAACTTCGGAAAATATTTTTTTTAAACTAATAAATATAATCCGTATATTTTTTTAAATTCGGAATTAGAAAGGACGTGTATCTAAATAAAGATTTTCTTCATTTTTGTCTGGAAAGCGAGTGCAATGCTTTTAAACGCAGAAAAGAGAAAATCTTGAAAACTGGCGCTTAAACGATATCCAAAAAATTTATAACTTATTTTTAGGGTTTCGTTCATCTGACGAAACCCTATTCGTCTCGCTCCTCTGTCTGTCTGTCTGTCCGTCACAGTGCCCGTTCATAGAAACTATATGTATTGGAGACTTGAAATTTTGAATACTTATAGCTGAACACCTCACATCGAATGACAAATCATAAAATTTTGAAAAAGTCTTATATTTAACCCTCAGGGCTCTAACTTGTGTATTTTAAGCTTTTTTTTTTTTTTCTAACTGAGTCCCTAACTAAGTTGAAGATTTGAAATATTGCTAAATTATAGCTATTCACTTACGTTCAAACGACAAATCATAAAATTTTTGAAAAAGTCTTATATTTAACCCTCTGGGCTCTAACTTGTGTAATTTAAGCTTTTTTCTTCTAACTCAGCCCCTAATTAAGTTGAAGGCTTAAAATTTTGCAAAATTATAGCTAAGCACTTACGATCAAACGACAAATCATAAAATTTCGAAAAACTCTTATATTTAACCCTCTGTGCTCTAATTTGTGTATTTTAAGTTTTTTTTTTTTTTTTTTTTTTTTTTTTTTCTAACTCAGCCTCTAATTAAGTTGAAGATTTGAAATTTTGCGTAATTATAGTTAAACATTTGTGATCACACAACAAATGGTAAAAATTTCAAAAAGTCTTATATTTACACCTTCGGTCTCTAACTTGTGTATTTTAAGCAATTTTTCTAACTCAGCCCCTAATTAAGTTGGACGTTTGAAATTTTACATACTTATAGCTGAACACTTGCGATCACATGGGCAATCATAAAAATTTCAAAAAGTCTTATATTTACCCCTCCGGTCTCTAACTTGCGTATTTTAAGCAATTTTTCTAACTCAGCCCTTAATTAAGTTAGAGACGTGAAATTTTGCATACCTATAGCAGAACACTTGCGATCACACGAAAAAATCATAAAATTTTCAAAAAGTCTTACATTAATTACCCTCCGGGCTCTAACTTGTGTATTTTAAGCAATTTTTTATCCTCCCCCCTTTTCACCCGGGTGGGGGGCACTTTTCTAACTTTTGCCGACACCCCTTTGACCGCTCTTTCATATTATGCACCATATACTTACATATTTTAGTTCCACTTTTTACCACCTGGGGGCGCCTGCCTATATCCGGTGCTATGGGCCCGACTCCCTCGACTAATATATCTACGGATAGGTTGTAAAATGGAGTTTCGTTCGGATAAAGGTTTGTTTATAATACTGTGCCCCTCCTGGTTGCGCAATGTGGAACTAACAAAGAATAAAGTGTTTTGAAAGGAATATTGACGAAACCCTCTGTGCGATCTGTGATCATACTTACCCACTTGTTTTCTTTTGAAAAAGTAAATGTCAATATTTTGTATTTGTAATAGCAATCACTGGAACTGTGAAGGTAACACGAAGATTTTCGTGTTTTTCTTTTTCCTTTTTTTTTAATGATCGGGCGATCGGGTTTTCAAAAGAAACCGAACGCTTTAATTTCGTCTGCTTGAAGCACATTCGGCCAAACGCCGGGAACTCACCATTTTCGATGTTCATTAGAGATTTTAATTAACATTGCGGCTAATTATTTAACAAATAATACAAAAAATAAATAACAATAAAACCCCGAGACTTAGGTGCATTCGGACCTATCTTCGTCCATCGTCATCCAAATTTTTATACATCTAAGTGCGCTAGATTTCCTTAGCCATCGCAAAAATCAGACGGACCAGTACTTTTCTTTTATTAATATAGATCTTATTATTTTTCCAAAGGGTGAAGTACAAACTGAAAATTTTCGTTTCATTTCCCATTAAAATTGGAAAATTTAAACATAAATAGGATGTAAGCTCATTTTGTTTTATTCAGATTGCCAAAATGAAACATACAGATTTTACTTTAATTTTATTAATAAAGCAGACGATATTTTTCTTAAGAAGTTATTGAAGTTTATACAATAGTAATCATTTTCCAATTATGCTATCGATTGTCCTAGAAGTTTTATATTAAAATGTAGGCGGTTTAAAATTAGTTTAATTAAATTCAGTTTCATGGCTGGCTCTTTTCGGTTTTTGTTTCATCATTGTATCCAAAATTTATACCTAAAATATAACTATTAACATAAAAAAACGGTGTAGCAAATTTCATAATTGTGACTTTAAATAAGATTTAAAAAGGAAGAAAAGATCGGATTCTCAATGATTTGGAACATTTTTAAAAATCTCAAGTTCGATAGAAACAGTAACTAGCATATTTATTCAAATAACGTGGTTGCTATGGAAACATACGATGTTTATAACGTGTAAGGCTTTTTAAATACATTTATTAATTTTTTGATTTAAAAAAAAATATCATTCCTCAAATACATATATTTTTTATCTCTTTTAAATAAATACAAAATGATTTTTCTTGTTACTGATACGATCGAAATTTATGTAATGTAATAATTCAATATAAAGAACTATTCGGGGAATATTTATTTGATTATCCATTTTATTGAAATAGCGATATTTCTGTTAAAAATGGCAACGCAATACGTTTGTTTAGTTTTATGCGTTTAAAAATCATGTCTTCTTGGAATGATAATTTTTTCGTGAATTCTATATTAATTATAATTTTTATAATAGAAAAGCAACATATGTTTTTTAATGTAGGGTGATAAACATAAAAGCAAAATGTTGGATTTTTCAGGTATGAATTTTATGTACATTGTTACCAAATAATTTCGTTTAAGAATATAATTTGTATTATGAATTTTTAATTATTTGCAATCCAGATTAAATAAAAAAAAAATGCTACAAAGCATTCACATTTTCATTTTTGTTTAATTAATTTTTAGAGATACTCAAAATAGCTTAAAAAAATTCATAAAAAAATATTTATTTTATGTTATATTGTTGTGTGGAATGTTTTCTCGCTCTCTCTGGAATTCGAGTGCACCTTTTCCTTCGTAGAATAATTACGGTTGAATGCATGCTCTTTTCAATATCTGAAATAATTGAAAAGCTTTAATTTGATTAAGGTTTTATTATTTTTTTATTTATTTTTGCATAAAATAAGTTAAACGGGAACAGTAACTTAGTTCACGGTATTTCATCTGCTTTAAATTTTTGTTTGAGTGGAATTTAACATAATAACATATAAATTATAAATTAGCAGCGCCGGCGCGTGATTTTCTTGTAGTGAGTGAAGAAATATTATAGCATAATTTTGATAGAAAAAATTATGAATTATGTTTCTATGTCGCGTAAAATTTTTATACTTTACAATTTTCGTACATATAGTATAACAGCAATGTTAATTTTCATGCAACCACTATCTGTAAATGCTGATGCATTCTAATAATTTTGGGTGGCCTTGTACAAGGGCTGTTGATCATATATACGCCTTACATAACATGAAAAATTTGTTCAGCTGCAAAACACACTTGAAGAAATAACTGCGAATCCCATTCTAGTTAATCAGTTTATCATCTTATTTTCAGGTGTAACTCACTTAATTTTTGGAATATCTGCAAAATATCACTACACGGGTCAATCAATTCATCTACTAACTAAATAAAACTTTAGATCCTTTTCTTTTTGAAAATTTTAAATTTTATTTTAATTTGAAAAATTTGTCAAAAGTGGTCCAAATTCAGCAACTGGTCGCCTAAGTTGAACCACCAGTCTCCTAAATTGGACTAAATAAAATCAGGCTGTTTTAATGACTAGGGAATATAACTAATTTTATTAAAAGCAAAGTTTGCGGTTACTGAAACAATCAAACAAAATAACAGCAGTGAAATATAAAGAAATCAAATATCTGAAAATAAGAGTAATTGTTTTAAATCAAAATGTAGTCAAAATATAAATCAAAGTTGTCAGTAATTAAGAAAAGAAATTATGAAACTAATTGCCAGTTACTTGAATATCATGTAAGGAGTGATGCAAAGCTTACACATGAATTTCGTTTATTGATGTTTTTTCCAGCGCACACAACATGGGACCGTATTTGGCAATCTGAACACTGAATCATTTCTGCTGTTTTATTTTCTTAAAATCAGGCAAAACCAATCATCACTATCTAGATTTTAGGTAGATTTCGTAAGAAATACTACCTATTGCAGTCGTTACCATGGTGCGACTTTTGAAAAATTCCTTCATAACTTTTCATTACATGACCCCAGGAACCCAAAACCACCCCCACCAAAAATGTTTATATGTATATATATATATATATATATATACCGGGTGTCCCAAAAAGGACTGACTGATTTTAAAATTCAATAACTTGCAAACGGTGACAGATATTTAAAAATTTCTTGCAGGAGGGTTATGCATAAGGTTAAAAGTTTTATTACAGTGATTTTCGATTTTAGTTCGAATTACAAACAATAGATGGCGCTGTAAGCAATAGTCGCTAAATACAGGCTCGATTTCTGGTCCTTTCTCTTGTTCCATGCTGAAAAAGGAGATGGAAATGTATTATCCGGGCCACGAAGTACCAAAAATCGAGCCTGAATTCAGCGTCTATTGATCGCAGCGCCATCTATTGTTTGTAATTCGAACTAAAATTGAAAATCACTGTAAAAAAACTTTTGACCTTATGCATAACCCTCCTGCAAGAATTTTTTAAACATCTGTTACCGTTTGCAAGTTATTGAATTTTAAAATCAGTCAGTCCTTTTTGGGACACCCGGTATATATATGCATGTATGTATGTACTAAATTTTGTCCGCACGATAAAAGTCGCAATTATGCACGGAACGTCTTCAAACTCGCCAACAACTTTAAGATAGCTAATTTCTCGGCGGGGATTGAAAATGACCAAAATCGGTCCAAGGGAATGGGAATGGGGAAGGTTTAAAATTTTGAATACCGTCTTAACAAGATTCTGATAAAACCAGCTTTTACACAACAATGGCAGGAAAAAATAAATATTTTTCGTTATAGCTGTTGCCAACAATTAAAAAAAAAGCAATAAAATTCTCACCACAACAATTGCTTTTCTAATGCAGTGTTTTCACGTGAAAAATTAAATTAGATAAACAGTTTGACGAATTAAAAACAAATTGAATATTACGTCATAAGTTTTCTAGAGCAAGATTTCTGCATGAAAATTCAAAATGAAATAAATAGTTTGACGAATTAAAAAAAAAAAAAAAAAAAAATATTGCGTCATATTGAAAATATAATGGACCATAGCAGATGAATATGTAAAGTCATTGAGTTTGAAGAAACGTATTAAAACATGATAAAAACCCGAGTATGGAAATATTAACATATTTTAACACTTTGAGGTTCTCTGAATTTGATTTAGCCATTTTTAAACCTATTCCATATACATGCGTGTGTGTATATTAGAATTTTCACAAAACGTTTAGCTCCCTAGAGCTCATTCTTAGCGAAGGAACTGGGTTTATCTTTAATCTTGATTTAGGTTTTGTTGGTGAATTTAGTACTTAACTTCGAAATCTACCTCCGCCTGTAGGCCCAATCCGGCAGGGATTTTTTTCTTTTTAGATTCTGAATTATTATACTTTTTTTTGCAACAGAAGTTTTCTTTACATTATGATTGTAGTTCTTCCCTTCCATCATTTACTTGCTAATTGTATCACGCCTATTTTTTTTAAACTTGATGTTCCAATTGCTTTTATGCTGTGATAGCTTCCTTTTAGTCGATTTTTTGTGTTTTTTCCTTTCAAGGTTTACTTTATATGGCGAAGATGTTAACGCAACTGTTTTTTAGTTCCCTCTGTACTTTTATTTCACTAAATTTAGCAAAGGATATAACATTTCGAATGATTTTTTGGCTTTTGGGGAGGATTTGTAGCTGCAGCCTTATTGCAGGTCAATTTTTCACAATTTACTCTCTCCTTTTTGTTTCCTATATCTTTAACAGCTTTTGCTGTCACCTTTTTTTTATTCCAGACAGTTTGTCTGTGTCTTTTTCAATATTTTCAACATAATATTATAAAAGTTTAAAAAAAAATATGCTCTATTGAAAAATACGCTACGATTAATTATACGCAAACATTATATATTCAAACAGTGTTGAATAAAGCCCCCTCCCCCCGAAAGGTTTGAGGTTTTATGCGTTTTAATAGTAAAAATGTTTAATTACACCCTCCAGAAGTGTAAAAAGTCTGCCCTTCCTCACGGAATCGAAAATATCCTCCAGGTGGAAAATGTTTGAATTCAACTCTGTAAACCAAATACCCCATAGGAATAAAGAATTCAAAGAAAATAAATACAAATACATACAAGATAAAAGAAATTGCAAACAAAATTTATTGCATAAACATGTAAAAATATTTTTATGTTTATATAGGCCTAAATTGTATTAAAAAAGCAATCCAAACATACCCCCCTCAAAAAAAAAAAAAAAAAAAAAAAACTAACTTGCATGAAGATAGTAATCCATTATAAAATATTAAAAACATTAAAAAAAATAGTGTACAAACCGTACCGTCGTCGAAATTCATTACTTACTTTTCAAAATTTATGATCGCATATCTGATCCAATTTAAGCAACTTAAATTGGCCCAATTACAGCAACTGCGCCATTTTTTAAAACAGATAATCTCAAGACTAAGAACAAAAACGAAATCAAACAAATCCGCGTGAAAAATATGCGCAATAAATAGATGAATTTATGTATGTATATGAAAACATAACAACTTACCTTAGTTTTAACGTATTCACTTACGTTTAGTAGTAAAAAAGTAGATCAAAACAGCTAACTTTAGGTTTTTAAAAATTATCTGAAAACAACACGTGGTTGGCGGTTGCTTCTTCTAATCATGAGTGACGTCATTCTGATGAGTAACATTTCAGCTGTAGATGGCGTCTCTTGCTGTAATTAACGGCAGAATGGCAACGGTCCAGTTAAAGCGGCGGTCCAAATATGGCTACTCTCCCCTATATAATGACACAACACTCTTTTTGAACATATAATTGACATATAATTTTCTGACAAGAAATAAAGATCATGCAGCGCATATTAGATAAAGAGAGATAAAATACTTTCTAGCACCGAGACGCCAGTACTATTTCCGTATTTCAACGGAAATTTTCCTTCATACATTCCTGAAAAACGAAAACTTTTCTGTAATTTACGGGGGAAATTTCTGTTAAAATACGGAAATAGAACTGGCGTCTCGATTGCCACTACAATTTCCATATTTTAGTCAGTCTTTTTACCGTGTACAATTTCTGTCGTTTAGTTTACTAGCAACAAATTCAGGGGTGTAGTACAGGGTATATGGTGGTGTACGCCCTATTCTTTCTGGATTTTACGCCATATACCTTCTGGAAAAATAATTAAAATGAGGCGAGTGACACGTGTCGTTAGAACTGGAGCAAAGAATGACATGATGAATGGAATTCGCTGTATCAGTGTCTAAATAACCACATCATTCCCTAACTATCAGTTCCTTTGACTTAAAATTGAGGTTTTTATTTTAATCCTTTCGGCTCCGAATTTTTTTCCAAAAGAAATTACTTTTAAACTTAAACAAATTCAAAGTAGCTATCTAAATCCAAAAGTTAAGCTTTATTGAAATTTCACGAACTTGTTATTTTACCATGCAATCTAACTAATATTATTAATATTACAATAGATTAAGGGAGAATTTCTGAAGACGTTTGGAAAAAGTCTTATCACAACAGGATTAAACAGACATAACAATTTTCGAGTACTTTTTTTTTCATTAATTAGTATAATTGGCCTCTATTTTCTATATTTCAATAGACAAACGTGTCCGTGCGTAACGCTGGCGTCACTTTGACTGTGGCTATAGCAGACGATTGGAGTTCATTTTTATTGCAATTTTTAAAACTTCTGATTACCGCACTTTTTCAATTTTTACGCCGTGGAATAGGGAAAAAAATGTACATTCAAATGCAATTTGTTTGAAAATTATATCGAATATATTTTGAAAACTGTATCTCAATTTACTAAATTTTGATCGTTTTTATATAAATTTTCAAGCATGATTTTTTTTTTTTCAAATCTAATTCTACCGCGCGCAGACGATTACGAAAGATAAATCCGTTTGCACTTAAATTACTAATATAAATAACTCATTATTTGATTCCGGCTTATATTTCTTTACGAAATTCAAACCTTCATCACGTCAAATTTTAGACATGGAATCGAATTTCCCTTTTCGTCCTACTGAAAGGAACAGAATCAAAAAGGTCGATTGCAAATAGCGATTTTTAGAAATTTCTTCGGCCATTAACTCCTGAGACGAGGCCAATATGAAAATATCGCTTTTAATACGTTTCAAAATTTTATTAGAATGCATTATTGCTATTTTTCATATAAATATGATTTTTAGTATTGTTAATGGGCATTCTTAAAAAATATATATAATGTAAAAAATCTATTAGAATTATCAATAATAAAAAAAAGGAGACCCGTGCGAGGCTTTCTCACCGCAATTTTTGAGATTATTTGCTGATTCGTTTTTCCATTATTTTTTGATTACCTGCAATTCTTTTTATCAAACAGCGTGTTTTATATGCGAAAAGCCGCTTGCAGAATTTTTCGAAAATACCTCATTCATCGCTATGCTTTCAGTATGTGAAGAGAAAAGAAGATGTTAACATCAGAAATAATATATATGATGGTTTTTACCTATATTTTGTAACTCAGGAAGCCCAGGCTATCCCCTTGTAAATTTAAGAAGCGACACATTCTTCTGAAATAAAAGCATCACCAACAATATAAAGAGATTTAAGCAAACTTTTTGTTTTATTTCTAAATACGGAAAAAATAAATGAAGTCATAATAATAAATGCATAAGCATATACTATCATTAGTACATGCAGATAATAATAAAAAATAGTTGATAAGATAAAATAATAGTCAAAGTAAAGTCTTATCCTATTAATAGGGCGCTTGGGGTTTAAGTAAATGCATATTAATAGACCAGGAGGTGGCAGCGCAGGCAATCAAATCAATTAGTTGGAGGCTGAAATTCCAGAATTAGATAAAACTCGATTCGCATATTAAAACGCAATTGGTCTGCCAAGTCATATCTTGGTGGAAAATACCTGAAAACCCGATTTTATCTGTTGTCTCGTAGGTTTACCATTTTGTTAGTCCCAGTCCTCCATGTTTTTATATCTTTGGATGCAGGAAAACATATTGATAAACCTCCGAGTCAACCACTAAAATCGGGTCTGAAGATAGTTTCCACCAAGATCCTTTACAGATCAGTTGCATTTTAATATGCCAGTCGAGTTCTGTCTTATCCTGAAATTTCAGCAGCCAACTCGATGAGGTGATTGTCTGTGCAGCTGCCTTCCGATCTATAACTTTAATTAATATACTTTAATACTTCCTAATACTCCTTTTGCGTAAACTGTGTTTTGTCATTTGAAGTTCAACAAATTAAAACTATATACAAGAAATTTTGTCGGATATGTTTTCAGAATTGATAAGCATTATTGTTTCATTTTTCATAAATGAAAAACGTGTATACAAGTCCATCTATAGACTTTATCTATCAAAATACAAAAATAAAACTGTAACTTTGACGTAAAAACAAAAAAATACATTTGCTATCGCAAAAGGTGTTGTACTGACGCATGAAGGTATTTTGCATGCTGTTTTCATTAGTTGATAAAAATCATCTAATTTATGATTATTCTTTTATTTGAAATGATTTCCAGTTTCAATTACACTTCGTCACTTTTTTTTTCTTTACTTTAAAGTATTGTGAATTAAATTCATAATGTAATTTATTTAAACACGATTTTTTAAAGTATATATTTCTTTTTTTTTTTTTTTCGAAAAATCTAAACTTGTGCCTCTCTGTAAATGTATATGTAGTAAATTTTATGATTCTAACTGGAGTGCCTATTGCGCTTTACTGTATTTGTGTCAAATGTGTTTTCTCTTACGAATGTGAACACCTGTGATAACGTACAGGCAAAAAGTGTATAAGCATTGTGGACGTCAGTGATTGCGTCGTTCTCTGCATAATGCTTTTCAAATAGGATTTGTTTGAGCATTTGGACTGCATTTCAACACACATCTAGCATAAACGACATTTATCTATCACTCCATGCAATTTAGAAATGTATTGTTTCGCATGTTTTTCGTTTATCCCGGCAATCGTGAGATATGTTTTCACAGCGTAATTTTTGCAGACAAAAATGTTATTAATTCTCTTTTAATATTTACTTGTTTAAAGGCAATTTAAAAGGTTATAAGTAAGAATAACAGACAAATGAAATAAAAAATACAATATATTTTTAAATGAGACTCGCATATAAAGAGTTGCATAATGGAATGGTGATATTTTAGATCCAATTCAAAATTTATTAAAAATCAATAATGCAAAAAATATCAACGGTTCATTTTATAAAGTTAGGTTTTCACATTATAAATGTTGCGTCTCTACTTATAAAAAAAAATTGAATATTAAAGTTTTGTTTAATAGTAGACTGTTTGTTACGAAAACTTTTTGAACACATTTTTATTTATTTATTTATTTATTTTACTTTACTATACTATCTCTTTCAACCTTTATACGTGGACCTTTGGTGACTTATCACTTGCTTGGAAAGAAACAACAACAACAACAACAACAATAACAAAAACAGATAAATATCTTTTTCTTATAATACTTTAATTTGGTGCTTAACTATTTAAATTTGTATTTATAGTTATTTGAACAGCTTAATTTCGGAGCTAAGCAGGAAAAAATGAATGCATGGGAGGATTTTTTTCTTTTCAGATCTACATAATAATTATTTTTTCAAAGAAATATTTTTTCAAAGAAGTGTTATTGGTCCCTACAAATAAAATTTTAAAAAAATAATTAAAGGTTGTGGACAAGTAAAATTGGTTTCACTCATAGTTTTTTACATTGTTTTATTACAAACAACCTGGGGTTTTGTATGCAAAGACGGAATTTTATAATAGATATTTATCCACTTTGTGATATGCTAGAATTATAAGAAAATTACTTTCACAGATATATTTCTAATGCAAATTAATGTTTTAATATTTTTACAATTTTCTCGTACAAATGTATACGAGTTAAAACAACAATATATTTAATAATACCGGAATAAACGCTTGCGAAAATATGCCTAATGACTATGAAACTGCAACAGTGAAACAGTGTTTTTTTTTTTTCAAATTATGTATATAAAATTTACTTAGGGGGCTATCTACATATTAAAACGAACCATAACTTTGTTTTTTCTATAGCAGTACACAATTCTGACACCATAAATGAATTCTACACCATTTAATTAGCCAAAAAACAATTTTTTATGGAATTTGTACCATAAGTTTACGAGAAATTAATTATTTTAAAACAAGCGTATTTTAAGGGCTGTATCCAAATTGAAGTTCCGTACTCAATTGTTAACCGAGAGAGCCCCGTTCTTGATCAAGGCATCTCAAGCGTCACTCAAGCAGTCAATGAAATCTGCTAGATTACAGGACAGAAGAAGAAATTTCAAAATATCTAGTAGTAGGAGAGCTGTTGAACATTTTTGAGTAGATATTTGAGGCACCCTGAAAATTTGTGCAACACTTCTTTTGTAATGCCTGAATACAAAATCGAATGCCTGGCTGAAGGATCGTGGCCCAAAAACTGTCCCAGACACGTGTCAAGTGCCATTTGGCAGTTGACACGTGTCTGGCACAGTTTTTGTGCCGACTAAAGTGTCTGTCATTTTCAAAATATTTTTTTCTAAGCATAATATTATTCTGCCTCAATCTCAGCGTGCCTCAAATACCTTTTTGGGGTAGTCAAAAAATGGCACTTGACACGTGTCTGCACAGTTTTTGGGCCGACTAAAGTGTCTGTCGTTTTCAAAATATTTTTTTCTAAGTATAAATATTATTCTGTCTCAATCTCAGGGTCAGCTAGGTGGGGAGGCCTACCAAATGGCTTAAGCACTCACAAGCCCCACCCAGCGGTTTCCATCTACTACCGCCGACACCACACACACACAAAAAAAAATAAAAATAAAAATAATAATAATAATAATAATAACAATAATAATAATAAATAAAAGGCCCGAAGGGACCTACAGGAAAGCCAATTGAGAATATTAAGATTAAATACAATATAAGTACAATATATACACGATGGAAAGCCCAATTTTTACTGGGCGTTTAAGAGAGAAATTTAGATATTTGTAATTAATAAGATCATGAGATAATAGATAATAGGATTTTTAAACTTGTTGGAGCGGCAAAAGCTCAATTACTCTGCAAAGCTGGGCGTTCTGCAAAAATACAATAAAAGCTACGTATATGTATACTAAATTAGAAAGAGATTCATAATTTTAAAAATAATGTAGAATATAAAAAATAGGTAAAATAGTGAATAATTATGATGAATATTATATAATTATACACACACAAAAGTTCAAAAGTCTATTGTTCTTGCAACAGTTCAATTATAGTTCAATCGTGTTGTTTGTGGCTAAGAGTTTATTTTGAATTGGTGGTATCTGTCTATTTGTTAAGATACGTTCTCATCATCATCTATAAATGGCAAAACATTTTGAAATAATGGTTGTTTTCTAAAACTTTCATACATTCAATTATCTTTTGACAAAATGATGGATTTGACAAAACCACTGAGAACCACTGAGACAAAGAAATTTTTGGAGATTTTCTTATATGGTAATATGATGTAAGGGTACAGTTAAAGATATAATGCAATGATGTAGCTCGCTGACCGCATTCATATAATGGAGAAGGAACCCTGTCAAATTTATAAAGATATGATGAAAATGGGCCGTGGTTAGTGGCAGACAGAAAAAGATTTCTATGCAGCAGGATTCTCTTTTCCGAGACTTTTGGGGCTAAAGCGTATGTGTACCGTCCTGTTTTACCATAGTCCCAGCGAGTCTGCCATTGTTCGTGTAGAGATGATTTTAGAAGCTTCTTCAAGTAAGAAGGAGGGTTGGGAAAGAATTTGTATTTGGCATGTGATGTGGCTTTGGTTGCTTCTTTTGCCAAAGAATCTGCATGCTCATTCCCCACATTACCCACATGCCCACGGACCCATTTAAAGATGATCTTTTTTCTTGTTTCTTGGAGTAGTTTGATAATTTGTACTGCGATGAGATTTTTTGAAAAAACATCTACTATTGCTAAGAGACTTGAGAGACTGTCCGAGTGTATTAATACTTCTTTATGGGGGGGAGTTCCTAATCCACAGCACAGCCTCTTCTATGGCCAGGAGTTCTGCCTGAAAAACAGTATTTTCTTTACTTAACTTAGTTTGATCCTCGTGGATTAACTCTCCTCTCTGATACACACAGAAGGCATATGCCGTTTCATCTTCCATCTTGGAATCATCCGTATAAATGTTTATTTCTACATGTGGAGTATTTTCTGGATCTATTTGAAAGAAATATTCTTTAAATGGTTCAACTTGATCTGACTTCATTTTTGGTTGGTAAAATATTGGTTCTTGATTTCCTGTCGGGATTCCAAGACGTAAGATTCTTCCTGTTGTTGCTATATATTCAAGTTGAAGTGCCAAGGGCGGAATACCTGTTAAAACACAAAGGGCTTCCGCCGAAGTTTTTCTGTAGGCACGTGAAACTAATAACAGGCATTGGTATTGTATTGATGAGATCAGACGAAGCCCATGGGCTTCGTCTCAATCTCAGCGTGCCTCAAATACCCTTTTTTGGGGGTAGTCAAAAAATGGCACTTGACACGTGTCTGGCACAGTTTTTGGGCCACAATCCTTCAGCCAGACATTCGATTTTGTATTCAGGCATTACAAAAGAAGTGTTGCACAAATTTTCAGGGTGCCTCAAATACCTTCCCTAAAATGTTTAACAGCTCTTGGACTATAGTCACTTCTATCACACACGGCACCTTAAAACATCATTTTGCCGTTTTTTAAGCATAATTTGAAAACTACTTGGAAGAAAAGTGTGAAATTTTGGATTTCCATAAAGCAGACTTAATAAATCTAAATCCATCAAAAAAATTGTAGGTTGCAATTATTAATTTTTCGAATATTAATTTCATAATTCATAGGATAAAATTATAAAAAATTACAAATTCAACGCATTTATGTTTGGGTATAGTAGTATTATTGCTACACAAAAAAATAGCACATTAGGAGCATAATTTCAGGAGATATAAATAAAAATATGGAAATGTAATTTAACATTAGAAGCAGTAAATTTTGAATGTTTATAATTAAAATATTTATTATTCAAATGACTTGAAATTTGGTGTCTAGGCATAGTTTGAACCGAAGATTTGAAATATCTCGTTAAAATTGGGTATTGCCATTGAAAAAAAAATGAAGTTTGGATTAGTTTTAATACGAGTATGTAAATGACCCACTGAGCTAATTTTATATGCATCATTTAAAAGTAGACTTTATTTCAATCGTTCGGTACCAGTCACTTTCGTCTACGATAATTTGTTGAGGAGTTAGTAGGGGATGTTTACTTTTTTTTTTTTTCCACGGCTGTACATCACAGGGGAAGCTCTGTCATCACAGGATTTTTTATAGCTCGTGGAAAAGTGCTGAGATGGCTTGTTGCTACTAGCCTGCGATTCCCATATAATATATATATAAGTTTTTCCTCCTCATGTGGTAAAGTATGAGAACTTTATATAAGGAAAAGGCATGTTTACAAACAAACACTTTCACCAACCAATCTATCTACTACATTTTTCATTGCCGGAATCATCATGGCGACGTTGACTAATTGTATTTCAAAGCTGTTAATCCTAGATCAATCAGATCATCTGAATTCTTATGTACAGTAGGAGTTATAAAGATGGAAAGGAAATTACTGTGGATTCACAATAATTTTACCCACATAGACGCCAGCTGCCCTTTCCTTATACTCCCTGCGTCACTTAAAAAAGTATATGTACAGCAGTGCTACTGTAGAGGTTAATAAAACGAGAGTTTTGATTTTCGTTGCAATTAAATAACGCTGAAATCTAACGTAGATGTTATCTGAGAACTTCTCAGTATTGCCTTTAGATATATAATAGAAATTATGTAGCCATATTTCCGGCAAGAACAAACTTCTGAAATGGGATTCTCACATTGTATAGGTGTTTAGAAAACAGAGTTAAATCACTTTGAGCCAAAATCAATATAATTTTCTTCTAAATATAGTTATTTTACTATAAAAAGAAGGACGTGTCCTACAGAATTATCAATTGCTACAAAAGTACACAAGATAAACTCTGTAAATTCTGATGTAGTATCTGGTAAAACTGTCTATCAGAATGTGAAGAATATAACTTTCTTCGCAGAATGGATTCACTGAAAGTTAAATAAACCTGAACTGATTAAGAAAAGTTTAACAATCATGCATTAGCGAAAATGGAAATGAAGCAAACATGCAATCCAGCATAGTACAAGATCAAATATATTTATAAAGTCAAACCATCGCTTTCGCTCTATTCTAAAAAAAGAAGCTAACGCTGTTTCCCCAGTTATTGAATTTATTGGACTCTTTCACTTTCCCGGCTTATTTTGCAAAAACTATTGCATATAAAACATACAAAGTGATAGTTTTTAGAGAAATGCATGACAAGTAAGCTGAGGCAGACAGTTTTTAAATCGAAGAACTATTTTAAGCACCATTTAATGTTGAAGAAGTTTATAAGTTTTATAGGATCAAAAATTACGCATAACAATTTAACCGTCTTTTTCATGCATATACTTCACTAGATTGTAGTGTGAAGTATTTTTTAAATTTTTCTATTTTTTTCTCAATTTTTTATTTAAAATTTCATCATTTGACTTGAAATTTAATTCATAGACTGAAATAGTTGTTTTTGTGAACTGTTGACAGATTTTGAAAAGCCCGAATAATATTTCCGAACCCGTTTCAACTGAAAAATATATTTGTATGTAAAAATATAAAAAGAAAACTTTAGAATAGTTAAGTTACTAAGCGCAACAATAAAAAAAATTAATAAAATAATGATGAAAACACGTCATATTTAAAAATGTTCTCAAATCTAATGACCAATTTCTAAGACATTTCTAAATTCATTTTTGTTTGCATACATACCAAATTGGCGGCTGTTCTTTTTAAGAGCCTACGTAATTTTTGTGTTTGTTTTTATGTGTTATTACTATGGTTTTTTATTTGTTGTTGTTTTGTGTATTTTTTTTTTCGATAAATACAGAAGTTTTTCCAGAAAATTCTATCAAAGTGGGAGTAAAAAACAGAATTGATGGACTCGACAGTGTAGAATAAGATAAAAACTGCCGTCCCGAGACAACAATCGCTTATTAATTAAGATGTAACTCATTTATCGGAAAATGACAAAAAAAAAATCTGTTCAATAACAAATCACTACAGTAATCATTCCGAAAATAGCGCTCATTTTTGTTTAAAAATCGGGTAAAAAACGTATCAGAAAATTGTTCGTTGTTGAGAGGGGAAAATATTTTCTTTTTGAGAACCATCTTAAAATGTCATATTTAAAATGATTTTTATAACGTCAGAAATTAAAAATTTTTTTATAGTTTTTATAAATGTCGAGGAGGCATAGACATTTTTTACGTAAAGCATTATTTAAGTTAAAATTTATTTAATCTTAATAACAGAATAGTTGGAACCGAATAGAAGAATAAATTGAAGAAAAATAATTGTCTAATCCAATAATAGATAACTTTTTACCAAAATGTTGAAAGTGAGAAAACATTTTCAGAAAATAAATTTGATTAAAATGCAAAAACAATCAATAAACTAAAAGGAAAATTATAGTTTTCGATATAGATTAATAAAAATACGAAATTAAATAATTCTTTAATAAAATCGTTTGTAGTTTTGCATTGAGAATAATAAAAACGTAGGCTACTTAAAACTGGAATGTAACTATGCGGAAATTTCTCATTTTTTATTTTACCATTTCTAGAAATAAGATATTTTGTTATAAAAAATATAAGCTCAAGTGAATGAAAATTTATATTTGTTAAAAGATGAAAGACCACCGTATAAGTGAGTTATATGTTAAACTTGACAAAAATTAATTAATTTTAATGGAAATAATGAAAATTGTTTTAAAATTCTTTCCTTATTCTGTTTTGTCGCAAAATCCTAACTAATTACAAGCAATATAATAATTTTGATCAGCCTGTGAAATAACTGTGGACACATTCAAAGTACTGCACGTTATTAAATTGTAAAATCAAAAAGTAATTATTTATACACTATTTATCAAGAGATTCCTACCCTTTTATTATTTGTGATTCTATAATTTTTAAATTAATTTTATGAAGAGTATTATTCGTTTTTATATTAAACTATTTAAAGTATTTTTCGCTTCGTATTTCATCTAAGCATTTTTAATAATTCGTAATATATAAAAAAATTACAATTTCATTTATTTATTTCTATTTTCTGAATTACATTAGAATATAAATACATAAAGGGATCATCTTAGTGATATCAGATCAAAAACAACTCTTTGTAAATGGAAAAACCACGCCATAAACTTAAAACGCCACCGTTATTCATGCAGTTTTCATACACAGTACCACACACCTCACACATAAAAGGAAGTGATATCTCATGTGTGTGCCGTTTGCAGATCTATCACTATTCATAATTTTGGAAATGCCTCGCTGTGTGGGACAGTATATGAAAACTTCTTGGCGATCTCCACGAATGTATAAGTTGTGAATTTTTTTAATAATGTTAAGAAATATTGGCATGGTAATCCATATATTTAAAAGATCAGGCTATTTTTTTTTTCAGGGCTGCAGAATCGGAGTTGAACACAGACCCATTTTTGAGCAAAATATTCGGAGTCGGAGTCGCTAAAAAACAAGCAGACTCCGACTCCGACTCCAGCTTTTTTTGTTTTGCAGTTTGAAGTTAAATTAAACCAATTATATCAAATTTAAAATCTATAAAATGAATTATTATGGCTATTTCTGGACTATACCAGACTACCCAAGTTAAAGATGTCTGCCAAGTTATTGCCCGGTTTACACAGTAGGTAAAAACCGTTTTTTATTGAAACTAGTGGCTATTTTACATTTACTATATGAGTACTATACCTCACATTTTTTGCGTTTGCTGAAACCGAGGAAAAGAGGTAGTCTACAAGGGCCCAAGGTCCACAAAACGAAGGCAATTTTTTAAATGGTCCGGGTGTGCAAAATAAAGACTATTTTTGTTTCTGGTCCTAACCGGAGCGGTAAAAAAATAAGCAGGCAGACCGACCCAGTATAACAAATTTGAAAGAAAAAAAAAACGACTATAAAGGAACAATTTCCAAGGAACATGGCTGGATGCGGGGAGAATAAGCACAAATGTTCTAATGAGCTGATGCTTGTTTGACGACATCAATACAGAAATATAATATGTCCAACTTAGACATCGGCATCAGACAGATTGTGTCTGAATCCGAGTTTATTTTTTTCAATATAGACTCGGGTCGAGTCATAACTGGACTTAATTATTCCAGGACGTGTTGGGCGCAATTTGTTTTCTAAAAATAGTAATAGCTATAAAGAATTTTAGTTAACGGAATCTTTTATAAAATTAATAAATCGGTATGCGAGTACTGCGAGTACGTCTAAAAGTAAATTTCTAGATTTCGCCGGCACTCAGATTAGAACTTTAAGTAAAGAGCGCGAATGTTTACCTGTAAATGTGTAGCTGGCAAACTTAACATCAAGTTTGGAAATATATTTATTAAACATTGATTCATTATTGTAATTATTTTTGTTATTTTTTATAAATTCAATCAATCTTTTAAAGAATCTTTTTTTCCGTCAATCGGATCTTTTAGTAATTTTCATTCGTCGAATTCGACGGGTTTGAACTCCTAATAATATACATAATTAAAAACACTGCTACATTAGGGTGGTCACAAGAAATCAATTTTCGAATGTTTTCTGGTGGACCCCCCAAAAAGTCGCCATAGTCTAGAAAATGAGATTGGCAAAGTTTTAGTTTATTTGGATAATATTAACCCGTGCCTCTTTGAGGTTTAAGTATGAAGAAAACGCGATTTTTCGCAAAGAAATGCTGTTTTTCCTTCATGTAATAAATACAATTAAACGTAGAAATATAATTCAGTTCTCATTTTATAAAAAGAAGTTTTACTTTGAAGAAACCCACACCATTTTTTTTCTAAAAATGTATATATTTAAAAATATACACGCTTTTCAGGATCAGACTTCACCCGAATTCTAAAAATTTACTTTTTATGAAAATGCGAAAAAAAACTGTAACATTCTATTCCACCTTTTGTTTTTGTTTTTTTTCTTTCTTTGTTTGTTTGTTTTTTACATAATAAATGGTTTAATAAAAAAAAAATTCCAAAGAAAATGAAAAAAAAAATCGTATTTTAACCTCTTCAGACCCCAGGGTTTATTTTCATATATTTTCTTACTTCAGTTATGAATTTATATTCGCAAAGTGATAACTAAGAAAGATTGAAAAGCAAAAAAAAATTAATTTAATTTTTGTACATAAAATTTGATATATCATATATAACACATGGGACACAATAAATACATTTTTTGATAATTTTTTAGGATATTTTCTTTTGTTTTGAATGGAAAAAATAATGAAAAATATTAAATAATCATGCATTTAATAAATTTTTATTTTTAATGGGCTCTCCATGTGTTATTTTAACGAATAAAAAAATTATTTACTTTTCGTTTTTGTATATTTCCCTCATTTTTGCTGCAAGTCATTTTTAAATCCCATTTTATGACAGAAAAAAGCACTATAAGAAACAATTTGCTATTTTGCTTTAGTTTGGCTATCATTGAAGATTCCATTCACACCATTTTCATTTTATTAATCATTATTTATATACAGGAAAAAAAATTGTAAAGATGTGTATCCTATAGGATACTCCAGGTCCGAAGAGGTTAAACTGAAAGAATTAAAAAAAAGGGGGGGGGGCAAAGAAAGTATAAAAATGAGAACAAATAATGCTCAAATGCATTTATTATTAAAGTTGTGTTACAAGAAAGGAAGCATAGTAAAGAAAAGAAATTATTATCCATTACAATTGTCACGTTAATCCTTTCCGGTACAGATTCTGTTCGTAAAATAATGAAATAATCTACACCGAAATTTACAAACGACTTTTTTAGAAATTAAAAATGCATTACTTTAACCTTTCACTGTAAAAGGAACATTTTATTAAAATATTCTTGGTGCCGTTTGTAAGTTTGGAATTAAAAGTAGGTAGTCCCGACATAGGATCACTGCGCCGGAAAGGATTAAGGTGGTGATGGCTTAGATAAGGTGATTTTTGAAAAATCTTGAAAAGTTTTAATACATTCAGATACAACTTTTAGCATCTACTGTTTTTATTTTTCGTCTTTTGTTAAACAGGAATTGAAATCTCGGGTTAATTTTCTTCCCCTTTCAGCTGTGTGATTGACAACCTTAAATCATTCACTGTTTTCTTGCTTTCAAATAAGGTTTAGTTTCACACCATTCATTGGGATCAGTATTTAAAAAATGCTTATTAATACAAAATGTCTTAAAAAAATTTTCATTTTGAGATGAAACAAAAACATCGACTTTTTTGTTCAATAAATAATCCACTTCGTTGAAACCGTTTGTTGCTCTTAAATTCCTATCATCATCATCATTTCTTCTTCAAATGACATTAATTTTACAGCCATGCTTATGTTGAGTTTTTTTTTTTTTTCCAAAGTATCATCTAAAAATGAAAATGCAACTTGATCCGAGTTAAGATACCAAAGGCGGTTTAGCGAGTGCTTTGTCTGTAACCTATTTATCGATTTTTCTGTAGTGAACAAGTGATTTTATTATTTGCAGGTCTTGGATTGGGGCTCAAAGTGGGAGTGGGAATATTGAAGCATGCTTTTACATAAATATTGATTAGAAATAAGTAAAGGTCTCTAATACCTTCTTTTTCTAAATTTGTTATTGCAAAATAATCTATGACAATATATTTTGAGGGAATAAATGGCCTGTGCCATCCATCTGACATGATTAAAAGCATCAGGTGCTGTGAAAAAAAGTTTTTTGCAGGAAGGAGTCCTATAAAAATTAAACAAAGTCGGTTAAACTCTTTATAATCATTCCTGAGCTGTTAATTTTTAAAAGGTCCTGTAAAAAATCTTGATATTTCTTCTGAATTAACTATTTATATCTAGTATTTCATCTTCAATAGCATTTTTATACTTACTCTGGTTTAATTTAGACCATCCAATCAGAATTTTTTTTTGTTAAATATCTGGCTGCGGGGCAGTGATTATGCCCACTTTACAATCAAAAACAGGTTTTAGGATAATTTCTAAATTATGGTGGTGACATGGTAAATACAGAAAACTTTTTCTTTAACAATTGCTATAGAAAAATGCAGATTCCTCTGGGGCCAGCGGTGTTTACTACAGTTGTATCAAAATATATTGCCTGGATTTTACCAACTTCCTCTCAACTTCAACATCTGAAAATACAGCTTTCGCCTGAATTATTTCGATACTATTTTCAAGCTGTGGAACTCGTAGTAACTGTTCTTCATCGCCGCAACTAATTAAAACGTCTATCCACCCTACATTTTCTTTATTCAAAAATTTATGAAGCAGTTTTCCATCCCAGTGAACAACAGTTCTCTCTAAACTGGAATTTTTAAATCTGTTTTTGAAGCTCAAATCTTTGTTTACGAAATAGTTATTTGCGGAGTCAATTGCACTTCTACGTAAAATTAAAGTTTGTGGTTAACTGGCGGATGTCTCTGTGAACGCAGCTTCTCTGGCATTCAGTTTCATTTTGCAAATATTGTAAAATAAAGTACATAAAACTTGACAATTACTTGATAGCTTACTGTCTTTGATGAGACATGTGGCCAATTTAAGAAATCTTACATTTCTGCTATCTTATCAAAAGGGGGAGGGGTTTTACAGAATGTTTCGTCAATTCTAAAAATAGATAATGATAACAGGTAACAAAAACAGCCTTGTAATAAAAAAAGAAATTCAGAGGTTCAACTGCAATACAAATCGAGAAGCTCTTTCTTACTAGACACAGAACTAGATAACTAATAATCAATTATAATTCGTGAAATATTTTTAAAGTTACAAAACTTGTTCACTTATTTTTGCCTATTAATGGAAGTAATACAAAAATATCAAAAGCAATAAAATTATTAATTTGTCATTTTTCACTTATGTTTAAAAAATGCAGAGTTTGAAGTTATGGTTCACGAGCTGACCTGAAAAATACTAAATATTCATTAAATATAAGTTTTGATGAGAGTAACAACTGTTTCTATGAAATAAAACTAGAATCAGGTTTCTAAAACAAATAGTTTTCACGTAAAGAAAGAAAAACGACAATTTTTTGCCAAAAATTGCAAATTTCCATGAAATCAATCTCGATGAGGCACGGGTTAATGTTATTCATTTGAGCTTAAACTTTGCCAATCTCATTTTCTAAGTAATTGGCAACTTTTAGGAGGGTTCTCCCGAAGGAAACGTTAAAAAAAAAAAAATTCCCATGTTGCTTGTGACCACCCTACTGCTGCATACTTTAATAACAATACACTTTAATACTAGTATGTTTTAAAGTACCAGAATATATCTTTTTACCCGTTCAGTTCTGGCGTCCTCTTAACAGGACGTGCCATTATATTGATTATCATTTTGCCTTAGCAACCATTTTTGTTATTTTCTGCATGTATTAATGATAATATATGGCTATACATTTCTTATTATGGGTTCATTTATGCTCCAGAATTTTGTAATAAAACAACAAAATAGGGTTTCCTTAAATCTCTTTCTGTCGTAAGTGTTTATTTTATTTCAGACATACGTTTCGCTCTTTACATTTAAAATAGAAGCTACTTTTCCAAACGAATAAATTATGATAACTATAAAACAGGAATTCTGCTCTTTCAGACTTTAGTGCCCCTCTGATGAAATAAACATGTATGTATATAAATATAGGTAGTACAAAACATATTTCAGGTTCAAGACTTGAACCATACACTTTTATTTTATATAAAATGACATCATTCGCATCCGCTGGAGAATTCCACATTTACAATCCAGTCTTAAACAACATCTACAGAAAAGTATGCATATGACGTCACTATCGCAGAATAATACACAATTCCAGCAAAAAGCGATGTCGTCATTCTAGAAACTGACCAAAAAAATCGGCTATCTAATTATTCATATGCCTTAATTTTTTGTAACATTAATATAAATACTTAAAATTAAAAATAGTTTATAATAGCTCCATGTTTTATCAGAAATAATTCATTTATATTTTTCAAAATAGCGCGTATTTTAATCGCATTTTTTTCAGTTATTATGAGAAAATGGCAACAAAAAGATATAATAGTCTACTATTTTCCAACTATTTTTCCTTTACTTTCTATAGAAATGGAGTTTCAGTTGCCAACATTAAAAAAATTCGTTAAAAACTACAAAAAATTTAATATCTCAAAAATAAATTGAGATGCAGTTTTCAAACAAATTGCATTTAAAAGTACTTTATTCCCCTATACGATGGTATAAAAATTTAAAATGTGAGATGCTTAGAATTTTTTAAAAATGCAGTAGAGATTATCCCGCACAATGATACATCTGCTTTGTTTTACGGCTGGCTTAGATAACGGAACATTATTTTTTAGAGACGACATTTGAATTGCTGGCCGTTACAAATAGCATATCTAGGGCTTAAAAAAAAAAAAAAAAAAAAAAAAAAAAATCTAGAAAATAGCAATGTTCGTTTAAGCCCATTGAAGTAGGATAGTTTCCAAACCTCGCACAGTGGAGTATTTAACCCGAAATCCAGGCCCAAAATATTTTTCTATGTAAATATAGTCCGATTGCCTTATAATTCTTAGATGTTATTGGGTATCACTATAGCATGTTTGGTATTGTAAATGAAGCCTATAGCATTTACGGTTTCATTTACAGAGACACTCAAAAGAATCCCTTACATTATGGTATATGGGAAAAAAAATCGTTTGCTCAATATTTTAATGATATCACACTATTTTAAACGTACTGAAATTTAAATAGATCACTGAGGTGTACTTATTGTAGAATATGGTGTGCATAGAATGTATCGTACATTTACAGGGACTTACAAAGTAATTTGGTTGAAGAATAAATTTAACTATTGAAGTCTATGACCAATAATTGCTGGAAGTGCGTTTGTAGCTGTGATATGCGTTTTTAAATTGAACTATATATTTTTTTTTAATATTACTTGGTGTGGATACATTCTATAGATCATATACAGGGCTGCACAAAAGTTCTCAAGTACATTTCCGTTTATTCACGGAAATGGCTGAATGGAAGTTTTTAACAGTGCTATGCGTTTCACTGAACTAACTTTTATCATACTATATAGCATACATACAAATCCATAGTTTAGTTTAGTTTAATATTTTATAGCTTAAAAGCTGACGAAGTGTAAGAAAGATTTTAATACTTCACATAATAAAAGAGATATCATTTAAGCGGAGCATTTAGAAAAAAGAAGTTAAAGTATTAATTTACTAAGTAGATATTTTAAAAGTACGAATACATCACATGCCCATAGACTTAACATTACCGAAGGGAGTTTGGAAGTTGAGTGACTAGCAGCCTTAAATGTTTACTGTTTATAAGAGAAAAGTAATTGTTTATAGATTGTTTTTATTACTAGTAATATTTAATTAAATGTATTTAATTTTACTATATATAAAATTTATTATTTACATTTAATTTACTGTTATAATAATTATTACATTTATATTCACATTTGATAAAGTTACATTTAATAATACATTTAGTAAAGCGGAGTCTCTACAGTATAGAATTGCTGGTTTTACAGTGTATTTAAAGATTACCAGTTTCAATCTGATTCTTCAGAACTCAGTTTTTCATCTTTTTCGTCACTCTGTTCTTGGTCTTTATCAGGACTACCATCAGACCTAGCTGGAAGAAGAAGTTGTAGGGTCTCGATACTGTATGGCTTGCTCTTTTACCCTGGTCTTTGTCTAAAGCAGATTATAAAAGGATCACTGCTTAAAAGAAGCCAATTTGGGACATATCTGTTGCAAACTTCTCTATTGCACTTTCTTGAGTCCTTTGTACGGTACAGTTTAAAGTGTTTGTTTATGCCATTGGCAGCTTCTTCTGATCGCTGCGTTTGCCAATGGATACGATTGCTTTCTTAATTGCAGGTGCATCATGAATCAAAACCTTGTGCATTGTTGGTATCATAGGGTGCCAACTGTAAAAGTTCACATACAGTCTTGCTGTTTTATCAGCACATTTTTTGGAACTTTTCCTCGTCAATGCAATGCCCACTTGTTATGTTTCCAAATATTACTTGCACGTTTACTCCAGTACGTTTACTCCAGACATGTTTAATTCCCTCCTTTCTTCCCATATTTTCCACCTATCAGCACCCGAAACTAATTAGGAAAACTTTTTTCAGTAAATAAGTATTTATAATTTGAAGCCGATCTGATATTTCTATCAAGAGATATCGAGTGTACGTACCTACATACGTACGTACATACATACATACATACAGAATCTGTAGGGGCAAAAGCTCTCAGGTAATACCTTGTAAGCTAAAAACCTGCAATACGGCAGTAAAAATATAGTTTTTAGCTCTTCAATTCGGTTGCCGCAAAAAAATGGGATTTAAGTAGTCCCGCTGAAAAAAAATTATATAAAAAATGGCAACAATATGCGGAAGATTTTTTTGGCAGAAATTGGCACTCAAGACTATAACTAATACGATTATAATTCAAACATGGTTGGGCAAAGCGCGGCACATATTTAAAAAGCTTTCGATATGTTTAAATTAGAGCCAAAAACGCTTTAAAAATAACCCTTTTATACATTTAATGTTTTTTCTATTACATTAAAAACTAAATTATTTAAATTAACACATAGTTTAACACTAAGCTCTGACCTTTGTTAAACACGTAAGCCCTGTTTAGTTTCAATTCAACAATTCATTGAGCCACAAAAAAATTATATTTAAACCTAACAACAATTCCAAAAAGCAACAAAAACCACGTCTTCTCACAAAGAAACTTCCTCTTCAACTGAGGCCAGGAGCCACCAGATATAATTCAGGTTATTAAAATAGACATATATCGACGCACCAATTAGTTAACTATTAAAAAATATCATTTTTACAGTTGTTGACGAAATTTTTATTTTTGCATTTTTGGCCGGGTTTTTGGGTCAAATACTCCACTGTGCGTCGTGATAAATTCCTCTTTAACCTATTGTCATATTCATAGTATGCAAAATACTACATTCCTTAGATTTCAGTAAATGGCATATACCTTAAATTTCACTACACTTTAACTTTTGTGATTTAAAGTTGCTCTTAATTTTGAAACCTGAAAATATATTTTCCCCAAAACTAAGAAAAAATTCAGACTGTAAAAGCCTAAATTTAATTATACGAGGAGGATCAGTAAATAAGCATAAAACGCTGTAAACTGATGCACGAATATGATTGTAAATGTAATTTTCATCGTAGGCACTGATTTTTAATTATTTCTAAACATTATCTTCCATAATATATTTACTACAGGATCACTAGTTCATTTGATACAGCTTAAACGTCCATTGTATGGTGCATTGGCATAAACCACATGTTAATTTTAATTTGTTTGTTTTCATTTTTAAGTTAGTGAAGTGCATACCAAAATATTCTTAAGTATACATTGACATACCTTTCATATAATGACAGTAACAAACTCAGCGATGGCACAAGCTTATTAAGGATGGGTATTTATCTAGTTAAGGAATATTTATTGGAATAGTTTACAATTAATACAATTACAATTAATAGTTTACAATAAAGCAGGCATATAAAGGGTTAACTTACAAAACATGAAGCCACACGAACGCAGTAAGTTTGGAACATTTCCATGAAATGTAACTCTTATTTTTCTTTATGAGCAAGGAAACCTCTCTCATGGAATCGTAACCGAGAACTTATAGGTTCTAGTTTTTTAACACTGTTCAACATAGTTGAAAAGTATTTATGACCGGTTTGTCTGTCTGCCGTCTGCCTGCCTTCCGTCTGTCCCTGCTCTAACTCGCGTAAATATTTACGGATCGCCATTAAATTATTAATATATGTTATTGATATTCACTATGGCATGCTCGGTAATGAAAATGAAGCATGTAGCAGTTACAGTTCCTTTACAGGGACAGTCAAAAGAATTCCGTTACGTTACGGCATATGGGGAAAAATCGTGTATGGTGGTTTTTGATAATGTTTCACAATTACAAACTCATTAAAATTTATGTATAGCTCTGGAAGTACACTACAAGATGCTTACTATAGAATATGGTATGGATAATATTCATCGTTCATTTACAGGGACACTCAAAAGAATTCCATTACATTACAGTCAACGAAGAAAAATCATTTGCGGTACATTTTATTCATGTTACACATTGTAATTGATATATATCTCGGAAGTGCACTGCAAGATATTTAATATAGAATATGATCTGCATATGATAGCATTTATCATTGATATACAGAGACACCCAAAATACTTCGGTTACAGTACTCTACATGAACAATAATTGCTGAAAGTAGTGCATTTTCTGTCTTGGTACGTGTTTTTCAATTAAACATTTTTTTCTGCATATTTCTTAGTGTGTATAAATTATACAGATCATATACAGGGCTGCAAAAAACATTTGATCTACATTTATTGATGGAATCAGCTGAAGGGGAATTTTAACTATGGTTTCTAATTGAACTAAATTTTAGCATACTACGTATTATGTGATAAATCTTTAGTAAATATACAGGGCTACAAAAAAAATTTCTTCTTTTGATGGAAATTGTTGAAATTGAGTTTTCAAATGTGTAATGTGTTTTACAAATTGTTTATTAAGACAAGCTTTTTCACTTTATTAAACTGTGAAGTTTTATTATAGTATTCTAAATGTGTTGCAAAGTGTTTTATAATTTATGCTTAAGGCATGATTTAACGTTCTTGTTATATTCGTGTGCGGAGAATGGTTGAATATGCTTTCTAACTTAAGATATGATTTTTTTTCTCATTAATATGCGCTGCAAAATTAACTCATCTTTAAAATCTAATGTATTGGCAATTTAAGTTTTCTTCAGAAAAGATGCCTTTAAAAAGAAATTTTATATTTAAATGCAGTATGTAAAAATTTCTTTATGTACAATATCTAACATTTCTTCAAGTAATGTAAATACTGATCTCATTTCCTTATTCAGAGAATAATGTTTAACAGTTTGATTTTCAATTTACGTAACTACACCATATTTTAGACATATTTTCGAATGATTTTCAAAATTTCAGGAAATCAAAGTGTTTGAAAGATTTTTTTTTCTTTTGTGGCTACTCGGCATGCATTTTAGCATTATTTACAACTCAATAATTAAAAAAGTATTTTTCATGTATAAAATGAATAATACAATTACAAGAGCTTTACTAGATCATTTATAGTTTTATATATAAATATTATATGTTAATTAGTGTTTAACTGCAATATGTTTAAATTAAAAAATATTATTGACTCAATTTCAATTATATCTATGCATGCTTGTTCTCGCAGATTTTACTCTTTTATTAAACGATGCTACTTTGAACTAAATCATTTATTGCTTCCAAAAATTTTAAACTTTATTTTAATTGTTTGCTTTATGTGTAAAATTTGTAAGAAACACTATTTATTTTATTAAAATTTAGAAACTAATAGTAAATACTTCAGCAGATAAATATTCAGTTATACCTAAACAGCTGCACAAAAACATCACATCCAGCTAAACTTTGACTTTCATACTGCGAGCGATACATGTACAATCTACAAAAATCGAACTTGAATCTTTAGGTCATGATCGTGCATCATTTAAACTTTTAAATCCCTCATGAATAAAATATTATAAGTAGACAAATTATACTAGATAGATTAAGTCTGAATCCATTGAAGTTAAAAGCTTCCAAACTTCAAATTAAACAAAGAACTATTTTCTTAAAGCGGAGCGGTGAAATCTTGAGGCTCAGCTGACGAACAGCTGTGCCGGAGCGGAGGGATACATCGGAAAGTGATCAGGCTTGCTATATCAGGAAGGAACTGTGTCTGTTTCGAGCGCTTTTGCCTGCGAAGAGTTGTCGGTTGTTCGAGGTATTTTCGCGTTCCCGTTATATACGGAGTAATATCCATCAGCGAAAAAAAGAGTGTACAACCTTCGCAACTAAACAAACTGGAGAGAATAACAATCTCATTTTTTTCTGTTTTTAGTTTTATAATTTTTATACTTTTGTAAACTGGTGAAAATATTTCAAATTATCCACATGGAATTGTTTATAGATTCATTCGGAACTTTAAACTGATGTTAAACTCTATGAAGAACTGGAATGAGAAGAAAGTGATTTTTGTTTTTATTTTAAATGACTTTTCAAATTCCATTTATAGATACTGGTAAGTATTTATTATTTACTAAAATTACTTATATCATATGTATATGTATTTTTAATGATGTAAACAACAACTTTACTTAGCGGAGTTCATCAGTTATTTATATGATCAATATGTTGAAAACAAAATGCATACTAAAATTTATTTATTTTAAAAATATATAGTAATTTAAAAAATATGTTATTTTCCTTACTTTTTTTAATATTTCATTTCCAAATGAAAAGTTTAATTAATAACATACTTGAATTTATTTTTTCTCAAAAAAGAAAGAGAGAAAGAAAGTTCAACTAATAAAATACTTGAATTTCTTCTTTCTCAAGAAAGAAAAGATAAAATATAGGAAGAGAAAGAATATGATTAAAAAAGTTTTTCCTTTTTAATCCATACAGAATAAATGAGTTATAAAAGAAAAATATATCAAAAAAGGTCTTTTTTTTTTTCTTAAAGCATCTGTAAATGATTATTTTATTTTATTTTATATTTTATTTTACTTTGTTTTATTTATTTTTTTTATCGAAAAGTTGACACTGAAACTATTTCACATAAACATAATTATTCTAATGTAAATAAAATTATGTTTGGTATAACTAAAATAGAAACACTATCAACTAGAATTGCGTTCTGTTAATTGGAAGCAATATTTTTATTTATTTTTATTTTTTCCTGCTCATGAAATTCATCCATATAGGCTAATAGTTTATTTCCTCTTCATATCATAGAAATTAATATGTCGTTGTCCTAGAAATGAATGACTCAGTTGTTCTATATTTCTTTCTTCTAATTTAAGAATTCGATGTTTATATTATTAATGTACTATATTGTGTAAAGAAATTTACGCATATTTTTCAGATTATTACAGTTTGTGTTTCTTTTTTTTTATGAAACAAAAATGCATTTAAAGAGTGCGTGTTAATACATTTAGTTTTATTTTAAAACGTGGCTCTTTTATTATGCCCTTAATGTATTATAAGTTTGATAAATGGACATTGATTTCTATACAGAAATACGCTGCTCTTCCGCAAATACGAATGCCTAGAGAGGGAAAGAGACGAAGAGGAACCAGCGCATCGAAAAATAATAAGACTCGTAAAAAAATTCTTTAACTCTTAAAAATATTTCGTGATGTACTTTAAGCTGCCTTGTACCTTTGCATGTTTTAAAACATTTTAAATGCCTAAAAGATACTAAAAGTGCATAATTTATTTTATATTCCATTTCAAAAATGCAGAATTAAAATATAAAAAAGGAAGAATATGATTGTAAATAAACGTACATTGCATTAATTATAGTGTAAATGTATCTAATTATCTTAAATAATTTTTTAAAAAACTGGTTTAAAAAATCACCATAAAGTTAATCGCATCTTTGAATGCGTTTATGAAAGTCGTATTTCTAATTACATTTATTTTACATTATTTTTACTGTAAAGATATCAGTTTAGAAAATTATTCATTTTTTTTTACTGCTGTTAATGCACAAACTTATAATTTTTTCATAAATTGCTTTAACAAGAGTTAGATTTGACTATTTCTATTTTCAGGATACACTTATTTTATATTGTTACCATTAACGTGCAGTAATCAACTCCTATATATGTTAGCAAATTATATACATTCAAGATTTTCCTATATATTAAAGACAATTTTTAACATACAGAATACTATCCCAAAATTTATTGATTCATTTTATCTCTCAAATGCAGCGAATGATACACATCAAAACATTTTCCCTCGCATTTGTTACTTAGATACTCTTCCGTCCCTACAGGAAGTAAACAATAACTCAAAGAAATCGATATGGAGAAATTGTAGTCTAAAAGGCAAATGAGCAAAAGCGTGTGGTAAGTTTATGTAATAAATCTAAGATCCCTCTGATAATTTCTACCTTTCTGCGTGCATGAAGTTTCTGAATAATTCAGAAAACCATCAATGATGGTGTTGATGGGGAAAAAGAGCCATCTATACGTAGAAGCGGAACTAAGAGCAAAACCTTTTACTCTATATTTCAGTCAAGGACAAATGTGGGTCATTCAGTTTTTCGTAAACTAGACTAGTTACGATATTGCTCAAACACATACGTTACAAATGTTAGTGACTTAGCAATTAAACAATTATGAGAGGAGGTGAAATAATCATTTGTAAATAAATTGAGCAGTTAGGGTTATCAATAATTGAATAAATATGAAGATCAGTTGATCGTTCAAATTCATTAATATTTTTTGTTAGCATTTTAATTATTTAAAATTTAGTATGCTCAATTATACAGTTACGTTTATGCATTAATGAAACATCGGGGAGTTGAGGGTGGCAAAGTTTCACACAAAATAAACTGTCTTAGAGTGTCAATGCATGTAACATATTTTTTTAATTAAAAATTTTAAAAGAAAAATTTCCCGAAAACACTTGAAACCTTACTTGCAATAATAATTATGTAAACGAAATGAAACTGCGATTTGAAACTTTATAATTTTAAACCACTATTTGCCTGACGTTAAAGTGTCTTATCTGCACATTTAGAAGTTATAAATATAATTGACTTTTTTACATACAACTTTATATTTAACTTTTTTATATACAGAGTCGTTTTGTCCCGAGATAAATTATAAAGTATCGAATACAGAAAATAATAATTATTGGAACAGCTCATGTGACTTTTAAAAAATTGCATTCATTTAAATGGGGATGCATTGAGCTCCCTGAACCTGCTTTCCAACGTCCTTGACAAAATGCTGGAATAGATTACTCTAAAATGCATTTATTATGTTGATGAATTAATTATAAAATTAATATTTAGGGAATAATAAATTTTTATTGCATATGAAAGTAGCATTTTCAAACCTGTTTAGTGATATACATATTTTCTTAACAGTAAAGTCTGAGTTTAATTATATAATTTGTTTAAAGAACCTTTTTTTTAAGTAATTTTCTCTTAACTGTCTGATAAATAAAAACTAATCTTTTCCTACATACTATTTTAATTAGTTAAAAGGAAATTTTCTAAATGCATTGTTAGAAAAATTGGTAAATAATTCTAGATGCTTAAATAAAATTAAAGAAGAAATATATATATATATATATTTAAAAATTTAGCATTTAAATTGTTTTTACAATAAATTTAATTTTCCTCTGATTTATATTTACTTCTTCATTCACTATTGTTCTACTTATTTTGTCATGAAATTTCAATTATTTAACACAGAAGATCATTTTTTATTATTATTTAAAATTTTTAGTAAAAATAAATAAATAAATCTATTATAATAACTGATAACTAATCGATCATTTGAAGGGCTAACGTCTTGTATCAATCTTATTTATAATATATGCTATTTTCAACATATGTACACTGTGAAGTATTGATAAGTACTACAGAAATGTAATTTCACTGTCGATGGTACATAAATATTTAACAATAGTCATTGTTTAAAATATAAAAGTATTATTTTTCAAACCCGTTCTAAATTGATACCGAGTACGATAGAAAATTGAAATAAAAAAGCCCGTTAGATAAAACAGCGAAAATCTATAAAAAAAAAAAAAAAAAAAAAAAAAAAAAAAAAATTACCAATACCTTTAATCAATTTGGTGCTATATTTTGTAGATGCACGAAGATATATATATATATATATATATATAGCATTTGTCAGTTTAGATTAAATTCAATTTTGATTCAATTTTATGTTAGAAATCTACATAAAAGTGATCAATGGGGAAAATGATCTTTATGCGAGCTTCTGCTCTATATTTACAGAAAAAAATGAGTCTCACAAAATTAGATATTTAGATATATAATCTTTCTTTTAAACATATCGTACACTTATCCATAATTGACTCACCTGAGAAATCATTATTTTTCATGTATTAAAACGAGTGAAACGAAAACATACTTTTCTGTCTGTCACTAAAAAAACGTTTAAATCTATATTATAAAGGACAAACGCGTCTGTGCGTAACGTTGACGTCATTTTCATGTTGGCAATAAATTTCGCGTTTGCTGAATTTTTTCAACTTCTAAACATCTTACATTTTCAATTTTTAAACCGTCAAGTAGAGAAAAAAATTTACTTACAACTGCCATTTGTTTTAAAACTGTATTGCAATTTGTTTGAGAACTGTATCGTAATTTACTCATTTTTTATAGTTTTCAAAATAATTTTCGAGCACATTTTTTTAGTCTAGCTCTATTGCGTGCAGAGGATTATGAAAGAAATCAGTTTGCATTTGAGTTAGCATTTGTTTCCGGCTAATATTCCATAACGAGGTTAAAACTTCATAAATAAACTAAAATAACATGAATAAAATATAAATTTAAGAGATATAATCGAACGATGCGCTTAGACAACTAAAATGATCCGAATTACAAGTGACTGCTGTAAGTAATGAAATCTTTGACGATTTCTTCGACGATTAATTCATGCGAAAGTATCAATTTTAATAGATTTGAAAACATTTTTTGAATGCAAAGTTGATACTTTTCAAATAAAAATGCTCTGTTGGTGTTGTAAGTAGGCAATTTAAAACGCATATATTAATATAAAAAAAATGTTTTTCCCTTATATTCTGTAACTCGTGAGGTCCAGGTTGGATACCCTAATATATTTAAAAACAAATTAAGTTGAGACGTTTTACTTATTTTTTTTTCTCTATGGCTTCATACAAGCCCAACTTACTAATAAACTACTTCTAACCAACTTCTAAAAATAAATATGTAATTTGATATACTGGGTCTCATATTGAAGTATAGAAGTTACTTTTCACTCTATGTATAAATTTTTTTAATTATTTGATGATTTATTTTAAATAAATAACCATTTGAAAACGTTTTTCGTCTTTTAAGAAGCGTGCCATATTCTACGTTGGAAAAGGCTGAAAGTTGGCTATTGTTAATAACTTGGGAGAAATTTAACTATTTTAATTGAGATTTTTTTCTGAACATTTGTAAGCACCTGAATCTGTCATAATTTTTAAGTATGAGTACGAAATAATAGCTTATAATGTATTCAGAAATCCTCTTAATATTATTGTTCTGTTTTGAAATATATTCTAGTTACGCAGAATCATACGGAAAATTGTCGATACTTTTCTGTTAGATGTACACTATTTGAAATATTACGCCGATGCGCCAAATGTGGTAAACTGCCTACTTTCCGTCAATAAATGAAGAACTCGTTTATAAATCGTCACATATTATTTTTTTTTCATTTGAGATTTTCTTCTGTGGTGAATAGGTCGTTTTTATTTTAGTATTTTAATACAACTTGCACAATTTGGCAGTTATCAATGGTAAACGCTTTGCATTTAAATTCTTTCAAGGCAATAGTAGAATTCATACTGTGGTATTTGTCTATGATAAAATAATATATTTCTAATTTGGAAGCGCCAAATGCACTATGGACAAAGGATGAAATTACAAACATTTTTTGTCAAGTTTCCCGTATTCCTTTAAGCCACAGATTGCGACGAAGTGGCTATTTTGACAGACTCTTTATAAAACAGTTTTCAATTTTTATCGAGTCTGTTAACAATGAATTACTGCATTGAATGAACAATGAATTGCTGTTTGTTAATTTTATAAAAAAAGGTGTTAATTTTATACATTTTTAATTCGAACTATAAAATTTTAGTTATTTAAACACGTTGGATGCACACTGACATCACCTGAGCATGCCTGGAGAGCCACGGGTTTCTTTCTTTTTTCTTTTTTTTTCTTTTTTTTTTTTAATACAAGGTAATAAATTATCAGTAGCCCCGTTTCATAGCAATAAATTGTTTTCGATGAAAATATTGATGGCACGTATTCGTGCGCTATGGCACCCCGGGAAATAAATTCTGCCCGCATATTTGTGTACTATAACATTCAATGTGTTGATAATTGTTGCTTGCCTTTGTATTCTTCTGTTTTTTTTTTCTATTTTTGCATCGTTGTTTATGAATATTATGCTAATTATATTTCATTGAATTTAAGTAGCATTGCTGACATAAAAAATATTAGATATTTTCAGCAATGTTAAATAAAATCATTAACATTATGTCGGCTGTGTACTCTAATATAATTGTTTTTGTTTATGATTTTCCTACATAGTTTGTATTTAATTATAATTTTCATTAAATGAGGGGATCACAATCATAGTATACCAAGTACATTTTGAAAAAAGTGATATAGTCCATTTAGAAGGTGAATAAAATCTGTTTTATTCACTCCCACAGTGAACCAAGTCTGTAAACAGATGCATATGAGAAAATATATGAAAACAGGCTTGGTTCACTGTGAGCGTAGATAAAATAGATTTTATACACCTTGGACTACCTCATTTTTTTTTTCAAAATAGACTTGGTCTACTATGGTTGGTTTTGAGCCCCTCAAATAATGTATGTATGTCATTAGGATTACCATTTCCATCTTCTAAATAAGTTAGTTTAGCTATTTACTTTTCGTCCTTTTTGAAAATGGTATATTTTTTTATTTTTTCACGCCAACGTTTACACTTGGCGCTAATTGGTGTTTGCTTAACTGTCAAATTTTCTACAATCGCAGTTCTGTTATAAGCGATAAAAAATTTTAAAAATAATTTTTCTATCTTACTAGTATATTCTTTCAAAATAGAGTAGTCTACCGTTATATTTCTTTTATGGATATATCGCTTTTTCAGTGTCTCTCAAAATAAAAGAACAACTTTTACCTTAAGGTGGTCCGTGAAACAAAAGTCGAGAATCGTATTTTCAATTTTTTTTTTCTCAACAAAAAATCCTAAAGGCAATTTAATGAAAGTATAACTGATAATAGTTGTACGAAGACTCATAAAGTTGTCTTTTATGGCAATTTTGATGCATCAATTTAAATATGGCTCGTCTTGGGCAAAAGAAGAAAGAAAAATACATTCTGAGATAAATTGCTTTAAAGTTTTATTAAGACAAACATAGACAGTACAACCTAAACGAAGTTGTGTATTTTTATACATACGGTTTAGATAATTTTATATTTATTCTAAAAATTATAAAGTATTTTCTAACGCAAAAAATAATATGATTTTTTTTTGTTTAAGTAGCTTTATATGTATGTCGAATACTATAAGTACATGCAGCAGCTAATCTTATTATGAGAATTATAATATGAACGTAAACTGACTGTTTCGAGACAAACATATAACATTTACTTGTTTGATATTATCTTTCTTAAATTTTGATGCCCCTAGTTATATAGAGCTTCTCGATTACCCTCCGATTTGCGATAACCTTACGTAAAATCGATAATGTTATTGTAAAAATTGCAATATATATATAACCTACGTTTTGAAGATAAGCATATATCATTTATTTGTTTATTACGACCTTAATATGTAAATAAACTGACGTTTTTGGAGATAAGCATTTGTCATCCGCTTTTTTCTTGAATTTTAAATGTCCTCTGTTATATGGCCCTTTTTTTCCTGATTTGCGATATTGTTATATGCAACCGATAATATTATTATGAAAATTATAACAAGCACATTACATGACGCTCCGGACAGAAACATAAGTCGTTTACTTGTTTGTTGCTATCTATTTTAAATTTTAATGTTATCGATCATATGGCGCTTATATGAAATAGTCAATCTTCTTATGAAAATTGTGATATGCACATAAACTGACGTTTTCGAGACAAGCAGTTATAATTTATTGTTACCATTTTTCTTAAATTTTAATGTCCCCGATCACATATAGCCCAGTGGTTGGGGGGTTGAATTCGGAATTAATTAGGAGATAGCTGGAAATTGTTTTAATACCTTCAGTTTAGGTCTTGAATGAATATACTATGTTTTTCCCCTCGTACTAGGTGGGCGTTAGGAAATATATATAGATTTATAGTAAAAAAAACACTTTTTTTTAAAAAATACCATAACAATATCGTCAAACAACTAACACTATCAAAAACATTGTCAATACAAATGTTGTACGGCTTAAAATTCTGATTAAAATGAGTACCTACACTTATTATTTTTTTAATATATTCTTGAACATTAAGGTCACAATTCTACTTCAAAGTTTTAGCCCCGTGGTGAGGGGATTGGACTCAGAATTAAGGGAAAACTGGAAATTGTTTTAATCCCTTCAGTTTAGATCTAAAATGAACGTACTATATTTTCTTCCTCGTACTTTGGTAACGTTAGAAAATATGTACATATTTATTTTTGAAAAACACGTTTTTGTTAATTACCTTAGCTCAAAGCAGCTAAGTCCATGAAAAACATTGTCAATACAAATGTTGCAGAGCTTAAAATTCTGAATAAAATGAGTACCCACATTAATATTTTTGTTTAACATTAAGGTCGCAATTCTATTTCAATATTTTGCCTTAATCGCTAATCAAGAGCTTGAAGCCAAGAGAGACCAAGTTAACTTAGCAATATCTCAAAACAGCTAATTATACCGAATAAATGTCAGTACAACTGATGTAGAGCTTAAAATTCTTAATAAAATTTGTACCCACATTAATATTTTTGTTTATAATTAAGGTCGCAATTCTATTTCAAAATTTTGCTTAATCGCTAATCAAGAGCTTGAAGCCAAGAGAGACCAAGTTAACTTAACAATATCTCAAAACATCTAACTCTGTCAATATAAATGTTGTAGAGCCTAAAATTCTGAATAAAATGAGTACCCACATTAATATTGTTTGTTCAATATTAAGGCCACAATTCTATTTTAAATGTTTACTTTAATCGCTAATCAACAGTTTGAAACCAGGAGAACTGCTTCCAATTTTTATATACATGTATTTTCGTTAACTTCCGATCTATATCAAAGGCATTAAAACAATTTCTAACTTTCCCCAAATTAATTTCGAATTTGGTCTTTTTTTCATCCTCTACCACTGGGCGCTTAATCAAGAGGTTAAACAGTAATTCTCAAAATGTAGAAAATAATGAGCTAAAATAATTACAAAAACATCGTAATTGCCTCAGTAAATTAAAAAATATATATATGTATATAAAAATTAGAAGCAGGGTGGACTGATAATCGGGTCTGTTCTGGCTTCAAGCTCTACAACATTTGTACTAGTAATGTTTTTTATAGTTAAGTTTTTTGAGATATTGTTATGGTATAAAAAAAAGTATTTTTTTACTATAAATCTATACATATTTCCTAACGCTCACCTAATACGAGTGGGAAAACTTAGTATATTCATTCTAGACCTAAACTAAATGAATTAAAACAATTCCCCCTTATTAATTCCGAATTTTGCCTTTTTTTTTTTTTTTTTTGCTTCCTTACCACCGGGCTAATAACGCTTTTCTCTTATTTCATTTGCAATATTCGTATTGGAACCCGATTATGTTATTATGAAAATTTTAATACGCACATAATGTGACGTTTTTTAGACAAACATATATCATTTACTTGTTTGTTACCATCTTTCTTAATTTTTAATGTCTCTGGTCATTTTGCGCTTTCCCTGTCTCCCCTGTCGAAGCAAGCATTTATATTTACTTGTTATCATTTTTGTTAAATTTTAATGTTATCCGTTACATGGCACTTTACTCTTATCTCCCGATTTGTAATAATCTTAGAGGAAATCGATTGTCTTATTATGAAAATTGTAATACGCACATAAACTGATGTTTGGGAGACAGGCATATATCATTTACTTGTTTGTTATTATCTTTCTTAAATTTTAATGTCCTCGGTCAATTGGCGCTTTTCCTGTATCCTGATTTGCAATAATCTTATACGAAATCGATAACCTTATTATGAAAATTGTAATATGCACATAAGCTGACGTTGTCAAGACAAGCATTTGTCTTTTACTTGTTACCATTTTTCTTAAATTTTAATGTCCTCGGTTATGTGGCGCTTTGGTATTATCTCCGGATTTGCGATAATCTCAAAGGGAATTGATTATCTTACTATGAAAATTGTAATACGCACATAAGCTGACGTTTTAGAGACAGGCATATATCATTTACTTGTTTGTTAATATCTTTCTTAAATTTTAATGTCCTCGGTCAATTGGCGCTTTTTCTGTATCCCGATTTGCAATAATCTTATACGAAATCGATAACCTTATTATGAAAATTGTAATATGCACATAAGCTGACGTTGTCAAGACAAGCATTTGTCTTTTACTTGTTACCATTTTTCTTAAATTTTAATGTCCTCGGTTATGTGGCGCTTCGGTCTTATCTCCGGATTTGTGATAATCTCAAAGGAAATCGATTATCTTGCTATGAAAATTGTAATACGCACATAAACTGACGTTTTGGAGACAGAAATATATCATTTACTTGTTTGTTATTATCTTTCTTAAATTTTAATGTCCTCGGTCAGTTGGCGCTTTTCCTGTATCCCGATTTGCAATAATCTTATACAAAATCGATAACCCTATTATGAAAATTGTAATATGCACATAAGCTGACGTTGTCAAGACAGGCATTTGTCTTTTTCTTGTTACCATTTTTCTTAAATTTTAATGTCCTCGGTTATATGACGTTTTACTCTTTTCTCCCGATTTGTGATAATCTTGTAGGAACTCGATTATCTTATTATGAAAATTGTAATACGCACATAAACTGACGTTTTGGAGGCAGGCATACATCATTTACTTATTTGTTACAATCTTCCTTACCTTTTATTGTCTTCCGTTATATGGCTATTTTCTTTTATCTTTTGATTTTCAATAATCTTATATGAAATCGATAACCTTATTATGAAAATTGTAATGTGCACATAAACCGATGTTTTCAAGAAAAGCATTTATCATTTACTTATTACCAGTTTTCTTAAATTTTAATGTCCTCGGTTATATGACGTTTTACTCTTTTCTCCCGATTTGTGATAATCTCGTAGGAACTCGTTTATCTTATTATGAAAATTGTAATACGCACATAAACTGACATTTGGAGACAGGCATATATCATTTACTTGTTTGTTATGTACCATCTTCTTTACACTTTAATGTCTTCGGTCATATGCGATTTTTTTTTTAATGTTTCGATTTTCAATACTCTTTTGTGAAATCGATAATCTTATTATGGAAATTGATTTCTTCAGGTTGCATCTGAGCCTTATATGTGATGTAATCTAAAACTTCTGTCAGTTATCCGACGTTTTCTTTTACTTATAAGAGGCTAATTTGAAATTACCAGCATTTTTTCGTCTTCTTTAATTTATCTAATTTAATTTTCTTCCTCTAATTTTTACTCTCATTATTAATCTTATTAATATTTGATCACTTCCTTTACAATGAAAATTTTTAGTTTATTATAAAAATCGCTTTACATAATAATGTAAAACTCGAATGGCAATCGTTTAAGTGCATTCCGCGTTGCATATGCAACGCTTTACAAAATCTTCTAAAATTTGTGGCACTTTTTTTTTTTAAGTGATGGTCCGAAAATTAACCGTGCCAATCATTAAATAAAAGTAGTGAACGCGGCTAGTACAAAATTCCCTAACTCAACGGTGGCGTTGTGAAACACCGATTTATTTCAGGCTGATGTTGATCCTCTCATCAAAAATATTATAAATATATCGGCAGTTATCAAGAAAATATATTTATACATCACGTTCCAAACAAAAATTAACCGATATTAACACTATTTCTAAAAAGTCATGGTCCCTTAAGAGGAGTGTTGGCATGTCCGCTGTCACACACACACAAAAAAAAGCGAACAGGGGTACAAAAAAAGTGCTACATAAAAATAGAGTAAATCCTATTAAAACGGAACCTTTATGTAACGGAATCCTATCTTAAACTTATAAAAGGCGTAGTTTCTAAGGCAGGTATACAATTATTACTTTTTAATATTACAAAAACCTATTTGAAATTTTATCATTTTCTCGTCACTTGACTTTCTGTCTTAGTAGGTTTTACTGTTAATAAACACAATACAATAAAATTTGTGAAAACGGAATAGCTAAGAACACAAACAAAAGTCAGTTTTGGAGAGGTTTCCGATTAGGCAGTTACAATTGAATGGTATATTCCTTCCATGCGTAGTTTGAAATATTTACGTTTAGGACAGGATTCCATTATGAATAGATTTTACTAAGGAAAACATATTAAAATCTGTAAAAACAGAATAGCTAGAGATCGAAAAATATTTTGTCTTAGCATGTAGGTTTGTTCGGTATTCCTTTCTGCAGTATCATAAAAAAAAATTCCAGTAAATGTAAGTTCTGTTTTCACAGGTTATGCTGCATTATGCTGCGCTTTGCAGACTAACGAATACATGGTATTAAAAGAAATTTAAAAGAATTTGTGCATCGTGGAAAATCTGGACTGCGTTCGCGCAATGGTTAGCCGGTGCGGAGCTTCGAAGCCATGAAAATCGGGACGTTTCGCGTAAATGGATGCTTCGCAACTTTACTCAAGAGTAATTATAAGTGAGAGAGCACTGTTTATATATCTAAACAACGTGTGTTTTACGAGTGTTATGTGCACTTGTTACTGGAAAAACAAACTCCCTTTCCCTACTTGTTCTCATTTTGCTTAAGTTATGTTTCTTATGTCAGCATTTTAGTTTGCTCCATTTTTATAGAGGTGTGTTCCGACACCTACACTTTGCTATTTAAAAAACCAAGAATGTCCCCGTGTCTGCATTTTCAACACTGAGTCACTGGGAAGAAACAGAACTTTTTCAAGGGTAAGTCTTGTGCCAAATGCCGAGTAATGCGATAAAGGACACCTGCGAAACTCTCTCAAACATAGATGATACCTAGTATTATTTTTGGGTCGACTGCGTTCTCTTCAACTGGATTGCGTCGCACATCTTTCTAATCTCAGAGTTCAGATATTAAAGTACACCTCTTTATTCAACAGCTAAAACTGCATGTTTACTGTACCAGATACATAATAAGATATGCAGTTTTGAAAGCCTTCTTAAATTTATCGTAAGAAAAAATAGACTTTGTAATTTTTTCCAGCATAAACCTACAATAACGTTTAAACTAAAAAAATTGTTTATCCGTGCTGTTCAGAATGTGAAATGCATTTGCAAATTTCAGTTAAAAATTTTATATTAGGAAAATACATCAAATGTTTTATTTTTTTTTAGTTAAAAAATAATAAAAAATTAAATATTATAAGAAATAAATTTAGGTTTGACAGACATGTGTCTTTTTACACTAGTTTTTATTTTTATTTATTATTATTATTATTGTTATTATTATTATTATTATTATTAAGTATTTCCATAAAGAAGTCCTATTCTCATTTCCTGATCCAACTCAATTTACGCCATTTCTTTTATTTATTTTTTTACTTTAAATTGAGTAATTAAAAAAATTTTTACTCACAAGTACTGTATTTATTTACAATGTTTTGATTAATTAGCATATTTCAAAGGCAATCTACGGATAAAAATTCATTTCTGTAATTGTAAAAATATTTTTTTTATTTAGTTTAGTTAAGTTGAACTTATATTCTGATAACTGTAGATCGTTGACGATCTGTGATCACGTGTCATATTTAAATGTATCCTAATAACATGTGAATGTTTGGTTCAAGTCCACTAAAAACGAATGAATTAATGCCTTTTATCTTTGCATCTACATGGATATAACCCAGAAATGGACATAGACTATGTGTATTTACTTTATTCAAATATTTCTCTTAATAATTCAAAACTTCATTTTTTTTTCATAGAGAATAAATTGGCATTTTTTCCATAAAATTTAACCATCTTTCTCTTTTCCAAATTACCAAAACTCGGAGTAATAATTTCTCATCAACAATTAATTTTCAATTGAAAGATTTTCACGTGAAAAAGGAAAATGAAATACAAAAAAATTAAGCGAAAAAAAAAAAGATGAATATGACGTCATATGGGAAATAAAACGGAAATTTTCAGGTACTTCTTCATAATTCAAGGTAAATGAATACGAGTAACTATGGAAAGCAGGCGAATATGACGTCATATATGGAAAATAAAATTAAATGGTCTTTAGTTGTGGTATTAATTCTTATTATTTAAAGAAAATTACTATCAATAGTTGACGGTTTATCGTCTGCGTACGGCTAACATAAAGATTTAAGTTTGAATTTAAAATTAAAGAATTTTTTAAAAAGTTTAAAAAGAAAAGGGATAGTAGATGTCAATAATATAGAAAATGATGTGATTAGCGGGAAATAGTTATTTTCGTTCTTAGAAACTAAAGTTAACTCGATTGTCTGAGGGGAAAAAAAAAAAAACAATATTTGGCGAGTGTTAAATTTTAAAGCCGTGCATTTCAGAAAATACTAATAACAATTACTTTATTTTTGAAATTTTCATTCATAAAATCTGAAGGTTTACTGTGATTGCGTCAAAATAACGTCATTTTTCACCTGCCAGTATGGAAATTAAGGCTCGTAAACCAGGTGTATATTGGAGACACGTTTGTAAAATGTAAACCGTTGTTTTGCAACCGGATTTTAATATCAGATTTCTTTTAGCTTTAAAAGAGTAAAAATATGCTGCCATTTTTAAAAATAGATTTTGTTAATGTTTTTTTTTATATTAGATTTTTTGTAAAGTCTTATAGTATGCAATACATATATATACAAATTTCACATCAAATACTACCTAAAATACACTGTTGTAGTAAGAATTCTCCCAGCGCTGTTTTTTCGTTTTACAACGAGAGGTTCGTCGATTTTACCTGCCCCTCATTTTTATGTACGCTCGTAATCATATAAATACGTAGCAACTGCAGTCGTTGTTCTGTCCGTCTGTCTGTCCGTCTGTCCGCATACAACAGAGCAAAAACTACCCAGTCGAATGGTCTGAAATTTTAAATATATAAATTGTTGCAAAATTTTTTCGAGTCATTTCAAATTTCATGAAAATCGGATGTATAATTTAATTACAGGGACAATCAAAAATTTTCCGCTTCATTACGGCCAATGGGGAAACATTATTGCAAGTGCATTTTAATGATGCTGCAGCCTTCTGAATGGTTTGAAATTTTAAATATGTAATTGTTACAAATTTTGTCGAATCATTTCAAATTTTATGAAAATCGGATGTATGGTTTAATTACAGGGACAGTCAAATTTTTCCGCAATATTACGGCCAATGTAATATATATATATATATATATATTGCAAATGCATTTTAATGATGTTACAGCCTTTCGAACAGAATGAAATTGACATGCACTTATGATGTGCACTAAAATATACATTCAGTACAATATGCTGTGCAAAAAATATTTATAAAACTAGTTGTAGTACGAACGCACCTCATTTTCCATGTTTGACGAGCAATTTTCAACTTGTTTTTAATTGGTTGCAGTTTTATTTTCGCGGTTATTTGCCTCCTGTAAATAAGAAATACCGTATTGTCTCCTATAAAATGTGATAAAGAGTTGGTTAATTATATGTTTTTAATTATCGGGAGTGAAATGTTTTAATTAGTGCATTTATCTTTCTTTTAGTGTTGCGTGAATGACACCACTGGTAACAGCTAGATATTATTATATATAATAGTATAATTATATTTTTCTCTTTTTATTTATTTATTTTGCAGCAATTATTCCTCATTGTACTTTATCTAAAAAAACCCCTATTTGAAAAATATTAATCTCGGAAGTTAATTTTGTGGAGAAAATTAAACAACGCTTGAGCTTGTAGCAAGTTTTGCAGCTTAAAAATCCCCCATGAGAAAAGTTTTATGTTTTCTCTTTGTCAAAACTTCTAATGAAAGACTTTCATTTTCGAGATTTTTCTTTCTGGTTAATAAAACAGCGATGAAGTATTGATTAAAAATAAATTCTAGAAATAGAGGATTTAACATGATAAAAAGAAGTAAATGGTCTTATGTAGGCATTACTTAATGTAAAATAATAATAATAATAATAATCTGCAATTAGTTAATTCACAGAAAGCTAATGCATTGTGAAATTTTCTTCAGTTTGAAAATGCCCTATGGGAAAAATTTTAATAAAATATTATCTGTATTCACGTTACCTCTGAAGAAAAACCATAAATATTAGAGAGCAAGATTCATCTGCCTACAATGAAACTTAGCGGAAAGTGTCGAATCTACTACATAGCTTTGTGATGGCGAACCATTTTACATGAACGCACAAAAAATTCGCAAACAATATTTCACTAGATTTTTGCATAGAAAATTATTAAATGCTTGTTATACAAACCTACTAATAAAATCAGATGCTTTAATGCATTAAGAGAGAAAGTATAATGATGGATAAAATATAAAGGAAACTCTTTAAATATCAATATAATTTTTTTATATCTGTTGGCATGACAATTATGATAAGTTCTTTATTGGCTATTTTTTTTTTTTTTTGCATTGTTTCTTCCTTTCATACATTCATTTATTTAGTCCTAGAATTGTGAATAAGCACAAAGTACCTAGTGCGAGGGACAAAATATAATTATAAAACTTCCAAAAAATGAAAATGTCATACCTATTGAAGTTGGGCACGGTTAGATGCACAAAGCACAAATGACACCCTATCAAGATCGCAAGCATGTAATTGGCAGAAGTTGTTTAAAACTGGCCATGAAGGGGTGTACCAAGGCAATCGAGTTTTGGGGCATCCCACAAAAAGTAATACTGCTCCACTGTAGCAAAAACTGACAAAGTTCCCAATAATATTTTTAGGGATTTATGGAGTGTTTTGTTCGTCCATTTTCTTTATATACAATGTACATATAATGTAGTATAGTAATAATAATTTTTGGAGAAGAATAAATTTGCATATCGGTCCTTAAAATGTTCTATTCCAAACCGAATGTTCATCTTCTCCAAGAGAAGTGCAATACTTCACACAAAAATGTAAAGAAAAAAAAAATCTATGAACATCTTTCGATCATCTTGCTTATAGTCTGAACTTGCCATCTTCTAACATTTATTTTGACCCCTGAAAGAAACGTTACGAAAATCAAGTGTTTCATTTATAAAGAAGACAAAAAAAGTTTAGACATTATGAATCATACACGCCCTAGCTCTTTGTACTACACTACAGTTTAAAAAGAAAAATAGACCCCAGTATGTTGTATAAAGTATTTAGATGGTAAAGAAAGCTATTTAAAAAAATAACATTGGCATAATTTTTGTAAATAATATTAAAAGAAAGTCTGCTTTATATTTGATCCATCCTCGTATAGAAAAAATCGAAATCATATTTTTCGGTATGTTATGGTATTAGCTTTTAATTAAAATAAAATTTTGGTTCGCAAAGACAATTCATTCGTCTAGTAACTAAATAATGAAACTTTCTTAAAAAAATTATAGTAATTTTAAATATATATTTATAAATGGAAATTTTAACTTCTAATCCACATTGCATAAAAAAATATTAATATCGTACTTTTTCTGCGTTCGCAACCGTATGCTTTACACCTTATTCTCATTGTTATACTTTAAAATTTATGTGCGAAAATTGGCTCACCCGTCATTTTATTATAAGAACCGCTTTCTGGAATTCATTTGAAAAAAATAAATTATTTTAAATTCATAATGAAAGCTGAATTAGTTACGTGTAAAATGAATTGACATGTAAAAGGATCGTGCCGTTGAAAGCCCTGAAAAAAAAAAATCGAATGTATGTATTCATACAAAAATATTTGCATTTTTTTTTGTACTCGTATGTCTCTACTTGATAAGACATTTGTTATTGATTGTATGAAAAATATATTGTTTCATTTTATTTTGAACAAGATTATCACATTTAACATTTTCGCGTGCTAGAGAAATTCTTGGCACGTACTGTCTCAGGCACACGTGCCATAAGTTCGCCACCATTGTGCTAATTATTAGAGTACAAACATTATGCTCGAGTTGTGATATTTACAAGGAAAAAAATTGTATGGTTAAGATAATTAAAAACAAGTTGGAAATTGCTCGTCAAACGTGGCAAATGAGGTGCGTTCGTACTATAACTATTTTTATAAATATTTTTTGCACCCCATATAGTACTGAATGTATATTTGTTTGCACTTCATAAGTGCATAGTCTGTAACATCATTAAAATGCACTTGCAATAATTTTCCCATTGGCCGTAATGTAACGGAAAAATTTTGAATGTCCCTGTAATTAAACTATGCATTCGATTTTCATAAAATTTGAAATGACTCGACAAAATTTTACAACAATTGTATATTTAAAATTTCAGGCCATTCGGTTGGGTAGTTTTTGCTCTGTTATATGCGGACTGACAGGCGGACTGAACGACTACTATAGGTGCTACGTATTTATATAATTAGGAACGCACCTAAAAGACGTATCTGCATAAAGGTGTAATCAAAAGGGAAGTGAAATATTTCCGTTTTGAACAGATTTCTGTCTTTATACGTACACGCAATATACTGCACTGAATTCATTTCTCTAATGTCAGGGTATTTTCCATTTAAGACAAGATTCCGTTATACGTAAGTTCCATTTCATATGTTTTACTGTATTTTTAGGACATTACATGCATGCGCAAACCATAAATAGAATTTATTTAAAAAAATAATTCCATAGTTGGAAGCGATCTTTAATCTATCTAACTGTATTTCTCCCAAATAAAAAAAAAATCATTAGGATAACTTTTAACATTTCTTTATTATTCATAATATCAGTAGTATATTTTATTGTTTTCTGGATACTTATACAGATAAATTTTCAATTCAGAAGCTTTCATTTATTTTTTCATACGTAATTTGCTATGTAAAAAGGGAATTTAGTACGGAATTATTGATCATTGTTTATTTCTTTTAGCCTATTGTTTTATTCTATTGTACCTAGACTTTGGCAAAGACTCGGAGAGTAGCTCTGATGACATAGCTGTTTTAACTACTTTTCTTTCGAGTAGAAACCTTTGAAGCGTTTTCTTCTCTTGCCTAAGTGACGCATTAAAATCAGAATAAATCTACTCTATTGTTTAAGTAAAATGCAGACTCTTTACTTAAGGACATGCAGTCACAATTCAATGTCATTCAAAGCGGAGACATAAAAAAACATCGTTGTTTGTCTTTTTTTCTCTGATTTCGATAAATTTCACGTTAGAAATAGCATATTTTTTGAAATGTAAAACGTTTAAATTATTGCTTTACACTGACGCTTGGTCCATATTTTTCATTTAAAATTCACTGGAAAAGCATCTTATTAAATTTTAATTACATGTAATAATTTAAGTACTTTGCCTTCTACTTCAATATTCTTTAATAAATAAAATACATCATAAAATTCTTTTATGATATTCCTATCTAAAACTCTCATCTTACACCAAGTAAATAATTTTCTAATTTAGGCAGCATATATAATCATTTTAATTCGGCTGTTAGCATTGAAAGAAAATATACATTAATATTCATGATACTTATCGGGATGTAAAATGTATTTAGTAAAGTAGAAAAATTAATTATAGAATTAAAGGAAAAGATGGGAATGTGTTAACGCACATGCAAACTGTACGTACAGCCTCAATGCTCTTTTTACTCGTTTGGAGGGTGATTATGTTTAACCTGGATAAGAAATATTTACTTCTTTGAGCTTTCCACAGTCTTTTATAGCATTTTTAAGTATTCTGAAAAATATGTAATGTTTGGCAGACGTCATTTTATCAAAATGTTCATATAAAGTTGCTTTTACTTTTAAAAAAGACATAAATTGCAAATGTATTTTCTAGATATCGCTATAAGTAATTATTTATGTAATGTATATTGATTTGAAATGAATTTATTATTCCACAAAAAAATTACGACTGCAGCAAATGTATGTATACCAAGCTGACATAGATAGTAGGACGTAATTGTTTTTGGTAACAAATGATAAACCTTTGTTTGCAGTGAAAAGTTTCTATTTTATCTTTTTGTGCGTAAAAGATAATAGAATGTAGGTTCGTATCTTTGACATAGTTGTTTTAGATAAGAAAAATGACCCAATTAATGGGCTTTTATGATAAATAATTTCTTTACGACCGAACTAACTAAACATATATAAGGATTTTAAAAATTGTGCAATAAATAACTTTTATCAGATGTTTATATTTATTAAATAATGTGTATTTGCTGTGCCTTTTATAAAATATATCTTAATTTTTTTATAGGTTACTGTTTAGTTTGGTTATTTTGTCATGATTAGACCGTACAATTCAATCTATAAAATCTATTGTTGTTGAAAAAAATATTTGGAAATTTGTTGATACTTATTTACTTATTGCAAATTTAATTAGTAAGTTTGTTTAGCTCCTCTTCCTTTTTATATCATAAATTATGCAAAAATATGCCGATCCACTGCGAAAGTTTGAGTTCAGCGGAAATAAATAACTGCGGATAAAGCGAACACGTTTTTGTTGGGGTTTTAGTAAGAATAGACTGAAACCGAAACCGAATTTCGGTAATATTTCTACTTTCGGTTGAAAACGAAAAGGAAAATGTCCCAATTTTTTTTAACTAAGACGTACATAAATATACATAAGTATTAAATAATTACACATGTAATTATAAGTGTGGCCCAAGATGTCTCTCTATACCGCTGACTAAAACTTTTTATTTTCATATAAAATAAAAAGTTATTAAAATTCATCAACTACACAAAATGATTTTTCAATTGTACGATTTTAATATAACTAAAAAAATTTTAGGTATATACATACCACGATTTATCTTTTATAATGATTTTTGTAAATGATTTGTTATGCCAGAACTTTCTCAAAGAGTATTCGAAACACTTCTGCTGTTTCAAATTAAAAATTTTCTATTAGTGTTAAGTCTGCAACTGTTATTGTGCATGTAAGAAGCATCTTCAAAGTTTAATGGTACAAGCATTTCTTGCTTTATAATTTGCACTCACGTCTGGAGTCAATCACGACTGATAATTTTAAACAGTGAAGGTCATAGAAACAAATAAAGAATGTCTCATTTGAGACAATACATCTCAAATCAATGAGTAACGTAGAAAATTTCTTAAGGAAGAAAGGGGATTTTTGGAATATTGATACTTTCAGTCTGGCTGAATTTTCGGCAGCATTTCGCCGAAAAAATTTGTTGGTCGATCTCTAGTTTTTAGGTTATTGTACATTTATAATGCTTTATTTTGTGCCTCTTTAATAAATCTTAGTGAATATTACTGCTTATTTTGAAATAGAGAATAAATATTGTGGTTTCAAACATTATTATGGTGCCATGTAACTTTGGTATGTTATTTAAGACTCTGACATAGTCTTCAGAGAAAAATAATCACTGCGATTAAAATAAGCCTCATATCAATTATTTAATCTGTTCTATAGAAAAATTGTTTGTAAAAGATATAATCACTGACAAGTAAATAATAATAATAATAATAATAATAAAGAGTAAAAATAGAATAAACTTAGAATTAAACTTGGAAATTACATTAAATTTTAATGTGTAGTCACAAAAATAGATTTTTCTTTACTTATCCATTCGTTCTTTAACACAGGATATTAAAAATTTTACGAAAGTTGATAATTTTCAAGTGAGTATTTTACATTTATCTGCAAAACTCCTTGCTTAAATACAAATTGCAATTATTTTAATAAAATTAACGATACGGATATATATTTTTTTTAATGGCAAAGAAATAAGGTTGCTAAAAAAAAAGATTTTTTTTTCCTCGTAAGACACGAACAAAGAACGATATATCCTAATGCATTGCATAACGAAGTACGATACCCACGAGAAACTACTGTATTTATATTAAATCATATAGGCACTGTAGTTTGTATGGCAAATAACAAATCTTACTGTTGTGCGATATGTTTTAATATATGATTTAATAAAGTATGAAGGTTATCATGAATCATTTCTGAATTATTTAATATTTTATAAACCTTTAAATTTAAAAATGTTATGCCAGTTTAATTTAACTGATATGCCAAAACTATTATTCTTAAAATATAAATAATCATAATTATATTATTTAAGTTAATAGTGATTAGTTGGTTACCAATGATTTTATTTAGTTATACATAATTATTTACAAAAAATTCAGTAAAATATTTACTACTTTTATGTTAGCATTGCGCTCGGTATAAACCGTCAAGTATTGTTCTCATCGCCATCATTCGTATTGCATCAATTTCGCTTAAAACACAACCCTTTCACTGATTTCCTTTAAAATATATTAACTTAATTTAAAATATATATATATATTTACGTACATTTAAAATACACACCTTTCACTCATTTCAAGTGAAATAAAAAAAATAGAAGAAAATAATGAGAAATACTACCATAAACCAAGACATTTTATTTCAACACCAATGGCTTGTTTGTAATTTACACACAGGTGCTATTGGCGAGAAAAAAAAAAATTGGCGAGATTTGCACTCGGCTAATATCAACGTACCAGATATTTAAAAATAAAAATTGTATTAAATTATGCATCGTTTAATTTTATAATTCGTTTATTTAAGTTTTTTTTATTTTCGTTTAACTTAAATTTAAATTCTACCTTGAGTAAGTTAGAATGTAGTTAAACAATCATATCCCCTAAATAATTTAATATGATTCGTTACTAAAACGGTAAAGGAATTCTTTCTAGACAATTTTCATTGCCAATTTCCTTTTCATCTACTTATTGCACGCCAGTTGAGGTATTTTAGCTAGAGTGGCTTGACAAAACATCATGCTGTTTGTCGTATTCAGTTTAAGCCACATTGTTACCAGCATTTCTTGTGCTTGATGCGCAATCGACGAGTCGGCCTTAAAGTCAACTCTAGAAGACATTTTTTCCTTACTTTATATAAAATCTAATAACTTAAAATCTGCAATTATTTTTTAATTTCTATTTCTATCTAAGCACGTACGATTTAACAAACATTCAGGGAATTTAACCTTTAAGAACTGTTACATTAAAAATAAGTTCATGCTGTTATGCTATGGAACCCCTTATTCTCGTAATTCTGTTAGGGTAAAAATACTTTCTTGGAAACTCCTCTCAACCTCCAATGGAATCTTTCAGATGTTGAATAAAATCTGGTGCAACAAAGATACTAAATTAAATTTAATATCCTTTTACATGACATATAATTTAGAACTCCAACGTTTTCATAAATTTTTTTTGGAGAGAAAAAGAAAATTATTGTTCTATTGTATTTAAAAGAGAGTTTTTATTTAAATAATAGCCTATTTCAATAGTAAAAGTTCATTAAAAGAAGCTTTTTCATATTTTTAAAAATTAGAACGAAAGAAAAATGCGTTATATTTGTCGAACATATGCATTAAAAAAGACAATTAATTCTGAATCTTTGAATAATGTATTGACAAAATTTCAAACAGATTTGATTTATTTAAGATTTCCGTAGAGAAAATTTAGCATTAGATCAATTATTCAAACAAAGAACTTTATATTCAGTGAATTACAGAAAAAAGTCTGAATTCTCACAGAAAAATATTATAACAGGAAAGAAAATGTTCAAAAATTTTAGAACGAATCTTCTAAATTAAACCAAATGCTTTACAGTTAATTCCAAATACACCATTAACATATCTACTCAATTTTAAATTGGACGAGTTTGGAACTAGTTATAGTGGAATATATGACAGACACCAAAACCTTTTTCACTCGTAACCGTATATTTCATTTGACTTTTCGGCAAATATTTAGTACATTAAATAATATTTGCTAATGATTTTAATGTTTGAAAATTAAATGCTAATAATTTTTTTTCTGAGAGTTTAATACCGCCTGTTAACATATCAAACATATGCTACCAGTAAGAAAATAATTCAATAAAATTTACAACAAAAAGCCTTTACTTCAAATTTCTGAAAATTTAATGTTTATTACATAACATCTTATTCTCTAAACTATTTTCTACGATATCTTCAAAATGTCTCAGAGTTTCATTTTTTTATCTTTATTTTCAAAATAATCTTACAAACTAACGCGAATAGAAATTCAGCTTAAAAACCTCCAGAGTATGAAATTTGTCTAAGAATGAGCTTTTCGCAATGTTGACTTGGGGATTTCTCTCTTCCTCTTTCCTCCCTTCTCAGACCTGTTGTTGAATTAATGTTACAGCGAGAACCTATTTATAGAATTTGCTTGCTGTCCCGCTATTGATTGCCGTCAGCTTTCTTTAATGCCCTGCTCTACGTAACTTAAATTACTCGGCTCCTTTATTTTAATTCGCAAGACTGATAAACTTAAAATATTTTATGTTTTCATAAAATTCGATTACGCTACTTTTGTCTTTTTAACATGGGAATTTATTTGTGCTAGTTTTTGTTTTATACAAAATTTTATTTAAAATTTTATTCTCCTCCACTACATTTATTTATTTATTTATTCAATCATGACATTCTACGAATAGTAAATTATATTTTGGGTTTTTTTAAGAACAACGTTTCTAAATTCTCATCTTTATATAATATTATCCTTGTCGAAAGTAAAATGTAAGATTTTCTTAAATGAAATGTTTGATAAATGTGTAACTGTCGTCACTAAGAAAACATAGTGCAGGATAGTATTTGATGTATGAGCAAGTAGCTGCGTGAAAGACTACTAACCAGCGCCTCGGAGTCGGAGTCGCTAAAAAACAAGCTGACCCCGACTCCGACTCCAGATTTTTTTTTGTTAGACATTTTAATGTGAAATGAAACTAATTGTATGAAATTTTAAATCTATAAAATGAATTATTATTGTTATTTATACTATATTCAGTCTACTCAAGTTAAAGATGACCGATTTACTGCGGTGTACAAAGTAGATACAGGGGTAGGTACAGAGTACTACCCACCTACAGAGTAGGTGAAAACTGTTTTAATTCATAACTGTTGTAGATATTTTACATTTAGTGCATAGGTACTTCCCCTTGTATTTTTGGCGTTTGTGGATAGAAGTTTATTTTAATGGGCCGGATCAGACTGATAAAAAAAATTGAGCAGGCTGTCAAGCCCGATATAACAAATTTGAAAGAATCAAACTACGCCGATAAAACAGGAGCAATTTACAATAGGCAATAGGCATGATTGGAATGAGAATAAATATAAAAGCACTGTGGAAAGTTTTAGGGGATGGTCCTTAAAATTTCGTTTCATGCAAATATCTTACCAGAGGAACGCGAAAATGATAAATCTATGCTATTTTTGGAGGCAAAAAAAAAAAAAAAAAAAAAAAAAAAAAAAAGAAAGAAAGAAATAGCAATTTATCAAATTACAACGACCATTTGGAAAACGATTTTTTCGAAGACTAAAATTTAAGACATAAAATATCGCACGGAGTTGATCATACATTACGTATGCCATGAATTAAACATTAATAGTGTTATTACACGTAAAAATTGCAAGCCAAAAATATCGCCTGCGACCCGTCAGATTTCATGAAACTTAAGTATTAATCACCTGACACTTACTTAAATATCCAAGCATTTCATTGGCTGTTCGGGAAAAGGCTTTTCCATCGTCAGATTTCCAAGAAATCTGACGGCCAATTTTAAATAAAATTTCATTCTTAAACTTCTAAACATCCGACAATATTACTTTTTACACCGTCGGATAGAGAAAAAAATGTACTTTTAAATGCAATTTGTTTGAAAGCTGCATCTCAATTTGTTTCTGAGTTATTATTATTTTTTTTGTAGTTTTTATTACTTTTTTGTCATAGTGGCAACAGAAGGTATCCATCGTTGTTGAAATTAAAGGGAAATACAGATTACTGTATAGACCAATCATAAAACGAATAAAATGCGGATTAAACCAATGAAAACCTTCAGATATGCTTTTAATTTCCCATCCTGACGCGAACAATAACCATTTTTCCAAATGGTTAAAAATAATAATAATAATAATAATAATAATAAGAGCCAGGTATACAATTATAATAGAAGCTTTTTTTCTCTTAAATTTTTTCAGTCTCTATGACAAAAAGTCAAAATTCTAAAATACCTTTCCTTTATTTATCCATTTTTGTGCACAGGAGTCAAAATAAAATGAAATTGTAATTCTTTTTTTCTTAATCGGCGGTACCCAAAATAATGATAAAATAGTGAAATTTCGTTATCGTTCCCTTTTTCAATTTTGGATTTTCCAGGTCTGCAGAACGCAAAATAAAGCCAAAATTGTCAACTTAATTCAAAAAATGCATTTTTTTTTAAAATTTCATTTGAAACTACAGGATCCTAATTATTTCCAAAATAATAAAATTTTCATCTTTATTTTTTTTCTCCTTTCCATACATTTTTCTAGTCTGGAGGACACAGCAAAGTCACAATTAAATTGTAACGATATCGCTTTTTCTTTTCAGTCCGCAGATCCAAAATAGTAAAATTTACATTTTGTGTTCGTTAGACTTCGATAGTTAGATTTTTCGGGTTTGAGGGTGCGAAATTGTAAAATTAATAAAGCGGAAAATATAATTTTTTTCTGTTTTATTTTTGAAGCCCTAAAAAGATAATGCCGAAATAGTGAGTTTTAGCTTTATTTTTCTTATCTTCCATTATTATTTAAACCAACAGGCAACACTAGTACCTCAGTCCGAGTGCTAGTGATGTGGAGTCGGGAGTCGTTAAATTATCCCGGAGTCTGCCATTTTTTCCTACAGACTCCGCAGCCCTGCTTTTAACATACTAAGATTGTTTAAATGTTTCAACAATTGATTGTTTAAATTGTACAATATAAGACGGGTGGGTAAAAATTAAAATATGTTATGCAATGTAGTGAAATCTCATGAAACACTCTAGGTATTAACAAGTATTCAAGTAAAATTTTAAAATCTTTTTTGTTGTTGTTCGTATTGCACTAAAATTTACACTTGTAACTGTGAATTTAAATAGAACCGAAATAAAGTAAGAAATGCGAAAATGAGCTAATTACATTAATATACAAATGGAATTTGTATCCAACTTATAATAGTCACCGGTCAGATTTCTTTTTGCATAAACTTTATGGAAAAAAAGGTGTGTTGAATTCTGTTAACTTGGGACTTTATAATTTAGTGCAAAACGCGAAACAATGAAATATGGAAGTTAAACAAGATCCCATGACACATATTCCTAAAATGTTACTAAATCACGAATACACAGTATGAGCTTTAAAACGCTCACTGTTTTATTAAAAAATAAAGCGCGTTTATTAAAGCGTATTTATTAAAGCGCGTTTGCCCGTAAGCACACGCGCTGGGATAAATCTCATCCCAATTACATTTTTTCGTCAAAAAAGGACGCTTCTGACCTGCCTTGTATCTTTCAAGGTCAAGGTCAAGAAAGGGTGGGTGAAGCAGTGTCTTTTTTTGTACACTAGGAGGGGGAAATGTAACTCTTGGGATTAAATAATCCCGCGCGTGTGCAAACGTTTCATTTCTTACGGGATAACACGCACTCAAATAATTTTAATTAAAGATTAACATAAGAGCTACTTGTGTATATTGATGAAAGGGTATTAAATGTAATTAATATCAATTTTGTGAAATAACTAATCTGTTAAGGTGTTAAACAAATTGTTTGCATATTTTCTAGTTAAAAAAAACCGTGATTTTTACAGAAACTACTACAAATTCTGATTAATAAATATGAAAATCATGATTTTTTTTCCTAAAAGAAGTAGTACTGATACATTTTACAATATAGAGCAGTAGATTTGTTTTTAAAGTGCATTTAGCCAAAAATATAAAGGGAGACAAAATGGTGTGAGATTTATCCCACGCGTGTAGTGAGGTAATGGAAAGGGGCGCGTGTGCTTCAAAAGTTCATATTGTGTATTTGAGATTGAATCGAGGTGCAAAATTGCATTTAGTCTTAGGATTCCTGATATGATTTTATGTTACTAAATCATTTTTTAACACTTGAAAAATTTAATATCTTAAAATAATTTGCAACTATAGGAAAACTTTTTTACGCAAGATAATACTTATCCATGTACACATTGTATAGGAGTCAATTTTAAAAGATCGGCATTCTAATTTTACGACAAATACAAGAAATTGCTTAATGAATTAAAATTAAAATTCGAAAATTGTGTACTTGTTAATTTGTTTTCGTATATTCTTGAAAATATCCTAAATCTCCTTACAGTTTAGAATGTATTGACGATTAGTTCATGTGACATTTTCGCTCGTTTAACCAAAAATGATGATTTTTTTAAAATTCAGTATAATCTCTATCTTAATATCTATTTAGAAGCTATTTTAATTGCTAAAAATAAATAAAATAATTATAGAAATGATGAGAAATATTAATAAATATATAGTTTAACTATTATTATTCAAATTAAAAAAGTAATACATTTTCACAAAACAAAATTTATTAAATAAAAATTGATCTTTTTTAATTCAATTGGTAAAGTACTCATATTTTATTAATTGAAAGAAGACTTCGCCCTCCTTCTTGCCGATGCTTCTCGTATTAGATGTTGTAATCACAATTAACTTTTTACATTTGTATGATCTGTATCTTTTAACCGTTAGATTAAAATGCTTAGACTTTTTTTTTAAACACCAACTGAAAAGAAAAATATTCTGAACTTTTGTTGTTATTGAATTGATGGAAGTTTTCTAACATATTGTGTAAAACCCGTATAAACGAATAAGATATGTATGGAAACATAGCTCATTATAAACATTAATATGGAAAATATTTCACGATTGACTTCTCTTATTTCGATGATGTCAGCAGGCATCCTTCTTGAAGGAAGCTATTCTATTGAATCAAAAGCAAACTCTTACGTCACGTTTCTTAAGTACGTACCTCAGAGGTATAGGTTTCCATGGATCCCAGCCAGGATGGAAGAGATAAAAAATGCTGCATCGTACTCCAAACATGGAGGCGTGAGAGGTACTACAGCCTTGTTTACAACGCAGATAGAGAGTTACGAGGTATTTTAAGAAAAAAAAAAGGAGATTCGGAGAGTAAGTGCACGAGGAAGAAAACAGGGCGAAAACACATCAGCAGAAAAATGGTTATCCAAATGGAAAGTTTGAGTAAATAATTGACGAAAAGATGAGACCGTATTGAAAAAACACAAAGTAGGTGTAATGTTTTTCTTTTATTTTTTACGCGCCATTTTTTATTTGTTAGCGTGGGCTCCTGCAAAAGAAGGAATGAGAGGGCAATTGCCCTTCCTAGCTTTCCACATTTTATTAAACAAATTATCTTTTTCTCTCATGATCTTTAAAGTATTATAAAATTTATTATTCTGAAGTGATTTAAAATATTTAAACACTAAGAGAAAAAGGAACTAAGGATTTTTCGTCAAGGGCTTTCAACTCCTGGACTACCCGTAGAAACTAACTTTTAATTGTTGTTTTTCTCTTTTCGTGTATCTATTAAAAACTATCTGAAATGGGGTGGAGATAGGGGTTCAGGGGGGGGGGGGCGCTCCATCGACAAAAAGATAATAAACTCTTTCAGTTACTTCATTTTGTGAAAAAAAGAAGCCGGTTGAAGCATTTTTTATTAGTCTTATTTTTTACATTTCTGGGTTGTTTTTTTTTTTATAACTTTGGCACATTTGCTACAGACACATGTGTTCTAAAATATCACGCCACCTCGATTTTGTTCTGCAGTCGTCCTTGTCTGTTCGATGCTCAAAACTGTTCCTCGGGTGCATACTTCTACTTTAATATGTAAATTGTTTACTTTTCGATTTAAACCGAAGTTTAAGGCTTCGTTTTCAGTTTCACTGCTGTTTTCATTTCAGTTTTTTTTTTCATGAATCCCTAATGAGTTGACTAAATTATTCAACTGTTTACTGTACATACAAAGTGTTTTCTGTATAGACATTACTCGCCTAATTAGTTATTTTACAATTTTAAACAACGAATACATGACGTGTTTATTATTGTTTATCATATTCATTTCGATATGTTAAGCAGTTTAATTTTTTTATGCTGACAAGTTAGCTGTAATGAAAATGGAATTTTTTTTTATCTCGACATATGTATAGATTATCTTATTTAGATTATATTTTATTATTATTATCAATTGTTTTTTTGATATTTTTTTCAGTGTTTTAATTAATCCTGATTTGTTTATTTTTGAGATTGCCTATTGAGATTCCTCTATACCTTAAAGATAGAAATTGAATTGCACATGAATGTTATAATTATTCATAGACTTTAGAACACTGTATCAATTTTGTATGTCTTATAAGTTTATCTCTTTAATGCATTAGTCAATTATATCTGATTTCTATATTAATATTTTCTGAATATATATTTGAAAATATATGAATGTATTTATGTATGCATGTATATTTAAGATTCACTGTGTTATTATAAAAATAATGTGGTTTCGGACGACTTTAGTCTATAAAAGTATTTGCCTATATCTTGAACAAAGAAACCTATTTTATCCTTAGTTTAGTGTTTTTGCTTTTGTTAAGGGTAGTATTTCGAATGCATTTTTCTGGACATATGAATAACAGGAATCTTGGCAAAACGTAAACAGAATTCCTTATATATTCCATAAGAAATTTTAAATAGCTTTCTTTATAATAATCTGATGTATGCTTTTGATACATTTTTTAAAATTATTAAAGGTAATGATACAAATGTAATAACTAACAATTGTACTTAGTTTTAAACTTGATCCTGATTTAAAATATTTTGACAAAGCAAATAATGAATTTGATAAAAGGTGATTGCTAGTTACAGATGATATTTTAAATTCTACATTTATAGTTTTATTTACATTACGGATAAATAAAATTTCCGATTGATAAATGGCGGCGTGGCGCATCATGCAATGTAAATAAATAATAATCCATTATCATTTAATGTGAAGTTGTGAAAATGAATTCTGAACCAACATCAATTTACAATTATATAGAAACTAATGTACAATACTTTAATGACAGCGTTCTGGAAAGATTTAGGACGACTCTAGATTTGTCTGTGAGTAGAGTTCACTTTTCTCCTTGTTGCCGATAGGTTTAGATTTTTGTGAGTCTGATACTACAGTTAAAATAGATCAAAAATTGAATAATATACGACAACAGATGGCCATTCGCCAAAATTTGGGAAGAACATTGTTTTGACTCTAGAAATGAAGATCCGATGAGTTCCCGAAAAATTAAGTTTTTTTTGCGGGGCAAAAGAACATCTTTTACTCAGCGAGAGGGCGAACTAAGTTTTTTTTCAAACAGGTCAAGTGAGGTATTATTTACTATGTGTTTTTTATTTCTGAATCAAAGGACAGCCTCCGAATGTCGATACGGTCATTTATTACAACCTTACGGCAGGTTTTACGAATACGAAGTCGAACATTAAACTTTATTGCAAGTAAAATAGTTTTTTGCAGCAACAAATGATGGCCATTCACGAAAATTAAGGAAGAACTTTGTTTTGACACTAGAAATGAATATCTGATGAGTCCCCCCAAAATATTTTTTTACCGTGTTTTTTTTTTGGGGGGGGGGGGTGCAAAAGAGGGGCATTTTCAACTCGGGGGGGGGGATTCAAGTTTTATTTAATTGGTCAAGTGGATATCGTTTATTATGTTTTTTTTAATTCTCAATCGAATTGTACCAACCTAAAATCGAAACAATAATTCATTACAATGTTACGGAGGTTTTATGAACGCAAAGTCATGAATGATTTTATGAATACGAAGTCATGAATGATTTTATGATTACAAAGTCATGAATGGTTTTATGAATAGAAAGTCATGAATGGTTATACAAAATTATGAGTACATGGATTTTGACAATTTTCATGAACTTAAAGAAGAATAAGATGATTCTGTTTTTGCTTACTGCTATTTTGAGGACATTTAATAAGTTTGATATTATTTAATATGACATAAAGGACTTGTTTTGAATGTAAAATAAATGTGACAAAGTTGCGCTCAATAATAAAGTATAATTTTCGACTTTGTATTCATAAAATCTACACAACTTTGTAATGAATGATGGTATCGGTTTGCCAACGATGTCATTGGACTCATAATTAAAAATTACATAGTAAACGATACTCGCTTGACCTAAATAAAAAAATTTAATTATCCTACCCCCGAGGTAACACCCCCCCCCCCCCCCAAAAAAAAAAAAAAAACAAAACAAAAACGGTAAAACAACTTTACTTTTGTCGACTCATCCGATCTTTATTTTAGTGCCAAAACAAAGTTCTTCATAAATTTTCGTGCATGGTCATCAGTTGTTTCTTACAAAACCTATTTTAACTGCACTAAAGTATAATTTTAGACTTTGTATTCATAAAACCTGTCGTAACTTTGTAACAAATGATCATATCAACTTGGGGACAGTGTTATTCGATTCAGAATTAAAAAATACATGTGAAACGACTTAACATACTTGAAAATTTTAATTTTTCGCTGCTCTTTGAGTTAAAAATGTATATTTTCTGAAGGTTAATTGAAACAAAATTTGCGTTCGCACGAAATATCAACTAGAGAAGTTTTACTTAAATTTCCATCAGAAGCAACTTTAACACTGCTGATGAATATTTTATTACTTTTCACCACATAAATAAAATTTTATTTCATTAGTTTATACTTTAAAACTTTTCCTTTTTAAAATTTTTATTCGCTGAATTTTTTATTCAAAAGTGTGCATTTTAGAATCAGTCTTTTAAATACGATTACAGTACTTGATATCTCAACAATTAACATACAATTTAAAATTGTACGGTAAGGTATTCCTCATAAAAAAAACAACGCTTTTAGAATACATAATATTAAATAATATTATTTCACTCTGAACTTCGATAGATTTTAACACTGATTTTTTTCCGTCAGCTTGGCGGAAAATTAAAATTTTAGACAATGCCTAATCATTTAAAAAGGGACACTTTTATATGCTACAGATAAAAGAAAAGAAAAAAGTGATTTACTGCGATGCAGACGCCTGTTTTGCAGAACAATGAGTAGTGGAAATCTCAATGTCAGTATGTAAATAGAATCTTTGAGCATACGTACTTGAAATATCGTGAATAGAGTTAGTTATCTTTTCTTAAATGAATTTCAACTAGATTTTTCTGACTGAATGTATAGCTGCGCAAGAGAAAAAATCTTTATTTGTGAATATAATTACATCGTATAAATCCATATTATCGGAGCATCAGTCACTGTAATAAAAATCTAAAAATCTAAATCTTTCCTTCTGAAAATCTTTCTGAACCTGAAATCATTTTTTCTAAAATTTGTACTACTGTTCTAAAATTCTATTAGACAGTACTGTTATAAAATTATTCTATTGTACTAAAGTTTGTACTATTACTTAAAATTGATTATTTCTAAATACTGATGCCTGGACAATTTATATTATCTTAGCATCGCTTATTGTACAAAAAAAGAGATGCTATATTACCTGAAAACCTTGTAGAATTTGTCTTGAAAAACATTTAATTTAAATACATTTTTGACGCAATCAAACTGAGTAAATCATGTGAGTAAGTAATTTTTCCAACTGAGTGAAAACGTGTCCAAGCCGGGACTCGAACCCAGAACCTTTTGCTTTAGTTGCCAATGCACGTCCAAATGAGCTAACTGGACGACATCCCATCACAATTCACTCTGACAACCTTTGTTTATTGGAGTTCCTTTTGCAGTTGTTTAATCTGTGGAGCTCTTTTAAACAGACAGTAACAGACAATAACAGACAATATACCATTACCAAATGATTCTCTCTTGCGAAGAGCGTTTCCTACACAATTTTTAATATTTTAGCACCCGGTAATTGCAGATATAAATCTTTGTCTAATTTAATCGCATTCCCTCTGTGATTAAATAAGGCAAAATTTACAGTTCAAAATTACTGCTAGTGCTCAATCTGTACGTCCCCCATACTGACGCTCATCGTCTAAATCATATTTCTGTAACGATACTTATTGATGGAGATTTTTAAGTATTTCGTTACCATAGAATGACTAGTTTAGGTTCTACCTGACACAGTTGTATTAAAATAAAAGGCGCCAATTACAGAATGATCTTAGTCTTCTGTAGAATTTCAGCTGATATACAACATATATTAGTGAGTTTTATTAATGGTCTGAAGCGCTAATAGAACACTAATATCGAAGTTACGGGAAAGTGAAACTTATCTTATTTTTCTCAAAAGAGCGTTCGAAGCAGTTAGAACTTTGTCACTTCGAGGTAACTATTTATTGAGACTATCAATATGCAGTCTCCTATAAAGTGACATACAGAGACATTTGATTCCCTATCGATCTAAATATAAAGCCCCAGCTGACAGGGCTTTAAAAATAGCGTCCATATGGAAGGGTTATCTCGTACGCTGCTACTGTTTTAAAATAAAACATTTTTTGGAACTCTGCCAAACTTCCGCTCATCTCATGTAATAGCACTGTTATTTAAGAATTGTTATTGCTGAATTCTTTCAAAAATTATTCCATTGATTTTATTGATTTTTTTCATTAGTTCTTCTGTTAAAATAATGTTAATTGCCAACTCTTTCTAATAATTTTTTGAGTAAATGTTTGACTTTGTTAAAATGCAAGTTTATTAAAAGCAAACATTATCTAATATAATGAACTGTTAAACTTTGTAATTGATTTTAAATGAAATAAAATTTAAATTTCAGAGAATATGAGTCTTTAGCGGATAATTAATTAGTCCCCGGTACGGTATGCTATATCTTTCTCCAGCTTATTTTGTGTCCCAAAAAATAACGCTACCTTACAGAAGCCAGCCGTTAAACAAAGCAGCACGATTAAATACTCTATAGCAATTTTTTAAACTTCTAAGCATCGCACATTTTCAATTTTTATACCGTCAAATTGGAAAAAAAAAGTACTTTTAAATGCAATTTGTTTGAAAACTGCATCTCCATTTATTTTTGAAACATTAATTTTTTTGTAGTTTTTGGAGCCATTTGCTTAATATTAGCAACGAAAGTACTCCATTTCTCTAGAAAGTAAAGGAAAAACAGTTATAAAATATTATATATAATTATATATTTCTGTTGCCATTTTTTCATAACAACCGAAAGAAAATGTAATTAAAATACGTGCTATTTTGAAAAAATATATATAAACTAATGATTTCTGTTAAAACAGGGGGCTATTATAAACTATATTTAATTTTAAGTGTCTATATTAATGTTACAAACAAATGAAAGCCTATGAATCATTAGACAGCCGTTTTTTTTTTTTTTTTTGGTCGAGTTTCTTTAATGACGGCATCTTTTTGCTGCATTTGTGCATTATTTCGCGATAGTGACGTCCTATGCCTACTTAGATGTTTAAGAGTGGATCGTAAATGTGGAATTCTTAAGCGGGTGCGAATGACGTCATGTTATATAAAATAAAAGCGTGTACTGTAAGTCTTAAAATATGTTTTGTAATATTTATATACACATATATTTTTTTGTCATCGGGGGCGACACTAAATTCTCAAACAGCAGAATTCCTGTTTTCTAGTTTCTGATTTCATTGTCACACTCAAGTAGCAGACTAAACATGATGATTTAGTTAGATTTCTTCCCAAAATACACAATATGAACTTTTATAAGGTCACCGTTTTAATTAAAAGGCGACAGAATAATAATATACATGATACAAGTTAAAAATATGCATTTTATTTAAAATTTCTTAGTACTATCGGCCTGCAATTCCCGCGGCCATCGTCAGAGAATACTTTTGTTATTCATTGCTTTTTCATTCATTCAAATACGTCAATTCGTTTGAAATGTTCGAGTCTATTATTATTACTGTAGCTGAAAGTAGAAGTAGCAGTGCCTTGGATTGAACTTATGTAGAAAAAAATATTTAACTGTCTTTCCATTCTACTTCTATTACCGTACTATTTTGCTATTGAATCAAGGTGGATTATCACATTTCGTCTTACGATTTTATATGGATTTCTTCCGTTTTTCGTTTTTACATTGTTTTTTCTTTTCTGCTTTATTTATTAAATTTTATTTAAAAAACATTAAATAAATTAAAGCAATTGCATTGTCAATTTCAATTATAATCGTATTAAATCGCAAAATAAGCATATTACTAGAGTTTATTAGAAATGCGGAAAATTAAATGATAAATAAAATCAGTATTTTATACATATATGCATATGTGTCCAGCAGTATGTTGATCATTTTGAAAATGTTATTTAATATAAAATATTTCGTTTTACTCATTCATATAACTTACTATTTGGAACTCTTTTTAGACTTTTCACTACGACTTTCTGAAAAAATATTTAACCCTAACGTGAGAAATTCTCTTATAATTTATCCTGAAGTAACTTTCGTTTGAAAGTCTAAACTTATTGTTTAATAAACAGTAATAATTTTGACTTTCCGGCTTCAACAGTATTTTTCTTTTCTGAAATAAAAATAAGGATATGAATAACATTGAAACAATCACTGATCTATGTCGTCCTTTTTTATGTTTGGACTTTTTTCTTTACATTTCTCATATAAATTAAGTTATTAATGCAAAAAAAAAAAAAAAAAAAAAAAAAAATTAATACAGTAACCCCTTTTTATATCAAGCATGCTGGAAAACAAGGAAAAATCTCGATATATGCGAATGAGTAGTACATTAAAATTTATAAGTAAAATGGTCCGCATATGACGTACATTTGTCTCAAAAATGTTAGTTTAAACACATATTAAAATTTTCTTACTATTAGAGACATCTTTCTAATTGAACTAGTTATAAAGTTACTTAAAAAGTGTGCTTAAGGGTCCTGTCCCTGCCGGCGAAGACACTCACGAGCTAATGCTAATCCTAGGGGGAGGGATTTTTCTAATATTTCGTTTGCATTTCGACATTTTTTAATTTTTTTTTTCTTTTTTTGCATTGGATAGCCGAGGTCCGTCTCTACAGCACACCTTTTCTACTTTTTCGATTTTGTTCGCAGATATTTCTAATAAAGTTACTTTCACTTTCAAAACCGGTTCTGAAAATGAAAGTGTCATTCTAAAAAATATCTACAACCAAAATCGAAAAAGTAAAAAAGGTGCGCTGTAGAGACGGACCTCGGCTATCCGATGCAAAAAAAAAAAAAAAAATATTTAAAAATGTCGAAATGCAAACGAGATATTAGAAAAATATTTCCCCATAGGATTAGCATTAGCTCGTGAGTATCTTCGCCGGCAGGGACAGGACCTTTAAGACAGAAGTTTTTTTTTTTTTTTCAAGACGCTCTAAAGAAGGAGTGATATATCCGAATGTGTCATACTTTAAGATTTTTAAGTAAAATGATTCACATATGATGTGCATTTGTCTCAAAAATATTAGTTTAAACACGTGTTAAAAATTTCTTACTATAAGAGTCATTTTCTAATTAAAGTAGTTATTGTTTACTTAAAAAGTGCATTGAAGCGGGAAGTTTTCTTTTCAAGACGCACAAAAAAAAAAGAGTGTTATATACGAAAGAGCAATATTGTGATACACGTCATAACGAGTTCATAGTGTAATGCGACTTCATACGAAAATTACATTTTTGAAATTGTTATTGTTTGTCAGAAAAAGATAACCCCTTTTATTTCAAAATTTGTTTTAACAACTACTTAAGTTCTGCCTGTCACCGAAGTTTCAGATTCACCAACCTATGTATTATCATAGGGGACTATGTAATAACCATATCGATTAGAATCCTATAGTTTAAGTTTTCCTTTATCATCCAGAGAGTGAAGCTTGAGAGTAATTGCAGCCTTCTACGTCTTCTGTTCCACTCAGGGATCTAGGTCATCGATTATTCCTCCACAAGAACTTCTTGCCATTTTCCTCCTAGATCGATCTTTATTCTGCCTTTAAGTTTTCTCCATATACATACACACATATATACACACACACTCATTCATACGTGCATGCTTTATAAATGTATTGTACCTAAAAAAAAACTATCTTGCCAAAAAATATAGTGAAAAATTTGTTTTTATTGTTATTGCTTGTATTTTAAACAGTCTTGTTTGCTATTTGTGATTTCCGAAACTTTACAGAATTCCTTTTACTATATAAGTTAGCCATGCCATTCAGTGTTTTAAACATTTTAGTGCATAATTATTGTAGCTTAAGGAATATATTTAAGTTCGGTCAATTTTCTAACCAGGGTATACATTTTTTTTTCTTTTGCTTGTATTTGAATTTGGTTGAATTTAAAAGAATATTTTCTTTCACAATGGTTTTTCTACAATTTGGTGTTTACTTAATGATTTATATTTTCTTCTAGTGTATATTTTATGGAAGAACGACCACTTATTTGTTTATAATTTCTAATCTTTCCTTTGTTTTTCATGTATGCTTTTAAATGTATTCTTTCGGATTATTAAAATTAATTTTTGTGTAATTTTTCTAATAGTTATGCATTTATTTTACTGTTTAGTTTTTCTGTTTCCTCGTCATTTTATAAGTAAATTTTTACGTTAAATATACAGATAAATTATTTTGTGAATAATGATAAATTTACTACAGTAGCTTAGCACCTCTTAACATCGTCTATATCGGAAGGCAGGAAATAAACTCGACATAATAAAAAATTATGAAAGAGGATTATTGACGATAAACGATTTATAATTGACTCCAGATTATTAGTTGATCAGCATATTAAAAATTATTTAATACGATTCATAAAAAAAATCATGCATGAAGCATAGATTATGAAACACTTCAACACATTCAGAATAATGTTACAAAACTGCACCGTTTGAAATATTTAAATATTACGTCTAATTCAACCATATGGAAACGCATAACACATTTCAAAACCCAATTTCAGTTGTTCCCATCCACAATCGGAAAATTATCCGAATTTTTTCAGCAACCCTGTATATGATATATAGATTTGAATCTATTAAATACAGTAGAACCCCGCTCATCCGAAATTCCGGATAATCCGAACCGATTTTATTTTCGAAAATTATACTTCAACAGATTAAAAAAACAGAATAAAAAATGTAAAAGAAGAACATATGTACACGAATGTAAAATGAAAACGTGCACTGCAGGCCTACTCGTAGAATCCATCTTAAAAAAAATCTCTATCTGTTTGTTTGCCAGTCACTATAAAATCCTTTTCTAAAATGTAAAAATTATTTTTTCTTTCAACAGTATGATTTCTCAAATTATCTACAGAAATGATTTTTTCTTCACCCCTCGTCGATGTGGTGATTGAGCTATTTATAGATTCGCGATTTTGAGCCGTTTGTAATGGGTTGTTACGTAATTCTTCATTCTGAAGTTCCATTGGATTATTCTAACTACCGGGAGTGATTATACATAAATACTATTTTCTCCCGAAAGTCGTGCCGGATTATCACACATGCTAGACCTTAGAATGACGGATTACAGGATGTTTACTATACTACTGAGTACTTATAACTTAATTTTTTTATAGCACGCATATTTTTATTTTGTATTTTTATCAGAATTTCGAGTAATCCGAATATTTTGTAATCCGAACTGGCACTGGTCCCAATTAGTTCGGATTAGAGGGATTCTACTGTACATGCATGCCAAATTTAGTTCACTTAAGAGATATATATAGTTCAGTTGAAAAATTACCTTCATCAATTTCTTCTAATAAGGAGAACGGTACGTGAACACTTTTGTGCAGTCCTGTATTTGAGGTATAGAATTTATATATAGCGAGTAAGATGTAAAAAAATAAAATAAAATAAAATAAATTTAAAAGCGCTTACCGAATTTTAAATCGTACACTCCAGCAATTATTACTCAACGAACTGTAAACGATTTCTTTTGTGTGTCCCTGTAAATGAATAAAAATTGCTATGAATGCCCTGTTCTAACGTGATCGTAGTGAAATACAATGATTTGTATCAGTTTCGATGTATTTGAAATAGCGTAATGTCATTAAAATACTCTGCAAACGATTTCTCCCCATATATCATAATGTAAAAGAATACTTTTGAGTGCCCCTGTAAATGAATGATTAATCCTACATACGTCATATATAATACCAAACATGTTTTGGTAACCCTAAATAACCGTTATCAATTTCATGAAAATCCGAGTATATTTACGGGAGTTAGAGCGTGGACAGACGGACAGACAGACAGACAAACCGAATGCATAAACACTTTGTTGGAAAGTGTTAAAAAATATGCCTACTGCAATGAATAAATTACTTAGAAAGAAAGTGTTGTTAAAATAGAACATATTATTTTTCGAATACACGTGAAAATGATAATATATCCGAATGAGAAATAATGTGGCGTGGTATATCGAAGGGCTATCGTATTTAAACTTTTAATTATTTTTACTTTATTCTATATATAAAAGGAGAAAGTATTTATTTGTGAAAAATTTCGACTTTCGATTGTAGACAGATTTATACGTTTCATAGAAAGCCTTGAACACGATATTAGTATTTTTAGAAAATGTCTGTCTGTACCTATATGACAAATTTTGTGGACGCTCTAACTCCCGAACTACTTGCACGGGATTTAAAAAAAAACGTCAGATTTATTTAGATTTTGATATAAATTGGTGCTGATTAGGTTTTAGTGTATTGCGGACAACAGCTGGCGCTGCTATGTTGCAAGTTTCACAATTTCCAAAATAGCTATTTCTCTAGTACTAATGCAGGGAATTTCATGAAACTTCATATTAAATCAGACCTTGATAGGGCCGGTGCAACAATCGGGCAAACTGCCGAGGAACCAGCGCCAATTGTAGTCTTGTTAGGGGCCCCGAGACTCGTGCAAACATTTTCTCTGTATAAAACAATAATTATTTTACTCTAGTACTGTTTTTAAATGTCCTTCGGGAGAAAAAAGTGAGATAAAACTTTTATTTCTTACAGACAAAATTGATATAATTGTCGAGGAATGCATAGGTATGATGATCCTGAAAGTAACCATGAACGCAAAAAGTAAATATTTAACTTTGTCAAGGGCGGTGGTCGCACGGCGTAACCACCTAATTTTAATTCCAAAACTGACAAACGGCACCAAAAATATTTTAATAAAATTTTGCTTTTATAGTGAAAGTGCAGAAAAGCAGGTTTTTATTTTCTAAGAAATTCGTTCGTAAATTCTGGTATCAGTCAATTATTTCACCATTTTACGAACAGAATTTTTCTGTCGTCGAAAAGTTAAAAATATTGTAAAGGATAGACGATTTTATGAAATTAAAGATAGTTATGCGCATTAAATGTGAAAGTAGCGATATTTTTTTTTATAGATTTTATTATTTTTGCATAAATTATTTTACGATATGTACAAAAAATCTATTTTATTAGTCGGATATTGCAGTATACGTTGAGCCCAACTAACTGCTTTGCCAAAGTTCGAAGCGACGTTCATCCGTTCCAGGAACTTGACATAAATGGATGCTGACAATGTTTAAGTTTATATCACTCAACAGGTGGTGCTGCTGTGCTGTGTTTTTCGTGATTTCTGCCATGGCTATATCACGAAAACTGAAACATGGAATTTCAGGAAACTGCATATTTTGTTAGAGCTTGACGTAAATAGATGCTGATTCAGTTTTAACTTTGTTTCATTAGCAAGGGGCGCTCGTATTCTGTACTTGGGAAAAGTATCCTAATATTGTCCACAATCAATTGATGCAATTTAGAGAGCGTGATTTTTTCTATTATTATTCATTGATTACTGCAATTCTATGCTAAATTCGAAGAAAAGCTTAGTCTTTCATATCCATAATTGTTGCTGCGTGACTATGCTATTTAAATTAATTTATAAAAATGATATAAAAGAAAGTTTTGTGGTGGCCATGACATACTAGTTTAAATTATCTTTCTTTCACGATGATCGTAATGCTATGTTATAAAAATGTAACAAATTGCTTGTCGATACCTATCTTAATTAACGTATTTTTTTTCTTCTCTCTTTCCAGATTCTTCAGCAAAACCTCCATTGAGCTTTCACATCATTTTATCCAGTGCATGAGAAATTTCTCGTACCGAAGTTTCATTTAGCAACTGTTTTTTTACCAATGTCAGTTTTTTATTTGAAACTGTTACTCTTTGTAAATCGTTTCAAGTCCAAAAATTTTCTACCTGTCGTGTGAGGAACATTAAATGATTATATTTTCTAAAACATCTTTTCTTCGGAGGAACCTGTATTTTTTTACACTCTTAATTTCATAAAAGTAAGAGGACTGATCGCACATTTTTCAAAGGGAAGAAACGATGCACGTTGAAATTCAAGTAGCTCTTAACTTTTTCATCTCTTTCCTCTACAACAAACTGCCCAGACGGCGAGTCAATCAGTTTGGTGAGGAGCTGGAGAAAGCTCTCAAACATAAATTCGAGGGACATTGGTACCCCGAGAAACCCTTCAAAGGGTCGGCTTTTCGATGTCTGAAAACAGCTCTGCCCTTGGATCCAGTATTTGAAATAGCTGCTCAAGAGAGTGGAATGGCTCTGGCCGATATCCAAGAGAATCTACCAGAAGAGCTTAGCATCTGGATAGACCCCGGCGAGGTGTCTTACAGGTGAGTATCATGATGACAAGTGGGGAAACAGGCTTCACACGGGTGCTTACCTTTGAATGATATTTTAGAAATTATTCTGATATATTTAACCCCTTGGGGACGAGCGACCGGTATACGTGCCGGGTAAAGTGCTCAGAATCCGTGATTATTCTCACCAGTAAATTTTGCCTTATTTAATCCAAGCATTTTCCTGATTCAAGTAGGCAAAAATTTCTGTTTTGATAAACCGGTGATAAAAGATTAAAAATTCTGCAAAAGACGCTCGTCCCGAAGGGGTTAAGGAGTCTCAGGACTCTTAAAGCTTCAAAATGTTTGAAATTTTATTATTATTATTATTATTTATTTTTAGATGTTAAACTCCTATCTTTTCTGAACATTTTGATGTAATTGTTTCCTTGAAATTCCCATTAGAACAAAAGTTACGTCTTTTAGAATTCTACCCACTCAATAGCAGAAGTTTCCGAAACTTTAAAGTCATTTTTCGCCAAATGAAGTTTTTTGGGTATAACGCGCACGATATCTCAAAAACTTCTGAATATTTTTTATGAAATTTTCAAAACATACATTTCATGTTAGTCTGTATAAACTGAACCTAAAATTTTATTTTTATTGCTCAAAAAAATATTTTTTGTTTAGGTGATTATACTGTTGAAATTTTCAAAATTTTGTATTAGAATTACTTTGCATTAAAAATATAAAAATGCTTTAATGCAAATTTATTTACGTTCAGGGTAATTACTATAGTCTGAAGTATAATTATGCACGAAAATTTTCATTGTAGAAAAATTTATTTTGTAATCCTGAGCGTAAGCTGTTATGCCAATTTTCTGCTCGAGAAATGTCTGACACTTTGCAGCGCCCTATAAATACTAATTCTAGATCTTGCAATTTTTAAAGACATGAAATGAAAGAACATACTTATATCTTTGATCCCAATAAAAATTGTGTTTTAAAATAGTGTACATTTTAAGATATTAAATGTTGAAAATGAGCCCTTTTTTTTCATTTTTTCCAGTTTTAAGAGTTCTGAGACCACTTAATTAAAAGATTCTCCTATAAAATAAGATGAATATTTCTTTTCGGAATTACTGGTATTAAAAAGTACACTCTCAGAAATACTTCCTTCAATTCCCGGGAATTCTCCTATATTAATTGACGAATATCCGTTTATTTTTTCACCGTTACAGGAGGTAAAATATGCGTGAATTGACGAAAATAGGGAAAAATAAAAGTTGCTGACCTGGAATCGAACCAGCTATCTTAGAGTTACGAGACGTGTACGCTAACCATTGGGCTACAGTTGCACAGTAGTAAAGCCCTTCGAAGTAAATATGTTTGCGTCAGATGTGTATGGCTTGATGAATTTGTTTAAAAAGCTTTTAATTTTGAAGTTCATTTGAAGAAGACTTCGTCTTTAATGAGATTGTGTCTGGGGTTTTAATACTTTAGTATTAGTATATGATAAAAATATGGATTATAAATATTTTGAAGTAGTCAGCTAGATGTAAAACATGAATATTATATTTTTATTCGATAAGATTTTTTTTTCTTTTTTTGGATAGTATCGATTTTTTTTCATTTAATATTTAAATTATCTTTTATATTAAAATAACTTTTAAATCTTTTCATTTAAAATATACTTTAAATGCGAATATCCTTTTATAAACAACTTTACAGATTGAACTTTACTTAACTTTATTCAATCTATTCAACTTTTAAAAAATGAATTGTGAGCATTTTTGAATGAATGAGAAAAGTAATTGTTGTTCATTTTTAAATTCGAATACTTTTTTTCTTTTTTAATTAAATTAGAAATCTTAAATTATAGAATTTTCGGGTTTTCATTTTTTAGATAAATTCTGACTTTATTATTAATAGAGCACAAGTGCGCTAGGAATTAACGGAATTTCTTCCTCTTTTTCAGACTTTTGGGAAGAATTCACGGATAAAATGTGTTTTCTAGGAGTACGGAAATTATTTGTTAAAAAAGGACGAATAATTTAGTGCATATTGACGACTTTTTCTGACAGTGTAAGCACCTGTACAATTCATGAAAAATAAACCTACAGTCGAGTCTCTATATAACGAAATCCATTGTTCCAGTAAAAAATTCGTTATATAGAGAAATTCGTTATATAGAAAATGAGTAAAAATTCCTATTTAATGTATAAATTTTGAAAAAAATTACTTTTGAGGTGTTTAATTAAGAATTTGAAATGTTTAACTATAAATATTAACGTAATATTGTATTTCTGAATTATTTAAACAGTTTCAAAAAAGAGAGCAGACATTTATTTGAAAGCATAATAAAAATCACATAAGGAAAACTTACATTAATTTTAGACGAAGAAATCTGTAATTTTTCACTGTTTTGATTTCAAAATTGTTACACTCTCGAAAAAATGTTCACACTTTAGCAAGGAATGAAAAATTGTATCGGGACCCTTTTTCCTCCATTTGAATTCTCATTCACCTTAAACTTCAATTACCTCTCTGATCCCACACTTATATGTGTAACAATGCAATTGACACTGTTTTAAGAAGTATGTTGGAAGGTGTGTGGGAAGGGGGGGGGGGGAGATGAATTCGTTGGGCATAAAAAACAAGGAGATTCAAGGTAGAAAAGTAAGATAAAAATCTCAGCACTGAATGATAAATCACTAATCAGTGATGGAAAATTGATTCCGTGTGATTTGGAAGATTTTTTAAAGCAATAAATAAAGAACATTTTATGAAAAAATTCGTTATATGGAGATAGATATTTCGCTATATGGAGACTGTTTTTAATGAGATCATGGGAAAAGGGGACCGTTCCTACTAAAAATTTGTTATATAGAGAAATTCGATGTATGGAGTTTCGTTATAGAGAGACTCGACTGTATTTACATTTTACATACTATAACTGATGTTCTGTGTTGTAAAAGGATTGTTTGTGAGTTGAGAAAAATAAATATTTGGTCAGTCCTCAGAGTGGAAAAAAGAATAAATTAGAAAGACTATATTTACGAATCACGTAGCACGTTATGGGGTCATATCAATCGTTAATAAATATTTATAAAGCATGGCATCTTAAAAATAATTAGAAACATTTTTTATAAAAATATAAACGAATATTTAAGTACCTTTACTTAATATAACTCCGGCGTATGATGTATATTTTGAATATTTAGTCAAAGAGGTGGCCAATTAATTTTTTTTTTAACTTGCTGTCGAAACAAAACTCGTATTCTTTCAAAAGTAAAAGATAAATATTATATGAAAGATGGAAATTAGCAAACATTTAAAATACACAGAGCATAAGAATATTCTCTGAGACATCCACTTTTTCATAAAAAATGCAGATTGTTTTATTCCAAGTCGAACTTTCATTTCATTCATAATTCTAACAATAATTCCTGATAACATAGAAAAAAAATCCGAGAAACTCACTTTGCTTTCTGTGAGATGTAATTAAAGCCCTAAAATGACCACCCGCGAGCATTCAGTGCTGGGCTAGCCGCTTTAAAATTCACTGAATACGGTATTACTAACCAAATTACGGAGCAGTTCCGTGTTGCCATGACATTTGACAGAAAATAAAGTTATTCTAATGAAAATAACGCTGAAATATCTTTATTGCTATTACAATAATTAAGGAAAATCCGTTTTCGGCTTAATGTGAGTCACTCTGACCATTTGATTGACGACTCTGATTTCCTATACGAAAATTGTCTGTCTTTAAATGTTGTATCATTCCTTAAAGGTCTGCCCTTCTGTTCATTATTAGAAATACAAACAAGAAATTCTCTTCATACTTCATTACAACATAAATAAACAAACAGCAGTTCGTAATATATTCATTATAGTTAATATATGTTTTTTTCTTTTGAAATATTTCACAATTTTAAAGAATTAAAATTTTTATGGAAATTTCTACAATTTATGAAAAGTTACCTTAAATTAAGGTAGAAGAAAATCATTACATGTTAGAAATCTACAGAATTTTAGTTATCTAAAATCGTTCGCGGTTATGAAAGTAAAAGCACATTTTATTCTTTTTTGCTATTTATATTTTTCATTCATTTTTAATATAGCTTTTTGATAAGACATTTCTATAAACATTTACGCTGTAATAATTGGTAAAAGATATTTGGTAAATTCTTATTTAAATTGTATAATCCATTAGTTTTTGACAGAAAATGCGATTTATTTTCACTTTTTACAAGCCTAAACAAGAAATGTCATTTATTATTTAAAAATTTGCATATTTAACCCCTTACCTGTGTCGACTGAACTGAGTTCCTTTAACATTTGAATCGACATTTAAATCCCTAACTTACCATTTTTATGCTATTCTTTACACTTTTTATTCTTTCCCTTGTAAGAGGAGGGGGAGGGCCTGCACTGTTAAGGGTTTAACAAGTAATTTTGATTAACTTACAGTTAATTAATTGCTTTTGTTTGTTTGTTTCTATTTTCGTAGGATGGGTGAGAAGGGTGTCGTCAAAATCCTCTATTCCGAATCAGAAAGTTCAGAGGATCGTGCTGACAGAGAGATCTATCGAACCTTCAATCCGGAAGCCCAGTGTTTCAAACCCATCGATTCAATTGCTTCTCAGCTAGGATCCATGTCGCTATCTTCCGGGTCTTCCTCCTCCAGCAGTCCGTATGGAAATTCACCTTCACCAACATATAAGTCATCATCCAGCCCCATCAACGGCTTCCTGCCAAAGGTAAACATAATAACAGTCTGCATACTAATGCAACTCCTTTATGAGATAAGAAAAACATATACTGTAGTAATATCGAGGCCAAGGAATGTAATTGCTGAACTCAGGATTTTTGTCTGTTTTTCTGACGCAGCTGTTTTATTGGATTTGCGCACTAACATAACACATCCATATCGCATTTTAATTTACTGAAAAGTCATCTTTCGGTTTACGCAAATTTTGGCCAACGAAAGGGTTTCCCGGAGGAATTATCTTCATTTGCCGAGGCATCACTGTGAAGGTTACTTTTTAATTGACTCATGACAATACTGAACGCTAGAGTGGTAAGAAAGCAAATTTTTCTATTTAGATTTTATTACACTCGCAATGTTTTTCAATTTCGACAATTTTAAGACATCATTCAAAACAGTAAAAATTTCTTTATATTCGCTTGACAGTTGTTCGTGTTTTCAAAATATTTTTCGGAACATTTTAATATTCATACAAATAGCAATATGGCTTCTTATACTATTTGTCGGGTTTTTTATTCTCTCATTTCTAAGATAAAACTAAATCTTAAACAAATATGTTATCAAATATTTTTAGTAATAAACTTGTGCTTGAAAATGAAATGAATGAATGTCAACATTTTGTAAAATGGGTTTATTTATGAAAATAAAAGTACAAATATTTTGCTTTAGACATTAACCTTGCAGATTGCCTGATTGAAATTTAGGCATAAATAAATGTCTTAATTTAAAATAATAAGAAAAAAAACAAAGTTAAACACTACAGGTGGTCAACTGTCTTCAGTTTGAAATACCGGTATTTTCAAACAATGATCTCTTCATGGTATATTTTCATTTCAAATACTCTAGAAACTACGAAGATTTTCGTTTGAAAATACCAGTATTAAAAATTGGCTAGTGAGAGCTCTGAAGTTTATGAAATAATGTGGATATGATATATTAAAAATTTTTTTTAACAATTTGAGTCATTCAGTTTCACATAAAATTTTGGTAAAAATTTAAAGTTTTGTTTATAAATTTTACCTATCTAAAATTTTCACAGTGTAAAGATGGCAAATTAACAATGAAATATATTTTTCTCTTTTCAAGGTAACGACTCCGCTCACTTTCACAACAGCTACTTTTGCTCAGACTAAATTTGGTTCCACAAAGTTGAAGAGCAATGGTAAGCGATCCCATCGCATGTCCCCGACAGAATTCAGTAGTTACATCAAACAACGTGCCATCATCCAACAACAACAACAACAGTCACAGATGCAGCAGATGTTTGGTTCAATCACACCGCAGCAGAGACCCAGGTCTCTCTCTCCTACTCCAAATACAACTATGCATCAATCTCAGCAGCAGCAGCAACAGCAGCAGCAACAACATCAACAAGTAGATGCTAACAACTTCTTGTTATTGGCATCAGCTTCTAATCTACCTTATCCACCGGGCCACTTCTCTCCTAACCAGAGACAGAGTCTCTATGACAGTGGATATTTGAGTGACATCTTCTCCAACGCCCCCTCTTCTAATGCCCAACAGCAGAGTGGTCTGTTGACGCCGAACAACAACAACAACAACAACAACAACAGCACGCCAGCTAAAACGAATGGAAGCCAAAGGCTGGGGAATGCTAATGCTCTTTCACTCTTCCTCGATAAAGGCCCTTTCAACACATCTGCGAATTCTGTCAGTGGCATGAGTTCTGGAGGGTCCAGTTTCAAGAATTCAACAACTGCAGATAGCAGTAGTAAAAGTTTTGGATCAGGAATCGACAATTTCAATGTTGGTGGGATGTCTTACCCAAACCAGCATCTTTTGATGGCCAATTGAAAAAACGTTTTTTGTAATCAGGTATTCATCGATTGGCGTTCGGTTAAGTCTAGGTGATAACTAGGTGTCGTAAGAATTTGAAAATTTATTTTTTAATTTTTCCAATAATTACATAAATTATAAAACTAAAACTGATCATTATGTAGTTTAAAATGAGTGATCTGTCAGATTCATCATAAAGTTAGTATGTGCTTGTGATTAATTTTTTAAATTTTAAATAGAGGAATGTAAGAAGAGTATGCAATTACTTGACGTATGAAAATTTTAAATTTAAATACTTAAAAAAATCATACATGTGTTATTTCAGTGAAAAACAGTCAGCTAATAATAAGCAGTTGAGCTTAAAATTGACACATATGTTGCTTTTCATTGGAAACTTAACTGACACCTACCAAGGCGTGGACTTTTCCGAATGACATATCGTATGTGCTTGCCAAAAAAGTTTGGATTCATCTTCGGCCTTGTATGAAATGATATTCTGTGATTGAAAAAAAAAATAATGTTCAAAACTCTCATAAAAAAGACTCAAGTCTTTCAAAAATTGAAGCCAACAATGTGAAATGCGTTACTTGTAGCAGTGCCGGTTTCTTCAAACAGAACCGGAAGTATCTCAATCATGCCGTCATGCGGTTGTTCATCAGGATGCACAATTCATTTATCATTTCCTGCTGATCCACGATGGCTTAGTCTTTCTTGGACGGGCAAATGAAAACAGAATCCGCACATTTTAATCAACGATATGGCAAAAAGTCGCTTTTAAAAAAGCGAAGCAGGTCTGTGATGGATAGATAGTCTTTCCAGTTTTAGAGTTGATTTCAAAAGTTTCTTATTACTCACTGTGTTCCATTATTTATTCGTTTATCTGTGAGTAATTATGCATTTTTTCTATGAAAATTAAGAAAATGCAAGTTGAAGAACAAGAAATTTTTATACGATATTGGTCAATTTTGAAAGAAACTGCGTGCCCGAGTGTTTGGCAGCTAAACAAAGGATCTTGAATTTTTAAAGATAAATATTTTCAGAAAACAAAGTGTCGTTAAGTGATCAAGATTACATACTATTCAATTGACTACTTGAAAGGGGCATCATAACTTAGTCAGTGACAGTAAGTTGGACGCATTTGAATGGATAAAAATCGTATATTGTGATGGTCTGAACATTGTGGATCCTGTATTGCCGCATGCTACGATATAGTGAGATTACTTGCACCTCCTGTGTAAAACACAACTAATTTGTGATGGATTAGTACAAAACTTTCTGCATTTTATTGATTCCTAGAATGGTTTTGTTGCTTAATATATTTTGTTTGTACTTTGTTACATGGGCGCCCGCAAAGGAGTGCAAGGGAAGGCTTCTCCCTGAAATTTCAGATTTAGTTAACTCTTATCTCTCATGATTTTGAAAAAAAAAGTTGTTCTTCTAAAAAATAATTAAACACTAAAGATAAAGATACTAAGGATTTTTCGTCAAGTTGGCCATACCCCTGAATCCCCTGCGTAATTCTATTTTTAATTATGTTTTTCTGTTTATGTTTATATGTTAAAAAGTTGCCTTTTAACATAGTGTTCAGAGGGCAAAGACTCTCCGATGAATAAAAAACATTTCAAATCTTCATGTTGGAAAAGGTTGGTAGAAGCTTATTTTCGAATTTTTAATATGTCTTATTTGTTACATTTTTGTATTTAATTTAATTTATTTATTTTCTTGTGGTGATATGTTTAAAAATTATTTTGTACGTGGGGAAATGTAAGAAAAAATTCTTAGCTCGGTTTATTTCATATGTATACTCTTCATTAAAGAATAGAAAAAGTACTATTACAGAAACACATGTTTTAAAATCTCCCCCCTCCATGGATTTTATTCTGCGGGCGCCCATGATTTGTTATCTCGGTTTAATTTGACTACATAATTCAAGTTAGAGTATCCCGAGTTACTATTCTAAAAAATACTGATTGTTGGTTAAATCTCTTTTTTATTTTTATAGTTTATTTGTTTATAAGAAAGAAATATTTTTAAATTATTTAGTCTATTTGTTATTTTTTATTTTGTGCTGATTGTCTTGTTTGTGACGAGGATGCTTTTAAAGTTTTGTGAATAACTGTGAGAAATATCTTACGAAGAGAAAAAAAAATCTTTTGTATACTTCAGATTTTCTAAGAGAGAATATTTTTTTCGTTTTGTTTTAAATTAATGTGTATATGAGGTATAATATTGGTGCTCTAAAATATTTTTACTTAACTTCTGACTTTGTAGATATGTTGAAAAAATGAATTCTACTATTTCTCTAACCGTGCAGTTTTATCAAAGTAGTTTTTCATTGCTATTAACTAAAATATTTTTATTTCATGATATATTGAAAATCTATATTGGAAAAGTTTAATGTATTTGTTGGCGATAATTTGTTAGAGAATGAATGACCACGATTCTCAAGGATTTATATTAGCACTGACGACCTTTGGTGAATTAAAAAATTATCCAAGTTGATGAAATTTTATGAAGATGAAACGGATTATAATAGCATTATTTACTAAATCTAACTATATTATTTGTTTGTTTGTATTTTATTTTAAACTGCAATTTTTACTGACTGTTTATATATATTTTTTTCAGTAATGTGTGTCTTTATTTTTCGAAATTTTGTTTATTATTTGTGTATTAGTTAATCTGCTCAAAAATTTGCATCTATTTTTTAATGACATTCATTTTTTAATTTATTATTATTCTCATCAGTTTGCAATAGTTGTTAATATCAGTAAGGAAAAAAAAAAAAAAAAAAAAAAAAAGCCGAAATGTTGTTAGTTGTTTAAGATTTTTCTAGTACCTGAAGTGATATTCCGCATTGAAATTTTAACTGTGAAAGGCCAGATACGCAATCTCTGATAATTCCAAGGACCCAGTCAGCAAACACACTTGTGTTCAAAACGTACTATGCAGAAAATTAAACTATGCCTGTTTACATCAGACTATCTTATTTATAATACTTAGCCAGTGAATTTACAGAATACCCCTTTCCCCATGTATTAGGTTATAAAATTTAAGAAATTATTAATTTAATGTGTAGCATTCTGAGAAACTTTTCTTTTCCATTTTAGCATTTGTCTTATAAAAATAATTAAAAATAATAAAAATAATCTATCCTTTTTCCTATAACCATAGATGTCTTTTCAAAATATCGTTAATTTCATAAAAACCCGAAAGACACACTCTTTTGTGCTTGGTAACTCAGTGTCAGTACCTCAACGCAATATATTCTCCATATTTTTAATGTAGTTTTACGTGTCAAGGTATGTCTGACAAAGACAGTGTTCAATTTTTCTATCGTTTTTTAAACATGTGTGCAGCTTTTTGTGCTAATGTTTGTCTGCTGTTCACGAAAAATGAACACCCTCTAACTATCAATAGTCGTGAGTTAGGCTAATAACATTGTTTTCCAATGCTTCTATATTTTTATTTCTCTTTTTCTTCATGAACATTTACACAATATCGTAAATAGAATGTGATATACTTTCAAATCAGTGACCTAGTAATTCAAAAAGTATGGGAGGAGCTCAAGTAGTCACTTACAAAAATAAATAATTATGATATCATATGTATAAAAAACCCTATATCGCAAGTTGAAACGCCATATTCACCATAATAAAATAAAATAAACAACGTGAATACTTGATTCACAATACATTTATTACTAAATAGTTGCAAGTATATATAAGTTTTAAAAGCATTTAAAACTATTCAAGATGTTAAAAAATATATTGATGTCAGAAGAGTCAAAATCTCTGGCTCTTTCAGCTAAACATTAGCCGTCATCAGGGGAACTGCTGTAGCTTCAACAGCTCTACTACTTAACCAGCGTATGGCTTTGAAGTTACAGCAATTCCCCTGATGACGGGTAATGTTTAACTGAAAGCGCTAGTGATTTTGACATCTTCTGAAATCAATGTTTTTTTTACATCTTGAATAGTTTAAAATGTTTTTAAAACTTCTATATACGTGAACGTATTTAGTAATAATTGTGAATCAAGTATTCACGTTGTTTATTTTAAATAATTACGATTTTCCATGACTAATTAAATGTTTGTGTAAATAATTAATCGTTCAAAATAGTTATTAACACCATTATCACAATATCAATTATTTTTAATAGACGTCAAGTTCTGAATTCTATCGAATTAATAAGGAAACTTAGAACACAGCCATCCACATAATAAAAAATTTCACTAAAAATAAACAGTTCTTGAGTATTAGCGCATGTAAGTGTATTTCGCATTACAACTCGAAAACGTTAAATATCCTAAAACTATTTAGTAATAATAAATGTAAAAGAAATTATACAGCGGGTTGAGAATTTCAAATATTAAATAAAAATAATTCAAAATATACACGTGACATATAAAGCTGGACTTTGAGGCTCCTGATTTCCAGATTCACTCGTTAGCGATATAATTAATATTTTCGGATTATTTTATTTTCAGTGATAAATTATCAAACATTAAAAACATAAAACATTTGCTTTTGGGAAAATTCATGTGACTTAAAAGAAATCGTTTTCATTTAAATGGTGAGCACTTGAGCCCCTCCCTTTTCCATGCCACTGAGGAATATTACTCAATAGCGTGAAACAAATGTAATATTTTTTTTATTTTCACTATGTTGTGAGTTCTGGTCTGATAGAATGCCAAAATTTAAAAAAAAAGTATGTGTGTAATGTAAAAGTTGTTAATCTTTTGTGAAAGATGGACTTTCAGTATTCACAAATGCAATAAAGAAATGTAATTATATTTGTTAATTAATTGTTAAAAGTATATATAGAACAAATTATGATAAAATTGTCCCATTTTGTTGTTGAAAATTCATAGTAGTGCTAGAAATCTTTATGTGTAAAACATAATAATATTTTCTCCCACAAACTTGCATTCTTTTGCTCATCCGCAAGTTTTTATAGGATATGTGGTAATTAAGATTCATGCGCTGTTTGTGGGACTTCAAAGCGATCGAAAATATTTAAGAGCTCTGACAGCTTTGTCATCGCCATTATTAAGTGATTACCTATATTTTCCTTACTTTATGTGACTCTTTAAGTAAAAAAATAAAAATAAGGTCTATCAACTATATTTTTATTCGATCGTACGCTCCATTAAAATAATCAGATAAGTCTATTTTCTTGACTAAAAATGTTTCTAACCATCAGCTACGATGTTTCAAAATGACTAGTTGATGGTAGATACGGTGTACAGTTGTTTTTTGTTAGATGTACTTAAAATGCAAAATGCAATACTTGGTAGATAAAATTAGACTCAAAGCATGTTTCTGATAAATGCTTGTTCTCTATGGTTAAGTACTTAAATTAATGCACGTTTAAGTCCGTGTATTTAATAACTAGCCATTTCTCATACTGTAAACTTACCGGCGGGTATATTTTCTTACTCAATCTGGTGTACGTTGTGTTAGTACATAAATATAAATATATATTATATATCATTGTGTGTAAAATTGTTGGAAAATGTTATAAAATAAGAGAAAAATTATATATATACATATATATATTTCAATATTCTTTCTAAATGATATAAAGGGGAGAGGTAATTGATGTAAGAGATGGAATTTTATATTTTCTACTTGCAAGTTGTCATGCTATTAGCTTACTTTTATATGTAAAGGTACAAAAAGAAGTACAACGCAGGATACTATGGGTTGAGTATTTAATGACAAATGTTTTTTCATAGCGTGGTTTGTACCTTAGATATTTAATCTGGAATGATTGTATTTTTCGAATGTGTGATAATTTCCAATCCCAAATCGCCGATATAGATCTGTTAGAAATATCCTCTTATGCAAACAAAAATTGATATGTAAAGTGTAATAAGTTATTCCAGTTTCTCTACACTGTTTTATCCTGTGCAAGTGTTTTAAAAGATATTTTTAAAGTCATGTTTTTTGCTGTAACTTCATATTTTATGGTTTTATACTTATATTTAATGTGTATTAAGAAAGCTACATGATTATATATTTAAAATTAGCTACGTATGAGCTACACAACTAATGAATTATAACTAAACGAATGCTATTAGTGAAGTTACTAAAGTTGAATCAAATAGAAACATTACCACTACTTTTATGCACTGTAATAATAACATGTATCTAGCCATAAAAATTTAAATTAAATTGAATACGTAATTCATGCACTGGCAACCATGTGCAATAAAGTATCATAGGTATTCATAGCAATTACACTATAGGGGGAAAAATGGCTCAAATATGTAAATAGTTTGAGTGAAATTATTCTCTTAAAATAATAACAATAAAAATTATGATAAATAATAACAACAATAATAATAATAATAATTCACAGCTGTGTATAAGCAGATTTTATCATGAACCTTTTCCATTTACCCCTTTCTGAGTCAGCTATTTTCAGTCTAGTGCAATATTTTAATTCAGATGTATTTTATTAAAATTTGTACTTGTTAGTTCCGAAAAAAAAATGAACATTGTTTCACTGTATACGAACCCATTCAGACTTTATTTTCTATCGCAGCATTGTTTATTCATGAGGCATTTTTCTAGACATTTTTATTCCCCATTTGGAATCTTTGTCATTGTTTAATTCTCTATGATAATGGAAACTCAATCAAAATGATGTGAATTTTTTTAAACTCTTCATATATATTACTGGTGTTGTGATCATTAAATAATGAATTTATTTTTTGTTCGTTTGTTTTAAACTACGCAATGTCACTGTTCATCCAATGTTCATGTTTTTTTGGAATTTTGTAGCAATTCGTTGTTGCTGCTCTACTGATGAATATGATAATCTTTGTAGCATTTTGCCAATGCAGATTTATAATTATTGTTCCACGTGTGTCTGTTCCTCTAATGTGATGTGCACATATAATATCTATAGTCGTAAGATTTTCATACGTTCTTATATTTTTAAGTTTGTAATAAACGTTTGAGCATTATTTATATAAACTTATGTGTCTTTGTCTCATTTCAATCATTTTCATCTGGCTAAACACCCTTTTTTTCGCTTGTAACACATTCATTATAAATTATTCCTTGTCTATGTACATAAATAATTTTTCACCATTTCTTTACTAGCTTTCCGATTAATTTTAATTTTTATTTAACTGCATTAAATATTTCATAATACAATTTAATATATGATGCTTATATTTAGGAATAGATACGATGCCATTTCAGTGGCATTGTTCTAATATTGTTATATAATCACTTTAACGTAAAGCATAATATAGCAGTTACTACCAATTTTATGAAAGAAAAGATTTTTTTTCACCGGAAGAAGTAAATAAATATTTTACTGTTGATTTTAAATTGGTTATTGACTTCCATTCAAATGCATATGGTTTAGACGCATCCTTACTATTAGTATTCATTACTTGGATATATTTTTTAATTAATTTGAATGTAACTACATTTTAATTACTTTATTGACAACTATTGTATGAAATTATTACTTGGAAATAACTACAGTGTGTGTTTATGGTATTTTTCTAATATCTGATCCTATTATCAGAATCTGAGAAAACAGTAGTTGCTGTCAATTTTCAGAAAAGAAAGAATTAAAAAAACTCTCACAGAAAAAGAAAGAATTTTAATAGTTAAGATTTAACTAATTATTATGTTCTGTTTCAATACCTAATTTTTATCGTCTCCTTAGTACTGATATTTTTATTTCCATATTGTCCTAACTAAAACTCTATAGAATATTAAATACATTTTATATTTCTTAATCCAATTAGAGTACCATATTAAAACTTAGAAATAATTCTGAGTTTCCAATGCTACTATCCTAATATTATTATTTGTTAAAATAGTCTCAGAAAACATCTGAATTCAGCGGTTAATATCAGTTTTATAATAGGGAGAAATAATAAATGTATTATCCAAAAAAGCTGAGCAATATTTTTTTTTTCAAAGTTGTCGATAAAAAAACGTTACCGGCTTCCTTTTAGATGCACATTTTTTTTTTTTTTCAGACTGGTTTATTTTATCCCTATTAATTGAATTTATTCAGGAATGATGATTTCTCCATAACTGCATCAAGGAAAAATACATTTTTTGCTTGTTTAATGGCTTATCTTCTTATGAATATTAATGTTCTTAGTAAAAACAAAATATGTTAATCTGATTATGTTACAAAACAGGATGACGACTGCTATTATTGTAGATCTAGATATGTTGCTTTACATTAAGTGACCGTGTTTCCGTAGTCCATGAAATATTTTAGCTTGTTTCTTCTGATATAAAAGTAAATAAACAGTTACAAAATAAAATAAGGGGGAGGGGTGTATTGTTTTTCCTTTGATTGCGACTTCTCTAATTCATGTTACCAGTTGGACGGGTTACGTGTATTCAGATTGCTGGATTACTTTTTTATGTATACTAATATTCACCTTATTTAATGAAAAAATAAATAATGCTGATTGTATTACAGCAAAGCAGTCATAGCAATCAAGCCATCTGAATGAAAAAAAAAAAAACCTCACCCAATGTAATAATATGATTTACTTTTTTGTAATCCTCCTAAACATTGTCTTACCTTATATCTAGATTGAAACGCTTTAGTATTGTAAAGCATTAATTATTAAATTTTTATATTTCTATATTTTTTAGCTTTAACTTTTATACATAAATATACCTTCATTAGTTTTTAAAAACTAATATTCTGTAAGAAATGTACTGATTAACTTAAACATATAAAGAGTCAATAAAGGTACATTAATTATCAAAGACACATTTAATCGATAATAGAATTTGACTTTATACGGGCGAAACTCTGCACAAATTATAAATTTCCTAATCCACGAACATGTGACTAAAGAGTATCATTAGATATCAAAATAAAATGTACTGATTAATTTAAACATATAAAGAATCAATAAAGGTACATTAATTATCAAAGACACATTTAATCGATAATAGAATTTGACTTTATACGGGCGAAACTCTGCACAAATTATAAACTTCCTAATCCACGAACATGTGACTAAAGAGTATCATTACATATCAAAATAAAATGTACTGATTAATTTAAACATATAAAGAATCAATAAAGGTACATTAATTATCAAAGACACATTTAATCGATAATAGAATTTGACTTTATACGGGCGAAACTCTGCACAAATTATAAACTTCCTAATCCACGAACATGTGACTAAAAAGTATCATTACATATCAAAATAAAATGTACTGATTAATTTAAACATATAAAGAATTAATAAAGATACAACAAGAGAAATGGCAATACTAGAAAACAGGAATTCTGCTTTTTCAGAATTTAGTGTCGCCCTCAACGAAAAGAAAATATATGTATACATAAACAGTACAGAACATATTTCAATTTTAAGACTTACAGAACACGCTTTTATTTTATGTAAAATGACCTCATTCGCATCCGCTTAAGAATTCCACATTTACGATCCATCCTTAAACATCTACAGTAAAATATGCATAGGATGTCACTATCGCGAAATAATACACAAATGCAGCATAAAGATGCCGTCATTCAAGAAACTCTACAAAAAAAAATCGGCTATCTAATGATTCATATGCCTTCATTTGTCTGTAACATTAATATAGATACTTAAAATTAAATATAGTTTATAATAGCTCCATGTTTTAGTAGAAATCATTCGGTTATATTTTTTCAAAATAGCACGTATTTTAATTACATTTTCTTTCGGTTGTTATGAAAAAATTGCAACAAAAATATATAATTAATATTTCACAACTATTTTTCCTTTACTTTCTACAGAAATGGAGTACTTCCGTTGCCAATATTAAGCAAATGGCTCCAAAAACTACAAAAAAATTAATATTTCAAAAATAAATGGAAATGCAGTTTTCAAACAAAATGCATTTAAAAGTACTTTTTTTATCCAATACGACGGTATAAAAATTGAAAATGTACGATGCTTAGAAATTTAAAAAATTGCTATAGAGAATTTAATCGTACTGCTTTTGTTTTACGGCTAGCTTCTGTAAGCTAACGTTATTTTTTGAAGATGACACAAAATAAGCTGGGAAAAAGAAATAGTATACCGTACCGGGGGCTAATAAATATCAAATACACATTTAATCGATAATAGAATTGGAATTTATACGGTTGAAATTTTATACAAATTACAGACTTCCTAATCCACAAATATATGAATTAAGATATTCGTTACGTAGCAAAATGACTTTTTCCTCTAAAACTTAACTTGAGAGTCCAATGTTTTCACAACTAGGTTATTGTGGCCCCACCTTGTAATTTAAATGCAACAGCGAGTAAGGTTAATTTTACAAACCTAATGCATTATTCGTTTAGGCAAGCACGCTGTTAAATTATTCATTTAAATTAACATGATTACATTAAAACACTTGTTTAATGAAAATTGTGAATTTTAAAGAACTTTCATTCAAAATACATCATACATTGCTAATATAGGAATTTAAACTTAAAAAGTCTTAATACAGGCATGATTAATTATTTGCGCGGAATATTTTAAAATGTCAATTGAAGTTTCAATGGAAAAAAAAAATGAAACAATGGTATAGCATTAGTGGTATGACATTGATAACATCACAGATTTATCAATTTATAATAAACGAATCTAAAAACAGTTCTAAAACAAGTATGATTAATTTGTTTTCAAAATACGACCAATAAAAATTTTCCAGAAAAAATACTTAAAAGTCCTTCCGGCTTGTGCCAGGAGGAAGAGGTAGCTTTCATATTTCTTATTTTTGAAATCTAGCTTATATTATTCAAGCACACAAAGCACAAATTGGTGGAACACTATTATAGACGATTCAATACTTGTTTTTGTCAATACTGAATATGAATGAGAATTTCGCGAAATTAGTCAGTTTTATCCAAGCTGATTTTATTTAAATAGATTTATTTTTTGTCGCGAAATTCCGCGATATCTTGAAGTGTCCGCCACTTTAAAACAACATGATGGGTGGAGCTAATAAATGAACTTGGTCGAGACCGTAGTGATTCCTCTGCGCATGCTTACTCACTTCTAAATCAATTGATGTATACGAGGGCTGTCGCAGGCAAAAAATCATATTTTTCAAAATGTCATCCACATTAGAAATTCAAACTGCTATATCTCAGCTATTTTTTAACCCTTTGAACGCCCAGCCCATTTGACTACAATGTCCGAGCGAGCTAGTAGACCTCTCACAGGAGGTACTGCCGCGTTCAAAAGGTTAAGATAAATACAAAACAAAAAATGCTCCGGAATCCTTGTACCAAGGTCAAACCCTTAAGAAAGAAACCCTTTACAATTTTTAATTTTTTTGTACTTCATTTTAAATATTTTTTTAAATTTTAAATGGCGGAATAAAGCTGGCCAACGAACTTGGTCGAGACATTGCTATATACTATGTACATGCCTCGTCACATCCAAATCTGTTAATAAATAAGTATGCGTGTTATCGCGTGACAAAAATCAGATCGTTTCAAAATGTCAATCACACTAGAAATTCAAAGTGGTATAACTCAGCTCGTTTTTTAAGATATAGACGAAACAAAAAATGCTCCGGAATCTTTGTATGAAGATCAAACACATAAGAAAAAAATCTTTTTTTAATATCTAATATTTTTGTATCTAATTTTCAATTTTTTTTTAAATTTTTAAATGGCCTCCATTTTAAAACAAGATGGCGGATGAAGCTAGCTAACGAACTCGGACGAGACATTGGTATATACTATGTACACACCAAGTTACATCTTAATCGGTTCATAAATACGAGAGTTTCAGCATGACAAAGATCAGATATATATAAAGATCTGTGGATCATGATCGGTGAAAATATACCAAAATTTTTCGGAATCTCTTTCTTCCGAACGGCCGGCTGCAGTAGGTAGCTTTTTGCAATGAAAGCTACCAAAACCCATTAAATTAATTAAAAGGATTCTCGTTTTGCGAATATTGAAATCTTACGAATCGAATATTTACAGAAGTTTTAATTAATCTGAAATAATTGAAATTTTGTTTGGTATTTTAAAAAATGCTACTTTTTTAGTTTAGTAATACACTAAGTAATAAAATTAGTCATATGCGAAATTATTGCATTTAATTGGATGCCATTCTAAATCGAAGCTGAGTATAACTTGACTTTTGCTTCATAAAAGCTTTCATAGAAAATTTCGTAGAACGTTAAAAAGGATAGGAGAAGTTACAATAGGTAGGAATGCAAATCGAAACAACGCATATTTAACCAACCACACCAGGTACTTTGTGTTCACTCATAATTCTGGGGACAAAATAAATGAATGTGAAGCAGTGCGCATTTTGCCACAGAAGAGGAAGCAGACCTTATATCTTCAGGGGGCTCGAATATTTTAACGAAATCAAGTCGTTTTACCTGCCTGCATAATGTTTGATATTACAAAGTTTAACTTATGCGCATAGCACTAAATATGAAAATGGCTTGCTATTATATCGTATAACTTATTGTAAATAAAGAACTATCAATATTAAAACTTATTATTTTACTTTTTTTTCAATAGCTACCTGTGTACATTAACACATTGGTTATAACTTTACTTATCCATGGATGTGTCCATTTTAACGCAGAAAGTTTGCTTTACTTTGTTAGCAATTTCAGCCTCGAATTTAAAGACGATATTAGACCGTGAGGCTTCAGCACAGGCTATCACCTCATCAAGTTGACGACTGAAATTACAGGATTATACAGAACTCGATAAGCATATTAAAATGCAACTGGTCTGCCAATTCATATCTTGGTGGAAACCACCGGCAGACCTGATTTTAGTGGCTGATCGGTAAGTTTATCATTACGTTTTCCCGCACCCAAAGGTATGAAAACATGGATGACAAGGCTCAAGAAAACGCAATGTTAAACCTACCAGTCAATCACTAAAATCGTGTTTAGAGGTGTTTTGCACCAAGATATAATTTTGTAGACTAATTGCATTTTAATATGCGAATCGAGTTTTAACTAATCCTCGAATTTCAGCCGTCAACACGATGAGGTGATGGTTTGTGCAGCCACTTCCCAGTCTATATTTATGATTGTTTGCCTTTATCCAGCTATAAAATATAATTTAACTACTCATTTTCCCTTTTTTATTGAAAGAGTAGATTCTCAATCAACACGGAATTGTTGGGATATCAAACGCCTGCTGTTTTCCAGCTTCATTAACGAATGATAGTTTGGCCTTCTAACTTTGCCTAACACACTCTAAAAACGACATTTTCAAAACTGAGTAAAAAATACTCAAATCTGAGTATGTCGCATAGTCAAAATGGCTCCGAAAGAAAATTACTCAAGTTTGAAACGTGTATATACTCATTTCTGAAAACATGGACATACTCAAATATCAGCACATAACGCTTTATTCATGATGTTTATTCACGATTATGCATGATGTTTGTATTTACATGTTGTTGATGGTTGTCAAATCCCCCTTGCGAAGTCTATAGTTTACGAATTCATCCAATCTCCGATTTTGAAAGTTGAAGAATAAGATTTACCCTTTCGAAATTATATTACGACGGCTATTAAGTGGTCTTCCGCGAACGCGATAAAAATGTAGTTCGCCACATTTCATGTTATAAACTATTACTGAAAAGAGCGTTTCGTTTGAAATCATTACAAATGATATAATATGAATAAATTCAACTACCCTGATAAAATTTTCTACGTTTAATGGATGAAAAGTAATTTTGTTTGAAACTGAGTATTTCTGGTATTTCAGAATTGCAAGCATTGTGTCGTCATAATTGAAACAAAAAGTTTCATAAGAAAATGAAAACATAGATTTGTTCAGATTTGAAAGTGTCATTTTTCTCAGTGTAGTTGGATGTTAGCTAAGCCAACGGCTAGAAATGCATCTCAGTCAAAGGTTGGCTGATCGCTGGTTCGTTTGATAATTGTTCAAAGGTTTTTGCTCTATCGCTAATAATACTACTTATTAAAAAAAACTAGTGATAATTGTTCCTATTTTTACTATAAACTTCAAATGTTTTGTTGACATTCTAGCAAAAAAAAAAAAAAATAATAATAATACTTTTATAATTACTGATTTGTTTATAATTTATTTTCTTAAGGGGTATGAGGACTCTTGAAGCTTCAAAATTTTCGATATTTTAATTCTTTTAGGTGTTAAACTCCTATTTTTTCTGAATATTTTAATATAATTTTTTCCTCGAAATTCTCATTAGAAGAGAAGTTATGGCTTTTAGAATCATACCAACTCAATAGCTGAAGCGGCGTTTCCGAATCTTTGAAGTCATTTATCTCCAAATGACTTTTTTCGGCATAACGCGCAGGATATCTCAAAAACTTCTGAATATTTTTTAATAAAAATTTCAAAACATTCGTTTCATGTTAATCTGCATAAATTGAACCTAAAATTACTTTTTACTGTTCAAAAAAATATTTTTTACGTGTTTATATTGTTGAAATTTTCAAAATTTTGTATTAGCTAAATACAACTTTATGTTAAAGATATAAAAATGCTTTAAGTACAAATTTATCTAGATTCAGGGTAATTATAACAATCTCAAATATTAGTAGGTACCAAAAGTTTCATTCTAGTTGCAACATTTATTTTGTAATTGTGCGCGTAAGCTGTTATACCCATTTTCTGCCCTTCAACTATCTGACAGTTTGGAGCCCCCTGTAAATGTTAATACTGAAACTTGAAATTTTTTAAATACATAAAATGAAAGAACTTACTTATATCTTTCATCTCTATAAAAAGTGTCTTTTAAAATCATATACATTTTAAGATATTAAATGCTGAAAAGGTTCTCTTTTAATTTAAAGGGTCTTGAGACCCCTTAAATACGAAATTTAGTTGTACTAAATAAAAACATTAAAGATGAACGCTACACAATTGATTAATGTACAAATTAAAAATATAAGTAGCACATATTTGTAATTGTACTTTGCTAAAAGAATGGTAGAATGGAAACATTAAAAAAGTCAAATTCTTTCGGCTAAAGATCTATATCCATCCTCAGGTATATTCAAAGCCATAAGTAGTTATATATGATTTATGGCTATTCCGATTTAAAGACACCATTTATTTATTTGCATATCCCTGAGGATGGCTATAGAGTTTTAATCGAAACAAGTGGAAGAATTTGACTTTTCTACTAAGATTTTAATGTTTTCATTTTACACTGCTTTTAACAAAGTACATGTGCAATAATGTGTGGTTAATGTTTTTAATTAGTTTCATTAATTTATAGAATATTTCTTCATTTAGTGCTTGTATTTTAACAAATACAATTAAAATATTATTTAAATAAAATTATTTATAATCTATTATCTAATGTTATTTAAATGAACTTATCTTTTATGTCTATTAATATACAAAAATGTGAGGACTAAGTGTTGCAACCTCTTTTAAAAAGATGAATCTTTAACTTAATATGAATTAGTTATCAAGTTAGTTATAAGCATTATAAGAGCACTTTATGTTAATATCTCGCAAATAAATGTTATTAGTTTACTGCAGTTTTTTTTTCATTTTATAAGCAAAATAGAGTCTTAAATGTGGTCTCTGTAGATGTGTCATTCACCACACAATCGAAACATTCAATACACCAAATTCATCCTAAAAAAATCTGTCTAGAACGTTTTATCCGTATAGAAATAGAAATTTTTAAAATTAAAGTTCTTTTTTCTCTTCTTTTACAAAGAATACTATCTGGCTAGTTCTGAAATTAAGTGGAAATTTCACTTTGGTAATTTGTAAAAAATAAAAGTTCAAATTTTCGCGTTTAAATTGTGTTTCCAACATTTTCTTAAGGTTTTAGAGATAAGTAAATCATGATCAGAGGTTAAGGTTAATTTATTTTTTAATTTAAAATTAAATTTCATTTTTCATATAAGCATGGAGGTGACACATTATTCCATGGATGTGACAACCTTAATAGTAATGATGATATAAATTTTATTGTTTGTTTACGAGTTCAGAAAACATTTATGGTTGCGATATTAGTTTGTTTTATTGTTTAAGAGGTATAATATGTTATTTCAATGAAATACAGAAAGCCAAATAACACATCAAAACAAAAACTGGATTACAATATAGGTAAAGAACACTATTCTTGAGTAAAATGTTTAAAAAAAATAAAGCTCAAATTAAATTTTTTATTAAATAATATTGCAGTTTTGAGGGAATAAATCAAAGATACGCTGTAACCGATTGTTCCCTTTCCGCTGTTTAAACCACACAAATTTATTTGTCATATCTTATGATTGCTTCTTGCTCTTTACTGAAAACAAATTTGTTCGTGGATCCCGAACATCTTTGCACAAAATTAACTTCCATGTAATCTTCAACTGAGGTCACTTTTGCTAAATACAGATTAACAGGACGTAACTGAAATCTCGTGCATACTGGGTACTTTTTTATTATTTTTTCAGAAATGACGACAAGTCCAAAGGCTTGACTATTGAGATTTCTCATTTTTTTCCCAAAATTGTTTTCGATTTGAGTGGTCATTGCTGAACTAAATTCCAAACATTTTCTGACTTTAGGAGAAACGGTTTCACCTTTCAATATTTTCTGTACCTTCTCTTTTAGACTGTTTAATTTTTTTTTCGTTTACTTATGATGCATTGATATCTTTTCTTATAATAATCTTTTTTTCTTTTATATTTAAACTTTTTATAACATTTTTAAGCTTTTTTTCAAACAATTTTATTCTTTAGTATGCCTTTGTTTTGTTTCTGTTAACAATTTTTCGACCACTTTTTACCCGATTGGTACCTGCTCTTCCTATCACATCTTTAACATTCGCAATAGGATTGTTTATAATTTCTGAATTATCATCCATTTCTGGCGTAGCAGAATTTAAAAGAACTTGCTGCAATTTTTCTTTATTTGCTTTCTTCTCTCGACTTTTCTTTGTCTTTTGTACCCAATTCTTTCTTTGTGCAAGCATCTGTCGTTCACTCAATTGAGATATAGCTTTCATTTTTCCTTCTTTTTTCGTCTTGTAATACCTTTTGCGCTTTTTTCTTACATTCTTCATACAATTCTGGATTTTCTTTAATTTTGTCACGTCTTTTCTGTTCTGCTTCTTGTCTGAGTTTCCTTTTCTTTGCTACAGAATTGTTTTACCTTTTTGCCCGAGCCATAACAAAAAATATTTAAAAATATTATCGTGCAATTAGACAAAAATAAATAGATTTATAGATAAATAGAAAATACAGCACTTTAAATGTATGATTGCTGAGTACTCTAGTGTGGCCATATTATTTAAATATACTAAATATTAAACAAATTTTATTATTATTATTATTTATTTATGAAATTGGCTAGCATAGAAAAACTGAAAATTTAAACTTAGTTCTGTTTTTATTTTTTTTTTTAAGTTTAGGAGATCAGGAAATTCAATAAGAGGCTTTAAAATAAAGTTTAATTATACCTAAAATTTAACTTTTATTTAAAGATATAATATGGCATTAAAAAATCAAACTTATAAAAAATTAAATATTTTAGAATTAAAAATTTTCAGTTTCAAAAAATATTTTTATTAATGTAAAATTATCCTTAAAATAAAAAAATATAGGTTCAATAATTAAAAAAATATATTTTAAGCAATCTTAAAATATTGTTTACATCAATAAATGTCACATCCATGAATCAATAACACCTCCATGATACAACAATGGCATGGAGGTGACATCCATGGAGGTGACATATCAGAGATTAGGTCTAATATTTTCTAAACTATGCACAACATGAACATAATGCTACTTGGATACAAAATTAAATAAAGCAATTTAACGCTGCGTATTAACAGAATTCTGCTATTTTTAAAACTGACAAAATTAATAAAGCCATTGAGTTGACACCCAATTAAAGTACACTATGGTAATTACAAGTTTTTTAATTAAAACTTGATGAAGTAACAACTTACCATGCTTTAGAAATATTCAATTAATAAATAGCTGCCTGTAGTTAATATGTATTCCAAGTTCTAGATTATGCTGCCATCTAGTAGATTTTTATATAACTATAACTCATATATCATGGAAGTAGCTATAATTCTGGGGACTGATGTGTCTTGGTCTGTAATTTTTTTTTAAATATAAATTTTCAAAATTTTCTTTTAAAAAGTAAGTAAAATATATCCATTGTTTAACTTATATACGTTCTATTATATATTCTTTTCGTTTATCTTATGGGATATATTCATATTGTAAAGTAAAAACAGGTATGGAGGAACATACCATGGAGGTGACATTTAGTATTATTTTAATTTTATTAAAATAGTTTTAAATTTCAAATTCACGCTAAAGTATATTTTATTACAAGTTTTAGATGTGCATTCATAGATTATCTATTTAGTTGAACAATTATTTGCATAAAAGTACAAAAAAATTCATTGGGACTCAAATTTCCACTTAATTTCAGAACTACCCATCTATAAGTCTAGTTGAATGTTCATGTGAAACATTCACAACATTAAAGATAAGGAAAGTCGGGAGGGAAAGAGATATATCTTCTTTCCTTTAGAAAAATGACTTTATACATAGACATTTTCAAATTCTGAACTGATATTGCACTATACAAGGTTTCCACGGAAAAAGTGAAAAAAAAAAAAGAAACATTCTTTAGTAGCCTAAAATCGCAAAAATAGTTGAATAAATGTATTCTTTCGCACTATATAAGGTTATAAGGTATCTACAGAAAAAAAAGAAAAAAAAAGAAACTTGCTTTAGTAGACTAAAATCCCAATAATAATTGAATTAATTTATTCTTTGGCAATACAAGGTTTCTACAGACTATACAAGGCTATACAAGGTTTCTACAGAAAAAGTGAAAAAAAAAGAAACTTGCTTTAGTAGCCTAAAGTTACAAAAATAATTGAATTAATTTATTCTTCGGCACTATACAAGGTTTCTACAGAAAAAGGGAAAAAAATAAACTTGCTTTACTACCTAAAATCACAAAAAATAATTGCATCAATTTATTCTTTGGCACTTCACAAGCTTTCTACAGAAAAAGTGCGAAAAAAGAAACTTTTAGTAGATTAAGATCCTCAAAATAATTGAACAAATTTATTCTTCGCCACTACAAGCTTTCTACAGAAAAAAGTGAAAAAAAAAGAAACTTGCTCTAGTAGCCTAAAATCACAACAATAATTAAGTAAATTTATTTTTCGCCACTATACAAGCTTTCTAGAGAAGAAAGTGAAAAAAAAAGAAACTTTCTTTAGTAGCTTAAAATCCAAATGATAATTGTATAAATTTATTCTTCGGCACTACAAACTTTCAACAGAAAAAGTGAAAAAAAAAAGGAACTTTCCTTAGTAGCCTAAAAACTCAATAATAATTGAATAAATTTATTCTTTGGCACTATACAAGCTTTCCACAGAAAATGTGAAAAAAAAGAAACATGCTTTAGTAGACTAAAATCCCACAAATTATTGAATAAAATTATTCTTCGGCACTATACAAGCTTTCTACAGAAAAAGTGAATTTTTTTTTTTTCCTTTAGTAGACCAAAATCCCAATAATAATTGAATAAATTTATTCTTCGGCACTACAAGGTTTCAATAGAAAAAGTAAAAAAAAAAACTTGCTTTAGATGCCTAAAATCACAACAAATAATTGAATAAATTTATTCTTCGCAAAACACTTTTGAAATGATTTCCTAAATTCTTATCATGATCAGAAAGCAACACACAGAAATATTTAAGTTTTCATAATTGAGAGAAGTGCCATCCCCCGTATAGCACCGTGACGTCCCGCAAATATCACAATAATGTCACTTTGTGACTTTGTGTTCAATTATGGGAAGTCACAGTGACATGGATGTGTAGTCATTATGGCCGTTTTAAAGCTCTGCTGTGACGTCCCATTATAACCAATTTGTAAAGTGAATGTGATGAAATTGTGAAAAGATTGACATTTTTTACGATTCTGCATCATCACAAGTGCCCGCACTATTCCTCTATTTTTTTTAATGAGAATAGTTTCATTATCAAAACCGGTTCTAACCTGTTTCAAAAGTGAAATTATCCCCATATATATATATAAAAAAAAAAATAAATAAAAAATATCGAAAACGTACAAACCCACAGTAAAAGTTACCGACCTCAGACACCCTACGCGAAATAAATTAATTTAAAAATATATACATGCGAACGAGAAATCTGTAAACACGTTCCAATAGGATTATCATTAGCTTAAGAG